>CM072904.1:7127500-8512500 GCA_037013685.1 Acridotheres tristis | reverse complement strand
GGGCGCCGGGTTTCCATGGGGATGGCTGCTGGGGGCCCTGAATGCGGGGCTGCGACCCACCATTGAGAGCATCTTATTTACATCTCTAGAGGAGCAAAGTCTCTGAACTTCAAAACCTCCTTTCACAGATTAACCGTCTCCCCATTCTCTGCTCCACCCCGTGACTTTGACACCGCATTCAAAGCCGCTGGTGCGGCCCCCCCAGCCCCCAGCCCTCCTTCCCAAAGAGGGGCCTTTTCAAGTGCAAAGCCGTGGGGTTTAATCCTCCTTCCCCTCTCCCATGGGCCGGAGCTGGAGCAGCATCTCCTACACGGGCTCAGCCCCTCACTGCAATTGGAGAAGTCCCCTCCAAAGCACCAAGAGGTGCTCGCTACACTCTCCCCACTTCGGAGGGCTATGAAATTTAAGGAGCCCATTCTCGGCTCCAGCCAGGATGCATCCTGGCTTTGTTTCCAGCACACTGGCAGTGGGATGGCTGCTGGCAGTGGGATGGCTGCACGTACCAGTGGGGCACTCGCAGTGGAACTCGTTGATCTTGTCCAGGCAGTTGCCGTTGTGCAGGCAGGGGCTGCTGGCGCACTCGTCCGTGTTGATCTCGCAGTAAACCCCCTCGTACCCTGCCGAGAGACCCAGCACTGTCAGCACCACGGCACAGGGCTGGCACAACTCCATACATGGCGGGATTTGATGCACAAGCAGCTCCTTGGATCAACAGGATTTGGTTTGATCCAAGCCAACAAGGCTGGCAAGAGGAGGAGTTCAGTGTAGGGCTGATGGTGCCCAACTCTCACTTCTTGTCCCCTCACCACACAACCTTTACTGAGCTCTTTCTTCCAGGTGCTGTCCCCAGCTGTTGACCCACCCTGAAGCTCAGGGCCACTCAAAGCCCTCCCATTGCCCACCCCCAGCACTAAGGCTGAGCCCACAGGGCTGCCCACGCACCGGGCATGCAGATGCACTGGAACTCCCCGATCTGGTCCAGGCAGGTGGCATCATTCTGGCAGGGGTTGGAGAGGCACTCATTGACATCAATCTCGCAGCGAGGGCCTGAGTAGCCTTGCAGACACTGGCACTGGAAGGACCCTTGGGTGTTGATGCACTTCCCTGCATGCTCACATGGGTTGGCACCTGGAAACCACAAGCACAGCTCTCAGGACTCGCTCCTGGCTGTGCCAGAGCCTTCCCCAGCTGTGCTGCTGTCACCCACAGGAGCTCACCCAGCGAGCACTCGTCCACGTCCTGGTTGCAGGCTGGCCCCATGTACCCCGAGGGACACGTGCAGATGGCTTTGCCATTGACGGGGTTGGTGTCACAGTTGGAGCCCTCGTTGCAGGGGTTGCTGATGCAGGCATCATCCAGGTGACACAGCAAACCTGAGCAGCCAAAGGCAGGGGCACGTCAAGGATGACAGGCACATTGCAAACCAAGACTGCAGCAAGGAGCCAGGGGACATGCAGGGCAGGGGACAAGGTGGGACAAGGACAGGGCCTCACCTGTGCGGCCGTGGGGGCACTCGCAGTAGAAGGAGGCCACCCGGTCGTGGCAGGTGGCCCCGTGGAAGCAGGCGGCCATGGCACAGTCATCGATGTTCTCGCTGCAGTCCTCGCCCGTCCAGCCATTGACACAGACACAGTTGTAGCCACCGTGGTTGTTGTGGCAGGTGCCACCATTCTGGCAGGCGTTGGGCATCAGCTGGCACTCGTCCACATCCTCAGTGCAGTACTGACCTGCCAGGGGACAGGGCAGCTGCATGAAGCTGGCACTGACCACTCCCCATGTGAAGCAGGACAGCTCTGCCCACACTGTGCCCAGCACCCCTCCAGGCAGGACCCGTCCTCCCAGCCCTGTGCCACCCTCGTTCCTGGCACTACCTGTCCACTCAGGTGGGCACTGGCAGTTGTAGGTGTTGACGCCATCCACGCAGGTGCCCCCATTCTTGCAGTTGTTGCCTGGACAGTCGTTGATGTTCTCCTCACAGTTCTGACCCGTGAACCCTGCACAGAGGAGACACCTGCCATGATGCCAACTCCCCCACTGGCTGTGCCACCACCTTGCCCCTCGCCACCCCCTCACCTCCAGCAGGTTCATTATCAGGTGCTCAGCGTGTGCCAGGCGGCTTTGAAGCAGCTGCCTGGTATCACCTTCATCCCCATTCCGCCTCTGCTGGAGCCTGGCAGGCAGCAGCTTCCTCTGCACAGGGCAGGGTGTCCCTGCTGCCACAGCCTCCAGCTCTGGAGACGCCTGCCCCGAGCAGTGCAGGATCTGGCTCCACACAAGCCACAGCGAAGCAGGGCTGCTCCCACGAAGGCTTTGTAGCACCCAGTGCTGAATCACCAGCGTTTAATTTCACTTGTAAAGAACCTCAGCAGCACTGCTTGCCCCTGAGGGACCCAGATCCCTGCCAGGGCAAGCCACCATCCCACACGATGCTGGGCTCATCCCAGCCCATCTCCTGCTGATAGAATGGAAACCCTGCCACCCCCAGCCTCTCCAGCAGGAGCACAGCAGCCAAGCCCTTCTCAGGACATCTCCTAAGCCACCTCTGACTGACATTTCTGTTAAAAGCTCAAAGCTCTTGGCCCAAGTGCTTGGGGTTTGGGATGGCAATGCCAGCCCACTATGCCAGTGTCCATCTGCAGCTCCCTCAAACTCCCCAGGGCATTCTGCTGTTCCAGACCAAGCTGCTCCTCACCCAGGCAGCACAAAATGTCACCTCCACAGGTAAGGACAAGGTGTCCACACTCATCCTCTGTGGGACCCCTGGCCCAGCTGGGAGCTTTCCCCTCCCTCTCCCCACATTTTCCTCACCCCAGCCCCATCACATGGGGAGCAGCCACAGCTTTTTATGACGGTTGGTAGGAGTCCAGAGCAGATAACATTGATCTGCTCATTTTTAAGCAGTGGGGCTGAGCCCGAGCAGCAGTAACTTGCAATGTCCTAGACACCAGGATTAACTCATTTTGAACCATCCAAATGAGTAATTAGTACGGCAATTACTTTAAACTCAGGGTTACATTCTGCAGCGATGGCACGATAAAACAGCCCAGATTAGTTTAACTTGAAGAAACCCGGTAGGGCCAGGCCTCTCTGGGAATGAAAAGGGGACATTGTTCCAGGTCTGCTGTGCCACATACCAGCATATCAATCACCCCCTTATCATGAGGAACAGCCCCCTGTGCCTCTGCTGCTGGTGCAGCTCCTGCATCGTGTGGGATGGAGGAGGTGCTGAGGGACCCCCTGCTCCCTGGAGCAGGGGCTGTGCCACCCCACGGGAGGTGAACCAGCTCCTGCAGGATGCAAATCTCCTGGAATCAACCCGGGGAGCTGCAGATGGGTGTGACAGCAGCGCTGCTGCCGGGAGCAGGGCTCTCCCCCAGGGCTGTGCCTCACCCCGCCGTGCCCGACGCTCAGGCTGCTCAGCCAAAGTGCCTCGTCAGCAGAATGGCAGGGCAGGGCTCCTCCTGCCACCACCTCCACCTGCCCATCCCTGCGGGACAGGGCTCGGAGCTGCTCCAACAGAGCGCTGCCCCCGGGAGCTCATCCTGGAAGGAAAGGTTTCCTCCCTGGCACTGCCTGCCTGGTCAGCCCCACACCTCCCTGTCCCTAAGGACAGGAGCTTTGCTTCAGCCTGGGTGAGCTGTGGTGGAGGTGAGGCAGCAGATCCTGCAGGGATCTGTTCTGGATGGTTAATGGGATTCCTGAGGTACTGCAGCCAAAAGCTTTGGGAAGGGGATGGAACCTCTGAACTTGTGTGGGATATCAAGGCAAGATCCCCCCCACAGCTCACAGGGACCACTTATCTCCCCCTAAGCTGGGCTGGGCTGCCAGCAGGGTGTGGGTGTCTGTGCCATCGGGGAGACCCCATCCTCACCCTGATGCCACATCCCCAGCAGAGATGGGGCAGGGGCTACAGGGAGAGAGGCTGGAGCTCCCCATGGCAATGCCCAGCCCTGCCCAGGGTGCAGAGCAATGAAGCCACCCAACCCTCATCCTGCTCTGGCCACTGCTGGGCTATGGGTGACCAGAGGATCAAACCAACCCCACAAGAGACTCCTCAGGCAGCACAGTGCTGCCCGCAGCTCCCCTCCCAGGGACAGGGTGGGTGCATCCCCTCCACATCTGCCACAGCTGGCCAGTGTGGCTGGCTCGGGTGAGGAGCAGCATTCATCCCAGGAAACAGAACCTGGTCTGAGCGTGGCTTTGGGTTGAAACTCCAGTTTCATTTCTCCAGCTGACCCAGGGACAGGGGGAGCGTGGAACTGCCCAGTCCCTTCCTCTCCCTGCCCATTCTGCACTGCAGACCCGGTGTCTGAGCACAGAAGTGAAAGGCCTTGCAGGGGTCAGGGGGCCCTTACACAGCTGCTGTTCTTCTCTGGGTTTTGCAGGCTGCCAAGCTCCTTTCCAGGGTGCCAAAATCCCTTCCAGAGTGCTGAGCTCCCAGGACAGCCCCTACCATGCCCCTCCACAGCAGCTCTCCCTGCCAGAGGCTGCAGTCCTGCTGGGCTGCTCCAGACCTTGCCAGAAGGAGCAGCAGTGAGCACAGAAAGGGTCTTCCTTCCCCAGCTCCATTAGCACTCGGAAACTTTCCAAAATAGCTATTCTGGGCTAATTATTCCATTCTGGAAGTGGATTAAGCTAAAGCGGAAAAAGGCACTCTTATTCTGGAATATGAGCATCCGCACAGGGGCCTCTGCTCAAACAGTTGTTTTGGAAGAGCTATTTTGGTGAAACACAAAGTATATAAAGCCCCCAGATGAACTCTCCTCCTCGGGCATCACTGCCCAACATCTTCCCTAAAGCACACGGCACAACGAGCCCACACCAGAGGGTTTTTCCCCTCCCAGAATCACAACCTGCAGGAAATTCAGCCACTACTCATTTCATTTTCACTTCATTTCATTCACAACTCATTCAGGGTGCACTAAGGTGCCGCCTCGAGCCTTTCCCTCCCTACCTGGCAGGCAGGTGCAGTCGTAGGTGGTGTCCCCGATCTGGCGACAGGTGCCCCCGTTCTGGCAGGGCGAGGGGTTGCAGGGCACGTAGAGGTGCTCACAGTTCTGCCCAGTGTAGGCTGGCTTGCAGAAGCACTGGTAGGTGCCCACCTCGTTGGTGCAGCTGCCCCCGTTCTTGCACACAGGTGGGGAGATGTTGCACTCGTTGACGTCCTGCTTGCAGTTGGCGCCGTGGAAGCCGGCGGTGCAGCGGCAGATGTAGTGGGCTTCGAAGGGCACGCACTGGCCCCCGTTGGCACAGGGGTTGGAGGCACAGGGGTCGGCCTGCTGGCAGGTTTTACCTGGGGTAAGCAAGGAGGGAGGGTGAGGAGGCAAACGGCAGCTCAGCTGTCGGTGGCAGGGATCTACACCGGGGTGCAGACTTGGATCTGGGATTGGTCGGAACCAACCTCAAATCCCCACTGTGTAAGAAGGTCACAGATCCCTCAGCTGCAATCCACCCACTCCCAGTCAGGTTTGCAGGCCACCCTCCCCACCTCTAAAGCCAAATCACAGGCAGCTCTACACCCAGAATTTACAAAATCACAAGGTTGGAAGAGATCTTCAACATCATCGAGTCCAACCCAGCCCTAACACCTCAACTAGACCATGGCACCAAGTGCCACATCCAGTCTTTTTTTAAACAAATCCGGCAATGGTGACACCACCACCCCGGGCAGACCAATCCAGCACTTTATCCCTCTTTTCCTTAAAAAAACCCCATTTTCCTAACACCCAACCTAACCTTCCTTTGACGCAGCTTGAACCCACAGGCTCTAACCCCTTGTCACAGCCCACCCCACGCGTCCCCAGGTGCCACCCCTCACCTGACCAGCCGGGTGGGCAGCGACACTTGTACTCGCTGAGGGTGAGCAGGTCGCAGGTGCCGCCGTTGCGGCAGGGGTTGCTGAGGCAGACGTTGTCACGGGGTGTGAGGCACAGCTCGTCGGTGAAGCCCAGGCGGCAGGCACAGGTGTAATCCACGGTGCTGCCCCGCACCAGCGCCGTGCAGGTGCCCGCGTTCTTGCAGGGGGAGCTCAGGCAGGGGTTGGGCAGCTGGCACCGCTCGCCCACGTAGGCACCGCTACACCTGGCAGAGGTGAAACGCGTCAGTGGGATGGCCCCGAGTGGCTGTGGGGTGCCCCGGGGAGCAGCCCAGCCCCGCACGTCGGGTTTGGTAGCGGGGAGGCTCTGCCCTGGCTGCTGCAGGCTGGGAAGAGGAAGATGAAAGAGGTGCTGGGAACAAAGGCGTCCCCCATGGAGGGGCTTGTGCTGGCTTGCACAACCGCAGCCGTGGCTGACATCCTGTGTCTCATCACAGGGAGATTCTTCTCCCTCCCCTCCCAGCTGAAGAGGAAATCGAGGCACAAGGGACACATGGTGGGGGCAAGAGGAGCAGCCCCATACCCCAAATCCATAGGGCCAGGCAGCTTAGGAACAGCCCTGCTCCCTGCCCACCCTGGAGTCTCTGCTTTACCAGGGCTATTTTTATCCTCCCTCAATCCTAAATCACTCAAACATAATTAAGCAGGGGCTCAGCATTGGCTGGCAACAGGTGGGACAAGTTCCTGCTTCTCACAGTCAGCTGAGAGCTTCCCCAAAGCCAAGCCCTGCACAAGGAGGGCGAGTGGCCCTGGCTGCTGCATCCCTCTGTGTGGGGGCCCTGAGAAAAGAGCCCCCAGTGCCACCACCAGCTTCACCACCTGTCACCATTGGCCACCTGGGCTGCAGCAGGACTGGAGCTGGCACCAGGGATATGCCCTGAGGGCAAATCCCCCCAGCCATCCTGGTGGGTCTGGGCAGGATGCGAGGTTGGCAGGACCCTGCAGAGGGGGGAAGATGAGGATGGAGCAAAGCTGTGCACCTGACACAAAACAATCCCAGGGATGAGGCACAAACCCTCCCACGTGGCACCTCTTGTCTGCAACACTCAATGCCACCACAAGTTTTGTCCCCAAGCAGCTCTGCCCACATTACAGCTCTTCCAAAGAGGGATGTTCTGTCCTGGCCGTGCTGAGCAGCCATGGTGAATAGGGCATGGGAGGAGTGAGACAGTGCTGGCACTCTGCTGTCCCACACCACGATGGCAATGCCACCACAGGGTGCACCAACAGAACATCCACCAGAGCCCTTGAGAGCAGAAATAAATCTGGGATCCTGCAGGGCCAGGAGCTTGGGGTAAGGCAACCCCAGCTGGAGGTGATGGCTGGGGAAGGTGACAGCACCTGGGCACCACGAGCTCACACCTGTTGCCATCAGATCTGCTGGGACATCACATTCCTGAGCCTCCTGCACTGCCTCCAAGGCTCCTGTGGCAAGGGGGTGAGCAGGGGGGGTTCCATAGAGCACTGTAGAGCACAGAGGTCACCTGCAACCCCCAAAACAAGCCCGTGGGGCTCCTCTGGTAAAGCACAACCAGCAAACCCCACCCTCATCCACCCCAGCCTGGAGCCACGCACTCTGCCGGCAGCAAGACCACATTTCAGCCTTGCTCCCCCTCTCTTCCCCTACTTCTTTTTTTTTTCCTTCCCCCCCCTTCCTTTTTTTTTTTTTTTTTTTTTTTTAACCCAATTCTGATTTCATTGTCGGGGATTGTGTGAGAATTTGTCAGGATTCGGAGACATTTTGAGTTAATGAGACGGCATTATCCAGGCCAAATGAAAAAGAAAATGTGTATAATAATAAATCAGGGGCATCTGCTCGGCACACAAAGGGCGGCGGGGAGCAGGTGTGCATCCTAATGAGGCGCAGCAGCTGCCGGCGCCCGCGGACCGTGCCCGGCTCGCCGGCGGCTCCGAGCCCCGGCACCGGCGGCGCTTCTGGGTGGCTGCGCGGGGGAATGCGGGGCTTGGGGCCGCCTGAGAAGGGCTCTTTGTGCGGGGATACGAGCGGGGATAGGAGCAGGCGCAGGCACGCCGCTGGGCTGTGCAGTCATCTGGCAAAACCCCCGCACGCACGTCTTTTTTTTTTTTTTTTTTTTTTTAACTTAAAACAATCCCCTCCCTGCGCTGTCGCGGAGGATGGAGGATAGCGGAGAGTCACGGGAGTCTGCAATGGGAGGGAAAGTTGAGGGGGAAAAAGAGGAATAAGGAGAGAATTTAAAAAAAAAAAATTGATGCTGGACAAAGAGCGCTGGTGGCAGCGCGGGAAGCGCCGAGCGCGGTGGTGACACCAGGGAACAGGGACAGGGGGACCAGGAGGGGATGCTCGGGATCCCAGCCAAGGCAGGAGGGCAGGAGGGCTCTCTGGATTGGGGTTCCTGCGCTGTGAGGTCGGCGAGAGGGGCGCACAGCCCAATGCCATCACACCCTATTAGTTTTCGGACCAATTCCAGCGCAGACAAGTGGGGGTTTGAACACATGGATGGGAAACGAAGGTAAATCCCAGCCTGAATCTGGGCATGGTTATTAGCCAGGAGGTTAATTAGTGATTGGAAGAACCCTGAGGGACAGGGAAGCCCCTGCCTGAAGGCACAGGGCAGGTTGGGGTCACTGGCAGTGCCTGGGTTGGGGGCTGCCTCACACCTGGCCGGGCTGCTCAGGTGCTTTCCAGGGTTGTGCTTCAGGAAACCCCTCAAATTGGTAGATTATTTAAAAAATAATTTCTATTTGTTTGTGTTAAGAGTTGATTTATGGCCACAATCAGCTGCAGAAAGTGAGGAGAGTGCAACAGATGGCAGGGAAAAGTTCAGCTTGGAAGGGCTGAGATGGGCACATGTGGGCCATCAAGTCCAGGGTACACTCGTGCTCCATATTTCTCCTCCCAGAAACGGGCATTCCCAGCAAATCTTCAGGAAAAAAGCAACCTAGCAGTCCCTGCTCTAACCCAAGGAAGAGTTTCTATCCTGCCACGTGGGGCTGTGCAGCAGAGACCCCCTGTATGTGCCCACCAACTCCTAACCTCACACATCCAGCATGGGGAACCTCCCAAATCTTTCCGTGGTTTCTAAGTCATTCTGGTTTCTTTGTGCCCAGGACATCCTCCTCACTCACACCTGGTGGCTTCCACACCACTCCTGCACCTTCTGTAGATGCTCCAGCACAGAACGAGGCTGTTCCTGCCCTCTCTGCAATAGCAGGTCTGAGCCAAGCAGGGAAGAGCACATTGCCAGTGATGGATGAAGCCACAGGATGAATTTCACTGCACCCTCCCCTGACGGGTCCCAGAGCTCACTCACACACAGAGACTGGAGCTGCATTTCAAAGCCCAGCGACCTCAGCAGATTCAGAGAGGAAAGCCTGGAGACAAGTCTCGCATGCAAAGCAAAAGATCAAAAACCAGGTGAAGAATCAAGGCAATCCAAGCTGTAGCTATTTTTCAACTTTTCCAGGTCTGGATTCAGCAGAGCTAAGTGCAACTCCCAGCTATGCTACAACCTCAGCATGCAGCCACCTTTCTCTCCAGCGACTAAAAACTTTTCCTAAAGCTCAGCCCAGGGAGCTGAGCTTTATTTTCTGTAAAAAACACGAGGTGGTGTCAGGGATTCCAGGTGAGCAGACGTGGAGGATGCGACATCCCCGCAGGCTCAGCCAGGTGAAGATCACCCTGTGGTTTTTCCTTTGGCATTTCCCAAGCCAGGGCTACCCAAACCAAACCCCAAGCAGCTCATGGAAATTAGCATAGGAGACATTAAAGCTCGGCTTTAATTACAGATATATGTGTTGGCAGAGGACAGGGCGGGTGCTGCAGGATCAAAACAGCTCAGGAGGGCCATTAGAAAGAGGCTTTGAGGCAGTGAAATGTGGCCAAGCTGCCCGGAGTCCTGAGGAGCCTCTGTGAAAGCCTTGGTTAGGCTGGTGTGGTCACAGTCCCAGCTCCAGGCACGACGAGCACCCCGTTCCCAAACCAGGCAGGAATGGCTAAAAATACCAGTGTGTCTCCCTCACTGTTTCCATTGACTCATTAACGTGCTGAGGAGGCAACAAATGCTCCATTTTAGCCACTGATGGAGGGTGATGACATCCCCATCCCCATCCCAATCCTGGTCATGGCCAAGCCCTGCTCCAACACACAAAGCTCCCTCTCCCAGCACCATTCCAGCAGACAATCTCACAGCCCCACACTTCTGGGGTGTGCTCCACCAAGGGACCAGGCAGGACAGGGGAGAGAAGCCAGTCCCCAGCCCTGTGGATGAGGGTGCTCCTTGCAGGGGTGAACACACTGATTTACACCCCCTGGGTGTCTGGGGCTGCTGGCCATCCCAGTGGCTTTTTTTGTTTCCGGGGGTCAGGCAGAGGCTGGGAGCTGGATTCCCACAGCACCAGGCTGGGATGTGTCTTCTCCCTCGGAATGAGCATCCGAGTGCAGACTGTGGTGAGGAGGGACACGATTAATAATGAGCTGCTGGCCCACAAATCTGCATGATTCATGGCCAATGTGAAGGGTGATGGAGAAGGCCTTGTCCAAGGTCAGACAGCAGTCCCTGGGGACAGCCTGGGAACAGCAGCAGCGGCCCCAAATTCCCACTCTGCTCCCAGCACCAAGCCTGGACCAAATCTGGATCTGCTCAGCACGGGCACGTGCATTTGTTGTGTCTGCTGCACATCCTTGAGGAGTTACAAAATTCCAGCAAGGCTCCAGGAGAGCTCAGCAGGTCACATAATCAAAAGCATGAATGAGCTGCAGGAGTATCAGAGCTGCTGCTCAGCTCTGCTCTACACCTCTGCCAGCTGGGTGTTACCAAAGCTTCCAGCCCCAGCAGTGCTGGCAGAGTTGGGGTGCCCATGCCTTGTGATTTCTGATTTCTGATGCCCCCAAGCCTGTGGGTTCTGCTCTGGGTGCTCCCTGTGTGTGGCTCTGGTGCTGCCAGCCCTTTGTTCACTCTGTCGTGCAAGGCTTTTCCTCCAAGCCACCAGCAACAGGTTTTGTCCCTCCGCAGCAATGCGGGCACTGAAAGCATCCTGAGGCAGATGTTTCTGTGACCTCTGACCCAAGACTAATGTTTTCCTTTCTGCACTAAGCTGCCATCTGCCACGGCCAGCACAGATGACACCCAGGCACTCCCGCATGGCAGCACGGGGGCTTTGTTCAAACTGGGGATGCACAGCTCTGCATCACCCCTCAGCTCACACCACCCCTGCTCTCCTGCCTCGTCCTCCCAAGGGACCCCGAGATCGTGGCAGGGCTGGAGGTGAAACCCACTCTGGGTTTAAAACGTACAAAAAAAATTCAACAAGCAAAGTGGGAATCAGGTGTAAACTGGAGCACATGCCCACCTTATGGAGGGGCAGGTCCAGGGGGCAGCCCCACACTGCAGGAGGGCACAGGGGGCTGGTAGAGACCCCCATCCTGGCCCCACATCCAGGCTGCCTCTTATCTGCTCTGCTATCACCTAACCTCTTCCTCACCCTCAACTGCTGGAAGCACAAACGGCCGTGGTTGTTTTCCCCAAGGTATGAGCAGCGTGGGAAAGCTGAGCAGAGCAGGCTCAGGTCTTTACTCGAGCACCATTTTGGGGGCACTTTGAGACTAATAGGACCAGGACGTTCCCTGGTGCTGGGTGTAGGGTCTCCCACCATGGGGAGAGGCCCCCACCCCAACAGGTTTGTCTGGGGGATGCCATTCTCTGCTCTGTGGTACCTGTAGCTCAGAACAACCACCTCAGAGTCTCAGACAGAGCCTCCCCAGCACAGACAAGGTTCAGGACCACAACTGCGACCTTGAGTGGGGCACAGGGCCTCCCGAGGGGACCTTCACACCCCCAGAGTCCCGTGCAGCAGCAAATGTGCTGTGTGACCTGTGGGTGGCTGTGCCAGCGTGCTCAGGACCCCATGGAGCGAAGCAAGTGGCTGAACGTGAGCAGGACACTCAGATTTCACATGTTTGCTGGCAACAGCTGAGGGAAGGAGAAACAACCCTCAGGAGAGCCTCCCTTAGCTGCACAACAGCCCAGAGCCACTGCAGGCTGCTGCCAGGTGCAGAGTGACACAGCCCTACCCCGCTGTCCCCACAGCTCTCGGGGTAACCATCATCCTGGGGGTGACAACGGGAACCCAACCTCCTGCCCACACCTTCCCCTGCACCCCGGCAGCCGCACAGAAAGCAGGGAGCCTGCCTTCCATCAGGCAGCCACGCACAAGAGTCACCTTTCCAGTTGTGCCAGTGGCTGCCTTGCCTGGCACAGCCTGGGAGCAACACCCCAGCTTTCTCCTGGTTACACCCTTCCCCATAGGACACGTTTGCTCGCTGCCAGCCCAGGGAATCCTGATCTCCCCTGGCTCCAATCTGACCAGAGAAAAAGGCCAGTGCTTGGGGATATGTCTCCATGTCCCTGAGAGAAGAAACCTGCTTCTCACTGCATCTTATTCCATTCATTCTCATTCCACTGCCTCCCCAGGAATCCCTCCCGTGATGCATGGAGCAACAGGTGCTACTCCAGGATGCCCTGGAAATATCCTGCTGACACAGGAGCACACTCTGGAGCCACGGAAGGCAGGGAGCTCTGGAAAACGATCCTGCTGGGCAATCAGAGCTCAGGACCCTGCTCTCTGCCCCCACCTCCTCGCCCAGCATCATCAGCACACAGAAAGAAACGGGTGCAGGGAGACGAGGAATACTTTTGGATGCTGCCCTGACCTCCCTGGAGCACATGGGGTTGTGGATGATCCCTGTTCCCTGGCAGCCAGAGGCTGGGGGGCTGCTTGAGCCCCCTCTGGCAGCGGGCACAGTCGGGCTCACTTTGCTCAGTGGCTCCTGGCACGTTAAGAAACCAAAGGCAGAGCTGCCCAGCTGCCCTCAGCCATGCGGGGCACCCCGACTGGGTGATGCACCCTAAAGCTGCCCCGGCGCCAGCACAGCCCCACAGAAACCTCCAGCAGCCACGACGGGGCTGCCGGTACCAAAACCCAGCACAAGACCTAAGTGGTGGTTTTTTAAGAAGTCTCGTCCAGGTCCTGCTTTATTAAACACTCTGGGACACCAGCCTGGGAAAAAAGCAGAGTTTCACACAGGGAGGTGGTTGGCAAAGCAGCAGGTTACTCCAAGTGACATCAGGTTAATAAAGCAAGAGCGGATCTCCATTCTTGTTTAATTAAAAAAGCAAACTGCAATCCCAAGTCTTTGATGTGTTTTTTTTTTTCTTCTTGTTCCATTTCATTTTTGACCTAGCCCAAGTCATCTAATTGAGATTTTAAGATCCAGACTTTCATCTGGAGAGAAACTAAAGGAATTCCCAAAGCTGGATATACTCGTGGACAGGAGCGGGGAAAAAACATGCTAGAACGCTGTTCCTCCTATGCAGGGAAAAAATGGCTTTGTTTCTTAAGCAGACATTAGTCAGGACAGTTTGGGAATCAAAGTTCCCATTGTAATGAAAAACAATATAATCCCATTACTAAGCAGAGTGGCCAGGCTATTCACGGGTGGTAACTGGCTACCTGGGAAGGAGCTGCCTTTCAATGGAGCTTCATTCACAACAAACATGAAAGATGTCGAAGGAAGAGCCCAAGACAAAACTTGCCTCATTCCCACCCTCAACAATGGCTGCTATGAAATATTTGTTTTCCCCAGTCGATGTTTTTTTATATCCTCTGCCGGTGTAAAGCTGCACAGCCCCATTGTTTGTGGGCTCACTCTGCTCACCCTGGCCCCTGCTCCTGCTCTTGCTCATTGATGGGGTGACCACGAAGGATGTGCTTCCAGCAGAGGATCCCCAGGGAAGAACACAGCCTGGGCTGAGCCTGGTCCCATCACCCCCCCCCCGTGTGATTTTTGGGGGCAGGTCCCCCAAAAGCACCCACAGTGCCCATCAGACACTGCAATGGCATCTGAGAACACTCCCTGCAACTGCTCCCTGCTCTTGCCCTCTAAAAATGTTTTATTCTTTAAGCCAGCAGAAGAAAAAGTCCGAATTTGAGGAAGATAAGGAATTTCTACCTCCACAGGCTGCCTGCCAGCCCAGCATTGCTGGTGCCTGAGGTCACTCTTCCCTCCCCACCCCTTTTGGGGTAACTCCTGGTTTTCCTCCAGCATTTGCTGCCCATGCAGGTTGAATTCACTCTGCTGTGCTCTCAGAGCTCTGGCACACACACAGCCCCAGTGTCACCATCTCACTAAGTGATGATGGACTCCTTCTTTTCTCCCCTTTCCCCCTCAAACCAAGTTTTGGCTAAACACCGTGCTGCCCCAGAGCCAAATATGGAAAACTCCCACTCGTGACCCCACCATCCCACTCGTCTAATCCTGAACTTAAAACCTACGATTAGGATCTGAACAGCCACCAAAAGTTTAAACAAGCTAAATTTAGCCCTGATATTTATAAACAAGGAGGAGAGGGGGGTTTTGCAGAGCACACGGGTGCCCCGTGGCACAAAGCCAACTGAAAGCCAGAGAAATTCCTGCTGGGGATGTTTCAGTGGGATGGGGAGTGGGCAAAGGTACCAGACAGGGATGGATCCAGCTCCCCTCAACCTCACAGCCATGGAGCTGCTGGTCTCTCTTTTTGCAAGCAAAACTCCCAAAAAATAGTTATTAGCAACAAAACTCTTGCCCACTTGGAAACCATCCGAGATGCAGGCGGGTGTCAGCTCCTGGGAGCTGCATCCCGGGATTTCTGCTGCTGCAGATTTCTTCTGCTGAGTCTAGCCAAGGAAACGGCGAGAGAGGGAGGGAAACCTCTGCCTCCGACACCTTTTGCCGGCAGAAATCCCTGTGTCAACATGACGCCCTCGCCGAGGGAGCGGGGACAATGGTGGCGGCTCTGCCCTCCGGCCGCAGCCCGCATTCCTGCCCCCCTCCCCTGGAAACCCCCCTTTTGTGGGGAGCAGCAGGCCCTGTGAAAGGGCCGTCTGTCGCCCTGCCTTTTGACTTGGAGGTCTGTGTCTAACATTTTAATAGGGGCTGGGGGCCGGGGACAGACCCCCCTCCTCCCGGGCTGCTCCCCTGTGGGGTCACTCTCCCAGCCCGCCCCAAAGCTCCCTAGCGGGAGCTGCACATCCCAAAGGACAGCCACATTCCTCCACCCGCCCCAGAGGAGCCATCCCAAGGGTTAACCATCCAGGAGTGCCTTTGGGAGGGTCTCCTCCTGGTCCCCCCAAGCAGGGATGCTTCAGCAGGGCAGGAGTGATGGGAACACGCTCTCCTCCATGGCTGCTCATCGACAGCAGAAAATTCCTTAAAATAAACCACGGGACACTCACAAATGCTCAATCCACAGCCAGCAGGGAGCATGTGGCCCTCGGGGTCTCCATCACCTCACTGACACGGGACAGAGCAGCTGACAAAGCCAAAAGCTCCTTTCCATGCTCCTCTTGGGGACAGGTGTGACAGGCACAGGTAATGTCACATCACACCACAGAGGACAAGGACGAACTGGCAGCAGGATGCCAAACTCAGCCCTGACAACAGATCATGCACAGCCCAGAGGGTAGAAGCAAAGCTGGCACTGCCACTCTCAGCCATGGTGATTTTAAATCAAGGCCAAAGCAAGAGGTTCCCCACCCTTGGGTGCCCCTGTGGCACCCAGCCCTCCCAGCCCACCACCACCGGGCCACTTGCCTGCAGGGTGCCCCTTCTATTAAATAAGGGCAACGTTATAGCATCATTAAAACTTAATAAATCCATTTCCCATATAAATACCATTAAATTCAGGTTTTGGGGAAGGGAATTAGGGTGAAAACTTGTTAAAAGAAAATGACTTCGGCGCAAATAAATTTTTGCAACTTGACTGAGCATGAAAGTTTCCCATTAAAATGCGACTCGGCTCCCTTTGCTGGAAATGTGCAAGAGCCTAATAACCATGGCCTAAACATTAACTGTTTAACTGGCTTTTCCAATATTAACTCCAGGCTGCCATGGGGGGAAGGGGAGGACGTGATGGGTGAGAGCTTAAAGCAGACATTAATTACTGCAGTGCGAGGGAGGCACACCCTGAGCTCGCTTCTCACCAGCATCCTGCTCCCATGCCCACACTGGGAGTTTGGGTTTGTTCTGTGCAGAGCCAAGAGCAGGACTCAATGATCCTTGGGGATCCTTTCCAGCTCAGGGTATTCTGTGATTCTATGACTCCCAACAGATCTGATTTTGGGTATGGCTGGCTTGAAGCACAGTGTGAATTCTGCTGCAGGTGAGGTGGCAGGCATGAGCTGGACTCAATGATCATTGTAGGTTCCTTCCATCTGAAAACATTATTTTTGGAGGCAGAGCTCCCCATACAGCCCAGCCAAACATCTCTAACCCATCCTCAACGCCTCACAGAAGTTTTTTATTCCTGCATCTCTCACACCAAGCACTGCATTTACCAATAGGAACCTCCAGCATCACTGGGGTGCCCAGAGAAGCTGTGGCTGCCCCATCTCTGGAAGTGTCCAAGGCCAGGTTGGACAGGATTTGGAGCAACCTGGGCTAGTGGAAGGTGTCCCTGCCCATGGCAGGGGGTGGAATGGGATGTTTAAGGTCCCATCCAACCCAAACTATTCCACAGTTCCATGATCACCCTATTAACTGTTAGAAAATCACTTGAGATACCAAGACCACAGTACCACAGACCCTGCCCATGGGGGACCTGCCAGCATGAGGAGGTGACAGGAGAGGACCTGACCCACCAGGTATGCACAAGAGGAAGGCAGAGTCCAGATGTGGGTGTCCAGGTGTGAACAGGCACCATCACTCAGCTGGAATCCAGATGCTCAGCTGGAAGCAGCACTGAGCTGCTCTACCAGCAAGACTCAGGTGTTAAACACTGAGGAGCTCCCAGGTGAGCATCTCTAAGTGTCCTGGGGAGCTGCCATGGCCTGGGACCAGCAGGGTGTTGCAAAGACTTTTCAGCATCACACACAGGAGCTCTGCTATAAAGTCCAGTCAGCGGGGCCTGACCCTCACACCTCTCTGCTCCTGGGTGCCTCCACATTCAGATACCCAAGAATCAAAACTCCAGCATTCCCCCTTGACACCAAAACAGCATTTCCATCCTCATTCCAGAGCTGTGGCTGCAGCAAATCCAGGCTCATGAGGGCCCCATGCAGCAAGGCAGCATCAGGGACTGATGGGATTTGGGCACAGCTGCTGGGATGGGTGGATGCAGCACCATCCTTCAGGCATGGGGCTCAGCACCGTGTGCCAGGTAATGAGATGAAAACGCCATTTAGGAGGAAACTGCAATCATCCCAAACCATCACTTCTCCAGACCGCTGATCTTTCTAACCCTGAACCAAAGCAGAGCTGCAGGAATAGCCCAGCTTGGGGAATGAGCAACCCAAGTGCCCCTTGGTGCTGCCCCATTCCAGGCAGCAGAAGGAGCCTGGCAGGTCCTCAAGGATGGCTGCACACAGCCCTGAGTGGAGCAGGGCACCCTGAACACCTTTATGGCCACTGGGATGAAGACAGGACTCAACCAAGACCCCACAGCAGGTCTGCTTTCCCAGGGGGGTTAAGTTATACCCCAGAGGCTCTTCCACTCTGTGGCCCCAACACATGGTGCAAAACCTTCACCTGGCAGCACGTTAACCACAGAGAAGTCTCCATCCAGATCCAGAGCTCACCAGCTCTCCCTAAGTGCACCCTGGGGCTACTCCCTCGTAAAACACGCTGATGCTCTATAAATTTCACATTCCACTCATGTACACACGCTGCCACCACTTGGGACACCAACCAACACGAGCAAAACGAGGGTCACCACACCTCCAGGCCTGGAAAAAGCAGGTTAATTTCCAAACAATGTTATTTTAAAACTTGCTAACTGCCTCCTGATTATGTTGTCCAAGCCCTTAATTGGTGAATAGCCTGGTCTTGCAGTGACTTATACGTGTCACCCTCATGCTACATACAATAAACCATAATAGTCTGGGAGGTGAGGCCAGGTGTGAGGTATCAGCTGGAACAAATGGAGGTGCTGTGGCTGCCAGCAGGAAGACAGCGAGTCAGGTGTTGAGATGGGAGAGATTTTGGTGGAATAAAATATACCCCACATCACAGAGTGAGTGACCTCCAGCCCCAGGGAGCAGAGCCCTGTGCAGTGCCTCACACCACGAGACCACAGAAATTGAAGATGCCCCTGCTCATTGCAGATGACTTTTAAAGGTTCTTTCCAACCCAAACCATTCTGTGGGCACACAGCTTCGAGTTGCTGGTGGGGAAGAGCCCCACTAATGTGAGGTGATGAACACCACTGTGAGTTCCTGATCCTCTCTGCACCACCCCATCTCTCCTGCTCATCTCGGTGCTGAGGGACCTCCAGAGATATCTCCTCTCAAACATATCCCGTGCTCGTCACACGAGGACAACCCTCTGGCCACCACAGGTATGCAAGCCAAGAGAAAAACCAAGGAAAAAAATCTCAGCCCAAGCAATAGAATCCCAAGGACACAGAGCAGGAGTGAGTGGGACCACCTGAGATACCTGATAACCATCGAGACACCTTTCAGAGAGCACAAACAGATTCTTTAAGACAAGAGCTAAAACCCTCACTGCTGTCTCAATGACCTCAGCAGCTGGGCTTTGGTTTCTCTTCCACTGGAATCTGCAACAGGTGACACTTTGGTATTTTTAATCTCCCCTCTTACCCATTTCCACCTTGTTCTTTCCCAGAATGAGATCAGACCTGAAAGAGCCATCAAGAGTTCTCAACATGGCTGAATCACTGCTCGTCTACTTCTTTAAGAGCTTCCTCTGGTTGATTGTTCAACACTCCACCCTCTTCCTCTCCAGCACCGAGACTGCATTTTTTCTTTGTTATTATTTCATGGAAATAACGTTGGGTTTAAAGCACATGAGAAAAACCAAACCAGAAGGAAACTTCCGCCCTTTACAATGAGATAACAATGACTGAGCAGCTGAATAACTTGAAGGGCACAGAAACTCGTGGGCCTCACATCACTCCTCTGCCTTCCTGGTTGTCTCCTGAAAGAGTTTTGAGCTAAAATAATCACCTCTTCCCACTATGGTCCCCCTCAGAATGCTTCTTCCCATGTTTCTGGCCCGCTGCCCGTGGAAGCTGGTGGTGGCAACGAGCACCAGCTCAGGAGCCACTGCCCTGGCTGAACGACAGCGCTGTGCTGATTCATAAACAGAGGAAGTACTTTAGCAAACTGACTTTTCCCCCTTTTCAGCACAAGCCCAGTGATTAATTTTACTTATTTTTTCCCTGCGCCGTCTCTTTTGCTTCTCTGAGCAAGAGGAGAATCCAGGCACAGCTCCTCTGGTTTTAGTGGTGAGAGGCTGGTGGGGCAGGGCTGGAAGCTCAGCCCTCTTTCAATGCCATCTGCTTTTAACTAGCAGAGCAAGGGAGGTCCTGGGAATAAATGTCACATGGCACAGGGAGCTAAAATCAGCCCAACTCATTTGCAGGGATGCCAGTCAAAACTAGGGTTATCCAACAGTCTAATTAGGAGCTATCACTAGAAGTCAAAAACGACCTCTTGGAAAAACCTTCTCATTTAGTCTGGGAAAATGCCTTAGTCCAAGGCAAGTGCCTTTTCTGGAATGCCACAGCTCCCCAGCACCACGGGACCTCACTGCAGCCACCAACTCCAGCCTGGACCTTTTAGATTTCCATCTCTGGGACAAAAACACCCAGAGCCTTCAGCTGGGGTCTGTGCAAGACCCACAGAACTGCTGCTGCTCTTCCTGTGCTAAAAGACCCAGATAACCCAGCCAAGATGGAAAGCAGCTCCAAAGGAGCTTAATTAGGGCACTTCTGTCCCAAGCCCTCCAATCCAACGCTTGGTCCCCTCCAATCAATTAAAACCCTGCATGTCCTGCACTGCCTGGCAAAGGGACAAAGCAAGATAAGGCACCTGGAGCTTTACAAACCACCCCTGTAAAATAATAAAAGGCAGAGAAAGCTCCTGGTCTTGTGCTGGCGGTTCCCTTTCCGTACCAGGGCTGATAACCTGGGCTTGGAGTTATCAGAGCTGGCTCCACGTAACCCAACGAGCTCTGTCCCGCCACCAGAGCCGGGACACTCGTCCTCTGGAGCAGCATCCCCCTCGTACACTATTTATTTCACTCCACTTTCTAATTGGATTTGTGGGGGCAGCACAAAGGGGCTTTATGGCCAAACTTTGTTAAGTGCCAGGCCGAGCAGAGATGTGGCCAGCAGCCAAAATGGTGCATTTCACGCAGGCGCCAAAGGGCAGTGCCAAGCTTTTCTGCGTCTGGTATCTTGTGCTCTTGGCTCTGCTTTGTTTAAGAAGCTTGGAAGCAAAGCTCCTCGTCGAGAGATATTCAAACAAAGTGAAAAACCGGGATTTTGAGAGTTGCTATCAGGTAACTTAGGAAGTTGCACCTCCTTCAGTCTGGCTGTACCTCCAATATCTGCCCCTATCGCCCTGCACGGGACAAGAGCTTTAATACACCCAGAGCACACACCTTGTGCTCCTGCAAAAATAACTCACACACACTCATGAAGCATCTGCAGCCAAGAGAGGAGTGGTTATTCACAGCCAGCAACCAAGAACTTCTTTAAAGTTAACTTTTTCTCTTAAAAAAAAAACCAACCCACTCCGAGCCTACTTTGGAGGCTTCTCCAAATAGAGCTCGCACACATCAGATCTAATTAGATTCCATCACCATCTGCACATGAAATGTAAATCAGGAGTTGCAGAGACTTAAGAAAAAAAGGAAAGAATGACCACAAGGAGAAGGAGGGGTGTAAGGTTGGGGAGGGGGGTGGAGGGTTGGGCATTCTGGGAAGCCATACATGATTAGTCACACAGCATTAATCTGCCTCCCTTAACAATAGCTGCCGAATTTCGACCGAATCCCAGCTGTCGCTCTTTGAATGAAAGAAAACAAGATTTAGAGCGTCAAGCGTTGGTAAGGGCTTCTGTGCAAAAAAAAGTGGCGTGCATTCATTAGTGCCTCACAAAGGGACCCAGCCTTTGTCCATTAAATTGCTCATGTGCCTGATTGATTTGCTGATTTATTTGCACCAAAGAGTTGGGGGGCTCAGCTTGGAGAAGGGGGCGGGAGGTGCCCGGCTACTGGGCAGAGTAACGGCACCCAGGCGGATTTGCAAAAAAGCAACACACATTGTCAAGGGAAACTGCCATTCAACAGGTTGGGATTGGAAATGCCTTCGGGTTCCTCCGCCGAGGACTTCCTATTTGGAAATTTGGGGTGGGTGGGAACGTCTGCCCGCCTGCTCGCAGCTCAGGCCATGTTCAACAGGCAGAGGGGAAATCTGGCCGGAAAACAGAGCCTTGCCCATTCACATTTCTTTTATGGAATAGTTTTAAAAAGGGAGCTGGAGTCTTATTCATTTCTCTTGGTTATTGTTCCCTGGGAGCCTGGAGTGAATCGGCCATCGCTGCGGTGGGTCGGTTGGTCCTTCAAAGAGTCCCAACGCTTTACACATCCGTTTCCCCACAATCAGCTTGGAGAAAGCCCCAGCCTGGGTGCCAGGTCCCACCAGGAACTCCAGGCTAGACCACAGCTTGGCACCAGCACTGGCAGGGCTGCAGGAAGAGGTGCCCTGCTCCCCTGGCCATGCCTCATCGGCCCACGGACACCACTGGGGCAGCTCCAGCAGCCAGAGCCACGCCATGGAACCTCTCTCGAGCGTTTATTGGAGATGTACTGGTCACCCTAGTGTGCAAGGGACTGAAAGGCAATGCTTCAGGGCCAGGAGGGAGTAGCTGGAAAACAGACAGACAGACAGCCTCCCTCCCCGCCCGACGGTCCAAGGAGCGCCGCGGGCTGGCCCTACCTCCTGCTCCATCAGCAGGGCAGTCTGCATAGGCTAACACCAGCAAAACATGGCCCTTTGCCCATGTTTTTCCACCCAGCCAGGAACAAAGCCCGATCCTGCCAAACTCGTGGTGACTCCTACACAAGCAGGTTATTCTTGCCACTCAAGGAAAGAAAACGCATCTTGCCCTATTAAATCCAGAGCCTTCAAAGCAAAGTCAACATGCATGTCAATAACTTTGGTCGGGGGAGATGAAAATCCTCTGGCTTCTCCATACTTACTGGCACACCTCCGTCCCGTTGGGAAAAGTTTCACACTTGCCCCCGTTGAGGCAGGATTCGGCAAGCTGCGAGCACCGTAAACCTGCAAACAGAGGGACAGCATTAGCCACAGCTCAGGGCCCTGGTGGCAGCAGGGGGGCTGTGTCCCCTGGTGTCACCTGGGCTGGGGACAGGATAGATGAGACCCACAGACCCCCTGCACAGCCTGGTGAGGTGGGGTCCAGCACCCGCAGGGTGATGGACGGGGCAGGGACTGTGTGGCCCCTGCGCTGAGAGGTTCACCTAAAAATAAACCCAGGGTGGGTTTGAGGGTAGGCTGTGCCTGCTCCTCCAGCAGGAGGACTGACAGAGAGAAACCGCAGATCAGGCCCTTGATTGACAAATGCCATTTGGGAAAAAACATCCAGCCCGGGGCCCATTAGTTACCATGAGCTCGGTAACGAAATGAGTCGCCCGTCATAACTTGCTATGAGTAAAGGTTTCATTGTCTGGCCCTCAGAGCCAAATTCTGCAGAGTTACCACAGCAACTCGCTGAAAGTACCCAGAATCGCTTCCGATTTCCACCCCGGCTCGCTCTTCCCCTTCTCTGCCCGCTCGCTCTTCACGGTAACTGGTTCTGCGACACGCGTGTGCAGCCGGGGCAGTTTCACATTGAGCGACTGCAGCTTCGCACCGCCACCGCCACAACCCAGATCCTGCCTTGGATGGGTGCCGAGCCTCGGGCTCACCCCGCTGGGGCTCCGAGTCCCACGGCAGACGGACTGGGCTGCTGGGGATTACTCCAGCGAGGTGCTGGGGACCGCTCCAGCGAGGTGCTGGAGCTCCCGACCGGGCACAACTTTCTGCAAACTTAGCCTTCCACGGCTCCCAGCTCTGTTGTAGGAGCAGCACCGCTGCCTTTGCTCTCCAAAATCCTCTCAGGGCTCTCCGGAGGGGGCTACTAGTTCGGTCCTGGGGCACTGCAGGGTCCCGACCTCCTGGGATGGGCTGTCCCCCACTCCGTCCCGCACCCCCCGCCGCTTTAGGGACTCTTTTCCCGTGCCCCGACCCGCTGCCCCCGACGGTCGCGCAGCGCTTT
Source organism: Acridotheres tristis (assembly GCA_037013685.1). Lineage (NCBI taxonomy): Eukaryota > Metazoa > Chordata > Aves > Passeriformes > Sturnidae > Acridotheres > Acridotheres tristis. Next base: position 8,489,525 of record CM072904.1, on the reverse strand, counting down.
GCGGAGAAGCACCCGCACCCGCCCCAGAGGGGGGGCCCCGAGGGGCCCCGGCTTTCAAGAAACAGGAAACCGAGAAAAAATTTGCAAAACGGTCAAAAGCTCTCGCAGAACAGCAGCAGGAGCGCGGCCGCCCTGCGCGCTCCTCCGCCGGGCCGAGCCCCGGCTCCCCCGGCTCTCCCGGTACCGAGCTCCGCTCCCCCCGACGGCAGCGAGCGCCGCTCCCCGCGGCAGCCCCGGGCACCGAGCTCCGGCTCCCGGTGGCCCCGAGCGCCTCCTTCGGGGCACCGAGCCCCGGGCTCAGCCGCGCTCCCCTCGCACCGTTCCGGCTCCGGCACCCCCGCAGGGCTCAGCCCAGCTCTCCCAACACGGTTCCGGTCCCGATTCTACTGCTAGAGCCGAGCCTAGCCCCGGCGCATCCCGCCGGTTCCCACGAGGACCCCGCGCCCGGACCCCCCCCCCCCCCGAGGGCGCCGCGCTCCGGTCCCGGTTCCCACGGGAACCTCCCGGCGCGGACCTCCCGACGCTGCCGGGCTCCGGTGCCCGCCGTGCCCCGCTGGGCTCCGGTGCCCGCCGCGCCCGGCCTCGCTCCCGGCAAACTTCCAGCGGGGCGGCCGGTGCGGAGCCCGTGGCGGCGGCGGCCCTCACCTCGCGTCAGGGCGGGCAGCAGGAGCACCAGGAGGCCGGGCGCCAGGAGCCGCTCCATCCCGCTCTGCTCCCGCCGCTCACAGCCGCATAGATCCGCGGGGCCTCGGCCGAGCCGAGCCGAACCGGTGCCGGTGTCTGTGCGGGTCCGCGCCGCCCCGCCGGGAGCCCCAAACACAGCGCGCCCGAGCGCAGCGACTCCGAACGCGGCGCCTCCCGCGGCTGCTCAGCCCCGGCGGGCCGGCCCGGGCGGCGGGGGGCGGGCCGGGACGGTGCGGGGCGGGCCGGGCGCCACGGGACGGGAGGGGATGGGACGGGACGGGCGAGACGCTCCTCCCTGCCCAGCCCCGGGGGCCGCCGTTGGGAACCCCCTTCTCGCCACCGAGGGTCCCCGCAGCCCCCCTCCAGTGCTAGTCTGGGTCCCTACGGGCAGCCTCGGGGCGGCCGAATCCCTCTGTGCAGTCACCGGACACCCCCGGTGCAGCTGCCTCATGTAAGCACGGATCAGCTCCTTCTCTCCGTGCGGCCACCGCGCACCCCCGGTGCAGCCTCCCCCTGCAGTCCCCCAAGCCCCGCAGGGCAGCCCCTAGCACATCTCTCACGTGCAGCCACTACAGAGCCCCAGCACAGCTCTGGACACCTCAATGCAGCCCCCACAAGCAGCCTTGCATTTCCCCAGCACAGCTCTGGACACCTCAATGCAGCCCCCACAAGCAGCCCCACATTTCCCTAGCTCCGGACACCCCCAGTTCAGCCCCAACCCCAATATTGGTGCAGCCGCCTGCCATGCACACCCTGGATAATTCCAGTGTAGTTCTTCCATGGTCCCAGTACAGCTTCCTCAGTCCAGCCCCTGAACCCCTGCACATCTTCCCCATTCCAGCCCCCCCAATCCCTGCACAGCCTCTGGGGCCGCAGTTCTGAGCGACCACAGCAGCCCCCAGTCCCACTGACCCACGGCGTGTCCGTGCAAGGACACACAAGCCACAGGACATACGGGAATGGGGTGGCTGTTCCGGGAGACCAGGACACGGACTGACCATCCCCTGGGTGCTGGGAAGCGCAGTGTGGGGTTCCCCTTCTGACCCCCACCAGGACTCAGGTGTGCCCAGGTGTGTGGAGCCATTTCCCACCCAGCTCCCCCGCAGGTGCCGGCAGCGCGCAGAGCTGGGTCGGATGTTGTTTGTTTTGTGCTGTGAACTCATGAACTCCCAGGCAGAGCCTGCGCCGCATCCACAAATAAACAAACACACTGGGAGAAGCGGGGAAGCCAAACCCAGGGGCAGCCCCACAGCCCCCACGTGTGTGCAGCTTTCCCATTACAGTGACGGGGGGGGTCCCTGTGCCCTCACTCCCAGAGCCCCATTCCTACCCCAGCTGTGCCACAGCCAAGCCTGGAAAACCAAGCTGGAATGCCCCACCTGAAATCCATTCAGGCCCTGAGCCCAGGACAGGTTGAAGCCCTTAACTTGGTATTTGTGGGTGTCTCCCACAAACCCATCTCCCTCCGTGGCTACAGGGGGGTGCTCAGGGCTGTACTCACAGAACACCACTGATGGGAACAGCCCCTGTGAAAGTGCATTAAAAATTATGCTTCCTCATGGGGTTTTGGGGGCCAGCCCTGCTCAGTGAGACCACAGTGCCTGCAAAAGTGGGGAACAAAAACTCAGAGTGTGGAGAATTTGGGGTACCAGCTCTCCCAGGGATGTGGGTACTTAAATCGCATTGGACTCTTGTGTCTACCCCAAGTGCTGTTGGAGATTATTGGACGGCTCTTTTACAGCTCCCAAACATGAGGACACGGAGGGATGGCTGCTGGCCTCTGGCTGAAAGCTTGGGAAAGAGGAAGAGGAAGGAGGGTCAGCAATAGTTAATGGGAAGGAGGTGACACTGTGGTCATCTGTGTCTCTCATCTCAGGGTACCTCTCCACCAGCCCCCAGGCTCATCCCATCCCATGCCAGCCCTGCTGTTATCCCACTGCTTCCTGTTGTAAACTATTTCCAGAGCAAGTGTGAAACAATTAAACAAACCGAAGGGCAGAGTCTGCTCACCAGATCAAAGGCATGAGCCCTGCAGCGGTACCTCACTCCCGCGGCTCCCTCCTTCCCTCTCCTCCTGCCTTCCCCACTCTGGGCTCTAAAGCAGTGCCCTGATCAGGGCTGGGGAGCCAGGGCTGTGTGGAGCACGGTGCCACTCAGGGTCCAGGTGCCACTGGAAGCTCGAGCCTTGAACAATTCCACAATGTGGGTTCTGCCTGTTCTATCCTCCCCTCACAAGAAGAGTGACAACTGGGCAGTGGGATGTGACCCCAGCTGTGCCACCACAACCGTGTCACCATCCTCAGCCTCACCTGGAGGTTTCTCCACTTGGGCATCCTTGGAGATGGAGACTTTGTGCTCTTTCTCCCCTTTCCCCTCCCTGTCAGAGCCCATGGAGCAGGGAGCATCTCAGCTCTACCTGCCTGGAAATACCGGCCGAAACTTTGCCCGGGCTTGTTCTCTGTGTGCAGAAAGCACCGTGCATCCAGCTCAGCTGCGCTCTGGGACTTGATCCCTGAGACTTGGGAGAGACCCCCTTGCCCCTCTGGACCATCACGGGCATGCCTGGGGACACGGGGCTGTCAGGGTGCCACACCTGTGCCATGGGGGATGGAGAGGTGGTGATGTGAGGGATGCGCAGGGTGGTGGAGACACCAGATAACCCAAGCTGCTCCTGGAGATGCTGGACTCAAAGCGCACACGGGAAGCCAGGAGTGAGCCCTGGCCCTGGGTTTGCTCCGTGGATAGGGAAGGGTCTGCCGTGGATAAACACAGGCAGAGCCGGGCGTGCGGCCGCGCAGCCGCGCCGCCCCGTCCCCCGAGCACAGAAGGTCAAATACATCTATTTATTGCCATCACCCTGGGGCTCTGTGACTCCGCAGCTCTGGGGCTCTGCTTGGGGAAAAGGCTCTGCTGCAAGGGAGCTAAAAGGGTCCTCTGTGGTTTCCCATGGAAGTCTCAACACGAGGATGGCTCCTCCAGCCAGGCGAGATGTGCGGCTTTAATCTGGTTCCATCCTTCCCCTGGTACAGAGGGATCTGCTGCAAGATCCTTGTGGGGAAAACCTCCTCAAGTTTCCTTCTCCCAGACGCCTCCTCCAGAGACTCCTACCAGCAAAAGTCAAAAAGGGAGGAAGGCAGAAGTCAGCGCTCAGCATAAATCTTTTTGCAGTAAGAGGTGAATAAGACATAAATCCAAAGAAACTTTTTCTTTTGAGTGGTCTTCAGGGGTTAAAAATAATGGGATTTTAGGTCCTTTTAAAAATAGTGTTTGTAAAAGGCTTTAATAGAAACCTTGGCAACTGTCCATGTGATTAGTGATTTAAAAACATGAAACCTCCACACATGTTTAAAAGTTTTAATAAGTTAAAATTAAATGAGTGAAACTCTGGGAATATTTTTTTGTTACTGCAAGCTAAGAAAATCATGTCCGTTAAGCAAAACTTAATACAAATATAAACAGGTAATGCACATCTGTAAATTATTTTCATGTCTCCAGGGGCTGGAAAAAAACCTAAGTGAGACCAGCATTCTTATATATATTTTGCCTTGACAGCTCAGGAAAAAATTTGCCAAAAACCAGAGTTAGAGCACTGGGCTGGCGTGGGAAAGTTGGTTTAGTGAGAAATTTGCCCGAGGCTATTTAAATAAAAACAGGCGTTTTTTTTTAATGGCAAATGCCTGTTAAATACAACCAACGAGGCTTCCAATCGCCTGAGTAACTTGTGTGCCTATTCCTTCTTGACACTTTCATCTCTTTATCATCACAATCAATATTTTGCTCTTATACCTTCGGTGCAATAAAAAGAAGAGTGATAAGGCAGACATCAAACTGGATCTCTCCCTTTTTCCCCACCGTGCTTGGCTTGGCATTGCTCTGCTGCTGGATTTTGGAGCAGCACGGAGGGTTAGCCCTCCTCATGCCGGTACATGCACCCCCACCCTCCCTCATGCTCTGAAAAAAACTAATTTTTAGTAATTAAGTGTGAATCAAAGCAGGTAGAGCGTCCTGGAAAGTGTGAGCAGATAAAAATGCACTGGTCATGGAGTCTGTGAGGTAAAACAATCCCCAAACTTCTCTATAATAGGATTAAGGCACGATTCTCCAGGGCATCAGAGAAAAGAGACTGGATTTGCAAGAATGGTATAAATCCTGACTTTTTTTTAAATCTTATTTTTCTTAAATAGCTGAGTGGATGATTGTGCCTGGACAGTCACAGGTTAAATCACACTGACGGTGCCATCCCTCTGCCATGGTGCCCTGGCAGCACGTGCCCATGGAGGACGGCTTTCCTCCCGGCAGTGCAGTGGGATTTGGTCCCATCGGGATGTCCAAGGTTGGGATGGGACAAAGGACAATCGGTTTTCTGCCACGGGCAGAGGTTGGTGCCATGTGTGTCCCTGCCCTGGCATGGCTGCTGCACCGAGCTTGGCACCCGTGGAGTTTTCCCTCCTCACGGGCTGCTGAAACTGGTTTTAATTGCAGGGTTGCTCCTGGCCATCATTTCTCAGTGTGTAAAGGCAGCTCAGGAACTCTCACCCAGGGGTTGGTGACAGGCGGGAAGAGGTCCCGGAGGAGCCGCTTTGCCCGCACGGTTTGTACCTGGGTGAAAGGTGCTGCTGCGAAATTGCGCTATAAAATCTGTGTCACGTTTAAAATAAAATGTTTTTATAGGCTGAGAGGAGAGCAGGTGCTGGGCACGGATTGCTCAGCCTGGCCCTGGCCTCGTTGGTCCCTGTGTTGTTCCTATCCACCTCCATAAAACAACTGAAACATTCTCTGTTGTGTAAACAGAGCCTGGTGGAGTTTATGGAGCTGTGAGTGACAATGTGCTTGTCCCCAGGCCCGTCCCAACCCACATGTGCTGCTGGAAATGCAGCTCTCCCTGTCCTTTGGTGCTTCTCCCTGTTCCCTCCATGCTTGTCCATGCCTTTGTCTGCGCCCTGGTGCTGCAGACCCTGCGTGTCCCTCTCCTGTCCCTCGCCAGGGTGATTCCTCAGGGTGTCACAGACTCCCAGCTTGGGGATGGGGACAGCTCCCACCCACAGACGAGATGCAGGGGGTGACCCCAACTCTCTGCAGTGCAGACCCCAGCCCAGCTTTGTCCCAGCTTTGGGGACATGTGGGACGCGCTTGTATTTCATGTGCACCTTCCTTCAAAGCCATCCCTTCCTTTGCTTTTTCTTCCATTCCTCCTTTTCCTGCCGAGGCAGTTTTCATCACCTCAGCAAATAAATTGCTCGCCGGAGCATGTGGAGGGGCCAGGATCAAACCTCCTCTGAAATCTCCATTAAATAATCGAAAACCATCACTCACAGCTGTGAAAACCCAAGCATGATTCTCTATGCACAAGCCTGGGCATGAACCTGATACTGGATTTCTGGACCGTGGTGCAATGCCAGGCTCATCCAAGTCACGCTGGCATCCCCACAGTTTCACCCAGCTCTGTGCTGCTGGCATTTGCTTCTCCCAGGGCACACGCTCAAGAAAAACCTCGTGCCGTGCGGCCACTCGCCCTGCACAGGTTTTGGGCAGGTTTTCCTGGAGACATCACTCACAGAGATCTGGGCGTGCCCCTTCTCGCTCTGCTGGCCCGAGGGGCTGGGTTGCAGGGTCCTGGGATGCCACTGATACCAGCAGGGAGTTTCAGGGGCAGTTCAGTGCCAGCTCTGTTCTCACAGCTCTGGGATTTGGGACTCCTGTGCCGGGATGAAACCAGCTGAAATTCTTAAGCGATTACAAAAAGAGTAAAAAAGGATTTTCTGCACCCCAGCCTTCGCTGATGCTCCATTCACGGGCACTCCCACCCACCGCCCCCTCTTTCCTTCCGCATGGAAACGGGAAAACTGGGAGATGTTTCACTTTCCAGAACGGCTGCAAAGCAGCCCTTTCAACCCCAAAACACACACAGGGAGGACCACACACCCTCTGCGCTGATGCAGGGTGTGCTGGGCTGCTGCACTCACCATGGCAGCCCCATGCTGGGGTGCTGGGGGTGCTCCTTTGTCCCCCCCCTGCCATGGCTGGGCACATGTGTGAGGGGAACGCTTCCCACCCAGCTCTGACCTTGGTGCCTCCCAGCAAAAACACCTCCTGGAGAGGGGCCAAACACAATAGCCAGTTCCTTCTACTCCCTTCCTTCCCAGGCAGCCACATTATCACAGAGCTCGGCCGCGAATCAAAGCCAGGCACACGAAGATGGGAACCAGCAGAAATCAGCCCAAAGATGCCATTTCCTCTCGCAGAGGAGCGGCTGTGGGGCACTGGAGCCGCCTGTGCTATCACAGGGCGTCCCATCACAGCGGGCTCTGTGCCTGGCAGGGAGGGAGGACCCCTAAAAACCATTCTTGGGGTACCCAGGAGCTCCAGGAAACCCCCGTCATGCCCAGTGCACCGGGGGTCCCCTGCTCTGTGGGGCAGTGGCTCCCATGGTTGTGGGGCTTTGGCGGTGCCACAGCTGATTCCAAAGGGTTTGGAGGAGCCCCAGAGCCCATTCCCTGACCTCTGCTCACGGGCAGTTCTACATGAGTGATTTCTTTCCCAGAAAATCACTGTGGGATGTCACAGAATCACGGAATATACTGAGCTGGAAGGGAATCCATCAGGATCATGGAGTTCAATTCCTGACCCTATACACGGTACGGTGAGAGATGGTACCAAAAGCTCTGCTGAAGTTCACAATGATTACATCTATTTGCTTTCCTGAATAACTATTTTTCACTTTAGCTTCAGGCTGAAAAGCAAATTTAACAACAAATCCTTGCGATGCCAGAATCCTTTGTCTCTCCTTCAAGGGGAGAGCCCACTCCTATTTGGCGCTGCCTGTCAGCGCGATGGGGGCTCGGGGTTCCCTGGCTGTTCCCCCATCCACAAGGACGGTGTCACTGCCGCCGTGGCACGGTGGTGGCACGGGCTGGTGGCACGGGCCGGGCCGTGTGCCGTTCCACCCCCCGGCAGCACCTCCGCCTGCGGCACGGGCCGGCGCGGGTGGCGAGCTGGGAACCGGGACATGCCAGCAAGGTGTGATCCCTCCTCTGCCGCCCGGGGACACCGACTTCAAAGCCCGGGGACCTTTCAAATGCAGCAGCTCCCGCACAGGGCGGGGAGATTCCCAGCCAGGGGGGAAGAGAGGATTGCAAGAGGGAATGAAGCCACACACACCTGGACCCAGTGGATGGATGGGACCCACCCCCTGTGCCAGCACATGGGGACAAGGTGATGCTGCCTGGTGGGACCCACATGCCACCAGCAGCTCGCCACTCCTGGCAGGGTTCTGTGCCTTTGGAGTCACGTCTGCTCCTGGCACAGCTGGGCTGGGCTGCTGTTGTCACCTGGACTTTGGAGTGCAGAAGCTGCCGAGGGTGGTGGTGTCCTTGCCAAGCCGTGCCCCTGTGGCACACGGGTTCTGCCAAGGCCGGGATGGAGCCAGAGCCCTGCCCCACGGAGCAGGGAGCTGCAGGACGATGCTCCCACGGACATCCAGCAGCATAAACACATCAAAGCGTGTCCTGATGGCAGCGAGTAAACAGGAAGGGACAGAAAGACAAACACGGCTCCTCGCAACTGGCGGGGGAGAAAAACAACTCCAGGCGGGAGAAGCTTTGCTGCCCGCTCAGCTGTGACCCCGTGGAGAATTGAGCCAAATGAGCCAAATGGACCAAATGGGCCTAAAAGGCTCGGGACCACCTGCTCCAAATGTTGCTGAGGGGCTGAACCCTGCCAGTGGGGGCTGCAGGGGTTGTGGGTGCCCGCGAATACCAGGGCATTGTGCTCGGTGCTCTGAGCAAAGTGGATTTAGGAAAAGTGGTGGAGACGGGGCTGAGCGGGATGGTGGCAGCACAGGGTGTTGCAGGCTGCTGCCTCATCCACTATTCCCCGGTGCCGAGGCCGGTTCCCAGGGCTGCACCAGGATCCCTAATGGGATTAAGAGCCTCCTTGCCCGGTCATCCCATCCTAATCCTGCTGGGAGGCAAAAAGTCAGGCTGGGACAAAAGGCATTAGCTGTCCGCGCCTGGCCGTGGCCGCTGACTTCTGTGCAGGTGGTGGGGCCAGGGCAGCAGCCACAAACCCCTCACTGCTGCCACGTGGGTGGTCACAGCCACTGGCCAACTCTCTGGACACTGCTGGGGACACTGGTGCCACATGGGGACCCCAGCCATGCCAGCAGTGGACGTGGGAGCGTGGTGCTGGCACAGCTCCGCTGGGCGTCAGTGGGACGAGCTGATTCACTGCCTCGGAGCAGCTGCTGTCCTGCAAAGTTCCTGTTTTTCAGTGAAATCCCTAACTCCATGCCTGGAAAAAACAAATGAGAGCGGAGCAGGTGCCTGGCCCTGTGCAGAGTCGCTGCAAGGGCACAGCCTTGGCTGTCTGTTGAAAACACAAACTCCAGAGCTGGGCTGGTTCACAGTCAGAAACTGAGGAAACAACTCGAAAAAATTCCCTCTCCAAAGAAACCCCAGACCCGGGGGTTTGGGAGGGAGTCAAACCCTCCTGCTTTGGGGCATGAGACAAAGTGAAAAGGTGAGAAAATCAAAATTAAATTTTCCCTGGAGAGGAATTATCCCCCATGTTCCTACTCCCCTCCACTTCATCCCTGTCCCCCAGGCAGCCCAGCAGGTCCCTGTCCCTGCAGAATCCTTGGCAGTGTGGCCAAAACCACTGCTGCACCCATGGGAGATGACTCTAAGGGTCAGATCTGGGCTGTGCTAAGTGTTCATGAGGTTTAAATTAAAACATTAATGTGTTTCTCATAGGCACAGCAATGCGGGAGCAACGTGTGATGGAAAGAGGATCTCATCCCACCCTACAGCATTCCCTGGGAAGAGCCCAAGGTGCCTCCTGCAAAGGGAACACGAGGGTGAGGGGCCCATCCAGGCTGTCCCTGCCCCCCAAACCACAACCATCCTGGGGTGACGCCCAGCACAGCCCCAGGAGCACCGGGAGGGCAGGGGGACTCCGTTTCCCCCGTGCGAGAGCGGGCTGGCTTCGGTTTGCTGAGCGGGATGTTTTCAAACCTGCTCTCGAGGGAGGAGGTTTGCCAACGGAAATATGTAACTGACTGTAAATAATGGCTTTTATCTGCAGTGAAATGAATAAGCTCCCGGCAGCAGCAGGGCAGAGCCAGCGGGGCTGTGCAGGTGACAGCGCAGGGTGTTGGGTTACGGGCTCCCCATCACCACCAGAGCCCCCCGATGGCTTGTGACAGGTTCATAAGCTGAGAAATGTGATGCTTTGCAAGGTTCAGTAAATATTAGGACTACTCCTCCCTCTTTCTGGTGCAGGTTTAATTGCGAGGATAATTCATGAGTGCACAAGGAAGGGGAAAAAAAAAACAACTGGGAAAATCGGACCTGTTAAATAGAATCCATTAATAACGAAATGATTGTTCCTCTGCATGTGATTCAGACAGCTGCCTAATTGTTAATTACCTCGATATGAGAATAACAGGTAATTACGGGGCTGCATCACGAGGAGCTGACTTTTTTTTTTCCTGCTTCTTTTCTCTCGGTGAATGCCGCAGCCGGAGCGTGCCCCGGCAGGTCACGCCAGGACTCGGAGCAGAGGCACTCCCCAGGCAGGGCTGCTCCTGAGGTGGAAGCTCTGGGTTCCAGCCACGTCCTGAAGCTATTCCTGCTCTTGGACATAGATCTCAAGATACACAGTTTTCCTCAGGGTGCTGGGGACCCAGCACCCCCCTCAGTCATGGGGCCCTGCCCGGGCAGAGCCCAGCCCTGGCTCCACACTGAGCAAACAAGAACCAAAAGTCATTGGTGACCTTGGCTGTCAAATTCCCCAAGATTACTTGATTTAAGAGACATTCTTGAAATATTTCGTTCCCGTTTGTCTGTTGCAAAATGTGCTTTCTACACACACAAACACACTCAAAGCCAGAGGCACAGATGTGCAACACACACACAGGTACTGAGCAAGTATCTGGCAAAGACAAGACTGTGCTTTAAGTTTTTCTGCACCAAGAAACATTTCTGGGTCCCATTTTCTAGAGGTGAGAGGGTGCAGAGACAGACAGGCACTGCTGGGGGGAGGTTGATAACATCTGCAATTAGTGACGCTGCTGCTGGGGATTTGCCATCGCTGGTTCTGTGCAAGTTTTGCCTTTGGCTTCTTCCAGGGAAGTGATGCCAGCCAAGACACAGCTGAGCAAGGAGGCAGTCAGGACAGAGGAGTGTGGATGGAGAGAGCTGTCTGAGATCTGATCAGAGGAGGAGGCAGCCCCAGCGATGCCTCCCACACTGGCTTCACAGACCTCATCCAGTGCTGGTGTTTCCCATGCAAGAGGAGCAGGACACCAGGCACATCCCCGTGGGGTGTGGAGCTGATTTCAGTCACATCTATTCCATTATCTGCCCAACCAGAGGGTGTTGGGGAACACGACAGGGTCCAGTGGCTCTGGGATCACCCACCCAGCCATTCCCACCACCCAGAGGTGAGACACTTGCAGCAGCCTGGAACAGGGACCCTGCACCCTCTGCCAGAGGCAGTCCTGGCCCTGGGCACGTCCCACTGCCAGCAACGTGCTGGGGAGGGAGGGATGCTCTCCTTCTCATCCCGGCTTCCTGCAGGCAAAAATAGCCCCGGGTTCCTGTGTATGTGGTGTATTTATAGTGTGAGAGGCTCTGAGTGCTGCCCTTCTGGCTCTCACCTGCGTTTTGGGGAGGAAACAGCATCTCCCTGCCTTGTATTCATGTGTGGCTTCACGCTGGAGAGGCCCCAGCGCTTCCCACGGGCGCAGCACAAAGCAGGTCCCAGCAGTGGGACCTACGTGACCCTGTCCCTGCTGTGGGGACAGTGCTGAGCCCTGCTGGGATGCCAGGTGGGATAACCCATGGCACGGGGATGTGGGAGACACGGAGGGCGCCTGCTGCTGCCCTCAGCACCTGCACAGAGAGGGCAAAGTCTGCGGGATGGGTGGCGAGATCCTTCTGAGAAGCGAAAAAGAAGGAAGCCTGGAATCCAGCTCCACGCTGTCCAAGAGATCCAGGGCTGGAGGCTCCAGCTGTGAGGTGGGCGATGCCTCCCAGCACTGGCAAGGGCAGGGCTGGCACAAATCACCACCCACAATAGTGACAGGAGCTTATTTTTCTAAGCATATCACCAAAGAAGCTAAATATACATTTTCCATTCAATTACCCAAAGCAGCGATAGCCCAGAGCCTAAAAATAAACCCCTTTGGATTGTGCCTGGGCCAGAATTAGACTGCCTTCAGACCAAGCCCTGTTCAGCTTCATCTCAGCCCGAGCCTCCTCTGCCTCTGGGCTCCCAGTGGCACAGGACAGGGTGGCTCTGTGTGCCCCCACCTCCTCCAGCTCCAGCCCAGAGGCTCTGTGGTGGCACATCCCAAGGAGTGGTGATGAGCAGAAGACTCCCAGTAGCTGCTGCCTATTGCAAGACTTATCTGCTGGAAAAAAATCATGTTTTGCAAGGTTTTTCCCAGCCCAGGGTTTGCCAAGTGTTGGCCCAAACCCCAGTGTGCCATCATCTCACCAGCCTCCCACCCTGGCTGCTGCCTCAGCATCAGCTGCCCATGGCTCCCATCCCCACTTCCAACCCGTCTCCAGCACTGATTTTAGTCCCTTTCCACCCCTACAGGTTTTTCCTGCACCCAAATATGCAAGTGGGGTCACACTGCTGCTCCTCCGTTTGATGGATGCCCATTTTGGAGAGCTCTGTGGACACAAGGGGCCAGGCAGTGATCCCTTGACCAGGACCCAGCTCGCCCTTCCCTACTCTGTGTAACTCATAACCACTGCTCCAACTCAGTGAAATAACACATTTGAAAGAAACAGGGATAAAAAAAAAAAATACCCCAAACCCTGTAAAACTGAAATTGTAGTTCTCCCGGGATGCAGAGTCTGAAATATTCCCACAACCTTTGCATAATGCATTGCTCATGTCAGACCTCGGGAGACAGAAATTAATAGCTAACAGCAAGCAGGCATGGCACACACGTGGGCTTCCCTTCGTTCCCTGCTCCCAGGAGCTCCCTGCTCGGGGGATACTTTTCCTTTACATTCAACTCAAATAATTCTCATTTAAAGACCCGAGAAGAAAAAAAGCTGTAGAGGACTCTCAGAGAATTTGTGCCAAACAGGAAATATTCAATAAATGTTTATCCTCTCGCACAATGGTGGGGTTTCAAAAGTTTTCTATGGATGAGATTTAAGGCTGGTGGGGTGGAGGGGCTTTTCCTCCTGCTTCGGGCTCTGGATGAGTGAGAGATGAGTTTGGGTTCTGCCTGTGGCACCAAATTCCTTGTCTGGGCAGCTGCTCCTGCTGATGGAAGTGAGATCTGGACTGTGCTGCCCCCCTAAATGCATTGAGGGATTTAATGGGATTTAATTCCTGGGGCAGGAGTCGGAGTTCACTGTCAGCCAGCACACTGCCCCGGTGGGATGCTCCGTGCCTCAGTTTCCCTGAACCCTCCATTCCCTGCACAGACGGGGCCATGCTAACCAGACTCCTTTCAAATCCTCTCCTTCCCTCTGCTTTCCTGGTCCCGGCAGCTTTTTCCCAAACCTTCCTCCCCTCCCCCCTAAAAATGTGAAAAAATAGCTCCATCTGGATGCTGTTTCCACCCAGGCACAGGCCCCGGGGCCGGGAGCCAAGAGAGCAGCGCCTGTGAACGGCAGACGTGGGAGCTGGGGAGGATGTGATGGGGAAGCTGTGAGAAAAGCCTGAGGTCGGCAAACCTTCGGCCTCGCCGTGGGATCCTCTCCCTCCAGGACAGGACCTGGCTGCTGGGCAATGCCAGCCCTGAAGGATGGTGGCTGGCTGGGCTGGGGGATGGCATGGAGGGGATGGAGAGAGGAGGGACAGACTGCCCAGCTGAGCCAGAGCCACCCCGTTTCCCTTCTGCTGCGGAGTGGGACATCCCATGGGGACCATGGCTGGTGTGGAGCAGCCTCAGGGATGTTGCATCACTCCTCCAGCAGCAGCTCCAGACACCCCGGCCTCAGCCAGGGGATGGGATGGGCTGGCTTCCCGTTTCCCAGACTTCCCACGCCAGCACGTGTTATTTATGACCCCCAGGTTTTCAAATTAAACATAAATTAGCAGGGGCGGGGGAAGCGGGGTCCCGCTCGTGGCCACCACGGCGACCTCGCTGGGGAGGGGGACAGCCACAGCTGGCACGGCAGGGGTTAAACCGCCGGCGTGGGGAAGCCACCTCCATCCTCCAAAATACAATCGACCAGGAAATAAACAGGAGCTTGTGTTTGTTTCAATGCACAAGTGAAAAATAAAAGGATTTCCTGCGGGCCAGGGCGCCCGGGGTCCCGCAGCCCGGCCACCCCGCGCCCATTGTTCACCCCAGCTCTGCCACGGGGGACATTGTTCCCTCAAAATGTCCCATCAGATAAAGGAGCTGTGCTGGCCATGGCTACCAGCACCAGACACTGCAAGCCCATGGGGTTTATGCAGAATTTTGGGAGCAGCACCCAACTCACGTGCTGGTGCCAGGCAGGCAGTGACACCCTGGCATCTTTGTGGGTGACCAGACCCAGATTTTGGGATGTGAGCAGCGCAGGGGAGGCTCGGGGTGGCACATGAGGGCTTTACACCCTGTCAGAGAGGGTTTCTCTCTTCCTCTTTTAATCAGCCGAATCTCACTGAAGCAGTAAAACCTCACGTTTCCTACTGCTCAATGATATTTGCTGACTGCAGTGTCACAACAACAGTACCGGATGAGTGAAAAAAAAAAAAAAAAAAAAAAAGAAATGTTAGAAAAATAACCCTGCGTGGTGGAGGCACGTGGGAATGCTGAGCCCTGACAGCCACAGGAGCAGAAACCCCTCGCTGGGGCTGCTGCTCCTGGAAAGCAGCAGAGTCCAAGGGGAAAATTCCTGCAGCCTCTGACTGGTCCCAGTGCCTGGATCTGGGGCTGGTGGAGGTGCTGGGGATGGCACAGGACTGCACACCCGGGTGTGAACTTCTCGGCAGGGCTGCCCACGCTTTCACTGCCGGCCTGAGTGAGGTGTTAAGTGCATCTGAAAACAAGGGAGATTTTGCATTTCAAGTCATTCCCCACCTGCTGCCCCTGAAAGGGGTGAAAGAGAGGTCAGGGATTCACCTAGGGCTCCCTAGGAAACTCCCATGCCCCGGTAGAAGGCATTTCAGTGGAAAAATGAAGTAACAAAAGTGAAAATGATGTGGAGGCAACCATCAGCCTTTTGCTTTTGAGCAGCCTGGCCATGCTGGGGTAGGTCTGAACTCCTCTGCCCTTGCCTTACAAAGCTCAAGCAGGCTGGACTCAGCTCTGAGTGCCCAACCAGCCCCTCCCCAGCTCCTCTGGTTGAGAATTTGGGCTCCACATTGGAGCAGCTCCCGCTTAACCAACACTCAGCCTGCTCTGCTGAGAAGCTGCTTGGTGGTGACAGCTTGCAATGCTCAAAAACCACCTGGAAAAGCTGGGAAACACCACCTGGAAGTGGAGGAACCACCATGGGGACCACTGCAACCTCTGGGAATGCCAGGATGCCGGTGTCGGGTCCCTGAGGATGCAGGAGGCAGCACTGCTGGGAGAAGGCAGGTCCCAGAGGGGTGTGGGAGGCAGGATTGCCGTGGCAGCTGCAGCAGCTCCCGCGATTTGCCAGGAGCCGCCGGCTCCGAGCGCTTCCTGCGATTTGGCCCTCGGTGAATAAATAACCACACACAGAAGCGAAGGCAGCGAAGGATCTCGGGCAGAGTAAATATAGTTCATAACTCCTTTTTTTTTCCCCCTGCCTTCGGTCTGATCCCAAGCCCTGTCTGTTTGTACTCTTGCCTTTGTTTTGGGGATTTTTTTTTTCTGCTGTGTTTTTTTAACCAGCGTTTGATGGCAACTTCCCAACGACACGTTCAGGCTGCTGAAAGCTCCTCATTTTGCTGTGGCCGGGGCAGCAGCTTTCATTGATGGTTCAAATCACCAGGCAGGCTCTGGGTTGGAAAGAGACAACAATACTACAGTGCTCAGAGGTTTTTCAGAACAAAACTTGCCAAAAAGGGATAAAAAGAATGGTTTGGGCTTTACTTTTTTTTTTGTTTTTTTTTTTTTTTTTGCGTTTCACAACTGTAAACTAAAACCAATCTGGGTTGGAATCACATCTGGGCCGGTGGGAGCACAGCTCTGCAGGCAGTGCTGGCAAACCTCTGTTGGATTTTTGCCTCTCTGGTTTCCAGCTCACCAAACCAAGCACCAAACCCAGTGCCTGGTTAACCAACACTCAGCTGGTGTTGGAGGATGTTTTCCTGGGAAATGCACCTAATTGCCACACTGGTGCAGCCCATGCTGAGCTCTTCCCAGCACTCCTGGCTGCCAACTGCAGTGCCTGGCTTTGGCTGATTCATTTTCAGGCATTTCCCCCTTCCCACAGCTCCTTTGGGGGTGTTTCTTGGTTTTCCTCATCAGCAAAACTAAAAATGGAAAGGCAAAATATTCCCGAGGTGGTGGCCAGGAGATGGGACCTTTCCTGATGTCCCTCTTGGAGGTTTCTCCTGGGAATCCTGCGGGATTTTGGAGATAATGGGGTGTTCTGGCACAAGGGCTAGGTGTCCTCTGGTTTATGTTTCAGTATAAATGGGGTGTCCCAGGAGTGGCTGGGCCGGAGCTGTGCCCACATGGATCGTGCTGGGGCACTGGCAGCAGAGTTGGGGGCAGCTGTCCCAGCTGCTCTTCACAGACAGGCGAGAGATTTCTCATCCATCGGCAAATCGGGGGGGATGGAACCACCCGGAGTGTGTCACCTGTGGGAATGCTCATCCCAGCAGCTGGAGCAGCCCCTCTTCCCTCTCCTGCACATCCCCTGCACCCATGAGACCCCAGCCCAGGGCTGGGAATGAGCTTTTCCTGGGGTTGCCAGCACAGACAGGTGGGGAACAGCCCCGCTGTGCTGTGAGCAGACGATCCCAGGAGGAACCGAAATCTGGCAGGGAAACGCTCCTGTCACGGCAGCACAGCCGCCACCAGCCTGCCTGTCCCTCGTCCTTCCCACAGCTGGTTCCTAGAAAACCAGCTCCCAGACAGTCCCAGAAATTGGATTTTGCCCAGTGCAGCTTTGCAAACAAACCCAGGAATGATGATAGGGAAGCAGCCAGTCTCTCTTTGGTGTCGTTTTGCTTTATTTTTCTTGCACGTTGTATCTTCCCACCACGGTCTGGCAGGGGCTGGAGGCTGCATTACCCCACTGTGACTGAAATTACATCAGAGCAGAGGAGCACCAGGAATTGTGTCAGGTGCTGGTGAGGCTGAACCTCTTCTCCTGCCCTTCTGAGATGCCACTTTTCCCCTGACATGGGGCTGGGACAGATGTGCCAGCTCAGAAGTTTAGGAGCCCCTCACCTCGAGCCTGCTGGTCCCACCAGGGCCTTGCTGCACCACCTGCCAGAGGAGAAAATACCTAAAGATGAGCAGCATGGCAGGGAAAGGGAAAAGTGACTCTAACACATCACACAGATAATACAATAAATCTCCTGGGACAAACCTGGAGGAGTGGGGGGAGAGGAAGCCAGGGGCATCCCCATGGGAAAACACATACATGTTTGGGCAGCGAGAACAGAAGTGCTCATTACTCATGAAAAAAACCCCACAGAAGTTCTTTTCAGGCATCAGCTTCCAGTAACAAAGCCAGATTGATGGAAAAAAAAGTGCTTTTATTTTTCATTCGCCAACGGAGAAGTGAAAAAAAAAAAAAAAAAAAAAAAAGAGGAACGCAAAGAATAACTGGGAGAATATAAAGAGTCAGCTGAGGGAGCTGGGTCCCAGGGGCGCTCAGACAATGCCTCCTGCCCCCAGGCTTTTAATTATTGTGCTCAGGAAATCAAACAAGTGTGCTATTATTTATTTGGAGGAGGCATCGGTTTCCGTGTGTTTTACAGGGGTTTGCCCATGGGCACGCAGGAACGATTGCATAGCACATGAGGAGGGACTGGCCAAACTGCTTTTGAATTGGCACTGAGCAGGAGGATTGGGAGAGGAGCTGTGGTCCCCCCAGGCTCTCCAGACAGGCAGCAGTGCCAGTTTTGGGGTGCTGAGGGTTGAGCAGAGTCACAGAGCAGCCCCAGTCCCAGTGGCTCAGCCAGTGCTGGTGGAGTGCTTGGGGCTGGAGGATGCTCCCTGTGCCACCTCCACATCCCAGTCCCGTGGAGCGTCCTCCCCTCTCCATTCCCTCCTGCTCCCCATCCTCCCTTTCTCTTCTCTCCCCCGCCTCTCGCCCCGCCGAGCCCCGAAAGGAGCCCTTGGTATGTTGTGTGAGTTGCAGCTCAAGTGAGTTTTATTCAGCTCCACTAACCTTGGCAGACAGACCCCAGGGAAAGGGACAAAAGGACAATTGTTTGCAGCAATTTTGCCCTCAATTGGTTTCCCCATCAGCTTGCAGAGCGGCACAGCCAGCCAGGCACTGCCTGACTAACAACATTAAATTCAACTCGCGCCGCTGCGAGAAGGAGGGGAGGGGGGGAGGCGGAGAAAAATCAAACTTTTGGGGGCCGCTTGTCTTTCCACGCGCAAAACCCCAAACTGCGGCAAGGAAAAGTGGGGGAGCCGCAGCCCTGCTCTGTGGGACGGCAGCTGTGGCTCTAGTGTCCCTTGTCCCCGGTGCCACCGCTGTGCCCAGCTGTGCCACCCGCTCCCCCTGGGCCGTGCGCGCTCGCTCGCCGGGGCCGCCTGCCCGCACGCCGGCCAGGCCACGGGGCGCGGGGCTGTTCTCGCTCCAGCTGGAGCCATCCCAGCCCCGGGGCAGCGAGCCGGGAGCTGCTCGTGCCTCCGCAGCCGCCGGTTCTGCTGCTGCTCCCCAGCACCGGATCCGCACCCCGAGCCGGGCTGGCTGCGACGCGGGGAGAGCGAATGCGGAGAGAGGGTTTGCCCGACAAAGAGTCACCTGGCAGAGACCCTGCCCAGGCTCCGGAGAGTCTTTCCAAAGTTTTGGCTCTGGAGAGGCTGCTGGGGTAATTCAAGCCGCCTTCCTGCACGCCCCCGGCTCGCAGCCGGCCCCCCGGAGCCTCCTCAGGGCTTGAGCAACCGGCACGTTCGTGCCAAAGATGTTTAGTGTTAGGCGTGAGGATCCCAGTGGAGGGAAGGTTTGAGATGTCTTTCCCTATTCCTGATCCTCCCCAGTCTCAGCCTGAGCCTTTCCTGCACTTTCCCTGCCACCACACTGGGCTGGGGTTTGGCTGCTGAGGATCCCCAAGGGAGCAGGAACGCCTGCTGTGCCTCCACCACGAGGCTTTCCTGGGAGCAGCCTGGCCCTTGAGAGCAGGAAATCGATTCCCATGGCTCAACCAGTGCAGCCCCACCCTCTGTTCTCCCACCAGAGCTCTGACACCACAGCTCCGGAGCTGGTTCTGGAGGGACACAGGCAGGGAAGGGCAGAGCTGTGGGTTTGGGCATCTTCCCCTCCGCCCCGGGACTGCGGGTGCTGTAAAGCCCAGTCTGAGATCCGGACTGGAACGAATGGGTTGGTTTTGGCTGGGCCCCAGCTGGAATCCCGCCTGCTCCATGAAACCAGCGCGGCTGCGGAAACGCGGGGCTCAGCCGACTCAGGCACCGAACGCCCCCTGCCCACGCACCCCCACGGGTACCACAGCGGGGTTTGGCAGCATGGGGAGGCCTGGCCGTGCTGGGGTGGGATTATCCCAGCTGGGATCTTTCCTTCCCAACTCCAGAGGGTTTGTAGTGCTCCCGACAGAGGCACGAGGACCCCACGCGCGGGGGACGTGTCGGCACAGTCCCCTCTGCGTGTGCCCCAGGACATCCCTGCACATTTGAACTCCAGCAGAGCGAGTTTTGGGTGGCTGCATCGAGGCCAGGGGGATCTGCCCGGGCACATCCCAGCACCGGGAGAGTGAGGGAAGCAGCCGCCCTTTGTCTGGGGATGGGGCAGCAGGTGGATGTGGAAGCACCTGTGGAGCTGGGGTGGTGCATCCCAAGCTCCTTGGACCCACATGTCCCACAGCCCCACGCCGGGGATGTGGGTGTTTGCAAAATTCACAGACAAAAACCTCGAAGCAGCGAGGAGGAATCCTAATTCACATGGCCCTGGAGGCCAAATTCCTTTCCTGGCCCTGGCGGGTGGGAGCTGAGCTGTTGCCCAGCTCAGCAGCAGTGCCTCTTGCACAAAGCACCCCAAAATCGATCTACTGTGCCATGGGTGGGCTCAGAGGCCGGAGGGATCTGACATCCAACACACTGAAAGGCCCCCGAGATGCTCTCTGTTGTTTATCTCCAGGGTAATTAGGTAATTAACAAAGCAAATGAATTTCGGTTTCTGTCTTCAGGGCTGGATTTGGCATGGTTTTTGCCCTCATTTTGGAGCTCTGTGAGGAGCACAGGGTGGACCAGGGTGTGTAAATGCTCCCAGCCATCCCTGCCATCCCTCCAACTCCTCCCTGCACTGCAGCAGACACCGTCTGTGGCTGGGGGTGACCCCAGGAGCTGTGGGGCAGCTCAGCATCCAATAAAAGCCACTCATTTTCCATGAGGAAATCTTTTGCTCCAGCACACTGGCTGCAGGAGGGACAGGTCCTTGGGACAGGGCAGTAATTCCAGCAAGCCCAGGTGCCCTGAGCTGGGATTTGGGGGTTTCTCAGGTCATCAAGACTTCCAGCACAGAGTCTTTGAACAGTTTGTTCCCATGCCTTGGGAAGCAGGAGCTCCTCTGGCTCTGCTACAGAGGAGTCTGCAGAAGTGCATGCCTGAAACCTTTGCAAACTTGGCTGTGGATTCCTACAGAAGAGACTTTTCACTTCCCTGCTCAGCCCCTCTTCCCCTGGTCTGTACGGAGGGGGAGAGGTGGGAATTGGAGCCTGGTGCCATCCCGAGCCCATCACTGATGGAGATTTTGGGGAGAGACAGGCTCTTCCTTGCCAAACCACTTTACATCAACAGCCAGCCCAGACTGCCTTTGCTGCAGGGACTGGCAGAGGGAGAGGCTGTGGAACAAAGCAGGAACTTCTCCACACATACCACACACAAATATTTGCCATAGCAGCAGGAACAAAACAGCAAATTAGCAGCAAACGAGCTGATCCTGTGCTTGGTCCAAGTTAGCCAGGTAGGAAAGTCCCAGATTTCAGCAGGCAGGTGAAACACATCCTTGGAGCAGCTGCCATCAGGTCACTGAATTCCTGCCCGCAGCTTCCATCCCCAACGGCTGCTCATGGAAAGGATGCTCGGAAGGAAGAATGGATGGATGGATGGCTAGATGGATGGATGGATGGATGGATGGATGGATGGATGGATGGACGGATGGATGGCTGGATGGCTGGATGGATGGATGGATGGATGGATGGATGGATGGATGGAGGGAGGGAGGGAAGCTCGGCCGTGCCGAGCACGAGGAGCAGCAGGCACGGAGGGGCCGGCAGTGGGGTTGGCAGGGAAATGCCATGGAAACCCGCCGGCGTGATGCTGAGCCCCGCGCGTCCTCCCGCGAAGAAAAAGGAGACAATGGGGCCGGGCGGGCAGAGCTGCCTCCCCAAGCTGTCCTACTTTACTGCTCTGCCCCATCTGTGAGCTGTCAGGCACCCGGCCCGCTTCTCTCCCCGGCTGGAACCCCCCCGAGCAGGAGGAGGGGGCTGCGCCGGCAAAAGTCACCGGGTCTGGCGGGATGCTGGGGGAAGGCGTCTCTGATAAGCGTGGATGGCCTTTTATCTGTCACCAGGGTGTGCAAACAGCAGCCCCGAGCCCTGGCGTCTTCTTGGGGTTGATATGTCTCTTTTTTTTTTTTTTTTTTAAGTTTTAAAGCAGGGACACGCAGCCATGCGTGGCTGGCTGAGTGGATGTCAACTCAAGTGGAAAACCTGCTGGAAGGAAAAGGCACCTCCAAACAACTCCAGTCCCAGCCTTCAACAGCTGATGAGGATTTTCCCATCTCGGGTCCCGTTTTACCACGGTGTTCCAGGAGGCATAGGGACCCCCTGATTCAGGGTGGTTTTCCCCCCACCACCCCCGGGATCTGTGGGTGTGTGGGGTTCTCCCCTGAGCAGCAGGAGTGGGTGGGTGCTGGGGGAGGTTTGCACGCCCCGGCAGGAGCTGCACGGGGTGCAGGAGCACGCCCAAATCAAAGGCAGTGTTTAATTAAGATTTCCGACGGGGTGAGATGGTGAAATAAATGAGCAGATCTGGGCCCTCACCAGCAGAGACGGGGTGACTCCCTCGGTCTGCACCGGCACGCCAGGCAGCATTTGCATCCTCAGACAGAGCAGGTTTTAATTGATATTGTGCTGGGATAGCACCAGGAAGAAAAAGCACAGGGCTCTTTTCATGTCTGGTCCCAGCTCTCCTGCAGAACCCCGGGCCCCTGGGTGATGTTGGGGTCAGGGTGTGGGGTGGGCAGGGTGAGATCCCACAGGGATGGAGCAGGACTTTGCTGTGCTCCTCGCTCTGCATGCCCAGCACTCCGGGAGGTTGTGGGGAGGCTACAATACATTTTTGAAGCACTTTGGGGTAAACGTGAGCAAGTCTGGAGCAAGTCCCTCCAGCAGTTCACTCCTGGGTGCTGGCAAACCCCAAAAATACTCAGGTGTCCCCTTCCCCAGGTATTTACAGGGTGTTTTGGAGGACCCCTCACCTGCTGCCACTCCGGGAGCACCACGGCAGGAGGGGGGAGCGGCAGCACGGCAGGAAAAAAAAACCGTTTGAGGAAACGACGCCAGATAAATCAGGCGGATTCATTCAGACCCGATGCTGCTGGGAGAAAGGGGCTCCTTTGTGGGGAGCGAGGCTGCCGAGCCAGGCGTCCACCTGCCCCCGGTCTGCAGCGCCGGCTCTGGCGCCAGCGGCAGCAGCTGGGCCGGCCGTGCGCCCCGGCGCCTGCCAAGGGTGCCAGCATGGCCCTAAATGCTCCCTTTTCACCACAACTGCCGTGAGGAGAGGGGATAAAGGGCTGCTGGTTGCTCCTCAGCAGCGCCCAGTGGGGTTTGTGGGGTGCTGCACCCCAGCCTGGCTCAGGGTGGATGTTCCCATCCCACCCAAGAGCTCTTTCTCCTCATTCCTCTCTCTGAGCGCCCTGCCAAGCGCAGGGGGACGCATCCCCCCCACCATTTGCTCTGATTTTTGGGATGCTCCACGTGCCACAGAGCCCATACCCTGGTGGGGGCTCCCTGGGGGGCTGAGAGAGGGGCTCGGGGGCCTTTGATCCGCCCCACATTTCCCCTGCTCCGTGCACAGCTGAGCCCGTGGCTCCCAGCACAACTGCGGCCGCATCCTTCCCTCGTGGCAGGCAGCTGCGATGGAGGAGGACACAGGGAAAAGGAGCCACGGCTCGTTTTCCTTCCCCCTCTGGCTGCTCCCGTTGTTCTCCTCGTGTTTTGGGGAGTCAGAAAGGTTGGGGAGCCGGGACGTGCTGGGTTAGGAGCCTCCCCCTGCAGCCCGCCAGCTGTGACACCCGGCAGCGTGCGCCATTTCCGGAGAGGAAAATGACATAATTCATACCCAGAATAATTCCCTCCTCAGAGCAAACCCGGCTCTATCTCCTGGCTGACAGCGAGGCCCCAAACCCCTCTCTTGTTTCCTAATCTCCCTCCAGCCGTGAGAGATGGTGGGAAGCAGAGGAGAGGGCCAGCCCGGTGGTGTTGGAGACGTGGATATTGCAAATCAGCGCCGGGCAGGGGGGTAACAGCTCCAGGAATGACGGACTCCCTAATTACATATGCTTAGCCAAGATTTTTGGCAGCGACATCAGAAAGGAGTTAAAGCTGCCTAATTCCTGCTTACCCCCAAAATAGCCTCAGACAGGCAGGACTGAGGTGGGGACGCAGCCTGGAGCTGGTGGCTGCGGGGGTGGCACTGCTGGGGGACCCTCCCTGAGTCACTCTAGCTCTGGGGGTGGTGACTGGGGTGGGTTTTGGTGTCTGAGCCCCCCCCCAGCTCTGCCCAGCTGCAGAGGGACATTTCCCACCAGGGCTGGGCTGTGGCAGAGGGGCTGTGCCTGGTTATCTCCCCACTGAGGGGCCTGGAGCCATCAAGATCTGCTCCAAACAATCGCTTCCTTTCCCAGGCACCTTCCAAAAAAAAAAGGAACAAAAAAACCCCCAACAATAATAAAAAAAAAAAAAAAAAAAAAAAAAAAGCAAAAGCGAAAAAAAAAGCGCTGACTTTTCCCAGTGCTGCCACATTTTCCTGCCTTGTGTTTTCCTGCCCCCACACATCTTCCTCACCCAGGGATTGTCCCCAGCTGCCTCACTGCTCCAGGGCCGGGATTTATCCTGCTGAAAGCCAGCACAGGGACATGCATGCTCAGACCTGTGGGACTGGGTGAGAAAACCCCGATGGGACAGCTTGGCCCTGGCATAGGGATGAATCCTTCACTATGGATCCAATCCTACACGTGGGGATGGGGCTGCCAGAGTTTTGGGACCTCTCATGCAGCTCTGTTGTCACATCACCCCACATCTCCCCCCAGCTGAGCCCAGCACTCTGGTAACTCTAACAATGACATTTATGGAAAAAGTGATACAGCACTGGAATGGTTTGCCCAGGGAGGTGGTGGATATGTTTTATATGTCCCTGGATGTGTTAAAAAAAGACTGGATGTGCCATGGTCTAATTGAGGTGTTAGGGCATGGGTTAGACTCAATAATCTTGAAGGTCTCTTCCAACCTTGTGATTCTGTGATTTTCCCAGACATTTTCCTGGTAAAACTGCTGGATTTATGGGGTGGATCACCTTTTCCCAGCTGCAGGACTCCTGTGGGCTGTGGTGGGAGCACGAGCAGCTCTGGGCTGGCTCTGCAGCCCGGCCTGGGTGCTGTGCCTCACCTCAGGGCAGGGCAGTGCTGCTGCCAGGGCACAGCAGCGGCTCCAGGTCCCATCCTGGGATTGCTGAGCTCCCCCCGTGCCCGTTCCCAGGGCTGCCATCCCCGGGGAGCCCAGGGGAGGCAGCTGGGAGGGCTGAACCCAAGCAGTGCCTTCTGCTGTGGGGATCAGCGTGTCGAGGTGTCCATAATTCACATCAGCCCGAGCCGAGCTGCTGGTCATTGTTCCCAAAGCTGGGTTTGTCACTGGGGACAACGCCAGCATCCATCCCTGCCCCTTCCCAGCTCCTTGGCTTCACAGCCTGCACAGGGAATGGTTTGTCCTGGGCTCTGACCTCCTGCGTGCTGCCAGTGACATCCCAAGGTGTGCACACTCACCTGTCCTTGCACACTCACCTGTCCTTGCACACTCACCTGTGCCCACTCATTCCCATGTCACAGCCCTTCCCTCTCCTTGGTGTGGGCACAGCAGGGGGATTCAGCCATGCCTCTGCTCAGAAATGTGAGATTTCAGGTTTTTGGGGTCAAACTCTGTCCCTGTCTGGTAGAGGTTTGGGGCCACATGGGCAGTGTGGTTATGGGCACATGCAAAGATGGTTTGGAGGGAAGCCCGGGGTTTGTCCCAGCTGTGGCACAGCCCTGGCTGACAAACACTGCCCATCCAGGGCCAGCCTCGAGGGTCACCAGCAACCAAAATGTAGCAGGACCACCAGCTCTCCTCCTTTTTGGGGGTAACACCAGCTTGGGAAGAAGCATCCCCTCATCCATGCACAGAGCAGGCTTTGCTGCAGCAGGCTGGGGCTCTCCCTCTATCACTACACGAAGTTCTGGTGTTAATCAGACTAATTGATGCCAGGGTGGATGAGCTGTGGGCCAGAGGGACTGCGGGGTGGGTGGAGGGCTGAGTGTGCTGCAGGAAGAGTGGCTGATATCTGCCCTTGGGCACTATCTTTGTCACACTCACAGTTTCCTATGCTGGTTTTGGACGATAGGCCTGGGGCAAAGCAGAGGGAAAATATGTCCCCCCCCATGCATGATCCCCCCCTCATTTATGAGCCAGGCTGGACCCTGCACCTCTCCCCATGCTTGGAAGCAGCTGGAGCCTGCACAGAGCAGCCCCCTGGCTTGGCTCTACCCCACACTGGTGCCCAGGGATGAATCCTTGGGATGTAAAACTCCTTCTGCCCCTCCAGATGTGTTTTTCCCCCCCATAAGCACCCTGGGGTGGGTGATGGCCTGTGGGAGGGCTGTGCCTGGTGCTGGGGTTTCCCACTGGAGAAGATTCATCTCCTGGTGATTCATCTCCCCTCCTGTGGGAGCTGAAGCTGTTTTGGAAGTATGAATCCCAGCTGCCCACAGCTGCAATTGGTGCTTTCCAGGGATGTGGGGTCAGGACTGGCCTCCTCCTCCATCATTTGTCAGCCTCATTTGTCAGTAATCAGAATCAGTGCTCTGGATCTGCACTGTGGGGTGGGGAGGGAAGGTTTTTCCGAGCCCCTGGGCCAGGGCTGGGTGCCAGAATGGGAGCAGGACTGGGAGCATGGCCACAGCCTGAGCCTCGTGGCACTGGCTGCTCCCCCAGCTGAAGGGGAAACTGAGGCACGAGCTGCCCTCACCGCTGGTATGGTGGGGAAATCAGAGCTTAAGTACCTTAAGTGTGGCTTTTCTTTGCCATTTGTTTATTTTCTCGCGTGCTCCCGAGGCCCTGCTCTTTTGCAAGCCGAGGGTTTTTCGTAAGAAGAGGGACGGGGAAGTTTTGCAAGCGCAGAGAACCTGCACGTGCCTTTTGAAACTGAGCCTGACCCCGGGGCGCGGTGGCCGCGCCTGTCACTGTCGCTGTCACCTTCCCCTTTCTGCCTGGAGAGACGAGCCTGAGATGTCACTCGGGCTGGCCTGGAGGCAGGAAGGGACAACCCCGAGTTTGCTTGAGCTCAGCTGGGTGTGGACAGGGTGAATCACTCCCACAAGGAACACCAGGACGGGGAGCTGGGACATCCCGGGGTGGTGAATCCCAAAACCAATTTTGAGGCATCTCCTGGCGCTCTCAGAGAACCTCTGTGCTGCTGAGCGGGCCAGGGAGGTGTGACGGATGCCAGCCAAGGAATGTCCCTGTCCCCCATGCCCATGGCACTTTCAGAACCACTGACCCCGCTGGGGACGTCTCTGGAGCTGTGTTTTGGATGTGAGCTGAATTTCAGAGCAGCAGGATCCAGCTGTGTGCACCGACCACCACATCTGCACCTTGTGGGTGCTGATGTGCACCTGGCTGGTTCCTGCACAGAATTCCCTGTCCCACATCCCATCCTCCTCCCCCTGGCATGTGGCTGAGTGCTCTGGAAGGACTCAGTTACCTAATAGGAAGGGGTGGGGGTGGCTGTGGGTGTGATAAATACACGCAGATAATTTTACTTCAGGGTAAGTCAATAAATTACTAAAGAGCCTTTGACTGTGCTCTCAGTGGTGCATGTTGATTCAAAAACCTAAGACATTTAGCCTCAATTATGTCTATTTGTGTGTCTTTCCTGCCTCTTTTCTCTGCAGTGCAGGGGAAATAACCCTGCCTTGTCTGTGTTCCCACACCTCTCCCACCTCGGCCACGCTCCAGATTTCACTCCTGTCCTGATAACCCTTCCAGCGTCGAGTGGGAGAGGACCAGCTCTTGGCACAACTCTCTGTGCTTGACCAAAAGCACTTGCAGCAAATTCTCCCTGGATGTGGCCAGCCCCAAAGCTGCCAGCTGAGGCAGCGGGATGGTTTGAGGCCGTAATTGTGGCTTCTCCTGTTCCCCATCTTGCACGGTGCAGATGCAAAACCATCTGCAGGAGTGCAAACCGTGCGTGTGGGGACACGGGTCCCAGGGCCCTAAAAGTGGCTCCTTTCAGCATTTCCAGCCCAAGCAGCCCTGGCAGCCTCGTGTGCTGGGAGCGAGCCCCCGCGGGGCTGCCCTGCGGTGATGCTCGGACCACACAGCTCCCTTAAGCCGCTGAGAATTGGGCTTTAAAGACGAGTTGGCACCGGCGCTGCCACCGCTGCTGCGTGCGCTGGGTGGCTCGGCTGGGGACGTGTCGCCACGCGAGGGAACAGCTCGCTATCAAAGGAGAGAGGGGCTGAGCCAGGCATCAGCTCTGCTCTGCTCCGGGATGCTGTGTGCTGATTCCAGAGCGGTCCCAGGGCACTGCAGGGATGGAGAGACTGATCCAGGCATCAGCTCTGCTCCAGGGCGATGTGTGCCCATTCCAGAGCGGTCCCAGGGCACCGCAGGGATGCAGGGACTGGCATCGCTGCTGTTCCCAAGTCGGGAATGCAAACTCAGCCTGCCGGGTGGGAGTTCATGGTCAAAGTCCCTTTTGCGATGGATGGCGGGAACTGCCAGGGCTGTGTCGTTAGAAATGAGCTCCTTCCAATGGGAAGACGCTGGTTTCCTTCTGGGAAATCTCAGCAGAGGGTCATTAATCACCGGGCAGGGCAGCTCTGTGTGCCCCGGGCTGGGATGTGGGCTCAGCACACGGCGCTGGTGGTGGATGTGCCATGGAGCCTTCCCTGACCGCTCTGGGCCAGCCTGGGAGCCTGGTGCTGCTCCGTGGGTGTGCAACAGGCACTGGGATGGCTCTGGAAAGCAGAGGGCACCATTCCTGTTCCTGGCTTGGCTACATGTTTGTGCATGCAAATTTGACAGTGGCTTTTCAAGTGCAAATCTCCCGTGAAAACAAAAGAGAGTCTCGAAACTGGAGCGTAGGGTGCATTGAATTGAGCTGTTCTTGCAACATCTCCCCAGATCCTGCTTCCCGTGCCCTGCACTGCAGAGGTGCACCCAGCACCTTGTTCTTTGAGCTCTGCCACCTATTTTTAGCTGGCAGGGAGGAAGAACAATTATCCCGAGGGAACACCCACCCTCTGCAGACACTTCTGCTCGGCTGAGCTGACACACGGCTGAGCGTGCCCGGCTGCTCGGGGCTTTGCTCCAGCGCAGATTGGTGCCTGATGGGATCAGACAGGGAAAGGGAACAGCACGGGGATGTGGCAGGGACATGCAGTGCTCACACCAAGGGTCTGACCCCCCTCCAGTGCCAGCCTGCGGGCAGGGAGGGACAGAGCTGCTGGGGTGCAGGTGTTTGCATCAGGAGGTGAAGTGTAATCCCCAAATGTTCCCAGCGCCCAGCCTGGCTTCTTCCACACCCTTGCTGCCATGATGCTTTCCCCAGGCAGGGTGTGAGGCTCCTGGGAAGGCGGCCCCCATCCACGGGCACCCCTGGCCAGGCTCTGCTAGGATGTGGACACGGGGATGTGGCTGCAGTGCGACATCAGCTCCAAGGAGCTGGGTCACACCTGGAGCCCCCCACCAGGCAAACTGTCCCCGCTGCACACAGCTGGATGCCTCTGGAACCTCTCATCAGTGTGGGAGACACATCAGCAGAGGGTGGCAGGAGGGCACAGAGGGTGACACAGGGCAGTGTCACCAGCCGGGACCGCATCCACAGCCCCGGAGCTCCGCGCATTGCAGCCAGTGAGTCACTGCCAGGGCTATTTTTACCTCCTGGGGCAGCCTCGCCGGGTCATTCCCAGTTCCTAATTGCTGTGATCAGACCTTCATAAATCTCACCCGAAAGAGGAAGTCTGGGAAATCGAAATCTGCCGCTGGGAGCGAGGCAGGCTGGGCTGGGCTAGGCTGGGCTGGGCTGGGCTGGTGGCACAGAGCAGGGGCTGCTGTGGCCAGAGGAGGATGAGGACAGAGAGCCCCGACCTGTGACCTGCTGCTCTTCACACCTTGCATCGCAGAGTTCCCCACAGGGATGTTTTGGCTGACATTTAACCACCGGAACAGACTTCTTCCACCTCCTCCTCTGTTCCCAGCCTCTCCCTGCTTCCCTTAGTGCTCCCAAACTCCTGGAGCAGCCAAGCCGAGCTGAGCCAAGCCGAGCCTAGCCAATGCAGGGGAGCAGTGCTGGACGGGAAAAGCCAACCCCTGATCTCTTGCCCAAAAGTCACACCACACCCAAGCGTCTGAAAAAGCTTCATTGAACAGTTTGTTGGCTATTTTTGTCAGTGTCTCTGCCCTTCCTGGCCAGAGCTGAGACCAGAAACAGCAACACCACGATGGAGAGGATGAGATGACCACATCCAGGGCATGGATGGAGGAGAAGGGCTGGGAGATCCTGCTAGCAGGGTGCTGGAGGCGTCCTTGGACCTTGCTGCTCGGGATTTTCTGTGCTGGGTGATGGTTGGAGCCCATGGGAGGGTCCTGCTGATACCAGCAGGGTTTGTAGTGGGCTGTGGGCTGAAATCAGCCACCAGCAGAGATAAGCAGAGCACAGAAACATTGCCATCTGCTGACACGTCCGGGCGCTCTCGCTGGCCCCGGCCGTGCCGCTGGTCACCGTCTGGGTGCAGGAAGCATCAGTTTTACAGGATGTGGGCTGTGCCCTCCCTGGGCTCATGTCCCCATCGATCTCACAGCAGCACAGGAGCACGGCAGGATGGCCCTGGCAGGCACAGGACCAGGTGTTTGGCACCCACTTGCAGCACATCAGCTCGAGGCCGTGGCGATGGAGGCCGAGCTCCGAGCTTGGTGCTGCAGGTGCTCTCTCTGCTGACCAGCCAGGAGAGGATGGAGGGCTCTCTGCTCATCCCCAAAGAGTTAACGAAGCTTCACCCTTCACTTCAAAGTGTGGGGCAGCATCCAGCACGGCAGCCTCGTGCAGACAGAGAGGGCAAGTCTGGGTAATTGCAGCCTCTGGTGCAAGCGCTGCAAAGGATTTGGGAAAACGCTCACTTGGCTGCAAAAAGGAGTTTTGATTCCCCTCAGCCTGCTCCCCCCTGAGCTCCCCCCGGTGCCCTTCAGCTACAAAGCTTGGAGATGCGTGTCTTGGACTGGATTTGCTTTGTTTCAAGTTCCCTGGGAATCTGGCACTGGTGTCTCCCAGAGGAAAGGTGCCTCCAGCTTCCCCAGCGCAGGGACTTTGCCATGGTGGGCAGAGCTGGGAGCTCCCCACTGCTCTGGGTCTGCAAACACCATCCCCAAAGAGTCAAAACGCAAACCCACAGTCCCATGGGGACCAGCCATCAGCCCTGCACCCACAGACTGCAGATTTATCCCTGCAAGGCTCTGGGATCTTCATGCCCAGCACTGCCAGGAGCAGGGGAAGTCGATGGCCAGTGGGATTTGCTTCCCCTATCCCAGGGGATGCAGACACCCAGCACAGGCAGGAGATGGGGAGGCTGGTGCAGCTCCCAATTCTTGCAGAAGGAGACACGGACACAGGCAGATGTGTAGGGACATGTCTGGCCAGCCCGTGGCCTCCCACCAACACCTGTCCCACAGCTGGATTCAGCCCTGGCGTGGGGACAGTGTCAGATGAGCTGCCAGTGGCTCATCCCCCCCAAGCTCTGCCCTGAGAGATGAATTCTGGTACAGCAGGGCCAGAGCAGCTGCTCTGAGCTCAGAGCAACCTTGGCTGGGTGGAGCATCCCAGGGCCATGGCCTGGGCTCTCCTCTGGCCAAGCACATTTCCCTTTCTCAGCCTGGCAGCAAAGGCAGTGTTTCACTCTTGTGTCAACATTTGGAAGAAAAGGGGGGGAAATAATCATTTCTGTCAAACCCTGGGAATGTGGATGCCCCGAAAACAAACAGAAGCTCTGTTTCTTCAGTGAAAGGCCGTTGTAAATCTGGTTGGCTGCCAAAAAGTGATAAAAATGATTGCTGTTCCGGCACTAGAGAAGAGTTTTGTTGGAAATGTCACCCCCCACGCACCCTCCCCTCAAATCTCAGTTTTATGAAAACACCATTTTTTATCAGTAGCCTGGCAGGCAGATGTTTGGCCTGGGCCCCCATTGGAGGCCAGATACACCAAAATTGCCATTCCCAGCCTGCTTTGTGTCATTTGTTGATTGACAGCTGTCACCACCCAGTCACCTCTGCTTTCCAGGGGTTAATCATGTCCTGGAAACCTGATTTCCTCCTGTCCTGGACTGCCCTGGTGGTGTGGGGGCAGGTATTCCCCAGGTAAGGGTCACCATTCCCAGGTACCACTCCCCACCTCGCAGTGTCCAGCATGGGGAATGTGGGATGGGCAAAGGGAATGGGCCACAGGAATTGTGGCTTTTCCAGGATGGGAAATTGCTTTTCCAGTGACTGGGAAAAAGCCACTGTCCCTGGGAAGTGCAGCAGCTGCCTGCCTGCCACAATCCCTGCCTCTGGAGTGTGCAGGAGGGAGGATGCTCCCTGTCCACACTCTCGCTTTTCAAAGGGCACAAGGAAGAACAGTTGTGTCATCAGAGCTGTGAGCTGGACCTGTCAGGGCTCATCCCTTGTTTATTTAGGAACAGTGGCAGCTTTCCAGCCAGTTGTTTTCCTGGTGTAATATTAAACTCCCAACCTTTTGTTCCAAGGCACTGCCCAGGCTTGGGCACCTCAGCCCCAGGCCCATTTCAGCATTTCATCGAGCTCTGTCCAGGGAGCAGGGCAGGGACAATCCATGGGGCAGCTCTCAGTGTCCCCTCTGCTCGTTCTGGCACAGCTGGTTGGGACTTTCCAGGTGTGCCCATATCAGGCACCTGATGGGTGCCCCCAACCTGGGCCAGAGCAGCAGTGACAGGGACAGTGGGGACATTCCAAACCCTCCAGCCCTGGCAGCATCACTGCCACAGGGATGTGGACATGCAGATCAGTTCCCTGAAAATCACTAGTTTAAAGGTTGGGTTTAAACACTTCCCGTGCTCCAGCCCCATTGCAGGATCATAATCCTCATTAGAAACATTTTGGAACTGCAAGGAAACAATCCAAGAGCTGGAGAGGGACTAGAGTGGGGTTAAAGCAGGATCATAATCCTCATTAGAAACATTTTGGTCCTGCAAGGAAACAACCCAAGGGCTGGAGAGGGACCAGAACGGGGTTAAAGCTCAGGTGTTTGGGGGCAGTGTAAGGGCTTTGAACCCCTCAATTCAGACTCCTCTCCACACCTGCACAGAGGAGCCCCGACTCTTTTAAGGGAAAAGAGCTGGGATGAGTGTCTGGGGTGAGCTCATGGCCACGGAGCAGCACATCCCAGTGCCTGCGGGAGCCGAGCTCTGCCTGCTGCGGGGACCTGCCCGGGCACAGCCGGAGGATCAGGATCCCACGGTGCCTCCTCCTCCTCCGCGGGGAGCGGCCGAGGGGAGCCGGCAGGAGCAGGTGGAGTGCCCGGGGCCATAATTCCGGATCAAAAAACCACACGCGCCCCGGCTCCGATAAGGAGGCGAGAGCGAATCCCCGGGAGCCGTCGGAAATGCGGCGTTTACTGCGAGAGCCCCAGGCCAAAAAAAAAAAAAAAAAAAAAAAAAAAGCCCGTGCCCGGCTTCCAAGGTGCGTGGTGGTTGTTTTTGCACACTCAGACATAAATTAATTGGCAGAACACCCAGCTACCCGGGTAGATTGGTCTCCCTGTTTTCTGGAGCATCCACAGGTGGTGCGGGAGGATTGCCGGGGGCACTGCTGGGTGGGGAGTTTCTTTGCAAAGGCTCTCCTTGCCCGGAGCGGCCACTCTGGACATTAATTTTGAAGCAGACTGTGTCTTTTTAGTTAATTTCTGTGGCTAAGCCTCATCTTTATTCAGGAAAAAAACTCCCTTTTAGAAACTGCAGCCTCAACTTAGGAAGGCACGTAGGTCTGGGAAAGAACAGAATCCTTCCATGACTCCCCCCAGTTGTCTTCATCTGCTCCTGACCCACATCCTAATCCAAGCACTGGCAAGATGCTGCACGAGGGTCAAGAGTGCACCCTTTTAACATCTCCCCCTTCCTGAATTTCATGAGCTGATGATCAGGCAGGTAACAGGGAGCAGGAGCATGGCTGATTTTGGAGGGAGCTGATGAAATGGGGTTGCTGGGAGCATGGCCCATCTGCTGCTATTTCACACCACAGCAAGGTCCTGCACAAGGCAGGACTCCCAGCTGCATCCCAGAGCAGATCCCTGAGCTGGATCCACGGTGGGAACCTGAGAGCAGAGAGCCAGGGTGAGCTGAGCTCCTTTGGCCTTTATTCTAATGATAATCAGGCAGAATTCCTCTGCACGACCCCAGGGATGCAGGCAGGGAGTTTTCCCAGAGAGCTGAGCTCGCTTTCTGTGGTTTCCCCTCTCCAGGGGGATCCTGATGGGCACAGGGCACTCCTGGGGACGTGTCCTGGATCTCCTGCCCAGATCAGACCCCTGCATGGAGGCTGCACCCCTGGAGCACGAGGTGGCTCCACGTCTGCAGCCACAGATGGTTTATGCCCAGACATGTCCCACAGCCTGCCAGGAGAGAGCTGTGTGCCCTGCACTGCTTTCCTTCTTCCCAGAGCTACGAAGGCAGCACTGGTGGAAGGAGAGGGAGGACACGTCCAAAAACATCTTGAGAAAAGTCTGGTCCTTCCCAGCCAGAGAGGAGAATTCACTCTCTCAATTGGTGCTGCCATAAATGCAAACAGAAAAAACAAGTGGAGGGAGTGAGACCCTCTGCTCCCCACAGCTTTGGGAGCTGAGAGGAGAGGGTTTCTCACTGCCTGCTTGAGAAGCAACAAGTTCTCTGCTGCTTCTTTAACTCTCTCCTATGGCCAGTCCCTGGAGCAGGCTGCACCATGGGCAGGGAGGTGGCAACTCCTGGGAATCCCTGTCCTTGGAGAGGGATGGACACCCAGGACAGGCCCCCAGGGAATCCCTGTCCTTGGAGAGGGATGGACACCCAGGACAGGCCCCCAGAGAATCCCTGTCCTTGGAGAGGGATGGACACCCAGGACAGGCCCCCAGGGAATCCCTGTCCTTGGAGAGGGATGGACACCCAGGACAGGCCCCCAGGGAATCCCTGTCCTTGGAGAGGGATGGACACCCAGGACAGGCCCCCAGGGAATCCCTGTCCTTGGACATGGATGGACACCCATGGGGGACTTGTGCTTTTAGCATTTTGCTTGATTTACTTTCAAACTGACTGGATTTGAGGGTCCATCCTAACCAGCCTGGGGGACACTGGTGAGAAGTGGGGATGAGGACAGGGCCTCAGTGGGTGCCTGCAGCCAGCTGTGGTGCCCAGCTGAGGAGCTGGGGTACAGCCCAGCCTTTGGCATGTCCCTGAGTGCCCGTGGCCAGCACAGTGCCCAACACGTGCTTGCAAGCCCAAGCCCAGGAACCTGCCACGTGGAGGGGATGGAGGAACCCAAAAATCCCAACTTCACCATAAAAATATCAATCATCTCCAAACATCCGTGCGATGCTGATCCTTCCCTCCCTGCCTGGTATTTTCTCACGCTCTGAAGCTGGCAGCAGACACTGGGAAGCAGTGTTGGAACTTGTCCTGCCGTCCCATCAAGGACGTTTATCTCCAGCATCGAGCCCTAGAGCTGGAAGAGCTGCAAGTAGGGGCAAGGCACGCTCCTGCTTGCTGCTTTCCATTGCGTCACTTGGACACGGGCTGAGCGAGAGCCCCGGGGCCAGATCCCACACACAGCACCCTGCCTGGGCACAGCAGCGTCCTGAATGACTGACAGCAGCCAGGGACCCCGGTGACACCCCTGAGCATCACTGGGATCCCTGCCCTGCCCTCCCTGTGAGGAACCAGCGTGTGTTCCTTGCGTGACTCGCCCAAAAGTCATCGTGTCAAGAGCTGCAAGCTCTGGGTGACCCTGCATTTCTGACAGGGATGGGGATGCTGGTTGGGAGCCAGAGCATGGCCCAGGCCTGGCTGGGATGGTGGGGACAGGAGGGAATGGTGGCACAGATGCCAGGTAGGGGATGATGAGGCACCTGCCTCGGTGTGGGATCCTGCTGGGAGCCAGCCGGGGTAATTAACACAATTACAATTACGAGGCAGGCTGCTCCTTGCCCCTCCCTTGCCGGCTTCTCCGTGAACCAATGGATTTGAAAACCCAGCCACCCTTCTCCACACCCCCTGGCCCAGCTGCCCATGGCTTCCAACACAAACTCCTGAGAGCCTGGGCAAGCAGCTGTCCCCTGCCTGGGCC
Source organism: Acridotheres tristis (assembly GCA_037013685.1). Classification (NCBI taxonomy): domain Eukaryota; kingdom Metazoa; phylum Chordata; class Aves; order Passeriformes; family Sturnidae; genus Acridotheres; species Acridotheres tristis. The sequence continues at coordinate 8,454,131 of CM072904.1, read as the reverse complement.
AGCATTTTGGGGATGACAACATGGTGGTCACTGTCACCAGGGCCACAAGACCTAAGAATCTGACCCTTCCCGCCTCTGGTTATGCCCAAGCCAAGGAGATGTCCCATCCCTCAGTTTCCAAAGAAGTATGTGACTCCATCCTGGTACCTTCAGGTCAAGCCAGGTGCCTGCCAGATGGATCCCTCTTTTTATGGAAAACCTGGTCCTGGGCACTGGCCAGAAACATTCTTTTATCAACAGAGAGAAAAAAAAGAGCTCAGCAAAGCTTTATGGCGCACTGCAGCAATTCCTGACAGAGCTGCAGAGCCACGGGCAGCGTGGTGGGATGGCAGAGCTGCCCTGAGCCCTGCAGTGTCACAGTGCCCAGGGGCTGGCATGGCTGGAGCTGGGGCTCCGAGGGGGCTCAGGGCAGCAGGAGCAGCCGAGCCAGGGCAGGAAACCCGCCTGGTTTCCTCCACACTCATCACTCGGATGGTTTCTCGTGCGTGGGTGCTCTGCTGTCGAGCAAGGCTGAGCTCCCCACGTGGTGTCTCTGAGGTGACACCAGCAGTGACACCCAGAGTGCCTTTCTGACCTCTCATTCCACCGCCTACGTGCACGAAGCTGGCAGCAAACAGCTCTGAGATTGTCACTGCTGGGTCACAGGAGGCTGGATTGGGCCCCTGACCCTCCTACACGGAGCAGTGCTGGGCAGTTTTAGGGCTGCTGGAGTGGCAGAGGGGGCCCTGGGGGCAGGAGGAAGCTGCTTTGGCTTCTGCAGAACCCGCAGGGCTAGAGGAAGCTTCTCCTCACAAAGCCAAACATTAAAATGTTATTTTATTAATCAAAAACCTGGCACCCCCCTTTCAGGAAGTGGTGCAAGGTGAGGAGCTGCTGTAAAATGAGAAGCCCCAACTGGTTGGCACTGAAAGTGTTAAAGGCAAACACTCAGAATATTTGTCTTTGGCCAGCCTAGGACTTGTTTTTCTGACAGAAAAGGATAGTTTTATTTCAAAATTACCAGAAGTCTCTTGCTCCCCCGGGCTTGGCTATCCCAGCAGGTTTGCTCTGGGGCAGGTTTTCCCACCCTTGGAAAAAAAAACGGAGCCTTTAAAAACAAAATCCTCTAAGCAGTAAAAAAAAAAAAAAAAAAAGAAAAAGAAAAAAAGAAAAAAGCAGAGTTTGGTCATTTCCCAGCTCTCCCTGGTGGAAGTGAGTGAGATTCCATCCGTGCAGGGCAGAGCTGCCTCGGGGCTGCCCCATCCCAACATCCTCACACCACCTCAGCCTTGGGTACGGGGAGCTGGGATTTGATGGGCAGGAAGAAGGAAAAAAAAATAAACCAAACCAACCCAAAGAGGGCTGTTTTGATGGCAAGAACCCAAATGTCCCTCTGCACCCTGACCTTCATTGTGTGGGGAAGGAGAGAGCGACTGGGAAAACGCGATAAGGATTGCCCGGGGGTGACAGCGACGCTGGGCTGGAGCCACACGTGCCAGCACATGCAGAGAGTTTATCCCTGCTCAGCAGCAGGGGAATTTGGGGTTCTGCTGGTTTGGGGTGGCAGCAGCTGCTCTGGCTGGACCCAGAAGGAATCACGGTGGCCAAGGAAAAGAGGTCAGGACTGGGAGAACTGAGGGGAGGAGGCTGCTCCAGGGAAAATTATCAGGGGCTCTTCCCTGTCCCCAAACTGGGAGTGCAGGGTGAGAAATCGCTCCCTGGGGGCTTCTGTCACCCTGGACCCTGCCTCACCCCTCATCCACAGGACGCAGTGCTGCTTTGAGGGGGACAGGAGTCCCTGTGCCCCCAGGGCTGGGGGATGATGTGCTGTGCCACCCCCTGCTCCAGGAGCAATCAGGGCTGAGCTTTAGCTGTGCTCATTTGATGGGGCCGAGGAAATTGTTTACATTCACCTTCCCCTGTGTTTGGTTTGTGATAGCAGCAGAGCAGGAGGTGATGCTGTGGGTGTCCCGTTCTCAGCAGATTTAGGGGGGTTTCCTATGGGAAAAGCAGTGATACAGCCCTGGCAGGCGCTCATCCAGCTCCTTCCCCTGATTTTTTTTTTTTTTAATTTATGTTTAGCTTTTACCTCATCTCAAATAAAAAGAGTGATTTAAAACCCCTTGCAATAAAACCATTCAAACAGAAGCCGCTCTGCAGTGCTGTATAATGGGGGAGAAGGTTCTCGTTATTTGCTTAATTACAGGTTTTGTTTGACGGGTACTTGTGGGTGAATTGTTTGCAAATAACAGCTGAGTTTATTCATGCTCAGAGTCCTGAGCCCTGAGATTAGAGCTGGCAGACAGGAGCTGGAGGGTGCTCAGGGCTGTGGGTGACCCCTGGGAAGTCCCAGGAGGGGCTGGAGGGACCTGGGATCCTGTGCTGCTTCCTCAGAGGAGCTGCAGGGCTGTGATGCTGCTCTGTAGGAGCTGCCTGCCTTACACAATATGGTCTTAATCACGTGCAGTTTATCCTTTTATAAATTGCAGATAAGGATTAACTGCTTTATGGAGTCCCTGTAAAACACAGTCCATTAATGGGAGTGAGCTGAGCTTTCCTGGGCTTTGGAATCCTGGATTCAGCCTGCCAGGCCAGGCCAGGCCAGGCCACGGACTTCCAGGTGTTTCCTGACCTCCTCCTGCGTGTCTGCAGGAGATAACAGCTCTCCTTAGGGCTTCTTCCCCGGTTTATGATGCAGATAAGGGAGTTTTGGGGTGTTGGAAGGAGAAGTGGCTGCCAGGTGCTCTGCTCATGCCGTGCTGAGTGGGTGGATTCAGCCTTGGGATGGACACGGGACCTGTGTGAGCACAACTGGTCCCAGCCAGTTTTGGGGCCATCCTGCAGCTGTGATGTCCCAGCACTGGAGCTTGGGGATGTCCTGAGAGCCTCCAGACTGATGGAAATGCTGTCCTGAGCACAGGGAACAGGGAGGTGACAGCAGGCAGGGGCATGCGGCCCCAGCCAGGAAAAACAAAGTGCAGGACACAAACATGTCCCTGCACCCACCCTCCTGTCCCTCCAAGGGCTGCACAGAGCAAAACCCAAATGGGAAAGCGTTCTCAAAGTGAAGAAATCCCAAATGAAGAAATCCCAAATGAAGAAATCCCAGTGTTTGCAGCCTGCACACCGGGGAAGGGGCACACGTAAAACTGTGACCATGCTGAAATGGTGATGGAAGCTGAAGGAATCATTCCACCAGGAATGGAATGGGATGGGATGGGATGGAATGGAATGGAATGGAATGGAATGGAATGGAATGGAATGGAATGGAATGGAATGGAATGGAATGGAATGGAATGGAAGCATGGAAGGACAGCAGCCACTTCTCATCTGCCTGGTCCAGCCCGAGCGAGCCCTGCAGCCCTGCCCGAGCCGGGGCAGAGGGGCAGGAGGGGCAGGAGGGGAAGAGGGACAGGAGGAGCTGCCCGCAGACCCTGCGCTGGCTGCAGGTGTCGAGGTGCGCTCAGAGGGGCCCAGGTGACTCAGGTGTGACTCAGGGCAGAGTCACGCAGCGCCCAGAGCGCTCCCGGAGCTGCGCTTCGCCCCAGCCTGCGCTCCCACATCGTGCTGGGGGTGATGCGGAGCCGGCACGGAGCCACGGTGATGCCGAGCCATGATCTGGAGTGTGGGAAAAGCGCAATCGCTGCAAACAATCAGAGGCAAAGCCGGCAGCAGCACGCAGCGAGCCAGAGAGGAATTTGGAGGCGCATTCCAGCGGGGATGACAGAGGAGGGGCTGGGAGCTGCGCCGGGAGTGCAAAAAAAAAAAAAAAACCAACAAAAAAAATCATGCTCCGATTTGTTTTGGTTTTTCTCCCTCTCTGCAGAGCTGTCCCGCCCCGCTTGGCTTTCGAGTAAAGCCCTGGGTGCTCAGGAGGGTGGCACGGGAGCCCTGGATGGGCAGCGCTGCCCTGCTGGCAGCGGGGACAAGGACAGCTCCGCTGTCACCTCCCACACCTCAGCCATGCTCCCTGCGACACCGGGACCCGTGTGGCCAGACCCTTCTGCCTCATGGACAGCACCGAGGGCCGCGGGCAATAAGTGGCCCCTGTGCCAGGAGCCACCCATCTGCAGGCTGGCACTGCCAGGGCTGCTGACTCTGGGCAAGCTGCTTCCCATTCCGTGACTCAGTTTCCCCTGAAACAACAACACCTCTCTTTGCCTTGGAGGGGACCAGCTCTGGGGACAGGGACATGTCCGTGTGTGCCTCCCATCCAGGAGTGGTGGCACTCAGGAGCCGTGGTGGCCACCAGGCTGGTGTCACTGGTCAGCAGAGGGGCTGCAGCACAGCCCGTGGCCTTGCAGCTCCATCATTCCCTCCCCTCCCAGCAGCTCCTCCCGGCTCTTCCTGACCCTCTTTCTGTCCCTGCATTGCACGATGAAGAAAAAGCCAAACGGAGCAGGGGGAGTGGATGCTGGCGAGGCCAGGGACACTTGGTGACAGCCCTGTGGCACCGCTGTGTGGCACAGGGCAGGGCACAGAGGTTCTGGAGGCTGCTCAGGCTCTGACATACGACCTGGCCTTGCAAGGATGGTTTTCTCTCGCCCCCTGCCCTGCAGGGATACGCTCAAGGCTGTGGCTGTCCCAGAGAGCCCTGGCGGTCACCAACAGTGCTGCCAGTGTCCCCTCACCCTGCCGGGAAAGGAAGGCGTGAGGCAGACCCAGAGGGACGAGAGGGGACAGGAATTTGGATTGACACAGATTCGCTGCCACCTCCACATCCTTGGTCTCATCTTCACCCTGCCCCACCATCATCATCCTCCTGCCCAGCACGGGCACCCGGTGGGCAGAGGCACAAGAAGGGATAATTGGGAGGGTGTGCTGTGCCCTGGGCCGTGTTTCACTCCTTGCTCCAGGCAGAGAAGCCGTCCGGGAGCTAAAAGCATTCAATTGTTCACTGATGCTTTTCTTTGAAGCCCTCATTCATCCTCCAAGGTCTGTATTGATTGGGGACTCCAGGAAAGCATCTGCCCTTCTCTGCCTTCATCAATGACTTTCCCACATTAATCCACCTCTTCCCTTGATAACCACACTAATTACTGACAGCTAAGTTGACTCTGGCAGGGCGTTGGAGGCTGGGAAGAGGAACCTGCTGCAGCCTGGCTGTGCCTTAAAGCTGCAGGTCTGTGCAGAGACAGGTCCCGGTGCTGGGGAGGAGCTGGCCATACTGGGAATGTAAAGCACCACGGCACGGGGCTGGCCGAGGGCAGCGCAGAAATTGGGAGGATGTGCTGCTGGGAGAGATGTTTGCTCTCCATTTCTGAGGTTTTTGTACCTCCCAGGGAATTCCTGATGATTTTGCGTGGATGATGACCCTGGACTGTGCCCCAGTGGGATGCACATCCACCCTCCCTGCCTGCATCAGCCCAGCCCTGGGGCTTCAGGGGCTTTCTCTCTTGTGCTGCAGGGTGTTTTAGACCACCACGGGAGGTTCACACCCTCAGCCCGGGGTGGTCTAGGCGTGAGATGAGATCTTTTCCTTGTCTCCAGCTGGGTTTCCTTGAGGAGGAATGAGAGGGACACAGTTCTTTGACCTCAGCCACGGTCAGGCTGAGCTGTGGGAAGGAGCTGGATAGAGGGAATCCCACATCCAGTGAAGAAATGAATCCTGATATCCAACCTAAACCTCCTCTGGTGCAACTTGAGGAATGGTGCTGTGAGGGGAGGCTGCAGTAAGCAGAGACAGAAAACTCTCCTGCATGGAGATGGTGGCTTCCAGTGGTGCCTGTGGGGACACGGGTGGCAGGGGGACAGGACACCCCAGGCTGGCCCCCACTATGCCCCTGCAGCCATTCCTGAGGTGGAGCCACCATCTAGTGACACGTGGATGGGCTTCCCCAAAGGGGCCCCAGGGCAGTGGTGGCCCTGGCCCTGTGCCTGTCCCTGTCCCCACCATCCCCAGCTCCTCAGGGATGGGGGAACAAAGCCAGAGCAAGATTGGGGTCCTTCCTCCTCACTCCTTCAGGGTGAGGCAATGCATAAACCCCGAAGTGCAAAACAGTGTTGGGTTATTAATTCATTCAATAATAGAACCATTAAGGTTGGAAAGCCCTCGAGTATCATGGGATCAGCACCAAGTTGTTCACCATGTCCCCAACATCCCACACACCTTTTGGACACTTCCCAAGCCGCTTGTTCCCCCCTGGACACCACCCTGAGTGCAGCAGGACGAGCCCAGAGGAAGATCCCAACCCTTTGGATGCTCAGCACGAGGAGCTCATCCCTGTCCCGGGAGCCACTGGCAGTGACAACCGAACCCTGCCTGTCCCTGAAGCCTCCCCACCCCAAGTTGCTCCTTCAGCACATTCAGCCCCATCATCATCATATCTTTAAACCCCCCACACCGTCCTCTTTCTGCATCAAAAACTGAACAAAGGCAGTGGCCGTCCCGTCTCTTGTCCCCCTTCCATTTTCCTCCCGCTGGCTGCCGAGAAAAGGGATTCAGCCGTGCCCAGTGCTTGTGAAAAGCCCCCGCCTGCCTTGTGTTTTATGAAGGAAAATCTCCTTGGGAGAGCAGCCAAACGTTCCCAGCCTCCTGCTGGGTGTTTCAGACGGGAGTGCTGGAGGATGCGAGGGCACGGCGGCCCCCCGGGTGTGGGGGGAGCGTGGGGGGACAGGGATGGGCTCTGCAAAACCACCCCAAATTACAGAGGGACAGCAGAGCAGGAGGTCACTGCGGGGCTTGGGTGGCCAGAGGTGGCTCTGCCGGGATGGGGATGCTGAGATCCCGGCACATCCCTTGGGAAAGGGTGTGGGAGGATGGGGCTGTGTGTGCGCTGGGTGCTGGGTGCCATCCCTCTCCTCTCTGGAATTCCTCCATTATCCCCATCCTTTTCATCTCCTTTTCCTTTCTCTTTCCTCCCGCTCTTCTTCCCACACTCCCCCTCTCAGCACCTCTCCTGGACCACACATCCCCACGCACTGGAGACCTTTCAGACCCAGCAACTCTTTCAAAGGCATCCAAGAGGCCCCCGGGGCTCCAGCCCACCAAATCAAACTCAAATTTGCAGCTTATATGCAAACATGATGTGTGTGGACGCCGAGGCTCTGCTGGCACACACAGCAAGTAAACAGAAACACATGGCTGAGCCTGGAAGAGCAGCAGCTTCGGCTGAGAGCTTTGGGGAGGGATTCTCAGCAGATTTTGGGGAGGGATTTGAACCAGCAGCACCCAAAGGGGGTGAGTCACGTCCCGCTGCAGCTCCACGGGCACAGCCAGGTGCAGTTCCCACGCTGTGTCCATGGTAAGGTTGTTCTTGAGGGCTCAGAGAGAGAAATGGGGGTGGGGGGAAACAGAGGTTTCTGCTCTGCAGCTGAACCGAAAACCACAAGGGCAAATTCAGACAGACCCAAAGGGAGAATCTCTGCCATGTTTCCTTTTCTGGTTCATTGTGCAAATGCTGTGTTCCACAAGAAATTAAAACCTTCCTTTCTTTCTTGGGGGCCATTCAATATCCTTTAAAGGCTTTTTCTCTTTCTTTTGAGGCTGGGAGCAATTTCTCAGGGAAAATGCTGCTCACCAAAAGCACGTTTCGTTTCTGACAATGATGAGACAAAAAGCATTTAGCAGCTCAAGAATTAAACTAGTTGTTGGCAAGCCTCGGTGCAAAGTATTTCAATGTTTTTATTGCATCCATCCTTCCTCCTCTTTCCCTGCTGCCTCAATTTGACCCACACCAGCAGACAGCTTCACACGTTTTCCAACTTTGAACCTCTTATTTGTGAAACCAAAGAAACCCCTGCTCTAGCACAGCCCAGCTCCTGCTAGCGTGGCTCTCCCACTCCACCTTCCTGTCGCCTGGAGATGCTGCTGCTCCTTGCTTTATATATTTTTTTTTCGTCTAAAGTTTCCTAAAATGTGTTTTTTGAGGCTGAAAAAAATGTAAAAAAAAAAGCCCAAACAAACAAAAAAAATAAAAAAAGGCCTCTTTTCCTCCAGTGCTGTCTCTGCTCCATCCCAGATGTTGTGGTGTGGGGATGCAGTGGTGGCAGAGGGACATTCCCTGGAGACCCTGCGCTATCCAGCAGTGGAATACAAGGATTTTTTTGCACGAGAGCACTCCCCTTTTCCAGAATTTTCACCTCTCTGAAGCAGACAGGGGTGAAGGAGGGAAAAACCTCCCAACAGCAACTCTCCCTTTCCTCCCTGCTGCCTCTCCCTTTGGGCAGCAGTGCCGTGCCAGCCCCTAAATTCCCTCTCCTTGGGGTTTCCCAGCTGGAAAATCCCGGTGAGCCCTTGGGAGAAGGCACGGGGAGCTGGAGATGGGAGATCTCCATCAGGAAAATCGTGGATGCTTTTCCAAGTGCAGGAGCAGCCACAGTGGGGTGTGCTTCCCCTTCCTAAGCAAGGACGGGCAGCTCCTGCTCCTCCCCAGGAACCACTCGTGTGTCTCTTCCTCTTTTTCGTGCTTCCTCCTCCTCCTCATGGTCTGTATTGAGTCCCAAACCCTTTTGCACAGCTCCCGAGGAGTCCCAGGCCTGGGCTGTCTTTGGGGCAGGGCATGCTCCGTGCAATATTAATAATAATTAATAATGAGGGCAGTTCCTGGAGCAAACCATAATCACTCCTGCCACTCTGGGGGCTCAGCCGATGAGGAAGATCCAAGGAAAAGCTCCCACGGACGCCAGAGGAGGGCAGAAGGAGGCAGAGCATCCCTCGGAGCCTGCTGTGTGTCCCGGCTCTGTGTCTGGGGACGTGCCTGGCCCGTGTCACAGGGGGTGGCTCTGCTCTGTCACACCGTGCTGCAGCCACAGCCCCCTCGCCCCGTGGCTTTTGGGGTCCCCAGGCTCTGCCCAGCCCCTCCCTCCCTTCCAGGGATGCCTTTGGGGAAGCGTTTTCCCACACCTCTCCTCCCCAGCAGGGACAGGAGGAAGGAGATAAGGGCTGGCAGGGGACGTCTCCTTTCCCCTCCACATCAAAGCCCCGAGTTTATGGCCAGGTCCCGGCTGGGTGTGGGGCTCCTGTCAGCCAGGCTGTCAGGGCAAGGGGTCAGGGCTGTCTCACTCCGTGATTTGGCCAAAATCCGGGCACTGAGCAGCCCTGGCAAAATTTCTCAGCCCCTCGGGTGTCCCTGAGCCTGGCCTGGGTCCTGCTGCCCTGAGGTGAGGGGTGAGGGGACTCCTGTGGGTCCAGGTGGGTTTGAGGCTGGAAGTGAAGCTCTTTCCTCCCCGTTCTGAGACAGGATCGTGGGAAGACCTGGAGGCAGCAGGGAGATGGATGGGCTCAGGGTGGAGAGGAGGCAGCAGCGGGGAGCTCAGCCCATTTAGGGGGAGGATGGAGCACAGCAGGAGGTTAAAAGTCAACATCTTTCCCTTTCCCAGCTCCTCCAGGTCAGAGGGAGCTTCCCAAGGTTATCAGCTGGGGTCAGACACTGGGGAGAAGGAAGGCAGTGAGAGTTGGGGGTGCCAGGACAGGGGGGCTCAGGACATCCAGGGACAGCCACTCCTGAGCCCAGGGGGACCATGGGGACACATGGAGACACATAGGGACACATGGGGACACATGGGGACACATGGGGACACATGGGGACACATAGGGACACATGGGGACACATGGGGACACATGGGGACACATGGGGACACATGAGGACAGCTACCATGGCCTCAGGCTGCTCCCCGAGCTGGGAAAGGGCTCACACACATCCATGGATACAGAAACACAGAAAGGGGATCAAATCCCAGCTGGAGGGTGCAGGACAGCAGAGAACACTCCGGGGTCTGTGCTCTGGTCCTGCTGGCCCCCAAAGGAGGCACAGCCTGTGCCCTGAGCCCTGCCTGAGCTCTGGGGAGGCTCTGCAGAGCCCTGTGAGCTCGCTGGGTGTGAGATGAGGCCCAGACTCTGCTGCAGCTGCTGTGTTTTGATGTCGTTAATGTGACAAGTTGGATTAATTAAGTGTGTTTGGAGGCGTTCCTGCCTTTCCCGGGGCTTTTACTTCAAAGGGAGGCAAACCACGAGAGCATCTCCCTGCCTGAAATGTCTCTGTGGGCCGTGTCAAGGATTTTCAGGAGCATCAAAACTCTTCCTACTACTAAATCTGAGCCCACAACAGCCATGGGAACGGGACTGGAGCTTGCCTGCCTCCCATGTGGATGCTCCCCATTGCCCACTGGACTTTCTGTGCCTCCAGCTCCGCCCCAGCACCCCAGGGAGCAGCTTCTCTCTGGCACTTTCTCCCCTGCCTGTGACCTGTGAGTCTGGAAACTTCAGGAGAACGAAGTGGCTTTTTTTAAAGTCCCCAAGAGGTAGAGAAGAAGTTCCACGCTCCTGCTGGGTTTGTCCTCACGAGGTTTTGGAGTGTTTGGTAGCAAAGTGAGGCTGTTTCAGAGCTCCCCTCGCATCTGTTTCCTTTGCCTGTGTGTCTGGCAGAGTCTTTTGCCCCAGTTTGCTAATTTTGTGACCATGGCCTTCAAACTCCCTCTGGAGAGGACAGCAGCTGTGAGAGGAGCACTCACCTGCATTGGCAGGGAGGAAAAGTGTTTTAAAGCTGGGGGAAGTGCTGCTTTTTATATCAAAATAGCCGCTGGGAGCATTGCCCCATGGCCATGGGGACATCCCTGCCCCAAGGAGCCTCCAGGCTCACCTGGCAATAGCAGAGAGAGAGGTGACAGCGGGGACAAGTGTCTGTGCTGCCCCTCAAGCACATCAGGGCTGGCTTGTTCCCAATTTGATGCTGTCCCCAGTGCCCCAGGATGGACAAGGCGTGGGGCCAGGCAACAGCAGCCGGCTGATCTGTGCTGGCAGCTCACTGCTGACGGCACCAGGGCAGGGCTGGCTGTCACTGGAGGCTGATGCCACATCCCTTCACCTGCTGGCAGCATCACGGGCGAGATTTGATGTTAAAGGTGCAGCAAAGCAAAGAGCAGAAGTTGGAACAGGGAGTGCACAGCTCTCCCCTCCCTTCCCCAGGGAGCTCACTCCTTATCTAGCCCCACTCCCATTTCCTTCTGGGATAAGCCAGGAACGGGTGGATTGGGTTTCCTTGGCTTTGTGATTGATGTGACCACCCCACGGATGGGGAAGAGCTTCCCAGTGTGTCCGTGCTGGATTGGGAATCAACCACTCTCCGGGGCTGGAAAATTCACTTACCAGGGCCTCTTCATCGGGAGAAAAGTGGAGGCACCGGGGGTCCAATTACAATGTATTTAACATTTCTGAGCTCAGCGGGGCCTCGCTGTCTCACAAGTGGGTCAGGCAATCAGCCCCGAGCTGCAGTGTCACACTGGCTCCAGGATTAAGTGTGTTGTAACCGGAGCCCTGAGCTGGGAGGGGGAGACTTTTATCTGGCTGTGATTGCAGAGTGGGAGCAGGGCTGGGATGAGCTCCCTGACCTGTGCCAGGGGCTCAGGGCACGGCTCACAGGCTCTCAGGGCAGATGTGGCACCGTGTCCTCACATCTGTGTCCTTCTGCAGAGCTTTTGGTGACGTCCCCAAGGGACAGCTTGGTGCTGCTGGGTGGTCTGTCCTAGCACTGTCAGATGAAAAGATTTCCACTAGCAAAACTTAAAAATAAAAGGTTAAAAATAAAATAAAAGGTTAAAAATAAAAGAAAAGGTTAAAAATAAAAGAAAAGGTTAAAAATAAAAGGAGCTGGTTATCACAGCTCTCTTTTGCAAGGAAGATGGCAAAGGTTGGATCTGCCCGATACTGGCTGAACTGGAACCCACTGCCCTTGTGTTTCCCCTGTTCCCAAAGCCCTGCTCATGTTTCTTGTTCCCCCTGCAGTGAGGTCTGTGTGTGGAGTTTCCTGTGCTGCAGCTGCTGGGGGAGACCTGGCTTTGTTTGTGGAGGAATTTCTGACTTTTGACACTCCCGTAGCAGGAAAATGAAACAAAAGCAGAGCTGAAGTATCACGTCACCCCAAGAAAAGGAGAGTGAAACACCCATCATTCTGCCTTGATCAACATTTATTTTACACTTCGAGATCTTGAAACGTTGGAGCAGCATCATTTCCCAGCAGGGATGAGAGGTGGTGACTTTCTGAAAGGCAACAACCTGCCCTGGCTGGGCCATTTCTTTAAACGTGTGTCCCTGATGGTCTGCACAGCCTGGGCAGCAGTTCCTGCTCTCACAGAAACCCCACCTTCCTCTGCCTCACATTTTTGGGAAGCCCAGCCTGTGCCACGAGGGAATACGTGCCAGGAAGGGATTTTAAGAATGTCTTTGCAGCAGTGCAGGGAAAGCAAAACCCTTGAGCTTTGGTCAGCCTGGCTCCATCTGCGAGACACCAACCTGAAACTTGGGGGAAGTGAGAAAACAACTGCTCACAGAGGGGAAGAAAATGGTTGGAATCAAAGACTCAGCTTTGCTGGGCTTTGCTTTGCTCTGTGGCTCTGCTTTCCCCCCCTGAGCTTTCAGATCCCGTCCCCCGAGGCCGCTGGCAGCTGTGCCCATTGTGTCTGCACAGCTGGACACACGGACAGACAGACAGACAGACAGAGGGGCTCCCGGGGCAGCCCCAAGCCCAGGACAGGGATTTCGCATCCTTTCCCGCACGATCCCAGGGGTCAAGGACGGCGGGGAAGCGTGAGCTGCTGGAGCAGGAAAACAGGAAGCGCTGGTGGCAGGAATTCGTGTCATTTAGCATTTCCACGTCCCAGAGAGGTGTGGGGCTGGAGATGTTTGCATCGCCCTGCTGGAGGCTCGAGCAGCCACACGCTGGGTGTCCCTGTCCCCCAGGGTGACACGAGGTGTGCCACCCCACCCTGCCATCCCCGCATCCATCTCCGCGGGGATGGCACCGTGGGTACCACCAGGGAACGGGTTAGGATGCTGCCGTGATGGGGAGCAGCGCCAGCAGGACAGCCCGTGGTACCTGTGCTCAAAATCTGCCAAAATCTGCTCAAAATCATGGGCCAAAAACGCCGAGTGGCCCCTGTTTAACAAACCGTGCTTGTGCTCCTGGGGAAACAGAATCACAAAATCACAGAATAACTCAGTTGGAAGAGACCTCCAAGATCATAAAGTCTTTTTAAAAATACATCCAATGCTGCTTGAATTGTCTGGGGTTGAAAGAGCATCCCGGAGAGCCCTTGGAAAAGTGGGGATTTCTATAAAATCAGCTGGGAAGGGGGGATGGCCAGTTGGCAGAAGGAAGAGTTCTTGTTCTGGGTAATGGGGACTGCAGTTTCTTTGGCCAGGTGAGCTGTGCAGGATTTTTGGGGGGTTCCTGGCTGTGAGCTGCCCCCTCCCCAGGGCACCCGCAGCCGCTGCCGGCCCCGCTCCCGTTTCCTCCCCGGGGCAGCCGCAGCGGGCGGGATCGGTGATTTATTAATGAGGGAAGGGACTGCGCTGCTGGGGCGTGCCAGGCGGAAATGTCTGCTCCGAGAGATTGGATAACCCCTCTGGCCTGCTTCCCTTCGCAGCCTTCAAACGGCTGCAGCTCCCAGAAGCACCATATCCTTTTCCTCCCCCTGCCAGCTCCCTCCCTCCCTCTCTGGGGCAGCAGTTTGGTGGCTGATTTATTTTATTTATTTTATTTTATTTTATTTTATTTTATTTTATTTTATTTTATTTTATTTTATTTTATTTTATTTTATTTTATTTTATTTTATTTTATTCTGTTCTATTCTATTCTATTCTATTCTATTCTATTCTATTGATTTTATTTTTTTTTTAATTTTAATTTTAATTTTATTTTTAATTTTTCTTTTCTTTTCTTTTCTTTTCTTTTCTTTTCTTTTCTTTTCTTTTCTTTTCTTTTCTTTTCTTTTCTTTTCTTTTCTTTTCTTTTCTTTTCTTTTCTTTTCTTTTCTTTATTTTTTATTTTATATATGTAAGTTTTGGGGTTTTTTTTGTTACAGCATCATTTTGTTGTTGTTTGGTTGCTGCGTGGTTCATTATAATCGATGGAGATGATAGACATCACATTCCAGTTGTTCTAGAACTAAAGCTGTGTTTAACTCAGAGGAACTCCAAAAGTAAACAGCCAGGGAAGAGCTGGCTCAGGGAGGAATTGCTCATGGATTGAAACCTTTCCTGGGAAAACTGCAGCCAGGAGCAAATATTTATGGCTGATCCATAAACAGGAGGTTTTGTAGCAGGAGCCAGGGGCCATCCATGTCCTGCTGACACCAGGAGAGGCTGGGCTGGGGACACCAGGACCTGTCTGCAAGGTGCTTACAGTTATAGAACCATGGAGTGGTTTGGCTTGGAAGGATCTTAAACATCATCCATTCCACGCCCTGCCATGGGCAGGGACACCTTCCACCGTCCCACGTTGCTCCAAACCCCATCCAGCCTGGCCTTGGACAATTCCAGGGATGCTCTGTGCCAGGGCCTGCCCACCCTCCCAGGGAAAAATTTCTCCCTAATATTGAATTTATTCTCTCCTGTTTTAGTTTAACACCCTGTCCCTGCCTGCTGTGTTTCCAGGCATGCAGAGCTGGGGCACTGCAGCGTGTCCAGGTGTGACCCTGGGCCAGGAGCAGGGCAGGGATGTGTGAGCTCCCTCAAACCCCCAAACTGCTCCAGAAAACGGGCTGGGAGAGGAAACGAGCCCTAATGAAGAATCCCTCGGTGAAAAATATGTTTCTACAGCCGTTAGATTATTGTGTCCTTGAGAGGCAGGGGAGGAGATAACCAAACAGCCCCGCTGCATTCCAGCCTTGGCTTTGGGGACGCTGGGGCTGTGCTGTCCACGGGCTCTTTTTGGGGGTGCCACATCTGCTCTTTGTTGCTGCCAAGCCCCCCGTTGTCCCCGCAGTGCTGTGCGAGTGGAACATCTCCCGTGGGGCCGATTCTCTGCAGATGTGTGCACTCAACAGGTCTGAGCAGGGTCAGAGGGTGAACTCTGCAGGGGGACAGCATCCAAAAAACCAAACCCGGAGCCCTCTTTGGAGAAGGAATCTAGGGGGGAAACACAGCCGAATTTAAGGGCTGGAAGTGTTTTCAGATCAGTAGGGTCATTGTGGGATTTGTGCCAGGGACAGCAATGCCCGGGGTTACCCCAGGCTGGCACCACACAGGGACAGGCAAGGAGCAGGGACTGTCACAGCCATGAAACGTCCTGTGAGCACCTCCCAGGGCACGGGCTGGAGCATCCAGTGAGGCTGGAGGGGAATTGTGCCGTCCCAGGAGCCCGAGGAATGTGCAGCACTCTGGGTCTGCTGGCTCTGAGTTCCTCAGTGCGTTGTTTTCCCTGAGCTCCTTTCATCTCCCGCACTCGGGAAAAGGAAACTGGGGGATGTGGCCGTTCAGTGCCATGTCAGGATGCTTTCCATGTCCTCCCATGGCATTTCCCAGCTCAGGGCTGCCAGCTGCTCCCCACCTTTGGGTGCTGGAGCACCCAAATCCCTGCGGGTCCCGCGGACAGCGCGGCCGCTCGGCATCGCCGGGGGGCGGCCAGCAGCGGTGACATTCCTTTGGAGATGGGACGTTTGTGCTCAGGAAGGCCTGAAAAAAGCCAGGGACAAAGGGGGGAAGTGATGGTGGCTGCGTCTGGAGTTATCTTGCTGCCGCACTTGCGGGGGCCGCTGAGTGACAGCGCTGTTGTGTGCGGCTGCGGAGGGCAGGAAACACTCATCTCCTCATCTCCGCTGCTCCCTTCCTGCCCTGCCCTGCTCTGCTGCACGGGGATGGAGCCCTGAGCCCTTCCCGGGGGTGCCCAGCATCGCTGGGCACTGCTGAGGCAGAGCTGTGCCAGCACATCCTAAATCTCCTCAGCCAAAGGCAAGAAACCGCTGGGCTTCTGCAGTGTGGTGGCATTGGAGCATCGGGGCCTTTCACTCAAAGCAGTTTTTTCCAGCAAGTGGGAAAATGGGGAAACAGCTCTAAATAACTTGGATAACCCCAAACCAGCCTCTTCCCACCGTTTCCTCACTCTGTTAGCTCGTTTGAATAATTTAATTTCTCTGATTTGGCTCCCCAGCAAGTGAGGGAAGCTGTGGGGTGGCAGCAGTGGTGGGGAAAGGCAGGGAATTCCTCGTGGGAGCCTGGGACAGGGGACACAGCAGCCTGGCCATGCAGGAAGGCAGGAGAAAATGCAGCCCCACTCCTCCATCCCGGGCAGGGGATCCCCCAGCACAGCCCCAGCTCAGGGTGCAGGGCCATTGTGTGCTCTCCCCTCGAATGGGAAGTGAAAGAGGAGCAGTAAAAGGATGTTTGGCTTAACCCTGTGTGCTTTGGAGTATCCTGTGATGAAATGTTGCTTTACAGCTTCTTCCAGAGCCTGCCCTGCTCTGGATGCCAGCAATGCACCTGGGACTGCAGCAGGAACAAAGGAATCTGTTTGCCTTCCCTTTAAAAGTGGAAGGATCTCACTAATATTTTCATTTGGAAGGACCAGTTTTTCCATGGTGGAAAAAAAATAGAAGCGGTTTTCTTTTTGCTAATAATATTTAGCAGTTCTCGAGCCAAAACCAGCCCCAGAGGCATTGGCTGGACTGAGCTCTGGCTTCTCCTGCTCAGGGATGCACGTTGTGGTGTAATAGAGTTCTCAGTGGGATGGGATATGAGGATTTCTCCTGTCCCTGTGCTCAGAGCTGTGCACAAACCCCAGGTCCTGCCCTGGAGACCCAAAGGGAGGAGTTTATACAGCACAGCAAGCACGACAGGAATCTGGTTTATCAGCAGAGCTGGTTGAGCTCTGCCAGGCTGTCCTGGAGGTTAAGGTGCATTTCAGCTTCTTTCAAACTCTGCTTGTGTTTTACAGCCCCCTGGTCAGCCAGGATGGTGTTTGTGTTCCTTTGACAGGGATTTCTGGGGGCTCCTTTTTGGGGAGCCAGGCCCTGTTCTCAGGTAGTGAAAACACCATTGCTGGAGAATCCGCTTTTCTTTTCAGATTTTTAATTATTTGCAGCCACAAAGGCTTCCACAGTGACTCACAGATTTGAAAACGTGGGTGGTGTGTTTTCAGTGACTTAGATGTCAAAGAAATGCCACAATTCAGACCTGAAATGGGGCACAAACACCCCTAAACCTGCTGTGGCCAGAGATGGGCTCAGAGTCCCTTCACTGCTCCCACATCCTGGATGGAAACACCTCTCTCCAAGCTGGTGGCAGCTCCCTGTGATGGAAATGTCACAGCAACTGGCTGCAAACCTGCTCCAGCCTCTGTGCTGAACAGTTCTACACTAATAACAGGCTTTTCTAGGGCCAAGTTCCTAAAGTCCAGCAAAAACAGGGCTTTGTCATGGAAATGCTGAGATGACATTAATGGCAGTGTCCTGAACGCAACTCTAATTAAAGAGAGGAAGGAGAACTGAAGCAGGATGTCCTGTTTGGCTGCCCAGGATGGAAAGCTTGTCACAAATAAAGTGCATTCTCGTGCTTTGTCTCGGTCCCTCTGCACGAGGCTTTCCCAGATTCTGCAAATGCTCATTTTCTTATCTCTCCTGGGCTCTTGTTTCTTTTCTTTTTGAAAGAGCTCCTCGCAGGGATGTTTTTTTCTCTCTGCCCACCGAGCTCTCCAGCTCACCCACCAAAGAAATGTCACCTCAAACACCGAGTGAATGTGGTTTTTATCCCTTGAGCAAAATCACTCGGGCACAATTGGCTCTGTGCAAAGAAACTTCTCTATTAACGTGGCAGGACAAGCTCTGGCAAGTGAGCAGGGACAGGGGAATCAAAGATGGGAGTAAGATGGCAAATGTTTCCTTTGGAAAGCAGGCTTTCCATGGAATTAGCCCAGAGTATGTCACAACCAATCTCTGAGCTGCTTCCTACGAGAGAAAAACAAATCAAAATCAAAACAGAGCAAAAAAAAAAAGGAATTCAGAAATAACAGGGCAGTGATTTCCATCACTGTGTCACAGGAATCCTGAGCCAACCAATTTTTTGTGCTCATATAGAACCTGCTGAGTGCTGCAGGCTTTGTACCTGGGACTAAACTCAGCAAAGCTCAGGTTTAAGGCTGAAACTTGAGCTCAAAGCACCGTCCCAGCAGCGCTGTCCTGCAAATCCAGGATTAAAGACCTGGTGTGTTTATGGAAAATAAGATGATCCAACCTGAACTGTTCATGTGTGCAGCAGGAGGAACTGGGCACGTGATGAGGTGCTGCTCCAATGGTTCCATTTCTGGCTGATCCCGATGTTATCTGTCCTGCTGGGACATTGCCTGTGCTGCCCTGCCCGTGTCCTCGCAGCACAGACCCTCTCTGGGCTGCTGCCAGGGAAGATTTCTATGAACAAAACAGCTGAAGGCTCCCCACTGGGCTGGCACAGCCTCCAGCAGCATCCCTGAGCCCTGGATCCTCCAGGAGCAGAAGGAAAATGTTCTTTTTGCTGTAAATTCCAGTTGGGTCATTCCCCGTGTTTCTTCTAGAAAAGTTTATCCTCTTCTTTGGGGTGCTCAGGTGGCATTTGGGGCAGTAATCCCAGTGTCTGCTCAGCTCTTTTTGGGACCGATTCTGCAGTTTCTGGTGGGCAAATCAAGGGCTGGGGAGGGAATGAGCTAATTCCAGCCCCACGGGGGACTTGGCAGCCCTGCAGAGCTGTGGGGTCACAGGTTCCAGCTCTGCCACTGTCCCTGGCCTTGCACAAGCACTCAGAACCCTGTGACAATCTGCCCTAGCTCGGGAAGAAGGTACAACAAAAGGGAGCAAAATCCCTCCTGGCACCCGGCCCCACATATCCATGGGTTTCTCTGGACTTTGTGCCTTTCCATTGTTGTTCTGCAGCTGCTGCTGGGAGGGTGCATTCCTCAGGAGCTGTGTACACATGTCCTGCCTGGCTGGCACAGTCCAGGAGCCTGTCCCCACCCCAGGGGACTGTCCTCACCCCAGCAGCACCACGGGGAACTGCTGCTGCCACAGGGACTGGGGGAAAGTTTAGGCTCCTCATTCCTGCAGGTTAATGAATTACCTTTATGCACCAAGGTAGGAGGTGCAGACCATGCATGCTCCATGCTGGGAGCTCGAGAGGAACAGGGATAAGGTTAGAAATCCATGGGGCTGGAAAATTCCCTGTGTCTGGTGTGATCCTCCCTTTCTCCATACACCTCTCCTGCTGCTGTTCTGCTCCCATCCTGGGCTGGACACGGGGATGAGCTCCCAGCTGGGCTCCCTGGATGTAACTGACCCACAAGTAGCACCTGAAACCTCCCTCAAGCCTCAGCTGAGAGGGTTTGGTCAGGAAGTTTTGATAGTAAAGGGTAAAACTGTGTGTGGAGCTGGAAACGGAGTAAGGGAGAGGAGCTGCTGCACGGGGCTGGAGGTGACAGCATTTCCTCATGGACTGAGTCATCCCAGCCTGCCCAGATGCACCTTTGCCTCGTGCCAGGCTCTGCAGACATCTGACCTCAGCAGAGGTGATGCCTGACTGCTTTGGGACCGGCTGTGTTTGTCCCTCTGGGTCTCTGCTGGCCCTGGTTTGTCCCTCTGAGTGCTGATGGGGACATCCCTCCAGCTGCACTCGCTGAGGATGGGCAACTCCAGAGAAGAAAAGTGGAAACCTGCAAAAATATAGTTCGAGACCCAGAGCTTTAGCACTGAGGGGTGATTTCAGCCCAGCTCAGCTGGGAGGTGGCCCTGATGTGCTGTCAGGGAGGGTCACCAGCTCCGCTGAGCCCTTGGCCAGGCAGCAAAGAGGCTGAGATAAAACCAGGAGAGAGGCAACCAGAGAGCACAAAATGATCCATTTAACCATCAGGCCACATCCATCCTTCCTGCAGTGATCACAGGGCAGCTCCTCCCGGGAGGAATTTGGCCCATTTTGCCTGATTAGTTTCTGTCCTGCCGACACTCGCTGACATTTGCTGCTGACGCTGCCCAGC
The DNA here is from genome assembly GCA_037013685.1 of Acridotheres tristis. Classification (NCBI taxonomy): domain Eukaryota; kingdom Metazoa; phylum Chordata; class Aves; order Passeriformes; family Sturnidae; genus Acridotheres; species Acridotheres tristis. The sequence continues at coordinate 8,434,443 of CM072904.1, read as the reverse complement.
CACAGCTCCACGCTCAGAGCAAATATTTTCCTTGGATGGGAGGAAAACTGCTCCAAGGAGCTTTTGTGAGTGTGTGGGAACCCAAAGTGGAGCTGGATCCCCTGGGCTCCCTCGGGCCCCTGGACATTACCTGCAGGGAAGCAGGGCTGGGGAGGTGATGCTCTGCAGGATGCAGGGTGGGAGCTGCTGGCCTGGCTCTGGTTTGGGGCACAAACCCCCCAGGGGTTTGGAACAGATCTGGATGATGTGTGGAGAGGAGAGAGGGGTGATGAGTCCCTCTTTTCCCAGGATTTCTCTGGCAAGAGCTGGGAACCATGGGGACACCCCAGCCTGTAGCACTCACCCTCATCCTGAAGTCCTGAATGCCTTTGGAGATGCTCAAACATCCCAACAAAGTTCAGCCTCTCTGTTCTCCAGCTCTGGGGCTTCCTTGGGGGCTTGTCTTGGAAATCTGGCTTGCATGGGGAGGAGGAGAAAAAAAACACAGAGAAAAATATTCTGTGGATATTTAAAGCCCACTAAATGGAGAGTAGTGCTGAGGGCTGAAATGGTTTGGGTGAGACCACACAGAAAATGTTTTGACACTTAGTCGAGCCCCTGAGAGCTCAGAGAAGCTGGGACATGGTTTGTGGTGTACAGTAAAGGGACCAAAAGCCACAGAACAAGCTGAGTCAATGCCCTGCCTGCTTGCACACACATCTATAAATAAGATTTTCAGGGAGCAAGGCAAGGGGATCCTCTAAATCCCATCCACCAAACCTCACCCGCCCCACCAGCACGGGCAGCACTGGGCAGGGACAGTGAGAGAAATGGCAGATATTGTTCAGAACCATCCAGGGCCTGTCCCTGGTGGGCAGGAACTGCTGACAGGTCTGGGTGCCGCCCTTCACCTGGGATAAGTAAGAGGGGAGCAGCCAGAGCTGTGTCTGCAGTCGCTGAAGGACAGAGCGAGCAGCCCCGGGAGCCTTTTGTCAGGAAAAAGCCTTTATGGCTATATTTGTGCAGGCAGCTCTGAAGGCTCAGACCTTTATTCTTTCAGGCTTTTAAACTAAAGGTCATTTTTCTCTTCCCTTCCAGAGAGGGAGAAAAAAAAAAAAAAAAAAAGAGAGAGAGAGAAAAAAAAGTGAATTCCTCTTGACGCAGATCCCCTTCCCCTCTGGATGGGAGTTCAATTGTTCTTGCAAGCAAACTCCAAATCTGCCCCTCGCATTCACTTCCTTTTTCCTGCCCGAAAGGAAACAGAGATTTCTGACTGTGTGAACTGGTCCTTTATTTAAGGATACAAGAAAATAGCTAAATGCTAATTCAGTGTGGATCTATGCACTTTAGCATGCGGCCAGGCAGAACAAAAGAAAGAGAAACATGTCCCCGCCCTTCCCAGCTGAATTGTAAACTGCCCACTGGTTTGAGTATAATGGGTATTTATGAAAGTTATCCTAAAACATTTACTCGAGTCCAATGCAAACCCAGACCCCTCAGCCTCAGGAAGTTTTTAGCTACCAAAAATAATCACCAGGCCCTGGCTAATATTTTTAACGACCGTGCGTTCTTGGGAATTTCCTCTTCCCTCCATGGAGATAAGTGATTAAACAAAATAAAGGCAGTGGCCATTTTGACAGACTGCGACGTGTCAGAGAGGAGAAATATCAACAGTTCTATTTTTTTTTTTTTTTTTTAATCTTTTTCCTAAGTCCTGACTTCTGCATTCGCTGTCTGACTTTTAGGGTGAATTCCACTTCTCTCTTATGCTGCTGAAATCCAGCGAGGTCAGCAAAAAAAAAAAAAAAAAAGCCATGGAAGTTTCCTGGGTAGGACTTTTAAGCCAAGGTATTAAATCCACTAATGGGAGACACTTATCTCTTGCACGCCTTATTAATTTTATAAAAAGGCTGTGGAGCTCTATTCAGCTGGGTGTTATTTGGCTGGATCATTTTTGTACAACACCATTAGTGTAACGTCCTGTCCATTCTTCAGGTCTTCTCCATGGAGATCTCCTCTGGACTTTGTCCCACACAACCACATCTGAACCAGCCCTTGGAGTGTGTTTTTTTCCCCCCACTGCATAGAATTTTTTTGAGGTAGAAAACTTTTTAATCAGTTGCAGGTGTTTTGTGCTGTGACCGGGAAGATTTAAAATGTTGATTTTTGTCGTCTACAGTGACCAGTAAGAATTGCTGGGAAAGGGATTGTTGGCTGCAGGCAGGGAAGAGGAAGAGGAGGGAATAACCCAGAAACCTTTCCAAGGACGTGGTGTGATATGATAAAGAGAAATAGCTTTAAACTGAAGGAATTTTTAATTGATTTTAGGGATAAATCCTTCCCTATGAGGATGAGCAGGCCCTGGCACAGGGTGCCCAGGGAATCTGTGGCTGTTTCTGGATCCCTGGAAGTGTCCAAGGCCAGGCTGGACAGGGCTTGGAGCAACCTGGGACAGTGGAAGATGTCCCTGCCCATGGCAGGGGGTGGGGTGGGATGGGCTTTAAGTTCCTTTCCAACCCAAATCAATCTGGGATTCTACCAATGTGTTACTTTTGGTAGAGAATTCAAAATTAGCGTCTTGGATCTTTGCTGAAAGCAAAACTCTGCATTTAGGTTTTGGACTGTGTTGTCAAATAACAGCAAAAATAAATTAATGGTTGTTAATGTGTCCACAGAGATGTTTCTGGTGCAAGAAAGGGGCAGCTGGATTAATAGAGTGTAATTTTTGCAGTAGAAAACATTTTCTCATCTTCCTGTGGTGGTGGGAGCTGACTCCAAGGCAGACACCAGGAGTGTGCATCACATCATTCCTCAGAGAATTTGGGGGGAATGGGCCGGATTCCCAGCCCAGCAATAAACCCAGGCACCTTTTTTTGGTCTGTGATAATTTTTCTCCACAGGGATTTGCAACAGGAGATGCCCTGCAGCTTTACAGGCTGAGGAAACGTGCTCTGGACAGCAGACACTGCACCCCTGCAGTGCAGAGCTGATCCATCCTGTGTGTCTTTCCATTTCCATGGCTTTTCTCAAAGATAGAGCCTTGCTGCAATATTTTCTGACTGCTCTCTGCAGCCAGTATCTGTGAGTGATACAAGCTGCTCCCCCAGGACAGCACTGAAACCTTATCTCCCACCAAAGGGCAGATAACAGAGCCCTTCAGCACGCTGCCTTGGCCAAAGGGAGGCTCTGGGCTTTTCCCCAGCTCTGCTTTCCCCAGTTCTGTGCTTTTCCCCAGCTCTCTGCTTTTCCCCAGCTCTGTGCTTTTCCCCAGTTCTGTGCTTTGCCCAGCTCTGCTTTCCCCAGTTCTCTGCTTTTCCCCAGCTCTGCTTTCCCCAGTTCTGTGCTTTCCCCAGTTCTATGCTTTTCAAAGTTTTGTGTTTTTGCCCAGCTCTGTGCTTTTCCCCAGTTCTGTGCTTTTCCTCAGTTCTGTGCTTTTTCCCAGCTCTTTGCTTTTCCCATCTCTGTGCTTTTCCCATCTCTGTGCTTTTCCCCAGTTCTGTGGTTTTCCTCAGTTCTGTGCTTTTCCCAGCTCTGTGCTTTTCCCATCTCTGTGCTTTTCCCATCTCTGTGCTTTTCCCCAGCTCTGTGCTTTCCCCCATCTCTGTGTTTGTCCAGCTCTGTGCTTTTCCCATCTCTGTGCTTTTCCCCAGCTCTGTGCTTTTCCCATCTCTGTGCTTTTCCCCAGCTCTGTGCTTTTCCCATCTCTGTGCTTTTCCCATCTCTGTGCTTTTCCCCAGCTCTGTGCTTTTCCCAGTTCTGTGCTTTTCCCCAGCTCTGTGCTCCCTGCAGGCACAGCAGCAGCAGCAGGGCATGGCCATGTCCCCACCTTGCCCACCCTGGGGTCCCAGTCCTGCAGAGCAGCAGAGTTTGCTCCCCAATCTTTGCTGCCCGTGTTCAAGACTTGCACAATATCGAATCTCTGCTCCCTCACTTTCTCCCCTCCTCTTATCAGGCTTTCCTTGAGATGTGTGTCAGGAGTGAGAGGGGAGGCTGATGCAGGGTGCAGATGAAGCATTCCAAAGGTTGTGTTGTCACTCTGCCCACTCTGAGACCTACCAGAGCTGTCCCAAGACGCTGCTGAGCCACCCACACCTGGAAAATGGGATTAGGACCAGCTCCTTGTGCAATGTGATGTCAAATATCTAATTATCAATTTGCTAGCAATTAGGTTCTGCTGTTAATGAGCAGCTACTTGGCGAGGAGGCCTTGTGGGTGTCAGAGACTTTGGAAAATGTCTTTATTGCAGAAGTGAGACTTCCAGGAGGAACGAGAGCCCAGCACAAAGAGAGTGGCTGCTCTGCTCTGCGGGGTCCCTCTGCCACGGTGGTGACACAGAAGGTCACCTTGGGCTGGGCTGGGCAGTGCCAGCCTCCGTGGAGATGCCAGCAGGAGGATTTGGGGACAATGGGAGGCACAGGCAGAGGTGTGGGCACAGCTGGCATGGCTGAGTGTGAGGCACCAACACCCTCTGGCTCCCTCCTTCCCTCCCTCCCTCCCTCCCTCCCTTACACCATAACTCAGCCTTGGCTGCCTCCCAGCTTTTCCCCCAGCACCGACTTCCCTGGGAGGACAAGAAGAAGCGTCACAATTTCAGATTTCAACCCCTCCATTCATGTGGCCCCTGCTGACCAGCAGTCCCTGCTCAGGGCTCCAAACCTTGGGTAAACAGGAAAGGTTTTCCACACATCCCATTTCGGTCCAGCTCCTGCCCCATGCATGGCTCAGAGGTGAGGGTGACAATGGTGACAATGTCCCCGTTGTGCCCTGTGACCTGCATCCATCCCAGCACAGATGGCACAGGGCCAGCAGATGGTAAAATTCGGGTGTAGAGTTTTAGGGAGAGTTCTGGAGATGTTTGGCATCCCAGGGCAGAGCCTGTGTGTGTGTGCTGAGAGCCCTGGATCTGAGATCCCTCATCCCACAGGTGGCACAAGCCATCCACCTGACCCCTGTGCCTTTCCATAGGGAACTGCTGCTTAAAACCCATCCCTGAGAGGAAAAGAAGGAGATGGAGCCTCCCTGCAGTTAATCTGAGCACCCAGGCACACATTTTTGCCTCGAGGAGATTTCCCTGGGCATCCGTGCTCCCAAAAATTCCCTCAGCTGGGAATGCCAGCACACTGGGAATGCTCACACATGGGGTGCACAATCACCTGGTGCTGGGGAGGGTGATGGGCAGCCTCCAGAACCCTTTCTGCCAAGGAAAACAAGAGGGGGCTTTCTTTAGCCATGCATTTATATAAATAAACACAGGAATATTTTGCAGCTCCCGGGGGGTTTGCCCAGAGCTCTGTTCTGCTGAATCAGGGTGGGAGTAATTCCCTGCTCCCCGTGAGCCTGTGCAGGAGCTGCTGGGCACACAGGGGAGCCCCAGGGGCCACATGGCCCTAAATCCATGCCAGGCACAGGAGCAGAACCCACGGGCTGCTGTGGGGGTCTGGAAAGTGGAGAAATAATTGCCACTGCCACAGCCCTTGTGCTCCAGAATTCCTCTGCTTTCAGTCTGGATTGAAGTACCAAAATCCCATTAAAAACTGTGTTGCTCCTGCTTTGGTTGGCCAGAACTGAGGTCACACACACCCAGAGATTAAATTTGAAATACAATCAGTTTTACACCTGAATGGGCTTGAAAATTAGGGCATCAGGGCAGTTGTTTCTATGTTCCTCTGTTGCCTGGCCCTGAAGAGAGCACCTTTGTCAGGTGATGTCCTGCAGGTTTAGTGGCCCAAACCATGTCCCAACACAGTGTGACAGGGTGGCAATAAGCCAAGCACAGCCTCGTAACCCAAATTTTGGAGGGCCACAAATACTCGAGAAGCTTCTCCACTGCTGGTCAACATCAACATGGCCCATCCTGAGGAGGTGGCCACCAGCCCTGCCACGCTTGGCACAAGTCCCTGATGCTGTGGGGGATCCCCAGTGTCCCCATTTGAGGGGGAATGGGAGGTGGCTGCAGTGGGAGCTGCCAAAATGTGCCCCAGCCAGGCGGGATGGGCATCCCACCCATCTCAGGCCTGGGGTGAGGCTCAGCAGGGAGCCTGGGCCAGCAGCCCTGTCCCTCCCCGTGTCCCCAAGGACTCGTGGCTGCCTCTTCTCGGTGTCAGCCCCGGTGGGCTCAGCCTGGGGGTCCCGCCCCGTGGCCCCTCTCCCCCTCGGGGCGGCCGTGTTTGTTCTCCTCGCCGCGCCCGTTATCAGCTCACAACACACACAGGAAGTCCTGTCTGGGATTGTCCATCCCCGGCCTGATTTATACAGGAAGAAAAGCATAAAAAGCCGCCCTTCCACCTCGGCAGCCACCTCCTGCCTGTGCGCGGCCGCCGGCCGGCCATGCTGGGGACAGCAGGGCCACCAGGACGGTGCCTGGGGCCACTGGACACGGGGTGGCCGGGCAGGGATGGCCATCAGGAGCCACCAGGGAGCACAGCAGGGGACAGCAGGGCGGCCAAGGTACCACAGAGCCACAGCGGGGAGGGACGGGATGGGATGGGATGGGATGGGATGGGATGGGATGGGATGGGATGGGATGGGATGGGATGGGATGGGATGGGATGGGGAGCTGGCACTGCAGGCAGCAGGACTGCATGTCCTTGTGAGCTCTGAGTGGGTTTTGCCCCTGCTCGTGATGCTGAGAGCCTTTGGGTTGTTTGAACACCCAGCAGAGAGTGAGCAGGTGTGTGAAGCATCCCTTGGAGCACACGGGGGTGTAAAACATCCCTTGGAGCACACAGGGGTGTAAAACATCCCTTGGAGCACACAGGGGTGTGAGGCAGCCTCTGCCTGCTCCTGGATCTGCTGTCAGCCACGTGCTGAGCACGGCTTTGCTCTGAGCAGAGCCCAGCCTCCAGCAATGCTATTTTTAAGTCACCCCACTGGCACTCGGGCTGTTTTCACGGGGAGGAGAAGCCAGTGGGTGAATTTTACCTCCTGTGCATGTAGAGGCTGCAAACACTTGCACAAATTCCTGTGAGATAGCTGGAAATTCTTGGCTAATCTCTTTTCTTTCTGTAACTCCCTCCCTTTTCCCTCTGCCTGCTCTCTGGATGCCTCTGATCCATCACCACGCTATCCATCCTCCCTGCTCTGCTCCCTGCCCTCTGTGTGCTGCTGAATTCACCCCAGACCCGGCTGGGGTGTGGGGCAGGGACTGTCCTGGCTGTCCCACCAAGGCTTGTCCTGACTGACAGCCGAGCCTGGATCATGCTGGGTGTGCACTCCAGGAGCTCAGCTCAGCTCCCAGATTTATAACCACGGAGCTGGGTGGTTTTCCTGCTGTCTGCAGCTACCTGTGGGTCCTGCTGTCCTCATCTGTGACATTGCACAGTGCAGGCAGGAGGCTTTCAGTGAGGCACCCAGGGTATTTTGGGATAAAGGAACAGCTGGGATACCCAGGCACTGTCTGGCTGAACCACGCCAGTGAAGGGCTCTTGGTAGAAATAACCCAGCATATTTTTTCCCAGGGTCCAACATTCATGGAACCAACTCCCCGAGCAGAGAATCAAACACAGAAAGGAACAACAAGGCTTTGTCAGTGATTAAATTAATTCCAAGCTGGATTGGGAAGGTCTGGCAGTGTTTGGGAGGCTGTGGAAGGCTGTTGTGGCTGGAGCATCCTCAAAAATGCACCTCACCTCTGGGCAGCAGTGGAAAACACGGATCTGCCCCGGCAGATTCTCACTGCTCTTCCCTGGAATCTGCCGATGGAGCTACTCCCCCCTCTCTGCTGTTCCACTACCAGCTCTCCCAAGTTTCCCTGGAGGTAAGGACGAGAAATTGAATCTGGCTCGTTTGAGCCTTTTCCCAGGCTCTGCTGCTGCAGATGGGGCTGGCCCGGGGGAGGCAGATTTACAAACTGCAACAAATTGGGGTAAACGAGCCCATCCCCACAGTCCCAGCAGCAGCAGGAGGGCTGGGAGGAACACCAGGGAAGAGGTCCCAGACCTGACAGAGAAACAAAAGTGTCCGTGCAAAGAGAAAATGGGATCAGAACTGTTCTTTCTCCCGAAGTGAGCGCCGGGATCCCCATCCTAGGGCTGGTTCCTGCAGCTGGAGGCTTTCCCCTGGAAGAGAAAGATAATCAGAAATTATTCTTGTGTGAAAGACTCTGTGCTGGGCTGTTCCCTGGGATGGAGAAGGGGCCGATTCACTGGGAATGTGGGGTGGGGGACCACTGCCAGGTTTTGCCCCGGAAATTTTACAGAAAGACTCAAAATTCAGTTTATTCTTGGATGGAATGAATAATTTCTCAGTTTCTATACTTCAGCCATTGCTGCCTCCTCTAAAAGTAAATAAAAATTCAAGTGTGCATGTGAGGGGAAATAAAGCTGGCTATGGGATGGTGCCCTGTTCCTACATTTGTTTTTGCACAGCTCCAGCTCAGCTGCTGGTTGTCCCTATGGGCACCTTAAGTTATAACAAACTGGTCCTGAGACAATTAATGCTTGTGAAGTCCTTACACAGGCAAAAATAAAAAATCACTTTGTGAGGCTCAGATCTCAGTTTTAATATGCAGAGCCACTGGTGACAACAGAGTGAGAGTTATGGGTCAAGTCCTTTTCTTGGTTTGACCTGGTTTTATCCCACTGCCATCAGTGGACTCCTCTAGATTTCCACTGAGATATCTGGGGTGCAGCTGACGCAGCTGAGAACAATACGGGCCACAGCAGAATAGTGGGAGGTCATTTTCCTCACAGAGCTCTGCAGAACAGGGGCTGCTCCAAAGCTTAGACTGAACTGTAAAGTTTACAAACAGCCTCGTGAAAAGGCTGAGCAGAAGAATTTGTCCTAGAACAGCAAAAGCCATTCCTCCTTTTTTTTTTTTTTTTTTTTTTTGGTTGAGAAGCACCAAAAATCAAAAATTCCCTTTTGCTTTAGCAAGTGCTTCCAGTTCTGTGCCAGACCCCCGTGGAGAGCAGTGAGAGCCCTTTGTGCACCGCAGGTATGGGGTCAGCCACGGCTTGTGGGGGCTGAAAAGTTTTGCATCTGTATGTGTGTCACTCTCCTGCCTGTGTCCCCATCTCCCCATCCATCTGTCACTCCAGTCTGGGCAGAGCTCGTGTGCCTGGGCACGTCCCGTTTTCTGTGAGGGGCTGGAAGTGCTCCTCTCTAAAGAGCAGGTTCCTGATGTGGGACTTTAATGCTGATCTATTAATTCTCCACTGTTAATCCTTCCTTTTTCATGCTCCGGATACCTCCCACCCTCCAGGCTCTCCTAGCAAACAGGGAGGCACTTCCAGCCCTCAGCTCCAGCCCTCAATCCACCAAGGATGCTCTCAGGGGGACGTTGGATGCCCAGGGAGGTGCAGGGGGCTTGGCAGGCTCTAGGAAATCGGGAAATGGGTGAAAATCTCACCTGCACAGCCAGCCCTGGTGCTCAGCCTGGGATCTGCTCAGGGCCAGCACTTGCTGTCCCTCCCAGCTCACACTGGTGCTAAAACCAGTGGGAGACAAGGAGGTTTTGACATTGTTGAATCTAAGAGGGAGGTTGGGCAGAAACATTTCTTTCCTGGCCTGGAGACAAGCATTAATATTAGATGTCGTGGGAGTACACTTCTGGTGTGCAAGGGAGAAAAACCGTGGGGGAAAAATGTAAAACATCGGGCAAGGGAGGACTTTGAATTCAGGCAGGAGCCAAAATCCCCTGCTGCCTTTGTCAGGAGCTCATCACCCTGCCATGAGCAGTGCCAGCAGACCTGATCTTCCCCCACTCTGAACTGGCACAACTCCTCTGCTTCCAAGGGAACTTTGCCAGGCCTTGTCCTGGGGGATTTCCCTCCTGGCAGAATGAATATTAGCACAGAAGACACAGAACCCTCCCTGAGAGCGGGGGATTAAATGCTCTTTTAATGGGCTGTGTGCAGTTCTTTAGCAGCTGACACGGGCACTTGCTCGAGCAAAGATTTGACCCAATGAATGGAGCTGGAAAGGAAACTTTCTGCAATTAAAATACTGGCAGAACTTTTAAATGCTCAGTGTGCTTAGGGAGTCGCTGCCTATGGCAGAGGAGGCTCCAGTGGAGTGTCTGGGACAGCACAGGGTCCTGTGCTGTGTGCTGGTGTCCTGTGAGGAGCTGAAGGATGAGTCCGTCCTCTTCCTCACCATCAAATTTGCACTTGGAATCCCAGGGATTCATGCAAATGTTTCCTGGGCGATGAGGGGTTTTGTCCTTAAATGAGGGTAAACGGCAAAACAGGGTGTAATGGTAAAATAAATAGAGTGTAATGGTAAAAGAGAGTGCAATGGTAAAACAGAGTGTTGGGGAACAACAGATGGGATCACAAATCAGCCAGGTGAGCTTGGATACACCTGAGAGAATGTGCCAGGTGCACTCAAGTTCTCCTGGGTTCTTGGAAAAATCCCAGCCTCGAGCATTGGCAAAGCTGCTGGAGGGGACAGATCCTGCTCAGGAAATCCCTTCTGCTCTGCTCAGCCCCTGCTCATCCCCCAGCTTGCTCAGGAAAAGGCAGAGTGGCTTTGCCTGGATTCCCACTGGGATCACAGCAAGGTGAGGGAGGATCAGGGCCATAGGATGCTCCTAAAACACCCCCTGTGGGATAGGGATGGATTTCCTCAGGTCTGTGCCTCTCTGTCACACCAGCGGTGTGAGCTCAGTGCCACAGGGACTCTGTGGCCACCACCCTGCTCTGCAGGGATCTTTGGGAGTGTCCAGGGAATGCCAGGTCCGTGGTGGGCAAGGGCTGGGTCACTGCTGTCAGTCTGCCTGACAAAGGGAGTGTAACACTGCGCTTTTTCTGTCCTCACAGAAAGAAACCAAGATGTTCCATAAGCAAAGGATCCCTGCCCAGGACACCTGATGGAGCACCGTGGATGAGGTGAGTTGTCTCAGCTGCAAAATGAGATCCTGTGCTTTCAGTACGGCCATACAGAGAAACTCTGTCTTCCACAGGCATTTTGCAATTATTAGACAATAATTCAGGCTCTGTTCATCTCCCCCATACACCAGAAAAAAACCCAATAACGGTCTCTGCATAACAAGATAATTACTGTGCTTCCAAGGCTCTTGGGAGAAGTTGCCTGTGCTGATGAAATTAAGGGAGCTGAAATAATTCCCCAGAGGTAGAATGAGTCCAGAGGGTGAACAAACCCGTGTGAGATGCTGTAGAGCTGCACTTCCACCAGCTCCAGCAAACCTTTCCCTGCTGCTGGGAGGGATCTTCATCTCCAGCAGCACTTCCAGAGAGGATTCCCCTCTTTTCCCTTCTCAGGGAGGATCCCACCAAAACTCCTTTCATACCGAGAGTCCCAAGCCCCCATCAGCTTCCCCAGAGGGCGCAGCACGGCCCGAGGCAGCTCCAGTTCCATCAGCAGCCCCAGCTATCCATGAGGAAATAAAAGGGATGGGCCAGTGATCTCAGTTGTTCTCTTGGAGCCATTATTGTTGAACTGGTAAATATTTCCTTTAAATGCTTACATGTTTTGAAAAAATTTACAGGGCTTAATGGGAACAGATATTCCCAGGGGGCTGTATCCTGCCATTCATTTGCACATCAGATCCCTGCTATCTTTAAGAATGGTTCTGTGCATGGGCAGGCGCCTAAGTCATCTGAGAAACAATAACCCTCTGTGCTCTAATTTTCCAGACAAAAATGTAGACAAAACAAGTGGCAATTTGGCACAAACCGAGCCGCTTTGATAAATAACTGGGCATTTAAGAGGAGAAGCCTGTAGGCAGCTGGGCTCGGGCTGTCCCGGGGCAGGTGTTGGGCAGCCAGAGCTGAGCCCTGGGTGTCACCCTGGAGAGTCCCCCTGCAGCTGGGGGCTTCCGAGGAATTCTCTAAGCATCTTTTATGTTTTTTTGGAAACCTGGTGGTTCATCACCCGCTCCTGTAGGACTTTAGGATGAGCTCAGGGGGATTAACGGGCACGGGGGAGGGTCTGGAGCAGGTCTCTAACCTAGGCAGAGGTGATGTCTGCTCCTAAAATCCTCCGTGCTCACGGTGGGGTGTGCGGACCAGGACAGTAATTTGTAGTAAAGAGAATTAAATTTAGTCACTGGGGTGGTGATGGACCATTCCCTGGGGAGTCTGCACACCCCTGGCAGAGGGTCGGGATCTCTCGCTGTTAAACCCCAGGGCTGGGCGATTGGGGGGCCAGCACCGACTGCGGGTCCTCGCAGCGTGGGGCTGTAGGACTATGGGGCTGGGGGCTGTAGGACTATGGGGCTGGGGGCTGCAGGGCTATGGGGCTGGGGGCTGTAGGGCTATGGGGCTGGGGGCTGTAGGACTATGGGGCTGGGGGCTGTAGGGCTATGGGGCTGGGGGCTCATCCCGCTTTGGGCTCACCAGGTAAGGCTCCAGATCCACGCAGGACAGGGATCCCCAACAATCCTGTCCCCATCGGCGACAACATTTGGGACACTACAGCAGTGTCCCCTCAGCCCGGGCGGTCTCGGGGGGTCCTGCCCTGTCCCCGCAGGTCTCCGCCGCGGTTCCCGGTGGCTCCGGCGGTGCTGCCCGCTCCCCGCACGTGTCCCGGGGAGCCGGGGGCAGGTGGCGGCCGGCGGGGGCCGGCGGGGCGGGGGCAGGCGGAGATCCCCGGGCCCCGGCGCTTCCCCCCGGCCGGGAGGCTCCGCTTTCCTCCCCGCCGGGAGCTCATTGGGCCGGGGCGGAGGGACCGGCTCGGGCCGGGGGAGGAAATGCGAGGGGGGCCGAGGCGAGGCGGCGACTCCGCGGCTCCGCCACCGGCACCGGTGAGTCCCGGAGGGCTCCGCCCGGGGCTCGGCACGGCCCGGAGGGGGCTCGGCCGCATCCCCGGAGGGGAGGAACGGGGGATGGGGGTGCCAGAGGAGCGGGGCTCGGTACCGCAATGTGGGGAGGGAAGGGGTGCTGGGCCGGCGGGAGGGGACAGCGCCGGGGGAGCGGGGATCGGGCTGCTGCGGCCGCGGGAGCATCCTCGGGAACATCTGTGTCCATGGCTCCCACTGGGAACACCCGTGGCTCTGCCTCCTCCCGGGATATCCACGTCCCTGCCTCTCTCCGGGACACCCGTGTCCCTATAGCCCCCCAAAAGCCATGTCCCTATAGCCGCCCGGGGACACCGGTGTCCCTATAGGCCCCCAAAAGCCATGTCCCTATAGCCCCCCGGGGACACCGGTGTCCCTATAGCCCCCCAAACCCCGTGTCCCTATAGCCGCCCGGGGACACCGGTGTCCCTATAGCCCCCCAAAAGCCATGTCCCTATAGCCGCCCGGGGACACCGGTGTCCCTATAGCCCCCCAAAAGCCATGTCCCTATAGCCGCCCGGGGACACCGGTGTCCCTATAGCCCCCCAAACCCCGTGTCCCTATAGCCGCCCGGGGACACCGGTGTCCCTATAGCCCTCCAAACCTACAGTTCCCCGGGACACCCTCATCCCCGCAGCCCCCGGCGTTTCGCGCTCCCTGCATGGTATCAGTGTCCCCGCAGTGTCGCCGTGCCCCTCCGGACAATGGCACAGCCCCCTCCGCGGTGTCACCATGGCCGTGTCCCTCTCCATGCCGCCGTCCCGCATCCCAGCTGCGCAGGGAACAGCTGGAGGTGTCTGGCACGGAGAATCCATCCCCCTGCGGGAGGGTTTGGCTCTGGGAGCACAGAGCAGGTTTGGAGCCGCGGTTTCACCTGCACAACCAGGCCAGGCTGTCTGGAAAAGTGTTCTGTCCCGGGAGAGCCATCCCATCCTCGCCAGGGGCTGGGTTCTCTCATCCCTTCACAGCCAGAGCAGATTCCTCCTGCTGCCATCAGCTGGAGTTTTACCTTGGTTCCGTGGGCAGAGCTGCAGAAAGTGCTGCTCACCTGCACCGTGGGTCGTTTGTCCCCTTGGTTGCTGTGGCAGGTGAGGCAGGAGCAGAATTTTAGGAATTTTGGATAATTTTGGGAATTTAGGAGAATTTTGGGGATGGTTCTGGCTAGTGGGGCAGGGATCTGCACACTCGCAGGAGCACGTGGTCAGGCAAGGGGGATTTGCTGACCCCAAAGACATAATTTCACTTGTCAGACTCTTCGTTTGAGAGGCTTAAAAGGCAGAGAAAAAAAAAGTATTTCTTTTTTTCTTGAGCATAATTTTTTTCTTCCTTAAGTTTTGTGCTTTAAAAAAAGCGTGGAATAGACTGTGGCAACAGGTTGGAGGATCTTCAACAACTTTAAAGAGGTTGATTTTTGTAAGTCCATAAAAGAGACAAGCCTAGACTATCACATTTTCTACTTTTGCAGCTTTTTCTGGTATGAAGCAACCATAATTTTATCACCCAGAGGGATCCTCTGAATGCTTGAGGTAGGGCAGTGCTGCTCCAATTCAAAGTGAAAAAACAAACTCTGTATTTTAGGCTCGTGCCCTGTGTTTCTTGCCGTCCCCACAAGGAAAGCTCCCATGGCAGCCACGGGAATCCTGTGGGAGGATGGAGATGGTTGGCAGAATTTGATTTCCAGACTGGAGGAGCAGCACTGAGAGCCCAGAATCTGGGATTGGAGGGAGGTTTTGTGTCCCAGTATAGCCCTGGGAAAAGCTGGCTGGTGCAGCAAAGGGGAGTTGGTGTGTGTCTGTGCACCAGTGTCCTTGGAATGTCTCCAGGAGAACTGGGGACAGGGAAAGCTCCTTCACTATTTTTAAAATAACTTTCCTGCAGGACAAGCAAGATTTGCTTTCCTGATGGTGGAAGTACCATAAATTCATAATTAGGAAATGAAATTAATTGCTGTGTTTGAAGGAGAATAGAGGACTACAGACTTTAAAGCACCAAAATCCTCCTTCCATCCTCAGGGGCTGGGTTTGCATGGAAATCTGCTGGGATATTTGATATTTGACATTTGATATTAAGGGCCAGGAAGGCACTAGGCTGGTTTTTCTCCAGATGTGAATCTCCATCTCTCCCTGCCTCAGATTCTTCTCCTGCACCAAGTCAAGGACGATCTTGAGTGCCTTGGAGAAGGGCTTGGAGACCTGCAGGGCCTGCAGATTTGCCATGGTTATTTGTAACAACCTGTCTTAGAGCTGGGATTTCCCAATGGAGTTTGGGGATCAAACTCCAATTTTCCAGTCCAATCCTGCCCCACAGCACTTGGGGGTTTTAAAAAGTTGATTTGCAGCTTGGTATCTGCAGTCTCAGAAGGAGGTTTCTTGTTGTGCAGCCTCACCTTTCAGAAAGTTTAATCAGAAGGGCTGATTCTTTCTTTATATCCACCATATTTAAGGTGGATTTCTTTATTTCTTTCTCCTTCAGCTGCTGCCATCCGGAGGCCAAGTGGTTTGTTTAAATGAGATATTGTTTAAATTGGATATTGTTACTGACTCTCTTCAGCCTTGTTTCGTATTTGTCCTCTGCTAGAAAATCAAAACCTCTCGGTTTGTGCCTCAGAACCAACTCTGCAGATGGTACACATGGCCCTTACAGCACTTTTCTCTGTCACGAATTTGTGTTTTAAAGAGAAGAAGATCAGATTTCAGTGTGTTATGTGGTGGGAAAACACAGCTTTACAATGCTGTGTGCATTAAGAAATGACGGGCCATTGTTTTGCCCTCGCTGCCTGGAACTGGCAGCGAGTTTCAGGCAAAACACATCCCTTCCCTACCCCTCAACACAGCTCCTGGTGCCCTGAGAGCATCTCCAGGGGGTAAAGCAAGAATAATTCCTGAGTTAATGTTGTGCCACAGTGATGAGATGAGTGGGGAAAGGTGGGTTTGTGCCTGGAGCAGCTCCTGCCTCGCCAGGGGTTTGTCCCCAGGGCTCTGTTGGATGTCACCAGTTGGGCAGGGACACCTCATAGAATCACAGAAAAGACCTTTGGGATCATCAAAGGTGACCTAATACCTCCTCATCAACCACACCA
Source organism: Acridotheres tristis (assembly GCA_037013685.1). Taxonomy (NCBI): domain Eukaryota; kingdom Metazoa; phylum Chordata; class Aves; order Passeriformes; family Sturnidae; genus Acridotheres; species Acridotheres tristis. The sequence continues at coordinate 8,418,646 of CM072904.1, read as the reverse complement.
CGTCCAGCGGTTTTTTTTAAACACATCCAGGGATGGTGACTCCACCGCCTCCCTGGGCACACGATTCCAGTGCCCAATCACTCTCTCAGTGACGAATTTTATTTCCTGGAATTTTCTGACGTTCTCCTGCTTGCAGGGATCCCCACTGAAGGCTGAGCCATGCACTAGGAGCCAGCACAGCCCACGGAAGAGCAGGACCTGCAGGAGGGACGTGCCATGCAGAGCCTGGGCTGCCTCCCCTGGGGACTCCTCCTCATCCTCAGCACCACCAGCACGGAGGGCTTTGCCCGGGCAGGGTAAGGCCCTGTTTTGTCTGCACCTCTCAGGTGTGTTCTCCACCCATCCTCTCTGGGGGGGAACAGCTCTGTGTGGCTCTCTGGGCTGGTGAGGAGGTGGAAAAAGTTCTCCCAGCTCTGTTTGCTTTCTCACTCAAGCTAAAACATCTCTCAGAGAAAATGTCCCAGCTCTGTTTAATTCCAAACAGGGACACAAAGACTTTACTGGGATTTTTGTCCAGGAGAGTCAAAATCTCATCAGGCCCTGAGCTGTTCAGGAATTATTGCTGTCTGTTTCAAGCACATCCTTCAGGAAAATATGTGTGAAATCCTGCTAGCACACACATCAAGCCTTGTGAACAAGCTGTCATTGGAGGGTGCAGCTCCCATCAGAGGAGGATTCAGCTCCCAGCTCTGATGGATCCAGGGACAGAGGTGTGGAAAGCCCTGGGCTGTGCTTTGTGCTCCCCTGGATGCTGCTGGGGCCCGTGGTCCTGCAGGCCCAGCATCTCCAGCAGTTCCCCTTCCCTTTCTGGGAAATGGGTCTGGGAGAACTCCCTGAATCCCAGCACAGCTCAGCTCCTGCTGGGTCTGAGGAAGCCCAGAGCTCAGTGCCCCAGTTTCTTCCCCAGCTGAGAGGAGCTGGAGCTCAAAACCCGCCCCCAGACACAGCTCACATTTTCTACAAAGTTTGTTTTTACACTGAAATGCTCCTCCAGCATCAAACCTTTCACATTCTGTCCAGGACTGAAACCACAGCTGAATTCCTCACTCACACGCACGGGCTGCTGCTAAAACTTTGTTCTGAATTTTACAAAGCAAACAATTGCCATTTAAAAATTGCATCTTCTATAACATTAATCATGAGGCTGAGAGGAGTTTTCTGGAGTTAATGGAAACCATCTGATGTCCATGCTAATTCCCAGGCTTTTTATTTTAGTTTCTAATTGAGCTGGGAGGCTGAGACAAGTAGATGGGTTCCTCAGTGGGACTGACCTGCTTGGGCTGGAAATTGTTGAAAAAAAAGGATGTTTAACCAAGACCACTTTGGCTGTTAACCTTGGGAAAGTTTTTGACTGGATAACACTTATCTTAGGAAGGCTGGGGAGTGCCTTTTATCCAACCTCTATTTTCTTTGCGGTGAGCCTGACCCTTCCTGTGAAATCATTAATTTCTTGGTGACCACTGGGGCATCCGTTTCAGGAATGCAAAAGTATCAGAAAGGAAAAAATCCGCCCAGAAAGTGAGTGATTTTAGGGGAAGGGAGACAATGAATGTAGTGAGTAAATCATCCCTAAATCTGGGTCCCAACTGCTCCCCCGAGACGGGGGAGGAAGCGCCGGCACCGCTCAGTGCTCCAGAGTTGTGTCACTGACCCGAAACAGCTTGAAGTGGCTTCCCAGGTCACTGGGGCAACCAGTCACTGCTGTCCACTAGTCCTGTGCAGAGAGGGGAGCTCTATGTGCTGGCTGTGGGGCTGTCCCCATGCCCTGGCTGTGGGGCTGTCCCCATGCCCTGGCTGTGGGGCTCACCTCTCTGTCCTGGCTGTGGGGCTGTCCCCATGCCCTGGCTGTGGGGTTGTCCCCATGCCCTGGCTGTGGGGCTGTCCCCATGTCCTGGCTGTGGGGCTCACCTCTCTGTCCTGGCTGTGGGGCTGTCCCCGTGTCCTGGCTGTGGGGCTGTCCCCGTGTCCTGGCTGTGGGGCTGGCCCCATGCCCTGGCTGTGGGGCTCACCTCTCTGTGCTCAGCCGCAGGGTTTGTGCCGTGGGGCAGCCGAGCCGCCGGAGTGCCCACACCGAGTCCCACGTGCAGCCCGTGTACCAGCCCTACCTCACCACCTGCCAGGGCCACCGCCTCTGCAGCACCTACAGGTGAGCCCAGCTACCTGTGCCACCAGGGCTTGTGGCAGCAGGGATCCTGCTCCATCCACAGGGATGGGGATTGCTCCCCTGGGAGCGCCCTGAGCTGCTGTGGGAGCAGGAATTGGGTTTGGGGCACTCAGCTCAGCCCATCCTTGCCTTGCAGGACCATCTACAGGGTTGCCTACAGGCAGAGGTACAGGCAGGTGCCTGAGCCCACGGCCTCGTGCTGTCCTGGCTGGAGCAGAGCAAATGGCCACACACTGGGCTGTAACAGAGGTGAGGAGCTGCTGGGTCACCCCAGTGTCACTGCCCATCCCCAAACCCCCTGTGTCCCTCGTGAAGATCCCAGGACTACATCTCTCATTTATCTGTCAGGTGAATTCTCCCTGAATTAAATTTTCAGCATCACAGCCCAAATGCAGTTCAATATCCAATTAATTCCCAGCTTTTCTCTGCTGACTTTTGGGCCTTTTTCCTTTGGGATCACTTATTACCTTTATTATTACCAGAGGCTAAATAAAACAACTCCTTCCCATCTAAATCAGCAGGAATGGATGAGAAATGCTTTCAGGAGGCCACAAATGCAAACCACAGCACCAGCAGCCAGTCTGTCCCCAGATGAGCTCAGAGCATGGCACCGGGGCTGCTGCTGCCTTCTGCCCTCCTCCTTCCCATCTTTGCTGCCTTGTAGGCTCCTCAGCTTCTTTCCAGCTCCTCTTCCTTCCACCCATCCTGATCCCTGCTCCCCCTGGGCAACTCAACCCGGCTGTGTGGTGCTGTTGGGTTTTGGGGTGTGCACACATGCAGGGGGGCAGGGAGGGAGCTGGGGACCCCCGGAGCTGCTGGGTGACGCTTTGCTGGTGTTCCCTGTCACAGCTCTCTGCTGGGAGCCGTGCCAGAACGGAGGGAGCTGCACCTTCCCCGGGAGATGCTCCTGCCCCCCCGGCTGGACGGGGAGAGCCTGCCAGACAGGTACTGTGGCCATGTCCCCCCTTTCCCTGCTCCCTGTGTCATACCTGCCCTGTTGCTGCTGGGAGAGCTTCTCCTGGGAGCATCCATGGGGCTCTGGGTGTCTTTTTGCCCTACACCAACCCTTCAAGGGGGACAGGGAGCAGAGCTGTGGCTCCTATCAGAGCTTGGGCCATGTCTGATTCTGTCCCTCTGCACACCTACTCCAGGGAAGGATGGAAGTCTGACCTCCCTTTGGCTGCCTTGGTGCTCCCAGCCCTCCTGTGCAGCTCTGGCACCCCCATTTTCTCTGCTGGCTGCTCTGTGCTGGGTCAGTGTGAGCAGAGCTGTGATCACGTCAGCAAAAGCCTCTCTGCAGCACAGAGCCCTTGTGGGGCCGGCCTGAGATCCTGTGTTCGTGATCATCCCTCCCAGGCTTTGTAAACTCTTGATGTAAACTGAAATGCCCTTTTACTGCAAAGTCTAAAAACCCATAAACCAAAAATATCCGGGGGTGGAGGGGAAGCCTGGTGATGTCCAGGCTCCTCTCCAGCACAGGAACAGCCCGATGCTCCTCACAGAAATCAGGCAGTTTGGTGCACACCAGTGCTGCAAAACCCTGCCATGGCATTTCCCAGATTTTCCCATCTTTCCAGCCTCCTGTAAGGCAGAGGAGGAGCGTGTGGCATTGACCCATGCTGGGCCAGGCAGGGCTGAGCCCATCGCTGACAGCTCTGGCTCCGGGAGAAAGGATTTTCCCACTGCCTAAAACAGATTTGTCCGGGCGTGGGAAGCACTTCAGCTCTTTCTGCTTTGTGGGAACAGCTTTAATAACTCCCCCGTGTGAGGAGAGGTTACTGGGTTTTGTACACACTTGAAAGGCTGATAGCTCCTCGCCACAGCTGGCTGGAACCAAAACCCCGGCCGTAAATCCGGGATGAGAGCTGAGCGCTGCCTGCGCCCGCCTGGCCAGAACTGGGACATTTCTGACCACAGCTTTCACTTCTGGCTGTGTTCTGGGGGGAGCAGGAGGAGGGGAGGGGGCCAGACTCCCTCCAGCTTAGCCCAGGCACTGGTGGTGCTGAGACACCCAGAGCTGTGCCTGGCACAAACACCAGCTCACCTGGGCAGCACTCACTGGGGTTCCATCACAGCCCCCCCTGTGCCCCTCACCCTGTCCTTATCCTCACTGAGCTATTCCTGTGCTCCAGATGTGGACGAGTGTGCCAGCCAGAGCCACGGGTGCAGCCAGCTCTGCATCAACACAGCCGGGAGCTTCCACTGTGCCTGCCAGGACGGCTTCAGCCTCGCTGCCGATGACAAGGGCTGCCAGCCCCTGGTGCCACTGCCTGGGACAGACACCTCCAGCCAAGCAGGTAACCTGTCCCCAGCTGAGCCCCAGCTGCTGGGGGCCTGCAGTGAGAGCTAGGGTGACACTCAGCATCGTGGGAGTGGCAGGAGATGGGAGAGGGGACAACAGTCAGAGCCCCTCAGGTTTTTCTCACTGACCCAGGAGTGCTTCTCCCTGCCAAACAACTTCCCTTGAGCACAAACCCATCTGTGAGGGTGGCCTGGCTGTGGCTGGAGGTGTCTGGGATGTGTCTGTTCTCTCCATCATCATCCTCGTTCCTGCAGGGCAGGTCTGGAGCCTCGAGGAGCGGCGGGCGCCGCTGGTGACGGCCCATTATTACTTTTGGTACGCGCTGTGACACTTCAAACTCGTACCGTGAGTAATAATGCGCTGTGGCCAGCACGGGCATCACACAGCAAACATCTGGGACAGCAGGGCATGTGCCCCACCTGCCTCTATCCCTGCCCAGGGACAATCCCTTGTGCCCACCACAGCACAGGGCAGAGCTGGGTGTATTTTGGCAACAAAAGGCCAGGATCCTCCAGATCTCTTGTCCTTTGAGCATCACCCCACTGCTTGAAACCCTCCCCGCTTTGTTGCAGGTGCTGCAGCAGCAGGAGCAGCCTGTGCCTTTAGCAGCAGGTCCTGCAGATGCTCTGGGGGATGATCCCAGCGGGGCAGAGCCTGGGGGTGGAAAGCAGCAGAGCTTGGCCAGAGCCCTGCAGCCACGTCTTTATCCTCAGCAGCTTCCACCTCACCTTGATATTGACTCACTGACATTGCCTCGGTCACTTTTTCAGGTCCCTCCAGTGAAATGAAGGAAGAAATGAAGGATCTGAGGAGCAGAGTGGAAGCGTTGGAGCAGGTGAGTTGCAGCTCACCCCTCTGCCCTGTTCTGCTCAGCCAGCTCCCAGCCGGGGCTGTTTGCAGCCAGGGTTTCCCTCCTCCCGGCTCTATTTTTAACATCCCAGCAGCAATCCCAGCTGTGCCGGCAGCGCCCACGCCGAGGCTTTTCCAGCCCTTTGAACACAACCACAGCCCTTTGAGCCCTCCTTGGTGGGTTCTGCATCCCCCCGGGTGGTCCTCCTGGCTGGGAGGGGGATGCACTCACAGCTCCCCTCTCCTTGCAGAAGCTGCAGCTGGTGCTGGCCCCTTTCCACAACCTGATGCTGCCGGAGGATGTCGGTGCAGACCCCATCAGCCGCCTGTCCCACTCCCTCCAGCAGCTGGACAGGATCGACTCCCTGAGCGAGCAGATCTCGTTCCTGGAGGAGCGGCTGGAGACCTGTAAGTGTCTGGAAAAAGCAGTGGGGAAGGATCTGCCTCCAGCCATGCTGGCCACGGGGAGCAGACGTGGGCCAGCGAGATCAGTAACACATATGCCACTGTTAATCTGGATCTGCCTCCAGCTCAGCAGCCTGTAATTAATAAAGGATGAACACAAACAGCCCATTAGCTTCATTTCAAAGCTGTTTCTATGGCTGCACCATCTGACTGCCCTTGTAGCAGCCAAATATTGTAGGATTGGCACATGGAAAGGTGCCTGTGGGGCAGAGCTGAGGGAGGCACTGGGAGCAGTGCACCTCACAGCTCCTGTCCCTTCCTGATCACTCGGTCCTTAGGAAAGAACCCCCAGCTTTTAGGAAATTAACAGTCCAAAAAGTCAATCAGGGAAGTTTAGGGAGCGTGCAGAATTTGGCAGATTTATGAGCCTGGGAAGTTTTAGGCATTTCTTCTGGAAGTTTACAGACCAGTAAGGGCACTAGAGAGGGTCTCTGAAGTAGCAAACTGAGGAAGGGACCACAGTAAGAGCTGTCATGTGTGAAATGGCTGGAGGTCACTGGTGTCCCCACCACGCAGAGGGACAGCATCCCCTCAGGTGCTCCAACCTTAACTCTGAACTTAAGTCTGAACTTTTTATTTTGATAGGCAGCTCTTTGCAGCTCATTTTTCCTATTAAATAATTCCAGAAACTGGGCATGGCTGGGGTGTGTAACAGCAGCTTGCTGAGTCTTGGAAAGACTCAGGATAAACTGGTTCAGGGCATATCCAGTCTCAGTTCAGTGCTTGCAGTAATGGCTGAGCAAGAAAAAGAATTCAAAGAACTTGTTTGAAGACAAAGTAGCTGCAAATAGACACTTAAAAACCATCTCAGAAAGGGGTAATTACCAGAACCACTGAGTGTTCCAGCAGGCTGAGTTTTCTAGTAGTGCTCTCCATATATTATTAGTGACAGCACAGAGGAATGTGAGCAGTATCACAAGGTAACATGGATTCATTCCAAGGGATGACTCCAAAGTCCCGAAATTAATTTCTGCCAAGTCTGTTTCAGCAAGCAAAACCTGTTTTTGTCTCTTTTCATGGTCTTGCAAGTCCCTGTAGGCCACAAAGCTGTCCTGGCATACCCCAGCGAGCTCTGGGGCTCACAGGGCGTCCCATGGAGTTCCTCAGCCATCCCTGCTCCGTGCCTGGTGGAGCATTTCCCAACTGAATGCTACCCTACAACTGCACTCCCCAATTAACTGCTCAGTGGGGATGTGTGCAATGACCAAACAAACCGTTTTCTCTTCTTTAAACCATCAGCAGAGGCACCAGGTCAGAGCTCTTTAAGCCATTTTGGCCCCTCTAGGTCTGAATTGCCCCTGATCCAGCACAGACTGTGACTGTCACTGGATTTGGGGACATTGTGCACAGGGCCCAGGCAAGGACTGTGCCATGCCAGGGAGGAGAAAGTGACACTCCTGAGTGTGGGGGGGATGGAGCAGCAAGTGTGGGTGACATTCCTAGAGGTTCAGGTCAGTTCATTCTGCCTGGGAAAGACACAAACCAAAGCCAGGCTAATGACTGAATTTATTACTTTTTCCTAATCTTCCCAGGTTCCTGCAAAAACGAACTCTAACAGAGTGCCTGGGGATCTGGAGCAAGCTGAGTGCATCCACAGCTCTTATCTCCAGGCTGGGGGTGAAGCCACACCATCTACAGGAAGGCACAGGGTAGCAGGAAGAGGCTGAGCTCCCAGCAGTATCTCCATCCTCCTGTCTTCCAGCTCACCTCAAAGGGCACCCAGTTCCTGCCAAAGTGGACTCTGAGCCCTCTCCCTGCTGGAGAGGCACCAAATAAATGCCTTATCTCGTGCCATGAGTGCCTGGCTGTGCCAGACTGGCTGTGTGTGACCTGGGGGGTGTTCAGCTTTTCCTCAGTGTTGTCCTGGGATAACATCCCCCATGGAGCAGCGGGCACAGACCTGGCCCAGGTAGGGCAGCTGCCTCCCCACACTCCCAGTGCTTGCTGGCACATGGAGAAGGTGGGGACAAGTCCCTGCAGCCCCAAGGCAGGTGTCACAGCAGGGGACAGGTGCCCCTGGGTACAGGAGTGGGTGCCCATGCCTGCAGCTCCTGTTCTGCTCTCCAGGACACAGGAGGGCAGAGGCACAGGCAGAAGAAAAAGACCACCCCTGTCCCTCCATCACCAAACCGAGCCCCTGCAAGACCTCAGGGCTCAGCACCCCACATCCTCCTCCCTCAGCCCCCACACAAGACCAGGAGGCTCCTTGATTTAAATAACCAAAGGTGTAATTTCTGTTTTTTTTTTTTTTTTTTTCTGTAAAGCATCACATTCTTACATCACATTCTCAGCCCAAGTAAAAGTGAACAGCAGACAACTGCACATAGAGGCACTGCTCCCTCCTCCCAGGAGGAGTCAGACATGATTCCCCTCCCCAGGAGCCCTCCCAGGGCCCTCCTGGGCTGACCCTCCATGGCAACCCTTTGTCTGCCACTCTCACAAAGTGCTGGTTTGGTTCCCATCCTCCCACCCCGACCCTTCCCCTCCCCTGAGTCTGTACTGTAAGGCCCCTCCAGTGAAGCCCCTGGCAGCACCAGCTCAGCCCTTCCATGGAGCTCCCTGCTTTTCCCAGCTGAGGCTTTAGCCCCAAAATGCCAGAAAAACACAACTCCACCAATGCAGGCTGCAGGAGCTGGGTGTGCTGGTTACCTGAGTAGCTCCAGGTGGCTCATCCCAAGGTCCCCCGTGCCATGAACAGGAGAGTTAAAGCTACAGGAACCACGGACCTGACCCAGCCACCAAGGGCATCAACGTTCCACAGCTCCCAGTCAGAGATCCAGGAGCTCTGTTGGTCCATCACCCCCAAAGCACAGGGGAACCCCTTTTATCTGACTGACAAAGTGGTTGATATCCCCCAAAGGGGGAGCTGAAGCCTTCCAAGCCTTCCCAGCCCCGTTCCAGCTGCAGCTCACCCACCCTGTGGCTCTGCAGGGGTTTTACAGGCCTCGGAGAGCGGCAGCTCCGCCCCGCAGATCAGCAGAGACGCGGGACAGGCACCATCTTTCGGCCAGTGCTGACCATGGCAAGTGACAAAACGAGCACGACAGAGCCCTTTGCCTCCGTGAGGGGCAATGCAGGCACCGGGACGTGACCAGGCTGAGCCACCACCACGGCAGGCAGCTGGCAGCAGTGTCCCGAGGTGATGCTGTTGTGACACAAGGGCATCTCAAGGGGACAGGCCCGCGAGTCCCGCTGGTGGGTGGCAGCGCTCTGGGCTGTCCAGGGAGGACACCACGCTCCTAGTGCTGCTGAAAAGCCAAAATGTGGATTTTCACTCAGTTCTCAGCCCTGTTTGAGCATCAAGGTTGTGCTGATACAAACTGCTGCCGGGCCAGCACGAGCTGAGCCTGCAGGAACACAGGTGCAGGGACAGTCACACAAGGCAGAGCTCAGGCTCCAGGCAGGATTTTGCTGTCACCCCGTGCCAGCTGAAAGAGCTGGGGGAACTCACCAATGTGGTCATCGAGCCCTTTGGTAGCACAAGTTTGATGCCTGAGAAATTCAGAAAAAGGAGACATTTCAAAGTGAGAAAACGAACGCATAAGAGAAATCCACTCGAAGGGGAACCTTAGTGCTGGCTTGACACCCTGTGTGCCAGTCTGTGGTTGCTCCCAAGAGTTAGAAATCACTGCAGAGGAGAAGTTCCTTCAGTATTTGGCAAGGACAGGTCCCTTCAGCCACCACCACACGGTGACACCACTGGAGAAACCTCTAGGATGAGTTCTTTGCCTCGCTTGGACGGCCTGACAGCCTGAAGAGGGTTTCCCTCATGGTGCTGAAGCATCTGTCAGTGAGGTCGGTGACATCGTCTGACGTCAGCCCTTTGGTCTCTACTGGAGGCAGAACCTCAACCTTGATTTTGCCTGAGGACAAGAGAGGAGCCTGTAAGAAACCCACACACCACAGGGTGTTCTCTGCCCTGTTCCCCACCCTGGACACCCCCAGCACAGCCCTCAACCCCTCCCAGGGCTTCAGGCATCCATCCCTGGAGCAGAGTTAGATCCCAGCTCCAACAGCTGTGCCACCCAGGATAATCCCCCTGTGCCCCAAACTTCCATCCCAGCCAGAGCCTGCCCAGAGCAGGAGGTGCTAACCAATTTTTAATGAAAACATCCCTCAATGTGTTTAATTACAGCCCTTCCTGAGTTAACCCAGCCCAGGCTGTGGTGCCAAGTGCTTTGAACTGCCTCCAAACATCTCCCAGCAGGGCTCCTCCTGTTCACTCCAGCTCTGCTTCCCTCCCACACCCCTGTGAGCCAGATCTCCACATGGGACAGCAGCAACCTTGTCTCCAAGTGACTCTTTGTTACCTGATGTAAATAGCTTTGTCTTTGGGTTATAGAAGCTGGTGAAGGAGGAATACACCACAGGGATCACTGGAACCTTGGGGAAGGGAAGAAAAAGAGGAGTTACTGGCACTTCAGCAGCTCAGGGCAGGCCAGAGACAGGCAGCAAATCCTACACAGCAGAGCTGACCTGGCCTGGCTCTCAGACACACACACAGAGGGTACACACAGCCCCACAAACAACACCCACTTCCAAAGGCTGGAACAATCAACAGCCAAATGGAATCAAAACCACTCCCCAAAATCTCAAGGGATACACAAGGAACCAGGGCCAAGTTCCATTCTAGCCTCAGCTCAGCACTGACTTTTAGGGCTCCTTGACCCAAGTGAGGCTTCAAACCTCAGGTATTTCTGTCCTGCAATCAAACACTGCAGGCTGCCTGTTGTGACAGGCCTTGCCTGCTGTACAGGCACGTGTCTGGGGCAGGGTGGCTGCTCTGCTTTCAGTTTCTAAGAAAAGGAGTCACCAGTTGTTATCAGTTGCTCCTGGGGAAGCTTCAGACAGACACGGGGCCAGGAGGGCAGGCAGAGCTGTTGTTGCAGTGCTGCTAACACAGCCAGGATCCACAGTTGGTGACTCAGGGGGGTGTAGCAGAGGCGGGGACCAGCTCCATGTCATCCTTTCCTCCCAGCAGCTGCCAGGCTCTGCCTTGGCTGCATCACCCAGCCAGGAATGGGGATGGTACAACACAGGCTACACCCTGGGTTTGGCCAAACGAACACAGCGAGGGAGCTGGCATCTCTTCCTTTTCCCAAAATCCCTGCTGTAACACCTCTCCTGGGGAAACCAGTTTCCCCTGAGGCCTCGAGTCATCCCAGTCTCTGGCACACTGCCCCAGCACTGTGCCCAGGCAAGCACCCTGCTCCTGAGACAGCTCTGGCTGGCTGAAGCTGTTTGCCTGCTCCCCCACTAAGCACTAATGGATGCTGTTATTTTGGAGAGAAAAGACATACCAAGAACTGCCATATGGCTGCCAGGGAGGCAGCAGCTATTTTCACACAGAGCAAGCCCAGATGTTGCTCTAAAGCACAAGAATTAACAATCCTGAATCACCACTACACTATTGCAACCTAGGGGATTGAGAAAGAAATCAACAGCTTTGGGCTTCCCCAGGAAAGAACCCACTGGGCTAACTGCCAGGAGGGAGTTCTGGGCTGCAGCCATGCTCCCAGGAACCCCTGGGCACAGACACTACCCTGCCGTGCTGCCAGGAAAGCCTGGAAATAGGGATCAAGCGTGCCTGTCCCTCACACTCGTCCCTCAGAGGGGACCAGGACTGAGGCAGGCAGGAGAGAGGACAGGGCAATTCTCCACTGTCTGCAGCCACTCGTGCCCAGGGTCAGCTCATTCCCAGAGGGGACGGAAAAGTCTCTTGGCTGCTGCTGGGCAGCACTTCTGACACCAGTGGTTTACCTGAGTAGGTGTTACCTGGGAACACAGCTCATCTGAGAGCAAACAAACCACACACTGCATGACCAGTGTGCAGTGCCACTGCAAAAGCACTCAGGGCTCTCATGTAGGGGTAAAGCACCGTTACCTGTGCCTGGACAGCAATGTGAAATGCTCCTTTCTTGAATGGCAGCAAATCTCCAGTGCAGTTCCTCGTGCCCTCTGGGTATACCCACACCTTCACCTGCACATGGAGAGACAAGGCTCTGCTCCAGAAATGCACTTGCAGTGGTGGGAGCCACCAGCCAGCTCTGCCAAGCTGAGCCAGCAGCAGGAGTGCCACAACCCCTCCATGCCAGCCCACCTAGCTCCCCAGTGACACTCACATTCTCAGCCACCATAGTTTTGGCCACCTCTGACATCACCATCTTGGCACTGCTGGTGCTCTTCCTGTTGATGAAGATGACGCCTCCGAGGTACATGATGAGCCCCACGCTGCCCATGTACATCAGCTCTTTCTTGCCCACCTGGACACAGTTGTCGGGCAGGACCTCCATCAGCCCTAATGGGATGGCAGAGGGCAAGACCCAGCAGTCACCCCCCCTGCCTGCACTCAGGTAGGACAAGGACAGGGGCACCAGGGACAGGGACAGGCTGGTGCCTGGCTTCTGAGAACAGGAGGCTTGGCATACAGCAGAGTTAGTGGGGCAGGGTGGCTGCAGGTGACAGCAGGACCCCCCTAGGGAGTCCAGCAGGGCTACTGGCTTACCTGCTGGGCCAGAACCTCAAGGACAGCAGTACCTGGGGTGCTGCACAGGTGTGGCATTGCTCAGAGTGACACTGGCACTGGCATTGCTCACAGGCGCAGGAGACCCTTCCCACAACCAGCACTGATGGGGAAGCTGCACCAGGGGCTGCTTGTCCAAGACTTCTCCCAATGGTGAGCAGGAGAAATGTTCTCTTCCCTCCCACCAGCTCCTCACCCATCATGTCGAGGATGCTCTGATGGTTGGACACGATGATAGCAGGGCCCTCCACCTTGAAGTTCTCCAGTCCCTTCACCTCAAACCTCAGGCCGAAGAAATACTTGAAGGTCCTGACAGCAGCTCTGATGATTCTGCAGAAGAGAAAAGCAGTCAGCAGCAGGGTAGGGAGGGCAAGGGCTGCTATACCCAGTGGGGATGGAAGGAGACAAGAAGAGCTCTAGGACAGAAAACTCCAAGTCTTATTTGTGCTGTGGTCCACCCAGGTGTCTGCCCTGCATGGTCCCACACGCTCCACGATGTGTTCATTTGCCCTGTTCGGTGCCATAGTTCTGGGCTGCCCTGGTGCTACCAGGCTCTTCCTCCTGCAAGCAGCAGGGCCCTACAAGTTCTTCAAACAATTCTCCCAGGGGCTGCCACTCCCCAGCACACCCAACACCCAAGGAAGGCTCTGCCAGGTCTGCTCCTTGCAGTGCTGGAAGATGCTGCTCAATGATACAAACAAACCTGGGGTGCCCAAGGAAGGAGAGGAATGGAGGTGAAAAACACTTCCCTGCACAAGGCAAGGATGCAGGCAGAAAACAGGATGCTCCCCACATGGCTTGGCAGAGGCTGGGTGCCCCCAAGCAAAGCCATGCTCAAGCTTTTGCCCGTCCTCAGTGGATCTACAGGTCTGACAGAGCTCCCGGCTTTTCCCAGCTGGGAGACTCCAGCAGCTCCACTCACCCATGCCAATACTGGAGCACATATCCATGCCCTTGTCAGCCCATGGGAGCAGGGCCCATCTATGCCACCCCCTGACCTGGGGACTCTCCAGCTAGGCCAAAGGACACAGGCAGAAGCTGGCAGAACACAGGGGCTATTTTTGGCAAGGGAACGGCCATTTACCAGGACAGGTGGCAGAGGAGCCTGCACGTGAACAACGCTCCCAGGAACAGCCACCAGCTTGGCTCTGCTCTCCCCTAGAGCTGATTCCAGAGCTGGCCTGCCCTCCAGCAAGCACCTGGATGTCCTGCCTCAGGGCCACCTTCTCCCTGGCAGACAGGGGATGGAGCTTTCCTTCCTGCAGCAAGAGATCAAGGGACAGCGTCATCTTTGTCCCCACCACAGGGTCCAGCTCGGGAACTCTGCAGCACCATCCCCCTGAGAAGCATCCCTGTCACTCAGGTGGGAGGTGAGCACCTGGGCAGCATCTCATCCTGGCTTGGCAGCAGCTCCTAGCATCTGCTCTCCAAAAGTCTCCGCAAACTCTTGAGCCATAGGACTTTGCCCAGCTTGCTCCTACCCACAGCAAGGCTCATATCTCTGTGGGGTGTACCCCCATGCAGACCACCCGAGCTGGCTGTGACACTGGAGTTCAGGCCAGGCCAGTGCCCCGAGGTGACACTGCTATCAGTCCTCATTTCACCTTGCTGCAAAGAGCCACACCCAGGAAAAGGACACAGGGAGGTGTGTGGAATGCTGAGCTCCCGAGCTCCACATCCTGCTCCAAGGTTACAGCGGTACAGCCCAGGTGAAGAGATGGGGTTACAGGTGAGAAGAGGCAAGGTGACACCAACCAGTGAGGTCATGGGGGATGCCAGGCCACCAGGGTGACCTAAATCACACTTCTCCTCCCTTCTGACTGCCAACCAAAAGAGAGGTCACCGCTCTGGAAGTCACAGTGCTCAATGGCTGCTGGGAGAGGCTGGTTACACATTACTCAAGAGCAACCATCCAGCTTCCTCCTGCCAGCCCAGAGCCAGACTTTCCTTGCACAAGATGTGGCGTGAGCCACTGAAAGAGGCAAAGGGGCAGAGATCAGAGCAGGCAAAGAAGAATGGGGTGACCAGCAGCCCTGCTGGTCTGGCCACGTCACCCACAGGGTTAAAGGATGGATCTGAGTCCTTTCCGACCCCATAAGGGGCTTCTCTGCTGGAATCAACGACCCAGATGTGGTGCAGCCACAGCTGCAGAGAGCTGTAAAACCAGTGCACTTATTGCCAGACACAAGAAGCACAAAAATGACAGAGAATGGGACTTTTCAGTGCATCCCTAACAGTCTGAGCACGAAAGCCAGCAGCCCCCAGATTCACGTGCTCTGCTCCACAGCCAGTCACAGAGGCTTGTTTAGGATACTCTGATTTTCAAGGACTACTGAAATCTGCTTACCAGATTGGAAGCTCTTGCAAGATGTTTTGCCACAGATAAACAGTTCTATCTCTATCACACACCCTGGGTAACCTCTTCCAAGTCACACCAGCTTGACACTGGAGCCAGCAGCACAGCAAGAACGGGGTGTTCTGCGCCAGGCAATAACACTATTATCACCGTCTGTCCACCAGCACATGCTCTGCTCCAGCCCCCTTTCCCAAGCTGGAATAAGCAGCCTGGGATGTTGGAGAAATAAGGAATTCACTGGATCACCTCAGCCACGGACCTCCCAGGGGCTGGGATGCATCACCAGGATCTTTAGCCAGTGCCACTACATGGAAACAACTGCCTTGTGTTACAGGAAAAGGGCAGTTCTGGCCAAAATTCAGCCCTGGGTTTCAACATAAGCAATGCAAGCTCTTGTTCCCAAATAATTCCTTGAAGTTTACAGAAAATTTAGAGGGGTTTTTTTTGGGAGGAAATAAAAAGATAGTGTCTCCATCACTGACATCATAAATTCTCCCAGCTGCAGAGCTGGCTGAGCATTGGAAAGCTGCTCCTGAGCGAGCCAAGGCAACCAAAGCTGGACAGAGAGCCAGGCAGGAGATGGCAGAGCAGACTGCCTGGGGCCATGGCACCAGCTGGGAAGGGCAGGGCACAGCCAAGGCAGCACATCAGTGCCCTGTGCCTGCTCCTTCCACCCTGAGTCCTATGTGCGAAAGCCACACTGCAAAGCAAAGTCCAGCTCCACCTGCTGAGATGCTGCCAACCTTTGATCCTAGAGGATGTTAAGGCTCTCCTTTCCCTCGCATCCATATAACATGGTCATAAAGCTGCCTAGGGGAAAGCAAAGGCAGGAAATGAACTGTCACGTGCTGTCAGCAGAAGTGCCAGCTCTGCCCCTAGAATGTACCTTGGATGGAGAGGAGGTGCTGGATGACAGCAGCCCCTTGAACCTTGCCACAGGTGTCGTGCCAAGGGACACAGGGTGGGACAGCAGCTGCAGGAGAGCTGTGCCCTGGCAGCACAAGGCACACCGCCTGCTCCTGGGGCAGGAAACACCCCGAACACAACCAAACAATTGTTAGCATCAAAAGGGACCTTCTAGAGATCAGCTACATCAGGGTCACCCAGTGACACAGGTGTGTTTGGAATGTCTCCAGACAGGTAGGCAGCCCGCTCCAGCGCTCTGCCACTCTCACCAAACACCGCTCTCCTGCAGCTTTCCCAAAAAAACCCACCACCGCCACCTTCCAGGCACTTCAACCCCAAACGTGTCTTGCCGAGGGCTCTGCCATGGGCCAGAACAGCCCCGCTGAGACCCAGCCCCCCGGGGCTGCGCTGCCACCGACATGACAGAGGTCACCACCACCCAGAGGCTCCGGGCAGTGACGGGGAGGTGACAGCGCTGTCCCCAGCCCCGTTCCCCCCGGTGCCCGCTCACCTCATGTTCTTGACCGTGCGGCCGCCGTTGGCCAGCAGGCAGGCGACGGCCGCCAGCGCCGAGGTCGCCAGGCACAGCAGGCAGTAGAAACCAATGCGCAGCGCGAAGTTGACGGTGGGGCTGAGCTCCATGAGGACGTGGAGCAGCAGCAGCACGGCCGTGCCCCATAGCAGCCACCCCAGCTCCATGACAGCGCCACCCGGAGCAGCCACCACTGTCGCTCCCTCCCCGGGCAGCCCGCGCTGAGCCCGCCTTATGTGGGCGGCCCGGCCCGCCCCGCCGCTCCCTCAGCCGCTCCCTCCGCGGGGCGGGCCGGGCGCCCCGGGAATGTTCCCCGTGGAGCGGGCATTCCTCGGGCGGCTTGCTGGGCGGGACTCGGGGCATGGCCAGGGGAGGGAGGCGTGGAAGGCTGTGGGGGTTTGGTTCCCTCATGGAGCTCTGTGGGGGTTTGGTCCCTTCACGGACCCCCATGGGGGTTTGGTCCCCTCATGGAGGACTCATCGACCCTCATGGAGCCATGAGGAGTTTTGGGACCCCCATGAAGCCCTGGGAGCGTTTTGTCCCCTCATGAAGCCCCGTGGGGGATTTGGTCCCCTCCTGGAGTTCTGTGGACATTTTGTCCCTTCATGGAACCCTGTAAAGGGGTTTAGTCCCCTCATGGAGACCTGTGGACATTTTGTCCGCTCACGGAGCCCTGTTGGGGGGGTTTGGTCCCCTCGTGAAACCCTGTGGGATATTTTGACCCCTCATGAAGCCCTGTGGGAGATTTGGGGCCCTCATGGTGCCATTTGGGGAGTTTGGGATCCTCATGAAGCCCTCTGGGCATTTTGTCCCTTCATGAAATCCTATAAAGGGGTTTTGTCCCCTCATGGAGCCCTGTGGATGTTTTGTCCCCTCACGGAGCCCCGTGGACGTTTAGGACCCTCACAGAGCCCTGTGGGGATTTGGGACCCTCATGGAACCCTCTGGGCCTTTGGGACCCTCATGGTGCCATGCAGGGGAGTTTCACTGCCTGTGTGATGCTATGGAAAGACTTTGGGGTTCTCCATGCTGTGAGAGAGTTTGTGTCCCTCAGGGCACTGTGTGAGGTTTGGGGACCATCATGGACCCTCACCCACTTTCTCCACTGGTGTTTGATGCTGGTTTTCCAGCGGCACAAACGTGCTGAGTGGGATGGAGCTTTCCCTGCTGGCGCTGGGATTAGGATAGGATCAGGCCCTGAAGCTCTGTGAGTACAAAGCTGATATGGGAGATGAAAGTGTCTGCTGGAACTGACACAAACCATTAATTGACCTCAGCTAGTTTTGCAACACTTTTTATAGCGAAACCTGAGTCCTGTGAGTCTCTGTGGAGACTCCAGTGGGGTAAGATGTGACCCCATGGTTCTGAGCATCTGCAGCTTTGCAGCTCCTGGAAAAATCAAGGAAAAGTGTTAGCCCTGTTAAAATAACTGTTGTTCCCTCAGCTGTCCTTGGATTCACTAACAGAGGTTGCGTTCTGTTCCCAAACTCAGCAGCTTTAGGGCTGCGAGCAGGACACAAACTCCTTCTCCACAGAGAGCTCCTGGCTGGCTCCCTATGGCTGCCAGGCAATGACATCTCAGAGCTGGTCTCATGATTCCAGCTAATGCCACAAAGAACCCTTATTGTATCAGCATCTCCACACAGCATTAGATTAATCCCTGCTGCCTATGTTGTGTGGGCTGTTCAGGGAGCCCTGCTCCAGCACCGTGCCAGCCAACATATGCCTGGGAAGTCACTGAGACCTTTGCATCTGAGCAGACGCTGGGCCCGGAGCGATTCTGTGTTATCCTCGTGACTTTTTGCTTTTGTTGACACGAGAAGAAAGTCCCTGGTGATCTGTCACCGGGCCATGGTGCAGCCCGTTCTGCAGAGCTCATAAACTCTGGCTGACGTTGGGAATCTGAAATGTAAATTCCGGCAGGGCCGCGGTGCCGGCGGCGAGCGGAGTGAACAGATCCAGTGTGGCAGGGTTGGTGCAGCGCTCCACGTGTGGGCTCCTAGAGGAGCTTGGCTGCCATCCCCTTCTCCCCACGCTCTCCAGCGCGTTATCTGGAGTAATGCAAATGAAACATTTGATATTAGTCTGCAGCTCAAGGAAGGGGAGCGCTTTCTGATGCCAGATTAGAAGCCAGACATGGGCCTGCCTGTGAGCAAGCAGAGCTGTCACACTGAGTTATTTCATAAGGCAGGCAGCGGTGCTGCCAGATGACGACAGCCTGTGCGTTAACATTTTCATAACAAATTGCCTGGTGGAAGAGGCCCGAGATCCTCTCCCTGCTGTGCAACACGAGGATCACCTCATCACCCTGAGACATGGCCATTTTGGGGCAGAGGCAAAGGCGACCCTATCCCTGTCCTCCAAAGCTGCAGCAGCCAGGATGAAGCCGTTCCAAATTCTCAGAAAACCCTGCTTTGCTAGATTGTGCTGTGTGTTTTGCATATTTGGGCTACTAATTAGATTATTTAAACATAGTAGAAGGATCCCTGCAGGAGCAAGAGCCCATCAAGTGCCAAGCAGAAGGGTCTAAGCTGCATCACTGCTAGTGGGATTTCTGTGCCTGGGTCCATGAAGAGCCATGAAGCCCAAAGCATTACCCTTATCTTACAATAATCAGGCTGTGTTATTTTATCTTTCATTTGCCTAAATTTATTGCTTCCCTTGGCAACAACATGTGACCTCCCTGTGGATGACTAGCTTCTGACTGGAAAAGAAACAGCCAGGGAGAGCATCTCCCACATATGGAGAAGGGAAGAGAGGGAAAGCCCTCGGAGGGGTAGGAAGGAAGGAGGGATGTGTCCATCTCTTCCTGGCTGAGCAGGTTGTAGAGCAGCAGGAGGCTCGAGGCTGGGTGGGTGGGTGCTCAGCAGGACCCTCTGGAGATGCCAGCTGTGCCAAAGGAAGGTTGGATTTATGGAGAATCTCTCACCCTGCCTCTGCCCTTGGCTTCCCACGGCAACTCTGGCAGCTCTACCCATCAGCCTGCTTCCCTTTGCCTCCTGCCAAGGGCTGTGTGTTGAAAGCAGCAGCTGGGTTTGGTGGCATTAAAGTGGGGGGGAGGGGGAAACAACCAGCCAAACATCCTTGTTTGTGGCCTTTTCGTGGCACGCATGTGTGAGGCTGGGAGCCCTCACAGGAACGGCAGACAGCACGAAGCTGTGGGCTGTGCAAACTCCTCAGCACCAACCCCTCCTGCTGGGTGCTGCACAGCAGCCTCCACTGTCAGGGGCTTGGGGACAGTGAGGTGATCCAGGCATCTGTATAACTCCTTCCAGACCTCTGTCAGTCCATCCATCCATCCATCCATCCATCCATCCATCCATCCATCCATCCATCCACCTCCTCACCTGTCTGAATTAGCAGCTGTTTTTGGGAGATGTGTCAGAGCCTGGTGTCACTACGTGTCACCTCTGCATAGCTCAGGGTACACAGGACATCCCAGCATCACAGCACTGACGTGTTTACCCTGTGTAACACTCTCATATGGGCAGGGCTGCAGGCTGGGCACCTGGACTTTGTTTGCATCCATAAGCAAGGCTTCCCCAAGGGCTGACATCACTGGCTGGCATCAATTTTCCTGCAAGTGTTGCCCTGGAAAAGACAGTGAAGAGGTTTACCCTGGTCAGGAACACCACAGTCTGCTTGCTGAGGATGGTGCTAAGAGCAGTTTGTGCAAAGGATGTGGGTGAATCTCATTTCCCTGTCGCCTAAAAGGGCACATGGGAGGTGAAATTTTCCTGCCGCTCCTTTTGTGGGTTGCAGGGAAAACTCATGGTGAGCCCACAGTGGCAGGGGCAGAGCTTCAGGCTGACCCTCAGCCTCCACGCTGGCTCCTGCTGCTCCATGGCCACGCTCCCTGTGGTTGCTGGGCTCCTCGGTAATCACACGTCAGCGCTCTGGTGACAACAGAGTAAACACTCGGGGAGGAACCGGCTGGTGACTCAGCGTGGTTTCAGTGTGAGCTCTGCAGTTCCCCGCTCGACACAGAGCCTTGCACAAGAACCAGAAGCATGAGATTGCTAAAGTGCCCGAGCTTCGGCAGGCATAGCCTCCACTGGCCACTGGAAAGGCAAAGATCCCAAGGGACTTTGACTCTGGGAACACGCAATTAAGATAGAAATGTGTTTTAAAAGGCTATTAAATAAGCTGAGCCTTCCTTCCTGTAACCTTTACTCACCTACAACTAACTCTATTGAAAAAGTAAGACATCATCTTCTGGGACATTCATGCCAGCCAGGTGTGGGTTTAAATCCATGCAGGACACAAGGAAGGATGCTGATCCACAGAGGAATGCCACAGCAGCACCTCACAGAGTGCCAGAGCTGTCAGTGAGGCTGAAGATTGGTGTTTGCAGAGCCAGTGAGCATCAGGCAAGGATTGCAGCTGGATTAACACACCACCAAGCCCCTCAGCACTGGCTTTTATTTTTTTGCTCCTTTAGACTTAGCCAAAAACAGGAGGCAGCAAAAGCACGAGATTTCCAGATCTTACTGTTGCATTTACATTTGTAACCACAGGCTGGAAATCCCCCTGTGCCTCACGGCCTCTGCACCATGCTCAGAAACGAGAGTGTGCCCAGTACAGGACATCTTGTCTGGCTGCAGCTCTCAAGCTCTTTCAGGCACAGGGATATAAAATTGGAATCACTTTTTTTTTTTTTTTTCCAAGTTGCAATACGATTAGGCTTTCTCCCAAATGTCATGTGTAAATAAAGGAAATCAAATTGTTTCTGATGGATTTTGTGCTGGTGGAAGGGGCTGGGTGGTTGACCTGGAGACTGATGCACTGAGCAGGGAAAGCAGAGCTGTGAACCAAAGGCTTCTCTTGGTGGACAGCCTGGGACTGGAGAGGGGTTTGTTGCATCTCCCTTGCCAGAGCTTCTCAGCTCAGAGAGCTCATGATCATAATGTGTCCCACCTTGTCTGGATTTAGCCGGTGGTGCTGAGCTCTGGGTGTGTCTCTAGGGTTGGACTGCCATGTGTTTATGGGCTGTGCGTGCCCCACCTGTGCAACCTGAGCCGGAAATCTCATCCCTTCCTCTCCTGCAGCCCTTGATCCCTGAGCTGTGGATGTGCGGCTGTAATTACAGGAACTGGGCAGATCCTGTTTCCCTGGGGATCTGCAGTCCTGACCGCTGCAAAGTGGGACACTGGGGCTCTGGGAGTCGAGGCAAGGTGTGCCCAGAAAGGAACACTGATCTCCACTGGAATCTCCATCTCTGTCTCCTGAAGGACGCTTCTCTTACTCTGAAACATCTCATGGCACCTGCTGGGTGCAGGCTGAGCCATGCTCTCTCCCCAGACCGAGTGTGGCATTCCCAGGTTGCCAGACTTGCCAGCACCTGTGCCACAGGGTGTGCCAGCTCTGTGGCACACAGCAGGACCAAAGGGCCTTTGGTCTATGTCCAGGTGTACAATTAAACATCATTTTTATATCACAGGGCTGCTCCTGCAGCTGAGCTCAGCCAAGGCAGCTGCAGCACCTCCCCAGCCCCAGATCACCCCGAGGCTGCTGGTTGCTCTGCTGGTGCTGCCAGAACCTGGTGCTGCCAGAACCACCACCTTTGAAGATAATCCCATCCTCCTGCTCCTGAGCAAGTCTCCTTCCCCCTTCTCTGCCTCTCCACGGGAAAATGGGCTCCAGCACCTGCACAAACACTTTCTGGGGCTGAGCACAGGAGTTTCTTGAGAAGAAGAAGGCGTGTTGCCACCACAGAGCAGTGGAAATGTACTGACACCGTTGGGCAGGGCGGGAGGGAGAGGAGGAGCCCGGGGTGCTTTCAGCACAAAGACCGTTTTTCTTGTGAACAACTCCAGTCTTGCCACAGGAATGAATTTAGGCTGGGGCTGAGCTCACACAGGGCTGGATCTCAGAACAGGCTGCTGGGATTGGCTGCATCACAGCCAGGCAGCAGCTTTGTTTAGCAGAAGCACAACTTGAAACCAGCACCCAGTTCTTTGGGTGTGTGAAATCAGTACCCATCTCTTCTTGGGGTGCCTGTGTGGGAACAGAGGGTCTGGGTAATTGCTGGGTGGGATGTTGGGGTACCTGGAATTGGATGCCACAAACTCCCCAGGTGCTGCCCTCTCCTTGCACAGCCCTGCTGGAGCTGCCAGTGTGTTGCAACTGGCTCAGGATCTCCTCCAAGTGCCAGAGTCTAGCACAAGGTGAATTCTTTTCCTGGCAGACCTCCCTGGAAATAAACCACGTGCACCTCAGCGAGCTAAAATCCACATGGGGAATATGTCTGCATGAAACAAACAGTTGCTCTCTCTCTGTTTCCTCTGTTATTGATTAATGCCTTTTAATGACTCTGACCTCAAAAATCTTGTAGTTGCCACCTTCACAGAAGATCAATGGAGCAGCATTAGCAGGAGATAGAGTCAAACTGTCCTGGGCGAGCTCTCTGCCGAGGCCAATCTGGGAGCAGCACAATCAATAGTTCAGCATGACCTCTCCCTCTTGCTTGCTTTTTTTCTCCTTGAGCTGGTTGGGCAATAAAGTCTGCTCTGAGCTTTCACCAGGACTAGATTATAACTACCCAAATTGATCTGATATGTAAAGGATAAAAGGTCCTCTTAAGCCAGCTGTCTGCACTGGCAAAACTCAAGTGGCTGAGCAGACAGGGTCAGACCCTCATTAATTCTTGGATGCTTGGGACCCTGCTCATGCCATGCGTGAAGGCTGGACCACAGTGCTGGAGGGAGTCAATTAGTCATGACAAATCCAATCTGACTTCTCCCCAGAGCTTTCCCAGTCAGCTGCCTGTGCTGCTGGTGCCTTTTCATGAGTGCATCATCATTGAAGCCACAATGCCCTGTCCCTCCTGCTCTTTTTGTGATATCTCCTTGTTTCTCTTATGTCTCTTTCTCCAGGGAGAAATTGTGCTGAGGATGGAGAGCCCTTTATAGGTTCACATGCTGCAGTGAGCAGATGTGCCCCAGGTGAAGTGTGAGGTCCCAGATCAGAGGAGGTGAGAGGGGTTCTCCTTTGTTCAGACAGCCACTGCCTTCATGAAAACCTTCTGAATATCAGTCCTTCAAACTGCAGCCTGTCTCCTCGCTGAAGCTGAAAAACAGGGAGTGCCTGGAAGATCAATGTTGACTTAAAAACTGTGTCCAAAGCTGCTTGCCCCACCTGTGCATCTCTGTCTCCTCTGAGGCCAGCTGAGCCCTGTGCCTGCTCCAAGGAATGTCTCCCTGGCCAAGCCTGACTTTGGGAGCCAAATGCCATGGGTGAAGGCCGTGCCCTGGCTCTCGTGTGGAGGGGCTGGGATCTGCCAGGGGCTGTCCATGGGCACTGGTGAGGGAGGAATCCCCTGGGCTGTATCTCCTAGAGCAAGCCCTGGTGATGAATAACTCCATAATCTAAGCCAGTGCAGGGATCTGCTTGCTCAGCCCCCTTCTCCATTCTCCTTTGCAAACTCCCTTTTCTCCTTGGCTGGGAAGTGCCCACGGTTGGCACATGATGGAAATCCCAATGAGAGAAGCTCCTCTTCCAGAGCCAGCACCGCAGGGCTTCCAGCCACAGCCACCACCCTTTGCCTTTAACCCCAGCACTGCCTGCAGAGCCTTTGAGCTTCCCTCTCTTCCACCTCATAGTTCAGAGACATCCCTGTGTGTCCCAGCCCAGGGGACTGGTGGTGAATGAGACCCCCAAACAGTTCCCAGCAAGCCAGGGGCTGCAGTCCTGACCCAAAGCATCCAACGAGCCCCAGCACCCCCATTCAACCCCCTCGGAACTTCGTAGTGCTTAATTACAAGTAGCAGGGATTCGGAGAGGAAGCGGAGGGGGCGAGCACAGGACAGATTGGAGGGAAGATTGTGCTGGGGGTGGCAGGGCTGTCAAGCCAGAAACACAAGAGCTGATTAGCATTTCTAATTATAACCGATGCGCTCAGCCCGGCAGGGCCCGGCAGGCAGCAGAGGCAGCTGACGGGCTGTGCGGATCCAGCTGTGGATGCCACGCAGGAAGCGCGGGCGATCAGCCTCAAATCCTTCAAAGATGCACAGAAAAGAGCATTAAAGCCTGGATCCATCATCTCCGGAGCTGCGGCGCTATCTGGGAATGCCGGGTGCCATCGCAGCCCACCCGGGGCAGAAATTCCTCGGATTTGTGGCCATGAGGCTGATCCTGATGGCAGAGGAAAGGGGGGTGAGATGTGCCCCTATTTTGGTTCGGGGTCCTGCACTCCGCTGCTGAGCAGCAGCTCTGGGCACTGCGGGTGATGGCATTGTGCTGTCCCCATCCGTCACCCAACTCTGACATCCCACCCAGATGAAGGTGGGCAGCACTGGGTGCTCTGGATGGAACGAGGGGATGGGTGGCTGGAGGTCTCTGCTCACGAATCACTGCTGCTAGCTCTGGCTGCAGATCATTTACTCATTGTTATTTAGTCAGGTAAATATTACGGGCCAGCAAATGACCGCTCCAGGGCTGTGGCTGCCCTGCCATCTCCCATGTCCCGAGGGCACGGTGCTCTTGGGGACGTGCCCGCAGAGCCACCGCCTGGCAGGGAAGTGATCAAGAGGCCAGCGTGCGGCACACTGCGGGCTTAGCTGGGATTAACAGGGCTTTGACCAGGAGAAACTGAAGCGACTTAATCAAGGCAGCGAGTAAAAGAATTCCCAGGGAGGAGATGAGCATTGACTGATCCCGGCGTCTTCTGGATGCTGACAGCCCCTGCGGGAGCATTTTCCCCACCTTCGAGCTACACAGTTCTGGGTGCCTGCCTGATGCTGGAGCCCATCCTGGCAGTGCCAGGGGAATTCTGGGGAGGGGAGAGATCCCTTGCACAGGGGCAGCAGCCCAGGCAGTGCATCCCTGGTGCCAGGGATAGAAACTGGAGATGGGCACCGTGGAGAGAGATCTCACTTGAGGTATCATCACACCTGCAGAATTTTTATTACTCTTTTGATTGGATTAATTAATCATTCAGTGATAACTGCTCGTTAGGCATTCTAACAATCAATACTAATCACTTAATTACTTGGCATATTACAGCTTGGGATGGTCTGCTCATTCCTAATTAGATCCAACGGACAATCCACTCCTGAATTTTGCAGAGCCCTGCAGCAGAGTTCTGTGGATTTCAAGCCACCCTCAGCCCTCGCCCAGGTGTGTAATTTCCCATCTCCATCGAGGATTCTTCCCCCACTCCTGGCCTCCAAATTCAAGTCACAAGGAGCTGCAGGAGCAGGGTGAGCAGTGAGTGTAGAATGCATCCAGCAATGCACCTTCCTGTCCCTGCTGTTTCCCAAGTTACCAACCCCACCATCAAAAATAAATCTCAGAGGCTCTTCTTTTTTCCTGTCTTAATTAACACTTCTTAAAAATAAGAACCTGTCAGAGAACCATGCTGGCTTCAGTGGGATGGTAAAACCTGCCTGGATGGGGGCTGTGGGTGGCCAAGGTGACGTTTATTGTCCCTGTCACCGCAGCACCGTGGGCAATGTCAGCCCAGCCCACACAGAGGTCAGGACACAGCACTGCAGCAGCAGGGACCTCCTCGGGGTTAAATGCAACCAGCAAATACATTGCAGGATTTGGGAGGTTTCAGTCAGTTTTGTGTGATGCTCCTTGTTCATCACCACTATTCAGATTAGTCCAGCAAAAGCTTTTGCTCATTAGGCCCTGATTACTCGATGCTTGGCACTCACACTGAGTGGGGATCTGGGCTGCAGTGACCAGCTTGTTTTCAAAGGTCATTTTGAGCCAAATTCAAAAGGAAGGAGCAACCTGAACCATGAAAAGGGGGCAAATGGATAATCTGAAGATTTGCTGATAGCAAGCAAGGAATTATCTTAACAATAACCTCGTGACTGAGCTTTTTTTGAAGTGGAGTCTCCCAGATCGTTTCCTATCATTTATTTACTCTCTATCCCCCTTGCTCTGACTTGCCTGTGCACACAGGATCCCCCTGGATGGGGCTGCCCCCGGCTTGTCAGACACAAAGCAGCCACAGTGCAAACAGGGAGGACCAGCCAGTGCTGCTGCTGGGCTTTGGGGTGGGGAAAGGACACAGCGAGGAGGAGAAGGAGCAGCAGTGATGGCAGAGCTCAGGCCTGAGGGGATGCAGCCCCCGAGCTGTGCTCGCAGGTGACCTGCTATGGATGACAAGGAGGGAGTCTGGCTGTCTGTCACCCAAAATGGCTTTTAGTAAACCCGGAGCTGCTGTGAGTGCTGGGGGCCAGGTGGGATCAGCATCTCCCTGCTCTGCCAGGATCATCAGCCAGGGCTGTGCGCTGGGGTGAGCCTGGGGATGGCATCCCCGAGCGGGTGGAACCCCGGCATGTGGTGTGTGCGTGGGGATGAGATCCCCAAGTGGGATGAGCGGCTGGATGGGACCCTCGGGGCTGTGGCATGAGACCCCCGGGTGAGATGCCAAGATGCGGAGCGCTGGATTCGGCTCGGCCGAGCGGGGCCGTGCGGGGCAGCATCCCCCCGGCTCCCCGGGCTGCGGCGGAGCTGCGAGCGCCGCCCCCGCCTCCCGCACCGCCCCGCGCCGGGCGGAGCCGCCGAGCCCCGCGGGCCGGGCCGGGCTCTGCGGCGGAGCGAGCGGGCGGCGCGGCTGGGCCCCCCCTTCCCCGGGACCCCCCAGCTGCCCCCCGGCTCCCCCCGGCCCCGGTGGCGGTGCGGGGGCCGCGGCCGCCCCGGCCATGCCCCCCGGAGCCTGAAGCCCGCGGCCGCGGGGCGCCCGCAGCATGCGGAGGATCCGGCGGCTGGTGCATCTGGTGCTGTTCTGCCCCTTCTCCAAGGGCCTGCAGGTACCGGCGGAGGGAGGATGAGCCGGGATGGGGGATGCGGGCTCGGGGATCCGCTGTGCGGGAGGATGCGCTGGGATGGGGGATGCGGGCTCGGGGATGCCCGTCTCCGCATCCTGGCACCGGCCGTGCACAAAGGGACGCTCCGCCTCGGTCCCCCCGACGCCGGTGCAAGGAGCTGGGGGCCGGGCACCGGCACCGCAGGGGTCTGGAGCGGCACCGGGGGGATCTGGAGCGGCACCGGGGGTCTGGAGCAGCACCGGGGGCCGCAGAGGTTGCATAACCCGCGCCGCGCTCCGCCGTGCCGGAGCCCGGGAGCACCGGGGCAGCCCAGCCAGCAGCTCGCAGCGCTGGGGGAAACCGCCGATGCAGCAGGGCAAGGATGGCTCCTTCCTTCTCTTTCTTTCTTTATTTTCCCTCCTCTTCACTGAGCTTCCGAGGAGCCGGGCACCTCCCTCAGATCTCCAGGGATGCTGGGGCCAGGGATGTCAGGGATGCTGGAGTGGGTGTTTTCTCTGCAGCCCTGGGATGAGAAACCCTGACTGGCAAAGATCCTGGAGCAGAGGGGTTATCCCGGAGGGGATGAGGGAATTACCCGGTGCTGGCAGGAGGTGGGTGCAGAGCTGGGACTGCTGTGAAACAACCCCCGTTTTCCCAGGGGAGCCGCAGGCATGGAGCAGGATTTTGTTGATGCTGCATCCATTTTGCCTTTGAAGTCAGCCCCAGCCCAAAGTCACTTCCAGATCCTCCAGAGTCACTCTAAAACTAAACACAGCAACTCTCACAGGGTAACACCCTTCAGTGCAGGGAAGGCAATGGGGAGAGAAACCCCTGTACCTTGAGACTGAGGTGCTGGAGGAACCCTCAAAATCCAAAATCCAAGCAAAGCTCCAGGGAACTTCTCAGTCTTCTCAGGAAATGCATCCCCCACTCCCACGCTTCTTTCCACCATTTAGGGGATGATGAAGCCAGAGCTCCCCATGCCACGCTCAGGCTGCAGTCTTGACCCCCCTTCCACCACAGGAACATGATGGAGTCTAAGTCAGAATAAGTAAAAAGTGACATTTTGTCTATTGTTGAGTTTTCCAAGACGTATCTCTAGTGGGAAGCCGCTGGAAGAGCCCCTTTGCTGAGGGCACCCATCCTGGGCAGTTCTGGGGGCTGCTGTGCTGGGGGGGATCTCAGGGTCTCAGTGTGTCTGACTTCAGGGCCACGAGCTGCTTCTCAGCTCACAGGAGCAGCCACCCACACTTTGTCTTTGCCAAGTCCTGGCTGTGCTTGGCTTCTCTTTAATTTAATTTCACGTTAATTAGCCGTGCCATTGCTTGACAGGCAAACCGAGCACCCTGGCCTGCTTCACACTTTGGGGTTTCCAATTAACAGGAGAAATGTCATGATCTCGAGGCAGACCTGCCTGCTCTCACCCTCACTGCCCATTCCTGTGGCTCCCAGAGCCCTGGCAGCTCCTGGAGAGGGGCTGAGGAGGAGCATTTTGGAGGTGGGGAGTGGTTTTGGGCTACAAGACCCAAGCGAGGATCCCTGGCAGGTTTTAAAGATGCTGCACCCAGCCAGATCCAGCCCTATCCCAGCTGCAGGTCGTCAGGAGGGTTTGGAGGTGGCCAAAGGCCAAGGGTTCTGTAGAATTACCTTCAGAAACGGGATAGAAGGGTTTGTTTAATGCAAGGATTCATTCCCTGCCCTTTGGCACTGCCAGGATCTGCTCTGTTCCACGAGCCAGGTGAGCAGCCTCTCGTGCAGGAGGCCAGATGGCAGCAGTGCTGCTGTGGCAGGGTCAGGAGGGAAGAAACAAAGCCAACAAAACAAAATCCTGCTGAGAGCCTCCGAGTTGTTTGCACAGAGCATCACCTGTGAGCTCCTGGGTTTGTTACTCACCCACTCCCACACGGGAACTGCTGTTGGGAGCTTCCCCTGCCCGTGGGGTTTTGTAAAGGGGGGTTCTGCTGGGAGAGGGCTCCCCAAACAGGAGCAGAGCTCTTGCAGCCCCTCTGGGGTACCCCAGGCTTGCACAGTGGCCACAGCTCCCAGGGATGCACAGCATCCAGCTCCTTGCAGCCCAGCCCTGTAATCCCCCCTGCTTTTAGGGAATTTTAAGTGACCTACTTGCAGCAGGAGTTGCATAAGAGACTGATGAATATATATAAAAAAAGCTGAAGGTTTCCCCAGCGCTCAGGTCAGTTCGTGTGGCAGAAGCCGTCCTTGGCCAGCTGCCGCTGCCCTGCCCTTCAAAAAGGGTTTCAAAAGCATTTCCTTTCCCTTGCAGGGCCGCCTCCCGGGGATCAAGGTGAAGTACCTGCTGGTGGTGTGGCTGGGCATCTTCGTGGGCAGCTGGGTGGCCTACATGCACTACTCGTCCTACTCGGAGCTGTGCCGTGGCCACGTCTGCCGGATGATCATCGTGAGTGGCAGCACAGCCCCTCTTTGTGGCTCCTGTTTGGGGTGCTGGGCTGTGGGAACCTCATTTCCAGCCTCTCAAACCCCAAAGCTGGGAGGAGGAGCCCTCCTGGCAGCTGCTGCCCTGCTGCTGTCCCTGCCATCGCAAGGAGCTCAGAGCAGCAGGGGTGAGGTGGCCTTACCCTGCCAGGGTGACGGTGAAACAATTTCATGAGATGCCAGAGGGAAGCAGCCAGGGCAGATCCATGTCTGTGCACATGAAGCTGGAATGTCAGGGCAGGGAGCAGGATCTGTGGACAGGGACAGCATCGCACCAGTCCCCTCTGGGCTCTGCAGAGCAGCAGGAAAAAAGGGGAGCACTCTCTGTGAGTGCTGATGAGCCCTAAGGAAAGCACAGAGCTCTGGGGGGCAGCCTGGCTCTGTGTGTTTTGCCCTGTTTAGGGTTTGCAGTGGGGGGTGCATGTTCTGTGTTCGTGTGTCCCTGGCGTGGGAGCAGGTCTCAGCCCAGCCCAGGTGAGGAGGGAGAGCTGGGCTGTGTCAGAACAAGCCTCGTTTATCAATCCCTCAGCAGAGAAGGGAGGCAGGAATTGCCATAACAACAGCAGCGATCGTTTAATTTGATTTTCTGCCTGACTCCGACCGCGGGGTCTTGGGCGCTAATTCCTGCTCGGAGCTGGGGCTTCCAGACACCGTGTCTGGCCATGTCCCCTGTGAGCAGGTCCAAGGGTTAATTCCCATCCACAGAAGAAAAACAAAAGGGAAAAGATGCAGTGAATGTCTGCAGCTCCAGCTTCCAGCCCTGAGGCTGCCGTGCCCTCGCTGAGGAGCTGCAGAGCTGCAGCCTCTCCTGCTCAGGGATGTCTCCAGCTCCAGCCCAGCCACACATCAGAGCCACTGTCCCTGTCCCTGCCACCTCCTGGCCTGGGGCCAGCCTGGTTCACAGCAGGAACTGCTGCTCTGCTGAGCAGCCTGAGCCTGTGCATGCTCACCCAACATTATGCTGCCCTCTCCTCCAGCCCAGGCAGTTCTCCCAAACCCCTGGATTTGCAGCAGCAGCATCCAGGAACAAATCCCTGAGGTCCCTGCCAGCCCAGCCCCACCACGTCCAAGGCACTGAGCAATCCCTAAGGGCTGGTAGAAATCTGTCCCTGCTGAGCTCGTGTCTCTCCTTGCCCTCCCCAGTGTGACCAGTACAAGAAAGGGATCATTTCTGGCTCCACGTGCAAGGACCTGTGCGAGGAGCGCAGCCTCGTGTTCCAGCACTGCCTCTCCTCCTCCCCCAGCCAGCAGGTAGGTCTGTGCCCCCCAGCCATGCCAGGGGCTGGGCACCACCATCAAACCCTGCAGATCTCCCCCTCTGCCCATGCTAAAGCAGAACCCAGCTCCCTCCATTGCTGTCCCCGTCCCTGTGCTCCAGGTTTACAGAGGGCTCTGGAGGGACAGGGAGGTGATCATCAAATGTGGCATCGGGGAAGCGCTGAGGGCCGACAGCCGCCCGGACTCGGTGCCCAGGAGGGACGTGGTGCTCTTTGACAAACCCACACGGGGGACCTCGATGGATGAGTTCAAGGAAATGCTCCTCAACTTCCTGAAGGTCAGTGCAGGGCCCTGTGTGATCCCACAGGCCTGGGATAGCTCCTGTGAGCCAGAAACATCAATTGTGTTTTTCCTTCCCTTTGGGCAAGAGCTCCTCCTGCCAGTGCCCCCCACCCAGTGCTGGGTGCCAGTGCCATGCACTGTGGAGGAAAACCTCCAAACCTCCATTCTCTCCCATCAGTTCTTACCTGTGAGATTTCAGTAGCAGCATCCCTGGAGGTGGCTGTGCCATGGCTGTGGGTGGCATCTGTGCTGGGCAGAACTCATTTGGTGGCCCTGGTAGTTACCCCTGTTGGGGCTTCTGCAGCAGTGGTGTGGTGGCAGTTCTGGCAGGAGGGTTTAGAACAGCCCTGAGGATGGTAAAACTCTGCTGGAGCTGGATCTGCCCACACACGGTGTGGCACTGGATTTTCTGCAGTGTCACCATATCCTCCTCTCCCCAGCTCAGTTCTTTGCTCCTCCAGTTTGGTTTTATGACGTGACACCCAAACATGGAGAGCTGTGAGGGTCTGATGCCACTTCTTGTCCTGTTTGCAGTCCAAGCTGGGGGATCAGCCATCTCTTCCCACCTTGGTGAGTCGGACCATCACCATGGCAGACGTGAACCGTGATGGGAAGGTTTCCCTGGCAGAGGCCAAATCCATCTGGGCGCTGCTTCAGCTCAACGAGTTCCTCCTCATGTTCTCCTTGCATGAGAAGGAGCACACAGCCAAGCTGCTGGGGCACTGTGGGGACCTTTATGTCACCGAGAAGATCCCCCACACCTCTCTCTACGGTGTGGATGTCCCCCCTTTCCTGCAGTCCCTGCTGCCTTCCATCGGCCACCAGCTCATCCACCAGTGGTTTGCTCCAGCCTGGCCCCGGCGTGCCAAGATCGCCATCGGCCTCCTGGAGTTTGTGGAGGAAATCTTCCATGGGACCTACGGGAGCTTCTACATCTGCGAGAGCAGCCTCAGGAACGTGGGCTACAACGACAAGTACGACTTCAAAATGGTCAACCTGCGCAAGGTGGCCACGGAGATGACAATCAGAGGTTTCCTCAAGGGCCGGCACTGTGAGCAGAACGGGGACTGCACCTACGGCAGGGACTGCACGGCCACGTGCGACAAGCTCCTGAAGCAGTGCAAGAGTGACATGGTGCAGCCCAACCTGGCCAAGGTGTGTGGGCTGCTGCAGGACTATCTGCTCTATGGAGCTCCCCTGGAGCTGAAGGAAGAGCTGCAGAAGCAGCTCCGAACTTGCATGACCCTCAGTGGCCTGGCCAGCCAGATGGAAGTGCACCACTCCCTCGTGCTCAACAACCTCAAGACCTTGCTCTGGAAGAAGATTTCCAACACCAAATATTCCTAATGGGGGAAGCACAGCCCTGGAGTTTCCAATCTGTGAGCTTGGAGTGAGGTCCAAGGGCTGAAGGCCTGTTTCTCCATCCTCTAGCCCCCAGGAAAATCACACCCTGCACAGGGAGTTCAGCAGAGCTGCAGCCCCTTCTCCTTCATGGAAAACCAAGCATCATGACTTCCACCAGCCGGCAGGATCAGGGATGGGTCGGCAGGAGCAGAGCTGGGACACAGAACAGGGCTGAGCAGGCTTGGGGGAGGAAGAAGACATGGAAAGGGAAAAGGAAGCAGAGCCCAGCTGGATGCATCAAACTGTTCCTTGATGAGCAGGAAAGCAGAGCAAAGCGGTGGGAATGAATCATTCATGCTGTACTTGTCACATCTCCTTTTGAGGAACGGCTCTGATGTAAATAAACAGCTTTTACGTGAATCACACCCGTCCATCAATAGCCAAACAGCAGCCTGTTAAGTACCAGCTTGTTTGTGATCTAAAAAGGAGGAAAAGGTAGATTTCCCCATTCAAAAGTCTCCTTAAGTGTCTGAGTCATCTGCCATCAGATCCAGCTGTCACACAGGAAGCAGATCAGCTGTCTGCTGCACCGTGGAGAATCCTGGCAGTTCTTTGGTTCCGTTTTTAAGTGCCTGACCCTGACGGTGATGCCGTGGCGTGTGAGAGGCTCCCTGCAGCTGCTCCTGCCCCCAAGTCTGGAATTGGCAGCACAAGCCATTCCCTCACGTGTCCGCTCTGGAAGCGGCCGAGGCCGAGGATGGCTTAAAGGCAAAGGGCTAAACACGAACCGTCGTGACCCCTTCACTGCTCCGGGTGTCACTGCCCGCCGCACTCAGAGCAGGGATAAGCCAACCCCTCCGTTTAATTCTCCAAAAAACTAAGCTGGGTTTGCCCTGCAGAGGTTGAAGGTTAATACCAGAATAATCCAGTGCTTCTCTCATTATTAAAATGAATTTCCAGGCAAAGCTTTTAGCAGGTCTCCAGACATTTTTTTTGGCTGTGTCTGCACTCCCAGGGCTCCAACTATGGCTGTTTCTTTGAAACGCTCAATTATAGCAATCTTACAACTCTGGGCAGGGAGGAAGAGCTGGATAAACTCCCCCAAGGTTGCTCTGTTCCCAGAACAGCCCTATTCCTGCTGCTGGAGCATGTGCTGATTCTGCTGCCAGCAATTCCTTAGGGAAGTGAGCGTGCAGCTGATGTGCAATCACAAAATAAAAATACACCTGACACTGCACAGCACCAGGGCTGCAAAATTTAGGAGCCTTTTTGGGAGAAAGATCAAGATTTTCCTTCTGTTGTTTTTTTTAGGATCCTCATCACCTCTCACCGAGGGCACTTTAGGGTCAGGAGTGCTCTATATCCAGCAGAGCTACCAGAGCTCTCCGGGCTGAGGAGTCGCCTCTGAAATGTGATTTATCCATGGAATAGTTGAACACTCTCAGGATTTTGTGTTTGAAGCCTGGATTGGGTATGGACATTGCCAAGGTCCTGTGTGCAGGTGCAGGTTCAGGTGCACAAGGGAAAGCCAGGGCTGGAATTCACAGGAATTCACAACTGAGTCTCCCGGGATCCACCCCAGCTCCTCATCCCTTGTCCTGCATCCCCATGGCAACAGCTCCCCTGCCAAATCCATCTCCTCCTGCCAAAATCCCCCCTCAGGGTGTCACAAAAGCCATTTTTCATCTTTTCTTCCATTGTTTACTCCCCCTAAATCCTTGCTGTTCCCTTCCCTCAAAGCAGTGGTAAAGCACCTGGAAAAGTGGAGGAAAATTGTTCCCCCAATATCAGAACCTCCCCTAAATATTTATGAAGAGGTGGCCCCTGTAGCTGAGACCTGGCCCTGACAGCTTAATCGAAATAGACGCTTGTGACAATTGTTCCCTTAATCCATGCCCCCGTGGCCCTGGACACTCACAGGAATTGCTGCTGACTGCCAGGAATTCTGCTCATCACTAATAAAAAAGCACAAAGTGAGTGCAGTTTACAAACCACACTGGGATACACCACGAGAGAAATGAGTCAGGGCAAAGCTGTTTTACACTCCAATTCCTCCAGATTCCCCACAGGAGATGGGGAAAAAAGCCAGGACACTCCAAGACAGACAATCTGATCTCACTGGAAGCCCTTTGTGCTCAAGGGGATGGAGGTAAAAACCTTTAATTGCTTTCAAGCAATCCTAAATCCTCATATCCACGAAGTCTTAAATCCTAGAATGGTTAAAAAATAGCATTAGTTGGGGTGCTACAAACACACAGCATAATCCTTTCAATCTTGTAGGTGGCATCTTTATTTAGTTTTTTTATTTAAATTCTTCTTAACCATGTAGAGAAAACACAGATGATCAAGTTTTAGGAACCTCCAAACCAACAGACGTGGATGCTGCCAACCAGTTCTCAGTTGCAATGTTTGTCAGACATTCTGCAGCTCAAGGAATTATCTGCAAATAAAAAAAAAAAAGGTTGAGGATGTCAGAAAAGTTGAAGAACAGGCAGGAAAAGGGACTAATAATGTCAATACTAATGAGCTAATCAACCCCTGCCATCCAGCCTCTGCTGCCCTCATTGTGTTGGGATTGTCTCATGATTTTTCACATCCCAGAGGAAATAATGAAATCTAAAATGAAACCACATTTTAAGGCTCTGTTATCAGGGTTCATAAGGGAACTTTTAAGACAGGGATTTCCTTCAGTCCAGAAGGACATGGCAGAAATTCAGGAGAAGCTCTTTGCTGTTACATCAGAAAGGTTTTGGAAAAATATCTGGCTGGAGGAGCTTAGGAAAGGGATCATTTAAGAGCAGGATAGCTGGAGCCTGCTCTGGGTTATTCCATCACTCCCTAAAAATCCCAAGGTGAGTTTGCCAACCTCGGTGCAGAGCCAAGCTATTAATAGTGCAGGGAAAAAAAAAAATCTGGGCTTATTCCAGCTTTTAAAGCCATGACACAAACCAATCCTTGATGATGAAGGGCTGTGCTATGTGCAGAGATTTTTAATTCCTTTCTAAACCACTTTCATGCAAAACATTCATGTTTTCCAGAGCTCAGTGAAGCAATATCCGTGGCCCAGGAGAGCTGCTTGGGGAAGGGCAGTTCCAGTAAATGCCATCAGGAAAATGTTCATGGTTCTGCTGTGCCTCACACAGGGAAGCTCTGAAGAGACTCTCATTAGCACTCAGTGCCCATGCAGAACCCCTGGTGTGAGGAAAGCCTGATGAAAAACCCCAAACACATATTGCAGGGTTAAAAGAAGTCAAGAAATAATTTAAATAAAAGAGCCACATCCTCAAGCATAACCACATTCCCACAACCTTATTAACATTCTTTTCCAAAGCTAGTGACTTTTGCCAATTAAGGGGTTCACGTTGCATCACCTTTGGCCCTGTAATGGCCATTTAATGAGGTTTCCCATTTAGCAGTGCCAGAGTAACTCAGTGCAAAGCCTCAGGGTCACAATCTCTGCGTGCCCAGAGCTGCTCTCAGTTTCTGCTGTCCCTCAAGAAGGGACAGTGACACACAGCACCGTTTGGATACAGGGACACCTGTACAGGGTCTGGAGCAACCTGGGATAGTGGAAGGTGTCCCTGAATAGGAGAAGGTCTGCAGGACAGTGTCAGCTGCACCCTGTCCATCCCTCACCACTCCCCGTGAAAGGCAAGAGAACAGTTAAAGCAATCAGTGTCAGGTTGTTGAGCAATCCTGAGAGCTCACAGGGCTCAGAGCACCAGGGAAGACATCGCCTGTTCCTGTCTGCCACCGAATGACACAAACGTGACACTGCAGCCACGCCTGCAACACGACTGGGGCAGGGGCTGGGCAGCTCCCAGCACTGCAGCTCACCTGCTCCGGGGCTCCTGCACGGCTCAGCGCTGCCCCTGGGGAAGGGGGAAATACACGGACAGGGTTTAGCCACACCCCAACGCCCGCTTACACCGCTGCTGTTTCACTGAAAACAGAAATTTAAAAGAAATAAATTAACGGCACAGGGGTATTTTGATTTTCTAATAGGATTAAACTTGGTGACTCCCAGATCAGAAAGCCACGTGCAGGCTCTGCTGCACAGAGCAGCACTTTTAACACCCACATCTCACATTCCCAGCAGTTCAGAGTTAGTTTTTCCCCTGTCTCCCATCAGGCTGATTAACAGTGTCAGGCTATCAATCACTCGGAGTGCTCACGGGGTGCAGAACAAACGAGCGTAGAACATAGCCTGGGTCTCTCTTGCCACTCTTTGACACAAAGATGCCACAGCAGCCATCTCTGCAACGCCAGTGGCAGCCCGGGGTGGGGACAAATAACCCAGAAAGACTGAAAAAAAACTAATTATGGGCGGATGTCAAGCCCTGGAAGCATTTAAGGCCAGGGTGGATGCTGCTCTGAACAACCTGGGATAGTGGAAGGAATCCCTTCCAATCCAAACCAGTCCAGGATTGTGTGGTATTTATAAAAGCAAGATTTTATCACCTATTTAAAAGCAGTGCTACAAAGGTATTTGCTGCACGTGGAGATACCAAATGCAGCATCCCACTTACAGTCAGAAAGGTGTTTGAAACTTGCTTGGGCAGCCTTTTTCTGAAGGATCACCTTTCATTTCTGGTCACACCATCTTGGTCACCTCATGCTTTTGTCCAGGCTGAAGAAAGAAAAATAAAGGAAAAATGCTGTTAATAATCACCTAACCATCCTTTTTTTTTTTTTTTTTTTTTTTGTGAAAAGCATCTTTTATCTGAAAACCAGATAATTACAACAGTTAAAAGGAGGATATCTACTGAAAATTCATGTTAGCTACAGAAATATTTGAAAACATTTTCCTGAAAGCCCTAAGTTTTCAGTGGTTTGTATTAAAATATACACAGCTGTGTATGCTTTAAAGATAGATATATAATATATATTAAAAGATATACATTTAATGTATACATATATGTATTTATATTTTTTTTTCTCCTTGATATGCCCGATTTCCAGCGCACGTGGCAGGTCCCGGAGAGCAGAGTCTGAGGGGGAAGCGCCATTGCCACATCCTCACCTCGCTCGTGTCTGCTCTGAGGGGGAAGCGCCATTCCCACATCCTCACCTCGCTCGTGTCTGCTCTGAGGGGGAAGCGCCATTCCCACATCCTCACCTCGCTCGTGTCCTGCCGCCGCAGCCGCTCAGCGCCGGGGCCGGGGAGAGGCGGCGCTGGCCCTGAGGGAGCCTCGCTGGAACATGGCGGGGGAAGGTGAAGCTGAGGAGCCGCCTCAACCAGCACCGATTTCCTGCGCCTGAGGGACGCAGGGTTTGCCGCAGGCCCCGCCGGGAGATGCCGAGGCCGGTTCTGGTCGTGGTCCCGCTGAGGCACCAGAGAAACCGGAGGAACCAGCTCCCGCCGCCCCGCGCGCGCCGAAAGGGCGATGGAGCCGCCGCATCCCGCTTATATAGGGCGGGAACGGGCGGGCGTGCGCGCCGCTCTTCCGGCCGCCAGCGCCCCCTGCCGGCCCGGAGGACCCAGAGCCGGGAGAGGGCGGGGTCGGGATGGGACATGGGAGGGGACACGGAACAGGACACCAATGGGACATGGAGCCCTGCCAACCGCAGAGACACTAGGCTGCTAAGGGATGGATATCCCTTTATCCCTTTTCTCAGCTGCTCCTGGAGTCCCCCACCTCTTGGGCTCCCAGCGTGTCCTGGGACAAAGTGAGGACCCTCTGACCCCCACTGGGGACCCTCTCACCCTGCTTCAGCCACCCTGAAATGTCCCTAGCTTGGGGACATCCTTTCCCTCCCATTGCCTTGACTGCCCTGCTCAGCCTCCCCATCCCCATCCCATTCCACAAGGGAAAAATCCCATAAGAATCACAAAGATAAATCCCTTTATTTGCTCAGAAGAGACGCAAGATACAAGTGGTTTCAGGTGACATCAGGACAGCAGCACCTCCCTGCCACAGTGACAAACTCAAGGACAGGAGCAGGGGCTGGCCTGGCTCCATTTTCCTTTGCATTGCTCTGGACAATTTTTTGGAGCTAGAGACCCTCCACAACTATGGGATTGCCGTGCACAGGACTCGGGGGTCCCTTCCCCAGCCAGCCAGCAGTGCCAAAAGCCAGTGCTCTGGACGCAGAGCCAGTCCCATGGGATAACTGGAGCAGATCCCATCATCTGAGCCCATTTCTAGGACTCTAATTGCGCTCAGCTTTGCTCCTCAGCTCCTCCATGGCCTCGCTGTGCCGCCTCTTGTCCTTGGCACGGATGATGGTCATCCTGAAGAGCTTGCAGTAGAGCTCCACGGCCGCGGGGCTGTCGTCATTGCCGGGAATGGGGTAGGAGATCAAACACGGGTTGCAGTTCGTGTCCACCACCCCGACCGTGGGGATGTTCATCTTGGCCGCGTCCCGGATGGCCACGTGCGGCTCGAAGACGTTGTTGAGGGTGCTGAGGAAGATGAGGAGGTCGGGCAGGCGGACGCCGGGGCCGAACTGGATGTGGGCGTTGGTGAGGAGCCCGCCCTGCCAGTAGCGGGTGTGCGCGTACTCCCCGCACGCCCGCGCCGTGCTCTCGACCAGGTGGCAGAACTGGCGCTTGCGGCTGACGAACAGGATGATGCCCCCGCGGTAGGCGACGTGGGCTGTGAAGTTGAGGGCCAGCTGTAAGTGCTGCATGGTCTGATCCAGGTCGATGATGTCCTGATCCAGGCGGCAGCCGAAGATGTAGGGCTCCATGAACCTGCGGGGGCAGCGGGAGGGTGGCACAGGGGACACGGGGATGGGGGGTGCGGGCACGGAGCGTTTCTGGATGTGTGGAACCATCCCATGCTCCTGCTCCTGGCTGATACCAGGCGTTCACTGCAGAGCCCT
Organism: Acridotheres tristis; assembly: GCA_037013685.1. Taxonomy (NCBI): domain Eukaryota; kingdom Metazoa; phylum Chordata; class Aves; order Passeriformes; family Sturnidae; genus Acridotheres; species Acridotheres tristis. The sequence goes on along the minus strand of CM072904.1, from coordinate 8,379,603 downwards.
CGTACTCTGTCTGTCCCAGTCTCACACGCTCTCTGCCCACATTTGGGGAGATCCCTGCAACCTGGCCTGCGTGGGCAGTTCCAGGCTCAGGCCAATCCAGCAAATGTGGTCTGGGGAAGCATTCCTGATGTCAACCGGATCATGAACAGCACCACTCACCTGTGCCGACATCCCTTTTTGTGCCCCAGGTGCACCCGAGCATCAAAGAGATCTTTCAGGGTGAAGAGCTCCTTCACGTTGAAGAAGTCGGGGTGGCGGAGAGGCTCGGTCAGCAGCTTGTCATCCTCAGCTGAGAGCAGAGAAACAAACAATCATTGTGTTTGTGGGGACGAGCCGGGACTGCAGAGTGGCACCATGACCGCTGCTGCGAGGCGGGCATCACTCAAGGACCGGGATGCCAGGGATGCAGTGCCCGGCTCTGGGCACTCACCGCGGGGCCGGCTGCCTGCCGGGGCCGGGGCCGGGACTGGGACCGGGACGGTGCTGTAGAACCGCGGGGCTGCTGCGGGAGAGAAACACGCGGGTCACACGGGCGGGCCGGGGCGCTCCGAGCCGAGCCGAGCCGAGCCGGGCCAAGCCCCGCCGCTCACCTGCCCGCAGGAGCCGCAGCACCGCCATGGGCACGGAGGAGGAGGAGGAGGCGGAGAAGGGGAAGGTCAGCGGCGCTTTCCGCTTCCTGCGGGGCGGAGCTCAGCGCACCCTCCGCGCTCCCTGGGGCGGTTGCTCGCACCGCTCCCCGCCCTCCGCGTTTCGTCGCCGGGTAACGCTCCGTCCCCTCGGCCCGCTCCGTCCCCTCGGCCCGGCCCGGCCCGGCCATGTCCGGTCACATCCCGGGGGTTCCCCGGCGCTTCCAGGAGCTCACTCTGTACCGCGGTTACGGGTGAGCGCTGTCCCGGGCGCGGCTCCCGGCGCGCCGCTTCCCGCGCCACCTGTGCGCCACTTGTGTGCCACCTGTGCCTACCTGTGTGCCACCTGTGCCTACCTGTGCGCTACCTGTGCGCTACCTGTGCGCTACCTGTGCTCTCCCCCCGCAGGCAGCCGCCGGTTCACCCCCGGTTCCGCACCGCCAACCAGACCTACGGCAGCAGGGCCCCCACGGTGCACGAGTTGCCGGTACGGGACCCAGCACCCGAGGCAGATGGGGACGCGCTGTCCGTGTCCGTGTCCATCCCCGGTACAGCCGGGCTTTGCAGGTGCTGGCCGTGTTGGTATTGAAAACATCCCCCCTACCCCATCCCCGACCCCCTTTTCTCGCCACTCGCAGAACTCCTTCCACTCCATGCCGCACAAGTTTTCGGATCATCTGAGCAAGAGCGGCATGTACAGGAACGACAGCCTGAACACATCCCTGGAGAAAAGCCACTGCACCGGCTCTGACACCTTCATCACCGCCTACGAGCACCTGGATTTCCACCCCAGCTACAACCCCAGCGGCCCCTCGCACTGCCGGGACCAGCCGCTGTAAGGAGCGCTGCAATTCTGTCTGCCCGCCCACAGCCAGCCTTGGTACTCAATGGAGCCGTTAGATTACAGAGGGAATGGTATTAGGTGTAATATATTAAAGATTTAAGGTGGTTAAGTGTGTTAAGTAGCTCGTGTGAAGCATTTTAACTGATTTATCAGCGGTGTATAAATACTAGAACGACATAAATTCCCCTTCTCCCCTTCTGTCACTAATGACCCTTTACACTCTTGCCTCGTGTACCACATTTCATTAAAAATTAAGATCTAAACTGCTTCTCTACTATTTAATGAATAATCAGTCTGCAAGTTTTCCAGAGGTATTCATTAACTCTTTGGATTTCTTGTAGAAAGTTCATGTTTCCTCTCTCTCGAAAATACAAAGTTTTAAGAAATTATTCAAATAATGACAAGTAATGAAAAAGAAGATTTTTTTTCAAGTTTTATTGGAACAACTGTAGGTACAGGCAAAGAAACTGCATCAGTTGGACAGTGACTGAAAGAATACCTGAACATTTTTTGGCTTAAAAATGAGTTTTTAAGAAAAACTACTTTGCCTGTTTATGGATGAGAAACAGTCCCACCTTACATTAACAATGAACATAGTATTATTCAAACTGTTTGCTAAAAACAGAAATAATGAGTGTAACATTATGTCCAAACACCACTGCAGTTTATACTCCTCACATGTCAGAAATATTCCCTGTTTGTGGTAAGAGCTGGGTAAATCCCCCTCTGCTGCAAACACACCAATAAACTGGAACAGAGAAATAAACTGAGCAGAAATGGGCCCGAAAAGTTAATATTTCAAAAATTTAACATCTGAAAACAAATAAGCAACCCTCTTTCATTTGCTGTGATTCTTGCATGAGACTCTAGACAATAGCTGGAGCTTCTTAGAACTTCCCTTTCTTCTCCTGAAATGAGAAAATAACAAAGTGCTGAATCAATAGTTGTGACAATGTTACATATATTTTTATGCACAGATTTTTCTGCAGGTGGCATAATTTAGGGATAAGGCTGCCTCTTAAAAATATAAACAGAGTGGATTCTGTCACATACGTTCCCACTCCATCTGAAAACACCCACCTCTGCTTTCTTGCCTCAATTTCTTTCCTTTTAATTTTATTCTTTAAACCAGTTCCTTTGAAGAGTTTGCCATGCAGTGTATCAAACTGTTCAGAGGTTGGGTCAAATACACATTTTTAAAAAGAAATACCTGTACAAATTCAAAATATCATCCTAAAAATGACTCATTTTACCACACAGGATCTACCTGGAACAATCTCTTTCTACTCTGTCTTTTGAAAGGAAGATTTTCACATTTGCAGACAAAATTGTATGAAGCTGAACTATCACCAACTGAAGGGATGAACAATTAAAAAGCTTCTACATTAATAAAAGAAACGGGGGCAGGGATAGTTTGTTCCTGTATAAAGAGCAGCTACATGTCAAAACACCTGTTCCTATAATAGCAGCAAAGAATTGGAATAAAAAATTAAGAGAGTTCTTGTTGTCCCTTAAGGATTCTTGAAGATTGGTCCCAAAGCACCAAAAACAGTACTTTTACTGAGGTAAAAAATGAAGCAAAAAACCTCTTTTTCACATTTATCTGACAGGTGTGGTACTGCAGCCAGGATCTGTAACTCACCAGAGCCCTAATAAAAAGCAAGTGATTTAATCACTTAATATCTAAATTAACAAGTTTTGTGCTCTGACTGGAAAGAAAAATTAGCACTGTGCATTTTTTAAAAATATGAAGGGTAGCTTTACAAGATTTAGAAGAGCTGAGTTTATGGCTCCATGTATCTACTGCAATAAGGGATTAATTGGTGTCTCAGGAGGGAAAAGGAGTTTTCTGGACACTCCCCAGAGCTGGCACTGGGGTGACAGGGCCAGCAGGGCTGTGCCCACTCTGTGCCCTCCCTGGGGCTGTCATGGGCACTGTAAACAGGAAATAAAAACTTTATTTTGGAACTGCTTTTATGCAGATTCAGTGCTGCAGTCCCTTGGTACCACGTGTGGGAATTTATTGCCACTCAATATAATCTCTTTTATTCCTCAGCCTGCTCAGTGATGTTTAAAAGGGATTTGTTATTGCTCCAAACCACCAGACTTCTCTTTTCTGAACAAGTGATGAGAACTGAGCCAGGATGAGGACACTGCCACTGGAGCCCTGGCTCTTCAGTTCCAGAGGTGCCCCTTAACGAACATTTATTACACAAGGGAAGATTCCACTTCTTGACCACAAACTCCAGCAAAGAAAACTTGGGAGTTCTGCTATCACAAGCACCATTCTCACCTCCCAAAAGCCACCCCTTTGTATTTTGTAAATTCTTCTCCTTCATTTTTTGTTACAAAGAATTCATGGCATCCTCAGTCAGGAGGGAAGAAGAGAGAACACAAAAATTATTACTCACTCAAGATGATGACACAAACCATAGGAGCACTCCAGTTTCACGGTCCACGGGCAGAACCCCATTTATTAAACATTAGAAACTCAGCAATGTACACCAGTTCCTATATACAAATCAAGTTCATCAATTAAAAAAAAAAAAAAAAAAGTGCTGTTTGAAATCAGGTTTTATTTAAAGCACAAGGTAACTGGAATTGCATTTTCACTGGGAGTGAATCAGGTCACGAGTGGTACTGAGGACACAGACACAGCAACAGGGGCACGAGACATCTCTGAAGTCTTAATGTGGATTTACTGAAAACTTTTGAGGAGAAACATTCAGCTTTTCATACAAACAGTACAGAGTGCTTCCAACATCTCTAGGAAAATTAAGTGTACAGTTTAATCCTTTTAAAGCAAGGTACTTGGAAAAACTTCTAGTTTAAAATACCAGCCTATTGACCTATTCCAAACAAAAGGCTCAAATCCTGCAACGGAATCAAGGCAGAGCAAAAGATAAACCTGTGGAGAGGGAGTGCAGGCACTGAGCTAAGGAAAAACAACTTTTCCAAGGTATCCTACCACAAAATGGAGATGAGCTAACACACTGACCTTTAAACAACCCGACCGACCAACCCCAGGGCTACAAAAAGGGGGCTGGAAAGTCAGAAATGCCAAGTGAGCACTAGAAACATGTTTAAAACGTAGCTGCACGACAGCATGAACACACCAAGATGTTTAATTCTCTACATGCCACAGTCACTACTCTATGCTACACCGTATTTTGCCCACTTTCTGCATCACACCAGGGACACCATGGGATTCTGGATCCAGTCTCGGCTGCTTTTGCTCCATTTTGCAAGTTTAAGGCCAGCCTGGAGGAAGACTCCTGAAGCACTGAGAAACAAAGTGATGCTAAGTGGTGGTTTGGCTGAGAGAAGTTCTGCAGAAGAGCAGACAAAGAGAATATCAGACCAATTCACAGGGACAAGATGTGAGAACAAACTCCTCCAAGGACTTGACGACACAAAAACAAAAATGAAAGAGCCAACAACTCCAATTTACACCTTCTGAATTTGCAGCAAACCAGTGTGGGGGCACTTTTTGTGTGTGTGATGTCAATGTGCTACTTCAATCCTGCTGAAAGTCAGTACAAATAAAAAGATAGTAGTGAAAAATTGCTTTATTCTGGCTGCTGGAAACGGAGGCAGAGAAAAAGCCTGAAGAAAGAACAGTGCTGAAAATATCCGTGGCTGAAAAAATCCGTTTGTGTTGTGACTTCCTACAGCAAACTCAGCTTTGCTTTATTGCACCAAAATTGTCAGTGAAAAGTTCACAGAAATGTAACATTTTAAAAACCACTTCTGAAAAAGGAAAGTTAAGGGCACTCAGTTCCAGAAAGTTCATTCAGGGAACCAAAAAGCTACCTCTGGGTAACTGCAGGGCATCAAAATGAGAGAGTTGAGAATAACGAGGAATTGTCTGAGCCCTGCAGGCCCGACAGTACAGAAATCCAAGGAAATCCAGGGAAATCATGTTGTCTGAACAGACAAATTCCTTCACTTGTCTTGGACTGCAATTGTGCTTGGAATCATCTGCTAGCAGGAGGTTCTGGGTATTCAAAAGGACTTGGAGCAGCTGCTGAGATCACTTTGCACAGGAGGTGCAGACAGAGCCATCCACTCGATTTACCTGAATGCGAATTTGCAATTTTATCTTCCGGGCTGGATCTCCACAGCTGCACTCGAGTTCTGCTCAGGGACCTCATCCCACAGTCCTCAGGGTGGGAAAAACTGAGCTCCCAGCAAAACCCACCCCACAGGATTGTCCTGAGGCAGCTTGGGATGGCCAGGGTCACATCATCTGCACTGCCACCCAAGGCTGTGTTTTCCTAGGATCTCTTAACAGGCTCCTAAATAAATTCTGTGCGCAAACAGGTTTCCCTTTGAGAGACAATTAGAGGCCTCATAATTTAAAGTGTGATCAGCCAATATCTTATCTACAGTAACTACAGCATCCTGTAGGAATGCAAGCCCTAAAAATCATTATAAAAAATATTTCCTTAGAGCACTTTAAATAATTTACAAAATTCTACAAAAGCTACGAATGCCTATCCGTGATATCCCTGTTAAATAGAATTATTTTCACATTAGTGTGTGTATGATATACAGGTATCAGCATCTCCCACTGCCTCTTCTTTCCTGTCTCAAGCTTTATCAAGGTAATTACAATCACAGTTATTTTATAAAAAGACTGCTAGTGTAAAAAAAAAAAAGTACTTACATATTTGAAACCTTTTTTTCCAAGAGGGAACCTGGGCAGTCCCCTGCAGGTAGGTCAGTAAATTTTGCACAGGTTTTGGTTGAAAATTCCTGTCCTTGGTGTACTTCACTAGCTGCTTCCCTGTTCTGCAGGACAGGTATTTTTCCTTCAATTTTGGAGCTCGATACCTGAACTTCTTCCTGCCTGTCGACTTTTTCTTCCTTAATGCATATCTGCACACTGTTATCTGCACATGCTCCTCTACTATTCTGCACTGCTGCTGCTGTCACACTGAATTCCTGCCTTGGGCAAGCTAAACTTGGATCTGGCCTCTTGTCCAGCTGGTTATTTCCTCCCTTACTGCCCACCTGAGCATTCTGCTGAGCTGGCTCTCTGCTGACTTTATCTGCTTTTCCCACACTGCACTCAGGGCGTGGGGGATCTGCACTGCAGTCAGCCCAGCTGCTTTGGTGGATATCTCCTTCCTTGATCCACATCTGGGTGTTCTCAGCTCTGCAGGTTCCTCTGCAAACCTTATCAGCTTTTCCTGCTGCCACACTCTGCTCCTGTGAGGAGTGGGACTGATCCCCTGGAGCATCAGCCTTCCTGCAACCCTCAGCTGCCTCTTTGAGACACTCAGCTCCTGCACGGGTTTCTGCTACATGGGGATTCACCCCTTCCACAGTGAGTTTCTGAGAAGAACTGGGTGCTTTTATTGCTGGTGTAATTTCCCCACTAAATTCACCTTTTGGCAAGGGGTTAAGTACATCTGTGTCCTGGGAAGCTGCCTCCATTCCCAAGGCACTGCTCTGGCTGAGCAAACCCTCTGCTTTCTGCTTTTTGTTCAAAAGCATCGATTTCTTCCTGTCCCGGGCATATTTCAGACCTGCAATAAATTTACTTGAGATTTTTAGTTGGAAGGTATTCTTCCTTTTAGATCTGGGCTTTGCATTCATGACCTTTCTTACTTTGCACCCTTCATTTCTGCTGGGTTTTGGGGGCTCAGTGTTACGGACATTCCTTTTACCTGCTGCATTCCCAGGTAATTCCCCAGCAGCAGCAGCAGCACCTTTGATCCCTCCCAGTCCTTGCTTAGCTTTTGACTGACCAGTAGTAGGAACATTCTCTGCAGAGGAAGCACATTTTCCACTGCCAGCTAACATTGCACTTTTCCCTTCTGTTCTCTGGGAGTTCTTCACCTCCTCAGTTTGCTGAGCTACCTCAGCCTTTTTACTCTGACCCAGCACAAGGTCCACCTCGTTTTCCACCGGCTGCTGCTTTGCTTTTCCTTTATTACCAGTTTGTTTGGTCGCTCTGAATAGGTCCAGACTTGCATCACCTTTCTGCATGTCTGAGCTGCTTGCAGAGTCTTTAGCCTTTTCTGCCAAAAACCTCCTGATTTCTTGCTCGATGCTGTCATCGCTGTCCACTGAGCTGCTGTCACTGGTGTCTGACACAGCTGGGAAAGCACATTTTCTATTCTTAGCCCCCCGCTGGTTTGAAACTGGTTTAGGTTTATTGCCTTTTTTAAGCTGCAAGTTAAACTCCACGTTTTTCATTGTTTCTGGCTTGTCATTGGGAAGTTTGATGTTGTCTGGAGGGTTCCTGACTGCGTTGTCCCTCACAGATTTCCTAGGTTTTGAAAGGCAGCTTTTTAACAGCGAGGGATTTTTACATTTCCCCTCGTTTTGTTGGAGGCTACTGAACTCATCCAGCAGCTGAGTTTCTGTCTCACTGAATCTGACTTTCTTCTTGCACTGAGCTTTCTGATCCTTGGATTTCTTCTTTAACTTCCTTTTAGACCGTAACAGGTCCTTGATAGCACTATCCAGGTCCTCATCACTGTCCAGAGAGCTGCTCTCATCACCCGACCCCTCCCTCTCTGAGGTCTGGATGGGGTTTTTTGTCGGTTTTCTTGTGCTACTCTGAACCTGCAGAAAAGGGTTTACAGAGTCCAAGGCCACACATCTGCTGCCATCAGAGCCAGACAATTTGGGAGCCACCAGCTGCTGCTGCCTCGGGTCTTTATTACTCTGAGCATCCCGGAGTTCTGTGGGGCTGCTCAGGGCACGCTCCTCTTGGAGCACAGGGAATTTGGAATTGTTACCTGGCTGGAAAAGTCCTGTCTCCAGCTGTTCAGGTAGTTTTGACCCCCCTTGTTTTGCTGTTCTGCCTTCCCTTTTCAGCCTCCTTTTCCGGGTCAGGGATAATTTCAGTGTTTTGGGCAGAGCAGGCTCAAGGGTCCTGGTGAGGCTGTTTGGATCAGAAGGCAAAGGCATCTGGATGGAGCGTGACAGGCTGGGAGGTTTTGTTCCAAGGTTTTCTGACTGTGCTTTCAGAGCCAAAAAAGCCCTGATTTCTTGCTCTATGCTGTCATCACTGTCCACATGGCTGCTGTCACTTTCACAACGGGAGGACGAGAGAAGCTGGGGAGAAAAGAAGGAGTCTGCAGTGAGGGATTTGTTGTCACTTCCCATTTGGGATGGCATGATTGTTTTGGAAATATCCAGGATAGCTTCGGCACACATGAGTTCTGCAGATGTGTCTGCTCTGCAAGAAGCCTGCAAAGTGAGTTCACAAGCAGCAATCTTGTTTTCTGGAAGTGCAAAATGTCTGGCTTTTTTCAGTGGTTTAAACAGCTTATTAAAGTCATTGCTGGTGCTTTCTAATCCCGTTGACTTGGAATTAATTTCTTTTCTCTTGTTGCTCATAGGGTTTTTATGGATTTCTGCTGAGGCACTTTTTGTGGAGCTAATTGTCAGGCTGGCAGAAATATCTGCCATACCCTTTGGATCAAATTGTTCCCTGTGCAAAGGGACACAGTTTGCTGCATGACCTGCCTCTTTCCTGGTTTTCTCCAGCTGGTAAAGCTGAATGGCTTCTTCGATGCCATCATCACTGCTCGAGTCAGACGTGTGCATGCTCTCCTTTGTAAGTGCTTCCCTTGGCTCCCAGTAATGAGCTCCACTTCCCTCCTTCTGCTCCACGAGCCAGGGCTGGCTGGCAGTGGCCATTTCTAGATATGCTTGGTTCACCTGGCTGAAATCACTGGGCTCTGCTTGGATTTTTGACTGCAAACACTTGGACTGGGCGCTGGATTTCTGCAGCTTGGGATGGTGTCTCAGGAGCAGAGCATTACAACCTTGCTTTATAGCACCACAGTTTGTTCTGTTTGTTGCTTCTTTGCTGCATTTCAGGACAGACCTCACCCGGCAATCTTTTTTGTCCTCCTCGGTAACACATTTACTAATTTCTTGCTGCTTCTTCTCATTCAGGAACTGCACTATTTCAGCTTGTATGCTCTGCTCAAAGGAGTCATCGCTGCTGATGCTCTGAGGGGAAGCAGGTTGGAGCCTTTTCCCAATTGCCAGGTGGTCAGACAGGTACTCTTCTGAGAGCATCTCGGCTTTAAACTTCACAGGGAGGAGGTTACTTGCCACTTTGTTCTGGGAGAAATCTCTTTTAAACCTTTTGTCTCTGCTTACATTCGCAGAACGCTGTGCATTCCTCGGCAACGACTGGGCACTTTTGCTTTTTGTTTTCAAGTACTCCTGGATGGCTTCCTCTATACCTCGGTCCACAGAATCGTCGCTGTCAGAATCGAGCAGGAGAGTCCCAAATTCCACATTCCCTTCCACTTCGCTGTCACCAGAATCCTCAGGGCACCCACACTGGGTGTACTGAGGATGCTTCCGCAGCAACGTGGAGCTCGATGTGACTCTGGCACTGGGGCCTTTTTCTCCCTTCTGTTTCTTCTGCATAACACAGGCACACTCATTGTTCATACCCAGGGCAGGCTCTTGGCTTTGCAGGTTGTTGAAGATCATCTGAACTTTGGCGCTCACAGAGGTTCTGCTGACGCTGCTGTCGGATTCAGGGAAGCAAACGGGGTATCTACAATTCCTTGATGGTCCAAAGGACTCCCATTTTGTCTGAAGAGCTACCAGAGGAGGAGCATCCATAAGGAACATTCTAGCAGACCACAGCAAAGTCCACGATGGAACAGATTTTCAGACTGGTCTCTCCTCCATCCTAAAACCAAGAAAAAAAGGAAAATATTTATTAAGCGTGTGACTTCTAGAAATTCCGTGGAATAATCTTAATAACATAAACTGTAAATTATTAACACTCAGAACAACTGTGCTAGATAATCAGTTACTCCTCAAGATCACTTCAACAGGTCAATCAGTCACTACTGCCACTGGGGATAAGGCAGAGCACTCATCATTTGTGGTTTGTAGTATTTTCTGGCAAAATTGTAACCCAGTCCAGGTAATTCACTTCTGAAACTCTTGCTGTGCTTTCCAGTCCTTTCTGCATGTGCTCCCAAATATTGGTGCACTGCCCAGACCCACAAAAACCCACTGAGATGGTATTCAGTGCACTGGTGTGTGCAATGCCCTTTGAGGTTGTCTGAATACTTTTGCAGAAAACTTTGTGGCAGGAGAGAAAGAACAATTTGAAGGAATCCTTCCATAGTGGGAGTGGAGAACCCAGCAAAATACTCTGCTCACTGTTTCCTTTGGCATAACTGCCTTTTTTAAGGATCACACAGCTCAGCTTTCCAGTTTTCCAAGGAAAGCAGCACTGGCTGTGTCCACATGGTGCAGGATGGGTGGATGTGGAGAAACCTGGACCATCATCTGGGATGGTGGGACACAAACCAACTCCTCAGAGAGCAGAGTACTCACACAATATCCCAAAACAGATTTTACTGGATCTGACGTGGCATTAAACACACACACAGCTGAGAGACTTGGGGCAGCTCAGAGAGAAGGAAAGGGAACTTACTTCTTCCTGAAACACACTCTACAGCAATAACCCCGAGACATCAGTCATCCGGCCTCACTGCAGGATAAAAGCTCTTGGCAAACACAGATCTTGGGGAGTGTACAAAAGCAGGATGAGGATTAGGAATTATTCTTTGTGTTCCAGCAGAAACCACAGACAGAACGAAGCTTTGGTGTGTGGAAGAGTGGAAAAAGCCACCCGCAAAACTCCAGTTAACACCCAAAGAGTGATAACTCCAGTTAACAGCACCTCAAGTGGTCCCATGAGGGTCGAAGGCTTCACCTGCAGCATCACTTAGTAGGATCAAGGGTGACAGTAATTCCCAAAAACTCCAGCACTTGGGTGGCTCTTCAAGCCCAGGCTCCCCACAAACACAGTGAGTCCCAACTCCAGCAGCACTGGACTCTGCCAATGTACAGGAACATGATTTTCCCTCTGAAACCTCCCTAACCTTGCACTTGTCAATTATTCTCTAGTTCTGGTTTCAAATTAATCAGTGGCATTAAATATTTTAAAGCATTAATGACTCTAAACTCTTGAAAACTTTTATTTATTTACTGAGAGTAAGGTAACAGACAACCAGGGAAGACAATTCTTCATCACTCTTCGCTTGGGCAAATATAAATTAAAAACATTTTTCCTTGTAATAAGCAGCTAAGAATCAAAAAGACAGAAATTAGGATACCTCATTACCTTGAAGCAACGCAATTAACAAACTTTAGCTCCCAGCTTCATTAAAAAATAAAACCCCAACGTTTTTCCTATTAACCTATTTCCACAATTTTCAGAGAAGGGGCAGGAGCCTTCACTACCCCACCCCTGGGCTGCGGGTCCTGCAAGAATTACACGGGATTGGGGTGAATTTTTGTGTCCCAGCACCCACCCAGGGCACCCATGGAGACCCTGAGGGGGGACATGAGGGGACACTCACTCAGGGGGTATTCACAGAGGGTGTGAGGGGACAGGAGGGGACATGCACTGAGGGTGTGAGGGGACAGGAGGGGACACACAGTGAGGGTGTGAGGGGACAGGAGGGGACACACATCCTGAAGGAGGGGCGTACTATATGTAACTCTGTGGAGGAAAATGAGGGGACATGAGGGGACAATAACTCAGGGGGCACCTACAGCAGATGTGTGAGGGGACATGAAGCAACACTAACCCGGGGTGCATCTACAGAGGCTCTGTGAGGGGACACGAAGGGACACCAAGCCCGAGGGGCACACACAGAGGCTGCATGAGAGGACATGAAGGGACACTAACCCGGGGTGCACACAGAGAGGCTGTGTGAAGGGACATGAAGGGACACCAAGCCCGGGGGACACACACAGAAGCTCTGTGAGGGGACATGAAGCGACACAAACCCGGGGTGCACACACAGAAGCTCTGTGACGGGACATGATGGGACACAAACCCGGGGTGCACACACAGAAGCTCTGTGAGGGGACATGATGGGACACAAACCCGGGGTGCACACACAGAAGCTCTGTGAGGGGACATGATGGGACACAAACCCGGGGTGCACACACAGAAGCTCTGTGAGGGGACATGATGGGACACAAACCCGGGGTGCACACACAGAAGCTCTGTGAGGGGACATGATGGGACACAAACCCGGGGTGCACACACAGAAGCTCTGTGAGGGGACATGAAGGGACACAAACCCGGGGTGCACACACAGAAGCTCTGTGAGGGGACACGAAGGCACCCCCAGCTCGGGGAGCACCCGGCAGGGGCTGTGACGATCCCCCCACCACCCTCACGGACCGCCCGCAGCCGCCGCCCGCGGGACCCCCGCGGGGCGCCGCGCCCACTGCCCGCGGCCGGCCGGGCCCTGCCCTGCCCGCGCCGCCATGGCTCCCCCTTCCCGCCTTCCGCCGCCCCGGACCCGGGCCCGGGCCTCCCTCGGCCGCCGGCACGGCGGGGCCCGGCCGCGCCCCCCGCCCGCCGCTCACCTGCCGAGAGGAGGCCGACAGGGGGAGGGAACGGGGAGGGGGGTCGGCGGTGCCCGGGCCGGGCTGTCGGCTCCGCCGGGCTCCGCTCCGCCGCTGCCCGCCGCGCTGGTGCAGGGGCGGGCGGCGCTTCCTTCCCTGCCCCCGGGGAGCGGGAGGCATGCGCCGCAGGGCTCCGGCGGGGAGGCGGGGAGGGAGCGCACCGGGGCCGGGGCACAAAGGCAGCGGCGGCCGCTGGCCCCGAGAGGCGGCGCGGAGCTCGGGAGGGCGGCGGGAGCCCGGTAACGATCGCAACGGAAGGGCCGCCGGGGGAAGGGGCAGCCCCGCGGACAGGGCCGGGCTCCGCACCGCGCTGCGAGAAAACAGCGGCGGAAAGAGCGAGACTGTGCTCGGCTCTTGTGTCAGAGCTGTGCGCTGAGAAGGGGGATGATCCATCCGCTACCTCGGGCTGCCAGGCTGGGGGAAACTCAAAATACCGGCAGGATGCAACACTTGGCTGTCCCAGGCGCAAAGTTTGGGGTGCGGAACGAGAAGTGAGGTGCAGAGAGGCCTCTGCTTTCAAGTCAATACTGCGGATCTTGGAGCTGTTGGGTTGTTGGAGGTTTCACATAGCGAAACAGCAAAGTTTTAGTGCTGTGATTCATCCCTGTTCTGTTGGCAAACGGGTTTTCCCCGAGGATACACTGTGCTATCATCCCTGTGCTTCCAGAGCAAGAAGCAAGCTGTGGGATGCTTCCTTTGGGGACACCCGTTTGAACCTGCTCATTCCTAAAACACACAGAGTGAGTCACAGCTCTCAGTCTGTAAATCTGCGCAAGCATTTCCATTCCTCGACTCTGGCAAACAAAACCCCGGTGCCTCAACCCAAAGTGCTGCCTGGTTTCACTTTGTCCGTGCGTTTTGTTTCCCTGTTTCCCAGTGGCTGGGACACCTTTGAGGCTGCGGAGGAAATCAGCATTTTTTTGGCTGAAATGCTCAGGCTGGGTGATGTCAAGTGGGGAACAGCAGCTAAAGAGGGTCCCAGGCTGGAAATCGGGTGACTGAGAGCGCTGCCCTCTTTTTGTGCTCACTCTGTGGCAACTCATCACAAGATATGGGGCTGACATATAGCGAGGAACAGATTTTTATCCCAGAGATTCTTGTTTTGGAGAGCAAATATATTTCTGTGCCCTTTCCTCATCTCCAGCTTCACATTTTAATTTTTTTCCTCACCTCCAGGAATCCTCTACTACCAAACCAGGTCTGACTCTGGGAATGTTGGGCAGGACCATTTTCAAAGCATCAGACACAGTTACAAACTCGTATTAATTTATCTCTTGCTCTTACAACAGATAAAACAGAGCCGATAAGACATTTGCCTGTGTGTTCTTGTCCCTGGGATATGTAACATGCTTTTATGTTCTGATCTGGCTCGCTTGAACGAGACTGCTGAAAACAGCACAGCCAGCATCTGTGTGCAGGAGGAAACAATGGACTTGCTTTTCCTTCGCTGCAGAATTGCAGCCTGGAGGTGAGGAAACTTTGCTGCGCTCACCATATTCCTCCCTAGTGCTGCAGCAGAGGAAAGAAAGGCCTCTTGTATTCATGTATCCTCCCGGGCCAAGTCAATTTACATGTGAATGCACTTTTAAAATAAAATTAAAGTCAAAGCTGTGGCCAGAAGCCTGATAAATGTTTTGTGCACATGCAGTTGCTTGGGAGGGGGGAAGCTGCTGCTGCTGCTGGAGAATTCTGCAGTTCTGCTGTCCCCAGCCGAGGTGGCATTTGTGGCTCTGTGTGCCACTTTTACTTGAAAGAAGAGCAGAGCCTCTCCCCGGGATGATTTGTCTTCCTGATCCCTGATCTTGGTGGAAATGAGAGCAGTGGTCCCTGTCCCTGCTGGACAGATGACAAAGTCACCAGCACTAATTGGACCCCTCGTTAGAATGGCTGCAATAGCAGGGGAACGTTCACGTTTCCAAAATGAAACATCTCCCCCGACCCCCGGATCTGCTGCTCCTCTTTGCAGGGATAGGTGCTCATTACAGGTGCCTCTGGATACCTCAGAGCCTGAAATCAGAGCTCAGGTGATGGCTTTGTATTATTTTTTTTCCCAGCAAGAGAAAGGACAAGATTAAAACCAAATTAGCAGGAAGGAAAGGACTCACCTGGCAGATTTTGTTATCGGGTAACCTGTGGCTTCATGGCCAATTAATATTCCTACATGGAGCTATGTTAAAACACCAGCCATGTCTGCTGTGCTGCTGTTTTTTGGGAATATGGGTCACAACTGATGCTGGCTGAGGGCAGGAGGGAAGTCAATAACTTCAGATTCCACAAACCCTTTCCTCTGTTGGAGGCAGTTTTGCATTCCCCAAGCACCTCTTTGAGTTTTGAGGCAAAACTGATTTACACCAGCGCAATCCTGCTGTGACCATTGAGTCTTTTGGGGTAAAAGCAGCAGAGAAAGGAAGTGAATGGAGCCCAGTCTGATTTTCCCTCACCCTCAGTGTTTTGGGTCCATTTTTCACACGGCTGCACTGAACTTCAGGACACTCAGAGCTGGCCCTGCTCCAACATCTCCCGGCCCTGCTCAGCTCCTTCAGTCTGATCTCAGATGATTTATTAAATGGAGAACAACTGGATCATGTAGTAAGATGGCAAATTGAAGAGTTTAGTTGTTATTTAATAAATGCCAAGGAGACTCATGAGGCCTTGAAGTTATAATAGAAAGATCTAATTTAGGAAAAAAAAAAAAAGGGAAGAGAGATGCTGGTGAAAGCTGCTAGGAAGCAGTGCTGGGTATTGAACATTTCTATTTACCCTCTGAATGGACCAGAGATGGTCTGAGCTTCCTTTTAGCAGGGCTGGATGCTGCCCAGGGAAGCAGCACCTGAGGCAGGAGGAGGTTTAAGGGCAGGTTTTGGTGGAGCTCAGTCCTGGAAGCTGTGCTTTGTCCTGCCTTGGAACACAAGGTTGACAGATTTTTGTAAGGAAAGAAACCAACCGACTCCATGAAGCAAATCAAAGTGTAATTATAGGACAGAGGCAGGTTGCAGAATGCTTTTAACATTTTTGAGTCAAAGCTGGTGGACTTCCCATTCATCACTGATCATTATACAAAGTGCAGCTGAAGGTCTCCGTGGGGCACAGCTCATTGCTTTGGAAGATGTCCGTTTTCCTTGTTCATTCCAAGTGTATCTGGCATTAAAAACACAAAGTGAAAAACACAATTTAGTGCCAAGAGTTTTAGCTGTAACCCTGACCTTTTCTTGCTACCATGTGGCAGAGACCTCTAAAATATCAAAGGAAATGACAGCCCCTCTTTTATATTCTGTACCTGGAACCTTTTAATGGTTTCTGTATGACTCATTCCTATCTAGGTTAAATGATAAATATTTCATGTTTACAATCCTGGACATGGGCCGTGTGGGCTTTTAAGAGTTTTCTTTACACAAATCCCTCCTTTCTGTCCATCTCCGCGGGCTTTGCTCGGAGGCAATGCTGTCAGTATTCCCACAAGGACACTTCCAGCTGGCTCCTGTGCTTGTCACAATTCTGCTTGTGCCCATTAGGTGTCAGACTCTTATCGGCTCAGTCTCCAGTTCCTGGGATTTCGAGGAGAATATGAGAAGCTTTTCTGGGATGCTTTCTCGCCTGTGGGTCCTACCCAGAAATGGCAAATTGGATGCTCTGGTGCTCACCGGGCCACCAAACAGGGACTCTGTGCTGGTTTTGTCTCAGGTTTTACCATCTGGGATTCCTCCAGAGCCACTGCTCGTCCCTGGGCTGCAGAATGAGCATCCAAGGCAGCAGCTCCTGCCCCAAACCTGCCGGGTTTTGCAGCACGTTTGTGTTTTTGGCTACTTCTCATTGCATTCCTGAGGTCAGCGCTTCCTATTGCAACAGCTCCTCACGCTGCTCTTGTGTCTGTGGGGTCACTGAGGTGTCAGAGCAATGAAGAACCTCTTCCCACCTTGTCCATCTTCCTTTTGGGATGAGCACTTGGAACTGAGTGTTGATGCTCAGCACCAAGCCCTGCCAGCACCACGAATGCTCGGATATTTCCTGCACCTCAGGCCTTGGGAGCACGGCTGAACTCATGGGGATTCCTTCAGACACAGAAAGTCAGGCTTTTTAAAAACTTTTTAATGAACCGTGTGTAGTTTCCTGCAGCAACACTTTGATTCCAGCCATGAGCCAGGATATAAACACGGACATTTGGTGCCGTGAGTCGAGGTGGTTGGTAATGAAAAAGGGTCTTTGTGCCTTAAAATGGCTTATTTAAAGGGCAGGATCAAAGATGTACCTTGGGATAGATACCTGCCCTGCTACATGAAGAAAAGCCAGAGTAAAACAGATATGCTGTGCTCACTTTATATTTCAAAAGGAGACTGCTTTGAATTTGTGCTGCTGTTGCTGAGAGCTTTAATGGGGCAGGGGGAGGGAAAGAAAACACAACATCCTCCAACTGCCTTCATTACTGCTTCTCTGACTCTGCTGAGGAATCCCAGCACAGCCATGCACTTGTCCACCTGCAATTACCAGGTCCTGCATTTACAGAGAGCTTTTCCTGACCTGCTGCTCGCCCAGGAGCATCCCTGCAGCCCCCTCTAAGGCAGAGGCTGCCAGATTCTTCTGTGGAACAACTCTTGATTCCCAAGCAGAGCCATGCTGAGCACTGTCTCAGCCCCTATTAGCTCTAATTTTTAAAGTGTTTTTAAGAGGCATCTTCAGCTTTTCAGATCACCTTCAAGGAGTGCTCTATTTTTAGCACCCATGGACTCTCTTGGCTGCAAACAAGTGAAACCTCTCTGCGGTGAATTCACAACAGGGCAGCTGGCAGGGGTTCAAAGTCTCTGTCTGGAGCACAGCACGATGGAAATGAGGTGTCCCTGAGGTCCCTGCCTGTCCAGTCCCACCAGGGCCAGGCTGCTCAGCCTCATCCAGAGACACCTTTGCAGTTGCCAAGTGCTCTTTGCACAAGCGGCTTTGATTCAGGATTTGCAAACAGCTCCTGTTTCGTTCAGTGCTTAAAACCCTTCCTTAAATAAGTTTTGGATCAAGCCAAAGATCACCGCTGTTTTGAATTTTCATCAGAGTGAAAAAACACGCTGAGCTGGGGGTTTGTGCAATGCTTTGACTCGGGTTCTTCTCCAGCAAAGCAGCACAGAGTGAATTGCCCTCAACAGAGCAGCCTGCAGAGCCAAAACCTCCTCACTGCTCTGCAGGGTGAGGGGACCTCCCGGGAGCACTTCCAGGCTGGTTGGAGAACATCCTGATAATTATTTGAGATATTTCTTTTCCCCCAATCTTCATTCTGCTCTCCCAGTGCCCCAGCACTCCAGGGGGAGGGCAGGATCACCCCAACTCCATGCAAGGTGCAGCTGCTCGCCCTCCACGTGCCCTCCTGCTGTTCATGGGTCTTTTAGGGCCAGGACATATGGCCAGTGATGGGAATTTTGGACTAAGTACAGTGTCAGATTCACCCTCCCATCCTGCAGAGCTGTCAGTGATGGAAAAATGTTGACTGGGCACTGCAAATGCCTTGAGTACAACAGGTCCATAAGAGCTTTGGAGACAGAGCAGGATGTCAAATCCTGTGCTGGTAAGCATCAAGAAAAACGTGGTGTGCTTTCTCCTGGATGGGCTTTGTGCTGCTGGCATTGATGGGCCTTTTAAAGTGTTTCCTCATCCTGATCTTGAATCCTGTGGCAGCTCCTTGGAGAATAACCCAAACCCTCTCTGATCCTTCCCCCTTGGGTCACTGAGATGCTGAGAAGACAGTGTGGGACTACAAACCTTCACCCCAAATGAGGCTCAAAAACCACACAAATTCTTGTCACTGCCCAACTGGCCAGGAAGAATCAGAAGAGGAAAAAAACCCATTCCCATTACCTGTGGTGCTTTTCATTTTGCTCTCTCCTCGCTGCATCCCACACTGTGCAGGGTGAGGGCTGGGTGTGACCCTTAGCCAGGCTTCCCTGCTTGGCCGGGGCTCAGGAAAGCCACGGGCAGGGCAGGGAAGGTGTGGAGGCAGCACCTCGGGCTGTGTGTGCCTGCGTGGGATGGCAGAGCCAGAGCAGCTTGAGCCGTACGTGCTGGGAGGAAGGAACCGGCTGCGAGGAGCTGGTGGGAGGAGGAGGAGGAGGAGGGGAAAGCTGGGTGTCAGCAAACGAGGCAGATTGAGAGCTGAGACGTGTTAGTGGTTGTGTTGGGGATATGATCAACGCTCCCTTGTGACTTGCACAGCCGGCAGGGGCCTGAGTGGTGCAAATAGAAAATAAGAAATCAGTGGGAATGGAGCTCCTCCATCCCCTTGTGCTGCAGGAGGCTGCAGGGGAGGGTGAGGCCCTCACATGCCTTGCAAATCCAGGGATGGGCTCATCCAGCTGCCACAGGGCAGGAGGTGGGCAGGCTGGTGGGTGGCACAGGGCAGCCCCTGCTCCAGGGAGCTGGGATATCTGTGTCTGGTGGGTGCTGCCAGCACAGCCAACTCCATGGAGTGCAGCCTCCTTTTCCTTTGGATACCTGTGGGTACGGCCCTGAGGGTTTGATCCTCAAAATCTCTGTCTGGAGATATCCCCAGCACAAGGGATCAGAAATCTGCCACTTGTTTGGGTGCTGGACAGTGGCTTGGCCTCAGCACCGTGGGGAAGGGGGAGCTGGAACACAGGGTGGGAAGAGGGGGGCTTTTCCTCACCCCCTCAAATCTCTGTGGTGATAATTCGTGAGTGTCACTGGCACGTCTGTTCAGAGGGAGAGCAGTAATACAGGTCCAGCTGAGCGATGAAATTGCTTTCAGGGCTGTTGATTCCCAGCTCGGGGATGTGTGGTCAGCCTGACTGCAGGCTGAGGATTTTTAATTTATTTTTTCTCCTCTCCATTGCCCTGTTCCTTGCAGCCAGCAGAGATCAGTAGCATGTCAAGCAGGCAGAGGCAGGATCTGTGAATCCTATCCCCCTGTTCCCATTCTCTGGGATAGATGGGCCATCTGGGCTCACTCACGAGACCCTGAAATCACTCACACAGCGCCTCCATAAAGGATTTGCAGCTCCCTCCTGACCAGGCTGCCCTGGTCACCCTTTTCCTGTACCCCTGTGCCTGCTGGCCGCGGGCTCTGCTCTGTGCTTTCTCCTCTAGATGGTGCAGCTGCCTTTGGGCACCACCGAGGCACCGCGGTGCAGCCAGACCCCGACCCTGCGGCAGAACCGGGGGTGCAGCCAACGCTAGGTTGTCCCCATGGTCCCTTCCCAGCGTCCTGGCAGGATGGGACAAAGCTGAGTGACACAGCTCGCCACGTGTCACCTGCCCGAGGCTCTGCGCCAGCTACCTGTGGAGCAGCATCGCTGAGCCAGCCGTGGGCACCGTGGCACGGAGAGGATGAGAAATTCGCCTCCTGCTATTCCTGGCCTCTCTGTCCTTGGCAGAGCAGGTCCTGGCAGTGCCCGCGGGAGATGCTGGCAGAGCGCAGCGGAAGGCGGAGGAGAGGGGACAGATGCCGGGGCTGCCCCGTGCCTTGAGGCAATCCGGCTGCTTCCGTTCACACCGGGCCGGCCGGAGGAGCCGAAATGCCACCATCGTCTTGTGTTCGTGCCCCCGCCCGCCTGCCATGGCCTGACTCATCTCCAGGACAGCGGGCAGGCTCGGGTACACGCACAACCTCCGCTCCCACCTGCGGTTCAACCTCTCCGCCCACCCCACGGCAGCCAGGAGGGCACACGCTGCCATGGGGATGCTCTTCTCCTCCTTCTGCTCCCTGCCAGAGCCATCTCCTCGCTGCAGAGGGACATTTCTGGCTTAGGCATTGCGTCAGGACAGAGTGAGCTCGGCTGGGTTTGGCAGCCCCCCTGAGCCAGGCGGGTTGGATTTGGGATCCTGCAGACAGGGGAATCCTAAGCAGTTCTGTGCTACTCCCCACTCGTTTAGCCTAAACCCAAATAAATACGAGCCTAATGATTCGAGTGAAACAATAGCAGCCATTCCAGCATAAAGAAAGCTTTCCTCCTATTAAGCTTTGCTGGCAAGCTTTAGAGCCTGTATTTTAAATAAATGTTATGGGTGCATTTAAAACCACACCATATGTTCTCCCGAAGATCTTTCTGGGAGCTGCCTTAGCGTGGCTCTGACTGGATCCCCTCCTGCCGGTGCCAGGGTGGGTTTTGCCGTGTGCTGCCCATGGAAGCAGAACCAGACCCCTGTGCCCTGACCCATCCTCACGGAGAGGCCACACGAGGGACTCTCCACACCCCACAACACGAGTTTCTGGAACTCTCCGCCGCAAGCGCGAGATGCAAAATAAACTCTTATTTTTATTGGTGATCTGATTAATTTGCTGATGACCTGCCTTGCATCCCTGCCACGATTCCCAGCACTCTTCCAGCTGCAGGGTCAGGCTGTTTTCCGCCCTGCAGCCCCAAATTCGAGGGCAGCAGGCTTTGGGATGGCTCAGTTCCCCCCGGCCGCTGTAGGTGGCACTCCGGCCCCGCCGCCCGCCCGGCTGCCAGCGCTGCGCTGCTGCTGGCACGGAGTCAGGGGATGAGCTCGAAGTTTACAGCAGATTTTCCCTTCTGACAGATTACTGCTTCATTTGTAACAGGAGAACTTCTCATTAAGTATATTTTTGACATTTTGTTGAGGGGCGGGGTGGGAAATAAAATCCTCGTGTAGCCGAGCGTGCCGGAGCGTGAGCGCGGCTCCGGCTTCGCAGGTTTGGGAGCTGGGGTTGAGTTATTTTCTCTTTTGCTTTGGTTCCAAAGTCCCTTTTCGTAATTATTCTCTCCTGAGCAGAATTGTTGCGGCTGGGAGACGGGCACATTCCAAAGAGAACCCGGCTGAAAAGCCAGGAGGGCTTGGAGGTGGCAGCTCTGGCAATTCTCAGATTTCAGTGCTAATCCAATTTGGTTTGATTCCAGAGTGTTTTCAAGTCAAATCCAAATCTAACAGTTCTTCTCATTGCTCTGGGCACTATGGGAATGCCTGGGCATGCCAGGTTTTGGTTGCCTTCAGGGTTGGGCATCTCAAGGCATGAAGTCAGTCCTGGTTCTGCCAGGGACCTGTGGCTGCATATTGGGGACCTGGGGACATCCCAGGGGGGACCCAGCTTGCCTTGAGCAAAGCTCTGCTCTCACCAGGTTCCCTTTGCAATATTCCCTAAAGAACAGAACAACTAATTTTAGTGTTAATTATGCAAATCAGCCTTGATGAAAACTCAGGAGTAAGGTTATTACCACTCTCCTTTTTTTTTTTCCGTGGTGTGGAATAGCCCTTTTGGAAAATCCTTCTTCTTGCAGAGCCACAAATGTTTTTTCCTCTTGGGTTTCTTTCAAGTGGAGAAAATGCTGAGTGAGGCTGTTGCCATAAGCTCCCAGGACATTTTCATTGATCCAAATCAAAGAGCAAGCATCAAAAAGCACTGTGTGACGTTATGAGGGTATTTTAATGATGAAAAGTGTTGCAAGCAGCTCAAAGAAAGCAAGTGCCTCACGAGAGAAAAAGCACTTCACTGCTTTTCTCTCAGAAAACACTTTTTTCTCATTATCCAAGTGCTGAAACTGTTTGTTCCTCAGGGGCAAGGACCACAGTGGCCTTTCCCAGCTCACGCTGAGCACAACATCAACAAAATTGTGTTGGAGTGTCCTGAGATTTTTCTCTCCTGCACTAATTGCCACTCCAGCCCTGATTCTTCCCACCCCCTGTGCAAACACAGGTATAAACTGCCTTGCTGCTGCTTTGCCACCCCAGCGATTCTCAGTGCCCATGCAAAGATCTCTGCTCCTGTTCAAGGGTTTTCTTCAAGAAACATTTTTGAATCAGCTTTGAAAAGCATTTGGAAACCTGCTTTTCCCTGTATCAACAGCTGTGGATTCAGATGCCCTGTTCCTCTCGCTGTTCCCTCTCTGTCTGTCTCTCAAAACTGGGATTAATCTTTGATTAAACTGGTTCAGACCCTTCCCTCCCTCCCTGGGGACATGGCCTGGGAGGTGACACGGGCTGGAGGTGCAGCCCCAAGTGGAACAGGCTCGGGGCTGGGATCCTCTCCAGGTGATCCAGCTCTCCCTGGCACTACCTGGCTGTGGCTCCCCTGTCCCAGAGGTTGGCTCTGGGCAGACATCAGACCTTTGTCCCCTGGGGAGTGACTCTCCTGCCTGAGAAAATCAGATTACAGCGTCTTTTATCCCTGAGGCTCCAAGTGCTGCCACTCCTTGTTTTAGGGAAGGAGTGTAGACAGAGACAATGCTATTGATGCGTTTCCCTGTGAGATGATTTTAGGGCTGAGGGCTAAAAACACCCATCAGGAGCTGCTTTATCACCTGGTCACCCCCAGCACCATCCCCGCAGACAATTGTGGGGACAAAAAGAACCTGCTTGCCCTGCAAGGAGAGACTTGGGAGACTCAAATGTGGCTGTTCCACCCCGAGAGAGGCTGAGTGGGCCCAGGGAAGGGTGTCAGGGTTTCTCTGGCGAGGGAGGGACGTGCTCAGCTCCCAGCAGATGGTACTCCCATCTCCCTGCACTTGATGGGATGGTGGGAGAAGTTGTTATGAAAGACTGCTGTGACATTCACAGCACAGATCTGCCAACTGGTGTCTCGGGGAGATGGAGGGAGCCGTGCTGCATAAATTGGTGCAGAGATATATCTGGTGCTGTGCTTGGTGGCAGGGTGGGAAGGAGCCTTCTGCTGCCAGGGGAATGGGGTGTCCAGGCAGAGCCCTGAGACCCCACAGAGGCACTTGCTGTTCCTGTGGGTGCCTTTTTGCCATGGGGATGGTCATAATTTCTAAAAACTGGTCCTTCTGTGACAATATCATAGATAATGCAGTGCTCCCCTCCTTGTGTCCCCTCCCAAAGTTTTCAGATGCCCTATCCCAAGTGTGGCTGAAGGTGCTGTGGAGCCACAGGGCTCTCCATGCTGTGGAGGAGCAAGGGCTGCCTGTCCCTCACTGGGTCAGAAGGGAGTTGTGCTCTTGCTTTCTCTGTGTCCTGGAGTTATCATTCCTGCTTTTTGGACAGAAAGCAAAACAAAACTCAGACAATCCCAGCCCCAGCTCAGATTTAGGTGGGCTTTATTTCCCTGTTTTTTCCCTCTTTTTGCTTTCAGGGTCAGTTTTCCTCCACAGCTCGGAAAGCAGAGCAGAAGCCCCACCACCATCCTCCTCTTTCGTTTTTGCTATTTGTAAATGATTTCTTGTTTTCAAGAAATATTGTTTTCATATTTCAATTACATACTTGTAAATTATTATCTCTCTCTGCATCTTGATGGGGGTTTTAATTTTTTCCATGGCAACTGCATCCACAACACCTCCCCACTCAGGAACCCACGCTGTGGGGTGCAGGGGGGCCCCGAGCAGCCAAATCCCCCATCCTACAAATAAAAGTGGGCACAAATAAAAGCAAGCTGTGTCCTCGGGGGAGCTTTTCCTCCAGGCACTGTGGGAGCAGGAGGATCCATCCCTGAGCTGCCTGTGGGCTCTGTGGGGCAGGGATGTTCCCAGCTGCATGGGTGCCTTCCCTGTGGTGTCTCAGCAGCTGGGAAGCATCAGCCTGGGAGGAGGAACTCAGCCTGTTCACACAAACAAAACGGTTTTGTTTTCAACAAAAACGAACGCCCACCAGGACGAGTTTCATACCTACAAATTATCTCTGCCTGGAGCTGCAATTAAACAAACCCTGCCAGCACCAGAGCAGAGGAACAGCAGGGAAACCTGAGCAGCTCCCACCCTCGGTGCCTCCTGTCCCTGTCCCTGTCCCTGGGCAGCTCCCCTCTGCTCAATCTCTTTGTTACTCCCTGGACTTCATCCTGCAGGTTGTAATTCCCTAAATCTACAGCCATAAAGTGAGATGTGGAAAGGATTAATCCTGCCCTCACTGGCTTGAGGAAGGAGACGGAGAAGAAACAACTCAGCACCTGGGGCTGGGAATGATTTCTAACTCATTTTCCTATCCCAGCAGGAAAATCTTGATTTCTGGCCATTCACTGAGATTTCCTGAGTGGGGGCACCCACTGTCCCAGGGTACCCAAAATAGCTCCCTGCTCCAAAACCCCAAAGGAGGAGATGGGGATGGGACTCTCAGTGAGGGACAGGGGAGCTCAGGGGATCCTGGGATTCTGCAGGCTGGGATGTGAGCCTGGCTCCCTTGGGCTGCCCAGTCTGGTGAGGCAGAACTCCTCAAACCTCCCCTCGCCTTTTGATTAATCCTTGTATCCCTCCTCAAACAAC
The DNA here is from genome assembly GCA_037013685.1 of Acridotheres tristis. Classification (NCBI taxonomy): domain Eukaryota; kingdom Metazoa; phylum Chordata; class Aves; order Passeriformes; family Sturnidae; genus Acridotheres; species Acridotheres tristis. The sequence continues at coordinate 8,354,542 of CM072904.1, read as the reverse complement.
TGCAGTGTTAGGAGAGCCCCAGACACCCTAAATCAGCTCAGTGGGATGCTGGAGCAGAGGAAAACTCTCCCAGGGGCATTGCAGGGAAAGGAGGATTTAGGTCCAGACTCATTGCAGGCTTTAGGAGGAAATAATTAGCTCCCTGTTTTTCACCAGGAGCTTTTCCTCCTCCCTGTCCTCTTGTGCCAGGACAATGTGTCATCACCAGAAGATGCAGCATCATTTCCAGAACACGAAAAAAATAAAATAGCTGCTATTCATCAGTGGGCTCTGTGCTAATTGGCCGTGCTCTCTCTTTAAAGTGGGAGCATGGCCGGGGCTGTTCCCACTTCCAGCTTGTGGGATAAAGGATCTCCGTGCAATCCTATAATAACCTCTTTCATCTGACGCCCTCAAAGTGCTTTTGGACGTAAATTAATTAGGCATCACAACACCCTGTTGGGTTCGAGCTCACCCGAGGGTGTTTTTCGTGTGTTCAAACAATTCATCCCATCTTTGTGGTGCCGGTGTTTGGCTGCTCAAGGGTCACACTGAGCTGAGGGGTGAGCAATTATTTCTGCTCCTGCCAGGGCTGGGCTGCCCTCAGGGTTAATCATGGAATGGTGGAAGGGTTTGGGTTGGAAAGGACATTAAATCCCGTCCAGTGACACCCCTGCCAGGGCAGGGACACCTCCCACTGTCCCAGGTGGCTCCAAGCCTCGTCCAACCTGGCCTAGGACACTTCAGGGATGGCAGGGCCTCCCCACCCTCCCAGGGAAGGATTTCTCCCCAATATCCCATCTAAACTCTGTTTCTGAGGGGCTGGGCAGGCCCTTGCAGGATTTGGGCTGTGCAGGGATTTGTGCCTGTGAGAGGAGAGGGGAGCAGGAGCTGCCCTGTGGATGTTGTGATGCTGGAGATGTGGAGTGGCTCATCAGTGGCTTCAGAGTCCTAATTACATCTCTTTAATGAGCACCCAGACCATTATCAGGGGTTCCTCTGTGCCTAAGAGGCCATCCAGGCTCTTTTAATCACTCCTGACTCCTAATTTTCATGTCTGTGCTAATCCTTGTAGTTCCCCTTCCTCTTTTGCCTTTCCCAGGAAACACTTCCTCTTCCTCTCTGCTCCTTGCACAAGTTTTTTCCTTCTTTCCCCCCCAGATCTCACAGAAAGAGATGGAGCAGGTTGAATCTGCCCACCTGCAGTGCCCAAAACCGGGGCACTGCTTTTGAGCTTTCCAGAGGAAGGTGGTTGGGATGGAGATCCCATTCCCTGAGAGGGATCCAGGGAGACATGAGGAGCATCAGGAGCAGATTCCCTGCAGGCACTGGCTGTGTTCACCCCTCCACCTGAACAGGGGACACTCACACCTCACCCAGGAGCTTCTGCACCTCCCCAGTGCGGGAATTTCCTTGGGATGGTCTCTGAACGCTTTGCTCAGCATCCCACGAAGGGAAGCACCGAGAGCCACCCCAAATCCCCATCCCCTCCTCCGTGCAGGGACAGGCAGCTCTGCCTCACCGAACCAGAGGTTTTAATTCCATTTTTGGATTTTCCTGGCCAGGGAGGGGGCACTGCAGGAGACATGAAAGCCCGGAGGAGCTTCAGAAGGAAGGAGGAGAGGAGGAGGCTGCGTGCTGGGAGAGGCAGCCCCGGCTCTTAGCGCTGCCCCGGCCGCCTTTGAGCGCAGCCAGGGAAGGTGTTTGATCTCCAGCCGAGATTTTTCCGCGTTTCTATGATCGGGGTGAGACCTGTCCTGTCCGGGGAGCCGCCTCTGGGGATGCCCTTCCTCAGGAAAATGGCTTTAAACTCCATCACAGGGGGGTCCAGAGGAGGGGGGAAAACATTTGGGGGCATTTCTGCTGCTGGGGTCAGAGGATTGAATGGCTTGGGGCTCTGTGTGCCCCCAAAATTGTTCTTGTGCAGGTCCCTGCAGGGCACTGAGAGCGTTTGGCCAGGTCCTGGCAGGGCAGTGATGATGCCATCCTAAAGAAAAGGAAAAGGGGCAGAGGGGTGGTTGGGGAAACTGAGGCACAGAGATGATCTGAGCCTATCAAAACTTAAGCACAGGTTAAAGTTAAGCTGGGCTTCCACACCTGAGCCATGCCCACGTGTTTGCTACAGGTTTGGCTTTTTTCCCCTCCTTGATTGAAGCAACAAAAAAAGGTTTTCAAAAGTGGGACTCGGGCCTTGAAGTGACACATAATTGAAGGTGGCAATTAAAGGCACAGCCGAGTGCTGAGTGAAAAAAAGGGAAAAATAAAGGAAAAGTGCCGGTTGCAATTTTACAATTTAATTAGGTTTGCTTGCTCTCAGAGTGGGGAGGTGGCAGGCAGACCCTGGAGGCACACGAGACTTTCTGATGTTTCTGGGATGCAGCTTTCCCAAGGATAACTGCACAGCTCTGCTGCACATTAAAAGGCAGAGATTAGCAAAAAGCCTATTTTAATATAATTTTCCCACCCCCCGAGAACGGGGGAAGCTTCTTGAAGCAGAAATTTTCAATGATTAAAAAAGCAAAAAAAAAAAATGGAAGAAAAAAATTAATAAGTGTTGATATGGAAAGTGTATGAAAATAGATCTCTGCTGACTTCCCTGCTCTGAGATATCATTGACTGGCAATATTTTCAGTTTCTCTAATAGCAGAGATCCTGTTGGTGGCTTTGGCAGCACTGGGAGGTGGAAAACGTGGATTTGAGGGCAGGATTGTGTGTCCCAGGGCAGTGGGTCGAGGTTGGGGGATCAGTGCCAGCCTTCAGCAGGACTTTGGGGTGGCAGCTTGGATTTTGTGGGGCACAGCCCATCCTGGGGGGAGCAGAGCTGTGCTTGGGCATGGGAGTGTTCTCACTGGTATAAATTATATAAATCATCCCCTTGCATGAGGGAGTGTGCACATAAATATGTAGATTTAGGCTCCAGCCCTCATGACTTATTCACCAGCAGCATCATATTGTTTCTAACTTTGGAGCAGTTCCTGGAAACTGTTCGTTCTTCAAATTAAAAAAAGATCTATGGGCGCTGCTGGTGTGTTCTGGCAGTGCTGCTGTGGCTGGGGACAGCAGCAGGCACCTCCCACGAGCCTGGACTCATCCAGGGGCTCACACCCATCCCAGGAAGGGAAAGGGGAACTCTCTGGATGTGGAGTAGGAGTGAGAATCCTGCCCTGGTTCTCCTGCCCTAAACTTCCAGATTCCCAACAAGGGGGAATCTTCACTCCCTGCAGCAGCCTCAGTTTTCCTCCACCTGGAGCAGCCTTGGGGTGACCCAGGGATTTTTTCCACATCCCCCTGCCTGCCTGGTGCTTGGGCTGCTGTGGGGTCCCAGTGATGCTCCAAAATGAAAGAGTGGGTTTGGATTGGGAAGGAATTCTTGGCTGGGAGGGTGGGCAGGCCCTGGCACAGGGTGCCCAGAGCAGCTGTGGCTGCCCCTGGATCCCTGGAAGTGTCCAAGGACAGGGCTTGGAGCAGCCTGGGATAGTGGAAGGTGTCCCTGCCATGGCAGGGGGTGGGATCAGATGAATTTTATGTTCCCTTCCAAACCAAATCATGATTCCATGATTCCACAGAGTTCCCACCTTTCAGGCCTCCCTCCCAACCTCTCACTGCTAAACTCAGCTCTGATTTTTCCACATTTTCCTGAGACTGGGACACTGAGGGACAGCAGGAACAGTGTCCATCCCTCCCATAAACGAGGCAGTGTCAGCCAGGATGGATGAAGGGATGGATGGATGGATGGATGGATGGATGGATGGATGGATGGATGGATGGATGGATGGATGGGAATGGTCTTAGCTGCTCCTGCTGCTCAGGACTATTGCCCAGGAAATGAGCAGCCCCCAGAAGGTTTAACACCAGCAGCTGTGGCACATCCCAGAATATTCTGCTTAATAGACTCCGTCAAGTCACTATTGTCCTAAATGGTTCTGAGCAAGGAGCAGGGAGGTAGTAACAATGCAGACATGCCATTTTCCAAGGAATTATGCCTGGCTGGGATTTATCAGAGAGCTCAAATTGCTGTTAATAAAACACAGTTTTGCTGGCGTGAGGGAAATTGGTTTTTGCAGAGGCTGGAGGGATCCAAGTAGAATATTCCGAGTGTCATCTCCAGTGCAGCAGAAAAATGAGCTTCCTGCTTTTGGCAAGGCCAAAAATGTTGGATCCTTCACCCTCTTAGAAAGGAGATCCTGAAAGGGCTTCCCCTCCTGGACTGCTGCTTGTTCCCTCAATTCCTTCATGCTCCCTTTTGCCAGCCCTTAAAGCTGTGTTGTTTCTTTTCAATGCATTTTAAATTTCTTTCCATTGCTAAAAGCTCCCTGAGAAGTTCTCTTGTCCACAGCCCCTTCCAAGTCTGCCTGGTTTCTTCCCAAATTTCTTTCCTCACAGCTTGGGCTGCCTTCCTGAGCAGGGAGAGCCCAGCACCATGTTTTAAAGCACAAATAAACACAAATAAACTCCCCATCCTTTAATTCCTCCACTGCAACTCTGTTCTTCTCCTCGCCTTGTGTATTCAAGGGAGAGGGTGCTTGGGAAAAATGCTGCAATTTAATTTGGGAATCATTCTGCTTGGAGAAACAGCAGAGGAGGAGAGTGGAGATGTGTGGCATCAATAAATCACGGAGTGCTGGGAATTCACAGCTCTGCACGTCCACGGCTGTGGCAGGATGGGTGTGGGCATCCCTCACCCCAGCCCATCTGCAGCAGAGAGGGAGAATTTGGGGGATTCCTGTTTATTTGGTTGGTTTGTTTAAGAGGCAAACATTTGCTGATGTGCTCCTGGCAAATCTGGGATGGGAATTACTGGGAGCAGAGCGCTGGTGGAATCCACTCCTCACCTTGCCAGGTCCAATACTGCAGCACGGCCCACGCCCAAGGAGCTGGATGGAGCTTTGGGAATCCACATCCCTGGAGGTTCCAGGCTCTGTTTCCAGCCCCAACCCTTCTGTGGGACCTCCTGTGATCCCGGGAAGCCCAAGGCTCTGATCTTTCCTGGCATCTCCTGCTTCCCTCAAGGATGGGGAGGGACAGGGACTGGGGACCCCCAGGACCTGCTGCCACCTCCCCTCCCGAGGGTGTTAGAGCAGCAATCAGCCTGGGGGACGGCTGGAAAATTTTTGAGCATTAAAAAAAGCCCCATTTTCCCTCCCCTGCTGCTGCTGAAACCCGAGATGCAGCCGGGGAGAGCCGAGCCGCCCTCCCCGCTGCCGCCGGAATAACAATGACTGCGAGAGATAATTAGTGGAGCTTCTCCAATCCTGACGATTAATTGAACCCCTCCAACCCCGATAATTAACTTGAGCCCCTCCAACCTCGATAATTAACTGAGTTCCTCCAACCCCAACGAGCAGCCCAGTCCTTCCAGCCCTGATCAGTAACTGAGCCCCTCCAAGCCCGGTGTTCCAGTTCCTCCCCCCCTGCTCAGGGCTGTGCTGCCCCATCCTCACCCAAGGGGGATGCAGGAGAAGGTCCCAAGGAGCCACTGGTCTGTTCCCATGGCTCTGCTCACCCCCTGAACCCTCCAGGGCTGAGCTCCTTCCCCGTGGCCCCCAAAATCATCCCAGGCCAGGAGACTTGGCGAAATCCCGAGAGGATTGCAGGGAATTTTTCCCCCTGATTATTCATGTCTAACAAGAACTGGCAGCTTTTTTATTTTCTGCTCTCCCAGGCTTTTTCCAGAGGCTTTTCCTCCCCTCACCCGGCAAGGGTTTTCAGCAGGTTGCTTAAGTTTTATTGCTTTGATCCCATAATTTGCTGTTATGCAATGAGACAAGCTCTTCCCGTCACTTCCCCAGCTCCAGCCAGGCCTTTTGCTGTAATAGGCACAGCACTGCCTTGAAATATTAACGAGTTTTACCTTAATTACCTTTCAAGCTTCTCAGGGCTCTCTTCATTTCCCTTCTCACTCTCTTTTTCATATCAGCCACGAGTAGATGCTGGGTGAGGGTTGGGGATTTTCCCCCTCCTCTCCTCATCCTGTGCTTTGGATGCTGCCAGGGTGAAGGAGAGACCTCGGGGGTGTGGGCACAGTGCAACGTGGGCATTTTTAATCTTATGGTTCAACGTTTCCCCTTGGAATTTTAGTTTCTAGAAGGGAGGGAGAGCCTGACACTTTTCCCGTGTTTTGGATAAAGGGGATACCATGGGATGTCCCACGTGCCCCCCAGGATCAGCCTCTCCATCCTCCCTGGCAGAGGAGACTTTTCCCCTGTCCCCACTGTGGCACTGGGAGAGGCAGCAGCTTCCTGCAGCAGCAACCCAGCTGTCCCCACGCTGCCACTGCTGCTGGTGACACTTAAATTCCTGCAAACATTTATTAGATAAGTGCATTGGGGCATCTCCGAGGCACTGCTGGAGCTAATTGCCTGATTCATCCCAATTCCTCATCAAGAGGAGCCCTGGCCCTGCTGGGGACGGGGCTGTGGCTCAGGGGACAGAGGGAGAAGGACAAGGGGATGGATTTTATTAAATAAATAAACACCTCAGCTCTGCAAAACCAGCTCCTTTTTAAGGCAGGCAGGGGGACTGCATCGTTCCTCATTTATTAATGTCCTTTTTGGTTTAGTAACACACATCCAGCCACGGAATTCTGCACGGAGCACAGGAAAGTAGGGCAAGGGAGACACTAATAGCTCCCAACAAGGAGGCTGATTCATGGCTCTTTGCTGCAAAAGCCCCATTTAGCTCCCCAAAGCCTAATTTTGAGTTTGCTGTCATGTTCCATCAGCCCCACGGGAGAGGGCTGGGTGCTGGGGAGGGTGGGATACAGTCACCAGTGGGATGTGGCACCAGTGGGATACAGGGACCAGTGGGATACAGTCACCAGTGGGATGTGGCACCAGTGGGATACAGGGACCAGTGGGATGCAGGCACCAGTGGGATGCTCTTCCTCTCTCCCCACAGCTGATGTGTTTTATCAGCTTTTTCACCATGTTTTATCTGAGTTTTCCAACCCATCAGTGGGATCAGGGCTGGCAGAGTTTCCAGGCACTGCTCTGGGCTCAGAGATGGGGAAAGCAGCAGCTCAGGTGTGTTGGTGTCCCCCTGGCTGGTGACTTTGGTGGCAATGACAACACGAACCTTGGCTGATTCCCCGGGGGTTGTCAGCCCCCAGAGCTGCTCCTGCAGCTCCTGCACCTCAGTTCAGGCTGGGCTTGTGTTATTAACCCCATGGAGAGCTGAAAACCCAAACCAGCCACTTTTAACATTTCATTTCTTCTCCCACACAACCTGATCATCTCTGCTCAGACCTCAGCTGCTCTGAGCTGGCTCAGAGAGAAAGGGGGGAAGCAGGGAAGGAGGGGGTGATCCCACAGGGAAGGAGGGGGTGATCCCACAGGGAATTTGCTTCTGGCAACATCCAGCCCCATCCCCCAAACCCCCACCGCCTCCAACTCCTCTCAACTTTGCACCTTTCTTGTTTTCCTGGATATTTTTCTTAGCAACTGGAGTTTCTGGTGTGCCATCAGTGCAGTGGGCTGCTGCATCCTTACAATAAAAAGGATAAATCCTGCTCTGAGCAGTCCCTTCCTGAACTTTTCCTGCCACCACTTTTCCTTGACATTTAATTTTTGGAGTGTTTGGGGGTTGTGAAAGAGCCCAAACCCCTCCTTTGCAGCTGCAGGGAGCTCGAGTGGCCCCCAGCTCTGCTCTTCCAAAGAAGGGGGAGCAGAAGTCCCTGCTGGATTTTTCCTGGATCTCTCCTGGCTTGCAGCACCTTTTCCAGCAGCACATTTTGCTGCGGGTGGATGGGCAGCCTCTGAGAGCACGCTGGATGTGTGGTTCATTAATTACTCCTGTTATAGGGCTATTACAGCCAAGGAATTGCATTATTAAAAAGAAATCTTTGCAGATGCTTCAAATGTGACGACCTATTCAATAGCTGACACTGGGTCATAATTAAAAGTAAAAAGTAGGGGCCAGAGGAGGACAAAAACTGGCAGATTCCCTGAATATGGTTAATGGAAACATTATTAACATTAGGAAATTGCATAGGAGAAATCACTGGCTCCTGGCCCAGTTTAAATATGCAGCAGGCTCCTGATGTGTGCCTATGGTGATTAATACCATGAAGAGAAAAAAAATTAAATTAAAGCCATTGAGCAGCCTTTAATGGCTGTGTCTGGCTCCTTTGTTCCCTTCATTCCAGCAGGCAGGGTCAATCCCAGGATATTCCTGCCTTCAGGATGTGCAAGGCACCCAAAAAGTTTTCCAGGCAGCTTGAGAACCCAAAGGAAAATTGGTGCTGCCCTTGGTGGATTTGCAGGATCATGTGGACAGAAAACTTCTCCCAGCTCCCTTTTGCACCCCAAAACAGCCTTTGGGAGATGTTTTCACTCTGTTTTTCTCAGCTCAAACCCTCAGCTTTGCTTTGCTTTGAGGTTTTTTTTTTCTTGTTTTTTTTTTTTTTTACATTTTCCCATTTGTTCCTCGCGGATGTCGCTGTGAATCAATCTGGCGTCGAGCCCATTCGCCACCTAATATTTCTCAATAATTTATTATCAGCAGTTTAATCCTCCTGGGAGCTTCCTCCACATTAAAGCCTCTTGTTCAGTCAGGTCATGTCGCAGACTGGAAGCACTTCCAGCCCTTTGATTTGTTTGTGTTTCATGTTTTTGTTGGGAGAGCAGTAAAAGACATGAATTTTTCCCCCCCTCTTGGAATGAATTTATCATCTCGGTTGTCTCCTTTATTCTCTCCAATTGAACCATCACTTTCTGGTGGCTCTCATCTCCCTCTCCGTGGGCCCTGTTCCATATGGATGCTGTGGGATGGGAGTGCAGAGCAGGAATCAGCTGCCAGAGCATCCTCACCCCCTGCACGTGCTGCTCCCCCTTATCCCTGAGATATTCCATGGGATAACAGCAGCTGGATGATCCTCCTGCTCTGATCGAGCTGATCATTCCAACCAAACCCCCAATTTGGGTTCAGAAAGTTTAAAAAGTGCCAAGCAGCTCAAAAGCTGAAGCAAGCGAGGATTTGGGGTGGGCTTGGAAAAGAGATTTATTTTCTGAGTATTGCAGCTCTCAACATTAGAAAGTCCCCAAATTTCAGCCTAAGAAGGGAGATGGCTCAGCCCCTCTGCTCCATCTGGACCAGCAAGGTCAGGCTTTGTGCTGATTTTCAGTGCAGAAATCAGCTCATCCCAGCACCCCCTGACCTCTCCATCCCATTTCTGCTCCCAAAGTTTGGGTGGATTCAGGGCAGCTCATCCCTGGAAATGCAGAACTGCTGCCAAGTGTTTCTGCAAGGCTGATTAAAACCATTCATGGAGAATGATATTAATTGGATGGAGAATAATATTAATTAACACTTTTACCCTCTCCCTAGGAGGACTCAGGCTGGATGTGCTGATTTCACTGAGCAGTTTTCAATCCTAAAACCAGCCCAGGGAAATGTCACTGGTGGTGGCACCAGGGCCCAGCTCAGTGTCCCATGCCAGGCTGGGGCTGCAGCCTCTGGAAGTTCTGGGAGTGCAGAACTTTTGGCATCCCCCAAATTCCAGGCATGGTTTTCCAGGCACAATGGAAATCCTTGCAGGAAAAGACAAAACCTTGTCCCTGGAAAGGGCCCTTACAGCTCCAGGAAAGAATTTCTCTACCCAAGGATTGAAAAAAAAAAAAAAAGGTCATTAACAGGTAAATCCTAGTGAATTTTAGGCAGGAACTCTTAAATCTCCAGGAAGGAATTCCTTTATTCAGGGACTTTAAAAAAGGGTCATGAACAGGTAAATCCTGGTGAATTCCAGGCAGGAGCTTCTTATTCTCAGGGAAGGAATTCGTTTATCCAGGAAAATCTCCAGGAGGGAATTTCTCTATCCAGAGACTGAATGAAAGGGTCATTAACAGGTGAATCCTGGTGAATTCCAGACAGGAACTCTTAAATATCCAGGAGGGAATTTCTCTATCCAGAGATCAAACAAAAGGGTCATGAACAGGTAAATCCTGATGAATTCCAGGTAGGAGCTCCTCATTCCCCAGGAGGGAATTCCTTTATCCAGGGACTTTAAAAAAGGGTCATTAACAGGTGAATCCTGGTGAATTCCACAATGGATGAGCCACAGGCCCAGCCAGGGCTGATGGCACTGGCAGGGACACGGTGCCACCATGGGTTTGTCACATGCTCTGTCACTCTGCTGGATAGAGGAGGGGGAGACTCGACAGCATCCAGAAAACTCGGGAAAAACTTTGGAGCAGCAGCAGAGCTCTGCACCCACCCTGTCTTTGCACCCCAGAGAGGAGCAGCAGCTTTAGGCAGGAATAGGGACAGAGAGCTGGAGATTTCCATATGAAATATTGAAATTTTTGCTCGCTGGAGTGGAAGGCAGAGCCGATGTGGCTCCTGAATAAATCATCGGAGCCGACACATGTGCGATGACGTCTGCCAGGGGAGAGCGTGGGACTGGGGAAGAGGAAAAATCAAGTGGAATAAAACAAAATATAGGGCACTTCTCCCCCCCCCCCCACCTAAGAGCTCAATTAGCTCGTCTCGACCTCGTCTAGCATGGCAGCTGAAATCTGCTCCCTGTTCTGTGCCTCGCCAGCCCATCCACCGTGCCCTCGTCCTGCTCTGCCGAGCTGGAGCCTGCCCTGGAAAACGCAGAGCTCTGTTAAAATTTCACGGTCTCTGCAGATCTGGGGGCCTGTCAGGAGAAATGCTGGAGTCTGGGGAATGTGGAGCCTCCCCTGAACTGGAGGAATGCTGGAAGAGACACGCAGAGAACCCCACGCCTTCAAAGCTCCACTCCAGACATGCTCTAAAAACCTCACTGGGGCCTTTTAGAACTTACAAAAAAGCTGATTAAAAAAGATAAGGAGGGACTTTTTGCACAGGCAGCTGATTCCAGGACAAGTGGGGAAGCAGATCTGTGTACTGGAGGATGATGTAAAACTTGAGGAGTCCAAGGGATGCTAATCCCAGTGAAAGGGAGCTGCGCCCTTGTTAGGAATCCAAGGTTTCCCTGGGTGCCAATTCTCGTCTAATTAAGAGCTCCAGAGATCCACAGAGGGCTGGTTTCAGCTGGTTCTCAGCCCTCCCTGGAAATCATGTTTTCCAGCATCCCCAGCATCCTCCTCAGAAAGTGTCTCTGGAGTTAAATCCTCCAGACAGACGGAGGTTTTTTAAAAATGCATCGTGAGTGCATCATCGGATGAGCAGGAAAGTAGGACAGGCACAGGGAGCGTTTCCCTCCTGCTGTCCCCGGGCACCTGGGGCTGTTGGGACATCCTGGATCCCCTGAGCCACCCCCTGCCATCCGTGTGCCACCTCAAATCCAGCTCTGGGCAGCGATCCTTTCTCCCAAACCATCCTGTGATTATTGGGAGCTTTTAATCTGCTCTGGAAGGCGAGTGACAGGGGTTTGTGTGTTACAGGGATAAAAAAGAGCTGCAGGATGGAGCTGGCAATGAGTGACCCCAGCATTGCCAGGACTGATAAATATCCATCCAAACCCCAAGAGAAACCCGTGTTTTCAACTGCCTCATTTTTAAATTTTTTTTTCCCCCCCTGTATTTCTCTCTTTAATGAATCACCTGCTGGGATGTCCCTGCCACAGGACACGGCTCCTGAGGCATCCCAGGATTTATTCCTGGCATTCCCTGCGCAGGGCTCCTCTGCTCGCCGGGATTAAGAGGCTGTGGATGGAGTGTTGTGACAGGAAGCAATTATATGCAAATAAGAAGCTGCGCAAGTGTGAGTAAACATTAGGGTTGTTTTTTATTTTCTTCCCCTGTTGAACCTCCGTGATTTAAAAGCCATTAAGGGCGCAGCCGGCGCGCTTTGTCAGCACTTTCCCGGCAGCTTTCACATCCTTCCCTTCCCGCCGCCGGGAACTTCCAGGGGACGCACGGGTGCCCCAAATCCTCGGCTCTGTGCCATCCTTGGGCAGGTTCACCCCGTCATTTCCCTGCCAGGCTCATCCCCTTTCATCCTTTCAGGCTCATCCCGAGCATCCCGGTGCTGCCTGCTGCTCCCAGGGTTTGGCTCCCACAGCAAGAACAGCGATTTTTCCATCTTTTTTTTTTTTTTTCCATCATGCTCTGCCCTGCTGGTTCCACTTGTGCGAGAGCACAGAGCTCGCTGGGTGCTCCCAGAAATGAAGTGAAGTCTCTGCTGCTGGAAATCTGTGCCGAGAAAGTGGCAGCAGCACCGGCAGTGGCTGTAGGGGCAGGGTGGAGGTGTGGGGGTGGCTCTGCTCGGGGTTTTCTGGGAGCTGGAGGCTCTGCTCCCACCTGTGAGCACACTTTGGGGTCCCTGGTGGGCTTCTTTGGGGTTTCACTGCTCTGGTTGGGAAGGGTCAGCTAAAATCTGATTTATTCTGTGGCTGGCTGAGTGGTGGGATGGGGTCTGGGCAGCCCTTCCATGGGAACAGAGCTCAGGGGAGCAGCAAAATAATCCAAGAAATTCCTGTGGCTGCAATCTCCAAAAGGTGTTGTCGGGAAGGGATTGTCCAGTGGGATTTTTTGGGGTGAGGTACAGCAGGAAGAGGGAGAACTCTGCTCAGGGACAGGGAATGGGGTTTATTCCCCCAGGGAAATTCATTCCTGCACCTTCCAGCGCTGTGGAGGAGCAAATCCCGAGTCCCAAGAGCCAATCCTCACCCATGGGGTGTTTCAGAGGCGTCTCCCCTCAGTGTAATTATAATTCCATCTCCCCTGCAGCCTCCTTTGGAGCAGGGATCCAAGATTGATCCTCACATCCCGCCCTAAGCACTTGGTCAAACATTTATCTCTGGCACTTGGGGACGTGTGCGAGTAAAGCTGCAATTTAGACCGAGGAAATCACAGAGAAAACAAATCCTGAGCCCCCATCCAGCCATTCCTAACACGTCACCCTCCTGACAGTGCTGCCAGAGAGCCAGAAAAAAAACCTCCAGCCTTGAAATTTTTCTAGCAGAAGACAAATGAGGGAGATTCATGTCTCTGTTGGTGCTACATTGTTTTGCTCAGCTGGCTGCAGAGCAAATAAGATGCGGTGTTGCATTGATTTGTAGCCCGGGAGCTGTCCTGGCAAATGGATGGGCTGGGAAAAACTTCATTTGGGGCTTAAATTGGAGAAAGCAGCAGGTAAAGGGTGCCCAGAGCCTCGGGATCCCACTGTGCCTCCTCCCTGGGGCACTGGGGGCTCAAGTTCTTCCCTTTTTTTGGGATGTTTTTCCCTATGGATCTGTGGGATCTTTGCTGTCCCTCTGCACCTCCAGCACTGCTTGCTGCCCTGGTGTTTGGAAGAGGAATGGAAACCAAACCCATTTCCAGTAATTCCCAGTAATTCCCAGTCATTCCCAGTCATTCCCAGTCATTTCCAGTCATTCCCAGACATTTCCAGTGGGTTTGGGGAGAGGGAATGGGAATGGCTCCTTTTCAAGGCTGTGCCCTGCCAGCCTTGGGGAGGTGCCAAGAGAAGGGTGGCACCCCATGGTGTCACCCACAGCATCCTCAGTGGACATAAATCCAGGGAAACCTGTGGATCCATCCCTGTGGGCTGTGCCCAGGGAGGGTCTGGAGGGAGCAGAGGGGAAAATGCTGCTTGTTAGCGTTAATAAATGTAAAATACAGAAATAAACATGAAAATATGGAATTAATGCCCAGGAAAAAAAAAAAAGCATCACAAGACTGGCAATTCCCTCTGTAAAGAAAAGTGTCCAAATGAGGCTCCTCCAAAGCCACCTCCACTCCACAAAGCAGCAGGGAAGAGGGCAGAGGGAGGATGAGGAAGCACGAGGATCTTCATCACTTCTGCAGCTGCTCCTCCTCCCTCCCCACCAGCCCTGATCCATCACTGCCTAAGAAAAATCCCCCACTGCTCTCTGCAGACAGGAGGCAATTTCCAAGTCCCAGCGATTCCCAAGAAAAGTGATGCTGGCTGTGCCCTAATGGAAAGGCAGCCAGTTTTCTAGAGGAATGCAAATGAAAAGGTATAAATAAACAATCGCTCACGAATAAGTGCTTGCCTTTAATGAATATTTCATATACAAAAGGAGTCATTGACATTTTGCTGGATTGCTTCAATTAGCTCTTGAGCCTCATGTTCATGCAAATAATAAGCTTGCTTTTCATAATGCTTTGTTAATCTGCTTCATAGTGTGAATTTATACAGTAATATATCACCCAGACCTCCTGCTGGAGCCTTTATTGGATATAAATGACTTAGTAATTGCTATTGATCATTAAAGGAGTGTGGTGTTATTTTGGAATTACAGTGTGGGGGATCTTTGCAAGACTGAAGGATCTGGCTGCTCGGGCTGGTTTATATTCAGGGCAGTGACTAATGGGTCCTCGGGAGGAAAAGCCAAAATGTGCCAAGATTGAGGCTGGGGAAAAAACCACTGCTGGAGTCATTGCTGCCTTCCTGTCATGAAACGCTGCTGGCGACATATTCAGAGTGGATCTCAACATATTCCATTTCTTACATCCATCTCCATCCCAACTCCAACTCTGCTACGGCTAGCCAGGAAAATATTGTGGAAAAAAAATGCAGCAGCAGGCTGGGTGTGGAGTGAGAACACAGCCACACTCCTGTGCCAGCCCTGTGCTGGTCCCTGTGCCCGGCGACCCTGGCAGGGTGGGCAGGGACAAAGCCACCAGGGCCCTTCCCAGGCTGCCACAACAAACCCAGCAGGCTGCAGGTCTTTAATCTGGGCTGGCTCTTGTGCTGCTGATGTGGTGTATTGATCCCAAATCCACGTCCTGACGTCAGGGCAGCGGGAAGGGCTCCGTGTTCCCAACAGGGAATTCGGCCTGAGCCTCCTCCTCTCCATCACTTGCTGGTTGTCTTCCAGCTCCCAGCATTAAAACCTCATCGCTCCGAAGTGGAGAAGGCTGAGGTTGCACTTTAGATTTATACTTTTCATTTAGAAAACACCTTTTTCTGTTGTTCCTTCACATGGGGAGACAACCTTGGCTTGTTCAGCTGCATTCAGTGCTGGCTCGGAGAACAGCAGAGCTGGGAAATCTCTGCTTTTCCAGCACCCCAGGAGGGCACCCCAAAATGCTCTCCCTGCATGGGATGGGTGATTTCAGCTGGCTTTGACATCCACATCCATCTGGAAAATGGCTGGGGGCATTAACTCCTCTGTGCCCCCAAGGGCTGTGCTGGCACTCACTTGATGAACATCTTGAAAGGGCTCCGAGCTCCCTCTCTGCCTCTGCTTTCATTAAAAGCCTCTCTGTGCGTTTTCCCCCTTCCAATTTACCACGTTTCCCCCCGCTTGGAATGCGCTTTGATTTTTCAGCAATTTCGAAGTCCTCAGGCTTTGCCTGGAAGGTAATTCCTGCCTGTTTGTGTTTTTCTGTGTATGTACATGTGCTGCAGTGCGCTGGGAAGAAGCACAGAGATTAGTTGGGGCTGCCATGGCTGGGGTGATGCTGGAGGAATTCTGATCCTGCACGACGAACTCGAAATCCCACCAGCTCCACAGGGAGCTGGAATCAGCCTGGGGAAGCGTTCTCTGGATGTCCCCAAGGCACATTTGGAGTGGTCACCAAAGCCTTTTGCACCCCAAAGGGCCAAGGCAGGTGGAAGTGTCCCCCCTGTGCTCCCTTTGGGGTGAGCCCCACGGCAAATCCTGCTTGCCCAGCTGGCCCCCAGCAGCCTGGGCTCCCAGGAGAGGCTGTTCCCATTGCCTCCATCCCTGGGAACACCAGAGCACAGTGCTGACAGTGCTGGAACCTTCCCTGAGCCACCCCTGGGCTGTTCTGGGGTGAACTTTTGCTCCACCAAAGCCATTTGTTCCAGGGAATTTTAGACATGTGAACCTCCAGTGCTTTTTCATGCCAGCCACATCTCCCGAGGCTGGGTTTAATAAAAGCTGGGAGCTGGGGGGGTGAGGAGCTGCCTGGGATTTATTGCCTAAAAATGCTCCTCAGAGCAACCTTTTATCTTTTTTTGTTGGGATTTATCCCCAGGATTGCTGTGGGATCCTTGCCTGCTGCAATTCCAGCCCCTGGGATTTAACATTTCTTTTCTGGCACCTGTTTTTTTCCTCTCCTGATGCTGTGAACTCTGTTCTGCAGAGCTCAGGCAGGTGTGTGGAGCCAAGCACTCGAGGTGATGTTCCAGGGCCTTCATTCTGCTCCTGCTCTGCCTTTTCTCTGCACCAGATCCTGCCCTGAAATGAGAAAAGCAGGAAAAGAAGGATCCCTCCATCCTCCACAGCACCGACCTGTGAAAATCCAATTGTCACCTGCCCGAAACTGGGAGGGAGTGATGGGGAGGGCCAGGGCTGATCTGCATTTAAAAGAGGGGCAATCAGAAGGAAGAGGAGAGGGAGGGGGGGAGATAAAAGGGACAGAGGCTCGCATTTGAATATTGTGTTTCCTTATGGCAATAACGATTTGAAAGCTGATTTACTGCCAAGAGAAACAGAAAAGAGACCCCCTTGGCACTGCCCCAAACTCCTCATTTACTCTTTTAGAGCAAGGAACATTTATAAAAGCCGAATAAAACATCCAACAAGGCTGGTTAGGATTCTTTGAAAGATGTCTCCATCAAAGGGGTCAGCCTCTAGTGGGAGCAGGGCTGGGGGCTGATGGCAGGGAACAGGGATGGGGAGCAGTGCCTGGGGTCACCCCTCTGCCCCAGGGACACCCCACCACTTTGTTTTGTGCTTTGCTTGAAATTTGGGAGTTGCTGCAGCAGTTATGGGGATGGAAACATACCCAGAAAAAAAAAAGAAAATAACCCGGCCTTAAACTTCCAATTTGTTGGTTATTTCACTGTTTGTGAAGGATCCACACAAATATCCCTGCCCTGCTCCATCCCCCTTGCTCTCAAATGGGGAGAGGGGCTGAGGAGGGAGAGCACTTAGCAGAGATAAATATTTTAGAGTTTTTAATTAAATATGAGATCCCTTCTGGGGCTGGGAACAGGACCATCCTGGAATATGAATTATCAAGAAATCTTCACCCCAGATGTGCATTCTTTTAACCCCAGCCCCCAGCCACTTCAGGCAAATAAAATGGAAAATAAATCCCGTGTCCCTCTGGAATAAACTGATGTTTTTCTAGCTCGGTTTCCCACTGGATGCCCACCTCAGATCTATTTTTTTGGGGCCCTGCCCCAGCTGGGCTGTGGCTCTGCTCTCAGGGGAGCCCTGCAGGAGGGGTTTCTATTGCAGCACTTTTGGGAAGAGGTTTTGAGTGGGCTCTGGAGGAGGCAGGAGCTCTGCACATCGATTGAGTGCTGCTTCTCCAGAGAAGATTAAGTGGATACAATTGGCCAGGATTGACCTCGATGGATCTCTGCTGATTTATTCCAGCTGGGGAGCTGATCCAGCACTGGTCTTATGCAATTCCTTGTCCTCAGGAACCTGGGCTGTGGCTCCCATGGCATTCCCGTGCTGAGCCCGTGCCAGGCACACACAGCAAGCTCCTGGCAAGGCAAAAATTCAGTGTAGAAAAGATTTCTGCCCCATGCTGTCCACCCTGAGGGCAGTGTGTGAGTTCAGCTGAGCTCAGCTTCACCCTGGGCCTTCCTCGTGTGAAGAACTCGGCCAAAGCTCTTGATCCATCCTGCTTTTCCAGGCTGGAGCCATCCCAGTGTGTGTGTGGGCACGGTGGGCTGTGAGGGCACAAAAGAGCAGAGCTGGGGGCACATTTCCCCAACAGATCAAGGAATTTGGTGAAAACCTCAAATTTAATCCAAAGCAAGGCTGTTACAAAGTCAAAAAGCAAAGGCAGAGCTTTAAATAAAGCAAAACCTAAATGTGGCTAAAGAATCCAGGAGTGGCTGGTTGTGCTGAGACACCAGCAGCAGTGAAAATCTCTCACCCCTCGCTATTTTGGAAGCCAATCTCCTGCTGGTTAGGTTATACATGACAAAGGATGGGCACAAGGACGCTGCAGGGATATCTGCATCTTCTCCAAGAAATCTGGAGCAAAGCAAGGCCCTGGCAGAGCAGAGCTGAGGCTGAGGCACCGTGTGATGTTTTTAATTAGCCCGTGTGGCAGCCTCCCATCCATTATCAGCCTCTTCCCTAATAGACTTCCCTAATAAGAGCACCCTGAAGTGACCTGCCTGAGCAGCCCTCTCCTTTTTAACTGCTTTTATAACTGTGATTGATCTCGGGGGCTCTGCAGCTCTGCTCACCTCCTTCCACAGCTCCACTCTGCCCCTTTCCCACTCTGCTCTTCCCTCCAGCCCTGACCTGAGAGCTGAGATTTCCTCTGAGCACCCTCGGGTACCGATTAGTGACACATCTCTGGCTCCAGAGCAGCACCCCTCAACCTGATGGGAGTGGAAATTGCCCCCCTCGGGTGGGTCCAAAGCACATCTGGGTGTTTTAGCTGGGCAAACCAGCAGCTGGATGGTGCCAGAGCACTGCCAGGCCTGTCTGGGTCAGACCCACGGAGGTTTTGGGCACTGCTTTGATTTGATCCTTCCTGGGCAGCTCTGGGGTTGTGGGTGCTGTCCCAAAGTGTGGTGATGATGGGACAAAGCTTGTTAAATTGGGTTGGAGTTAAAATCCATCCCATCCCACCCCCTGCCGTGGGCAGGGTCACCTTCCACTCTCTCAGGTTGCTCCAAACTTTGTTCAACCTTGGACACTTCCAGGGATCCAGGGGCATCCACAGCTTCTGTGGGCACCTGAAAATACTCCTCTCCCTCCCCGGGAAGGATTTCTTCCCAATATCCCACCTCACTCTACTCTCTGGCAGTTTAAATCTGTTATCCCTCCATTATCCCTGCATCTCTCCTCTTCCCTAAATCATGAGCTCCAAACCCCCCTCACACCCCGGTTCTCACCATAAAACCATGAGAGTAGCTCAGAACCTTCAGCTCCACCTCTGAATAAGGTACAGACAGGATTTAAGCATCATTCCAGATGTTTTTCCCCCTCCTGCATGGTGGAGCACTTCTAGGGAGAAGCTGAACGTTCCTGGATGCTCCGGAGAGCCAGGGATGGAGGCAGTGACTCTTTCCCATTTCTCTGACACCTGGTTCAGCCTCACTGCTGGATCTGGGATGGGAGGAGGGAATTCCCTGCAGGTGGATTTTTTAGGAGAACTGTGAACGAATAAACAAACCAACAGACTGTTTGGAAGGGTGAGAAAAGGGGGGTGACAGCTAAACGAGCTGTGAAGCAGCAAATTGGCCCCGTGCAGATGTGCTGAGTGTTGATGTGCAGCACTTCACACACCAAACATCCCACTCAGCCCCGGTTTTGTCGGTTTTTTCTCGGTTTTTTCTCGGTTTTTTCTCGGTTTTTTCTCGGTTTTTTCTCGGTTTTTTCTCGGTTTTTGGTTTGTGGGTGTGAATTTTCTGAAAGGTGATCAGGTGAGAGGAGCTTTTGGGGATCTCCCAGTGTAGGGAATGAACCTGAGCTTGTCCCCACAGCCCTGGGGGCATCCACATCATGCTGGGGTTCTCCCTGCTCCCAAAAATCACCATCCAAAGTTACCTGGGGAAATACGAAAATGAAATGTGAATATGAAATATTTGGGGAAATGCTTTTTGGGGCTTTTCTTCCCAATAAAACAGAGCAGGATGATTTCTTCTGAAGGCTCACATCCGAGTTCAGCCCTTCCCTTTTTTTCTTCCCAAAGTCATTCCCACTTGCCACTGGCCATCTCTGTCTTATTTCATGACAAAAGTGTAAATTTGAGGAGGCATTTGTGGTGACCTGGCTGTGCCACAGCAGCACCTGGCTCATTCCCCGCCTCTGGAATTGTTCCAGAGGGCTGGGAGTTCTGGCAGGAATTTTAATTGGATGCTGAAGCCAAGGCCCTGAAGGAATAGTTTTATTTTTGGAGTATTGGCTGTTGGGTCAATACCTTCCTCATCCTGAGGAAGTGAGTACAGGAACTTGTGAATGGGAGTGATTTTCCATGAGCCTCTGGATGGGAATTGGCTGGGAATTCTTTACAGATCGTGTTTCCTGATGGATCTGCATCCTGGAGCCATCAGCAGAGTTCTTCAGGACAGTCCTGAGGAGCTGCCTCACTGCACTTCCATGAGAGAGGGAAGGAGGAGGGAGAGGAAGACTTTGGGAAAATAATCTGGAATTCTCAACACTTTCCTGTATATCTGCTTCGTAAATAAAAACATGGTTTTTTGTTTTTGTTTTTTTGTTTTTTGTTTTTTGTTTTTTTTTTCTGTTGGATCAATGGAATTCCAGAAGTTTGGAAAATCCATCTGCCCCATGGCCTGTCACAAACTTCGAAAGACTTTGTGACTCCAGATCCCTTAGTGGAAGAAATTGGAGAATAAGAAAAATCTCCTTGGCTGCTCCAGGCATGCTGGAGCATTACCACATCTCATTGCCTGCACAGCACCTCCCAGTTAAAAAATTACTTTATTTTCCACTGAAATCTGTGCTGGCTGCTTCAAAATAATCCCAGATGAAGCATCTACAGCGAGCACATTGTTATTAGCTCAGCTGATTTGGCTTGCTCTCTTGCTTTCTGGTTTTTTATTCATGCTGGGGGCAAGCAAACCCATCCAGCTCCATTATGTATAATTTATTCTGGATTAGATCAAAGGAACAGTTTACAGGGGTGGTTTGGGCATTATTATGATTTTTTTTTTTTTTTAGCTTTTTCCATATTTTATAAATATATATTTATTCTCCCTCCCTTTCCCCACACTCCCCATTGCCTTTGCTCATAAGCAAATTATAAATTATTCACCAGCCTGAACAAGACAAGTGTTCCTCAGGCCTGGAAATCAAATCAGAACCAGCAAGTGAGGTGGGATGGGAGCCCTGTGGTTTTGGGGAGTTTGTGGGGATGCAGGGATGCAGCTGGGACCAAGAAATCCCTTTTATAAGTGTAGAGGGACTTTTTGGGAGCTTGGGCTGGCTGCAGAGGTGCAGTCAGCTCAGTAATGCCACTTTTATGGGGACAGGTGGCATCAATCCCACACCAATCCTACACCAATCCTACACCAATCCCACACCAATCCTTCGTGAGCTTTTGGTAAAAGCAAGGACTTAGAGCTTAGCCAGAGGGATCTGTTGTCCCCTGGATGTGATATTTCCCTGAAAAAATGGGGTGACAAACACACACATCACCTGGATTTGCTGGAACCCACCCTGTGCCCAGGCTCTGCCTGGCTGAGCATCACCCAGGCAGCTTGGCAGCACCTCTGGAGCCTCAAAAACCCTGAAATATTTGTTCCTGCAGCTGGTGCAGGGTGTTGAGTGCGCTGCAAAGTCACTTTTAAGGCCTGGTGTGCTCTGGGCACAGGCAGCAGTTTGCTGGTGCTGCTAATTTAGCGAGGAGCTGATCAGGGAGGCATCTGCTGGCCTCAGCTCTTGGAATCTGCCCAGCCCTGCAGCACCATCCTCGGGATTTATCCATCCCAGCTTCCCGAGGGGCTGGGCTGATGCTGGGAGAGCCAACCCCACCGAGCTCCAGGTGCTGGGGGACATCCAGGAGCTGCTGCCCCGTCCCTGGAGGATGGAGAGGTTCCTATTCCTTCCTCAGATCCTCTGTGAGACCTTCCTGTCAAAATCCCAAATTCCACGGAGCTGAACACAGCAATTGTTGGAACCCTGGATCCTGGGGGTTTTGGGCTTTCTGTGCTTTCTAACACTGCTTTTGACCTGAGGCCTTGGAGAAACTTCCAAAATTGAGTGATGGAGTTAAAAATCACTGGTGTGCAGTTTGAATAGAAGTGTAATGTCACGTGGTGAAGGGTTTGGAATTTGGGGTTTTGGAATATAGTAATAGGTATGGGACAAGATGGAAGTTTTAAGGTGGAAGTTTCTTTCTTTCTTCTTGTCCTTCTTCCTCTCAGATCTAGGTGGGACTTTTATAATTGGATAGAAAATGCCACACCGTGGGTCACAGGTGTTTGGTCATTGGGTCAAAAGTAAAAATAATTCAGGTGCTAGCTTTTAATTGGACAATTAAGCCTTAAAAGACTTTGTAACGAGCAGGATGCATCACCATTGCTTCATTTGTAGCTTGTTAGCTACAAGTGCTGCAGCACTCACTGTAACAGAAATAAGAATTTTTAAACATCTAAATCCGAACACGAAATTCCATCTCTCATGCTTTTAATCCCGACCCTGGCAAGAAGAAAAAAGAAGACTTAGAAGTGATAATCAATGATCCCTGGGGTCACAGACACCCCCAAATATCCCACCCTGGGAGCCTGGATGGTGCTTCCCTGAATCCAACCCCACTTCCCAGGAAGTTCTGCTCCCAGCAGCACCATAATTGCAGATAGATCATTTCTGTAATGCTCTCCCTGCAAATGCTACTTAAGATGTCACCAGTGATTGATTTATTTGCTAATTGAGACTTCCACTCGGGCTGATGGCCACGCTGCTTTGTTCCTTGTATAATTTTCGGTGATTTTATGACTGACATAATTGTAGCAGCACTTCTTTAATCTTCATTAAGCAGCTCCTGAGGGAGATGTGGTGGCTGCTGGGGCAGGATGGGATGGGCACAGGAGGGGGAACAGATGGGAAGGGGCTGCTCTTGGTGGCATTCACCAGAGGGGAAGGTCCAGCCCGTGCCTCAGTTTCCCTGCTGACAGAGCACAGCTCAGCTATTCCATGCAGAAGAGGACTGGGGGCTCATTCTGACCTGCAGGACTGTGGAAGAACTCAAACTGGGAGTTTATAAACCTAGAAACCAAACTGGGGGTTTCCAGCTGTGGCCAGAGGTGCTGAGGCCCGACAGAAGCAGCAGCTTCAGGGAGAAGGTGTTGCCCCACCTGGGCATTACTCAAAGGTTTATTTCATGAGGTGTTGGAGCAGACAGCTCCCAGGAGAAAATAATAATAAAATATTTCTCCCCTCAGTGCTGCCCTTTGCCAGGATTTCCCTGTCCAACCCCCCTGCAATGCTGCCAACCCAGCTCATTCTGGAGCTGTTTCCAACACCTCTGTTCCAAACCTGAACGCCAGGAGTCACCGAGGCTCTGCCCTCCCTTACACCACCCATTCAAGATCCTCATTCCCCCAACAGCTCCAGCCCTGATTTCCACACCCACGCAGCTTGGAGGGGCACCAAGAGCCGAGTGCAGCATCTGTGCCCCTGCCCAGGAGGGCTCATCAGACGTGCCAGGCTGCTGCAGGAGCAGGGCACTCCTGGCATCTCATTTTCCTCAGCGAGGATCAGGATCCAGCTCCATTAACCCCAAGCCCAGCTGGGTGGGGCAGCTGTGCTGGGCAGCTCTCAGTGGGCACACCAGGGGCCAGCTGGTGTCACTTGGCTGCTTTTGTGCTGCCAGAGAGGGGAATGGGTTTGCAGATGAAGGGGGGTGGGATATAAACAGAGAAATAAAGAGCTGCTGCCTGAGCTGTAAAGGAAAAGCAATTTTCTCTCTGCTCAGGCCCATCTGCTGCACTCCTGGAGCAGCATCTCCTCCCGTGGGGGTGAAAGATGGGTCAGGAGGGTGGCAGGGCCAGCCCGAGTGACCCTGAGGGAGGGTCTGCATCAGGGGGTGAAGATCCTCCGGGATTCACTCCTTTGAGATCCATTGGGATGAGCCAGCCCCGCTCCTGCTCCCACCCTGGGATGTTCTGGAGCAATCCAACATCCCACTGCTCTGCCAGAGGCCACAGCCAACTCCTTTACACCTCTGGCTGCTTTTCCCAGCACAGCAGGGCCAGTAAAAAGCAATAAATGAGACAAAACGAAGGCTGAATGCCCTCTGGAGAGCCCATTCCTGCAGCAATCCCCTCCTGCTGGAGCTCAAGGGCACTGGGACAGCAGTGGGGCAGCTCCAGCCCTGCTCCAACAGCTCCTGAGGGATTCCAGGAGGCTCAAAACTCCCTGAGTGCTGGCTGGGGGGTTTCAGGTTCTGTGATCATCCCTGCACCCCCGAGTGGGGTGTGGGGAGGACAAGGAGCCCACGGAGCTGGAGAGGGTCTGTCCTCGGACAAGAGCTGGGGAATGAGGCAAAAAGCAAAACATTTTTGCAGCAGCCCCCACTGGGGAGGAGAACTGGGGTGAAATGGAAGGTGTCCCAGCACAGCCCACCTGGGTCAAGGCATTCCCTGCCCCAGGAATGTCCTGCAGCCCCAAAACACACACACAGCCCCAAAACACACACAGAGCCCCAAAACACACACACATCCCCAAAACACACACACAGCCCCAAAACACACACACAGCCCCAAAACACACACACATCCCCAAAACACACACACAGCCCCAAAACACACACAGCCCCAAAACACACACACACAGCCCCAAAACACACACACACAGCCCCAAAACACACACACAGCCCCAAAACACACACACACAGCCCCAAAACACACACAGCCCCAAAACACACACACAGCCCCAAAACACACACACACAGCCCCAAAACACACACAGCCCCAAAACACACACAGCCCCAAAACACACACACACAGCCCCAAAACACACACACAGCCCCAAAACACACACACAGCCCCAAAACACACACACAGCCCCAAAACACACACAGAGCCCCAAAACACACACACAGCCCCAAAACACACACACAGCCCCAAAACACACACACAGCCCCAAAACACACACACAGCCCCAAACACACACACACAGCCCCAAAACACACACACACAGCCCCAAAACACACACACAGCCCCAAAACACACACACAGCCCCAAAACACACACACAGCCCCAAAACACACACATCCCCAAAACACACACAGAGCCCCAAAACACACACAGCCCCAAAACACACACAGCCCCAAAACACACACACAGCCCCAAAACACACACACAGCCCCAAAACACACACACACAGCCCCAAAACACACACACAGCCCCAAAACACACACACACACAGCCCCAAAACACACACAGCCCCAAAACACACACACAGCCCCAAAACACACACACAGCCCCAAAACACACACACAGCCCCAAAACACACACACAGCCCCAAAACACACACAGCCCCAAAACACACACACAGCCCCAAAACACACACACAGCCCCAAAACACACACACAGCCCCAAAACACACACAGAGCCCCAAAACACACACAGCCCCAAAACACACACACAGCCCCAAAACACACACAGCCCCAAAACACACACACAACCCCAAAACACACACACAGCCCCAAAAACACACACAGCCCCAAAACACACACACAGCCCCAAAACACACACAGCCCCAAAACACACACAGCCCCAAAACACACACACAACCCCAAAACACACACACAGCCCCAAAACACACACACAACCCCAAAACACACACACACAGCCCCAAAACACACACAGCCCCAAAACACACACACAGCCCCAAAACACACACACAGCCCCAAACCACACACACACAGCCCCAAAACACACACACAGCCCCTGGAGGGACCTGGGGGATCAGGAGTGCCCCAAACCACACACAGCCCCTGGAGGGACCTGACCCAGCCTTCCTGAGCTCGGATGCACAAACCCAACCTGCTCTGAGCACAGCTCCAGGAGCATGTGGCTCTCACAGCACTGAGTGATGCCACCTGCCATCCCTGGCTGCTCCAATCCAGGGAAAAATGGGGAGTGGGAACTTCAGGGTTTGCAGCTCCAGGATAGAGCAGGTTGCCATGGTGATATTGTTTTGTTTTTTTTTCTCCCCCCTGTTTTTGGGTTTTTTCCTCCTCCCTTTGCCACTCTTTGGGGTTGAGCAGGAGGAGCTGGCAGGCTGCTGGGGGGATTTGTTAGCTCCAGAACAGGACAGGGCTCGGGGAAAGGGGAGAAATGCTGCAGTGGTCAGCAGCACTGAGCCTGGCCCTGATCCATGCTCTGTGCTCTCAGGGAAGGTGTAAATCAGGGCTGGGAAAACACCAGGGCAGTGCCAGAGCTCGCTGGCCTTGCCTCATCCTCAGAGGGGATCTGTGGAAAACTCCTCGAGGATTTCCTGCCGCTGCTGATGAATTAGGAGTAAAAAAAGGAGGGGAAGAGCAGAACAGGCAATTTAGGGCTCAGCAGAGGTGGGCACCAGCTTGGTGCCAGCCCAGAGCTCTTGGTGGGCTCATTCCTGCAGGGGTTTGGTGAGCCAGCCCCTCCTGGGCTGCAGGGACGAGTCCTGGCGGACCAGGAGCCTGCTGACATCCTGTGAACCCGAGCAGATTCTGGGAGCTGGATCAGGTTTTCCTCATCCCTGCTCCCACCTCAGCCTCTGTGACCCAGCCCTGCCCACACCACCCAGCACCACCTCCTTGGCCGCTCAATTTGGGTTTTTTTTCCCCCCCAAGCACTTGAAATGATGAGCCTGAGCAGCCTAATGAAAGAAACAAGAAATCCTTTAGGGACAATTTGTCTGAGGAAGGTTGCAGCTCCACCTGCACTGCTCCTGATCCACCCCAGCCCTGCCCTCTGGGATTCCCTCCACTCCAAGCTCAATTTCGGAGCAAGGAGAGGTCTCAGGGCAGTCTGAGAGCCCATTTTGGCAATGCTCACCCTGCCTGTGTGATCCTCCTGAGTATGGAAACCATCACTGCCTTTTCCACGAGCCCACAGAATAAACAGGTCCAGCAGAGTGCCCTGGAATTCCTATTCTGTTGTTCCCAGTGCTGGGAAGAGAAATCTCTGATTGTGAAAGAACAAAATGAAGAAGAGAGGGGGAGTTTTTTTGGAGAGGATCCTGGAGGATCCCCAGCCCTGAGGCAGTGCAGACACACGAGGCACCCTCACCTGATCTGAGCCTCTCCCTGCTCACCAGCCAGGGAATCCTTTTGGTTTGGCTCCCCACCCTGGGCTCCCTTTGGCTGCTCCTGGGGGCCCTGGGGTGCTGTCTGTGCCTGTCAGAGGCAGCCCCAGCCCTGCAGGTGCTGGACAGGAGGGTCAGGGTCCATCCTGATGCTGCTGGTGCAGCCTCCCTCCACAGGCAGCAGCTTTTCCCTGCACTGCCTCCCTTATTTTCCCTGTCTGCATCTGCTGCTGAGGATTTGAGCCCATCTGCTGCACAGAGCACTCCCCCAGCACTGGTCTCTCACCCTCTGCACTCCGAGGCATTTATAGGTCAGCTTAAAGCAGGGCTCAATTCCTGCTTTACATCACCGCTCTTTTTTTTTCCTTTTCCCGGCTTTTTTTTGTTGTCACCTTTGCATTTTAGAGCATCCCAAGGCGTGTGAATCCTGCCTGGCAGGGATGGTGGGGCTGTGGCATCTGGCAGGCTGCAGGACTGCCCAGCTCAGCCAGCCCTGCCTCAGTGTGAGCATCATTAACATCCCAGCAATTAGTGGAGCTGGGCTGATTTGCATCGAGCTCAGAGCATAAAGAATTCCAGGCCAGATGGTAAATTGTGTGTGTGTGTGTTCCTGAAAATGACAGGAATATTCTGTGTTTGGATGGGGCTGGGGTGGTGTGTGGGATTTTTGGGATGACCCTGCCTGCCTGGCTTTGGGAACAAGCCCTGGTGCCTCATGGCACAGGGTTCTGGAGCAGAATTTGGGCCATCCTGTGGCTGTGGAGGAGGAGCAGCCCCCCAGGAGTGTTCAGCCAGCACGGATCCAGTTGTATTTTATGTCCTTGAGTAAATTACTGCCCTTCTGTGTGCCACCAGTGTGTCATGGCCCCACAGCAGCACTGCCAGGATTTGGGATTCAGCTTCCCTGAGCCACTGGAATGGAAATCCTGGACCTCCAGGCACCTCGTGTGTGTGCTGGAGAAGCTCTGCCTCTCCCCAGTGCTTTGCCATGATGAAGTGCTCACAGGTTCACACGTGCCTCTCTCCACCATGGACCTTCTCCAGCCCCTGCTCCAAATGTGCTGGCTCAGAACCACCACAAATATCTGCAGTGCTGCCCTGGAATGTAAATGAGGCTGAGGAAAAGATCAGCTCCTAGATCATCCATTGTTGGGGAAGATGAAACTGGAAAACCTTGTAAATATGATTGCCTGGCAAAAGATTTTGAGAATATGGAAACTATAAGGGAGATCGAAATGAAAGCCATGTTTGTGATACCAAACAACCAGAAAACAATAGTATGGGCAACTGAAAGTAATCCCCTCTTGACTGAACAATCCCCTCTGCTTGCAGACAGGTCCAAGGGTCAGAGAAGACCCTACTAGCTTGGTAAAGGGGGTCCAAAGAGTAGTTTTTAGGGTTTAAAGTGTAGCACACTATGGTAATGTAGTGATTCTTATAGGCTGTATGTAAATGCTAAAGGATTTGTATCTTGTATTAGACTGGTGAGTGAAAATTAGAATATTCCACACAGAAGATTTATTGTATTGTAACGGGAACCTCGTTCTCTTACTGCTCTTACCCCTCTTCTGCTCTTACTTCTCACCTCTTACCCCTTTTTCTCTCTTTACTCCTTTTCCTCTTGCCCTCCTGCTCTCACAGCCTGCCCTGAGCTGGCAGCTCCAAGCAGGGCCCTTTCACCCACACCCTTTGCAATAAACCACAAGTTCCAACTGATGCCTTTAGTTTTAAATTTTCCTGTTCTCCTTGGATGTGCTTTTCTGACGTGCTGGGGTGATGAAGACAAACCAGTCCCGTTCCAGGTAAGAACTCAAGGACAGTTTCCCCAAACTTCAGGCCCTGAGCACAAACTCCGTGGAAAGGTGGAGGGTGGGTTCATGCAAATGAACCAGAACCTATAAAAGTGTAAGATTTTGTGACCAAACCCTCCTTTCCTTCCATCTTGGGGCCATCCAGGCAGGGCCACCACTGTGGCACTGATATTGCTGGGCTGTGGCTTTTGTAGGCCTCTCAATAAATACCCATTTTATTTCCTTAACTCTGTGTGCAGCCTCTGCTCCAGCTCCTCAAGGCATCACAAGCCCTGGCCTTAGAGATCTCTCTGTCAGTCCTGACCATCCTGATCACCCACAGCTCCTACAATCCATAATTCCTCCAAAGTGACACCATTCCCAAAGGTGGGGAACAGCAGAGTGCACCCATCCCTCGTCCTTCCCCACCACATTCCTGCTAAAACTTCTCCTGGCATGGGAAGGGTGATGGCCCAGCCTCGTGCTGGGCTGTGCTGGAGCAGGAAATGCTCCTTAAAATGTGTGGGACACCAGAGCTCATTCTGGTCTGGCTCTGGGGTCCTCCCCATCCATCTCAGCTTGAAAAAATTTTATCACTTTGATAATTTATCGACCCCTGGGCTCTGCTGGCCCCAGCCTTATGGAGAAGCCACAGTCCCTACCCCAGATTTTGGGGGTGCAGGGGATGGAGGGACCCCATGGCTGGAACTGGGAGATCCCACTGTGGCCAGGGATGCCTGGGATGTGCCCTGTCAATCAGGAAACCCCAAGGAAACCCCCAGAAACCCTCAAATTGCAGCTGTGGCTCCTCCTCTCCTTGCTAAACTCCCCCTGTCCCATCCCCTGGCTTTGGAGGGAATCCAGGAATTCTGGTGGCAAACAGGGACACAAACAAAGAGCCTGGATCATTCCTCGTGGCTCTGCTTGTCCCTTTGATGAAGGCAGACAAAGTCACTTCTCCTTTGTGTTGTTTTTGCTTTGTTTTTTTGTGTTTTTTTTTTTATTTGTTTCTCTCCTTATAAAACTCATGTGAATAGGCCAGATGTGGTTGTCATAGCAACCTCCTCTTTTCCAGCAGCAGATGCTGGAAAAGGGTTTTTGCAGTTTAATCCTCCTGGAAATCTCCCCATTAGGTAGAAGATGATACCAAGGGATGCTCAACAACAGTGCTTGGTAGATTTGAAGTCCCACGTGGGTTTTTTTTCACCCTTTCACCCTCTGGAAATGGCACCTGGCACAGAGAGAGCAGCAAATGGAGCCTGATGCTCAACTTGGAGACTCTTGAGAGGAATGAGGGATTTGTCTGTACAAACCTGCTGGTGGATAAAACCAGCATGGGATGGATTCCATTGATGGATGGAATGGAAAAAAGATATTTGCCTTTACAAACAAACTGTAGGGTTTGCTGATCAATGAAATTGGATATTGAAAGATGAAAGAAGCAACGGGGAGAAACGATGAATTGTATAAGAATTAAAAATTAAAAGAGGGTTGTACATTAGAGGGGAATCTCAGGTATCAGGAGTTTTGGGAAGTCTGGACCTCTCAAGTGGGTGGCTTGGGGGGTAGAAATGAGTCTTTCCTTGGAGAAAAAGAGAGGGAAAAAATTAAAAAATTTAAATTTGAGCTTGGCAAGAGCAGCTTCCCATTGTCCATCCGTGGATCAGTCACTTCTGAGTGGTCTGGTCACTCAGAGAGAGCATTCAATGATGTTTGGGGCCAAAAAGTTTTTTGGTTTCTTTTTTTTTGCTTACACTTTATTTTTAGGAACAGAGATTTCCTTTTTCCCTCAAGGGCAAAGGATTTTTTAAATACTTTAACTCCCCCCCTGTTTTTCAAAATAAATTTATAGGAATTTTTAGTGAAGTATAGTTTATTTTTGTAGTTTCTAAAAGGATTTTTTCGTCAACTTTTATGGTGTTTTAAATTTTTTTTTTATTTGGAACCTTGGCTTTTACTTTATTGATTTTGGTGTATTTTTGGGGGCGTTTTTTGTTATTTTTTGGGTTTTGGGTTTTTTTGGGGGGGTTGGTTTTCTTTGGTTTTTTTTGTTTGTTTGTTTGGTTTGGTTTTGGTTTTTTTGCTGTTTGTTTGGGTTTTATTTTTTATCTTATTTTATTTCTTGTTTTGCTTGTTTTGTTTGTTTTTGGTTTTTTGTTGTTTGTTTTGTTTTTTTTGTTTGTTTGTTTTGTTGTTTTGTTTTGGTTTTTTTTTTGCTGTGGGTACTCAGTGACTGCTGAGAAAATTGGGGTTCCATTCCTCATTCCATGCAGGATTCCTGCTTCCCTCTCCCTGAGCTGTGCTGCTGCAGTTCCATCCCTCAAGCTCCTTAAGAGGATGGATGGGGAAGGCAGGATTTTAACCTGCCTTGTTTAACAAAGATAAATCCATTAGAAAATAAAAAGCTTAGGAGCAGCAGCCAGAATTTAACTGGTGCAGGATGAGCTGTTCAGCCTCTCTTAAAAAAAGAAAATCCTGTACAACTTGACAGAAAGTAATAGCCATTGTATATATATATTTTTTTTTTTTTTTTTTTGCTTTCTCGTGGAACAGATTTTGTGTAGGCACGGCAGGAAACTTTGCACCGATGGATTTGAACTGGGTTTAATTAAAGCAGCTGAAACGGAGTCAATTCCCTGCTTTGTGGGGCAGGAATGCCCAGAAAAGCCAAGTGCTGCTTCTCCAAGACAAAGCACCTCAGTGATGCCACTCGTGAAGGGAGGTTTGGTTTGTGCCAGCTACTCTGAGCACCCTTAACCCCAAATTCCTGCAGGAAAAATGTGCCACGTTTCAGGTTTTATTACACCAGGACACAGAGCCGTCCCCAAAGGCTCAGGCAGGGATTTATCCACTGCTGTCCCACAGGATGGGGGAGATTTATTAAAAAAAAACCAACAGAAATTGATTTTTTTGGGGGTTGTCCTGTGCAGGATCAGGAGGTGGATTCGATCCTTTCCAGCTCAGGATATTTTGTGGGTTAGACACAGTGGGATGTCCCAGATTTATTATGGGTTATGGAGCTGGTTTAGGGCTGCAGGTGAATCCCAGGATCAAGAGATCCTTTCAGGCAGGAGCAGCTTAAAAATTGGTAAGGATGAAAATCCCTACCAAAAAAAAAAAATATTTGTAAGGATGATTTGTAGGGATTCATTTTTAAAATTTGTAAGGATGAAAATCCCTGCAAAAATTTGTAAGGATGATTTGTAGGGATTCGTTTTTAAAATTTGTAAGGATGAAAATCCCTACAAAAATGTATAGGGGTGATTTGTAGGGATTTGTTTCTAAAATTTGTAAGGATGAAAATCCCTACAAAAAAAATTTGGTAGGGATGATTTGTAGGGATTCGTTTTTAAAATTTGTAAGGATGAAAATCCCTACAAAAATTTGTAAGGATGATTTGTAGGGATTCGTTTTTAAAATTTGTAGGGATGAAAATCCCCACAAAAAAATTTGGTAGAGATGATTTGTAGGGATTTGTTTTTAAAATTTGTAAGGATGAAAATCCCTGCAAAAATGTATAGGGATGATTTGTAGGGATTTGTTTTTCAAATTTGTAGGGATGAAAATCTCCCCACCCCAGCACATGCTGCTGGAGGGGGGGAAAAAAAAATCACATGGCAGTGGAGGAGATGGCTGAGACTGGGCTTCCAAAATGCTCCCAAATCCTTCCTGCTGAGGGTTACAACCCCCAGCAGCTCCTGCAGAGCCACATCTGCTGCTCCTGAGCCGTGAGGAGAACCTGGGCTTGACAACTCAAACCCAATAAAATCAGAATATTTCCAGTTCAGGGCAAAGCTCTGTTCCTGCCCTCCTCTGTTTGCTTTCCATCAGGACAGAGCTCCATGTCGTGACTGAAGGAAGGAGGTGGGGATCAGCACTCCTGGGCTCTGCTCTTTCCTCTGCCCCTAATTTGCTGGTTTTTTTTCAGAGAGGTCACGTCTGATGAAATGCTCAGAGCCAGTGCAGGCTCAGAATTCTCTCTGATGTCAGCAGGGACAGGAGGTTTCCAGCTCCAGCTGTGAAACACAGCCTGTGGAGAATCCTCTGCTTCACTCTCCTGGGTGCACAGCTCTGCTGCCCAGTGCTGGGCAGGGATTTATTCAGATTTGTGGGAAGGAGCCCGTGGGGTTCCTCTGGTTTGCTGGGATGGTGAATAGAAGGGAATTCAGCATTTCATCAGAGTTGTTCTGAAATGACAGAGGTGCTGCCCTCACCCCAGCAGGGCATTGCCAAAGTCCAAACCTCATCCACAGCCCCTGATGGTGCCAAAATCTTGCTGTGCCCGTGGCCTCTGGGCTTGCTGAACCTGCAGGAGTTTGGGATTTGTGGGATTTAGTGACCTTGGGGCCATTCAGGTGCGCAGGGAAGGCACAGCCACGTCCCCATAACTTGCTGGCCCTACTAACAGGTGGCACTTTCTTTATGTCCCCAATTTCCACCACAAGGAGCAGGTAATTCCTTCACCAGTCCTGATGGAGAGAGGGCAGGAGATGCAATCCCAGCTCCTCCAGCACAGCCATTCCCTGCCCCGTGCAGAAATCCCAGCTCGTGGCTCCAGCTGCTCCTGGCAGACCCCACCAGTCTGGAACTCGCAAAAAAATTTCAGCTCTGAGCTCTGCCCTGCTCCTTCCTTTGGGGTTTTTCTCCTGGCAGAGGTGCAGGCAGAGTGTGGGAAATGCTCTCATTGCCATTCTCTCATTCCTTGTTGCCATTTTCTTTTTTCTCGTTGCCATTCTCTCATTTCTAATTTCCATTCTCTCATTTCTCGTTGCCATTCTCTCATTTCTCATTGCCATTCTCTCATTCCTCGTTGCCATTTTCTTTTTTCTCGTTGCCATTCTCTCATTTCTCGTTGCCATTCTCTCATTTCTC
Organism: Acridotheres tristis; assembly: GCA_037013685.1. Taxonomy (NCBI): domain Eukaryota; kingdom Metazoa; phylum Chordata; class Aves; order Passeriformes; family Sturnidae; genus Acridotheres; species Acridotheres tristis. The sequence goes on along the minus strand of CM072904.1, from coordinate 8,321,302 downwards.
GTTGCCATTTTCTTTTTTCTCGTTGCCATTCTCTCATTTCTAATTTCCATTCTCTCATTTCTCGTTGCCATTTTCTCTTTTCTCGTTGCCATTCTCTCATTTCTCGTTGCCATTCTCTCATTTCTCGTTGCCATTCTCTCATTTCTCATTGCCATTCTCTCTTTTCTCATTGCCATTCTCTCATTTCTCGTTGCCATTTTCTCATTCCTCGTTGCCATTCTCTCATTTCTAATTTCCATTCTCTCATTTCTCATTGCCATTCTCTCATTTCTCATTCCCATTTTCTCATTTCTCATTGCCATTCTCTCATTCCTCGTTGCCATTCTCTCTTTTCTCGTTGCCATTCTCTCATTTCTAATTTCCATTTTCTCATTTCTCGTTGCCATTCTCTTATTTCTCGTTGCCATTTTCTCATTTCTAGTTGCCATTCTCTCATTTCTAATTTCCATTTTTTCATTTCTTGTTGCCACTTTCTCATTTCTAATTTCCATTTTCTCATTTCTCGTTGCCATTCTCTCATTTCTCGTTGCCATTCTCTCTTTTCTCATTGCCAGCCCCCCCTTGGCAAAGGGCAGCAGGGACAGAAATCCTGGCCCAGGACAAGCTGCACTTCCACAGCTGCTCTGCAGAAATTTCTTTGAAACCTCAACCTTTTTTTTTTTTTCAAACACTTTGAATCACCTGGGGCATTGCCAGAGTGTCTGTGCCTTTATTTGCAAGTGGTCATTAGGAGTAATTAATTAAAATGATGCTTTTTAACCCTTTGCAGGCATCTCTGAGCACCTGGAGCTGCACAGCCAGGCCTGACCTTTGGGATGGAGATGCAGGGGAGAACTGGAGGGGTGCAAATCCTCTTTTGCCATCAAAATAACTCAAAATTCGTTTGTTTGAACAAATCCCAGGGTTTGGATTGTCTGGGCTGTGCTTTGACCCACAGCTTGTAGGAGTGAGTGAAGGATGACACTCCCAGCAGCTCTGCAAAACTTCCAGCCTAAAGAACCTCTGCAAAAACGACTTCTCCCATCAAACTGAGCTCCCTATCCACATTATTCCTACAAAAAAAAAACCCAACAGAAAAACCAAAAAAACCCCATAAAAACCCCCAAAAAACCACACCAAAAAACACACCAAAACGCCCCCAAAAATAAAAAAAAAAAAAAAAAAAAGGAAAAAAAAAGAAAAAAAAAAGAAAAAAAAAAGAAAAAGAAGAACCCAGCTTTTTTTAGGGGCAGCCTGCAGCTGAGGCATGTAGCAAGCTCCTACTTAGAATTATTTATCACCCAGCATCCCCAGGCTGGGCTGTAATGCATAATTCATGTTTCTTTCGAACCCAGCCCAGTCTGGCACCTCCCAGCTCTTCGGAAAAAGCCATTTGGGCATCTGGGTGTGCAGGGCTCTTGGCCCCTCGCTGTTCCCCTGGCTGTGACAGTCTGTGCTAAGTTTATCCCTGGCTGAGCCACCTCCCTGCCTGGTGCTCCCTGCACATCCCCCTCGCCCCAGCCTTTTTTTTTTTTTTTTTTTTTTTTGGGGAATCTCCCATGCGGAGCCAGCTTCCAGCAGCTCAGGAAAGAGGCAAGAGGTTTGAAAAATGACACCAAAAAAAAAAAAAAAAAAAAGAGATGAGTGCATGTTCAAGGCTCTGTTTTCTGCTGCAGCACTGGCTGGCCCCAGGTTTGGGGTTTGTGGAGATTGATGGAGAGGGAAGGAGGAGAAAGGCAAGAGGAGCCAGCAGCTTTTTATTCTGGGATCCACTTGGAAACGTTCTCTAAAAGGCTGATAAATAATGAATTGTGGCTCTAAGCATATTGCAGGCACGGGGAGCTCCTGCTGCAGGTGGCCACGAGTGGCTGGAGGCCTCACACCAACAGCTTAATTCCATTTATTCGTGGACTGCTCACGGCCAAAGAGCAGGATTTAGAATAAAAAAGGAAGGCCCAGCCCTCTGGAAGAGCTGGGCTTTGCTTTCCACACTCAAGGTCATGTCCTGAGTGGGAGGCAGGATGGAGGGGGGGGGTGGTCCAAGTGCTCCAAGCTGGAATCTGGAGCCTCCAATCCCCTCCCCAGGCTGCCAGGGCAGCCAGGTAAAGCCAGGATATCATTCCCAAATCAATTCTCCTTCACTTCACTTTGTCTCCACACGGTTCTGTCAGTACCAAGAAACCCATCCCGTGCTGGGTGCTTCCCAGAGGCATTTGCAGAGCTCAGGGAGTGGAGGTTTAAGCTGGGCTTTGCACCACTGGTTTGTCATCAGTCTCGTGTGTTTTGCCTCAAAGCCTGGATTAACAAAACACGACTGAGGTGACTGTGGTGTTTGGGCTTGGATGTTTATTATATTTTATCAGAAATTACAGAGAATGTGACAACATCTCCAGCTCCCTGCTAGAAATAGGAAAAATGGCTCCAGCTGAGGCTGCTTCAAGGCTTTTTAAAGCTAAACACACCAATAAAAGTTTTACATCGATATTATTTATCCTTTTGACCCAATAATAGATTCCCACCACCCTTAGAGTGACATTTGACTGACCAACCAATGGTCACTGCCTGAGTTTTGTGAAAAAGGAAAGAGAAGAAGATGGACAAAGAAAAAGACACCACCCCAAAATTCCCCACCTTGTCCCATACCCACCACCACACATAAAAACCTCAAATTTAAACCCCATCACCCAGTGAAAACACACCCTGCACATTTGTGATTTCTAACTCACTATTCATATTTCCAAGCCTTCTCCAAGGTTCCAGCTCCAGAGCAGTGTTTTTTAGGGAGTCTGTGCCTGGAAGCACAGAAAGCTCAAAAAAACTCCAGATTTTTGGGCTCCAACAGGCAGGGGTCTGCCCTGCCCCTCTGTACACTGATTTTCCACTCAGCATCACTGGCTGGGTCTGCACAGTTCCAGGGGATTCTCCTCGCTGGGAAAGGAGAGCTCAGGGCAGCTCCTTCCCAGAGAGCAACACGACATTGATGATTTATTTCTCTCTCTCTCTGAGGTAATTATGTACCTAGACAGTCTTAAAATGTGTATTTCTTTTCTCCAGCAGACCAGAACAGCCTCTTTGGTTCCAGTCTAGCAAATAAATATGTATTTACACACTTTATTAAGATGGGTATTACTTTCCCACAAGACTGGCATAACTCTCCTGCGCTGGTGTTTTATGGAAAACTTGTATTTGTACATTAGTTTGGAAGATTTATGACAAGTTAGATGGACCACAGCAGCCTTGGCCATGGCTGCAGCTCGAGGAGTGGAGACACGTGGGGATGTTCACATCCTTGGGATGTGCATCTTTCAGCTGCTCTTAAAGTGTTAAAAAATAAAATAAAATAAAATAAAATAAAATAAAATAAAATAAAATAAAATAAAATAAAATAAAATAAAAAAAAAATCAGCATTAAAATGTCAGGCCAGCTCCAAAGCTGAGCTGAAATTTCAGGGAGAGGTCACCAAATGTGTCACCAGCGTGTCAGGTTTGGCATTTGAGTGTTCTGGCTCGGTGGGATCATCCCCCTCCATCCTGGCCAGGCTCAGACCCCTCATTCCAGGAGGGTTTCACTCCTGGATGTGCCACTTTGTGGATTGGTGACCAGGATTCCTCATTCCTGCTGTTTTCTCCTGGAAAGGAGACAGAGAAACCAGCCCAGCCCCAAGCTCCAGCAGGCAGGGTGGAGAGGATGGAGCTTTCCTGTCCCCCAGGGCTCTGGGAGGAGGGAAAATCACATTTTCCTGCTGTTTCACACATGGCTGGATTAACCCCAGCAAGCAGCAGTCTATAATATATTAATTCTTGTATAATTTCCTAAAGCTGCTTAACTGAGCACCTCCATGCATTTAACACACATTAGGAGGTAATAACAATTAATCTGGAAAATCAGCAGCAGCTCAGGCCTGGGCAGGGAGGGGCTGGGATGGGCTGGGAGTGAAAATTCCAGCCCTGGAAGGGGCTGGGATGGGCTGGGGGTGAAAATTCCAGCCCTGGCAGAGGCTGTGATGGGCTGGGGGGGGGAAATTCCAGCCCTGGAAGGGGCTGTGATGGGCTGGGGGTGAAAATTCCAGCCCTGGAAGGGGCTGTGATGGGCTGGGGGTGAAAATTCCAGCCCTGGAAGGGGCTGTGATGGGCTGGGGGTGAAAATTCCAGCCCTGGAAGGGGCTGTGATGGGCTGGGGGTGAAAATTCCAGCCCTGGAAGGGGCTGTGATGGGCTGGGGGTGAAAATTCCAGCCCTGGAAGGGGCTGTGATGGGCTGGGGGTGAAAATTCCAGCCCTGGAAGGGGCTGTGATGGGCTGGGGGTGAAAATTCCAGCCCTGGAAGGGGCTGTGATGGATTGGGGGTGAAAATTCCAGCTCAGGAAGGGGCTGTGATGGGCTGGGAGTGAAAATTCCAGCCCTGGAAGGGGCTGGGATGGGGGTGAAAATTCCAGCACTGAGAGGGGCTGGGATGGGCTGGGAGTGAAAATTCCAGCCCTGGAAGGGGCTGTGATGGGCTGGGAGTGAAAATTCCAGCTCAGGGAAGGGGCTGTGATGGGCTGGGGGTGAAAATTCCAGCTCAGGAAGGGGCTGTGATGGGCTGGGGGTGAAAATTCCAGCCCTGGAAGGGGCTGGGATGGGCTGGGGGTGAAAATTCCAGCACTGAGAGGGGCTGGGATGGGCTGGGAGTGAAAATTCCAGCCCTGGAAGGGGCTGTGATGGGCTGGGGGTGAAAATTCCAGACCTGGAAGGGGCTGGGATGGGCTGGGAGTGAAAATTCCAGCCCTGGAAGGGGCTGTGATGGGCTGGGGGTGAAAATTCCAGCCCTGGAAGGGGCTGTGATGGGCTGGGGGTGAAAATTCCAGCCCTGGAAGGGGCTGGGATGGGCTGGGGGTGAAAATTCCAGCCCTGGGTTGTTGGAGCTGGGTCTGAGCTGAGCCTTGTTCCTCCCTCCCCTGGTCCCAGCTCAGCAGAATATTCCATGTGTGCCTGAAATGAAGCAATGGCTGCTCCTGCTGGCTTTAAGGGAACTATCTAATCTCCTTTAAATTAAGCATATGATTGGGTTTTGGCTAGATTGGGTCCTTAGGCCTTAATCTCTTTATGCCCCACTTTCTCAATCTGCAAAATAGTAATTATCTCCTTCACGGGGCTAAATTAATTTCCCATATTTCACTGATGCTCATTTTGGCAATGTGCAGGTTGCCATTCTCCCAGAGATTGCAATTTGCATGCTGCTCAGCAAATTCTGGATTATTTATCCATACACACATCACAAACACAAATCCAAGCCTCAGGGGAAAAAAAAAAAAAACCCAAAAAAACCAAAAAACCCAAACCCTAAATGCCACGATGGCCCAGGCAGGATGTAAGCAATAACAAGAAGGATAACAAAAATGCAATTCAGGGATTCAAAGGATTTAGTGAATGGAGAATAGGCTGAGTTGCATTAAAAAAAAAAAAAAAGGCAAGAAACTCAGCTGATTTAAGAAGTAATGAAAAGAATAATGAATATCAAACAGAATAGAAGAGCTTAATTAAGAATTAACTTTTTTTTTTTTAAGTACAGCTTGGGAGAGCTGGTGGTGGTCAGTGCAGAGGGCAAGGAAAGAAACTGAGACAGTTTTTAATCCCTCCATGAATGTCAGGGGGAAAAGGAAAACAAATTGGGAGGAAAAAATTTCTGTCATGGCCAAGTCTCTGCTTTGCAGGACCTGCAGGGGTTTGGGGTGATAAATGTTACAGGTGAGAAATCTGAAACGGAGAAGAGGAAATTCCTAAAAACATCCCAGGGATTCCCCTGCTCACTTCAGAATAACCAGGGCTTTGGTCCCCGGGGCTGGGAGCAGCAGCAGGGCAGGAGCAGGAGTTTTGCTGCCACTTGCACATTCCCTGCTCCTGCCAGGCTGCAAACAAGCAGAGATTCCATCAGGGACGGTGCAGAAATGTTGGGCACATTAAATCTTGTTTGGCTGCGTCTCTTTATCAGTCTCAGGTGCTGATAAGGTTTGAAAGGCTCCAGCAGGATCACTAATGTTCATTAAGATAAAAATCAAAGGCCCTCTGTTTTTCCAGAAGGACTCAGTTCCATGCAAAGGTAAATAAAGCCCCGAACCTTAGCTGGGAAATTCTCCTGGGAAGCCACGGGGCTTTGACATCACAGTTTTCATTTTCTCCTGTCACAGTCTGAGGAGAAAAAGGGAGAGAAGGCAACAAGTGCAGGAGCAGCAGCCACAGGCTGAGCCTAAATCCAGACTCTGCTCATCTCCCTGGGGAATGAAGGGATGAAAGGGAAGGAGGGAAAAGTAAAAAAAAAACCCAGGTAATTGAAAGGAGTAATTCAATTTGAGAAGAATTGTTCTCCTAATGATTTATGCCTTCATTAATGACTGATTGAACAATTTTTTTTTTTTTATCTTTCTCACCAGGAACGGAGGTGCTGCTGGGGGTTATTGGGTGTCACAGCCACTCACTTGTCTCCAGTTAAATCCTCTCCCCCTGCCCTTGGATCGATAGGATCTGGCAGCAGGAGTTTTTTATGGCAAACTTCCATGGCTTCACAGAATTGGGACCAGGAGCTCCGAGGATTGAATGGAGTGATGAGAGAGGGCAGGGATGGCAAACAGAGTGACCTCCCTGTGCCACCCCTGAAGGGCTCCAGGCCACCTTGGACAGGGCTTGGAACGAGCTGGGAGAGAGGAAAATATCCTTGCCCATGGCAGGGCGTGCAACACGATGAGCTTTAAGCTTCCAACCCAAAAAATTCCCTGATTCTCTGCGAATTCTTTGCCACGCGTCTTTCCCTCATTGGTATTAGACACAAAGCCCACGAGTGCAGGTTCACAGGGGGTCACGTCACAGGAAAAATCTCCTGATTGCAGCAGCCCTTGGGGGCAGGAGGCTCCTGGCTTGGAAAAACCCTTTAAAATTCCTGCTCCATCCTCAGCCCTGCCCGCAGGCTCAGCAGCACCCACTCCTTCAGCCCCTTCAATTAAACACCCTCCCAAAGGTCACACGCTGCTAATTGGGCTCAGAGCTGCTCCGTGCCCTAATTGGGGTCGTTCTGGGGTGACCCGGCTCCCGAGTGCACCAAAATCACTTGGGGCCACACGGGCTGAGGCTGCAGAAGGGAGGGCAGGAGCAGAATGGGAGGGGGATAAAGCAGCCCCTGCACCCCGAGGAGAATTTCCAAAGCTTAAATGGAGCCTGGAGGGTGCCGTGCTCAGGTTTGGGGGCAGTGGAGGCTGCAGCACATCCTGGATTTTTTTGGATCACCTGCAGGGATGAAGGGCAGAGCTGCTGTCACTCTGCTCCCCACCAGCTGGGATTGCTGAGCCCGGGGGTGACCCTGCCTGGATCCCAGCTTAAACACATTTAAGGTTTTTTTATTTGTTTGGTTGTTTGTTTGTTGTTGTTGTCTATTTGCAGGAGCAATCTCAATTTGCAAAGATGAGCTCAATTAACATGATTCATTGTTTTTCCACGTGGGGCTGGTGTGACACCAACACCTCCTTGGGAGGGACCAGCCAGGGGAATGGCTGGGCCCTTGTGTTTATGTGTGGCTGCTGGGGTGATAGAGCAGCAAAGAGATTTTTCTTTCCTCCTGTAAAATGGGAAAATTCCCTTTTGCTGAGCAGAGAAGGAGCTTGTGTGGGAGCAGAATAAAAATGTCTTTGGCAAACATTTTTTTTTTTTTTTTGCCATAGACACAGGCTGGGGAACATCTCTGCAGTCTGCACCCTCATGGCAAACACCACCTGTTTTTTAGGGGAAGAAATACAGAAATTATTCTACTGCTGAGGAAAAACTGAAGCCATTTTGAAGGTTTTTAACCCAAACTTTTATTTCTTCAGGTTAAGCCCTTCTTTGTTTGAAAATGAGAGAGTCTGGGTTCATTTTTTTGGTAACACAGAATCTCAGGAAGGGTAAGGTTGGAAGGACAGTGGGGTCATCTGGTCCAACCTCTCTGCTCCAACACCAATAATTCAATTTAACAGATGAAAGAGGAGAGATTTGGATTTGGATTTCCCTGGTTTGGGATCAGGAGCCTTCCTGTGATCCCAGGGACCCCATGGGATCTCTGTGTCCTACCTGTTGTCCCCAAAGATTTTTGGGGTGTGGGATGTCACTGTCACCCTGGAAGGATGGAGGGGGAGCAGGTGAACATCTCACTGTCCTCTGAGCTTTATTACTCATTTTATTACTGCTCCAAAAAATATTTCCACGGGTGTTTTGTAATTTTTTTTTGTCCTTGAGTAAACAAATGGAAAGGAAAACCTTTGTGAGTGCATGTGCCAGCGGGGAGGGCACAGCCCCACCACGCCCAGGGCCTTTGCCCTCTCTCTGATTATCCTTTATTTCTGCTTTTTGGCTCTCAGGTGAGTCTGGGGCTGCCACAGGAGGAGGAGAAAAGGGCTTTTTTGGGGACAAATTTCAATGGCAGCAGGAGCAGCTCACCCTGCCAGAAGGATGCTGGGCACCAGCATATTTAGCCTGAGCACCTGAGGAGAGCAGGAAGGGGAGGGGATTGATTCTCTGGGATTCTCTGCCAGCCAGGATGAGCTGGGAGAGCTCTGAAGGGCTGGGGCACCTTCCTGGGCACTGCTCCTGATGAATGCAGGGAGCAGGGATGCAGCTCCTGTGGATCCCAGCCAATTCTTCAGCAGTGCTGGCTCCCAGAAAAATCCCTCCAGAAATCTCCTGCCGCCCCTCAGCCGAGCCAGGGCAGGGGGCACTGCCCACCAACACCACTCCGTTCCTGGAGATGGGAATTTCAATTAAAATGGAATTTAATTCACACTCCCCCTCCCCTCCTGCTCCCAGCAGAGCTTTGGAAATGTTTCTGTGTGTAATTATGGGCTGGCTGCCTGGGGAAGCAGCCCTTGCTGGACTCCTGATTTTCCAGGCAAGGCTTCCTAAGCAGGGAAGGAAGAGAGGCAGGAATTATCCAAACCTGGTGGGAGGAACACACAGTGCTCAGAGGGGATTTTTGGTGCCCTCCATCAGGTGGGAATTATCCAAACCTGGTTGGAGCCATTCATGGAACTCAGAGAGGTTTTTTTGGTTGGAATTATCCAAGTCTGGTAGGAACCACACATTGTGTTCAGGGTTTTTTTGGTTGGAATTATCCAACTTGGTGCTCAGAGGGGATTTTTGGTGCCCTCCATCAGGCAGAAATTATCCAACCTGGTTGGAGTCATTCATGGAATTCAGAGAGGTTTTTTTGGTTGGAATTATCCAAACCTGGTGGGAGGAACACACAGTGCTCAGAGGGGATTTTTGATGCCCTCCATCAGACAGAAATTATCCAAGCTGGTGCTGAGAGGGGTTTTTTGGTTGGAATTATCCAAACCTGGTGCTCAGAGGGGATTTTTGGTGCCTTCCATCAGGCAGGAATTATCCAAACCTGGTGGAAGCCACACATGGAGCTCAGGGGGGTTTTTTGATGCCCTCCATCAGACAGAAATTATCCAAGCTGGTGCTGAGAGGGGTTTTTTGGTTGGAATTATCCCACACACGGTGCTCAGGGGGTTTTTTGGTTGGAATTATCCCACACACGGTGCTCAGGGGGGTTTTTTGGTGCCCTCCATCAGGCTGGAGCAGGGCTGTGTGGGATGCTGCAGTGCTGGGCACCACCAAGTGTCCCCTGAGTGGCCGTGTTTGGTGGCACTGCCACCCTCCAGCTTTTGCTGTGCTTTGCTGCCAGCACAGCTGAGAAGCAACGCCAGTGATTTGTCTTCGGGGGATGAAGTTTCAGGTTTTGATGCACGAGCCAAATTAAAAGATTGTTTTTCCTCTCCACAAACAGATCCCCTTGGCTGCCAGCACAGGCATCTGCTCCCCCCTGCAGTGTCCCACTGTCCCCTCTCCTGCTCTCGTTTGCATCTTTTGTGTTTCCTTTGGATTCTGCTGCGACAGTTCCAGGGGCTGTTTATTTTCTGAAATGCTCTTAACCTCTGGCTGTGATTTGTCTTAGCCCTCCCCACGTGCTGCTTTTGTGATGGGAGTGGGAATCCTGCAGGAATTCTGTCAAACACAGGAGCGGGGTGGAGGCGGAATTCAGGGCTCTGCAGTGGTGCTGAGCAGCTCTGTGGGGTTTTGCTTTAATTCCTGGAGCTTTTCCATCAGGGAAGAGCAGGAATGTGGGGAGGGTCGGGTTTGATGGGAACTGAGCACCCAGGGCCTCGAGGGGCAGCCTGGAAAAGGAGCAAACCCAGGGATTGCTGTGGGATTTCCATCCTCAGGAAGTGATCCCTGAGCATCTGGACTGGTTTGTTTGGTGTCCCCATCCCAGCACCCACTCACCCAACCCAACAGCAGCTCCAGGAGCCCCGGGGCTGGTCCAGATCTGACAGATTTGGGGGGTTTTTTAACCCCTCATTTACCCTCCGGACACACTTTGGAAGGGTCCCCTGTGGGGCTGCTGTCCCCTGCAGGTTTGGTGTGCCATGTCCCTGTCCTTTCTGGGGGCTGGGCTGCGTTTTGGGGTCCCCAGGGTCTGTCTGAGCATTTCCCTCCAGCTGGCTGCTCCTTCCTTGGCCGCACCAAGGAGCAGAACCTTGGCTTTGCTGCAAACCTCACATTTCTGCCGAAGGAGATGGTTCTGACCAGTGGGAAACACGGCTTTGTTTCAGTCCAAGTTTTCCAGCTCCTCCTCGAGCCCTCCAAAAAAAATCACATAATTACTAATTCTCCCTTCTTGGGGTCTCTTTTCTCTTCTCAGAGAATCCTCACAACTGGGTGAAACCCCATCACGTTTTGGGGCAGCGTTGGGTTGGTTCAGAGCAGGATTTCCCAGCGAGAGCCTCGTGCCCTCCTGCTGCCTCTTCTTCCCTCCCTGGGCAGATGGAAGGCAGCAGCTTTTTAATTATTAAAATTAGTGCATCCTTGAAATCATGTAGCCTGCTTTTGGCTTTGCAAATCACTGCTTTCGTGAGAGAGGAGCAGTAATAAAATTAACCGACAGAGAGGAATAAACAAGCGGCACAGATGTAAATATTATATAATCTGCATTTCCTAAAATATCCCTGGCTTGGCATCAGGAGTGGGATTCAGCAGAGAACCAAAGCAAGGATGCTGATGGAAAACAAACAATAATAGCAGGCAAATAGTAATTAATCATTCTTGGGATGGGGATTAATGTTTGTGTGCAAACCTCCTGCCAAACACTCGAGGTGTTTTATGTTCCCCCGATGCTGCTCAGGTGATGGTGGGAGAAGTGGGGAAACCGAGGCAGGTGGGAAGTCACCAGTTCTGGGCTTTTGGTGAAGGTGTTATTTCCAAAGTCAGCCCTTCCAGGTTTGGATTCCAGGCTGGAGCAGATTTTTGGGTGGTGCCAAGTGACCTGAGGCATTTTGAACCAGCAGAGGTGGAGCCCAGCTCTGTTTGCCCCTGGGGGAATCCCTTTTGCCACACAGCTGCTGCAAAAGATCCCACCCTGCTTTCCCTTTTTGCATTGCACCATCGGTATCTGAGGATTCCCTTTGGGAATCTCATGTTTTAATGGACAAATTAGTGCCAGGTCAGCTGCCCTGTCTGTGTCAGGTGGTGACTGCAGAGCACCAGCCCAGTCTGCCAGGGGCTGCTCCAGCCCTGGCACTGCTGTGCCCATTTATCAGCACATTTATTCCATTTATCAGCACTTTTATTGCAGTTATCAGCACATTTATTGCAGTTATCAGCACATTTATTGCAGTTATCAGGACATTTATTGCATTTATCAGGACATTTATTGCAGTTATCCAGTGGTTGCCACTCCCTGGGATTTCTCCTGGCCTGGGGAAGGGGCAGGGCTGGATGTTGGCATTCCCAAAAACACCTCCAGGCTGAGCAAAAGGAGCTCCTGCAGCTTCTGAGCTTTGGAAAAACACGGGGGGACACTAAAAGTGACCCACGGAGTCGCTGCAGGGTGACACCCACAGCTTTTAAGGCTCCCAGCTCCCCTTGGATGTGCTCCTGTGCCTGGAAATCCTCGGCAGGGGTGGCTGTGAGGTGCCAATCCCTCTGTCGTGTCCCAGCTTTGGAGTGACATTGTCCCCAGCTGGTGAGTGACAGGCTGCTGCTGTCACTGGTACCTGCAGGGAGGGATGAGCTCCGTGGAAAGTAAATATTGCCTCGGAGTTTTCGTCTCCCCAAACCCCCAGAATATTTATTTCCTTTTCAATTTGGAAATGCTCCCAGCCTGGTGTTCCCTGCCAGAGCAGCTGGGCCAGGAGCTGATGGGGAAGATGCTGCTGCTTCCCCCTCCTCCTCCCACCCCTGTCCCCGCTGGAAAAGCTGGAAAAACATCTGGCTCTGAGGCTCCTGTTAGGAAAAGCTGGAATTATACCTGGCTGTGATGCTCAACCTTTGGGAAAACTGGAATTACACGTGGCTGTGATGATCTCTCCACTGGAAAAGCTGGAATTACACCTGGCTATGATGTTCCCCTTTGGGAAAAGCTGGAATTCCAGCTGCCTGTGATGTTCCCCTTTGGGAAAAGCTGGAATTCCAGCTGCCTGTGATGCTCCCCTTTGGGAAAAGCTGGAATTCCAGCTGCCTGTGATGTTCCCCTTTGGGAAAAGCTGGAATTCCAGCTGCCTGTGATGTTCCCCTTTGGGAAAAGCTGGAATTCCAGCTGCCTGTGATGCTCACCCTTTGGGAAAAGCTGGAATTCCAGCTGCCTGTGACGCTCACCCTTTGGGAAAAGCTGGAATTCCAGCTGCCTGTGATGTTCCCCTTTGGGAAAAGCTGGAATTCCAGCTGCCTGTGATGCTCACAGCTCGTTCTCCACTCCCGTGCCCCCAGGCAGCGCTGCCTTCGGGCAGGACCAGGATCAATATCCCGGGAGAGCAGCCCTGGCCCTGCTGCGTGAGGAGGATTCACAAGAGCTGCGATCACAAACTCTCCTTTAATCCCGGAGACAGCGGTCGATGGGAAATTAACTGAGCTTGGGGCGCCACGGCTCCGGCACAAGGGGCTGCAGCGGGGGATGAACTCATCCCTGCTCCACAATCCAAAGGGGCTGCTCCCAGCTGCCTCCAACAACCCCTTTGAGATTTGTTTTTATTTTTTTTTAATTTTTTTTTTATTTTTTTTTTGCTTTTCCATCAGCCTGCAGACAGCTCCTGCTCCGAGGAGCCACCGCCAAGCTCCATCAGCGCCGGGGGCGTGGGGCAGGGAGGGAGGATGGAAAAAGGTGATGTGGCACTGGGATGTGACCCCAGAGCTCTTTTTTTCCTCACTCACATCATTCACAAGGTAAATTCTGGGATGCCAGTGATGCCTAGAGGAGCTGGAGCAGAGGCTAGACAGAGTTAAGAGGAATAAAATATTATTTATTAAGGGATATTCAAAGGGCACACCCTGGCAGTGCCAGTGCCACCCTGCCTGGATGGCTCCAGGATGGAAACAAAAGAGAGTTTGGTTACAAGATCTCACATTTTTATAGGTTTTAGTCCATTTGCATACAGAAGTCAATTCTCTAATTAACAGCCTCAAATCATGAAGTTTCATCCTCCTTGCTTGCTTGCCCACCCTCCTCTTTTTATGTTGTTTATGTTCAGGGCCTGAAGTTTGAAGAAATTGTCCTTGAGTCCTCAGCTGGACTAGGACTGTTTTGTCTTCACCACCCAAGCACAACAGAAAAGCACACCCAAACAGAGCAGAAAAACTTAAAGCATCGCTGAAACAAGGAATTGAAGAGTAAAAAATAGTCCATCAAAAACCGAGACAATGAGGAATACCTGGCATTTACTATGTTTGCAAAAATCGGGAGGAGAGGCAGACTGGTCTGTGATAAATGGAGTCAAAACTTGCAAACAGGGTGAGGAGTGCAAAGCTACCAGTGATAAATCCAAAACCCTAAACCAACAAGGACTAGTCTCAAAGTCTGAAAAATGTATTTTCCACAAGAACTAATCTCAAAGTCTGAAAAAAAGTATTTTCCACGTATCATCACCAGCGCTCCGGGGCACTGGAGGTGCCCAGGACCAGCTCACACAGGTGACACTGGGGTGGGACACCAGAATTCCCAAAGTCCATCCCACACTCTGAGCATCCCTCCCACCCCATGGGCAACATCCCAGCTCAGAAGTGATGCCAGGCACGTGTGGGAAGGATTTAAAAGTGATTCCAACCGTGTGAGAGTCTCTGCACATAAAGCAGGTGAAGGGCTGTGTTCCCCCAAGGCCTTCAGTGATGAGCTCCGAGCATCAGAGCCAGGGCAAATCAAAAGAATAAAATACATGATTATAGACGGCAGAAAATCCTTTGCAAAATTGCTCCAATTGCCTTTGAAACTGCTGCCAGAGATGCTATTTCCTTTTGTGTTATTGCTGTTTTGAAGGGGGGGAGAGAGAAAAAGAAAAGAAAAAATAAAAATCTGTATTCTCCCCAAAGCAGGTTGCTGCTGCACTTTTTGTAAACGCCTGCCGTCTCATCAGCACCACATTAAACCAACATTTCGAATTCAAACCACCGATGCTCGTGGCTAAATGGAGCAGTAATGGCAGGAATTAGCAAGCAGGGCACAGGACTGAGGCAGCGCTGATTTACGAGGCTCAGGCAGGAACAATCAAAGGCATCAGATCACTTCTTTGCTGCCCTGCGTGCACCTATTTGCATTTTATCCCTGACAGCTGGATTTTAAACTTCTCTCGCCCGACTGAAAAAGAGATGCTGCTCTTTTTCTTTTTTTTCTTTTTCTTTTTTTTTTTTCTTCTTAGCTGAAGGAAATCTTTAGGAAATGGTTGAGGAGGATGGAAGGAATTTCTCCCCCAGGGTGGAGCAGAGGGGAAGGAGCTGCTGGAAAAGGGAATCCCACAGGCCAGGGGGTTGCTCAGAGTTATCCTGGGGGTGCTAGGCTTGGTTCTGAGACAGCACACGGAGCTGGGAAGGGAGAGAAAAGCAGGAAAAGTTGGATTTAAACTCCCCTAAAACCCTGCTGGGTGAAAATCAGGTGAAAATCATCGGTGTCTGTGGGGTTTTATGGCAGGGAGCTGCTCTGTGTGTGAATCCTTCTCCATGGATTTTTTTGGAAATTATTTTGATCTTTTGTGGGGAAAGAAAATCTTTTTTTTGGGAAGATTCTGAGCAGGGCCGTGTGACCTCGGTGGCCTCGTGGTGGTGGCTTTGATGACAAAAAGAATTTCCTGGCCCCCACTGCTGGAACGGGGCTGGTGTGGGATGGGGATAGGGGAGAAGGGTGAGAATTTGGGGGGTAAAAACAAAACCCCAGGGGCTGGAGGCTGCTCCCTGCAGCTCCTCACCTTTATAAATGGGGAAAACCAAACCCCCACCTCGCCCTGGTTAAAGAGAAATCCTGATTTAGGGTGGAAAGGCAGGGATTTCTCAGCTTTCCTTGCAGATCTGAGCATTTTGGAGTCCCATGGTTTGGTTTTGCCCAGCCTTTGCCTGACCTGTACCTTCCTTTTCAACCAATAACTGGTTTTTAAATGTGCCCTGACTGAACTCAGCTCGTCACAAACCCCTCTGTTCCCTGGGCTCATCAATAAGGGGGAAAATCTATAGTGAGCACTTAAAGCTGCCTCAGCCCTGGCTGCTCAATGGCCTGTGTGAGAAAAATAAAATAGAACAAAATAGAATAGAATAAAATAGAATAGAATAGAATAGAATAGAATAGAATAGAATAGAATAAAATAGAATAAAATAAAATAAAATAAAATAAAATAAAATAAAGACTAGCAAAGCTTTCCCTTGCCAGACTCCACGGGAGCTCTGTCCTGGTGTGGTCCCACTGCTGCTGGAGGGACCCTCTGAGATAATTCTGATTTTGTCTCTGCCCTTGAATTCTGCCTCCTCCCTTGTCTGCTCGACTCTTTTCATATCCAAACTCTGCCTCTGCCCCTTGCCACGCTCAGAAACGCTCCTGGGAGGACTCTCCAAGCCTGTCCTGTATTCAACACAACTTTCTCCTTCCACAGGAGGGACATTTTGGGACATTGGGGATGTTTGGAACACGTCCAGGAGCAGGATTTTTGTCACCTTATGGGATGCAGGAGGGACTGGCTTTGTTTTGCAGCCCCTCCACTGCCTCAAATTTCCTTTTCATGCGGGGAGAGGAGCCAATGTTTGTTCTGCAGGCTCCCTCATGCTCCTGCATGCATTTCAGCCAGCTCTTCCCTTCACCTGCAAACAACAGGGATGTCACTGCTGGCCCCGTTCTTTCCCTCTTCTGCCTCGTTTCACCACACTGGAATTGAAACAAACAGGCAGAATTTTGGCATTTGACTCTTCTGCTGCTCCAGGGGATGAAACAAAGCCACACCAAGCAGCTTTGCTGCAACCACGAGATGCAGGAAAACAAAGGAAAGAAACCAAATTAGCCAGGTGGGGATTTCTGTGCTTGTCATTGTCCCTTTCCTGGGTACTGATGAGCAGGGATGGAGCTCAGAGGGGGCAGGGGCTCTTTGCTCTCTGAACAAATCTCCCATTTAGGCCAGCACTGCCATTCCCCCCAAAAATGGGGGGACTTCAACATTCAAAATGTGGAGAGAATTAAAAATATCCTTTGTTCCCCTCCCCAGAGTGAGGGAATCTGTTCTTTCACCTAACACACTCATCACTGGGATCCATCCTTATCTGCAGGGACAGGGAAATTCTGATTTGTGTCCTGCAGGATTTGGACACAGAGAAGCTGCTGGAAAGTTTCCCCCTGGCTCTCACACGTGGGAGCAGGAGCCAGGAGAGACCTTGAGCACCACAGCACAACCTGAGGTGGGTGATGGGGGAATTTCCCTGGGAATAATGAGGATGGAGGGGCTGGAATGGCAGCCTTTGTGTCTAATAGAGGGAAATTTATTCTGGAGGCTCCTGTAAAGTCAGAGCATGACAATATCAATCTCAACTGGTGGCTTTCTGATCTGAATCTCTGAGTGAAAGGGAAAAAAATGCAGCTTCTCATCCCAATGTGGAAACAAATGGAATTGGGGCAGCAGGGAGAGAGGAGGAAAATATGGGAGGCAGAGCTGGATGGAACTGATGGATCCCAGGCTGGTCCCATGGGATCATGGAATGGTTTGGGGTGGAAGGGGATTAAAACTCATCCCATCCCACCCCTGCCATGGCCAGGGACACCTCCCACCACCCCAGGGTGTTCCAAGTCCCAGTGTCCAGCCTGGCCTTGGAGCCTTCCAGGGATCCAGAGCTTCTCTGGGCACCTGAGCCAGGGCCTGCCCACCCTGCCAGGAAAACTGAGGATTTCTCCCCAGTGTCCCACCCAACCCTGCATGAGGATGAAAAAGAACTGCAAGGATGGAGGGACACAGGGCACTGCCCAGGCTGCCACATCCCTCACACTGCAAGATTTTATTTGGTTGGGTTTTTAAATTTTGTTTTTTTTTTGGTTTTTTTTTGGTTTAAATTTTTTGGGTTTTTTTTTTTTTTGGGGGGGTTTGTTTGTTTGGTTTTTTTTTGTTTTTTTGTTTTTTGTTTTTTTGTTTTGTTTCCCTCTTTTCTGACACAAAGCATTGACAACACAGGGGAGCCTGTGGTTAATTTGTGAGAGGAGCAGCACAACAAATTTATACTGTGCTGTTTCTCTGGGTGTTTTAATACCTTCCACAGTCTATTTTTATTGCTGCTCAAGTGCCAAACTCTCCCTTCAGGTGAGTGCAGGGTTTGCTGTTCCTGGGCTGTCCCTGCTCCCAGGTGAGGGAATGGCTGTGCCACGAGCACTTTGTGCCTCCAGCTTTGTTCCCACACCTCGATTTGGGTGAAAGAAAACCAGATTTTGCCTCCAAGAGGCTTTTCCCAGAAAACAGAAGGAAATCAAGAGCAGGCTCCGTCAGAACCACCGATGTTTCATCAATTCTTGCTTAACTCGGCAAACCTTCCTCAGATAGAAAGTTTGTAATTATTACCTGGATCAAGACAGCTTAATTAAGCAATTAGGATGTGAAGCTGAGAGCCCTTGCAGAGCGAGCTGCAGTGTTTTAATTTCGGGGCTGCTCGTGCGTGCAGCACAGTGCTGGTTTGGGAAAAAAGCAACTTTTTCTCCTTCCCCCTTCCCTCCAAACACCAGCACCATCAAATTAATGAGATGGGGCACATCCACAGGCACTGGGGGGAATTTTGCCTGCATCAGGATGCAGTAAATCACTGAATAAAGCACCAGCCTTGCTGCAGCTGCAGCTCCTTGGGGAGCCCTCGGCTCCTCCAAGTCCCTCCTGTGGCTTCCACACAAGTAAACAAAGCAGGGAGGTGGCTCCGGGGAGTGATGTGCTGGACAAGCTCCAAAATCTCTGCAGTCAGAGCTGCAGCTCCAAACAGGGTGAGGATGGGCAGTCAGGAGCACAGGACACACTCCAGGGTCAGAGGAAATGAGGGATGGGGGCGCCAGGTGATTCTTTGAAATGCTGTTTATTGTATCCAAACGACACAGCGATTTATTTATTATTTAGAACGCTGTTTATTGTATCCAAACGATACAGCGATTGATTTATTATTTAAAACGCTGTTTATTGTATCCAAATGATCCAGCAGTTCACAGGGTCATGGGTGACAAGAGCCCAGCCCACAGCCTGTCACCCTCAGCTGTGGGTTCATCTGACACCATCTCTAGTTCTGGTTACAATGCATTAAATACTTTTAATTGCAGAACATCTTAATACATGACAACCACTCAATACCTTTACTGTTACCTGTAGCCTATCCTAACTGCTAACATTACCATATTCATGTCGCTATTTTCCAGTCACAAAAAGTCAGTGTGTTACAGTTTAATCTAAAAGTTGTTTTTCAGTTTTCTGGCGGTGGAAAATTCTGAGATCTTTTCTCTGCTTGCAACACTGACTTTCTTGTTTGTCTGCGAAAATCTTTTTGCTTGGTAAAAACATCTTTTGTTTGAGGTGGATTTATCCTTTGCTCTAAGTCATAAAAGCCCTTCCAACTCACTTTGCTCTTTGCCCTCTCGTTACCCAGTCACACTGGCTCTGCAATTCTTTTATATCAAAACTTGCTATCGTTTCTATTCCTTCTTCACATTCCACATTCAAAAATCTTTCTGTTATACACACACACACACCTGTGACACCTTCCTGTCCAATCCTTATCCTTCTCCTGGACGTTCCTGGTTTGCAGGCTCTGCCCATCTCTCTTGGGGCGTTTTGGCAGCAGAAATAGGGAATTTTCTCACAGGGAATGCTGCTGGGGGAGGGAATGGCACAGGAAAATCCCCCACCACCTCCTTGGTGAGCGTGGACCCTCCATCTGTGACCAGCCCTTCCACAGGGAACTCTGTCCTTACTGTCCTTACTAACTTATTCTGAAAATTAAACTTACACCTCCACTTTATGTGTGAGTGGCTTGACATCCTTCAGCCCATCCGAAGGTTTTCATTCAATCCCTGCACTCTGATTTCTCTCTGAAGAATTCAGAGACACTCCTGACTGACTGACTGCGACACACAGCTCCTCTTCCACAGCTCTGGGAAAAAAAAAAACAACTGAATTTCAAAGGGGAAAAAAAACCAACTCTGCCAGGTCTGTGAGCTCCTTAACATCCCTTTGCAGTGACCTGGAAACACCAGAGCTCCCCTGGTGTCCCAGGGCTGCCATCCTCCCCTGCCCACCGATGGCTTTGACAGCTCCTGGTGCTCAGCAGAGCCTGGGGCTGAGCTCCAGGAGTGGAACAGGGAAAGGACAGAGCTGAGTGATTTTTGGTTTGGGTCATAAAATCTTTATGGGAAGCGAGGTGAGGCCCCTGGAGGTTTGAAATGGTACAATTGCTGTTCCAGGCTGTTGGGGGCTGGAAATGAAATTCCCATTCTGCAGCCCCAGAGGTGCCAGAGCAGCCAAATCCCACCTGGAGCACTGGGAGGGCACAGCAGGGCCTGGCTTGGGCCACCTGGGAGCAAACCTGAAGGAAATGATGGGTTTGGAGAGCACGAGAAAAATGATTGTGCAGACTCGGAGAATCTGGGGATTTCTCCAGGATTTTCATTCAACAGCACATCCATGAAATGTGGGTGCTCCAGGATGGAGCCTGCCCAATCCTGGTGGTGTTTGCATTGCCTGGGTGGCTTTTGAGCTTTTCTTTTGGGGTCTGATGAGAATCCTACTAAAAACAATTCCAAAAGATGAGGAGAAGGATGGGAAAGGAAGTTTCCATCCCAGAGTGCCGATTTAAACTGCTCCCTTTGGGGCTGTCCCTTTAAAGAACCCTAAAATCCTAATTAAAGACTGCAGGCACAAACCACAGCTTCTCCTTAATATCTCTGGGTAATTAAAATTTGTCAGTGGGGGAGGATTAGCACAGGTTTTACACGGGATTTCAATTTAAACTTCTTCTGATCCCTCCAAGTTTCTGCCTATTATTTTTCCAGCAAACTTTAATCTGACAAACTTTAATAGAGCTGCAAATGAGACCCAGGGAGGTCTTGGCTCACTGCTGGGGTGTTGGAACAACCTGGGCTGGGTGGGCTGAGGATCCAGGCAGAGACACAGAAATGTGGGAAAGCTGATCCTGACTGGAATGAAAGCAGCGAAGACAAAGCTGAATTAGCTGAGGTTTCAAACCAGAGGTGCCCAGACAAGGCTCCATCACTTGCCCATCTTTAAATCATGCTCAGTGCCTGCTCCAGACCCAAAGCAGGGTGGTGGAAGGGAGGAAAACAGAAATCTGATGGATTTGGATAGGAGGAAGGTTTCCAGCAAAAAAACAAAACGCCTTTATAAAGAGGTTTTAAGTAGAAAAGTCAGGATTTGAGCTCCATCTCACTTGGGAGCAACCACAGACCTTGTGCAGGGAAATTTGAGATAAAAAACCCAGGTACCCATTGGAGACACAACAGCACAAACATTTATTTACCACTGAACATTCCAGCTGGAAATAAAACATCAGCTGTAATTTGTCCTGCAGAAAACACAGCAGTGGTTTTGTTTTGTTTTGTTTTGTTTTTTTTTATATTTCCCCTTTTCATTCCCTGCTCCTCGCTCTTTCCACCCAGCCACAAAAGTGGGTGGAAGTCAAAATCGCTGAGCCAAAATATAATGGATGTACAGAAGGAGAGGAAATTCCAATTTACTGCAGAGCCCGTGGGTGGGGGCTGTGATTGCCCACAAGGAAATTGCCAGGGATGCAGATATTTTGCAGAGCTCCTTATTTACCTTCTCCTTTACTTTGCAAGTAAATAAGGGATTCAATAAGAGTTGGCAATTTTCTCACCCACAGCCTCTGAGCAGCTCTCTATTTTTGATGATGAGTAGTAATTCCAATGTTTCGCCTCAAAAAAAGCCCCAGCGTGCACACAAACCCTCCCAGCCTTCCACACTTTGTATTTTCCTAATGGAAAGGGTTTACTTTAGTAAGAAATTACCCTTCATTTATGGAAAAAAAAAAACCAAACATTTGATTACATGAAAAAAAAAAAAAAAAATCCCTGCTGAGCCACGGTGATGGGTGGTTTTGTGATGCTGAAATGCCCCGGGTTTTTTGGGGGTCTTTTTGATATAAAATATAAAATTCAGATGGCATCAGTGGGTTGGGAAGCTGTGGAATATCCATATCTGCCCTCCTGAGTGGGAATATCAGATGCAATTTCCTGCAGAGGTGGCCCAGGGTGACAATTTGGAGATGGGACAAGGAAACCCTGGGGATTATCTCCAGGAGAGGGTTGGGAATCCCATTCCCACGGGATCCAAACCATTTGGAAAATCTAATTTCCAGCAGGTTTGGAAGCAGGACGCCACCACAGAGTGTGCCAGCAATGGATGTGGATGGTGCTGGGCATCCCATTCCTGCCAGGAGGATTCATCCTCACAATCAGCAGCACATTTTGGAAAAACCTTCGGGGAAATCATGGAAATTCCAGAGGCTCCATGGGAGAGAGGCTGGGTCTGGTGTTCATAGCAAAACCTGGCTTTAAACTGCACCTGCTAAGCCCAGCCTGGGTTTGGACTTGTCTGAATTTGGAGGCAGCTGCTGAGGATTCCTGAGCCCATCCATGACCATGGAGGGTCACAGAATTCCAGACTGGTGTGGCTTGGAAGGGACATTAAGGATCATCCAGTGCAGGGACACTCCTTAAATCTATTTCACAAAAAAAACCCCATTCAAATGTTTCCTCCCAAATTTACCCTAAACCAGGACACTTCCCCTACCCAGGCTGCTCCAACCTGGCCTGGAACATTCCAGGGATGAGTTTTCCACGAGTTCCCTGCACTCTGTCAGACCCCAGGTGCTGCTCTCAGCAATATTTGGGCACCACTTCTCGTCTGGCCCAGACAAAAAAATGACTTTTCTGGAATCCAGTGGTGCTGGCAGGTGAGCAAGGCGAGGTTGGAGCCATGCAGAAGTGGCTCCACGCCAAAGCTCATGGAAAACTCATGGAAAACTCCTGGGAAGATGCCTCTCATCCCCTGAATTAGCTCCCTGCAGCTTCAAAAGAAGGCCCTGAATAATGTAGACAGGGAAATGAGCACAGGATAATCTGGCTGTCACCCAGCTTATCCAAATATTGCTATTTTTGGGCTCTGTTTGACTTTCTCTGCTCCTCAGAGGCACATCCCAAGATCCCAGTGCTTTTGATCTGGGACACGCTGAATAATTCCCTTTAAACAACAATAAAAGAGGAATTTTTTTTCCACACTGCCACCATAGCAACCACTGATGTCATAAATGTGGGGACATGACTTCATGGCAGCACCTGAGCTCAGGAGGAACCTCTGCTCCAGAGCAAATATCCTGCAGGAGAGAGGGAAATATGGAAAACTGATTTCCATAAATTCCTTTTCCCTCTGCTGAGGGTGAACATCCCTTTCCAAGGCATCCAATGGGCTGTTAGGAGGAGAAAGGATTTGGAGAAATGTTTTGGCAGGTTCTGACCCATTCCCAGCTGTCCCTTGGGAAGCTGCACAAGTGAGGAGGTTGTAAATAATTCCAAAGGGATAAAGGATATATATTTTTTTTTTTTTTAGATTTTCTTGACAGCACCGGGTGGGAATCCAGGGCTTGGAGCCCAAATCCTGCTCCCCAGCAGAGGGGAAAAGCTGTCCTGTTAAATCAGGAGCCTGTGAGAGCAAAGGAAAAGCTATTTGGGGGGTGGAATTAAAACCATCTGAGGGAATCCAAACCACACTGATGGCTGCAGAAGGGAAAATCTCTGCAGGAAGAGCTCCCTGCTCATCCCGGGATTGGTCCAGGATGGCTGAGCCGAGCTCTTAGGAGGCATCCTGGACAAAAATAAAATGTACTGAGGCATTTCCAATTGAGCCTGGAGGCGAGCTCTGTCTGCAGCCCGTGGTTCACTTCACCATCTGGCAGGAGGAGCTGAAATCCATTTCCATCAGAGCCTTTGCCAGGAGGAGCAAGGTGGGAGCTGGATTTTCCTTCAGGCTCCTGCTGCCTGGGCTTTGCTTGAGCCCCGTGTTGTCATTGCCAAAATTTTCAGCAAAAAGCAAACCCAGAGGGGTCTTTGTCTCCCCACAGGTTGGGGAATTGGCCAAGGCTTGGAAAATCCAGTTATTCCCAGCCTGGCTGCTCAAAGAATCCTTTCTTTCTGGTGTGTAATTCTAAAAAATGGCTCACTGGGGTTCACTCTCATCAATAACAGGGATCTGAGAGTGAGGAGCAATCCCAGCATCCCAGGGCAGATCCAGCACCAGGGAAAGGGAGAAACCAGGGCCACACTGGATATTCAGGGTGGATTTTAATCCCCAAAAAGGCAGCTCAGACAAGCCCTGCTCTCTAAAGCTGCTCCATGTCCACACACATATTTCACACAATATTTTTGCAGAGCACAGAGGGCTCTGTCTGCTGGGAACCTGATTTTCCTGCTCGTGCTGCTGCCTGCCAATAACAAATAGATCCATTTATAAAATCTCTGTCACTGTCACCAGGAAAGTTCCTGCAGGGCCACCGAGACGTGAGCCTTAGGCCAGGCTTTATTGTTCCCTTCATCATCCCCACCCCTCCTCACGTTTGGGTTGCCTGCACTGAATTTTCAAAACCTATTACTCACATCAGCCTGGGGTTCCAGGGAACAGGATTCCAACAGTTCTCAAATATCATATTTGGAACAAAAGCCGTTCCCCCTCTGCAGAAAAAAAATAAAAAAATAAAGGGATGTGTGTTAGAGAATTCAGCAGGTTCCTGCTGAGAGGCTGAAAAGGGATTTTGCTGCTCTGTGGGTTTTCCGTGTGGCAGTGACAGGCAGATCCTGGAGGGGAGCACTGGATGCTCTGGTGGTGCCAGCCGGGATCGTGCAGAGGAGTGAGAGGTCAAAAAATGCCCAAAAAAAAAGCCTGCACAGGGCCCCAAAAATGCCTCTGAGAGGCCGCCCTGCAGTTATAAATATCAAAGAACAAGTCTGTGGTTTGCCCTAAAGCCACAACATCCCCAGGCTGGGACAGGGATGGCTCCTGCTGGAAATGCCCTGGGGACAGGGAAGGCAGAGGGACTGAGCATCCTCCTGCTCCTTCCTCCCTGCCACAACCCGATTTATGGTGCAGAGAGCTCCGGGGCACAGCTCGGAGCTTGGTTTGTCCGGGGAATGACCTGAACAGCCGAAATTCCCCCCATTTCCAAATCCTTCCGTGCCCTCTCCAGCTCCTCTCCCTCAGCCGTGGATCTGCTGGAATTTTCCCTTCTCAGCAGCCATTTCCATTCTCTCTGCCCCATTCTTCCTCCTCCCTCCCTGGCCATAACAGCATTTTCAGCCTCCAAAGTGGGGCAAACGCTGATTTCATATTTCCTTGTTGTCCTTGAGATTAAATATTCTTAAATAATAACACCAAAAGGGCTTAGAGCAACGGAGGGAATCCTCCCGAGGTCCCATTAATTCAGCACAGCCAAGAGACACAGGATTACAGGGTGGGTCAGGCTCTGCCCACAGCAAGGTGCAGGATTTATTTGTCCCAAAACAATGAGGTTTTCCTGAGCTGGTTTCACGTAGAAGCTTAAAATCAGGAGGACATTAATCTGCTTTTCCGGTCCCTGCCTTTAATCAAAGCCTGTTGTAATTAATGTGCACGCTAATAACTCGGGAAATGCAGGGCAGGTTGAACGGGAAGAGTCTGCACGAGTGGAATTCCAAGCAGAAAATGCAGTTTGGGGTGGTTTGGGGCTTTCTGAAGAGCTCCAGGGAAGGAGCTGCACTCCCCTCCCACCACAATGGATCAGTTCAACTCTTCCCATGCAAAATTCCACCTGGTTCGGTGGGTGAGGAATGCCAGAAAAAGGCAGGAGGGGAAAAGGGGCCTGGGTGGGTGTTTTACCCCTCCACAAACCCCCCCTGGGAGCTGCCACCGTGGAGAAGATGGAAAATCACCCCTGGAATAGTCTGGGAAACAACAATGACATCATGAGAGTGCCAGCAGGGCATGGGGACAGCCACAGCCCTGCCCTGCCATTAAATATCCCCTAGAGGGGGAAAAAAAAAATAAAAAAAGTCTGGATGGAGAGAAATGCAGAAACTTGTTGAATTAACCCCGAGATTTAATGTCCAGTTGTTGTGGAGTTCAGAGACATAAAAGATTATTGAGCTCGGAGGTTCCTTTGCCACAGGAACCAACAATTTCTGCTGCAACGGGGCTATCAAGAATTGGGATTGTGTTTTATGGGGCTGATATATGGCCCCATAAAGGAGAGGCAAGGTCTCTTTCTTCCCCCCTTTGAGGAGTCAGTGAGTCAGGCTGCAAAGACACAATAAACTCAGCTGGAACGCTCAGGATTCCAAAGCAGCAACGCCAAAGTCTCCATATTATTACTATTAATTATTCCTATTATGACATTAATTTCCAAGCCATCAATCTCCACACTATTTGGGTACTGTGACTTAAATTTAGCTCGAAATTAGCATACATTAGCTAAATTAATGTAACATACCATATGTGGCAAAAACTAACGCACCATAATGTGGAATAAATTACAATAATTTAACATTGACTCTCAGGATTTGATGAGACTGTAAATCTTCTTTAAGAACAGAGATTAAAGCAAGAAACACTAAAAAGTAAATTTGTTTTACGCAGGAACAGCCTTTGCAAGGGCCCTGTTTTGAAACACAGTTCATTTAGGGAAAAGTTTCATCCAATTTGCCATTTAATGGCTTTGCTTTGCAATTACAGCGTTCCCTTTCACCCAGAGCACCTGCAGCACGAATTCCCCAAGAATAAACCCTTCACTGTGTGCCTTGGAAGCCGAGGAGCATCAGCATCCCTGGCTTTTCCAGGGCATGGGAATGAGCTGGGGATAAATGGGACAAATTCCCATTCCAAGGAGGATCCCAAAGCTTCTTCCCACATCATGTTGTTTTGGTTTTTGGAGGAGGTGCCCAGCTTTAACAGAGAGGTGTTTTTATTGCAATAATCACACTGAGATCCTGCAGGAATTCCCTGCCTGCTGCTGATGTGGCTCTTCCCATCCCCATCCTCTGGATCCCAGGGATCCCCACAGAAAAACTCTTCCCCCCTTCCCTTGTCCCCACTTGTCCCCCAAAGAGACACGAGGAACACAAGAAAACTTTTTTCCTCATTTTCTTTTCCCTCAGAGGGACACAAAGAACACAAGAAAACTTCTCCCCCCCATTCTCTTGTCACCCAAAGGGACACGAGGAACACAGGAAAACTCTTCCCCCATTTTCTTGTCTCTCAGAGGAACACAAAGAACACAGGGAACCTCTTCCCTCATTTTCTTGTCCCTTAGAAGGACACGAGGAACAAAATAAAACTCTTCCCCCCCTCAAAGGGACACGAGGAACACAAGAAAACTTTTCCCCCATTTTCTTGTCCCTCAGAGGGACACAAAGAACACAAGAAAAGAAAACTCTTTCCCTGTCCTCTTGTCCCTCAGAAGGACACAAGGGACACAGGAAAACTCTTTCCCCATTCCCTTGTCCCCACCTGTCCCCCAAAGAGACACGAGGAACACAAGAAAACTTTTTTCCTCATTTTCTTGTCCCTCAGAGGGACACAAAGAGCACAAGAAAACTTTTCCCCCCATTCTCTTGTCACCCAAAGGGACACGAGGAACACAGGAAAACTCTTCCCCCATTTTCTTGTCCCTTAGAAGGACACGAGGAACAAAATAAAACTTTTCCCCCCTCAAAGAGACACGAGGAACACAAGAAAACGCTTCCCCCATTCCCTTGTCCCCACCTGTCCCCCAAAGAGACACGAGGAACACAAGAAAACTTTTTCCCCATTTTCTTGTCCCTCCAAGGGACATGAGGAACACAGGGAAACTCTTCCCCCATTCCCTTTTCCCTCAGAGCAGCACAGAACCCTCGTTCCCCTGTCCCTTAGAGGGACACAAGGAACACAAGAAAACTCTTCCCCAATTTTCTTGTCCCCACCTGTCCCTCAGAAGGACACAAGGGACACAGGGAAACTCTTCCCCCATTCCCGGGTCCCTCAGAGCAGCACAGGGAGCTTTGCTGGGAGGAATCCCAGCCACGTCTCCCCCTCCATGGGAAGCTCAGTCTCCCTGCAGAGCCTCCAGGGAGAGGAGGGGCAGTGAAGATTTTGCCCTTGGAAAATGCAGGAGCAGGTCTATTAGTCAGAGGAAATCCATTAGTCAGGATGATGGATGCCCTTTCCTGCTGCCTTCTGGAATTAAAACCCGGATCTGTGTTGCAGCTTGCTGAGGACACTCATTTACATGACAAGTACACAGATTCCAACTCCCCGGATTCCTGCTGGGTTGCAGAGCTGCTCTGGCCTTTGGAGAGTTGCCCTTTTCCTGTCCCCACCATTAGGAATCCCACAAAAACACCCCAAATCCCCCGTGGCAGGTGAGGGAGCATGAGCAATGCCTCCCCCAAGGGAATTGGGGTGAGTTTGGGGGAGCCCCAGGGGTGTGTGAGGGGATTTGCTCATCAGGGACAGCTCAGGGGTGGCCCTGGCCTCGTGGGGATGATGAGAGGCCTCGTGTTTCCTCCATGGATCATCCTGAGCCAGAATTCCTGAGCTTCAAACACAGCCCAGAGCCACCAGCAGCCCAATTCCTGCAGGATGGGGACAGATCCTCACCTAAAAAACCTTTGAGCCCAAACCAAGGGGCAAAACAATTAGGAAAGATGGTTTCAAGTGCACTGGAATAGGAGAAAATAGATGAGGAAGGTGAAATTCCTGAAATCCCTGCATCCCTGCATCCTTCCATCCCTGCATCCCTGCATCCTCCATCCCTGCATCCCTGCATCCCTGCATCCCTGCATCCCTGCATCCCTGCATCCCTGCATCCCTGCATCCTCCATCCCTGCATCCCTGCATCCCTGCATCCCTGCATCCCTCCATCCCTGCATCCCTGCATCCTTCCATCCCTGCATCCCTGTATCCTTCCATCCCTGCATCCTTGCATCCCTCCATCCCTGCATCCCTGCATCCTTCCATCCCTGCATCCCTGCATCCCTCCATCCCTGTATCCCTGCATCCCTGCATCCCTGCATCCTTCCATTCCTGCATCCCTCCATCCCTGCATCCTCTATCCCTTCATCCTCCATCCCTGTATCCCTCCCTCCTGTGTCCTGCAGCTCAGTGGGGTCCTGCTGAGGAGCTCCCACTGCAGGAATAAATCCCTACAAATCAGCATCCATGGCATGGAACAACATTCCCATGGAAATTATCATTTCCTACACAAAAAAAAACAAAAACAAAAACAAAAAAAAAAAAAAAAGGGAAAAAAGAGTTTTAAGCCAGGCACAGGGATGATGAAAGCCTTGAGGGCCCAGGCACCACCCTCAGCAGGAAGGTGCTGATGGAGGGAAATATTATTTTTCAATATTAAACCAATCTTGAAGTGACTCAGAATCCGGTGACAGTGGCTAATTGAATCAACCAGCTCCAAATCATTTCACCTTTGGAATAAGAAAATGCACTTGTGGGGAAAAATCACAAATGAATTGTTCCAGGGCGCCTGAAATCTGGTTTTGGGGTATTTTTACATCCCATCCTCTGAGATGTTCTGACACAAAGGCAAAATGTGAAAACACAGGGATTTTCTGAGCGATAAAAAAATTGAAATTTTGCTCACTCCTCGGCAGGCGTGAGCTCAATGTTATGAAGGAGGTTTTAAAGCTGTGGAGAAGGTGATGAAAGAATATTAATGATATTCTTAGATGAGCAGTAAAATACACTGATGCTGCTAATAAATTGTAGCTGCTTCCGCGGCCCTTGGGATTTGGGATGGATACAAGCTGATCTGAGAGATAATTTCGGTTTGGTGCTTCGCTGGGGTGGAGGAGAAAGGTTAAAATTGGGGACAGTGACTGTGCTGGGAGGACACAGCAAAACCTGGGCTGATTCATCAGCTTGGAACAAAGCAGCCACGACTGAAGGGACCATTAGAAACTGCAGCTAAAACCTCCAAATTATTCATCAGTCCCTAAGCTTTTTATCTTGCAAATAAGATGTCAGATCCCAGGAGCCTTCATTCAGCCCCTGCTTCCCCCATTTGGTGGCCCATCCATAACGATTTGCTGTTAAATACCCCACATCCACAAATTCCTCCTTTTATTGGCTTCATCTGAAACCACCCTGGCCATCTTTTTCTGTCGGAGGAGATATGACAGAGCCCTTCCACGGAGAGAATTGACTATAAAAGGTGCTAATAAAGGAATCAATCTGACATTATGGCACATATTTAGAATTAATTCTACCTATTCCCCCCCTCCACTCCCCGAGCAAGAGACGGCACCTAATAACAGCAGGAATTATCTGGAAAGGTGCAGCCCTTGATTTAAAAACTGATGTGTGCCAGGAAAATGGGACTAAAAATGAATTGTCATTCCTAATGGTTTCCCACAGCATCCATCTCTCTGTCAGGGCTTCCCAAACAACACAGCCTGAAATTATCCTGCCTTGTTTTAAGACTCTTCCTAATGATCCTCGGAATGAATCTCTGCGATTTGGCAACGTCATTTTGGAGGCAAATATCAGCTCTTTTTTTCTTCTTTTTTTTTTTTTTTTTGTGTCTGTGTGTTTTTGTGTGTTGATGGCACACAAGGAGTTCTTCACTTAACAGTGGATAAAACAAAGTGAATTATTGGAGGTTTTGTTCCTGTGACAACATGAGCACCCCAGTTTGGTGGGGTGCAAAGTAATTTTTTATTCTATTTATTTCTATTTGTTTTTTTAATATTCTATTTATTTTTAATATTCTATTTCTTTTTTAATATCCTATTTATTTTTAACATTCTATTTAGTTTTATTCGATTTATTTCTCTTAATTATTTTATTTACTATTTTTATTTTTAATCTCTCTGATTTGAGAGATGGATTTTTTTTTTTCCCCCTTGCTGAGGTGTGGGCTAGGTGCAGGGCTGGTTCCTCAGCAGTCTGTGCTATTCCAAATGGATATTCCCATTTTTTTCAGCGTGCAGCACACCTTGACAATCCTGTCCCTATTTAAGTGCAGCCTTGACCCCACCCTGCTCCTTTGGAGTGAAACCTCACAGTAGTGCTGGCTGAAGCTGCACTTTAATCATTATTTTCCTTTTTTTTTTTTTTTTTTTTTTCCCATTTTCTCAAGTCCTAAAGCTTTCCATATCCCAAGGAATGTAAAGTTTTCCATATCCCAAGGAATATAAAGGGAAAGTTTTCCATATCCCAAGGAATGTAAAGTTTTCCATATCCCAAGGAATATAAAGGGAAAGTTTTCCATATCCCAAGGAATGTAAAGGGAAAGTTTTCCATATCCCAAGGACAATAAAAAGACAAGTTGGCTCTGATATTCCCTGGCACACCTCAGGAATTCTTGGTGGTGCCACCCCCAGCCCTGGGACGGGGGGCACAGATGCCAAAAATAAACTCGGGGCTTTCCCTTTTGGTTTTTTTATTGTTTTTTCCTTGCAGGGCAGGTCCTGCAGGCTCAGGCTGGGGGTGTTGCATTCCCAGCCCGTGGATGTGGGTGCCCAACCAGGTGTCCCAGTGTCCCCAGCCCCCTGTGTGTCCCCAAGTCCCCACATGGGTGGCACAAATCACATCCAGCCCCAGCTCCAGCATTCCCAGTTCTGGGTGCAGCCTGGGAACTGGGATTCCTCTCATTTCACTCACCTCTGGGTACCAAAGACATTAAAGGAGCTGTTCTCAATTTCCATCTTCTGAGGGGTTTATTTATAAACACCGTGGGTAAATATCCTCCATCCAATTATGGGATGTGGGTGCCCATCCAGGTGTCCCAGTGTCCCCATCCCCCTGTGTGTCCCAAATGGGACAGGAGCACAAATCCCAGTGGCACAAACCAGATCCAGATCCAGCCCCAGCATTCCCAGTTCTGGGTGCAGCCTGGGAACTGGGATTCCCCTCATTTCACTCTCCATCCCTCTGGGTAGCAAAGACATTAAAGGAGCTGCTTTCAATTTCCATCTTCTGAGGGGTTTATTAATAAACACCGTGGGTAAATATCCTCCATCCAATTATGACAAACACCTTGAAGGTACAGTGTCCTTTTAAACAAACATTAGCTGCCTTATTAAATCCAAATTAAATGCTCACTGAGGGCCACTCATTGACAAAAAGCTCTTTCCCAGAGTAATGAGCAGGTCACCTCAGCCGAGGATTTCTGCCCGACCTTGGCTCCTGAGGGACAGCCCTGCAGAACGCACCAAAAATTCGGCTGATGAATGGCTCTGGCAAAATGCTCTTGACCTTAGGAGACGCTCCAAAGTGATGAACACTTAATGATGAAAGGCTTCAGCAAGAGGTTTGTTTTAATTTCTGGCCAGAACGTGCAATTTTCGGGTTTTTGGTTGGCGTGGGTGGCAGGGGTGGAGAGAGGAGGGTGAATGTCAGTATTTGACAAGAGCTGGTTTAACAGCGTGGCTGAAAGGCACCGGAGGGGCTGTGGGGGATTCCCTCAGCCCCTCTAAATTCAGGACACGTGGAACCACTGGGCTTTTCCTCGGGAATGCCACTCCTAACACCCCCCCCTTCCTTCTGGGCTCACAGCATCCTCCGGGCTTTTTGTTTTCCCAGGGACACCACTAAAGCCCCACATCACCTCATCCCTCTGAGCTCTGCCACCCCTGATCCCTCCTCCCCAAATTCCAGCACAGCCCAAGTGCCAGGGAGATCCCAACCCCTCCCGAGCAGCCGCGGCTCTGCGCTCGAATTTTTGCTTTTCTCCCTTCTGAAGGCAATAAAAGTAATGAGAGGGATGATGGTGCCATCTGCTCCTGGCGTTGTCACCTGCTCTGTTTGTTTTTGTGGCTGTCACACACATCCCCTGGGCAGCCCAGCAGCTTCAGTGCCTTTTCCCTGGCGCTCTCAGAAAAGTGGGAAAAGAAGCCTCGAGGTGCATCCCTGCACTTGGAGGGGCACGGGAAGGGATGGAGAGGTTTTTTTCTGAGCTGGAGATCAGACAAGCCCTGGGTCAGAACAGCTTCAGGGTCCCGCCAAAACCAGCCAGGGGTTCTGGGGACCCCAAAAACCTGTCAGTGTGGGGACAATAATGACATCACTGGGGTGGCCAGAAAAAGATGGGGAGATTTCACCATCCGAAATGAAAGGATGAACAAAAAAAAAACGTGAGCAAGAGGTAAAGGAAGGGAGGGGATGGCTTCAGTCACCAGGATGTTGCTCTCTGAGGGCTGGCTGGGAAATCAGTAGAGGAAGCTTGAAAAAGGGAAAAAGAAATATTTGGCTGGAAAATTCACTTGGAATGACAAATCAAAGCCCCCAGGGAGCAAGGCTTGAGCAAGACTTGCCAGCAGAGCTGCAGGTCCCTGTGGGGCCAGGCTTGGTGACAATGGCAGGGTGTGTGTCCAGAGCATTTTATACCTGGGGCAAAAGTGATCCTCGGAAAACGACCCCAGAAACTCCCCCTGGGAATGTCAGCCCTGCCCTCCTGAGCCTTGGGCAGCCTCGGGGACTGGGAGTGGCACCTCAGGGACTGGTTGATACTGGTGTGACCCTGTGAGTGAGCCTCCAGCTCTCCATCCATCTCTCCAAGGAGAAGACAGGGATTTTTTTTCCCTGAGTGCAGAAGATGTATTGGTTCAATCTAAAAGCACAGCAAACACTCACAGGGTCTGGGCTCCAGAGGGATTCTTCTGTTCCTTCTCTTTTTTTTTTTTCCCACCAACTAATTACATTTAAACAAATTCTCACTCTTGAGCTTGTTGGGAAGTGTCAGCTCCTGTTTTTGTCATCTGGCCTGTCTCTGGCTGAGCTTGCCTGGCACTTCCATTAACCTTGCAGGGCATTTTGCTTATGAAACAGCTGAACAAATGAACAATGTGCCACTTGGCCTGGAGTTTCAGTCCAGCTGCTCTTTAATTGGCCTGTGGCCCGGGTTTTAAAGTGGCCCAGCCTCCATCCTGCAGGTTCCTCTCTGCCCTCACCACAGAGATAACCCCAGAGAAAGACAAGATAAAATTTGAGAGTCTCCATCCCGGGGGATGTTGGTGAAATCCATCTCCTACGCTTGGAGTGAGAGGCAGGACTTCACCTCACCCCAAGGCATTTCTTTTGTGATGGGCCAAGTGAAGCTGCCAAACCTTTTGGGGACATTTCATACTTCCAAACTGGAGGCTTCTAACTAAAAATCTTCAATGAAGACCTTGACCACCTCAAAAGACAGAACGGGAGGGCAAGAGAGAAGGAAATGGCTCCAGAGTCACAGGAGACAGGCTGGAAGGACATGGAAAAATTACTGAGCTCATTTCCCCACCCTCCAGGCAAGATCAGTTCACCAGCAGAACTTTATCTGATCTTTCCCCCACAATTTCTCCTGCTGATATTTTAATCCCATCGTTTCTTACCACCAGAGCCGTGAACTTGTAAAATAAAAATTCCTGAAGGCTCTTCCTCTCTGTGGAAAACACAAACATAAATCCGGAATTATCTTTGCTTTTACAGAGCTCTTGTTGTTTTCTTCTGCCCAGGAGATCTCTGGACTCCTCACTCTGCTCTCTGCTTTCTCCCATTCCTAATCCTGCTGCCCGCCTTGCATGCTCTTGGCTGATTTTATATAAGGAGAGAGGGGCACAAATGACAACCCCAAAAGAGGGGCTGAAGCCTCTGAGCAGACCTGGAGGGAGAATCCACCCAAAACTTCCTTTCAGCTGCCAAAAATCCGCAGGAGCTGCTTTTCTCCTGCCGTGCTCAAGGCACAAACCCCGCTGTTAATGGCCCGTGACCTTCCTGCCATTCCTGGTGGCAAAAAAAAAAAAAAAAAAAAAAAAAAAAAAAAAAAAAAAAAGGGAAATCTCCCAGGGAGAAGGAGCTGACTTCTGATTTTGTTCCTGCAGGTGGGAAACATTATCCCTGACAGCTGGAGCTGGGCAGCGTCACGGCTTTGTCCCAGGAGGAGAGGGGATGGAGCTGCAGGAAGGGAAGGATAAAGCTGCAAAGTGGGAACTGCTGATCCCAAAGCTGAGCTCAGCAGGGCAACAGCAGTGCCCTGAGCCAGCCCTGGGCCTGGCAGGGATGTTCCCAAAGCCTTTTCCCCATGGATTCATCCACCCAGGGGCAGTGCCAGGCGTTCCTGCATGGAAGGATGAGCTAGAAGGGATCTGCCCAGCAAGATCTGGAGGCAGAATCCAGGTTTTTATTAATATCCCAGCCTGGGGGATGGGAAAGTTGCTCCTCCCTCAGTACAGAAAGTGCTGAGAGGAGGAACATTTGAATTCCAGGATCCTGCTGCCCCAGGGGTTCCTTGGGGGATGTTTGCAGGTCAGGGTGTTGTGCACTGCCTGTGGTTGGACATCTCTGTCAAAACCTTTTTTCCTCCTCGACACTTCGAGGTGGGACAGAGAGGAAGGGGGACTTTGTTGTTTGCTTAATAATTTGTTTTTAATCCTGGCTGGAGGAGACACCCATCCCTGGGACAGCAAATTCTCCAGCCAGGGAGGAGGAAGGGCAAAATTCAGGCTGGTTTGGGGAGGATGAGGATGCTGCCATCACAGGTTGTCCTTTTCAGAGATTTCAGCTCCAAAAACCACTCAGTCCACAGCAGTGACTGATTTGGGTGTCTGAGCTTTGTCCACAGCAAACGTCACCCTCAGTTTGTTGGGAATTTGTTTTAGGGCAGCCAAAAACCTCCCTAAAAATCCTGAAAGCAAAACTACTCAACAGGAGGAATTTGAGGATTATCCCACATTAACAGCAGTGGAAAGTGCATTGACAGACTCCAAATTCTTTATTTTTAAGCCTTTTTCTTTAACCTTTTCTTTTTCACAGGTGTTGGAGGGAGGGCTCTGCACTGTCACAGATGACATCATTAATTTGGATTTCAGAAAGCCTCCAGGAAGATCTCTGCTGTCAGCTCTGCTCTTTTTTTTTTTTTTTTTTTTAATTTATTTTTTTTATTTTAGCTACGAGACAAGCCAAGGAGATTTAGGAAAGCCCTGGGGGCATGGCAGGAGGACAGGCTCTGCAAGATGAAGAGTTTGGCAGCCAGCTTGGGATGGGTGAGCTCACGTGCCTCTCCTACAGAGAGAATTCAGCCCTGCTTTGTCTCCAAGGAAAATGAATCAGCCTGGCACTGGGAACAGGAGCCATCCTCTGGGAAAAGTCACCCTCAGCCCCCCAGCACCACAGCAGCTTTGCTCCAGCACAGAGAATCCCATTTCCCACGGGGCTGCCCCATCCCTGGAAGTGTCCAGAGCTGGGTTGGGGTTTGGGGACTTCTCCTGCCAATCTACACCAAAGAGTGAAATTCAGGATCTTATGGGACAGCAAACAACTGCCTTGCTTTCCATCCAGCTTTCCCTGGTCCTTCCCTGCCTGCTCACCCCATATCCAGCATTCCCTCATCCCTCTGCTCACCCCATATCCAGCATTCCCTCATCCCTCTGCTCACCCCATATCCAGCTTTCCCTCATCCCTCTGCTCACCCCATATCCAGCTTTCCCTCATCCCTCTGCTCACCCCATATCCAGCTTTCCCTCATCCCTCTGCTCACCCCATATCCAGCTTTCCCTGAGCCTTCCCACTCTGCTTACCCCATATCCAGCTTTCCCTGACCCTTCCCTCTCTTCTGACCCCATATCCAGCTTTCCCTGATCCCTCTGCTCACCCCATATCCAACTTTCCCTCATCCCTCCCTCTCTGCTCACCCCATCCAGTTTTCCTTTATTCTTCCCACTCTGCTCACCCCATATCCAGTTTTCCCTGACCCTTCCCTCTCTCCTGACCCCATATCCAGCTTTCCCTGACCCTTCCCACTCTGCTCACCCCATATCCATCTTTCCCTGAGCCCTCCCTGTCTCCTCCACCACCCTTCATCCCTGCAGGGCTCCAGGCCCTTTCCAGGTTTTTCTCTTCCTTCTGCACTGCCCCGAGGTCATTCAGCCCCCTGGTCTTTATTCAGAGCCACTTTTGGCAGTGGCTGCGTTATTTATTTCCTCCTGTCCCCAAAGAATTGTCCCTCTGCTGTCTCCTCTGACAGGGTTAAGCCTTTTTCTCTGTGAAATAAAGGAGCCTCTTTTCCTGTCCTGGGAAAATAACGCTGATGGCACCAGGAAAAAGTGGCAGTAGATCAGATCAGCCATAATACACAGAAGTTAAAATGGGCTGCAGGTTAGGGAGCAGCTGCCAGAATTCAAGGAGCATTTGGACAAGGCTCTCAGGCACAGGGGATGATTTTTAGGGGGTCCTGTGCAGGGCCAGGAGTTGGATTTGATGATCCTTGTGGGTCCCTTCCAGCTCAGAACAGTCCATGATTCTAAACAGAGCCAGGACTTGGCTCCAAAACACTGACAGAACAGCAAATTACATCACAAATGTGTGTTCAGACCTGCCAGATCAGGGATTTCATTTTCAAATCAGACAAGAGTGAGGGGAGGGGGGGGAAGCGACTTCATGGGAAAAGTGGGTGCGGTGGTGGCTCTGTGGGACCTCAGGAAAATCTCCCCAAAAAATCCCCCAGAACTCCAGACTGAGCACTGTGACGTCCAGTACAGACCAGTTGGGTTCCACAGGAGCACAAATCATCCATCACCTGCTCCTCAGAGCATCACTGTGGCTGCTGGGGCTGTACCTGAGCACCTGTACAGCCCAGCAGCTTGCAGGAAAAACATTGCCCAGTTTGATTCCTTCTCCTTTGGAATAATCCCATAGCTGGGGCCTGACACTGCTGTTAAATTCTCTGGAAAGCAGCACTACTAAAAACCAAATATAAAAGCCAGGAGAGAGACTGGGAGAAAAATGTGCAAGGAACAGTCTATTAATACCTGCCTGCACTGCCAGTGCCTTTAATCAGCACTAATAATCCCTCACTGTCAGCAGCATTTCCATTCACCCTCTAATTTTAAATAATTATTATAATAAAGATTCTATTACCAAATGCTGGAAACAGTGTCCTTGTCACTAAAACTGTACCTGGTAATTGAAAAACAAACCAGCAGAGGATCTATCAGCACACACCCCAAAGAAAGGGAACATCAAGGACCAGAGCCCTGGTTTGTCATAACCCATTAGGGATTTTATTACAGATCCTGCTGGAGCTGGGAATGCAGGCAAAGCCAGACCTAAAGGGGCAGAATATTCCAGGGAAATCAGGTTTGTGTCAATATTGTTCTGCTGGAATTGAACAGCTGGCAGGAGGATTGGCCTTGGCTCCTGTGGGAAGGAAAATCTCACACCCACATCAGCACCAGCCACATCCCAGGGCATTCTGTGCATTGATTTTTTCTTTTTCCCTCTTTTCATTCATTCCGTCTTGTGCAGGAAAACCCTGGAATCACAGAATGCTTGGGATTGGAAGGGAGCTTAAAAATCATCCAGTTCATGGGAACACTTCCCACTATCCCAAATTACTCAAATTCCTCTCCAACCTTGGACACTGGGTCTGCAAATTCCCTCTAAGCAATCCTATAAACCCCAAAGAAATCCTACAAAAAGTCCTTTTCCTCTGAAATTCAGCTACAAGGTTCCTGTGCTGGAATCTCCATTGCAGAACCAGACTCTAATTAAGCCATGCAGGAAGAGGGGTCGTTATCTGGCCGGTCAATTAATCAATTCCCCAATTAGGCAGCTCATTGATGAGTGTGGAGGGAGCAGGGCAGCCCAGGGAGGTGCAGGAGGAGCTCCAGGCCTGCTCTGTTTGATTCTCAGGGCAGTAACTCTGTGAGGATGTTGGTTTACCTGAGAAAAGGAATATTTTACAATCTTAAAATGGGCAGAGCTGAAGGGGAAGGGGTGATTTGCTTCTCCCTCCCTGGTTCTAAGAAGCCTGGATGGGAAATGAATCCAATTAAATGCACAAAAACTCCACTCTGACATAAATGTAAATAATTAAAAACTAGAAAAAAGATTTCAGAGTGGCTGAAATTTGCTCTCTATAGAAAACCCAGAGAAGCTGTGGCTGCTCCTGGCAGTGTCCCAGGCCAGGCTGGACAGGGCTTGGAGCACCCTGGGACAGTGGGAGGTGTGGCAGGGGTGGCACTGGATGAGCTTTGAGGTCCCTTCCAACCCAAACCCTCCTGTGATTCTGTGAAAATCAAAATTTTGTCATTAAAAATAACGACAGAGCCACATTTCCAACCAGTCCTACCAAAAGCACTTCCCCTCCTCTCATGCCCACACCAGGAATCTTCATTCCTTTCCTTTGGAACAGCTCTGGAGAGACAAATTTCCCTTCAAAACAGAAAGAATTTGGGAGAAGAACCCAGAAACCTCAGCTGAGTTTTTTTTTGCAGCCTCCCAGCCCTGTTTCATAAGAGCTGCTCTTTATGTGCCACCAGCTGCTTCTCTTCTGCCTTTTTACTGTCCTTGCAAGTGGAAGCTTCAAGCTTCGGGTTGAAATTTATTATTGATAATAAAATAAATAAGCAATCATTGCAAAAAGCCCTAAAACACTTTCATGCTTAATTTAAATGCACCGATATAACATTTGGATAATCTCATGAATAGATGCAGGGACTAAGATCACATAAAACAACATCAGCAAATTATCCAGTGGCCAACACAACTTCCTGATAATAAAAGGCAGCTCAGGACAATTTGCCATTGTTTAACCAAATTTATTTATCTCCACATAATCGCAGCACAGCCCTGGGGGAAGCAGTTGGGGGGGAAATAATTGGGAGTTGATTTATTTTGTATTTGTTGACTTGAAATTGGAAGAGGAAATAAAAAAGGTGGAATATTTTGCTGGGGGAAAAAAAAAATAATAATTCCAGAATAATTAAATCTCTTTGGAGGAGATCAGTTTACAGCTTCAAGGTGTCCACCTGGCTGGGGAGCCAATATTCCCATTCCCCCCAATGGAAAAATCCATTCTTTTCTTCAATAAATCCATGGTTGCTGCTGAAAATCACCAATTTTTATGGGAAGGCTATTTCCCTGCGAAAATGCCAACTCGATGTGGAAATAACAGAGCAAACCCTGCTAGTGAGGAGTTTGAAAAGGTTAAAGAAAATCTAAAAGATGTTTGGGAAACACAAGGAAAAGAAAAGGCAGAGAATTTACCTGGAATTTGCCCCCCTTGCTCTGCAGGAGATTCTTCACCTGTGGCAGGCTTGGCAGGAAAATTAAATATTTGGGGAGAAGAACGGGAAAAGCTCAGCTTTAGCAGAGGTTTGTGTGATCCCACAGCTGCCTGGAAGGGATTAAGTGAGGTTTGGAACTTTGGAATCCTCCAGTGTCCCAAATTTTGGCAGGATGGAAGGTCCCCAGAGGGGTCACTGAAGCAAAGTCTCACCTGGGAGATCCCAAATCCTGCACACGCCGTGGGATTGAACCAAATTTCTCAGGGAGAGTCCACGATCACTTCAGGGTTTTTTTATTTTCTAGACCCAGACTAACTTTAGGCTGAAAAGATGACCTGGAAATTTGGGATTAGGGTTTTTTTCTCCTGAGCTTCTTCCTGTCTGTCCTTGCATCCAAGCTGGAAGTGATGCTGCCAAAAAAGAGCAGGGCAGGACAATCTCTCACCCACCTGGCACATCTGGGCTCTCCCAAATCCCTCCAGGATTCCCAAAATCCCCACGTGCACAACCAAGTAATGCCCTGGGAGAAGATTTTTGCTTCCTACCTCAAAATTAATCATCCTAAAACTCCACATTTCTTTTAAATCTCACTTGAACCCCGAAAGATTTTGCTAGAGCCTATTGGTCACGCAGAGATTCCAACCCAGAGGGAAATTTCTTCACCTAAAATTTCCCTGCTGCCCTTCCCTGCATCCCACATCCCAGCAAAGCCAGCTGAGGACCAGGGGAATTCTCTCCAATCCTCCCCAGAGCATCACCCAGACCTGCCTTGAGGAGCTGTAAATGTTGGCTGTTTTTGTAAATGTTGGTTGTTTTTGTAAATGTTGGTTGTTTCTGTAAATGTTGGTTGTTTCTGTAAATGTTGGTTGTTTCTGTAAATGTTGGGGTTGTTTTTTCCTCCTTTTGTTACCCGTTTAACATCTTCACACGAGCCAGGGGCCACCTCCAGCAAACCCAACCCGAGAGATCTCCAATTGTGCTGCTCTTGCCTGCAGCAGGAACAAGGAGCCAAATTCTCCCGAGGATTCTCCACCTCGCACGTGAAAATTGAAATTTCCTCGCCTTTGTCTTGCCTTACACCCAACTCTAGTTCGTCCTTTGGCAGAAATGGGAAGGAGCATCTCACTGCCAGGCTGACATGGCAATTAAGGACTTAATTTGTTGATGGTTTCTTACATTGCTGGGGACTAATTATTCCACGGGATGGACCCAAGAGCGTTCCCGGTGTCCTGTGCCCCCCGGGGAAGGTCTGAGCAAGGAGACATCAATTACAGCCCTTGCAGACAGGATTGCAGCATCCCGAGATGGAAATCTCATTACAACTCCTTCCTTTGTCCCACGTCAGCACCAAATCCACAGGGAAACACTTTTCCTTGGCTTCTTTGCTTTAATTAAGAGTGTGTGTAAGAACAATCTATTGAAATGAAGTTTTTACAACGGTACAGCAGAGCTCTGCTCCACATGCACAGCCAGTGCTGGGCGTTCCCAGCTCCCTTCTGCGCCTTATTGACCGTGATTGTGCCAAAAAATGGGGGGGGAAAGGGATGTATTTCCTAGCAAACTGTGCCATCTGTCAGCCTGGGCACTTTTCCTGGAGGATGGGTGTCCAGCAGGCCAGGCCAGGCCAGCAGCTCCTCCTGCTCCTGCCCAGTTGGTGTTTGTGCTCCCCAGCCCGTGCAGCAGTTACAGATGGCCTGGCTCTTCAATATTTTATCAGCCTCTGCCACCACTGAAAATCCCCAAAGCAGCTTCATTTCTGCTTCCCTCAATCTACTGGAATGGAAAGTTTACCCGGAGTGAATTTTTCAGCCAAGATGACTCAAGGCAGAGTCCTCAACTGAACTCACCTCACTCTGCAGCAGCAGAGCCATCCTGAGCCCTCTCTGCCTTCAAACAGAGATGGGATGAAAGGATTCTGCTCTTAGAGGGCGCAGCTGAGCTCAGCTTATCCCTGGCAGTGCCTGGACACGGCCATGGAGCCGCTGAAGCTCTGCCAAAAATCCTCATGCCACAAATCCTTGTGCATCCCACAGCCCAGCAAGGACAGGAGAGGTCCAGGTGACCTCGCTGGTGGCCTCACTCCAAAGTGTCCCAGAGAACCCCTGGAGAAGCAGCAGCCTCAGGGAAAACACATCCCTGCAGCTGCTGCCTGATCCTCTGTCCTGAGCAAGAGGTAAAATATTTATAATGAACCACACGGAAAGAAAATTAACTTTAATATCCAGGCTGGGTTTAGCCGAGGGAAGCTGGCACTGCAGATGTGGAATCACAGCATCACCTCCAAGATCCTTGAGTCCAGCCACTAAACCACGTCCCCAAGGGTCACATCCAGGGGATTTTTGAACCTTTCCAAGGATGGAATTCACTTCCCTGTGAATTCCCAAGGATTCCAGCCTGCTCCCAGCCTCAGTGAACTCAATACTCAACAATTGTTGCCTCAGAGGAGAAGCTCGAGCAAACACAGGAGTTGCACAGCACCACTGAACTCGCCTTGATTCCTCTCAAAATCCTTCCCAGCCTGATTTTAACGAGTGTGACCCTTCCTTGCTGGTGCTGTCACCGCCTGGTGTGTCCCTCCCTGGTGACTAAGGCACACCCAGACCCGAATGCCACCACTGAGGAGGTGACATTCACCTTGTCACAGCACCAACCCAAAGCAGACAGAAAGATGGACGGACTGCAAGGATGTCCAAGTTTATTCCCTGCAGCACTCTCCAAACCCAGGGAACGCTGAGGGTCCCTCCAGACAGGAATTCTGGTGTTCCCACAGCGCTGGAGCTGCTCCGAGGGAATTGTGGAGGGATGTGCTCAGCCAAGGACTCCTCTGTCCGGCTCACAAACGGAATAAACTGCCCCAAATTTGGTCCCGGGCACAGCTGCAGCTTCCTGGCCAAGCCCCCACCCCGAGGAAGGAGCTCCTCACCCGGGGGTAATTCATGGCTTTGGGCACATGGAAGCCAATTATCCCTTTCCTCATTTCTCGATTCATTTTCACTTGTTTCTCCCGCTAATCCCTGGGCCTTTCAATTAGCACCCTCTCCACATGGCATGAGCAACAAGCCTCGGCAGCAGAGATTTAACCCTTCCCAAGGCAGAGAAAATGGAATGAGACCCCAGGCAAGGAAATGTCCTCTTGTCCTGTTCACCTCCTTGCTCGTGGCATTGGCTGCAGAACTTCCAGCTGCCGTTCCCTGCTCAAGAAACTCCGATTTTCCTACAGATTTACTCCTGTGCTCAGCTGACAGGAGCAATTACCTGCTTTGCTTTGTCAGATTTGTGTAAAGGCAAACAGAGGTTTGGATCCAGGAGCTGGGGAATCGCTGCACCATCCAGATTTTTCTGAGATGACTGGGAAAGAAAGGAATTGTTTGTTTGTTTGTTTTTTTAATATATTTTGATCCTAACAGTTGAAGGTTCTGCATCGTGGCTGCTGATAAATAACTCAATCTCCTGCAACAATTGTCTCATATCTTGGGAAACAGGAAAAAGATTGTCTGGGAAAACACAGAAATTCCTAGAGATGCTTGGATTCATAAGGATGGATCCCCTAGGGATTTTAGGATTCCTAGGGCACCCCAAACCACCTAACTTTAGATGTAATTTATATGAATGTACCTATACAG
This sequence comes from Acridotheres tristis, assembly GCA_037013685.1. Classification (NCBI taxonomy): domain Eukaryota; kingdom Metazoa; phylum Chordata; class Aves; order Passeriformes; family Sturnidae; genus Acridotheres; species Acridotheres tristis. The sequence continues at coordinate 8,278,350 of CM072904.1, read as the reverse complement.
CACCTCTGTCTCCTCAGCTGGATGTTTAACTGACCAGAGCCACAAACACAACACAAAGCAGCAGAATTCCCTGGTTCTCCTTCCAGCTCCTGGATATTACTGTTATTATTATTTTTATTATTTTTACTGGATATTATTATAATATTATTATTATTCCTGTTTATTTGTGCATTTGCAAAGTCTCCCATGCTGAAGTTTCCACTGGCTCCCAAGGACATTGATTGGAATCCCAAGGGCAGGCTCAGCAGTCCCCATTAACATTCCAAAGCAGCTCCACTCATCAGATTTTCCCTGGAATAATTATCCAGATCTAGAACTGCTCAACGAGTGGGTGACATGGCCCAGGGAAAAAAAAAAAAAAAAAAAATCCCCAGCTGGAGATGCAGCAGTGTGGCTGAATTTCTCCAAGCTGTATTATAATCCTCCATCAGACTTTCTAATGATGATCCCGGTGCTGGCTGGGTTTGCACTCCTGGAATATATTAATGTCAGCTGCTCTGCCCCATTCCAGGCATTAAAAGCCCTGCTGGATTTGAGCTGTAATCCTTGAAAAGTGTAATCCAAGCAGGACTGGTACATGTGTACATAACTGGCCAAAAAACCAGATTAAAAAAAAAAAAAAAAAAAATACCAGCAGCGTCTGCCTGGGAGCAGCCTTTGGAATTCCTGTGCTGCTCAGTGCAAGGAAATGAAACCATGCACCGGTTTAATTTTCATTTCTAACGCAAATCCTCCTTTCTCATCTTCTCCCTGAGTTTTGGGGAGGATTACAGGGAAGGATTTGGGCTTTCTCCCCCTTCCCAGCACACAGTTACTCACTCACACTCCTGGGCTTGCTCTGCAGGGTGACCCAGAGCAGCCACACGAGTCCCCCTGCTCGCCTGCAGGGTGCCATTAAATCCAGCAAAAAATCAGGGATTGTTTGCTTGGCACTTCCCCACTGCTCCCGGGTTTTGGGCTGGCTGCAGGAAGGACACGGGAGAGGCTCCTGGAGGCTGAGGAGGCTGCAGGACTGAGCGGAACAGCTTTCAATTATCACGAGCCCCAGCGCTGGGATTGAAAACAGCATCACCCAGCCAGGACAGCTTCCCAAAGCTGGGCTTTGTGTGTCCTGCCTGCATCCAAAGCGCCCTGGCTGCAGGGACAGCGGGATGAGAGGGGACAAACTCCTGGAAGCTGAAGGAACGGGATGGATTTGAGCTGCTGGGTCTGGGCAGTGCTGGATGCTGCTTCCAGAGAGGGAGGAATTCACACAGACAACGGGGGGCTCACCTGGCAGGTGACAGGGATTGTGTCCCTGCTCCAAGTTTTGCTTCTCCCGGCTCGGAGGTGCTGAGCTGGAGCTCTGGGGTGAGGCTGCTGGGTGCTCTGAGCTGTCCCCAACCCCATCCCCTGTCACTGAGGGTGGCACCAGGACCCATTTGCACGTCCTCATCACAATCCCTCCTTGTCTTTCCTCCCAGCACCCTCATTTGCAATTTTTCCATGTTTCTGCTCTGCCTCCCTGGCCCATAAATCACATCACCAAGAGAGGCAAGCTGGGCTGACAGGAGACATCAGCAATAAGTCAGACAAGAGAAGAGATACCATGGCAGCAGCAAACGGGAGAGGGCTGCAATAATAGCATCTATTTTATTTATCTTGCCATCTCCAAGTTCTCACTGTCTGTGTCTCAGTGCTCTGTGCCAGGGGACAGGAGGGACAGCTGAAGGTAATAAGAGCTGACCTGAGCTGTTGTGGAGAGCTTAAAAAAAAAGACAACCAGGAAAGAACCCAAAATATCCTCACTAACACAGTTCTGCTGCTGCTGCCTTGTTTTTCTGAGATCTTCCAGGGGTGATGCTGATCCAACAGCGCTGCTGGATCTGTCCCTCCTTTTGGGAGTAACACCTGGCATGGGGTTTTTTGGGTTCCCTGTTACACCTGGTGCTGTTTGCACAGTTCAAGAGGGTGGGAAACGCCACCAGCACCATCAGGAGTGCCTGGCACTGGTTTTGGCAGGGAAAAACACCCACCCAAAATGCCATGGGATAACCACCAGGTCCCTCAGGCTCCCAAAGCTTCCTGGAATTATGTTCCACGTGTTGACCTGGACATGCTCACCCTACACATTGCCCTTCCCCAGGCTGTGCTGCTGTTTTGGCAAAGTGGGACAGGACCTTCTAAATAGAAACCATTCCTAATGGCTGAAAAGAGGGGGGAAAAAAAAAAATCTCCTGGATCCATTTATCTTTACCAGGGAGCACCGTGGGGATTTCATAATTAAACTGTGCACATCCAGTTGCTATGGAGCTTTTCCCAGTGCCTGCATCCATCAGCCAGAGGAAAATGGGTCAGTGTAGCTCTCTGCAGTCACCAGGTCCCAAATCTGGTTCCTCCCTTGCAGAGCAGGCTCTGAGCTGGTGGAGTTGGAGGAGGTGGCCTTGGTTTGTACCAGCAGCCAGGTGATGCTGAGCCAGGACCTGCCAGGGGCATTTTGGAGCTCTCACCCTTCACACCTGAACCATGGCCAAGCCCTTGGGAGTCTCCACCAGGTCACAGCAATGGCTTTGCAAGGACACGTTGGAAAAATCCAGCTTAATTTTGCATTCCTTCAGCAGAGTCAGCCCCAACTTGAAAAAAAATAAATAGGAGAAAAAAAACCCAACTGAAGAGCCCAGAGCAGGCTGGTTGCTGTTTCTGTCCTTCCTTTCCTACCCATAAAATTCCAATTTTAGCCAGGGATGTTCTTCCTGCAGGTTGCCTATCCCTACTTACCTTAATTTTCTGTGAAAAGCAGTCAGAGCCCTGCCCCTCCTGAGGGATCCTTTGGGACACCTGGCACGGCAAATAAAACACACCCAAACCACTTCCTTCCAACTGCTTCGGGAGATACATTTTGTGCATTTCTTGGTCACCTTTAACGAGGTTTAAGTAAAAGGTCAGAGCAGCTGCATCCTCTGTGGATCCCAAAGAGGAAAAGACAGCAGAGCAGCTGTCCTCAAGGTGGGCTTGACCTTATCAGATGGAGGAAATGTAGGAAAAAATTAAAAAAAAAAAATTGCTGGTGCAATTAGGCAGCTGTCTCTGAGCCTGGGACTGTGACAATTCCTGCACAGCCAGCTTGGGATGTGGGCTGGAGCAACATCCCCCCCAAAAAGCAGCAGGGGTGTGCATAGATGATGGGTTTAATTAAAATCTCCCTGCTCACCATTTGGAGCAGTCAGAGGGAGAGCTGATTATTACTATTATTATTACTATTACTATTATTATTATTATTATTATTATTATTATTATTATTATTATTCTCACTTGCAAGAACTTTCAGATCTCCTCACTTTGAATCAGTCAAACTCCTGGAGATGATTTGTGCTTTGGTGCCTCAATCAGAAAAGGTCCTTGGCAAAATCATCCAGCTTGAATTCACCGCCCCCAGCAAGGGACAGTCACCTCCTCCTGGGCATGGCCACCAAAGGAACAGGGTGGGCAAGTTATTCCCATTATCCCAGACTGGTTTGGGTTGGAAAAGACCTTAAAAATCATCTCATTCCCACCCCCCTGCCCTGGGCAGGGACACCTCTTGTGATTTTTCTTGCTGTCACCTTCGAGGCACCATAAAAAAACCTCAGGACACCGAGGGATTTCTTGGCTCACAAACACCCAAAGCTCCTGGCCAAGGTGGTAATTAATCAGCCTCGTTATGCCATCACAACTAATTACCTCAAAACACGACCAAGGCCTCTCTGGTGCGGTAACAGCGAGGGATTGAGGAGGGGAAAACGCTGTAAAAATAACGATGAAAGCGTTTATGGGAATCACTTCCACCGGGAATATTTGATGGCTGTGCACGTCCAGAGTTCGGGAAAACTCAGCTCAGCGTGGCAAAATATCCAACAGCTGGAAAATCCTGGGAAGGTGGAACAGAGGGAACCCCAAGAGCCACCCCACCAAACTGGGGGGGGATTTCAGGGAAAAAAACCAAATAATTCCCAATTCCCACTCTGGACTATGCAGGGTCTCAGCCCTTTCTGAGCCAAATGCAAAGGCTTTTAATGAGGTTAATTAACACCCAGAGCCGCTGCTGTCCCGCAGCCGCCTGCACATCAGCCTGGCCATCGGGGCAGCAATTAGAGCAGCAGTTAATTGCTCTCGGCTTTTCTTGGTCTTGCTGTTGTTTTTCCCCCTCTCTTGCACAAAAAAAAAAAGGCTTGCACACCCCACACACCCTCGGATGGAGCTGGGAAGTGAAGCCTGCTCTGAGTATTTGGAGGGTTATCAAAACCTTGGTGTGCCTGAGACTCAGCTGAACTGCGGGGAAAGAGGAAATTACTGAATTTTGATGTCCAAAAAACTAATACCGCGGCAGAAAAACGATAAAAAAACAATCCCATTCTTTGATATTTCTAAACAAAAGGATGGTCCCAGAGGTGAGCCGCTGGCCTGGCAGAGAGAGGAAAAGCATATTGTGCATTTCTGAGATTTTCCAGCGCTGCCGAGGTTGTACCTTGTACGTTCATTTATACACGGGTGACTTCATTAGCTGTTCTGTTGTCTCCAGTGGCAGGCAGATGAATCAGCACTCTCTGTACACATGCAAAGTCCCTGTCAGGACCAGCTCCTCCAAAATTCACATTCCAAACCTTCCAAAAAAACCCCTGGCAGGTGAGGGGGGGAGTTGTGTTTGCCCTGACCTGAAGCTCCCAGCTCTGCGTTTTTCCAGCGTGGCTTTGACAACACAACCACTGAGGTTAAAAGCAACACTTGAAGGGGTAAAGAAATCCCCAGGAATGATCCCAAAGGAATGATCCCATTGCCAGGAATGATGGGCAGAGAGTGGCAGCACAAGTGGAGCTGCTCCTGCCTCTCCTGGGGCACCCACCAGAAATCACCTGGAGCTTGTGTTGCTCCAACTTGGCAGGCACAGGAGGCAAAAACAGCTGATGAAAAGGAATTCTGTGTTTAAATTGTTTGGTTTTTTTTTTTTTTTTTCCCTGCCTCTGGTGGTTATCCCAGTCCTGTACACCATCCCAAAACCCATGGGATTGCTCTCACCTTCCAGTCCCAGCCAGGTGTCCTCTGAGATGATGGAGAGCTGATTTACCCACACCTGCAAATCTGGGCTTTGCTGGGGCTTCACCACCCTGCTCAGCCCAAGCCCACAGCAGAGCCACCCACAGGACCTGGCCAAGAGGCAGCCTGGGGACACTGGAGCTCTGAGAGGAGTGGATGTGCCCCAAAACAGGACCTGAGGGTGGTCCCACCCCACTGGAGCAAACACTGGGGGCCTGATCCATACATTGATTTTTGCTCATTTTTTTTTTCCACCAGCAGAACCACTCCCTTGCTGTTTTATACTCCAAACCTATCTGGTCACGTTCAAAGCAACACAAGACTGAATCCCAAAGTTTTACACTTTATTTTTTTTTTTTCCCCCCCTCCTAATGAGTGGCTTCATTTTCCATCAATGTTTTCATACAACATTGCCAACATCACATTCTGAAGCACACGCCTGGCTCTGGCAGCCAGATGTCTGCATTCCAGCACTTCCATTTGCAACCAGCAATTCCTCCTGGCTCCGTGGAAAACAAACTCTGCTGGAAGTGTGGAAGGTGGAGAATGGAGCAGGTGCTGATGCCCAGGGGAGGATGCAGGATTTTTATTTTTTTTTAATTTTTTTTTTTTTTCTTCCCTGGCAGATGGGGAGTGGGCTGCAGCATTCATTATTTGATTGCCACCTCTTCCTGGCAGCCTCAGCATCTTCTGTTCCACCAGGAGCCATTTGGGGTGGGTTGGACGTGTGAGTGGGAGGTTTTTTTTTTTTTGTCAGGTGCTTTTTTCCCCCTCAGCCCAGTGATTATGCAAGAGGAGGTGGAGTGTCCCTGTCTCGTTACTGTGCTAGAGAAAGTAATGATAGTAACACAGACTTTTTTTGGGGAAAAGAAGGGTTTTTATTGAGAATGAGGTTCATATTTATAGGGTGTTTTGCTGAACTAAGATAAGGTAGTAGTTTATTGGATAATTGGGAAAAACGTTTCTGGGACAGTACTTCAGGATGGGTTTTACAATCAACACCAGGTGTTAATTTATGTTATTAATTTAATTTTATTTTGACAAAACTATCATTCTGGGAAAAAAAAAAACAAAAAAACCAAAAAAAACTCCTTTCTGGAGCTGAACACGTTATCAGCTTGGGAAAGGATCTGAGAGAACCAGGAGAAACTCCCGCCTGGGAATGATTTCTCTGGCTGTAATTTTCCTGGGCCTCCAGCAGTGTGTCCACATGCCCAAGCTGCATCATTTGGGCTGGAGCTCTGTCCTGCAGGGTTGGGGCAGCAGTGGCACTTGGTGGCCTTCCCCAGGCTGCAGGTGACATCTCTTTCAAGCCCAGCTCGGTGCTTCTCCAAAATCAGTTGGGTTGAGGTTTTTTGGAGTCTCTCAGCACCTGCGTTTTCCATGAGAAATGATGGATGAGTGAGGAAAACCTGGCTGCTCCTGCTGCCCACTGAGTTCTGCCTAAAACAGCTTTCCTCAACAAGCCCGTTTCAGAGTGACACCCATTGCCAGGCTAAAAGGGAAATATCCTAAAAGTGTGGATATCCTAAAGGTGTGGAGAGCAGTCCACACTCCAGCACAGCAGTGAATTCAGTGGGAATGAGGCATTCCAGGCCTGGCTGTCTCCCACATTCCCAATCCCTGCTGTTCCATGGAACTGATGGAATTTGCTCAGCTCCCAGCAACGACATCCCAGCAAAACAGGAGTCAGAGCAAACTTTTCCCCCCTTCCACCTGCTGCTGTTATTGCTTCCACAGCAGGGACAATTTCATTTCTACTTTTTTTTTTTTATTTCCCAGTGGTTTCCCCAGTGCTGTGTGTGAAGATGAACTGTCTCATCGCTGCTCTCTGATCACATTTCCAGTTGCTCTGCTGTGATGGTGACACGCCCTGATCCAAAGATAAAACCAAAAGAGAGGGGAAAGAGGAAGGGATGGAAGTGCAGGTGTGAGGTTAACTCCAAAATCCCATTATCCTGGCTTCTCCTGGGAGATCAGCACATGCAAACGTGACTCTGCTTGTCTGAAACCACGTGTGATACCTGCAGGCTGGTAGGAAATTTGGGGATTTCCAAAAAGCTTCTGTGACCTTCCAGCTGTGCCTGTGAGGGGCTGAATGCCCAGAATGAGGGGGGATGGATTTCCCAGAATGGAGATGGATTTCCCAGAATTGAGATGGGTTTCCCAGAATTGAGATGAATTTCCCAGAATTGAGATGGATTTCCCAGAATTGAGATGAATTTCCCAGAATTGAGATGGATTTCCCAGAATTGAGATGAATTTCCCAGAATTGAGATGGGTTTCCCAGAATTGAGATGAATTTCCCAGAATTGAGATGAATTTCCCAGAATTGAGATGGATTTCCCAGAGCAGAGACCTTTGCTGCTCAAAGTATCCACCCCAGGACACCCTAAAGCAGAGCCAGCACAGGCTTGTAAAGGCTCCAGGATTTTTATTCCAGTTCATAAAAGAAAAATGGGATTTTTTTATCCCTCCTAACATAGCACAGCAACACACATAAAGCAGGGAAAACCCGCTGAACTCGAAGTTTGAAGGGTGCTTGCAGAGAGGTTACAGGGTCTAAAGAGAGGTTACCTGCCTAAAATGTGAAATGTAGGACAAAAGCTCCACAGAACTGTTGGAGTATTTTAGGATATAAAAAGCAGAGGGATAACATGAGCAGATGCTCTGTAAGAGACTGGATTCATCAGTGAACAACAGAGACACCGAATCATTAAACTTATCAGATACTGAAAGACAACAGAGATTAATTTCAGCACTTAATTAGAATCCCTCTCATCCCCCCCACCACCTTCATCCCTATTTTCCTCCCCTCCCTTCCCTGGTTTGTCCACATGTGTTTCCAGGGAGCATCCTTCAGGGGAGAGGGAGGTGTGAGCTATGCCAATGTTTATTTTAACAGCTCCTTTTTTAGGGCTCTGCTGTGAACATGCTCCTCCTGTTGAACGGGCTTGTTGCTATGGGATGAAGTGCTCCAAGTTCCTTGGATTTGTACTTTTTTTTCTCCCTTCCGTGTTCTCTCCCTTCCAGGCAGTTTTTTTTTTTTGTTCCTCGTGGTTTTGGGGGTGTTCTCGTGGGGTGTCCTTCTTTCCCTTCATTAGGGAAGGAGGCAATTAATGACCCACCACAGTTTGATGATGGAGTTTTCATGCAGCTGGGCTGAGGGCCAGGCTGGACAGGGCTTGGAGCAACCTGGGCTGGGCAAAAATCCCTGGGGTGGAAGGAGATGATTTGCTGATTTTTTCCACCAGCAGAACCAGTCCCTTGCTGTTTTTCACCCCAAACCCCCTTGGTCATGTTCAAAGCAATGCAAGACTGAATTACAAAGTTTTACACTTCTTTTTTTTTTTTCCTTCCCAGTGTCTGGCTTCATTTTTCATCAATGTTTTCGTACAACATTTCCAACCCAACCCAATCCAGGAATCCCTGAACCCAAACCCAACCCAAATCAGGAGTTTCTGCAGTGCTCAAGGACTCCTGGGAGGCTCCGGGTGGGTGCTGGACCCGACAGAACCCCTACAACCCCTCTCAGAGCACCCCCAAAAATCCTGCCTGGCAATCCCAGCCTTCACACTTCATTTATTATTTAAATAAACCGTGTTAGAGCTCTGGTGGCCCCTTTCCAGCAGAGCATTTCAGCTCCTCACACAGTCCATTAAACACCACCACCCCCAGGACAAATTTCCCGCTGACCCTTCACTGGTTGCCCTGCCTCAGGTTTTTCTCCCATCTGCTCCAGCTGGAATATTCTCCAGCTCTCCATCCCAGCCCTGGGCATGCCTGGGGAGGAGCTCCCAGCCCTGGCTCCCCTCTGGGAGCAGGCAGTGGCTGCTGGAAGGAGCAGGATGTGAACATCTGGCAGCATCTCTCGTTATGGTAACGCAGTAACGAGGGCTGGTAATTAAACGGCTGGCAGGGTTCCGTTTTGCTTTCTTTTTTTTTTTTTTTTTTGCCCTGTGCAAAAATTTCCTCTGGTTTATTGAGTTTTCCAAAGCAAGTGTTGTGGCTGGGATCTGGGCACGGAGCCCTGCTGGTTTGCGGGGCTTCACTCTCTTCTGCACAGCCAGGGCTGTGCTGGGAATGCAGGAAACATCTGCAAAAACACCCCAAACACACCCCAAACACACCCCAAACACACCAAACACACCCCAAACACACCCCAAACACACCCCAAACACACCCCAAACACACCACAAACACACCCCAAACACACCCCAAACACACCCCAAACACACCCCAAACACACCCCAAACACACCCCAAACACACCCCAAACACACCAAACACACCCCAAACACACCCCAAACACACCACAAACACACCCCAAACACACCAAACACACCCCAAACACACCACAAACACACCACAAACACACCCCAAACACACCCCAAACACACCCCAAACACACCACAAACACACCCCAAACACACCAAACACACCAAACACACCAAACACACCCCAAACACACCAAACACACCCCAAACACACCCCAAACACACCCCAAACACATCCCAAACACACCCCAAACACACCCCAAACACACCCCAAACACACCCCAAACACACCCCAAACACACCCCAAACACACCCCAAACACACCAAACACACCCCAAACACACCCCAAACACACCACAAACACACCCCAAACACACCCCAAACACACCCCAAACACACCACAAACACCTGCAAACATCCCAAACACACCCCAAACACCCCAAACACACCAAACACACCCCAAACACACCCCAAACACATCACAAACACACCACAAACACATCACAAACACATCCCAAACACACCCCAAACACACCCCAAACACATCCCAAACACATCACAAACACACCCCAAACACACCACAAACACACCACAAACACACCCCAAATACACCATGTCAGGAAAATTAATCCACAAACACCAGAGGTTTATGTCCAAAAAAGAGACAGAGGAGTCCTTGATTTATTTGAATAAAGGGAGAGGCCATGGGACATTCTCCTGGGATCTCTCCAATTTTTGGAGGACTCAGCCTCCTTTTTATCCCAATTTCCCATCTGCATTTCCCTCTCTCTTTCCCCATTTGGCTGAGGTACTTGAGAGGCACAGACTTCCCAAAACTCCTGATACCTGAAATTCTCCTCTAATGTACAACCCTCTTTTAATTTTTAATTCTTATAGAATTCATCGTTTTCCCCCGTTGCTTCTTTCATCTTTCAATATCCAATTTCATTGATCAGCAAACCCTACAGTTTGTTTGTAAAGGCAAATATCCTTTTTCCATTCATCAATCAGTGGAATCCATCCCATTGTTTCTTTTATCTCTCAGTGCTGGTTTTATCCACCAGCAGACCCACAGCTGGTTTGTACAGACAAATCCCTCATTCCTCTCAACCACAAACACACCCCAAACACCCCAAACACCTACAGAACCACCCCAAACACACCACAAACACACCCCAAAAACATCTGCAATCACACCCCAAACATCTGCAAACATCTGCACCTGGGCCGTGCCACAGACTGGGGGATGCTCAGCAGGAATTTGGGATCCCCCCCCTGCACAACATCCTCTGTTTCCAGGGGCTGGTTTCCTTCCTAGGGATAAGAAATCCTAAAATCCCCAGAGGAGAGCCAGCATCCTCATGTGTCCAGTGAGGAGACAGGGGCACACACCTGGCCTGGTGTCGTCGTCATCATCATCATCATCATCATCATCATCATCATCATCATCATCATCATCATCATCATCATCATCATCACCACTGCCTCCCTGAGGATCCCAGCCCCTGCAAATCCCAAATCCCTCTGGCCACTGCTGCACCTGAGGTCTGTGTTGACTTTTCCAGGTGTTTCAGGGGAAATGACAGCAGTGACAGGGAAGAAGGATTGTGGATGTCTGCGAGCGTTTCTCAGCTGCTGCCAGACCTCAGGTGGGCTTTGCAAGAGGAAATTTGATTTGAGAGCACAAATATTTGTTCTTGAAGAATCCAGAATCCAGGATCCTCCTGGATTGCAGGACTCACACAACTGTCACTCCTCAAAGCCCCCAGAGCCACCAGTGTCCCTCTCACCACAGCACATCTGTCCTTTCCCCCTCCAATATTTGCTGCCATGCTATTCCTTGCTCATCCCGTTTATTTCCCCTGGATTTTGCTCCCACATTTGCCTGCCTGCTCCTCCTGGGTCACTGGCATTTAAAACCCCAGCTCAGCTCCTCCACACTGCAATAAAACTTTAATTGAGCTCCTCCTCCCAGAGGGGACAGTCCCATCCCCTTGGGGTGACCCTTGTTTGTTTTATCACAGAATTCCGGGGCCAGTTTGCTGGGAAAGGGATTCTGCTCAGGCCACGGAGAGCAGCAGCTCTAATGCTCATTCAGAGTGACAGGGCCCTGGTGCAGCATGACTGGTAAATGTTGAATTATCACAGATGGCAGATTTGTGTTTCCTCTCCCCAAGGTGCTGGGGGCTCGCTGTGAGTGTTTGGGGAAGGGCCCACGGTGCTGCTCTGCCTGCAGAATCCTTTTCTGGTAGCTCAGAAAGTGCCAAAATGAGATAAATGGGGCAATTCTCCTCCAGGTGAGGAGGTTCTCTAAAAGCCAGATGAAAAAGGCAGGAGGGTGAGAAGAAGCTCAGCCCTTGTCTGAGCTGATTCTCTCCCAAAGCTGGGAGGATGCTGCAGGGAACAAACCTGTGGGGATGGCCCCGAGCCCCTGGGGGGTTCCAGCTGCTCTGGGATGCTGCTCCCTGTCCCACCCCTGCTCCTGAAGGTCATTTCTGCCTCCTCTCCGAGGACTCCAAAGCCACCGAGCCATCAGTGACCACAGCTGCCTGCCCAGACAATTCCTTATGCAATCCCTCGTCTTTTCATTCCTTTTTTTTTTCGGTTTAATTTGACAGATTTGCTTCAAAAGCAGCGTGGGAATACAAATGACATGTTCAATCCAGATCAGCTCCTGGCTTTACAACATCCCAGAGAAGATAAGTGTGTTAGCACAAGTGCTGAGAACAAAAGCCCAGCTCAGGCTGGGGCTCCTGGGGCTCTGCCACACCCCAAAACCACTTCTCCCGTGTCCTCCTGTGGTGCTTACACAACAGATTCCTTGGATTTCTTCTTCCTGGCTCTGTTTTTCAGGAGGAAAAAGTCGTTTGGGGTGAGTTAAACCCCTGAGGGCTGGTTCCTGTTCTGCTGCATCCCTCCTTTATCTTCGTGGACGTGATGGGAACGTGGCCATCCCTCCCCAAAGGTTTGGGCACCACGTTTGAGGGGTTTGCAGCACATCCCTTCATCCCTCTCCAGCTCAGCAGAGCCACTGCTGCTCCCCTGCTCTGCAGATTTTAGGAACAGCTCATCCCTGGCCTTGACAAGTGGTCACTCACCTCCCCAAATTTTTGGCCACCACGATAAATGTGGCCATGGATCCATCTGTGCTTCGCAGGAGACTCAATTTTCCTCCTGTGTTTGTAGCTCCCAGTTTGTGTGATCCACTGAATTTAATCCATGCCCAGCTGGCTTTTATTTATTCCTGATGTTCCTGGGGCTGCAATGTGCTGGAACTGAGGGTCTCAGGACCTGTCAGCAGGCAGGAGCACATCCAAGGTAAATTAATATAAAGAGGGATGTGTACATTTGTTTTTACAGTGCTGTAAAAGTGGAGTTATTAGGAAATCAGCCTCTAATTGCCCTCTTAATGAGTCTAACTCCTCTGCACTCATTCAGAGCCATCTCTATTGTATCAGGTATGAAAAGAGCAGCCTCATTGACATGGTTTATGACTTTATTAAAACCTGGGGTTTCACATAAATAACGAGCAGCTCCTCAGTTATAATTCCCCAGTGAAGGAAATGTGTGTGTTGGTGTGGGTCCAAGGCCATTTGTAAACACAAAGTATTAAAAGGCTCAACAATTCTCAAAAAGTTTTAATTGGAAACTCAACAAATTGCTTCGCGAGTTCTTAATGCTTCAATATGGAGCTCTCTGATAATGAGGAGCTAATTAAGGGGCCAGGATTCAGTTTTTTATGATAACTGTCTCCATATGGGCTCAGCACTCGGTGCTTGCAGGACTAATGAAGGTCAGGGAAGTAGCAGCAAAGGAAGAAAGGGGAATTTTTAGCTCTCGGAGTTGTGATGATGCTAAACAACAGCCAGGGTTTCTGCCTGGCTTCTAGGCCAGTGCTGAGTGATTTCATTCCTGGGACAGGCTGGGGGGCATTTCACAGCCCAAAGCTGCATTTCACAGCCCAAAGCTGCATTTCACAGCCCAAAGCTGCATTTCACTGCTCAGAGCTGCATTTCACATGCCAAAGCTGCATTTCACTGCCCAAAGCTGCATTTCATAGTCCAGGGCTGCATTTCACATGCGAAAGCTGCATTTCACTGCCCAAAGCTGCATTTCACTGCCCAAAGCTGCATTTCACAGCCCAAAGCTGCATTTCACTGCCCAAAGCTGCATTTCACAGCCCAAAGATGAATCTTACAGCCCAAAGCTGCATTTCATAGTCCAGGGCTGCATTTCATTGCCTAGAGCTGCATTTCACTGCTCAAAATGGATTTTACAGCCCAAAGCTGCATTTCACAGCCCAGAGATGGGCAGGATCCCCTGGGATGGGCCAAGAGCTCCCTTCATCCCAGGGCAGCAGTGCTCCAGCTGGAGGGCACTGCTCCCTCTGACTCAGGGTGAAGGCAAAATTAAACCATGGAATGATTTGGGTTGGAAAGAACCTTATAGATAATCTCATCCACACCTCCCACTGTCCCAGGGTGTTCCAAGCCCTGTCCAGCCTGGCCTTGGACACTTCCAGGGATCCCACAGATTCTCTGGGCATCCTGTGCCAGGGCCTCCCCACCTTCACAGGAAACATTTCTCCCAAATATCTCACGTAAATCTCCCTTATTTCAGTTTATGCCATTCCCCTCGTCTTGTCATTCATAAAAATTCCCATTCCATCAAATCTGTCCCAGCTGGGACTCGGCTGGTGGGGCTTGGTTCTGCAGATTCCCAAGCCCAGAACTTCCCAAGGAATACTTTGGCAAATATTAACAACACATTAACACACAGACACAGAACTATGGTCAGATGTTCCTCTGAAGCAGCTCACTGACTCCCAGCACTAAATTTGGACCAACAAGCCTCGTGCATCAAATAATTAAGTCATAGGCTATAGAAAGCAATCCTCTGGGACATTCTTGTCTTTGAGTGGCTCATCCACTTCCAATCTAATCCATACCATTAAGTGCACGGCCATATGGCATCCATTTATAGAATATTGCACTACAGGCAAATAGGACAAAGGTACACCCCTCAAAGCACTTCTCTCATCTCATTAACTTTGGGTACATGTTACACAGGAGCTGCTCTGGCTCTGGTGTGTTCAAGGACATTCTGTGCTCTGGAGCCTTTGTCTTAAATAAATTGCACTCGGAAAATTAGAATCTAAATGTAGCCGTGCCCTAAAGCAAACAGCATTATTTTGCCTTTCTGTAATTCGATTTATTTCTGCAGATCGATGTTTTGAAGCAGGTGTGTTCTTTTGTCCTCAGCTCCTGCCTGATGACCACGCAGGCTGTGGGGAATTTGGCAGGGGTGGTGTTGGTGGGGCAGGGTGAGCTGTGCAGGGTTCAGTGGTGCCCTGCCATGTGCTGTGCTCTGCTTGAAGCCTCTCCCCAAAACTTCACTTCAGCTGGGACAAACTCTGTCAACGCCTGCAGAGGTCTTGCTGGAAGATGTGAGGTCCCATTTCCTTCTGGTGTGAGGTTTGGGGTCCCATCTCTCCCTGGTGTGAGGTTTGTGGTTCTCCCCTGTGAGAATTGGGGTCCTGTTTCTCTCCCCTGTGAAAGCTGGGGTCTCATCTCTCTCTGTGTGAGATTTGGGGTCCCATCTTTCTCTGTGTGAAATTTGGGGTCCCATCTTTCTCTCATGTAAGGTTTGGGATCCCATCTCTCCCTGGTGTGAAGTTTGGAGTCCCATCTCTCCCTGGTGTGAGATTTGGGGTCTCATTTCTCTCTGCTGTGGGATGTGGAGTTTCATCTCTCTCTGTGTGAGATTTGGGGTTCCATCTCTCTCTGCTGTGAGATTTGGGGTCCCATCTCTCTCTGCTGTGAGATTTGGGGTCCCATCTCTCTCTGCTGTGGGATGTGGAGTCTCATCTCTATTTTAAGTCTTGGAGAGGAACCACCTCCTCATCAGAACATCATCTAGGATGGAGGACACGAGGCCTGGCTGCTGGGACAATAAACCACACCAAAACCCAATCCAGCACGGGGTACAGCCAGGGTTCCCACCCCCTTTTCCACCCTGAGGCCCTGGAGGAGCTGGGCAGGAGCAGTTCCAGTGCAAAGCCCAGCCCTGGTGCCATCATCAGCCTCTGCCCCACGGATTGCAGCATCCCTGGATCCAGCTCTAACCCCTACAACAACAGTGTGCTGCCCTACAGTGAGTTTGCACTGAAGAAATACATTAATTAAATAGAAATGGCTGCAGGTGCCTTTCTGCTTTTTGGCTTAACAGATTTCTCCTGCACATCGAGGATCAATACTGCTGCCAATTACACCGTGGGGTCTCCAGCCCCCCTTTTTGAGCTTCTTGGAGGGAAAACCACTGCTAAATAACGAAGTTCTCCACAAACCTGGCAGTCCAGAGAGCTGGAATTACAGAGTGCAGCAGAGGAATGAGTCCTCAGAGAGCTGTCCCCATTCTGCATCCAGCCAAGGCTTCAGTGAGAGCAGCAGTGCTGACACAGGGCAGCCTCAGCCGTGTGGAACTGCCTGCAACATCTTCAGGGGGAGGATTGCTCGGTGCTTGTGGTTTAATCCAGCTCTGAGCAACCACACTAGGCTGTTTTGTTGTTTTCCTTTTCCCTCCTCCTGTTGAAGAGCCCAGCAGGGAGCTGCTGCAAAGGCTGAGAGGTTGAAATCCATTTGTGCAGCTTGCGGCAAACACCGATTGCTGATATTCAATTTCCTGACCTTGGTGATCCCTGCTCCTTCCCAGGGCCCCGAACCATCCATCTGCTGAGCCCAAAGGCTGAGCCTCATTGGGCCGCTTGCCTGAAAAATTGGCATTCCTGGTGGTGCTAAATATGGCCAGTCTGTGGGGGAAAGAGGCAACAAAGCCCTAATGCCACCCCAGTGAGCCCTTTGCTGCTGGCACAGGGACCATGCTCCAGCTGCCCCCAAGATCCAGCTCAGGGGTTCCCTGGATGGGTGGAAAAGGGGCTGTCCCTTCACCCAGAGCTGGCTGCAGTGGGAATTGCTAAATATTGTTCTTCTGGGAGTGCAGGGGAGAGATGGGACCCCCACATCTCACAGTAGAGAGAGATGGGATCTCAAATATGACAGAGAGAGAGAGATGGGACACCAAGTATCACAGGGAGAGAGATACCCCAAATCTCACAGAGAGAGAGAGAGATGAGACCCCAAATCTCACACCGAGAGAGATGGAACCTCGAATATCACACCAGAGAGAGATGGAACCCCAAATCTCATACAGAGAGAGATGAGACCTCAAATCTCACGGAAAAGAGAGATGGGACCCCAAATCTCACACAGAGAGAGATGGGACTTCCCATCTCACAGAAAAGAGACATGAGACCCCAAATCTCACACCTGAGGGAAATGAGACCTCACATCAAACACCAGAGAGAGGAGCCCACATCTCACACCAGATATGGATGGGACTCCAAATCTCACAGCAAAGAGAGATGGGACCCCAAATCTCACAGCAAAGAGAGATGAGACCCCAAATCTCACAGCAGAGGGAGATGAGCACCCTTTACCCTGTGAGGGCCCTGCTTTGGCAGAACCAGGAGGGCTGATTGTGCTGGTGGCCAGTCCCCAGCAGTGACAGTCACTCTTTGGAAAAAATAAAATAAAGGAGATTTTTACCTGCACAGGCCTGTAGCAAACTCAGGGTGAGGAGCACTCCAGGAACACAAAAAGGAACAGGATCCAGTTGTCCTCAGGGATCCAAAGCAGGGTCTGCAGCTCCAAGAGAGGTGGCAGATGATGAGATTTCCTCCTGTTGTGGCACCAACACCAGACACTGTCAGTCCCTGAAGGGGTGCCCACAGCAGGAGAAGCCACAGCATTTTATCTCCTGCTCCAGATGAAAATGGGAAGGGAATCCCCACAGAGCAGAGAGCCAACCCTCCACCCTCCCAGCCCCAGCTACACATCAGGGAATATTCCCTGGAGGGAAACTCAGGATGGCTGCTCAACATTTACCCCCAAAAATTCCTGTCCTCCCTCCCCTGCACTCCCTCACTCACACAGAGAAAACAACGAACAAAGCAGGGAAGTCTCCTAATAGTTTTATTGTTCCTTAGATAACTGTGGATAGTACAAAGTTTTCCTCTTAAAAAAAATTAATTACCTTCACACTTCCATAAACAAAGCTTCCCATGGGAATCTGCTGCCACAGAATCTCCAGGGAAGCGATTTCCAACCACCATAATGCTATGTAGATAGTATAACAGTAAGAGAATATTCCTGTAATTATCAACATGAACTTGGTTACCTGTGTATAAGGGTGAACACTGACCTTTTTTTATTTTTTTTTTGCCTTTTTAGAAACGAAAAAACCATCATTTATTAAATCCAAACTACATCATTGCATTTACAACATTCATTGCATAAACTGGACATACAAAGTTTTGCCACCTCTGGTAAATAACAGACATACATTATACAATATAGTTGCTGAATACATAAGTTCAAACAATATGGGTACAACAACTTGTTCATAATACATACTTAAACCATCGTGTTTAATAAGTTACTAAGACACAGATCCATGAGCTACTTCGGGTCTCAGCACAGTTAATCTAAGTGACAGGAACACAGTTGAGAGAGACAGTAGCTGCAATGGAAGGCAAAGAAAACTAACCTGTGCTAGGTCTTGTTGAGACAGCCAGAGCTCCTCATGGCTCAGCTTTTCCAGCTTTTCCAGCTTTTCCAGCTTCTCCTTTCCACACATCCATCACAGCTGCCCGTGACGCCGGGGTGAATGTCCATGCAACCCACGCAGGGAGGAGAGCGAGGCTCCCGAGGGTGAACTTCCAACAGTCATTGCCTTTACTGCTTGAGGATGTTCTCTAGGTTTGCTATCGGAACAGAAACAAAACAAAACCCCAAACTGAAGTGGTTCTCTGAGTGCAGTTCCAGCTGCAAGTACACGGTTACTCGTGAGTCTATAACACAGGGCCAGACTTCTAGAAATGTAGAGGTAATGCTGATCTGTCAGGTTTACTCTGAATAATCCTCCATGACGTTGGTCTTCATTTTGGCAGCTGTTTATATGTTTACTTATTTAAAGTATGTTTCCTTATTTTTTTAAATTAGTTTCTCCCTTTTTTTCCCCTTTTTATCATTTATATATTTTTTTCAATTTTCACATTTATTTATTTATTTGTTTGTTTGTTTGTTTGTTTTCCCCCCCCCCAAACCCAAGTCTCCAACCGAAGCCGGGCTACAACTCGTCGGAGCGGATGACGTGGAAGAGGGTGACGTTGTACAGGATCTGGTGCCCGTTGTTCCAGGCGTAGAGAGCCCGATCCTTGGGGTTGTAGTCCAACATGGAGATGTGGGAATACTTATTCTGGAAGGGGATGTCGATGTACTCGTAGGTGGAGGCGTTGGTCTGGTAGGCGTAGTGCACCTTGGTGCCTCCCGAGTAGCCGTTGGTGACGTAGAGCGTGCCACAGATGATGAAGGCTTCGCCGGCGCTGCGTTTCGGGTAGCTGGTGTTCCAGGTCTGCAGGCTCTGCAGGGTGTTGGGGTCCAGCTTGCTGATGACGATGTTGCCGGCGTTCTGGTTGGTGGCGTAGACGGCCCAGAGCCCGTTCTCGTCCACCATGAGGTCGATGTCCGAGTGGCCGCCCCAGGCGTAGTGGTACATGTTGTTGTAGCCGGCGTAGTCCAGGCTGCGCGTCTTGAGGATGGTCTCCGTCTTCAAGTCGAACCTGATGATGATGTGGCTTTGGTATTTGTTGAAGTAAATGGAGCCGTTGTAGACGACCTGGCCCGTGCCCGACCACGGGTGGGGGAGGCGGTGGGAGGTGAAGTTGTCGGTGTTCATGAAATCCGCCATGGATTTGTACTCGCGCACGAAGCGGTTGTTGTGGTAGCTGTCCATGTACCAAACCTGCGCCACACAAACACAGAGGGGTCAGGGGTGGCATCAGGAACTGGGCTGGGACAGAAATCCGCAGCCAGGGACCGTGGAATCATCATAAAATGGTTTGGAATGGAGCTTAAAATTATTGATCGCCTTAAGAACTAGTCTGGGACAGAAATCCACAGCCAGGGACCATGGAATCATCATTAAATGGTTTGGAATGGAGCTTAAAATTATTGATCATCTCAGGAACTGAGCTGGGAGAGAAATCCACAGCCAGGGATTGTGGAATCATCATAAAATGGTTTGGAATGGAGCTTAAAACTCTTGATCACCTCAAGAACTGGGCTGGGACAGAAATCGACAGCCAGGGATCATGAAATCATCATTAAATGGTTTGGAATGGAGCTTAAAACTCTTGATCACCTCAAGAACTGGGCTAGGACAGAAATCCACAGCCAGGGATCATGCAAGTCTCATAAAATGGTTTGGAATGGAGCTTAAAATTCTTGATCATCTCAAGAGCTGAGCTAGGAGAAAAATCCACATCCAGGGATCATGCAATTGTCATAAAATTATTTGGAATGGAGCTTACAACTCTTGATCACCTCAGGAACTGGACTGGGAGAGAAATCCACAGCCAGGGATTGTGGAATTGTCATAAAATGGTTTGGAATGGAGTTAAGACTCATCCCTGCCAAGGACACCTTCCACCAGACCAGGCTGCTCCAAACCCCGTCCAATCTGGCCTTGAATCCAGCCTGCATCTGTCACCTCCATCCAGAAATAACCTCAATTTCGGGAGCCCCAAATCAGCCAAGAAATCCAGGGAACAGCAAAGCTTTCCCTGGGGGATAAGCTGCTATCTCCTTTGGTTTAAGTGCTCCCCAGGGAATGCTGGTGCCTGGCACCACCCTCCCTTCCCGAGGGCAATTAGCAGCTTTTCCCTGGCTAAACCCAGCTTTTTCTGCTTTTGCTTCCCGCGGTAGCACTCAGTAAATTACAGCAGCTGCTGTGCACAACTCCATTAATTTGGAATGCGGGAGCGAGGGATGCAATCACTCATTGTCAGGCAAATTCAGGCACAAAGTCCATATTGGTTTAAAAATCATACTCTGCTGCATCAAAAGCTTAAAGCGAGGCTGCTGAAATATAAGAGGCAAAGACATCTAAATCTTGCTCTGGGTAGATTGGGGAGAGATTTTAGATCATCATTTAAGTGCCAGTTCACTGGGGACACTGTCTAGACTCCTTAAAAAAAAAAGCTTTTGTTATATGAAACCAATTCCGAGGCAAATGACCAAGCTGTGCAGTTAATATCCACAAGAAATATCCAGCCAGCCACTGACATTCTGGATGCAGTTGCTGCCTGAAAATGAGAGAGCTGCTTTCTGTAAGAACCATTTAGGAAGGAGAAAAGGTAAATTTAGGAAGGAGAAAAAGTAAATTTAGGAAGGAGAAAAGGTAAATTTAGGAAGGAGAAAAGGTAAATTTAGCAAGAGGGAAGCCTTTAAGGCTGCAGATTTGGGTGATGTATTGCAGATTTCTTCTGCAAACCCCTTGCAAAATCTGACAGCTCTGTGTCTGGAGTGTGATCATCAGTCTCTGAGAAAGGCAGCCCAACATTTGGCTGCTGCCTTTGGGAAGTCAATTAGGGTTTCCAAAAACTTTGCAGGAATTTCAGCCTTGTGGCATTACCTCCCTGGAAACTCTGCAGAGGAGGGGAGTGACCATGTGGCAAAGGGCTCTGACCAGTTGGGGAAATTATAGGGGAAAAAAATATCCAAACCATGACTCTCTCTTTGCTGCTCCCATTTCATTCTCTGGTATTAAAAATTCAACATGCAAATGAGTTGTGCTCAGTTTTTAAAGCCCTGCAGTGTCACCATGGAGGGGCTGCAGGACCCAACAGCATTCCAAGCTCTGGAAAAGCAGAGATTGATGGATGGACAATGTCCCATCCCTCCTGCTGTCTATGCACAGCAATCCCAGCTCCCACAGGACTCACAGACCCCTCCCAGCCGTGTCCCATGGTTTCATGCCATGAACAAATGATCACACGGGCACCAAGCACCTCCTGGGGCTCGGGGACAGGGGCTGGGGATGATAAACTGCTCAACTCTGCCCATCCTCACTTTCCCACTCTGCTGAGCAGCCAGTGAACTTCACTTAATGGTGTGTTCCTAATAAAATTCCCAGCAGGTTTTATATATTAAATACACAGAGAGGCTTGGGAAGCTCCAGCTCCAGTTTGCAGCCTACTTGTACAACAAAAATACACTGCACAAAAAGGCATGGCTAAAAAAATATAAAAAAAAATAGCGGTTTGAGACAAAACTCTCTGAAGACATGGGAGGATCTTTAGCATGTGAACCACCAGCTTCAGCTGAAAATTATCTTAGAGCCTAGGGAAGCAGCAAACACAGCCTGAAGGGGACAGTTCTGTCCCCTCTCTTGAGCAGAACGAGACGTGATGTGGATAAAACTTCCCCATCTCACCTCTAAGCAGGGTTTTATTTAGGCTGGAGGTGAAATTTTGCTTAATAACTGTAAAATATGGAGGTGTTGAATTGGGGAACCAGTGCCAACCACTTGGCTGCTGGAGGGAAAGAGCCCAAAACTCCAAGTCACCTTCAAAGGGGTGACTTCTCCAGAGCATCCCTTGTCCTCTCTTAGCTACAGAGCTGCTGCCAGGGCACAGATCCCAAAATAGGTGCCCTGATCCAGCCCTCGCTGGTGCCTTTATCCTTTGAAGGATGCTGCATGCAGGAGGGAATTACAGGCAGCCAAGCTTTGTGCTTTTCGTTTTGTTTTGCTGCCTGCAAATCCTCGGCAAACACTCGAGATATTTTCCATTCCATCAGTCATGGGGAGCCGGGATTGATTTTCAGCCAGTTATTGGCCTCCTACCTCCTTGGGATCAAAATTGAATGGTCTGAATGGAAAAAAAAAAAAAAAACCAAAACAAAGCAAAACAAATCTCTCTCTGGCTGCAGTCAGTTAATTCCTCACAACAATGAAGGTGGAGGATGGAGGGCAAATGCAGGCAGATGAAATTATCAGAGGTGCTGGCAGCACAAGAGCAGCAGGGACCAGGACCACGGGTCCCTCCTGGCTGCCAACACAGATTAGAAACCCGAAATTGTTTTTTTTTTTTTTTTTTTTATTTTCCACACAGACTTTTTGGTGACAATTCTGAGCCTCATCACTGCATGAGTTTCACCTGCCCGGGAAAAGGACGAGGGCAGAGACTGCTCAGCTTCTCCTCATCCTCCATCCCTGGGGGATGCTCGGCCAGCAGAGCCCTGTGGGATGGATCAGGACATTCCCCAGGGCACAATCTGAGCTCTGATGAATATTCACAGTCCTCAGCCACGCTGCTGGGACACAGGGATGGTGCTGTCACCCTCTTACCTTGTTTTCTCCCTCAGGAGCCAGAGGATCCGTCATCCACGATCCGAAGCGGGACCCCGAGGTTTTAATTGTGATCGGGTCACTAATTCCCGTCAGCTTCCCACAGGCTGGAAAAGAGGGGAAGGCTGGTGAGCACCTCGAGTCCCACCCACTGCTCTGTGCCCACCGCTCTGCCCTGCTGAGGGTTGCTTTAATTACAGGCAATCAGGTCAGGAACGAGTGTCGGATGCTTTTGTTTGCTTCACACCTCTTAATGACAATTGTCCTCATCGCTGTCCCCAAGAAAAGGAGCTTTGCTGAGCTGAGAATGGCACAGAATTGAGAATGAGAGCGGCAGCCAGGTGGAGGAAGGAGCTGAAAGAGCTGCTCTGATCCAGCCAAGACAAAAAAAAAAAAAAAAAAGGCAGCCGTGGCTATCCCAGCCCTGCTGGAAACGTGAGTTTGTTACAGGTTATGCAGAGGAGAAAAAAGAGGAAGGTGGAAAATGGCACACGGTATCAATCTGCTCCCTGCAAAGATCGTTTCCCAGCTGCTTCCCCTGTCCCCCCCAATGCTGCAGGCTCAGCAGACACTGAAGGATCCTCCAGCTCCTCCAGCCAGCTCTGGCACTGGAAGCCAAATGCACAAGGATGAAGGTGGGAGCATCCCGAGCATCCCTCAGGAGCTGCCCCGGGAACCCGGCCCAGCTCAGCCTCCCCAGCACAGGGATGGGCAGGGACAGAGGCAGCTCTGGGGCACGCTCAGTGCTCCAAATCTGCTCGGTCAGGGAGCCAGGGCAGAGCCCTGCTGGGTTTTCAGGCCCTAAATATGAGGGGAAGCAGCAGCACCTCTCCTCCAGCTCCTTGGTGAGTTTTCAAGCCCTAAATATGAGGGGAAGCACCAGCACCTCTCCTCCAGCTCATTTCCCAGCCCTGGCTCTGTCCCAGCACCTCTCTGGGGCTGTCCCATGGATATGGGATAGTGCAGCCACATCCAAGTTCCTTTTCCCAACAATATCCCCGAGTTTCAGCAAAGCTGCCCCCCTGGCTCCCTGCCTCAGCAAGGTTTGGACAAGGTGTGTGCAGGGAGGAGATGAAGATGCTGCAGGAGCGATTGGGGCTGGTGAGGATTGTCCTGTTGGGCAGGGAGAGCTCATTTAAAACCCAGCCACATCCAGGGTGGAGGCAGAGGGGGACTGCCAGCACCTGAAGCTCAGGAGGTGTTTCCTGAGCTCTCTTTTTGGTGTGGGAGCCTCTGGGAGCCTGGGGCAGGGGGAAGGGGCAGTGCTGGGGTGGAGAAGCTGCTCTGGGTGCTGTGTTGGAGCTGCACTGCAGAACCTGCTCAGTGGTGCCCAGGTGGGAGCCCCTGCAGGTGCTGCTGGAGCACGGGGAGAGCTCTGGCAGCTCGGGACAAGGTCATCCTGCTCCAAATTACCAAGTAAAATCATTGGATGGTTTGTTATTAGGGACCATTAAAGGTCGTTTAGTCCAGCCCCCTGCAATGAGCAGGGATGTCTTCAACCAGATCAGGTTGCTCCGAGCTCTGTCCAACCTGACCTTCATAGAATCACAGATTTTACACCCTGAGCATTTCCAGAACTCTGCAATCCCTCTCAGCTGCCTCTCTCCCTGGCCTCTTCTCACCTGCATTTTAATTCCTGATCAGACACATCCACCTGCCTCAGCTCTGAGCTGTGGCCAGAGGGATCCCCTTAGCCCAGGGCAGGAAATAGAGGAAGATATTCCTGATGTGCACCATCAGTGCCCCCACAGCCTCCAGACCCGGGCAGATAAAGAGATGCTCCCAAAAAGCAGAGCCACAAGGCACAGGAATTTGCCCTCCTGCCTGCTGCACTCCAAACCTCTCAGCTCTCAAAGCACTGGAAAAGAGATGCAATGACTTAAAATAACAAATTTTAATGTCTTGCAGGGGTCCAGCCTTCCCCTAATCCCAGATCTGCTCAGTGCTGCCTTCCATTATCACAGCTTTACATTGCTGTCACTTTATCTCTTCCTCCCATTTCCCTGGAGAGGAGCGTGGTATAAAAGCTCATTGATTAAAAAAAAAAAAAAAAACAAAAACAGTTAAAAAAAATAGCAGCAGCAGCAGCTGATAAGGGTAAACCAGTGTTGTTTGCAACGTCTCCTACACGTTTAGCTGGAGGCACACACAGCCCAGCTCCTCAGCAGTGCAGGAGGGTTGTTCTTTCTTACACAGTGTTCTCTCTCCTGCTCCAAACCCATCCCAGCTGCTGGGGGCAATTTAACACGGATTTTTAAGGTTTTGAAGTTAGCTTTGCTGGGTTTGCCATGCAGGCACGGACAGGAGATCCACAGCACATTTGGAGTATCAGCAGCTGAGCCTTTTGCAAACGCCCTCCCTGTCGGAATAGGGGATGCTGTGGGAATTCCAGGGACAATGGTGCCACGGAAAAGCCCATCCTGCTGCTCACCCAGGAGTCCAGGACAGGGCAAAGCAGCGAGGAGCAGATTTTAGGGCCTCACAGAGGAGCTGCTTTCACTGCTCTTTGCCCAGTGCTGTTCAGGTCCTTTTTCCTGGGCACAAATCAGCCTCTTCCCCAGCGTCCCTCCATCCCTGTGTCCTGCACCCTGCCACGAAATGCATCCCCACACAGCCCCTTCCTTCAGGAATTTTCCAGCACAAGTGGAACCCCGTGTTCCCCTCCCCTCCTCCCAGGATGCCAACACCTCCGCTCCAGATCCCGGATCCTGCCCACAGATCCTGCCTGGCAGCTCCCAGCAGCTCCTCCACCAACGCACAGGCACCAGCGCCTCCTGGGCTCTGTGCCTCTGCTGCCACAGCCGGGATCTGTCCCTGCTCCAGCTTCCAGGGAAGCCAAGGACTGAGCCCTGATCCCAACCCAGAAAATCAAGGATTGATCCCTGATCCCAGTCCAGAAAATCAAGGATTGATCCCTCATCCCAATCCAGAAAATCAAGGATTGATCCCTGATCCCAGTCCAGAAAATCAAGGATTGATCCCTCATCCCAACCCAGAAAATCAAGGATTGATCCCTCGTCCCGATCCAGAAAATCAAGGATTGATCCCTGATCCCAATCCAGAAAATCAAGGATTGATCCCTCATTCTGATCCAGAAAGCCAAGGATTGATCCCTGATCTCAGTCCAGAAAATCAAGGATTGAGCCCTGATCCCAATCCAGGAAGCCAAGGATTGATCCCTCGTCCCGATCCAGAAAATCAAGGATTGATCCCTCATTCCAATCCAGAAAATCAAGGATTGATCCCTCATTCCAATCCAGAAAATCAAGGATTAATCCCTCATCCCAGTCCAGAAAATCAAGGATTGATCCCTCATCCCAATCCAGGAAGCCAAGGATTCATCACTGATCCCAACCCAGGAAATCAAGGATTGATACCTGATCCCAGTCCAGAAAATCAAGGATTGATCCCTCATCCCAACCCAGAAAATCAAGGATTGATCCCTCATTCCAATCCAGAAAATCAAGGATTGATCCCTGACCCCAATCCCTCCACAGCAGGGATGGGGCTGTGGCAGCTGAGCTGTGCCTGGATCTTGCCTCTGTTACCCAAAACCATCAAGGAGGAGGCTCCATCCCCATCCCCACACCAGGATTTTTCCCAAGGAAATCTTGTCCTGCCTGAGTTAAATTCCCCCCTGATCCAAGGAGTGACAACCCCTGCACTTCCTCTTAGGAACATTAATGCAAAGGCTAAAATCCCTGTGTAAATAGGGATCTTTAGGAGTGTAAACAGAAACACAGATTGAAGCTGCCATTATTGATTTTTTTTTTTTTTCCCCTCCACACACATGCCAGGGTCAGGAAGTGTTTTCACTATTGATCCATCAATAATGCTTAGGAAACCCAAAATGCAAACCAGGACCTTGGCTAAGGAAAAGGCTGCTGCACTGCCAAGGCTCAGCTCCCTGGGAGAGGTGAACTGGATGGGAATGTGGCACATCCCTCCCCTCCCCTTGGGCTGTGCTTGTAGCAGCAGCTCCCTGGCTCTCTTTGGGGCACACAGAAACTCCAGGGCAGCAGCAAATCCCAGCTAAAACCTTCTCCTTGACACATCAGTGAGCAGAACTGAGCAGAAAACCTGCAGCAGAGTGAAATCCTCAGCAATCAGGGCCTCACTGTGTGGCAGCAAAGCATTTGTAAGGCTGTTACCTGAATTTAACTCAATTAACAATCATTTCCAGTGGTTGGCATGCCAGAGAGATAAACAGCATTGGAAATTCAATCTGTGCTGTTTCTTTTAAGTGACCAAATAAATCACAATCCTGAGTGAGCAGCAAATCCTCTGGGATGAGCTTTTGGGAGACCCAGGGCTGCTGCAAAAGAGCTGCCCTGACCCCAGAGAGACAGCAAGGGCAGGAAGAAGCCGAAAGGCTCAGTTAAAGACTCAAAAATATTTAAAAAAACACCCAAAAGTTTCTAGACAAGGTTACCTGCAAGAGCTCAGCATCCCTACCTGCCTCATTCTTACCTGGGTCACTGGTCCCAACTGGACCTGAGCACGAGGGGATGGAATGAGCAGAAAGGGTTAACGGTCCAAGAGCAAATTATAATTTTTTGGAGCCCTGAATGGTTTGATATCTACTCCTTAAAGCCCGCCCAGGGTCAGTGGGAGGACTGTGGGGGCCAGGATGGATTTGTTTAAAGAGCTGTCCCCAAGTTTAAAGTCTCAAATCCCAGCTCCTGCTGCTGCTCCCTCTCCCTGCGACCCACAGCTCCTCCTCATCCTCAAGGGATGGGCTGAAGGCTCTGGGAACAGCAAGGGGATCCCTCCTTGGGCACTTTCTCCTCCTGGATGAGAGGATCCACTCTCAGGGCAGAGCTGCCCTTGCTGGGGATGTGGGGCTGCCAGGAGCTCTGTGTGTGCCCCTGGTCCACCCCACCCTCCTGGGCCAGTTTTCCTTTCTTTTCTTTCTTTCTTATCTGTTCATCCCTTCCTTGTCTTCCCACTGCACGGTGCCCACCTGATAAAGCTCCAGGAATTAGGGATTAAATCATTCCAGCCCTGCTCATTCCTGTCCCCATTAGGCTTTAGGGGGAAGTTCAAGAGGACAAGGTTAGAATTTGCCTCCATGCCCAACCCTGCTGCCCTCCCTGTGACCATCACGGGGGCAGAAAGGGGCAGAAAGGGGCAGAAAGCCCCAGCCTGTCCTGCTCTCAAACCAAACCTGGGCCACCAGCACTCATTAATGAATGAGAAATCAAACTCTGATCTCTCTTGGCCAAGGGGGTTTTACCTGTCCCAAGGCTACCTCGGTGCCTGACTTGTTCAAATCCTCTGAGCATCCACATTTAAATGGGAATTTGACTCTCTGAGTGAGATGGAGCCTACGAGGGACATCCAAGGAACTAGAGGATGGAAATGCAGAGGGAATGGAGGGGAGGTGGCTGCTCACAGTGTGGAGGCATCTACAAACAAGCCAAAGCAACCCCAGCAGCAGAGCCAAGAGAGAAACAAAGCGTTACCTTGCCAAGGATATAAAGTGCTCAGAAGAGATCTGATCTTCCATGAAGTTACCTGAGAGTGTAATTTCGTATGTGCTACCAAAATAGACTGCAGAGCAGTTAATGTGTTTGGATTATCTAAATGGCGTGGCAAGAAAGTCAATAATGGAAGGAGAAATTAAATCAAGTCAGAGCTGGCCCAACAAATGGTGCAGAGAGTCCTTGCAGCTGTGGAAGGCAGTGCCCTGCTCCTTCCCCCTGCCTTGGGGGTCTCACGTTGGGTTTGGGGGCAGCTGAGCCTCCCCAAAACAGCCCCACGAGCTTTCAGTGAATTCAAACCCTCTGGGCGAGGGCAGAGATGAATCGCTGGTGGTGCAGCAGCAGCCTGATGGAAATGGCTCCCTCGGGGAATGGGAGAGGGAGGATTGCCATCCCGCACAGGGGCAGGACCGCGCCGCGCACCAGCTCCGTCATGCTCTGCTCCGGGGGGATCGAACAAGATGCAAAAAAAAAAAAAAAAAAACCAAACAAAAAAACAAAAGAAAAGAAAAGAAACCGAGGGAAACCGAGGCACAGCCCCACACCCCCCACCACGAGCAGAGCCCTTTGCTGACGGGCCAGGTCCAGGGATGCAGAAGCAAAAAGGGGTGCAAGTGCTGGCTTTGCATAAGCCTGAGCTGCCGCTTATGCAAGCGCCACCCACACGCCCGCTCTGGGGACAGGATCCTGAAGCGCTCAGGCCACGAGCAGCATGGCTCCCGCCAGTATCCCTGGGCAGGACTAACCCCAGGAGGAATGCTGCTGGCGGCAGAAGCTTGGCAGGATCACCCCTGGCTGTGTGGAGCTCATCCCTCGCGGCCGGGCGCGGCACCAGATGTCCAGCGGGGCATCTCTGCCTCCGGCCGGGATGCGTGTGCTGGCACCGGTGGCCGGTGGCCAGTGGCACCAGAGCCAGGGCCACCATGGTGGTTCTGAGCCTACCTAATTTTTGCATGCATGCACGAAGCCTTTCTTCAAGATTTGACACTCTGTTCTGAAGCTCTTCGTAGTCATAGGCGCCAATCTCCTCCTGGAGTTCGTTTAGAACTGACGTCAGATTCTGGACCTCCTCTTTAAACTGCAATACCAATTTGGCATCGGCTTTGTACTCTTCCAACACTGGTATCAAAGGCCTAAGTTCCTCCATTTTCGCTTTTATTGCCTGCAAGGTTAAAATAAGCTCGGTTCAGTGCTATGCGTGCAAAAATCTGCAACACTCTGCCTTGACCTGGGTGCTTCCTATGGGAGCGAAATGTTCACATTTCCCACAATTATTAGCATTAAAATTAGCTCAATTAGTATTTTTGGTCCGAATGATGTCTTGGCAAGAACATATTAAACAGGCTGCAGAACACCAAAATATTTGGGAAAGGCCTTTATTTGTCATTTTTAGAATGCAACATCTTAGGGTTACATGCTTCAGATCACATACACAAAGAGTTGTTGTTTTTTTTTTTCTTTTTTTCTTTCCAAAAAATAAAAGAAAATAAGATATATATGCATTGACAAGGGTTTCAAACTATTCATGAAATGCATCTACAATTGCATGCAAAGGAAGATCTCGGTTGTGTGGTTCAAGGTTCCTTAGTGAGATATGGTGCTAATTTGGAAAATAATCAAAAAAAAAAAATCAATGCATGGTGCAAAATGCTCTGTGGCCCTCTTTTCATGGTTACATGGGAGTGAACTGCTTCTTCAGTCACTGCAGCATTGAAAAAACTTGCTTTTTAGTTAGCCCTGTAAGCAAGAAAATGAAATACTGTTGAGGATCTAGCTCACTAACCTGCCTTATATAGATAGCCATTCATAGACAAATACTCTTACGGCACTAAAGAGAGAAAAAAAACCAACACAAGAGCTCCAAAGCACTCACAGTTTAATGCTGGCATTAGCAGGAACAAAATGCTGTGGCTGTTCTTTCAAATGCTGCTTTGGCAGCAAATTAGACAAAAAATTCCTCACTGGTTTCAAGCGCGGAACAGAAAAATAAAATTCATTATCAAATGGATTTTGCACAAATGAATTTCTTTTTTCTTTTTCTTTTTTAATTTTTTTTTTTCTTTTGGCTTTTTGCTCATTTAAAAGGCTCAGAATGCAGCATTTTGTTGCAGATGCTTTGCTCCAGCAGTTAATGAGTAGACATTAATATGCATGCACCTACCCGTTAATGAAGCGTGTTAGAACACCCAAAATCCCTGGTGCTGCTCAAATTACAGTGGCCAAGCTCCCAGCACCCAGGGCTGTGACATCTGCCTGTGTCCTGAAGCTTTTTGGGGCTGAACAGGATCAGGAATTCCTCCTCAGCCTCCTTCCCATCCATCCCCTCCTATTTAAGCCATTTTTTTTTTTCCCCTCCTGTGCTTTGCATGTGGGGAACGCTTTAATTTTATTTCATTTTAACTTCCCTGGCAAGCAATGGGGAGGGTGGAACTCAGAACGGTGTGTGGGGGGGGAAATCAATAGTAACTGAGATAAAGAAATAATTAAATAAAAGAAACTCATGCTCAAGTCTTTCCATCCAGACTGCAGAGCTAAATTTAGGGTCCTGCAGTAGCTGGAGATGGGGAGCGGAGGAGGTGGAGTTGGTGAAAAGTTTTATGAACCATCTTCCCAGATTTTTATGAGATAATCGTGGTATTTCAGTATTTAGCATTTAAAAAATCTGCTTTAAAATACCAGCCAGCTGCCTGCAAACGAGGGTGGGGATCAGCTGGGTGGCTGATCAGAAAAATCCCCAAATTCCACCAGAAATCTTTTCAGTTGGATTTTTTTATACCAATTAACTCACAGCACTGCTAAAATTTAAGATTCCAATAGTGCTCAGAACATCTTTTTTGGCAACTTCATTCATCCTCAAGCAACTTCCTGAGGGTTTGGCCACTGCTCCCAGTGCCAGCTGCATTCCAGAGGCTGCAGCTCCACTCCCCCTCTGCCCAGCACCAGGACACCACACCAAACCCATCAGAAGGTGCTGCCAACACCCCAAACTGGACAAAATCCTGGAGATGTGCAGTGGACAGCTGTAATAATTGTAATTTTTAATTTTTTTTTCTTTTTTTCCAGGGAGGGATGGTGTTTGATTGATGAACTCCTTTCTCCAGCCCTCCCCAGGGGAGATGTGGTTTGGTGACTGTGGTTCATCACGAGCTGCAGGAATGGGAGGGGAGCCCCAGTTCTTGGGTTTTCCCAAGAAATGGGTGCTGGGCACGGCCTGGAGAAG
Organism: Acridotheres tristis; assembly: GCA_037013685.1. NCBI lineage: Eukaryota > Metazoa > Chordata > Aves > Passeriformes > Sturnidae > Acridotheres > Acridotheres tristis. The sequence continues at coordinate 8,247,074 of CM072904.1, read as the reverse complement.
CTGCCTGGGCACCCAGGGGAACCCACCTCACCCCCCTGATGGGATCACCCTGCACTGCCCCATCGAGGGCACCCAGCTGGGTGTGGGAACACGGAGATTTGGGCTTTTACCCCATAACAAGATGCAGGGCTGAGGATGTGGGGTCACAGCCTGGACCAGGAAGGACCCCAAGCTGTTCCCCTGAAGGGCACCAGGGCCACAGTGCTGTCCCCATCCCAACAATTCCCTGGCACAGCTCCTGGAGCAGTTTGGAAATCAGACCTACCTTAAACTGCCTTGCCAGGTGCTGCTTGTGGCTTTCTTCCACTTGCTTAAATTTGGATTCCAGTCCCCTCATCTGGTTTTCCATCTTCTCCACGTACTGTAGGTCTCTCTGAGTCCTCCTGTCCAGCACCTCTATCGACTGGGACATGTTTTGCACCTGTCAAACGAGAAGGGACTCATTAAGAAGGTGCTGCCAGCTGTCAGGCAGCCCCCCTTGCATCCCAAGGCTGACCTTTTCCACACACTCAGCACAGCTAAAGGCCAATCAGCCCATGCATTATTTACTGCTTCATCAACAGCAGCTCCCAGGTTACGACCCCGTGCTCTAAAACGCAGCAAAATCGGTTTCATAAACGATTTTCTTTTTTTATTGCTGCGCTGCAGAGAAGAATTCAGCAATCTGACATGGAAATGAGGGGCGTTGTTGAGGTTAAAACGCTTTTCTCAGGTTGCCAGGGGCACGGGGAGAGCTCAGAGGTGACAGCAGCACACCTGGCTGGGAGGAAAAGCTTCTGCCCAGGTGCTCTTGTGCACATTTCCATCTCCCCGTGAGCTCAAACCTCCCTCCCCACCAGCAGAACTTTCCTTATCCACCCAAAGAGCCACCACAAAGCCAGCAGCAGGGAGAGAATCCTGGAGCTGGGGAGCACCAGGGATGGTTGGTAGCCCAGCAGTGCAGGAGCTGGCCTGGCCAGGGGAAGGGTGCCAGGAGCTTGGCTGGGCTCTCAGTGAGAAAACCGAGCTGAAGGTGTGAGCAGGGGAGGGGAACGCCAGCGAGGCTTGACCTGATTTTGAAGGTTGGCTGCCATCTGATTTATGGAGATATTCCCTCCTGTTCTCCAGGCTGGGAGAGGGGCCCTGACGGCAGCTCCTCTTTTCCACTGAGCCATATTCCAGGGTTTGGCAGAGGGGCTGGACGTGTTTGTGACACGGTGGGGACGTGACGGGGCTCAGCCCACGGGTGCTGCTCCTGCCACCGCCACGTCACCCCCCCAGCAGTGCCACCACCACGGTGACGTCCGTGGGGACAGTGACTCAGGCACCCAGGCTGCTCCCAGCCAAACCTGGGCAGGAGCCAGCCCTGTCCTCTGGATGTCACATCCCCTCCTGCCTGCGTCCTCGTCACAGCTGAGCTGGCACAGGGAAGGAAGGAGAGACGCGAGTGGCATCACTCTGCAATGTCACCGTCATTTCCTCTGGCAAATCCCACCGTGAGGGGCTGGCACTCACCTGGAGTGGCAGAGTGAGGGCATGGCAGGACACCTGTGCCAGCAAATGCCAACTGTGGGAGCTCCAGCTTGGAAAAACCATCCCAAAACCCGCTGCTCACGCAGGATGGCACCAAAACTATTGCAGGGATCTACTAAAAACGTATGGATGACCTGCACGGCAAAGACCAGCAGGCTTTGGAGTGTTCTGTACAACTGCTCCTCAGCAGAGGTGAAGCTCTTTGCAGTCTCTGAGCCTCAGAGATGAACCAGCACCTGCTGACCCCCCCAGGACCTGCTCAGGGAGCTGTGAGGAGCAGGGAAGAGCAGAACAAGGTTTGGAGGAGAAAAAAGCAAACCTGAGCTCAGCCCGGTCAGCTCCCATTAAGCTGCGCCTCCCGCAGGGAATGTGAGCTCTCAGTGGGTGTTAATTCACCTGGGCTGGATGTGGAGGAGCTTGAAGACCTCTGTGTGCCCTGAGGCAGGAGAAGGGAAGCCTTTGACAAGCCTGGCTGGGCTGCCAAGCTACTTTTATTCCCGTTACCCAGCCTATCCTTCGAGTCGAGCAGCAGAATTGTTCCGAGGAGCAGACAGGGGGATGGCTCCTAGGGCTCATGCAAAATTAATCCCGTTTATTCCATTAGTGCCTAACCCCAGCTGCAAATAGTCAGAAAAGAGCATTTCTGTAATGACAGACCGATATCTGAGTAAAATTTGGGGGGGCTCCTTAGGCTCTGACTCAGGAGATGAGGAGGGAGAGACACCTCTGCTCTCAGAGCATCCCGCTCAGGCTGCTGCCCTCAAACACCTCTGCAATGTCCCTGCTCCTCCCTGAAGCCGAGGAAAATAACCTCCTCACGTGCCTCTGCCTAAAATTAGCTGCTGTGCTATTCTGGGGTGGATTTTACAAGCCCAGAGTGGGTGTTTGTTGCCCGTGTTGTTTTCCATCAGGCAAGATCCGGGCCAGATTTGTAGGGAACGAGTGTGAGATCCCTGACAGCCCCTGTGCTCCAGCAGCTGAGGATCTGCTTGTTTTCCCTCATTAGCATATTATGCCCTTGATCCAGCAAAGTACTTTGGCACATGATTAGGTTTCAATGAGCCTGTTGGAGCTCAGGCTGAAGCATGTACAGAAGTGCTCTAATGAACTCAGGCCCAAGGATAGTGCCTCTTAAATTCCCTCAGCTCCATCCATCAGCTGCAGCCCTCAAACATCTCCTGGAAATGCTTTTTCTGCCTCCTCTCTCAGCCTGAAACCTCATTTTCACCGAGATAATGTGAGACAGATACCTGTGGCTGTCTGGGGGAAAAGAGTTATTTTTAGCAGTAGAAATAGGAAATTAATACAAATGAAGCTTGCAGTGCTGCTCTTGTCATCCTGTTTGACGAGTTGATTCACAATTAAAGCAGAGTAACAGGGAATCAATACTGGCCTGGTGACCTCAGTGAGGTTTATAAGGTCAAATCCATGGTTTAAACCCTGCTCAAGCCACCCTGTGGGTCAGCTTTTCCTGCCAGCTTTGGGGTTTGAGCTGGGATGAACCCTGGGATGAACTGATGCAGCAACAGCAAGAGGAATCTTGAGGGAGATTTTCAAGGTCTAGGGGAAAAACCAGCAGAGAAATGGGCTCAGCTGATGGTTCAGAATAGAAAAGTTCATCAGATAAGGTGTGCAGGAGGCACTGATGGCTGAGATGCCCCTGTCCCCATGTGCACACCTGGGAGTGACCATCAGAGCAAAAAAAAAAAAAAAAAAAAAAAAGTTCAATCTGGAAATCAGCACTGGCTGAGAAGAAGGTTTGGCAGGAAACCAGAAATGGTTTCACCATCAGAGGAGGAAGTTATCCCTGATAACAGGGCCAGAACAAATAAACAAATAAATACAATTCTGTCTGGAGATCAAACACGACGTGATGACGAGCAGCTCTGAGGTGATGCCTTGGTTTGGGTGCAGTCCAAGGTCTGGGCTCAGCACCTGCCACGTGTAAGGCTGGAAGGACTCGGTGTACCCCGGCCAAGGATGAGCTCAGACACCTCGAGTGTCAAACCCCGACCACTCTGTGCAGCCCTGCCTGCCCTCCCCTCCCCTCTTTCACCTGTCAGGATGCCCAGCGCTCCTCTCCAGCCACGGGAGCTGCAGTTCCTACACACAGATCCTCACAAACTCAGCACGGATGGATGGCAGCTCTGAACCTCAAAATTCCGACAGATTCTGCGTGGGGATTGGCCCTGAAGATGCTGTAATTGCTTTGTGTGCACACAAATGCAGCATCCTTGCAACACCTCATCATTTCCATGGGTGAATTCCTTGGAAAATCCAAACACAATTCCCCTCTTGACACATTGTGCTGCTTCCTCTGCTGCCAGGGAGAAACCAGGAGCTGCAATTTTTTTCCCCATCACAAAGCTAGGGTTAGAATGCCAGCTGAGGGAAGGAGCTTTTCAGGATTGAAATCTTTCCTGGGAAGCTGGAAGCTCTGCCCTGCAGTTGTTTTCACCTCCAGGGATTATCAGTTCAGCCTCCATCAAGATCAGATGTCTGGCACTAAGAGCCCATTCCTTATTTTGGGGTTTTTCATATAGGTTAGCGTGGGAGTGAGATGCAGGCAGATTAGCAGGCAGGTAACATATCCCACAACACATGCCCAGAAATCCTGCTCCTCCCTCACTTTTTATCCATTGGCAGCCGGAGAGCTGCATTAAAAAAAACCCCACTGAGCACTTCCACCCTCCCGATGTTATCCCAGGTCTCCCATTCCCAACTCCTGCCCATCAGCAGAGGGCATTGGGTCAAATCCTGATTTTTTTTTTGGAGTGGATGAAGAGTTCTGGGAACATCTCTGAGCTGTTCATAAATCCTGCTGCCTCTCAGGAGCAAATGCACCCAGGGCATCATTGCTGCGAGAAAGGAAAGCTGGAGTTGGGATTATTTTTAGCAGCTTCTGACAACCCAAAGAATTGTTTTAGGGCTGAATGTTTCCTGGCTGGCTTTATTGTCCTCAGCACATGGGGAAATCAGTTAAGTGGAGGTTTAATATTGTTAGAGGGAATTAATACAGCAGCTTCCCCCAAAGCAGCAGGATGAAAATTCTTTTGTCATGCACGGCACAGGCCAATATAGCATTAGGGGATGGGGTTTAATTATATATCCAACACAGGAGCCAGCTCGTATTTGCAAGAGAAGAGCACAATTTCACATGAAACAGCATTTCTTCACTGAAATCTATTATCTGGAAAATTTCTTGTTATTGGGGATGTTTCCCTAATGAGATTCTTTGATCTTTTTGGACAGCAGACTATTAAAAACTAATCAAGAGGATGTCAACGTTAGGAAGAAAACCACGGAGTGTCATCTCTGTGCTACCTGCTGCTGACAGCTTGCAGGGTTTTACTTGACCTTTTTAATGCCACCTTGCCTAGGAAAGCTTGGCTTTGGGCTTTTAATTCTCTCTCCTCGCCTGTTGCTGAGTCTGCTTTGAAACTGCTTGTGCCAACGGAATGAAAAAAGGGTTGTTTTTTTTTTATTTTTTTTTTTATTTTTTTTAAATTTTTTTTTTAGAGATACAGTTCAATATTGGTGCTTTGATCTCAGCAGTTTTCCCTTGACCTTAGGGCAGGCTTTCCTCCCAGAAAACACTTAAGAGATTTCTCCTGCTGCCTTCAGCTGCACACACAGAGACAACTACAGCACAGAAAAGCCACCCCAAGGGATTCTCCCTGGAAAACGAGGCTCAGCTCAGGTTTTTACCCCACCAAACCGAACCATTTTTGCCAGGAGGGGTCGAGCATTACCTTTTCTAGGAGTTGTCTCAGCTGCTTTGTCCTGGCATCACGCGAGCACATTGTCTGCTGAGGTGCCACCACTGTGCATATACAACGTCCCTCGCTGTCCTGGGCAGAGCTGTACACCTGCCAGCTTTCCTCTGGGTTGGTAGGCAACACCTAATTAACACAGGGAAACACGGGTTAATTAAACAGGCAGGGCTGTGGGAAACAGGATGGACGTGGCAGAGCTGTGCTGGAGACTCCTCCGAGGGCCCAGCTGGCAAAATTCACTTGGAATGCAAAAATATGGATTGGGGACGAATGAAAGAAGGGTCTGGAAAGGAGAGCAAGAGCTGAAAACACGAAGGCAACGCAAATGGGAAAACGTGGACACACGGAAAGGCAGAATTGTGAGAATTCCGGGCGCTGAGCACATCGGGGCGGGGACTTGGTGCCCTGCTGGGGTGACAGAGCGCTTGGAGTGTCCTTTACAGCGGGACACGGAGGTGGCCGAGCCCCCGGGGAGGGCACCGGGTCCTGCCGAGGGCCGGGCACTGCTCCGTGCCCCCAGAGCCCTCCCGGGCCGGCAGCCGGAGCTCAGCCCTGCTGGCTGCACGGCCACTCCTTTTCACTCCTGTTCGCCATCACAATTCCCCCTTTTCCCTGCCAGGTCCTCCGGGGATGAGGAGCTTCCCAACCAAGCACTTCCCTCCATTGCTGTGCAGAATTCCAGCAGGGATGATGGGATGCAGTCCTAAGGGCACCAGCCGTGCCCGAGCATCCAGGACAGCACATTCCCCTCGTGCTCGCCAAACCCCTCTGGTCTTAATTTTCCTTTATTTAATCCGTTATTTAATCCCAACCCAGCCTCGGAACACTTCGAAGGTGTCCCCAAGCAGAAGTGGAAATGTTCTTTCCACCGCTTCGCTCCAGAACAAATCACCTTGCAAATGCCCACGTTTGACAGACATGCCCAGGCAGACGCACAATTGGATTCCCTGGCTAAACCAACCGGGGGAAAGAAAAAATAATAATAAATGGATCTCATAAACCCTGACAACGTGGAAAAAAAATAAAATAAATCCCAGCTTCCTTCACTCAGCAGCACAAGCACTACACGGAATACTCCGGGAGCAGCAGAGCTGCATAGCGGAGCTCCGTGCAGCCTGCAGGAGGAAGGTGCCCGATTTTCCCTGCCCAGGAAAGACAGACGGACAGACCGGGATGATTTTCCCTGCCATTCCCACAGTGGGAAGCTGCAGCAGAGCAGGGACAGGGGATGCCCAGCCCTACACGGCGACTTCCCGGCTGCATCTCCATCGCAGCGAGGACGGATCGCGGAGGGAGCGCAGCGCAGGAGCCTCCCGGGACCCGCACCCGCTCTCCCCGCGCCTTCCGAGCGGCCACCAGGGAAACTTTGCGTCCCTTTGGCTGCTGGAGGAGCACCCGGCTCGCCCCCAGCCATGAACGAGGCATGGCTGGATTAGAGAGATGCTCCCCGCAGCGTCACCCCCATCTCCCGTGCCCTGACCGCCCCGTCCCCGCTCCCGCAGCACCGCGGGGACACTTGGCCGCGATGTCCCCGCGATCCTGCCCCTCCCCGGGGCGCTGCGGCTCCCGCAGGGGGGACCCTGCTGGCCATGGGGACACCTGGGCAAGGAGAAGGGGGAACACCCGGGCGGGGAGGGACGGGGCGGCGGCGGCGGGGATGCTCCGGGAGCTTGGGATGCTCCGGGAACCTGGAATGCTGCGGGATGCGGGGATGCTCTGGGATGCGGAGACGCTCCAGGAACCTGGAATGCTCCGGGATGCGGGGATGCTCCAGGAACCTGGAATGCTCCGGGATGCTCCGGGATGCTCCGGATGCTCCGGGATGCTCCGGGATGCAGGGATGCTCCGGGCAGCCCTCCCCGTGCCCCGCCGCCCCCCCGCACTTACTCCCGTGCTGCGGTCCAAGGTGCCGCCCGTGGCCGCCGTGAGTTTGGTGGTGTTGAGCCCCACGAGGGAGGGCAGCGTCTGCGACATCCAGTTGGTGATCATGGCCATGGTGCTGAGGACGACTCCAATCTTGAGTAAAGGCACAGACATGTCTGCGGGGGGGGCGGCAGGCACCCTTCATTCTGCACCGGCGCCGGGCTCCATGCCGCTGGGTTCGGGCTGCGCCAGCCGCCCGGCCGCCGCCGCCGCTCGCCGCCGGCCCATCCTCCTCCTCCTCCTCCTCTTCCTCCTCCTCCTCCCTGCCGCCCTGCCCGGCTCTGCCGCTGTGCCCGCTGTGCCCGCTGTGCCCGCTGTGCCCGAGCCGAGCGGGGCCGGTCCCTGCGCCCGCCGCCGCCGGAGCGAGCGGCTGCAGGAGGAGGGACCGGAGAGGGGCGGGGAGCGCCCAACCCAGCCAGGGACACTGCGGTGGGCGAGGGAGGGAGAGGGAGGGGACAGCGGAGTGCGGGGAGGGAGGTTTGGGGATGGGGGAGAGCGGGGAGGGAGGGGAGAAAAGGTTTGGGGAGAAGGGAGTGGGAGGAGAGAAAAGGGAGGGATGGAAAGAGGGAGAAAAGATTGATGGAGAAAAGATTTGGAGAGAAAAGGTCTCCAAATAAAAGATCTTGGTGGTAAAAGATCTTGGGAAAAAGGAGTGAAGGGAAGAAGAGAAGAAAAATTATGAGGAGAAAAGATTTGGGGATAGGGAAGTGGAGGGAAGGAGAGATAGAGAAATATGGGGAGAGAAGATTTGGGGAGAAAAGGTTTGGGGAGAAGGGAGTGGGAGGAGAGAAAAGGGAAGTGGAGGGATGGAAGGAGGGAGAGATACGGGAGAAAATATTGATGGAGAAAAGATTTGGAGAGAAAAGGTCTCCAAATAAAAGATCTTAGGCGTAAAAGATCTTGGGAAAGAGCACTGAAGAGAAGAAGAGAATAAAAATTATGAGGAGGAAAGATTCGGGGACAGAGAAGTGGAGGGAAGGAGAGATGAAAAATATGAAGAGAAAAGGTTTGGGGAGCAAAGGTTTGGGGAGAAAAGATTTGGGGAGCAGGGAGTGGGAGGAGAAAAAAAGGAAATGAGGGATGGAAAGAGGGAGAGATACGGGAGAAAAGATTGGTGGAGAAAAGATTTGGAGATAAAAGATCTCCAAATAAAAGATCTTGGGAAAGAGGAGTGAAGAAAAATTATGGGGAGAAAAGATTTGGGGATAGGGAAGTGAGGGGAAGGAGAGATGAAAAAATATGGGGAGAGAAAATGTTTGGGGAGAAAAGGTTTCTGGAGAGGGGAAAAAATTTGGGAGAAAAGGTTTGGGGAGAAAGGAAAGAATTGAGGAGAGGGGGAGAGATGGAGCACAAACAGGCGTGGGAAGGGAGAGAAAGGTTTGGGGAGAGGCAAGAAGATTTGAGGAGATAAATTGGGTGGGGGAGAGGAATGAGGAGAGCGGGAAAACTGGGGAGGAAGTGGAAGGGGTTTTGGGGAGGTGGAAGGGATTTTGGGGAGGTGATGGAAGGGATTTTGGGGGGCTGGAAGGGATTTTGGGGAGGTGATGGAAGGGATTTTTGGGGCGCGGTTCCCCCGCTGCGGCGCTGTGGCGCCCTCTGGCGGCTGCGGGCGGCGCTGCGGGCCGGGGTCGCTCGGTGACAGAGCGGGGACAGAGCGGGGACAGAGAGGGGATGGAGCGGGGATAGAGAGGGGACAGAGAGGGGACAGAGAGGGGACAGAGAGGGGATGGAGCAGGGATAGAGAGGGGACAGAGAGGGGATGGAGCGGGGATAGAGAGGGGACAGAGAGGGGACAGAGCAGGGATAGAGAGGGGACACAGCAGGGACATCGCGACCGTGCCACGACCAAGGAGCCGGAGCAGTTCACCGCGGTGCCACCGCGGGCTGAGGGGACCCCTGAGTGTCCCCGGAGTGTCCCCAGGTCCAAGCGAGCTGTCGGAGCATCCCCCACACCCCGCATTGTCACCTCGCCACGTCCTGCCACCGCAGCAGCTGCTGAGCACGAAGCATCAACCGAACCTCAGTGCCAGCCCTGCCTGCCCCGTCCCTGCTCCCGCCTCATTCCCTGCAGGAATTCCCTGCCCGGGGGTGCAAAGGGCACACACGGCCTGTCTGGCCAGCCTGGAGTGTCACCTGGGCTCGGTCACAGCTCAGGTGTCCCCAAGCCGTTTGCAGAAGTGCCTCGATGGCTAAAGAACCAAAATCTGCCACCAGCAGAACTCCACAGTTCCTGCACCTTCCCCAAGAGAACTCTCTGTGCAAAGCATGGCAGAAATGAACGCCCTGTCCCTCTCCAGGGGACAGCAGTGCCATCCCCTGCTCTGTGACACAGCCCCAACCTTGCCGTGGGTGCAGGAGAGCCTCGACTGCTCCATGGCCTGGCCCTGGGAGCCACCAAATTCCCGCTGGAGTCAGCCCAGCCCCAAACCTGACCCCTCAGAGCTGCTGTGCCAATGCTGTGCATTCTCGGGGTGGGGGTTTTGTCGCCCCCAAACCCTGACCCAGCAGTGCCTGCTCACGTCCAGCAGCCGGTGACGTGCAGAGCAGGGAAGCAGGAAGCCCCAAAATGCCATCCCTGCTGAGCTGGGCTGTCCCACCTCACCAGGACCTTGTCCCTCGCTGGGGATGTGGGATCAGCCCAGCACGGGCGGGATGGGCAGAGGGAGCAGGACCAGCACAGCCCAGTGGAGCTGCTCGTGCAGGGAGCTCTCTGAAATAAAGCACATTTAGCGGTTCCAGCAGGTGGAGAAATGGAGATGAGTTCGAGCAGGAGCAATGCTGCCAGGCTGGATCCTGTCCCTGTGACAAACCCGTGGCACAGCAGGGCACTGGGTCAGGCTGCAGCAGCTGAAACCCCATCCCTTCCCCATCCCATCCCCATCCCTTCCCCATCCCTTCCCTATCCCTTCCCTATCCCTTCCCCATCCCTTCCCCATCCCTTCCCCATCCCTTCCCCATCCCTTCCCCATCCCTTCCCCATCCCTTCCCCATCCCTTCCCCATCCCTTCCCCATCCCTTCCCCTATCCCTTCCCCATCCCTTCCCCCTCCCTATCCCTTCCCCATCCCTTCCCCATCCCTTCCCCATCCCTTCCCTATCCCTTCCCCATCCCTTCCCCATCCCTTCCCTATCCCTTCCCCATCCCTTCCCCATCCCTTCCCCATCCCTTCCCCATCCCTTCCCCATCCCTTCCCCATCCCTTCCCTATCCCTTCCCCATCCCTTCCCCATCCCATCCCCATCCCTTCCCTATCCCTTCCCCATCCCTTCCCTATCCCTTCCCTATCCCTTCCCTATCCCTTCCCCATCCCTTCCCCATCCCTTCCCTATCCCTTCCCTATCCCTTCCCCATCCCTTCCCCATCCCTTCCCCATCCCTTCCCCATCCCTTCCCTATCCCTTCCCCATCCCTTCCCTATCCCTTCCCCATCCCTTCCCCATCCCATCCCCATCCCTTCCCTATCCCTTCCCCATCCCTTCCCCATCCCTTCCCCATCCCTTCCCCATCCCTTCCCCATCCCTTTCCTATCCCTTCCCCATCCCTTCCCCATCCCTTCCCCATCCCTTCCCCATCCCTCCCCTCCCCATCCCTTCCCCATCCCTTCCCCATCCCTTCCCCATCCCTTCCCCATCCCTTCCCTATCCCTTCCCTATCCCTTCCCTATCCCTTCCCTATCCCTTCCCCATCCCTTCCCCATCCCTTCCCCATCCCTTCCCTATCCCTTCCCTATCCCTTCCCTATCCCTTCCCCATCCCTTCCCTATCCCTTCCCTATCCCTTCCCCATCCCTTCCCTATCCCTTCCCCATCCCTTCCCTCCCAGCACCTCCATCCATTGCCACCCTGCTGCAGTCGGCAATGAACCCCACACTTTGTCCTGCTTTGGGATTATTACATCACCACCTGCACTGCATGGATCAGCCTCTCCCAGCCCGGGTATCTGCATCCCTCCCACAGCAAAACTGCTGCAGGGTCAGCACCCAGCAGCTGCTTCAGCCTGGGGGGGGCAGGAACAGCAAATCCTTGGGTGGCTTCCAGCTTTTAGGAGGAATCTCCAGGATTTCCTAAGAGCTCCCTGCTCTCCCAGGTGCTGCTGCTGTGCTCAGCACTGTGACAGCCCAGGCCTTGATTGCTTCTCTGGTTTCCCATCACATCAAACACCCCAGGGCTGCACTTCAATCATCCCAAAGTTCATTCGGGAATGGAGTTTGTCAGTGAGGTTTATCCCTCATATTTGTCTGCTCCAGAATTAGTCCTGTGGATACTTAAGTATTTAAATAAGAATCTCTCCTGTGCCTTGTTCTGGATTTGATGGGATAAAAAAAATCACTCCTGTGCCTTGCCCTGAATCTCACCTGGGCTAAAGCCTCATTTCCCAGCGGTGCATGCAGGTGGTTTCATTCAGATTCCCTCCCCAAGCTCTGCCATGATTAAAGCTCCTCCAAACAGCAAAGCACAGAGAGAGGAGCAGCAGCCACAGGTCCCTGCTGAGGGGGATCCATTACTGGGAATCTTTTCCCAGGGTTTGTGCAGGGGGAGGGAGGCAGAGCTGCTCTGTTTCCCTGGAGGAAACCCCTTCATGTCGGTTGAAAGAGGAGCTGCACTTGTAATAATGGGGGGGAAAGAGAAATCCTGGGGGATTTTCTTTCTTTCTTTTCTCCTGCTTTCAGTGTTTCTGAAAGAATCAAAAGCAGCACTTTTGGGGGAATTTTTTTTGTTGTTGTTGTTGCTGCCAAGATTAAGGGAGTTAAAGAAGGGACATCAAAATGTTTTTCCAGACCTTTTTAGAAAATTCTTGATGCATTAAAAACCTGCCAGGAACATCAACCCTTCCCCAAGGCATGACCATGGAAGCTGAACCCATTCCAGCTGCCCCAAAGCAGAGATCTGACGGAGAAAGAGGCTCCCAGGAGCTGCTGTCCCCCCTTTTTAGGGGTGCAGGGGGAGGAATTGGTGTCACTGGTGTGGGATGAGGCGCACGGGGCAGGACAATGACTTTTGTCACTCGGTGCCTGACACGGGTGACAGAAACTCTACCTCACCTTCATCATCTGCCTGGTTTTAAAAACCCAGCGTGGTTAAAAAATGAATAAACTGACCAAAAATCCGATAAATTTCATGTGGGACAGCTGCCTTTCCTCCTGCTGGAGCACAGCACAGGAACCAGCATGAAACCAGTAAGGAACAAACTCCAGCGGCCCAGTCTGACCTGACGGGGCTTCCCAGAGCACAGCTGGATCCCAGTCCTTAAAAACCCACTTTTCCATCACCACATCTGCAGGAATCCCCGAGCTCACCTTTCCCCTGGTCACCCGGGGGTTTCTGCACAAGCAAACCCTGCTGCTGTCACTTTTTGTTGTTCCACGAGAGCAGGGGGTGCCCCCAAAAAAAGAGAAATTCCAGGACTGTCCCCTCCATTCCTCTCCTGCTGCCAGCAGCGAGCAAAGAACTGCTCAGGGAATAAAAGATCTCTCTTTTTTTTTTTTTTTTTTCTTTACATTCAGATTTTTCCTAGCAGAGAAATGGAGATAAAAGCAGAGAACAGGGTCTTCCAGCAGAAAGAGCTGCTGGGTGGAAAATTCCACGCGGAATTTTATGATTTTATTTATTTATTTGTTATGCCGGGAAGGGATAACGCAGAGCTCTGTGCCTAAAGGAGCCCTGCGAGGGTCAGGGTGTGCGACGGGGACAATTCCCGGGTGGCAGCCTTGGGGACACGGCGGTCACTGTCTCCCTCTCCTGGCTGGCTCAGAGAAGAAGTGCCCAAAAGTCCCTCCTGCTCCCAAATTTTCATGTCCGGGCACCCCAAGCAGGGGATTTCTCCTCGCTGCATGGTGGGAGCTGCTCTAAAGCACATTTAACCAGCCCCAAACCTCGCTGGTGCCTCGGGGACACCTCAGGTGACACCCCGGGGGGGTGATGCCAGCTGAGCTGCCTGTCCCATGAGCCCAGTGCCCAGCCCAGGGCTGGCAGCTCCAGCACGGGGCTCGGGAATTTGGGCACTCCAAGGGTTATGGGACAGCTCAAATCCTGCTCTTTCCACGGAGGAATTTCCTCTCCATCCTGGAAAGCTGTGGGATGGGCTGGACACTTTGGGCTCTGACCTCTCTGGAATTACAGGGATCCTCCCTAAAAGCTTGGATTGAGATTTCCCTCCCTCCTGCAGCTGCTGGAGGGGCTCCGGACCCTCCCTTTGGAGGCTTTGCTGCCTCCAGGGATTCTTCCCATCCCTCCTGGATCTGATGCCAGGCTGATCCAAGGGGTGTGGCTGCACAGGGCCGGGAGAGCTGCAGGGAGGAGAGAACCCCCCCAAAAAAACCCCTAAAAATCCCAGGCCGAGGGGCTGTGCCCCCTGGCACCGCACTGAGTGGCTGCTGAGTGATGCTGGGCACACGGAGATGCCAGCCCAGGGCTCTGAGGCCACTCTGTGCCCTCTGCTTTGTGCCCAGCACCTCGGAGCCACAGAGGGAGACTGCTCCGAACAGGAGGAGGAGATTTCTCATCCCTCTCTCGATCAATCTCCTCGCACCCCTCACTCTGAGGTATCCGAAATGCCTGCAGCCCGTCCTGGGGGAACAAACCCTTTGTCCCCATCCCCTCTGGGCACAGCACAACCTTCTGCTGCCCTCACAGCCAGAAATGGCACCCAGCTTCCCTCAGTTTTGGGGCACAATCCCGACTATCCTGAGGTTTTTGCCTGGTTTTTGTCTTTTTTTTTTTTTTTTTTTTGCCACCTCCACTCGCACAAAGCTCACTCCAGGAGATGGATGCTGTCACATCACGGAACAAATTTTCCCCTCATCATGGGAAAGTAGGGATGGGCAGAAAATAAAAGTGAAGGGAGGAAGGAAAGTGACAATTTAGGACCTCAAAGAGTGGCCAGGATGAAGGGGATCCCTGCCAGCTCCTGCTAAAGCTCCGTGTGAAAATCGTGGCTGACTCCAGAGACAGCCACATTTTGGGATCAGGCAGCCCAAGGTGCTCTGGAAAATGAAATCCCAGCTCTGGACACTGCATGAAAAACACTCTGAAATCTCTCCATTCCTTTGGGAAAAAAAAAAGAACTCTGGAAAGAAACATCCCCTCCATGGGGCTTCACGTGCCTAAATCTGTGTTTAGCTAAAGCTGCTCTTGTTATTAAACCCAGGATTTCCCAGCAGAGCAGAGCCCCTCAAACCAGCCCAGGTTCCCCAGGTTCCCGGTTTTGGATGCTCTGGTGGGGAGGAGGATTTTTTTTATTATTTTTTTTTAATTTTTTTGGCACATTTCCCTGGGTCAGGCACACACCTCCAGTGCCAGAGTGACTTCCCGGGCAAGAATTGCTCTGTGTGCTGCTTTCTAGCAAACACAGCTCTGCTGCTGGCCCAGGGATGAAGCCTCATATTGTCCCCCTGTTATCCTTCCAGCATGGGGAGGGTGGGCTGGGAACAGGACTGGGGTCCTGAGCAGAAAAAAAGGGTCCTGAGCAAGGTAAAGGGGTCCCTGAACTGGAAAAAAAGGGTGATGAGCAGGGAAAAAGGGTCCTGAGCAGAGTAAAGGGGTCCCTGAGCAGAGAAAAGGGTGCTGAGTAGAGAAAAAGGGTCCTGAGCAGGGTAAAGGGGTCCCTGAACTGGAAAAAAGGGTGATGAGCAGGGAAAAAGGGTCCTGAGCAGGGTAAAGGGGTCCCTGAGCAGAGAAAAGGGTGCTGAGTAGAGAAAAAGGGTCCCTGAGTAGGGGAAAAAGGGTCCTGAGCAGGGTAAAGGGGTCCCTGAACTGGAAAAAAAGGGTGATGAGCAGGGAAAAGGGTTCAGAGCAGGGAAAAAGGGTCCCTGAGCAGGGAAAAAGGGCTCTGAGCATGGAAAAAGGGTCCCCGAGCAGAGAAAAGGATTCTGAGCAGGGAAAAAGGGTCCTGAGCAGGGTAAAGGGGTCCCTGAGCAGGGAAAAAAAGATCTTGTGTAGGGAAAAAGGGTTCTGAGCAAGGAAAAAGGGTCCCTGAACAGGGTAAAGGGGTCCTGAGCAGAGAAAAAGGATCCTGTGCAGGGAAAAAGGGTTCTGAGCAGGGAAAAAGAGTCCTGAGCAGGGAAGAAAGGTTCCTGAGTAGGGAAGAAGGGTCCCTGAAATGGAAAAAAGGGTTCTGAGCAGGGAAGAATGGTCCCTGAGTAGGGAAAAAGGGTCCCTGAGCAGGGAAAAAGGGCTCTGAGAAGGGAAAAAGGTCCCTAGGCATGAACAAAAGGGGTCCTTGAGCAGGAAAAAGGGTCAGGACTCAACTAAAGTCAGTCTGGGCGCTGGGAGCAGGGCTCAGCTCCAGGACAGCAGAAACAACCAACAGCTACAGTCCACAAAAACAGGAAAATCAGGATTTTCAGCTGCTCTTGCCCCACATTTGGGACTTGCTGGCACCAAAGCAATCTCTGAGTCTCTGTTTCTCCAAGCCCACCTTCCCCTGCCTGACTGAGCCATCCTCTCGGGTATCCCAAAAAGCCACAAATCCCTGCTGGGCACTCCTGGGGTGTCCCAGCTTTGTTCCCTTTTTGTTCCCAAAGGTGACATTTCCCCCTCCCAGCTCCAGCAGGAGCTTTCCCCTCTGCCAGCACCTCCTCTGTTTAATTCCCTCTGATAGTAATTAGTTTTGTATTACGTATGGTGCTAATACTGATTACAAGGACTGATAACTCGAGCAATAAATACAACCCAGGGCTGGAAATTACCTTCTCATTTTTATTGGTTGGAGCTGAAGTTAGTGAGATGAGACACAAATTGGTTTATGAGGCAGCTGCCTCCTGTTCCAGGCTGCAGATTTGCAGCTTAATCCTGTCCCCTTTCCACGTGTGTCCCTGGCAGGGGGAGGAAGGGCCTGGGCACCAAAATGGGCACTGGGAAGTTCTCCATGGGCAAAAGGGAACTGGGCTGGGCATGACTGAGCCCTGGCAGGGCTCTGCCTTCCCCTGCAACCAGCCCTGACAGGGACTTGATGTTCTTTTAGGAAAATCAATGGGGAAATTAATAGAATTAATATTTTTAAGTTGGGGGTTTTTTTTGTTTGTTTTTTTTTTTTTTCCCTCTTGCAGAAGCCCTAAATGTTTCAGACCCACCTGCTCCAGGAAGGTGTTGCTTCCTGTGTGGTCCCCAAAATTACTGGGATGGTGGATGTGGGAGCACCAGAGCTCCTGAGGAAACTTTGAGGAGGTTTTCACTGAAATTACCCCAGCAAAGGGCCAAAAGGACAGGTCAGACAGACAGACAGACAGACAGAGAGCAGCCCCAAGCTCTGCCCTCCTGGCAGGCAGATCCATGAGAGCAGAATTTGGCTCTGCCCCTCCATGGGCACAGCAGAGCTGCCCTGGGTGTCCCCAAAACCAGGACAAGGACAGGAAACCTCACACTTTGCCCAGGGCTCGGTGCCCAGCCAGAGCCAAGGGCTGCACCCCAGGGTGCCCAGAGCACCCCAAATCCTGCCCCTGCACCCAGCCAGAACTGGGCATTGCAGGGTTTGGTTCTGAGCCGAGCAGAGCTCGGGCACAAAGCGACTCGGGGAGGAGAAATCCCAGGAACTCGTGCAGCTCCTGGCACCCCCCAGCCCTGCCCATGGGGCACAGCACAAAGAGCCGAGGGGGTTTAGGGGCAGCTCCCCCCTTGCCTCACCCAGGGGAAACCACCCCCACCTTAGCCAGATCTCCAAGCCCCCCAACCCTCAGCATCCTTCCTCCCTCCTGGGGGGACACCCCAGGATGCTGCAGCACCTCACAGAAAACTCCCTTTGCTCCCCAAGAGCTTCCCCAGCCCCCCCAGAGCAGGGACAGGCCCCTGCTCACGCCCCCAGCCCCATTTCAGAGCCAGCTCTCCCCCCATCCCTTCCTTCCCTGGGAGAGCTGGCCTGGCTGTCACTGCAGCCGGGGACAGGAGGGGACAGCAGCGGCTTCTGCACCAGCGGGGAAAGCTGCCCAAATCAGCATCCCGTGTGCCCCAAACCCTGCCCGGGCACGGAGGGGGGTCTGTGGGGCACGGCAGGGGCTCCCCCACACCGAGGAGATGCGAGCCTGGCACGGAATTGAGCGCGGAGTGCCTGGGCTGGAAGGCGGATTTGGGGATTGCTGTGCCATGGGAACGAGGAGCTCGGGGCTCTGCAGTGCCAGGCAGGCACCAGGGCACCTCTGGCACGGCCACCTGCCCAGGTGGGCACTGCAGAGCTGAAACCAGCCCCAGCTGGGCGGCTCAGCTAAGCCAGGCTTTAGCAGGGGGGCTCAGAGCTCCTGCCACCAGCAGGGCAGGGCGGCTCAGTTAAGCCAGGCTTTAGCAGGGGGGCTCAGAGCTCCGGCCACCAGCAGGGCAGGGCGGCTCAGTTAAGCCAGGCTTTAGCAGGGGGGCTCAGAGCTCCGGCCACCAGCAGGGCAGGGCGGCTCAGCTAAGCCAGGCTTTAGCAGGGGGGCTCAGAGCTCCGGCCACCAGCAGGGCAGGGCGGCTCAGTTAAGCCAGGCTTTAGCAGGGGGGCTCAGAGCTCCGGCCACCAGCAGGGCAGGGCGCTCTGCCCAGCACTGGCATTGCCCAACCCCGACCCAGAGCTGGCTTCCCATCTAAAGTTGCTGCCAAAGTTGAGGTGCTGCAGTCCCAGAGGGAGCGAGGAGAGCACGAGGCAGCCAGGCAGGGCAGCAGCTTTCTTTTCTCTTTGTTTTTTCTTCGCGTTTTTTTTTTTTTTTTCCTTGTTATTCCCTCGTTTTTTCCTTCAAAACCCTCCCGGAGCGGAGCGATGCTGACAGGGCCGAGAGCAGGGGGTGCCAGCAGGCAGGCGCTGTGTGGAGCTGCAGGGGCACCGAGGTGCCATCCCCAGCATTGCCCTGGCACCGTGGCCAGCACTAGCCCTGCCCTGGTGGTCCAGGCTCTTTGTCCAGCGCGGCGCATGCGCGCGGCCTCAGCATCCTCACACACACACGCACAAAGGGATGCTGCTGCTTCCTCCCCTGCCCATCCTCATCCACACGGCCCCGGCATTTCTCCCCTTCCCTGCCCCTCGTTCCGGGCTGCTCTGCCTCCCTCCGTGCGCCTCCAGCAGCTCGGTGCCCTCCTTGCTGGGGGCGGCAGGAATCCTCGCAGGGTGCAAAGCCAAAAAGGCTTCAAACTTCAGCACCAGGGCAGTGACAGCGAGAGCTTTGTCACCGGGAGAAAGGGAAAAATGATCTCCATAAAGATCCAGGATGAGAGCCCAGCTGCTAATTGCTGCTACACTAAGAAGCTTCCATTCCCCTCCTATTTATAGCTGCTTTTGCTTTCTTTCTTTCTTTCTTTTTATTTTTTTGTGCTTCCAGGCAGCACCACAATTAACCCCACAATCCTCTTGCAATTACTTTTTTCTTCCTTTCCTCAGCGACTGGTGAAAAAAAAAAAAAAATAAAACAAAGCAAAAGACGATCCACCCTGCCTGCCTCTCCCCAGCCAGCTTCAAGAAGTCAAATGGAGTTTTAATTCCACTTGCAAGAGGCTTTTGGTGCCTCCTTTCCTCCCCCCACGGTTCACTCAGCCCAGGGGCTGGGACAGCAAAGCAAAGCATGAAAATCCAAAAAAAAAAAAAAATTAAAAGAGCAGGTGGAGTGGAGAGAGGGGGATAAATAACCTGCTGCCATCTCCCACCAGGCTGTCACAGATGGAAACATCAAGGGACATTTAAATGTCACCTAAAAGCAGCACAGCTACCCCCACACGAGGAGTGACAGGGAGGGACAACACTCACACCTGGTCCCTGCGGCCACCCGGGCCAGCCCCAAACCCCGCACGGGGGTCCCGCATCCCCCAGCTGTGACCGGGGGAGGTGTCCCCAACACCCACCCCAAGTTCTCCAGCCGTGCCGGGGGTCCCCCAGCGCAGGCGACGGCCAGGTGTGATGCCCAGGTGTGATGCCCAGGTGTGCGGGCTGGGCACAGGTGATGCCCGGGGTGGGGGGGGGGTGCAGCATCCCCGCAGATTTCATCGCCGCTCCGGAGGTTTTTAGCAGAAAATGGCGTTGGGGAGAGAAGGGAGAGGAGGATGGGAGTGGGGAAAGGAACAAATGGACCTACTTGGGTGAGTTCTGTGCCCATCAGGATGAGGAAGAAGAGGGTCAGCAGCTTGCTTGCCGGTTGCATCTCTCGCACCCCGTTCTAGGCAGCTCGCATACAGATCACCTCCGGGCGAGCCTCCCCTGCGCCGTCCCCGAGCCTCGCTGCCTCCTCACTCCTTTATTCTTATTAATATTTTAATTTAGATTTAAAAATTTAAAAAAAAAAAATAATAAAAAAAAAGGCAACAAAACGCTATGAAAAAAAAATCAACAAAACCCCAAAAAAAAAAAAAAAAATTTTAAAAAAACCAGCCTGATTTTGCGGGTGGTTCTCAGCACCCTCGGGAAGCGATGCCAGAAATCTGCTCAGCAGAGCCTTCACTTTGCATATTTATTGGGATCCCAGTTTCTCTCCTCTGCTCTCGGTGCTGGCTGTCTGGTAATTTATTTAATTTTTTTTTTTTTTTTTTTAATGGCTCCCCTGCTCCAAAGACATTTGCGAAGAGAAATTCAGCGGAGCACGCAGTGATTATCTCTGCTATTGCCAAAAGTTTGCCTGGAAAAGGGGGGTGATGGGGAGAGGACAGGGGATTTAAAAAAAAAAAAAAAAAAAAAAAAGAAAAAGAAAGGAATTGGTAGGGCTGGCTACTAGCAGGGGATGGCTGTGGAACAGGATGTGACATCAAGTAAGGCGGGGGAAATTTAACTAAACACGGCAAAGGGAGAGGGGGAAAAGCAGGCGCGGGAGCGCGGGGGGTGCTGCGGGGACCCCGCGGGGAGCAGGGGGTTAAACCCATCCTTAACCCCATCCTAAATTCCCATCTTTAACCCCATCCTAAATTCCTATCCTTAACCCCATCCTAAATTCCCATCCTAAACCCCATCCTAAATTCCTATCCTTAAACCTATCCTAAATTCCCATCCTTAACCCCATCCTATATTCCCATCTTTAACCCCATCCTAAATTCCCATCCTTAACCCCATCCTAAATTCCCATCCTTAAACCCATCCTAAATTCCCATCTTTAACCCCATCCTAAATTCCCATCCTTAACCCCATCCTAAATTCCCATCTTTAACCCCATCCTAAATTCCTATCCTTAAACCTATCCTAAATTCCTATCCTTAAACCTATCCTAAATTCCCATCTTTAACCCCATCCTTAACCCCATCCTAAATTCCCATCTTTAACCCCATCCTAAATTCTCATCCTTAACCCCATCCTTAATTCCTATCCTAAATTCTCATCCTTAATTCCCCTCCTTAACCCTATCCTAAATTCCCATCCTTAACCCCCTCCTTAACCCTATCCTAAATTCCCATCCTTAACCCCATCCTTAACCCTATCCTAAATTCCCATATTTAATTCCCATCCTCAATTCTCATTTTTAACCCCATCCTAAATTCCCATCCTTAATTCCCATCCTAAATCCCCATCCTTAACCCCCTCTCTGTGTCTCCCCGATATCCAGGGGTCCCTCGGGGCAAGGGGGTGGTGCCCAGGGATTTGATCCCCCTAAAACCCCAAACCCGAAACCCCAAAACCCCAAACCCCAAAGGCAGCCCCCGGGAAGGCTCCGAGCTCCATCCTCTGCCGGGCTCAGCTCCAAAGGAATTCCAGGAGCAGGAGGTGTGAGAATCCTTTTGTCCCCTGCAGGTGCCCCAGGGGCTGCAGGCACTGCCCACCCCACACTCAGCTTTCCCCCTAATTTCTGTCTCTCTCTCACCCCCTGAATTCTTTCCAAACCCCACTTTCCTCCAGGACCTCATAAATATTATGGAATATTTCAGCGTGTGGTGCTGCAAGTGAAAACATCACCCCTTTTTCTTCTTTAATAACACAAGAGAAATTCCTTGGCCATAATTAGCAAAGGGTCCCACCAGAGGATTTTCCCCCTTGATTGCTCCAGGATTTATTCACCTTGGAAGTGGAGCAGGATTTGGGGTGTGTGTAGGGATGAGCTGATGCTTTCTGAGTTCTGGGATCAGCAGGATTCAGCAGGAACCAGGAAATCTGACTGAGCCTCCATGGGGACAAAAAAAAAGCTGGGAACAAACTGGAAAAAGCTTTCTGTGTGTTCCTATCAGCCAGTATTTAAGGGAAAGTTGTCCCAGTCCTCCAAGGAGGGATTTAGCAGCTCCAGAATCATCCCATCCCATCCTCAGCCATAAAAGATGAGGACTTTTAAAAAAAGCATCAAACTCCTCTTGACTTTATGGAGAGCAGCACAACGAGGCCAAAAGCATCAGTGGAGCAGCAGGGTTTGAACACCTCCTCCCCTGGCACCTCAGGAGGTGTTCGATTGCCACAGGCATCACCTTCCCCCTGGCAGGGATCACAGCAGGGCAAAAAAAAAAAAATTAAAAAAAAAAAAAATCCCCAAATTCAGAGGGAGGAGGAGCAGCGAGTTCCACGTGGCTCTGTGGGTATTTCAGTGTTCAAAGCACCTTCAGAACCTCCCTGAGAGCAGCTCCTCACCAACCCTGGGCCACGGGGCTGGTGCAGCTCAGGAGGCTCCAGGTGCAGGGTTTGAAATAGAAATATAGGAAAAAAAAATTTCTAATACAAAAAAAAAAAAAAATTCTATTTCTTAAAATGGAAAACTAGAAATTTAGGGCTTAAAAATCTTAAAATAGATCGGAGAGAGGCAGAGCCCAGCAATGAGAGCTCGTTTCACACAGAAATATTCAACAAACCAGCTCAACTTGACCTGGAAAGTTGCTGTGCCCATGGAGGGTGATTTCAATTTGGTGGAGACCTCAAAGAAGAAATCCCAGCTTGTTTTACACAGACAAGGCTCTGAAATGGATTTTTCCCAAGGCTACAAAGTGGAATCTCTCTTTTTCCCCCCTGCTTTGGTTTTTATACACATCCAGTTTTATTGACTCTCGTGGCTTGGGCAGAAGCATTAGCCCTGCGATTGGATTAATTTATTAATCTTTTGAAGTATTTCTGAATTAATATCACCAGTCTCATTACTGAACTGGGAGAGGGGGAGGCCCTGCATGGTCCTTCCTCCAGGAAAGAGCCCTGCCCCAGGGAGCTCCACTCCCAGGACAGAAATCACAGAAACCAAGAGAAATAAAAGAGGAAAAAAAAAAAATAAAAATCACCCAGTGGGAACACAGCTCAAATCTTTTGATTCCCACTGTGTCTTCCTCAGACTTTGAAAAATACCTGCTCGAAATTTGGAAGGAGTTCAAGGTCTGGAGAACCTCTGCCCGTGGAGTGTGGCTAAAGAGGCTCCGATTTTTCCCCAGGAAAAGGGAGGGATGGGAGGAGGCTGCCCGGGGGAAGCTTTCTGTACATGAAGGCTCTTTTATCTTCTTTAAAAAAAAAAAAAGAAAAAAAAAAAATAAAAAGGCAAAGCAAGAGTCCACAGTTTGGAGTAGAAATAGGGCCTGGGGTTTTTTATTCCCTCAGGGGAAGAGAATCAGGCTGTGAAATAACTCAGCTGAAGGCACAGTGCCCTCTGCACCAGTTAAACCAGTTAAACCAGTTAAACCAGAGCCAAGAGCTTTGCCCAGAGCTGCATCCCTGCTCCTCCAGAAATGAGAGGAAAGGTTTTTTTCCATGAAATTCCTGCTGTGTGATGGAGGAGAGGAGAGAAAACCACATCTGCTTTGTCCTCTTGATGGATAGCATGAGATGGAGGCCAGGACTTGGCTCTGCAGATCCTGATGTCCTCTGGAGCAGCTGCCAGAGATGGACAGCAGGGGATGGCAGGGGATGGCAGGGGATGGCAGGGGACATCAAAGGATGGCAGGGGACATCAGAGGATGGCAGGGGACATCAGAGGATGGCAGGGGATGGCAGGGGACAGCAGGGAATGTCAGGGGACATCAGGGGACATCAAAGGATGGCAGGAGACAGCAGGGAGTGGCAGGGGATGGCAGGAGGCATCACGGAAGGGCAGGGGACATCAGAGGATGGCAGAGGACATCAGAGGACATCAAAGGATGGCAGGGGACAGCAGGGAATGGCAGAGGACATCAGGGAGTGGCAGGGAAGGGCAGAGGATATCAGGGGATGGCAGGAGACAGCAGGGAGTGGCAGGGGGTGGCAGGAGGCATCAGGGAAGGGCAGGGGACATTAGTAATGGCAGGGGACATCAGGGGACATCAAAGAATGGCAGGAGACAGCAGGGAATGGCAGAGGACATCAGGGAGTGGCAGGGGGTGGCAGGAAGCATCAGGGAAGGGCAGGGGACATCAGTAATGGCAGGGGACATCAGTAATGGCAGGGGACATCAGGGGACATCAGGGAATGACAGGGGACAGCAGGGAATGGCAAAGCTGCCTCAGGATCCACCCATACCCTGAAAATGAGCAATTTCAGCTGATTTCAGGTGAATTCCATGGATTTGTCCCCTTCTCTTAGGACCTGATCGCTTGGAGTCAGACAAAGCCACTCCCATGCATTCTCAGCCAGTCCCCCAGCCCCGGGAATTCAAACTGTCCCCAAAGGGCAGAGGGGATGGGGATGAAGAGCAAGGTTCACACACAGATCTGAGAGCATGGGAAGGGTTTTTTTTCTGAAGCCAACATGTCTCATTCTTTGCAGCTCTTCACCTCCCTGCTCACGAGTGGGCTGAGCAGCAGACACTGCCAGACTTCAGTTCAGCCACAAAAGCTTCAGGGAGAGCGAGGGAGAGCAGGTCAGGATGCAGGAGTGTGCACATGGAATGGTGAAAGGAAAAACGCAGCGAGCAGGAGGTGCAGGAGACAAAGAGCAGGGAGGGAACTGGAGAAAACAGAAGTGAAGGGGGAGAAAAACCAAACCCCAACCAGGCTGACTTTGTTAGGAGCCGACTTTGTTAGGAGCCGACTTTGTTAGGAGCCGACTTTGTTAGGAGCCGACTTTGTTAGGAGCTGTCTCTGTTTGCTGCACTGAAACAGAGCGTGGCTGCTGGGGAGGATGGGTGGGTGAGACAGCCTTGGTGACACCCAGCCTTGGTGACACCCAGCCTTGGTGACATCCAAATTTGGTGACACCCATTTTTGATGACACCTAGCTTTGGTGACATCCCGATTTGGTGACAATCAGCTTTGGTGGCATCCAGATTTGGTGACACCCTGATTTGGTGACACTCAGCCTTGGTGACATCCATCCTTGGTGACACTCAGCCTTGGTGACATCCATCCTTGGTGACACCCAGTCTTGGTGACACCTAATCTTAGTGGCAGCCAGATTCCAGATTTGCTGACACTCATCCTTGATGACACCCAGCTTTGGTGGCATCCAGATTTGGTGACATCCCGATTTGGTGACACTCAGATTTGGTGACATCCAGCCTTGGAGATATCCAGCCTTGATGACACCCAGTCTTGGTGACAGGCAACTTTGGTGACACCCAGCTCTGGTAACACCCAGATTTGATGACACCCACTTTTGGTGGCATCTAGCCTTGGTAAGACCCAGCCTTGGTGACACCCAACCTTGGTGACATCCAACTTTGGTGACACCTAGGCATAGTGGCAGCCAGATTTGGTGACACTCATCCTTGATGACACCCAGCTTTGGTGGCATCCAGATTTGGTGACACTCAGTCTTGGTGACATCCATCCTTGGTGACACACTTCCTTGATGACACTCAGATTTGGTGACACCCATCCTTGGTGACATCCAGCCCTGGCACTGCAGCCAAGGATTTCTGGGAATGCCAAATCCTTTCCCTTTGCCACACAAAGCCTCAGCCACGCCCTGCTCCCAGTGCCCCGGGCAGTGACAGATTTGTCACACTCCTCTCTTTGTCATTCCCCTCAAATTCACATTTTCTGTGCACCCAGATCCTTCCTTGTGTCCCAGTCCCTTCCCAGGTGCATCCCGCATTTCCAGACGCTTCCACAGCCATTTCCGTGCTTTCCTTCCTGCTCCATTTGTGCTTTCCCCCCCCTCATCAAATGCTTCAGTCCGAGCCTCACAGCTGGAAATCTTGTTTTTGCTGCTTCTGAAGAGCACAACGCTGCTTTTCCTGGGCTTTTCATTATCCAAATAATTCAAGGATCCGAGCAAAGGAGATAAAACCCCACACCTGAACTGTTTGAGGCAGCTCCTCTGCAAACATCCCCTCCCTCTCTGGCAATTTTAAAGTTGTTTTTTGCCCCTTGCAAAGCAAATGAATTCCACATTAGCGGCTCTTGAAGGGTTTGCAGCTTCCCAGCAGCCCTGAAGGAACACAAGGATCATCATCACCATAACAAACTCTGCTTCCCCAGCAGCACCGCCAGCCAATTCCCGGTGTTTTGGGCACCTGGAGGGAATTCACACATTTTTGTATCGACAAATGGGGGTCAAGGAGGATCAGAAGAGCCTCAGAGAGCCCAGAGCCACCCAGGGAATTTGGGCTGCCTGATCTCTTCTAAAATAGCATCTCCCTTGCTTGGGAGAGATTCCAGTGGGGAAAGAAAAAATAGGTGGGAAAGGTGAGACTCGAGTGGTTGAGCAGAATTTACCTCGTTCTTTGTGGTGCACGGATAAGAGGCTGAGTGCTTGCCGAGCTCTCCGAGTTTCCATGGTATTTCTGGAGGGCAGCTCATGGGTGGAAAGCAGGATTTGCTGCCACTCAGGGTTCTGCCACCTCGGAGATTTTCCATGTAGTGGAAAGGTGCAAAAAGCCACAGCTTAAAAAGAAAATAAAATAAATTAAAATATGACCAATAATTCCTGAATTTCCAGAATTACTCTTGGCTCAAAGGGAGGAAAGTGCAGAGAGCAGCTTCTGTGGATAAAAGCCCAAGTTTGCCCTGGTTTGGGTTCAGCTTTTCAGCCACCTGCTGAGAACTTTGGAGTAAATCTCAGCCTTTCCCAGGGCCCAGATTGCAGATTAGACCATATAGCCCGAAATGTTTTTATTTAATTTGAGCCCACATTATGCTGCCTGCATATGGTGACACACACATTTCATTTTATGGAGCAGATGCTGCTTTGCTGTTGAGGATGTAATATACTGAGTGCATCAAGCATCGTTTGGGCTGGGGGAAACTGCAGTGTTTTTTAACTCTGATTAGCCTTAATTTGAAACCTGATTTCCTAAGGAAATGAAGCCTGTGACATCCCACTCTGGATGCATGCCCATGGATGCTGGGTGTCCATTTGCTTGGCCATCATTCTCCTAGTTTGTTTTTTTTTTTTTTTCCAGAGCTCCAGGGTCCGTTTCAATGAAATGGGGGAAAATCCAGTTTTCTTCCCTCCCCAAACGACTTCATGTGGGAGATTAATTTACAATATAAATTCATGAGTCCAGGCAAACTGAGCTGACCCAGCACTTTCCCCTAAACCACTCCTGGAAATGACAGAGACAAAGGTAGGAAGCACCAAAAATCAGTCAGGCTGAATTCTGCTCTACCCAAGGACAAAAGCCCATCTCAGTTTTAATTAGGAGCTGATTAAAATCCAGGAGGGATTGCAGCTTTGCTGACCTCCCTGCTGCCTCATCCTCTGCTTCCCACCTCATCCCCCCCCCGGATTCCAGTGACGATGCTGCTCCCAGGCAATCCCAAATCCCGGGATTTGCTGTTTAACCCCAGCTCTGCCCCCTCCCAGCTGATGGCAGGGAATCAGCAGAGCCGTGCCAGGAGCCAGCAGGGCACAGCTGGGCTGGAACAAACGCTGCGAGCAGAATTCCTGCAGCTGATGCTCTTCCCCCGATGCTTCACAGCCAAAAATCTCGAGAGAAGAGGCAGCAGCCACCCCCCAGCTGGAGCTCGGTCCTTTTTTAAGGCACCAGCCATGGTGGCATCTTCACAGATCTCCAGAGCTTGGGGCAAGCTCTTAAACTCTCGAGTTTAGGGCAGATTTTTGTGGGTTTGTGACAGGAACTCAGCTGTGCCCACCCCAGGCTGATGCCAACACCCTGCCCAGCCCCGGATTCATGAACTCCGCCGGGATCCAGTGCCAAAACCGGCCATAAACAGCACTTAGTGATGCATAATATATGAAAATGGCTCATGCTGAGCTTTTAGATGGAGAAAGGTTTTTTTTTTTTTCCCCCTCTTAATACTATTATAACATTCTCCTGCAGCCATGGAAGCACCGTCATGAATATTTAAAAGGAGGTTGAAAAGACCCAGCCTGTGAGGTTTGAATATTTATGGCCACCAAACCCTTGACCTTTAGATTTAGGGTGCAGGATACATAAACCAGCCTTATTTAACTGTACACCACAGGTCGCCTGGGGATCAAATCTGAGCTGAAACCTTGGAAGCATTTAACACTTTTAAGGTTTCTAGTGGTAAACAGAGCGCCATAAATAGGGATTTCAGGCAGGGAGAGGAGGGGTGGGCAAGGCTGGGGCTCCCAAGGCACAAATTCCCTGTGAGCCTCGAATTTCCAGCATCTAAAGAAGAGTGAAAAAACAACAATGGGATAAATGAACAAAAGCTGGCCAAGGTGGTAAATGCAGAGAAAAAATGAAATATCAGGAATAACAGGAATCAGTGAGTTTTGGGGTTCCCTCCAGCCGGTTCTGCTGTAGGTTTGTCCCATTTTGGTGCTGGGTGCTCAGCTTGGTGTGCTCAGCCAAACCCAGGTCTCAGCGCCTTCATTCAGGATTTTCCAGCAGCCCTGGTGCTGTTGAATGCTTCAATCAGAGCCAATCAGAGATTTTCAGAAGCCCTGTGCTTCCCAGCTGGCGTGGAGTTGTTGTTTGTCCCATTTTTTTTTTTTTTTTTTTTTGGGGGGGGGGTAGAATTATGATTCACACTCGGTTAAAGCCTCGCGTTCCTTCTGCTCCTCATCCTCAAAACCTCGGTCTGAAACAGGGCTGATCCCATCCTGGACAGGGATAAAAAGGGGAATCTCCCTCCTCTGCACCCCAGAAAATTCCCCACGAGCTGGGCGGGTGATGCTGGGGCTGGGAGGGCAAAGGAGCTGCAGGGCTGGGCTGACACAGACCCACGGTGACCGCACAGCACCCACGAATTTGTGGCTGTTTATTTGGTTAGGGTAAGGCAGGAGCCTCTCAGAAGCTCAAAAGCCCTTCAGATCTATTTGCAGTCAGGAATTTGAAAGGCTCCTCTGATGCATTTGCATATTTAAAAATAAGAGGGAGGCGAGGAGATGAAAGGGAGGAGTTGGTGCAAGGCAAGGGCTGCCCTGCAGACCCCACAAAGGTGGCACCTGCTGAAATCCCATCCAAACTACAGGAAAACGCAACATCTGTGGATTTTAAAATCTATTTTAGCTCGTTCTTGTCCTTCTCTTGCCCTTTTTTTTTTTTTCCCCTCCAGATTTTGGTCGTTTTTCCTCCCAGAGCACTCAGCAGGGCTGGTGCTGCAGGTGTGTCTGGTGGGATTTTGGCAGCTCCTGCTTTATCTGGAGCCCGTGTGTGGTGTGTGTGTGGGACAGCCAGGGATGAGCAGGGAGGAAAGTCCAGAGCTGGTCCCAGCTTGGTGGGGCTGGACAAATGCATTTGGGCTCCCACACTCTGAACTCTCCTGACAGTGGTGCCACCTCCAGCCCTGGCTTTGCAGCTGAATTTTTGTGCGTTTTGTTTTGCCTTCTTTCCAAGTGCAATTTTCCCATCCAGCCAGCTCAATCTAAGGGGATAATCCAGGGGGCAAATGTGCTTTTAGGGCTTTCCTGCTGCTGATCTGCTGCTCCCGTGCCTGCATTAATTACAGTGCTAACAATTATCTACCAGGATATCTGTCGGGAATTACCTGTGGGAGCAGGACAGCGCTTTCCTGACATTCCCAGTTCCCCTCTCTGGAGCTGCTCCTGCTGCTCCATTAGCTGGAAAATAAACAAACCCACAGCCAAGCTGGCTGCGTGCCTGCTGCTGGGAACCTGCTGGAAAAGGAGGAAGATCCAATATTGCAATTAATAGGTCCGCTGGGGTGGTTGGAGGAGTGTTCCAGTGTCTGCAGCCCTTTGCAATGGCTTCAGTGCTGCCTTCCAGAGCCAGCCCAAAGCTGCTGGGGATGATCCCTGTGCCTTTCTCCTCCTGTTAACATCCTCCCAGGGCTGCTGACAGCAGGGACCGCTGCCTCCACTCTCCCCATCCCATTTCCTCGTGGAAGCACCGACCCAGAGAAGCTTTTTGCCTGAAAATCCCTTGGTGTGCACAAGCAGGCTGCACCTTTGGGCGCTCAGAGACTGGAGCACCACTTGGTTTCATTTGGGTTTTTCACTTGGGTCTTTCAATCCAATCCCGGGGTTTCTTTTTTTAGGAAATAACCTCAAAATCCTTCTCCTGGACGGTGCCAGGGTTCCTGGGCGTGGAGCTGGCACAGAGGTGAGGTGGCTCCTTGTCCTCGCTTCCCCAGGAAACTCCTGCCTGCCAAAGCAGCCAGAGATGGTTCCTGCAGCCTGGGGAGCCAGGAACACAAAGTGGAATGATGGGGTTTGTGTGGAAATAATCGGGAGATGCCCAGATGGGAAGAGCTGTGTGGATCACTAAAGGATTTAGGGGTGTGAGAAGGATTAATGTGGGAGTGGATGTAGGATGCAAAGAAACCGGTTCTGGCTTTTGGGGGATTCAAATTGTTGGGCTCCAGCTCTCAAAGGCAAAAAGAAATATCTCAATATGTGGAACCAGAGCTGTTGATGTCCCCAAGGGATCTGTCCCTGTCCTGGTGCTTTTGGGAGCCTCTTTAATCAACTTTGCAGAGGGAAATGTTTCCTCAGAGCCACCCAAGATGCGCTGGGGAATCTTTGGCCTGGGAGAATTTGGGAATGTTGTCACCATTCCCTCGTGTGTTCAGCAATCCTGGGTCCTGTTTCTGTTATTTGTGCAGCATTTCTTTCACTCCAGCCCCATCCCTGAGCCTGCTGGGCCCCACAGCAGGGAGGGAGATCCAGGAATCTCAGCACTCCCTGGGCATCCCTCCCTCCCCACCTGCTGTCCCAGGATTTGTGGTTTTGGTGCTCCAGCTCCAAAATTTCCCCTGCCTGCCTGGAAAGGAGCAGGGATGGAGCTAAGGCAGGAAGGGGAAGGTGATGTCTCTCATCAAAGCCAACCTTTGTGGGTGTTTGCTGCTGTTTATTGTGCAATCATCACTTCAAATCCTTTCCTTTTCCTCTTCCCCTCACTCCCCAATAACCCAAAAGCAGCAATAAAAAAATCCAGCCTGAGGAGGACAGATAATTCCCTTGGTGGTTTATCCCTGGGAGCAATCTTCATGGGAGCATCACAGCTTCTCTGCAGTGCCTGGGGAGGGGGAGCAGCCCAGGGCCACCCCCAAACCTCTGCTCTCACCTGCCCGGGGGTGCCAGTCCCCAGGCTGGCACCTGAGAAACCCTGAAGGTCATTTCAGAGCAATCCCAGCCAAAGCCACCTGCCAAAACCTCTCCAGTCTGACACTGAGCCTGGTTCCCTTCCCTGTCCTCAGGGAGGATAAAGAGCTGAGGCCACCAAGGGAGCTAAACTGTTGTTTTCACTGCCTCAAAGGCACTGCAAAGAGCCGTGTTTTTTAAAAATTAAATGCTCGCATCCAGTTGTATTTGCACTGAGTAATGTCCTTATCCAATGCAATCACTTCAAATCACTGTTTTTCAAATCCTCTGGGGCATCTGCAGCGAGCAGAGGGCCCGGGTCAAATATGAACCTCCTGGCTTGTTTGGGAATGGCTGTGGCAGTGTTACCATTGCATTAATGAACCGTGTAAATCACAGCCAGTTGTTAAATAACAGCGGGGGGAGAAGGAGGAGAAGGCAGGAGGGACTTTCCACCCTTCCTCCAGAGAGCTTTGCAGGAATGTGTGTCAGTGCTGGGACTTGCCAGCTTGCAGGACATAAGTTTCCCATCCAAATATTGCTTCTGCAGAGGCTCTCGCTGCTCCCGAGAGATTCCCGTGGAAATTTGTAAAGCCTGGACTCAGCCTGCCTTTGGAGGCACTCACAGAAGGCAAATGGGAATATTTTTAGTGATTAAAAAAATCAAGAAGAAGGTGGAGAGA
The DNA here is from genome assembly GCA_037013685.1 of Acridotheres tristis. Lineage (NCBI taxonomy): Eukaryota > Metazoa > Chordata > Aves > Passeriformes > Sturnidae > Acridotheres > Acridotheres tristis. The sequence continues at coordinate 8,215,960 of CM072904.1, read as the reverse complement.
GCCAGGTTGCTGTGAATGCTCCCTGCAGTGCTGGGATGAAGGGGACGGGCTCTGCTGTCTGTCACCAGCTCCCAAAAGCACAGGGACGTGTCTCGGTGTGCCACTCACCCTTCGGGCTGCACAGGATGAAATCCCAGCCCTGGGAGGGCGTTCTCAGCCCCACAGAACGTGCAGTTATGGCATTGGTACCGAAGGGAAGGAGGCTGGGGAGCTGGCCATATGGCTTGGCTGCAGTTGTGGGTTTTTCCTGCTGTCTCCCTTTCCTCTCCATCTGTCCCCAGAGGCAATGGCCTCTCGTTTTCACAGCCATCCCATCCCGGGCTCAGCTCCTTGCCCTTGCAGGCATTGGGGCTGGCCGGTTCTGGGTCACTCCAGGGGTTATTTAACAGCTGGGGAAGTGTCAGATATTCCAACCAGAGCAGGGCACAGCTCCTGCCCAGCAATCTCCTGTCCTGGACAAGCCCCCTCTGCTAATCCACAGGCACTGATGGCAAACAGTTCCTGCATCAGCAATGATTTGGGGGGTTATTCTCTGCTTTTCATTCCTGCTCATTTAAAATATTGATATTTTTTTATTCATTTCACCCTTGATTCTCACTGCTTGTCCTCTGTGGAAGCTTGGCACTGAAATCTCTATTTACTGCACATGAGCTGAAATCCTAACCCAGCTTCATGCCCAGGAGATGTAATGCAGAATTGTCACCCCAATTATCATTTTCCTGAGTCAACTTTACTGAATTAATGCAATCATGGAATGGTTTGGGTTGGAAGGGACCTTAAAGACATCTGATCCCACCCCCAGCCACGGGCAGGGACACCTCCCACTGTCCCAGGTGGGTCCAAGCCTTGTCCAGCCTGGCCTTGGACACTTCCAGGGATGCAGGGACAGCCACAGATTCCCTGGGCACCCTGTGCCAGGGCCTGCCCACCCTCCCAGGGAAAGGGAACATCCTCATCATGTCCCTCCCTGCACTTTCCCCATGGGCAGAGATGTTTTGGGAGCTTTGTGTTTGGGTAAAGCAAGTGAGATAGAAAATAAACAGCTTATAGCGACCCTCTCCTGTTACAGATAAACGAATGGGTTATTTCTAAATCTTCCTTGGACTATTTCAGGTTTTAAATGCTGTAATCTGATTTTTTGCATTTATGGGGTGCTCCTCAGCTCTGTCCTCCCAACACTCACAGAAGGACCCTCAGGGAGGAGCACATCACACAGGGAGAGAGTTTGGTTCTCCAAGGAACACTTGGAAAAGCGTTGGAGAAACAGCTCCACAACTGGGGGCTGGGCTGATTGTGACAAAAGGGGCTTGGAATTGAGGTGAATCATCCCCAGGATCCACAGTGAGCCGGATGGAAACATCACACCCACCATGGAACCACGTCACCTGAGCTCTGAGGGATCCAAAACAAGGAAAAAAAAAAAAACCAAAAAACAAACCATTAATCTCACCCAGCAACACTGGGACAGCGTTTCCCCTGCTCTCCTCACTGCCATCATTTAAATGTAGTGTGTTTGTTAAATTCTGTGTTTGTTCCACTGGCTGGAACCACTCATCCAAGGGGAAAAGCCTGACGATATTTCATGCCTGAGTGATGTGCCTTGTGGAAGAAATGAGGTTTCCATGGTGGTTGGGCTCAGCTGCTGCTCAGCCCCTGACCAGACACAATTCCAGAGCTCATCACTGTCACCACCCCAACGTGCAGAGCCCTGTGCAGCTGCTGCAGGGATCTGGGGGGGTTCCACTTTTGTGCCTCTAGGAACAGAGGAGCCAAGGTGGGAGCTGCTAAATGACAGTGGCGTTTAGTGCCTTGATTTTCTGATTTTGGCTCAGCTCACTGTGGTTTAATAGAAAAGGTTTAGAACTCTCAGAAATCTGGGTGAAAGCAAATCTCAGGATGGAGAAATGCAAGAGTGCTGAAGGTGCAAGGACAAGAAACCTTAGGGCTGTGCAGAGATTGGCCTTAGGAAAATATGTTAAGCAAAATAGTAGAAATAAACTTATTAGCAGAAGTAAGTAATAGTAGAAGTAATTAGTAGAAGTAAGAAGTAGAAGTAAACTCAATAATGAAACTTTATCCATTGTTTTAAGCTATTACAAGCAAGCATTGTTCAAAACAAGATGTACCTGCAGCTTTATTAATTGGCCTGAGCAAACGTTTGTCAGCTTTTAATATTATGCTGTATTCAATAGCAATTATCTAATATCACTAGCATATTTAATATATGTTATATTCAATAGCAATTATTATCTAATATCACTAGCATATTTAATATATGCTATATTCAATAGCAATTATTATCTAATAAATATCACTAGCATAATTAATATTATGCTGTATTCAATAGCAATTATTATCTAATATCACTAGCATATTTAATATTATGCTATATTCATTAGCAATTATTATTTAACTAATATCACTAACATATTTAATATTATGCTATATTCAATAGCAATTATTATCTAATATCACTAGCATATTTAATATTATGCTATATTCATTAGCAATTATTATTTAACTAATATCACTAGCATATTTAATATTATGCTATATTCAATAGCAATTATTAAACAAATATCAATAACATAGTTAATATTATGTTATATTCAATAGCAATTATTTTCTAGCTAATATCTCTAGCATATTTAATGTTATGCTATTGGCTAAAAAGTTGTTAAAAGACTTTGTAACAAAGAGAATTTTCTCTGCTGTGCTGGCAGCAGGAGCTGTTCCATCTCCCTTGCTTGGTTCTGTACAATGAGACTGATGATTGTGATGGGATAAAGCTTGGAGACAACTGCTCCAACACTGCTGTCCTGTTCTTTGTGTACATAAATATATGTAAATATAAAATGAAAGTAAAAATATCCCAAGAAAAACCTAACACCAGTGCATTCCCTACTCCAGGCCAGAGCATCTCTGTGGGTGCAGCTCCTGCTTTTCCCTTTTGGGATGACCAGAGTGCAGTGATAAAATTACTGGTCCAGGATGGAGATGTTGGCCTGACCATCAGGTTTGGGCTGCTTAGAGCTGCACCAGGGCAGCAGCTTTTTTTTTTTTTTTTTCTCATTTTTAAACATCTTCTTCCAGTCAGCTCCACACCAGGAGCCCCTCACTTTGTGTCCATCGAGGTGGGGATGCAGGGAGGGAGTGGACAAGGTGGGGTTGTCCATAAGAGAAAAAAAAAAAAAAAAAAAAGGTTGGGAAAGCTGTGGTTAATTCAGAAAACAAAAATCCTGCTCAAATATCCTTCCCTTGCTCCTAATCCTGCATCCCTGGAGCTCTGCTAATCCTGTACATCACCACCCATTTCCCTGAACAAGATGGATCGGGGGCTTGGGAAAGAGGGGCTGCAGAAGGCAGTGGTGTCACTGCTGCAGCCCTTGCTAACTGAGGCTGTTCTCTTGTTCTCTGCTCTGAAGGCTGATGGAATGTGAAGCCTGGGCTGGCATTTGACTTCCCTAATTTTCTCCATCACCAAAAAAACCCCACAGCAAACCCCATTAGTTCCTCTGAGCTCCCTCAGTAGGAAACCAATCCCTCCCCATCCCTGCCAGGCTCCCAAGTTCTCCTCCTCATTTCCAGGCTGGCATTTGCAAATCTCTGCGAATTTCCACCCCATCCCTGCTTTTGCTGAGGTGTTTTTGTTTGAGCCAGGCTGGGATGAGGCAGACACACATTTCATTTTCGTGCTGCACCTTTGGGTTTTGGGGTTTCTGTGCTGGAATCAGCTGAGGCCAGCAGAGACATTCTGCACTTTATGGCTGTTTAGGACAACAGGCCCAGGCAATAAAAAAAAGGTGGTTTTTTTTTCAGGAGGACAAACCCTATTGACAACAGAGATTTTCAAATGGACATGGGGTGAATCTGGGAACAGCACAGGGTGAGGTGTTGGGATGTTGGAAATAATCAATGATCAGTTCAGCTGTTTGCTGCTCCTCTGGCACCTGAGAAATGGAATTACAGCATAAAATTCTGTTTTCTCTGCTGACATCAGTGGCTTTGAAGCTCCATTACCCCTCCTTTGCCTGGGAATTTTGTTTAGGGATGTTTTGGCTCCGGTTGATGCCCAGTGCAGCATCCTGGGGTGTGTTGGTGACAAAGGGACATCCCCTGAGGGGTCACAGCCCTCTGCCCCCATGGTCCACCCCCAGCCTGCCAACACAAACAGCAGAGCTGGAGGAAACCTGGAATTGCCATTCCTTGAGTGATTCCAACCCTTACAATGAAGCCAGAGAAGGAAGCACAGAGCTGAAGGGGTTAAATAAAAGCAGCAGCAATGAAATGTTTGAAATGTTTGATAAGGAACTGTTCCTTGCTCCCAGGCTTGCAGTTCCCCTTATTTTTTCTCCCTCTTTGAAAGATCTTGGAGCAGTGAGGATTTGAAATACATCCATATAATGCAGCTTCAGACAGCAAACAGGATTAAAACAGGCTCCAGAAAAGGAAAGGAAGTCAGATTACTTGTCAAAATTAAATTTGCCTTTGGATGCCATTACTTTCTACATTAAAAAGCTCTGGGGATTAGGAGATAAAAGAGCTAAATCCAATCTGGAGACAGGCTCAGAGGAAAATGTCAGCCAGCCAGTAATCCAGGCTCTTTGCTCTAATAGGATCTTCCTGGAGTCAAAGAAAGTGAGAATAATTATTTAATTCCATTTTTTGGAGCCTGGCTTCTTTATCGACCTGGCTCAGCATCTCTGAATCAACTGGTGGCACAGAATTCCCAGGAGCAGCTTCCTCCTCACCCTCTGTGCCAAGTGGGATTTGTGTCACTCAGGGATGGCTTTAATGTGACCAGTAAAGGTTCCAAGTGGCTCATTTGGGTGTCATTCCCCATCACAACCCATGGCCGGCAGGAAAAATCCTCTCTTGGGCATTTAAGGGTGATCAATACATTAAAAAAAATAAAACAAAATAAAATGAAAAGAAACGATGCTGGATTCAGGGATTTTTGTCACCATCAACCCCAACACCTTCCCTCTCCCAAACCCCCAGAGGAAGAGCCTTTATCAGCAGATCCCCCATCATCACTTGAAGATGCCAAAATTACAGCTTGCCCCAAATATCCCGGCACCTCCACGCCTGTCACCATGGTTGCAGAGCTGGCAGCCACGCCTGGCCTGACTCAGAGGATGAATTCATCCTCCAGCGCGGTGCAGGAGCCACGAGACACCCCGTGCCATGTGATGGAGCCCTGCCCAGCCCCTGCCTCCACCTGGGACAGCTCCTGGGCTGCCGGGCTGCATGGAAATCAGCCACGGACCGACGGCAGGCAGCGTTCAGGGCTGGGGGAAGGTCCGGCAGCAGGGCAGGGATGGGATGTGCTGCCTTCGAGCCTGTGATCCTGGCACTGCAGAGAGGGGCAGGGCTGGGTCTCAGCAGTCTGGAGTTTTGGAGTTTTTTGTGTTTCCAGGCACAGAAACCCTGAAAAACGCTGCTCTGGAGCTGGAACCTTGGAAAAAGCTTGTAAATATGAATAATGAGTTAGAAATCACAAATGTGCAGGGTGTGTTTTCACTGGGTGATGGGTTTTAAATTTGAGGTTTTTATGTGTGGTGGTGGGTATGGAACAAAATGGAGAATTTGGGGTGGTGTCTTTTTCTTTGTTCATCTTCTTCACAGAACTCAGGCAGTGACCTCTGGTTGGTCAAATGTCACTCTAAGGGTGGTGGGAATCTATTATTGGGTCAAAAGGATAAATAATATCGGTGTAAAACTTTTATTGGTGTGATTAGCTTTAAAAGGCCTCGAAGCAGCCTCAGCTGGAGCCATTTTTCCTATTTCCAGCAAGGAGCTGGAAGTGCTTTCTGTAATTCTCTGATAAGCTATAATAAATAAAATACAATAAACATCCAAGTCCAAACATGAGAATCCATCTCGGTCACTTTTCTAACAATCCTGGCTCTGAACAGAAACAGATGAGACTGATGACAAACCACTAATTAGTGTTGCAGAGCCCAGCACACACTCCTACAGTGCAGAGGTGAAAATGGGGTTTTTAATAGGACAGGGCAGCAGGTGGCTCTGGGCAGCTCCAGCTCGTTCACTGGGGTTCAGCTGCCAAGCTGCAGGTCAAGAATTATTTATCCAGAGAAAATGTTCTGCTCCAAAAAAAGAGTCAGAAAATTGCCTTGGGAAGAAGCCACCAAGCAGGGAAAAAGAAAAAAAAAAAAGCGTCCAGGAAACCCCAATGAGTTTGGGGCTGGAAATGCACCTGCTCCTGCCAGCTTGGAGGTGATGCAGAAGGCAAATAAATCAAACAGGATGAACAAAAACCTGCTTTTCAATCCTCCTGTGGCTTGCTAAGAGCTGCTTTCTGCTGCTCCAGTGCAGGAAGAAAAACCAACAACTCTCATCTCCCTCAAACCCAGATCCAGGAGACCCCGAGCATCTCCCCTCCAAAATGAAAACCTGTCCTATCCTTCAGGTCTTACATAACACAGCCAGGCAGGTGATAAGGACAGCAAAGCCATTGTCACCAATGCTGGTGGCACCCAGCAGGGCCTGGGCACAGGAATCACTCCCTGCTTTTCCTTCTCCTTTTCCAGCATCTCAGGCATCTGAGCCTGGGGGAAGGTGGGAATTTATCCAGAGAAAAGGGCAGTGAGGGGGAAAAAACCAGCAAAAGCAGCCAAGTGGAGGCACTGGAGGGGCTCTGGAGCTGGCAGAGTGGCCCTGGGGACAGAGGGTGACACGGGCTGTGCCAGCCCTGCCTTGGCACAGGGGACAAACCCTCCGGGCCTGATGCATTATTGCCTTTTTTAATTCAACAGGCTGGAGGGGAATAGAACATTTCCCTTCAGTAATTCATCCCCACGGCTGCCCTATTTTGTCATTTTAATTAAAACCAGCCCCAGCCAGAGTTTTGGATGCTTGCAGCCATGAGTATTAAATTAAATCAAGCCCAGGCCTTGGGGTCTGGCTCCTCTTTGACATTTTCTTGGGTTTTTATAGCAAAAACCCAACAGGTTCTGGGTGGAAAAGGTGACCCAGAGCCATCAGGCTCTGCCAGGAGGAGTTTTCCCAGTTCCTGCTGGATTTGCTCTTCGGGTGGGAGAGGCAGCCAGGCCCAGGGATCTGATGGGGAATTTGGGAAGAAGCAGCTGCTGGGAATTTGCTGCTGATGGAGACAGGAGCAGCACTGCCCTCACCAGCTGCTCACAGGTTTCTTTAGGATGGAGAGCAGGCAGTGGGGTTGTGACACCCCAAAACTCAGCCAATTTTTAAACCACAGGTCTGGACTCCATTTTGCTTTGGAGAACTTCCAATACTATTATTATTACTATTATTATTATTATTATTATTATTATTATTATTACTACTACTACTATTATTATTATTATTATTTTATAATATTAGAAGTAAATCCAGTGTTACCTCTCATCTCACATAGAGCAAAAAAAAAACCCATCCCAACCTTAAAATATAGAGGGCAAAGGGATTTTTATTCCATGCCCTGGGCACATGGATTCAGTCCCATCTCCAGCCAGCCATTCCTCCTTCCCACCTGGAATTTTCCTCAGTACTTCTCCTGAATTTTCCTTTCTTCAAGGTTAAATAATCTGCCCAAGCTGCTTTGATCCCTGGTAGGGTTTTTATTGTGATTTATGAGGTATTCAGTGTTTTTCTTAAACCCACAGCTTCAAGGCTGGGCTGTTACCTGGGAATCACACGTTTCACTTCAAAAAAAAAAAAAAAAGCTTTTCATGTTGGCCTTTAGAGTGGAAAAACATGAGCAGTGCCACAGCTAATGGCTCAGAAACAAAGAGAAGAAGGAAAAGGGAAAGGAAACCAAGTAGAATTTGTGAAATGTGATTTTTTCCCCCACAATTACAAGTTTTCCCTGTGCCTGATTCTGAATATTCCTGAGGAGAAGCACAGGAATGGGGGGAGGAAAAGGGAAGAGCAGCACAGCCAATTCCAAATACCTGAGCAGCAGCAGATGGACAAAACCAGGAGGAAGTCTTGCAGGATGAGTCAAGATTGGGATTTGCACAAGGGAAAAAAAACCAAAAAAAAATGTTCTTTCCAAAAGCACAAAAGCCCCACGAACCCAGAGATGCTGTCAGCAAATCCCTGGGATGGTGGAACCTCACACCCAGGGAAATGGGAACGTGCAGAGCCAGGGAAGCATCAACCCAGGGCCCTTTGCTGCTCTCCTGGATCCCAGGATTGCCAGGAGAGCAGGGACAGAGAGCCCCAGGAATGCTGTGGATAGCAAGGAAACACTGAAAATTCCCTAAAATCCCCTGCTCTGACCTCCCCACGAGCAGAGGGAAGCTCGTGGCCATCAGCACAGCTTTATGGGAGGGCTCCAGCAAAGGCTGGAGAATAAATGAAATCATCCAAGTCTCCTGGAAAAAAACCGGAATCAGTCTCATTTACACGTCTCCCCCACCATCTCAAAGTGCTGATGTTGGGAGAAAGTTCCTCAGATTTCCCTTTTTTCTCACTCCCTGCTCTCACAGACTGTTGTGGTTTAAACCCCAGCAGTTGGTGCTGGGGTTGAGGGGGGAAAAAAGGAAAAGATTTGAGGATTTTCTTCTCCTTGGAGGAGATAACCTGGATTGGGAGCCCTGGGCAGGCACCCTCTGGATTGAGGCATTTTGGGATGGGAAGCATTTGTGAGATTTCCTCCTCATCACTGGCAGTGTTTGATCGACTTCCAAACTGAGCCTGGCTCATGGTGAGGAAATCTTTGGTGAGAAATTGATGAAAATGAAGCAGAGCCAGTGTGGGTTTTCCCATTAAAATATCAGCTGGGATGGGCTGACCTGGAGCTGTGGAACTGGGCAGGAAGAATTCAAGGTTCCCATGGCAGGGGATGAGTTTTAAATCCTTTCCAACCCCAACTATTCTGGGATTCCATGAAAAGGAGGTTTGAGATGAATGTTTGATCAGCAAAACCACTTTTTAAAAGTGAGGAATAGAGGTGAAAGCTCAAGGCTCTGGGCACACCACCCTCCCAATTTAAAATTAACCCCCAGCAGCACAGGGGGATGTTTAACCATCACTTCCCTTGGAGGGAATATTTCCAAGCCACGACTCCAAAATGATGATGCAGGATCAGCTTTCCTGGCTTGGAAGGGGAGGAGGAATCCTGCAAACCCTGAGCCATGTGCTAGGGAAGAGTAATAAATAATAAAGCTTGAACTGAAGCCAGGGAAGCTGTACACATGTAAAGGAGAGGGAAAAAAAACCCCAAAACACAACAAGAAAACCCCAGGCTTTGTGCTTTTGGTCTGCATCAAACCTTGCCTGCTGAATGGATATTCAATATTACAGGTACGAGTGATGAGAGGCAACAACGCTGAGTGCAGCACCTGCTGCATTTCATGTCTAGGCCCAGGGTGCTGGGAATCCCAGGAAAATAGATTGGAAAACATAGATTTACCCCTGTTAAATATGACAGATGTCACAGCAAACCCCTCAGTGGGTTGGCACAGCCTGTGGGACCCCTGGAAGGAGGATCCTTTACTGATTTATGACTGGGGACTTTATCCACAGAGCTTCACTGCTCTTGATCAGCCTGGATCTGGCAGCTCTGGGAGGGATTTGGAAGCAGCAAATCATTTACTGCACTGCCTCCAAAAAGTGACCTAAATAAACCCCGAGGAATCAGCTGCTCCTCGGTCACTGCTCCCCTCAGCTCTTTGCTCCTGCCATGATTTTATCTGCAGTTGTGGCACCACTTGTCCCATTTCAGAGCAGCTTTCTGATGGAGAGATCTCATTTTATAATTTTCCTTTTCCCCCCTGAACAGCAGGAGAAAGGGAGGTGCAGCACTGGCAGGGAGGTGAGGAGAGGATGGGCTGTTCACCCATCCTTGTGCACACACAGCTGGAACTGCTGGATCCCAGCCCTGGCTGTGGGTTCCAAGGGGTTAATCAGGATTTCAGGCTGATTTTTTTTCCCTTCTGTTCACCCTCTGAGAGCTGAGCCAAGGGGTGACAAGCAGCAAACGCCTCCTGTCCCCAAAAACTGGTGGAGCTGGGCAGAGAGGATTCCATGGCTGGACTGGCTCAGGTTGCTCCTGAGCTTTGTCAGGCGTGGCTTAAATCACAGAGAGCTTTGCCAGGAGCTTTGTTTGATTCCCCGTGGGTTTGAGCAGAGCTCCCTCACTGCTCTCAGGGTCGGATCTCACACTTGAGGGGTCCCTGTGGTCACAGGGGGAGTTTCCTGCCCTGGAAGCTGAGCAGGATATGGGGCCATGGACCCAAAACTGGGAAATTTCCCCCCCCAACACAAGTCCCACATCTTCTCTGACCCATTTCCTCACCTGACGAGGAGCAGTGCAATGGAAAACCCTCTGTGACAACAGATTTTCCCCAGGAACCCCATAAAGGACTCAGAAAGGACCTTTATGGCTTCATAAAGCACTTTGCTAACGACTTGCTTTACCACGGCTAAATCTACTGGAATCATTTCTCTTTGGAACTCAGAACTTTCCTCATTCAGCCTGCAGGGAAAGGGGAAAAAAAAAATTAAAAAAGGAGTGCTGACATTTGCAAAATACAGCTCAACCCATATTAGACGGTGTTAATTAAAATGACTTGCTGGGTAATGAGCTACTAGAAAAAAAAAAAAAAAAGGGAATCAATGAGAGTCTGAGTTCAATGAAACCCAGTGAGGGACAGACAGGGTTGGGGTCCCTAAATCCCTCAGCCTTTCTTTGTCAGAGATGCTCCAGGCCCCTAAATCATCTTTAGGCTCTGCTGGACCCACTCCAGGAGCTCCACACAGCAGCTCCCTGTGACTCCCTGAGCTGCAGCTCACTCCTTTCCTGGGGTGACAGCACTCCTGCCACAGGAGCAGCCCCTTGGCCTCAACCAGGCACTGAGGAAGGTAAATTCTCCTGCTGCTCTTTTTCCCCAGCATTTTCCCTCCACCCATTCACTGCTGGGAACAAATCCCAGCGCCAGGAAATGCCCAGAGCCCCTCACCTGCCCTGGCTCACCCTGCCAGCACCTGCTGTGATCAATGAGAGGTCAAAGGATGCTCCAAGGACACCAAAAAGCAAAGCAAAAAAAATCACTGTTCACTGTTTCATTCCCCCAGAACGAGCCTTTCAGGTGGGTAAATTGTAGAGCACATTAACATTTTATGGCACGACTGCAGGGAAATGGAATTCCATAAACTGAGATGTAACCACCTCCCCAAAACAGGGAATTTCTGGGCTTCATTGTGAGACAAAGCTTGGCTGTGCATCTCAGAGCATTTTGCTCCCAAATTCATGTAAACATCTGTCTTGGTTTAAGTGCTTCCCTAACACCAGGCTTTACTGAGCAGGAGCTCATTTCAGCAAATGCACTACAAGGTTTGTGCCTGCTAAAGCTCTTATTAAGTGTCAGAACAAAATGGGCAAAAACTGGCTGGTGAAAGGAGCCTGGCTGACAGCAGAGGAGAAAAGTGGCCTTTATTCATCTCCTGAACAGGTACATTCAGCCATAAAAGCTCCGTGCTTCCCCCAGCCCTGCCCTGGAGGACAATCTGCAGAGATAGAGGGGAAGTTGAGTCTCACAGCCCAAATCCATGCAGCTCATCATAAATAACAGAAATGGCTCTTTTTCTTTTTTTTTATCCTTTTTTTTTTTTTTCCCCATGGGTTCTCCTGAGATTTTCAGCTGAGATGCCAACCTGGGGAAGGGGAGCTGCAGCTCCAGCTCAGCTGGGCTGAGCAGAGCCTCCCAAAAGTCATAAATTTGGCTTAATTCCCTCTCAATTCGAGCTGGGCTTTGCAGCAACGCTGCAGAACCAGAAGTTTGTATTTCCAGCCTTGTTTACTAAACCCTTACACTCCTTCTGAGCATTCCCCTTTCACCATTTTAACTGTGCTTCTAAAACCCAACCAGAAAATGCAGCTTTTTCTCCTCTCCAGCCCTCACCTCCATGTGTTCAGAGCCAACACACCTTTCAAATCTCGGAATAAATAAGTGATTAGCGCCCAGGGATCCAGCAGCCTCCCCCTGTTCTCTCCTCCCCAGCTGTGCACAACTGGAGCCTGGGCAGAGCCAAAAGCAGCAGGAGGTTAAAGAGGGAAGAGCATCTTCTGTTCCCTGTGCCCAGAGATCTCTCCTCCCATCCTCCTCATCCCCATTTTCCTGCCACCAACACCAGCCCAGCTGTGCTGCCAATGGAAAAGTCCTGCAGTGGGGCTGGAGAAGAAATTCTGCTGGTCACACAAAGGACAGGATTCCTGCAAGGCTGGCACAGGGCACCCAGGAGTTTGGCTCTGAGCCCTCAGGTTGGGCACCAGGGCACAGAGCTTTTCCTGCCTGCTGGGGACTCCAATAATCACTGAGAGCTGCCAGGGAAGGTCGGGATGGAGGCCACAGTACAAATTTCCATTTATTCCTGCAAAGCCCTTGCCAGGCAGGAGGATGGCCACGCACACATTTCAGGTCGAATCCCTTCAATAATGGATTGGCAGCAGCAGGAGGGCTCTGAAGGCAGCTCTGGGACACCAGGGCAGACCATGGAACCAGATCCAAGCCTGTGGAAAAAGCAGGAATGTGCCTGAGAACACGTGTAGGGAATTGTTGTGGGAAACCCCAACACCTCCGTGCTGCCAGTGCTGGATGACAGCCCCGAAATTCCCCAGGCTCCACTCTGGGGAAGGCAGAGCAGGAGACACAAACAAACAGGAGGGATGGGATGTTGGTACTGAATTAAAAAGGAATGAGAGTAACACACAGAGAGACTTTTTTAGGCAAAGGAGGTATTTTATTGAGAGTGTGATTTGTATTTATGGGGTGTTTTGTGGAGTTAAGACAAGACAAGTAGTTTATTGGATAATTGAGAAAACGTTTTTTGGGGGATAGTATTTTAGAATGAGTTTTACGGTTGGTACTAGGTGTTAATTTAATGTTATTAATTTTATTTTGGGAGAACATTTTTTTACCTGGAGTTGAACACGTTATCAGTTTGAGAACGGAGCTGAGAGAATCAGGAGAAGCTCCAGCCTGGGAATGATTTTCCTGGCTGTAATTTCAGAGCAGAAATGTTGGCATTCTCCCCAACAAAGGGGAGGGGAAGCCATCCATCACCTTCTAAAGACGATCCTGCTGCAGCCTGGGGAAGTTCAAGGGGTGAAATGGGGGAGTGGGCACACCTGGCTGCACCTGAGCTGCTTCCTTCCCTTTCCCCACCCTTGCTGGCAGGGACTTTTTAAAATTATCTGCGTGGAGAGGGAGCTCTGACAACGAGAGCACAAATACAAATCCCTTTGCAGAAGGAATCCTTACAGAACCCAAAGCTTGGTGCACACCAGCACTGGCACAGCCAGGCTTGGAAGAATCCACATCCACCCCAGGGACTCCACAGTTGTCTCTTCCTCACTGGTTTCCTTTAATTTTTGTCCAAAAATTTAACAAAACCCAATTCTCCATGCCCCAAAGAACTGGGCACCAGTGTTGGGAGCACAACAGGAGTTTGTGCAGGGAGACTTTACCCCATTATGCCAAAGGACATCTTTTATTTCTAATAAATTTGGCAGGACTTCCTTTAGTAAAAAGCAAATAACAAGTGGCTGTGTCATTAAAAAATAAAAAGGGGGGGGATTAAGGAAACCTTCAACAGAGGTAGAGATGCCAGAAGAATCTGTTGCCTTCAGAAAACATTATCAGCATCTTTGTCAGAAACCTGATTTCCCTCTTCCTTCATAAATTACAGAAAATGGGGGAAGGCAGGAATAAATGATGAATGAATGACCTTAATTAAATAGTAAAAAAAAGGAAAGAAAAGAGGGACTTGGGGCACTGTATTTTAATTCAGTCTCTGACAGGACTTCACAAGCCTGAGGACAATATTTTACTTATTTTATTTATTGCAAAGGAAGTGCTGCACTGGCAACCTTCACCCCCTGCTCGAGAGGAAAAGTGGGAGAGTGGAAAACTTTGGGAAAAACCCCTCTGAGAGGCCATTTGGGAGAAAAATTCCATAATAAAGAATTTTCTGGAGCTCCCAAAGCTGGGTGGGATGTTCCTGGGAGCTGAAAAATCAGGGAAGTTCTGTCACCCTGTGGACCAAAACCAGAGGTTGTGAGGGGGAACATCAGGGAAAAATGAATTTTTATCTTCAGTTTTGCATCTCAGGAGGCGAACCCTCCTTTTTTGGGTGGGTTTAAGCAGGAATTGGGTGAGCACAGGCAGAACAAATGTGGTGTTGGGGACCCTCTCCTGCTTGCAGGCAACATTTAGGGGCAAAAGAAACTCATTAAAGTGATGAAAAATATCTCCCCAAACATTTTCATTGCTCCACCCAAAACACCAAGCCTTTAAAACTGTGTGGGCCTGACTGGAGTAGCTGCTCCTGCCAAAAAAATAAAGGATTCAGCTGCTGATTTTGGATTATTGCTATTAAAATCTCAGCCCGAGGAGGCTGCAAAGGTGCCTCCCAAAGCAGCATTTTATCATCATTTTGGGTTCACAAGCACCATGAGAGTAAAAAAAAAATTAAAAAAATACAAAAACACATTGTCAGAGAGCTTTTCCTTCTTTCCTTTCTCTCCCAAGCCCTTGCAGCTCTAATAGCCAAGGCTCAGAGGCAGCTCCAGCCTGAATTTCCTGCATTTAGGGGAGAGCTGGAGCTGATTTGTATTCATCATGAACATGAAATTCCCCATCCCACAGAGCACAGCTCAAAAGGCTCCAGGCCCAGACTCGGCACAGGGGGTTGGAACTCATTCAGAAATTTTTAAATAAAGATCCCCAAGCGTTTCTCTCGGGTTAGGGGAGGATTTATGGGCTTAGAGAGGAGAGGTTCTCAATACATTTTTCCTCACAAATCCCGACGGGGTGGGGATAACTCTCTGGGAGATAAATGGCAGTGGCAGGGATGTGCTCCTGTTCCCAATTCCCCATCACAATTCTCCTCCTTCCCTGGCCAGGCTGGAAGCTGGAGGGGCTGGATTCACCTCCCAGTTTGAGGTGTTCTCCTCTGCCCCTCATTATTTTGGACCTTTAGGCAAGCCAGAAATGTTTCCAAGCTTTTTCCTTCAGCTGCACCAGCAGGAAGCAGAGCCTTGATCCCACAAAATCCCAGAAACTCCCTGATTTTGGGGTATTTCCCAATGTCAGGAAGCTTCTGCAGGATAATTCGGATTTACTGATGCAGATCCCAAGGAAAGGGAGGGCAGGGATCCCTTGAATCCCAGCAGGAATCCAGCTGGGATAATTCCCTGGGATCTTCTTCCCAGTGGGGTTTTGCTGGGAGCTGAAAAAAAAAAAAAAAATATCCGGGAAATTCAACTACCCCAGGAAAAAAAGTGATCCCAAATGGGCCAAAACCAGAGGCTGGGAGGGGAAACATCAGGGAAAATTCCAGCTCCTGGGGGGCTCTGGCAGCTCCCAGCTCCTGCATCAATATTAATCTGCTCATTAACAGAGCCTCGAGAAAAGGGGAAAAAAAAAAAAAAAAAAAAAATGGATGGAATCAGCAAACCAATCCATCCTGGAGATTTTTGGGCTTTTGACTATGGATTTCTTTCTTCCACCCTGACTCAGGCAGAGCAGGGGGTGGGGGGGGGTGAGACCTGTGCAGTTCAACAAATCAATTGATGAATTTTCTCCCTGACATTCAGGGTCTGAGTCCTGGGCTAATCGTAAAAAGGCACTGCCAGAGGATTTTAATAAATCCCTTTAATTAAGTGATATGTTTTAGAATTAAATTATGATGAAAACCATAAATCCTTTCCCAACAAATGGAGTTCAGTGTGCACAGAAGGAAAAGGGCATTCCTCTTCTATCTTGCTGGTTTTTCCACCCCTTAATACAACAGGATTCAAACAATTCATTATCAAACAATACAGGAAGCTGGGCCATCTATCACCCTGCAATCCAGGCTTTTAAATTAGTGGGATTTAGCCTTGCACTAACTAATCCTGTGCCAGCAGAATGGTTGAGATTTTTTTTTTTCCCCCCATCCCACCTGGAGCTTTGCTCCAGAGGTAATTCCCCACAAATGGGGCTGAAAACACCTTGGAATGGAGGTGGGCCAGCATGGGATGTCTCAGCAGTGTCCCAAAATTCAGGAAGAATTCGAAAAATTTCAGTTTAATCAACCTGACCAGATCCAATGGTGGGGAAGAAAGGAAAGGAGATGAACTCCTTGCTCCAAACTGGGGGTTTGAGGAGGTGGGAAATGACAATTACAGGAGGGGGGAAAAAAAAAAAAAAAAAAGTGTGGCTGTGCTGCTCAAACCACCCTCCCTGTGCCTGTTCCTCGATTCCTGCATTATCCTGGACATTGAACACAAAAGGAAACCTCGAGCCAGGTCAGCCTAGAGCAGGAATTGCACAAAAACAATTTTGAGGGAGAGAAAAAAAACCAAACCACAAACCCAACCCTTAAACCACACACAGAGCCTTTGCACGAAGCTTTCCCTGCTCCAGGGGCTGCTTTATCCATCACTTTATCCATCACTCCGGGGGTGGGAAGGCAGAGCTGCCTCAATGCAGCACAGAAAGTCAATAAACGACGAGGGAAACGTAACAGCAGGAGCAATCGCTCCCCCAGACGCTGCCTTGTCACAGCAGAGGCAAACAGAGGCTCTTTGTTCACGTATTTACCTTTCCCCACCGTCATTAGAGTCTCTGCATAAATTAAAGGTTTGTTTTTCCCCTCCCTCCTCCTCCGGGGTAGAACTGCAAACAGCTCAGGGTCCCCGGCTGCTGTCGTGCCCTCCTCCAACAAGGCTGATGGTAATGGCAGGAAGAAAGAAAATAAAAATAATAATAATAATAATTATAAAAACCCCCAAACCAACAAATCCCCCGTTAAAAATCGCTGCCGAAGGTTGCAAACGAGGTGAGAAAAACCCACACGAATAAAATAACGCTGCAGCGAGGAAATAGAGGCTCACAAGAGCAACTTTCCCAGCATTAAGGCCTCTGTTGCTATAGGAGGTGCAGGGCTCTGCTGCTATTGCTGGGCTCCACCAGGACCAGGAGCAGCACTTGCCACACTCCCTGTTCCCACTGGGAAAAATCCTGCTCCAACACAGAGCAATTCAGCCCCAAACCAAGCACTTCAATTTTTCTCACGAATCTTTACTAGTCAGAGAAATCTATAAACTCACAGAAATTGCTCATGTTCACTAAAAAAAGCCCCCAACCTCATTGTTCTAATTAATTTTTTAAAACCTAAACCTCACTCAGCCTTTTATTTTTTTTTTTTTTCCTCTCCAAGTTCTACCAGCACTAAACCTGGCTTACCTGACTCCTGAGCCTTCTCAGCTTGCAAAGGAACACAGAGCCAGCAGCTGCTGGGTTTTTATGGGGCAAAAGCAATGAGGAACCTCACCTGAAGAAAGTCTGGTTTAGTCCCAGCTGCCTCTGAATTAACCCTCTCCAATTTGGGGAATCATGCAAATCTGAATTCTTTACTAATTGATTTTTTGGGGGGGGCTTTTCTTTTATTTTGTCGCAGCCTCACCTCTCCCAGAGCAGGGGTATTTTGCACAGGGACACTCCCCCACGTGCATTTGTCACCTCTTTATTGCCAGCAGCCCCTTGATCCCAGACTTCTGCTTCTGGCAAGGTGAAAAAAAATAACCTCCAGGAATCACAAGGTGAGACCAAGAGCAACAGGAGCTGCTGTTTTCCTGCTCCTCTGTGAAACCAAAGGTCATAAATCTCCCAGTTAAAATTCTCTTGATTGATGAAACACAACTTATTGCTGGTAAAACACCCTTGTTTTCAATAATTAATATCCAAGATACCTCGAAGAAAGGCAGCGATCTGGCGGAGGGGAAGGTGCAATTATTGTTTCATTAAAGATTGATTACATGTGCGGCCGGTCATTTGAATAATGGCTCTGCTGACACCTGAAATGGAATGATAAATGAGGCTGGGGCCACTGGATGCACAGGTTGGCTCTGGAATGCCAGGGAGAAGCAGCAGCATCTCTGCAGCCCAAAAGGTCACCTGAAATATTAAAGAGCTGAAGATCAAGTAACTGTGAATAAGGTCAAACAGAGTGTTATGGGGACAGGAGAGGAATTAATTGAGTGATAATTGTCCCGCGTTTATGCGCTCGTTTTTATTTCACTTTTTGTTGGGAGAGAAAGCCAAAGGAATGGGAATTTAGGGGGGTTGGAAGCAAGCACAGGAGGATTTCTCTGCTCGGAGATGCCCATTCCAAGTGACAGGAGCCACCTGGGAAAGGGAGTTGCCACCGTGGGGGTGTCACCTGCTCCTGGGAAAAGTGCCTCGGGATATCTGGGAGGGACAGGAGGTGACACAACCCAGCTGATCGGGGAGAGGTGGCTCCTGTCCCAGCACCAGGTGACACACAGGACAGGAATCCTGGCAAAGGCTGGGACAGCATCTCCTGACTCCAGAGTGTGATGGATCCCCCCAGGCAGGAATTCCCAGCAGATCCGACCTCCCCAGCCCAGGGCTCTGCAGGAGGAGAAAGAGCCCTGGATTTTCTGCAGGAGAGAAAGACCCTGGATTTTCTGCAGGAGAGAAAGACCCTGGATTTTCTGCAGGAGAGAAAGAGCCCTGGATTTTCTACAGGAGAGAAAGACCCTGGATTTTCTGCAGGAGGAGAAAGACCCTGGATTTTCTACAGGAGAGAAAGAGCCCTGGATTTTCTGCAGGAGAGAAAGACCCTGGATTTTCTGCAGGAGAGAAAGAGCCCTGGGTGCTCTGCTGGAGGAGAAAGAGCCCTGGGTATTCTGGAGGACAGAAGGAGCCCTGAGTGTTCTGTAGAATAAGGAACCCTGGATTTTCTGCAGGAAGAGAAGGAGCCCTGGATTTTCTACTGGAGGAGAAGGAGCCCTGGGTGTTCTGAAGAAGAGAAGGAGCCCTGGGTTTCTGCAGGAGAGAAGAAACTCTTGGTTTTCTACAGGACAGAAGGAACTCTGGGTTTTCTGCAGGAGGAGAAGGAGCCCTGGGTGTTCTGGAGGAGAGAAGGAGCCCTGTTTTTTCTGCAGAATAAGGAGTTCTGGTTTTTCTGCAGAATAAGGAGCCCTGGAATTTCTGCAGGAGGAGAAGGAGCCCTGGGTGTTCTGGAGGAGAGAAGGAGCCCTGTTTTTTCTGCAGAATAAGGAGTTCTGGGCTTTCTCCCTGCCCACCTCCATCCCTGCAGCTCCCAAGCACACAGGGAAGGGAAGCAGAGAGGGGGGACAGGTTTGGGACAGAAAGCAGCTCCCAGTTCAGCTCAGGTGAGGGATGCTCTCCAAGTGGCACCCAGGGCAGGGACCCACCCTGCAGTCCCTGAGCCTCCAAGCCACCCCTGGGTGCTGCTGTGTAAAAGCACAAAGCCCACGCCCCACAGCTTGTTGTGCACAGCAGGGATGGAACGTTCCCCTCTTTCCCACAGCAAAGTGAGGAGCAGCCCCACTCCAAGGTCATCCTGCAGCCAGGAGTTTGCCAGGCAGGAGTTCCAGTAAGAAAGAACAAACACATGCTGGAAGTAAATGCCTTAATTATATTAATGATTGGTTTTGCCCTCGACTGCAGCGCTAAGGAGACCCCTCTTCTATCAAAGTCAATTAAAGGCTTGCTACTCTCCTCAAGCCCAGCAATAAAACAAGAGCTGTACATATCCATTAAGCTGCAGTAGACATCCATTAAAGTCGCTTTTGCTGCTGCAGTTCATTTACTGCCAGGTTTGGACTGGATTCTGCTCTCATTTCTGTGGGTTTTACCCTGGTGTAACAGCAGGGACTTGGCAGGCTGATTTACTCCGGGCCAGTGCAGATCCAGACTGGTTACAAAGGGGATGAGACTGAGACTCTCATCTTAAAGACCTGCAAATAATCGTTGTGCATCAATAAAACCCAGAGATGCAGGGTGTGCTGAGCAGCCCGGGCTATTCTGAACACACACACACCAATCTGTGTGTGACTCCTGGGGGGAATTTCTCCTGGAGCTGGGAAAGCTTTCTGCCTCAGAAAGTCTGGGAGGAAGAGGAGCTCTGTCTGTGCCCCTGGATCCTGGGAATGGAGCTGGGGGTGATGCTGAGGGTGGCAATGAGCTGGGCCAGCTGCACCGAGGTAATTTCCCTCTGGAAAACCATTCCCAAATCAAAGCAAATCCCAAGCTGGGAAGCTCCAGACCCTCATCTGCACTCAGTTGTTAAACTAAATCACTTTAAAAATGTTTTTTTTCCCCCCTTTTATCACACTTGGCTGGAAGTTCCTTGGAAGGGGAGCAAGTGTGGGACTGAGTTTCTCCTCAGTGTTTTATCAGACACCAGGAGCTTCCCTGGATCTCACTCTGCTCTCAGCCAACCCTTCAAAGATCAACCTTCACAAAGGCATTTTGAGCTTCCCTGCCGCACTCCGATTAAAATCCAGTCTCACTTCCATCCCCAGAGAGCTCCAGAGGTTCCCTGGGAACAGAAAATCTCTGTTCTCTCCTGGGGGATGAGGTTTTCCCCCCACGGGGAAGATGCTGCTGTGGCAGACACAGCTCAGCCACCAGCCAGGGATGCAGCAGACACAGAAAATTTAACTTTTCCTGATTAGTGTTGGTATTTCAAAGAGCTCTTGGGGAATGTGCTCGAGGAGTGCAAGACAAGGTGTTGAAATCATCAGCACTTTAAAGGTGCCTTTGCTTCCCTCAGATTTCCTTCAGAAGAAATCTCAGGGCAGTTTTCTTCAAAGGAGCTGGAGATAACAGGGAAGTGCTGGAAAGGCAGGAGAGGGACAGGAGAAATCCGTGTTTGCCTGTGGGCAGAGCACAGGGGCTGCCAGGGGAGCAGGGGACACTTCCCGGGGATGTCCCAGTGGATTTTGTGCCAAGCTGAGCAAACAGGAGGAAGAATCCCACCCCAGCAGACCCCAAAACATCTGTCCCTTTGTCCCTTTGTCCCCTTGTCCCTCTGAGCTCCCTGTGCCTCACTCCAGGGATGGCCAGGAAGGAATTCCTGGGTGGAATTATCCCTTCTCACTCCTGCAGGATGTGTTTGATCTGGTTGTTTTGGGGTTTGGGGCTCTCGTGTTGCCTTGGGCACAGCTGGGAGCACAGAGCTGGAATGTCACAACCCCTGGGATGGGCAGGGCTGGAATGAGGCTGAGGGAAAGGAAAAGAAAAGGAAAAAGGGGAAGGAAAAAAAGGGGGAAGGAAAAAAGAGGGAAAGGAAAGGAAAAAAGGGGAAGGAAAAAAGGGGAAAGGAAAAAAGGGGGAAAGGAAAGGAAAAAGGGGGAAAAGGAAAGGAAAGGAAAGGAAAGGAAAGGAAAGGAAAGGAAAGGAAAGGAAAGGAAAGGAAAGGAAAGGAAAGGAAAGGAAAGGAAAGGAAAGGAAAGGAAAGGAAAGGAAAGGAAAGGAAAGGAAAGGAAAGGAAAGGAAAGGAAAGGAAAGGAAAGGAAAGGAAAGGAAAGGAAAGGAAAGGAAAGGAAAGGAAAGGAAAGGAAAGGAAAGGAAAGGAAAGGAAAGGAAAGGAAAGGAAAGGTCAGCACACCCTTGGCTGTCAACGTGGCCCTGCAGAAAGAAAACTAATTAAAACTCCAGGCTCCACAGCCAGGGATGCAGATCCTTACATCTGTCCTGGCCTTCATTATCCACCTCGGAGAGCTTCTTCAGGAAAGGGAAAACAGCCCATATCCAGCCTAATTGGCTTAATTTCTGTAACTGCCTTCCCCCTGAGATCTATTTCTGAAACAATTTCCACTGTTCTTTCAATATCCTCTTCTTATCTCCTTATCATCATCTCATTCATCCCACTTTGGAAAGAGGCCCAATGAAAGAACAAAAAACCCCCTGAGTTTCTTTTGTTTTATGCAGCACATGATGTGAATTTCCCAACAGCAAAATTTTAGGGTCTTCTCCTAATCAATCCTCGATTTCTTTTATTCCTGACTAGGAATTAAAATGATATTTTGGAGGCAGAAGATGAATAACAACAGCAGCAGTCCTCCCATGTTCTTGGTGGAATTTTCTCAATTTTAAAATTGAGACAGGCTATTTTTGTAAATCAAAAGTTCAGCTTCAAAGAGGAAAAAATTCACTCACACTCAGGAGGTCTGAGCCACCTCTCCCATCTGTCTCCCACTCTCCAAACCCTCCAGAAACGCTCCCAAACCCATGGGCTTTACAAAGGCTTTGAGCCGTTTTCCCTCTCAGTGTGGCCTTTAATAATTAAAGAGAAAAGAAAAAAAATAAAAAATGGAGGTGAGAGCTCTGAGATTTAGCAGCCCCAATAAAGGCTCTGTACACAGTGATTTACAGAGCTCTGCTGACTCAAGGAGAGAAATGTGTGCCCCTGCTTGATTTATGAACACCCACCTGGCATTTGCAGAATCCTTGGAGCAGCAAATTCTCGGGTCAGTAACTCTGGCAGTGCCCAGACCCAGAGCAGGCACTTTGCTTGTCTTTATTTCCCTTTTATTTCCATTTTATTTCCCTTTTATTTCCCCTTTTATTTCCCTGTTAAAAATCACATTACCACCAAGGCTGAGCAAGGACACCCCAGGGCCAGGGACACAGGGTGGGTGTGAAGCTGCAGATCCCTGATCGTGGATTTGGGATGGATTTCATGGCAGGAAAACCATCAAAGCCAAATCTTTATTTTGGCAATTTCAGCTTCCCAGGGTGGGTCCTCTGTGGATGCAGATTCTGATCCCAGTTCTGAGATGGGTGGATGATACCAGAAAGAAGATGCTGCAGATGCAGAAATTTCTTTTTAAATTCCGGTCTAAAATTAAATTAAAGGATTAAATTTTTCTCTCTTCATTTATTTAAAGCAAAACCAACCGGTTTCAGGTGTGCCTTTAAACTGGAGCCTCTCAGCTCAGCAGCTTCTGAATGGTTTTGGTTCCACCTCTCTGAGGAGACAGCAAACAACCCCCAGCATGTGATGCCTGGGCCAAAAAAAGGGATGGATTCCCTTTTTTAATCGATCCCACAATGTTGCCACAGCCTTTCTGCACGGGAAAATTTACCTGGTAAATGAGGGACAGGATCATTCAGAGTGCCAGGCATGGGATGGAGCTGGGAAATGCTTCCAGTGCAGGACTGAAGAGCAAAGGGGAGTGGATGGACAGGAGCAGGCTGCAGGAAAGGTGGAGAGGGGCTTTGGGCATGGAATGGACCAAGGGGAATGGCTTCAGACTGACAGAGGGGACATTGGGATCGGACTTCAGGCAGGAATTGTTCCCTGGCAGGGTGGGCAGGGCTGGCACAGGGTGCCCAGAGCAGCTGTGGCTGCCCCTGGATCCCTGCCAGTGTCCCAGGCCAGGCTGGACTTTGGGATTTGGGACAGTGGGAGGTGTCCCTGCCATGGCAGGGCTGGGATCAGATCAGCTTTATTTAGGATCCCCAAACCCAAACCCAAACCATGCTGGGGTTCTTTGAAGAGCTGTGATGGTGTGGAGGGGATGTGGAAGGAAAGGATGGCAAAAAGCCCCAAATTTCTTTTCCCTTCTGAGCTGACAGCCAGGATCCCCATTCCCTGGAAATTCCCTTTTCCCTGGAGCTGGAACCACGACAAATTCCAAACATTGATCTTTCCTGGACATCACTTTATTTACATCCCATCCCAGCAAAGCTGAGCACTGCACTGCTCTCTCCTCTGCCTTCTTTTCCCTTTCCCCCCTCATTCCCAAAACGCAGAGCACTATTCCTTAGTGCTGGAATATATTTAGCCAGCCTAAAATCCACGGAATAAAATGAGTCAGCAGCTCAGTAATGAGAGAACTCCTCCGAGCAAAAGAGGGTGAGAACTCTGTGCCACGGTGAAACTCTGAAAAATCAGCCCCGTGCTGCTGCTCCTTCTCCTAAGGAACATTCCTGATGGTTTTCCTGGAGAGGAGCGAGTGCTGGGAGCTCAGCAGTGGGGACAGATGGCCCTGGGAGGGAGGAACAGCTACTCCATGGGGTGGAACCTGCCAGGGAAAGTCAGGGAAAGTCAAAGAAACTCAGGAAACTCAGGGAAACTCAGGGAAACTCAGGGAAATTCAGGGAAATTCAGGGAAATTCAGGGAAATTCAGGGAAATTCAGGAAAACTCAGAGAAACTCAGGAAATTCGGGGAAACTCAGGGAAACTCAGGAAAATTCAGGGAAACTCAAGAAAATTAAGGGAAATTTAGGGAAACTCGGGGAAACTCAGGGAAACAAAGGAAAACTTAGGGAAACTCAGGAAAATTCAGGGAAACTCAGGGAAACGCAGGGAAATTCAGGGAAATTCAGGAAAACTCAGGAAAATTCAGGGAAACTCAGGGAAATTCAGGGAAAATCAGGAAATTCAGGGAAATTCAGGAAAACTCAGAGAAACTCAGGAAATTCGGGGAAACTCAGGGAAACTCAGGGAAATTCAGGGAAATTCAGGGAAATTCAGGGAAACTCAAGAAAATTAAGGGAAATTTAGGGAAACTCGGGGAAACTCAGGGAAACAAAGGAAAACTTAGGGAAACTCAGGAAAATTCAGGGAAACTCAGGGAAACGCAGGGAAATTCAAGGAAATTCAGGAAAACTCAGAGAAACTCAGGAAATTCGGGGAAACTCAGGGAAACTCAGGAAAATTCAGGGAAATTCAGGGAAACTCAAGAAAATTAAGGGAAATTTAGGGAAACTCGGGGAAACTCAGGGAAACAAAGGAAAACTTAGGGAAACTCAGGAAAATTCAGGGAAACTCAGGGAAACGCAGGGAAATTCAGGAAAACTCAGGAAAATTCAGGGAAACTCAGGGAAATTCAGGGAAAATCAGGAAATTCAGGGAAATTCAGGGAAATTCAGGGAAACTCAGGGAAACTCGGAGAAAGTCAGGAAACTCAAGGAAACACAGAGAAATTCAGGAAAATTCAGGAAAATCAGGGAAACACAGGAAAACTTAGGGAAACTCAGGAAAACTCAGGGAAACTCAAGGAAATTCAGGGAAACTCAGGGAAATTCAGGGAAAATCAGGAAATTCAGGGAAATTCAGGGAAACTCAAGGAAACTCAGGAAAATTCAGGGAAACTCAGGGAAACTCAGGGAAACTCGGGAGAAACTCAGGAAATTCAGGGAAATTCAGGAAAACCCAGGAAAATTCAGAAAGACAGGAGAACTCAGGGAAACTCAGGAAAATTCAGGGAAATTCAGGATAGTGGAAGGTGTCTTCTAATCCATGGATGAGATTTAAAGTCCTTTCCAAGCCATTCCCTGATCCTATTAAAAAAAAATCATTCAGCCCCCCCAGCCAGGGTAGGTGCACACAGGGGATGGGTTGGAAATGACTTTTAGCAGAATTTCTCCATCATTAACATAATAATGAAGTTTTTAATAACATTTTAACCTTTCCTTGCTCCTCCAGCCTGGAAAAATCACAGCACCCCTTTGGATCAGTGGAAAGGGGTGAGGTTCTCCCAGTTGATCCAATCATTAATTTTGGAATAAAGAATATGTTCTGAAAAACTCTGAAATGTCTGAAATCCTGTCTGTGGAACAATGCATCACTTTGCAGCTCCAGGCCCAGAAGAATCTGAATTTTGATTGCTTTTAGTGCCAGCATTTCTTCATTATTTGGTGGATTTTATTTTTCCATATGCAAACACGACAGGGTAAAATCTCAGCAGGGATAATAGATGCTCGATAGGTGCCAAAAATAAAATACCAGCAGATGCCACACAGGAACTAAAGGTGTTGAAAGGCTTTCACAACTCTCGTGCTCCTTGGGAAGTGCTGCTCCTTCCCTCTCTCCACACTCCAGGGATAAAAATGCAGTTTTTTACCCCAGTATTTCACGCTGAAGACTCCAGTTATTAACCAAGGATGTGCAGTGGGGCAGGGAAGATCTATCCCTCAGCCTCTGAGAAAAATCACTCGGGATAAAATGGATTCCTTTGCTCCTTGAAGCCTTTTATTTCACACAGGTGGCTCTCCCAGCTTTTTCTGCAGGAACTCGGGCCAGGCAGGCACTGAGGGTGATTATTTTTCATTTCTCCTCTCTCCTCTCATTGCCACAGGCTCAGAAATCTCTCCTGAAATACAACACTGCTCGTAAAGGGCAAAGCTGAAGCTCCAGCCGTGGGATTGATGAATCCAGCACCATCCCTGCCTTGCTGGGGCTTGCAAAGCTCCCACATTTCATTTTTCCCGCTGGGATTTATGGCACAGAGGAGGGTGGGGAAGGCCCTGCTCGGGTTATTTTGGAGGAAGGTGATGGGTTTTGCAAAAAATAAGGAAAGTGCTCTGACCCCGGCAGCAGCAGGGAATGGTGAAGCCCCACACATGGAAACTTCTCCAAAGTCTCTCAGAGCTGCTGGTGATGAGGAAAAAAAAATCCTGAGCTTGCCTTGACTGCCTGTCAAGTGAAATGATTCCTCCTGGGTGAGCAGATATTTGCAAGGCTGCATTTCTGTGCTATTTAAACATATGGGCAGTGGATCCATCACTGTGACAAATGAAACACGACGGATTTAGAAAAGCAGCCACACCCCGAAGCTGGGCAGGGACTGGGGATTTGTAATTTTTTATTTTTTTCTCCCTCATTTTTGGGGGAGCTCTGAGCATCACCTCAGAGGAGAAACCTGCCCTGCAGCAGAAACACGTGGGATGTGGCTTGGGCTGGGAGCACAGGGACAGCAGAGCTCAAATTAACAAATAAACCCAATATAAAGAGGGAAAGATGTTTATCCCTCCCAACCTCAGCCATCCTGAGCAATCCTGACTGATTAACGCACACCTAGGGTGGGATTTACCTCTGCTCCTGGAATTCTGGCTCTGGAAAAAACAAAGGGGAGCAGCCAGAGCCCCATCACAGCAGGAAATGTGGGATTATTGGGGGGGTGCTTGGGGCCTCTCCCTGCACCCCAACATCCCCAAAAGAGCCCGATCCAAACTCTGCATCCCAGGAGGAAATCCATGGATCTGATCCTCACCCCGTGCACTGCCTGCAAGTCCAGCTGGGGAGGATTCCAGGAATTGCTTCATGGATTGCAGTCCCAAAGCATCTTCCTCCAACCCCTATAAATCACCTGCCCAGCCCCTCTAAATCTCACCACTCAAAGGCAGCAATTCTCAATGGCTGATTTTTTTACAGCCAGCTGAAAAATTTCCCTCCAAGCAGCTCTTTTAGGAGTAAATGGCTTTTTAACAACATGGACACCTGGCAAAGTTTCTCGTTTGGAAAAGTTTCTCAAGCAGAAAAGAGTAATTTCTGAAGATTTCTGGAGTTTTGGGTTGATGACAGAAAAAAATTGAATGTTTTTTCATAGGTTTTCTCCCTGGACAAAAAGGGACAAATGTATTTTAACCCCGTTGAGTTTTTCAGTGTTAGTTTATTTAAGTTTTTTTCCACGTAGGGATGTCTTAAAGGGATTCCCAGCATTACCTGACATAGAAAATTGTCTGTGCCAACAAGCCAGGCTTGAAATGATAAATTAATTATGGGAAAAGAGAACAGGACTGGAGAGGGCGACAGGTTGGGACCAGTCATGCTTTTGGTCCCTTTATCCCGATTAAATTCCTCCTGCTCTCGATTGGATCATTCAAATTCCTTCCAGGAGCTGCTCCTGGAGTTCCTGGCTCCCTTTCCTGCCCTTATTTCCAGCCCAAATAAATGATCACAATCAGCAATAAATGATCACAGTCACTCCATAGCGAGATTCCCACTTTCCCCTCGCCCTTCACTCCTCACAGGAGATTTTTCAGCCTGGATTCCCGAACTCCTCTTTCCTCCAGCTCATTTACACCATCTCAGCAGCAAAAAAATGGGCACTTTATTATCTGCAATTGGCCCTGCCAGAGGACTGGGGTCGTTCTTGTGCTGCCTCTCAGCTCTGGTAGGGTTGTTTTTTTTTTTTCTCTCTGAATGATATTTCCAAGCCCTTGAGAGAGAGAGAACATTTGTTATTGATAGAATTTCCATTTAAATTGAGGATGTTGCTCAGTGCAACACGTGTTCAACCAAACTCTTTCTCCCCCAGCAAAAACAGCGAATTATATGAGGGGGGAAAAAAAGAAAATAATGTTGGGAAGAGGAGGAAGAGGGGGGGTGAAAGGGAGAAATCACAAAAGCTGCTGTGAAATCCAGCTGGAAATCTGCCTGTAATGAGACATCTCGATCTTAATAAGGCTGTGGGTAAAGCTTGGATTACACACCCAGCTTTGTGCTGCTTCCCCTGACAGCTCCTTTCTGCGCCTGCCAATCCGATTAACTCTGCAAAATGAGAGCCAAAACAACGTGAAATCTCGGGCTTTTAAAAAAATAAACAGGAATTCAGCCGTGTGGAGGGTGCTGCAAAGCCTTTTTTGGAGGGGAATGGCTCCGTGGCACAGCCAGTTTCAGATGGGTTTGATTTGAGCCACAAAGGGCTGGGAATTAAAGGTAAGGATCCCCAAAATAATTGGAAAATTCGTCCTGATGGAGCCTGGGAGTTCTCCCCATCCCTGAGCAGCGGGAGGAAAGCTCTGGAGCAGGGAGAGGAGGAGGAATGGAGGCTCCTCCATGATTTCAGTCCTCCAGCTCTGGAGTGATGCTGATTTTGGGGGGTCCTGACCCGGGATGGGTCCCAGAGCTCCAAAGCTCTGATGAAACATTGAAAGACACAATCCCAGGGTGATTGTATGCAGGGGCTTTTATTGAAGAGCTCTGGGAATCAGGGCTGCAGACCCAAATCTGACTCCCCCATGGATCCCACATGGACATGGCTTTATACCCTTTTCATTATATAACTATGTATTAATTATTAAACCCATATTGTTCTATTGTATACATTGATCTTATCCAAGCAGGAATTCTTGTCATTTTCATCAGGCCCCCCAAATATCCTTTCTCATTATTCTTGTTATGATTCCATCGTTTCTCATGATTCTTATTACGATTAAGCAATAATCATACTCAATTAGCAAACAACCATTAAATTTAACAATCTTATCATTTATCACGTGATGATTATTTAGCTTCACATGATCTAGAAAAAGCTCAATATTTGTTTCCAAGGCCTGGTTCCCTTTCCCAGGCCCACCAGACCCAACCTTTCTTTCCATCCCCTGAATCTCTTGGATGCAATTCCCATGATTTCATTGGATGCAATTCCCATGATTTCAGAAACAATTTAACCCTGTGCTATCAGTGACACAAAGCAGCCCCTGGAACCTGCAGTGTCCCCTCAGGATGGGTTTGGGGCTAATCACAGGATCATCGAGGCTGGAAAAACCCTGGACAATAATCATCACATCCAGCCTTTAACCAGCACTGCCAAGGCCACCCCTTAGCCGTGTCCCCAAGTGTCACATCTGTGACATCCTTTTAACTCTTCCATCGCTTCCCTGGGCAGCTTTTCCCAGCACTGATCAACCCTTTCAGTGAAGAAACCTCTCCTAATTTCCAGTCTAAGCCACTCCTGGCACCACTCGAGGCCATTTCCTCTCCCTGAGCCCGATTTGTCTCAGCAGACCGAGGCCAGCAGTGGAACTGGTGACCTGGAGATGCTCCTGCAGCCCTGGGTAACAGGGACAGATTCTCCAGGTCATGGAGAAGGGAATCACGAGGTGCAAGGACCTGGTGGGGTGGTTCATCTCCAGCTACTCTCAGATGTTTTCCTATTTCTATTTTCTATTTCAGACAAAAAAACCCCCAAAAAACTAAAAATAAATGTTTTGCAGCGAGCCAGCCTCGCTGTCTCATCTTCTCTGCTCCAGGAGGATCCAGAGAATCCAGGCCAGCCCAAATCCCATCATCCCATCAAGGAGGAATATCCATGGAAAACACAATCATCTCTAAAAAAAACCAGCTTTCATCTTCATCTGCTCCAAAATGCCCCCAGCATGGGCCAGGCTGTCCCCAACTGGGGACAACACAGGGACACTGGGTCCTTCTGCTGCTTTCTAGGATTAAAGTGCTGAGCCATCCTCTGGTCCAGCCTGGATTGTTCCTCCCAGGAAGCCCAGGATCCACAAAAAAGGGATTTTTTTGCTGTTTGCAGGGTTACCCTCGAGCCTAAATCCCAGGTGTGAAGGAATGGGCTCCACATTGCTACAGGGGAAGAAATGATGAATTTATCACCCCTTGCAAGAGCTGGAGAAAGAAAGATAGAAAGGGAAAGAGAGAAGGAAAAGGAATAAGAAATAAAAAATAAAAAAAACCCCAACCCTCAGAATGATTCTGCCTGAGCTGCACAGGAACATTATTTATGGTCCAAAAAACCCCACGAGCACGTGAATGTAAAACAGAATCACATCATGGATAACGGCGTGCCCTGATCACAGGGAACAGACACCTGGGGAGGGGAGGCAGGGAAATGACACATTTTCAGCCAGCTGGGGAGATTGCAAAGGGATTTTAATTCTGAGGATGCTGAAGAAAATTGCAGATGAGGTTCCATGAGAATAAATAGTGTCTGGTCATAGATCAGCACAACTTGATTTTCTCCCCTTTAAGTGCCACGGTATCAATCTTGGGAGGGGAGGGAAGAATCAAGGTGGTAAATGAATTATTCCTCAAATCTTCCTCCTCATCCAGGAGGAAAAACAAACCCTTGTACTCTTGCTGGGCAAACTGGCTTCGCTGGAAGGAGCCTGAAATGCAGATGAGGAGAGGAAATGGGGGAGGTGGGAAAGAATATTTATATACAATAAATATTTAATCCTGCTCAGTGTTTCCTCCTGAAGAAACTCATAGCAGGGATTAATTTGTACATTCCTCCCCGCTCCACTGGTGCCCTTCAGCAAGGTTAATCTTTGCCTGATTCAAGTTGGGAAATTAAATCCGTGGTGGTGGACAAACTTCCTGTGGGGTTGGATTGAATTTCTTGCTTTTCCCCGCCCCAAAAAAAATGATGGATGTGTGTGGAAGCCACAAATGCTGCCTCGTGGAGCAGATAATTCCTGAATGGCTGCTCCCCTCCTTCCTTCCTTCCACCCTCTCTCCCTGTTGTGTGTCTTAATTAAAGTTTTGAGTCTGGCAGGTTTTTTGATTTCCATTTTAACAGGGTCTCGGATCAACCTGCTTGAAGGGAAAATCGTAAAAAGGGAATTTTGGGTGTTTTTTGTTTTAGTTTTTTAGTGGCTGTTGCTCCCTCCTGAACTTCAGCATCATGCTGGAAGCAGGTGAGGTCCAGCCTTCAGCTCTGGGGGAGGTGGGGGCTGAAGGGAGGCGATTTCCCAGCTCTGTTTCCCATCTGGAATCCCCCAGGAAACCTTTGGATGTGAATATGTGCCACAATCCTGAAGAGATCAGACTCTTCAGCACACCTGGGATGTGTGAGAGCACCTCTGGCAGACCCCCAGCAGCTCCTGCTCCCTGCTCAGGTGAAGTTTTAAACTTACAAAGGCACAGTCAGGGCATTTTTTTCCCCTCTGGATCCCCAGGAAATATCACAACCTTGGGAATGTCCATCCCTGGGGCAGCATCCACCTCCAGGAGGGGCTTGGTTGTGGGATATTCCCAAATAATCAGCACCAGCACGATGCTCTGCTGACTTGGTGCTCTCTTGGAACCTTGGAATGTTCATGGAATCAGAGAATCCTGGAATGGTTTGGGTTGGAGGGACACCTTGACTATCCCAGCTTCCAAACCCCATCCAACCTGGCCTTGGACACTTCCAGGGATGTGGCAAAAAGATCCCTCGGGTTCTGCTCTGCCCGAGCTGACAAAACACAGAAAACAAAAAAATCTGCCAGCTGAGAAGCAGCCGGAAAATAAAATTTAAAAAAAAAAAAAAAGACAAAGAAAAAAAAAAAAGAAGAACCCAAGCGCAGCACAGGAAATTTTCCTCAAAGAACAACATCTCATTGTCAAATTAACATATTAATAATTAGGCAGGATGAGAACACGGTGTCCCAGGGCTGGCTCTGTGCAGCAGCAGTTGCAGGGGTGCTGTGAGTGTGACATCCTGTGCTTTACAAATGTAATTCCAGCGCTCCCCTCGTTCCCTCTGCACGCTGGCTCCTCTCTGGAGGAGGGGAAGCAGCTGATTCCTGCAGGTTTTTGGTGCCTTGGATTTCTTTGGGGTGTTTGTTTTCGCTCAGGGCTCTTTGAGGAAAGCCCTGAGAGGGAATTGGGAGGTTTTGGTTGAGCTAGGAGCAGGGAAGGGCTGTGGAGGCACCGGGTTTGTGCCTCTGCAGAAAAATCACTTTGCTGCCATCATAGCCCAGGATGGGGAAAATCTGCAAGCAGAGAAGTGACAAGGGAGAAATGAAGTGGCAAGAGGTGCCATTAATCAAAGTGCAGCTCACTGAACTCCTCCTGCTCTCAGATCAAAAGCAAAATGGTTTATCAGTGCAAGAGCCCCAAACCCAGCCCTTCCTGAGAAGATGCTGAAGGTCCCCTTGATGTGAAAAGGGATTGGATTGCCCAGAGCTGGAAGTGCTGAGGGGAGGATGAATTAAGAGTTAATTATTTCCAAGGCTGGTTTTGGGTCACTGCACAATGGCAGGAGAGCAGCCCTGCCTGAACAACCCCTGACAGATGTTGGCAACATCAGCCCAGCTCGGCCTCAAAGGTTGCTCTTGACTTAAAGAAAAGCACGTGGGAAGAAAAGAAAAATGAAGGCAAGACCAGTTTATGCAGGGATACAATAATTGATGGATAATTATGATAAATCCTTGCTTCTGCTCGTGGCAGAGGGAATCTGGGCTCGTGGTGCCAAGTGACACACGCAGCACTGAGCTGTCCTGTTAAAAATAGAGATTAAAAGAAGTGGGAATTGTCTGGCTGGAAAGCCAGAGCAGGGAATTTGCAGAGGCACAGCTCCTGGGCAAGGTGTGAAGAGAGGGGACACGTCTGACTTGCAGTGCCTCAGCTTCTCTGGGCACTGTGTGGATTAATTTACAGGTGGTGCTGAACTGCCAGAGCCACCTCCAGCTCACTTGCTTTTTCTCACAGGAAGACATGAGAGGGTTTTTTGTGGGTTTTGTTTTTTTTTTTTTTTCTTTCCCCAGAGCTGTTGGTCAGATCAATTCTACTCTTTGCTTGAGAATTAATAAAAATAAACCCAAGTCAAATCCAGCCTGGCTGGGAGAAGATGCAGGACAAAAAGCAGCTGAAGGACAAGAATAGCTGCAGCTCCTTTGAATGCCGTGAGAGCCTCGCTCTACCCAACAATTTGCATATTTTCTCCATGCTAATTCATGCACAATCCTCTCCCCTCCTCATTCCAGCCTCCCACTTGGTCCTGCTGTTTCTGTCTCTCCAGGAGAGCTCTGGTGGCACTAAGGATGCTCAAGCCTTTGTATAAAACACCCTTTCACAGCTTCTCGTTTCCAAAACTCACCTAGACAGCGAGGGGATGCCCGGGATCTGGTCTCTAAATTTAATCAGTGCCAACTCTCCTTTTTTGGCCATTTTTATTTTTACCAATCTGTTGTAAACACAGGATTTAAGGAGATGGGGGAGGAACATCTCTTGGGGAGGTGACAGCAGCAGGAGCAACCCAACCAGAGCTGTGACATCTTGTGGAGAGCAAAATCTGTGATCCCAGAGTGACCCTGGGTGGGATCCTGGTCCCTTTTCCCAGCTCCCAGCAGGAACTGGGATGTGCTGGTCCCTGCTGGTCAAAGCAGGGCTGGGGGAGCTGTGTTTGGTGAAAGCCTCCTGGCTCTGTTCTCTATCCCACTCCTACAAATCATGTAGGATTGGCTTTTTTAGGGACAGCCAGGACTCCACCTGTTAGATCACAAAATTCTTTATGTTGAAAAAGACCTTAAGATGATTGAGTGTAAGTGGAGCAAGCCAAGGAAATCCGAGATAAAAAAAGGGGAGTCACAGAGCAGCACGAGGGGCTGGGCCTCTTCCTCCAGAGCAGGGCTGAAAACCAAACCAAAGAACAATTCCCATTTCACAGGCACACGGCAAATCCCACAGCAGCTGCTGCTTTTCCCCTGGGAGCAGCAGGAAGCACATGGACACATCCTGGGTCAGCTCAGGGAGCTGCATGGAGAAAACTCTGCAGCTTCACCTGCTCTCACAGCAGGGCAGAAATTCCAGCCCAGGACAGAAATCCCAACCCAGGACAGAAATCCCAACCCAGGACAGAAATCCCAGGCCAGGACAGAAGTCCCAACCCAGGACAGAAATCCCAACCAGCACAGAAATCCCAGCCCAGGACAGAAATCCCAGCCCAGGACAGAAATCCCAGCCCAGGACAGAAATCCCAGCCCAGGACTGAAATCCCAGCCCAGGACAGAAATCCCAGCCCAGGACTGAAATCCCAGCCTGGGGCAGAAATCCCAACCCGGGACAGAAATCCCAGCCCAGGACAGAAATCCCAGCCCAGGACTGAAATCCCAGCCCAGGACAGAAATCCCAGCCCAGGACTGAAATCCCAGCCCAGGACAGAAATCCCAGCCCAGGACTGAAATCCCAGCCCAGGACTGAAATCCCAGCCCAGGACAGAAATCCCAGGCCAGGACAGAAATCCCAGCCCAGGACTGAAATCCCAGCCCAGGACAGAAATCCCAGCCCAGGACAGAAATCCCAGCCCAGGACTGAAATCCCAGCCTGGGGCAGAAATCCCAACTCAGGACAGAAATCCCAACCCAGAACAGAAATCCCAGCCCAGGGCAGAAATCCCAACCCAGGACAGAAATCCCAACCCAGGACAGAAATCCCAGCCCAGGACAGAAATCCCAGCCCAGGACAGAAATCCCAGCCCAGGACAGAAATCCCAGCCCAGGACAGAAATCCCAGCCCAGGACAGAAATCCCAGCCTGGGGCATTTCACATAAAACCCCACATGCAGGGCAAGGCAGAGCAGCAGCCCCAAACCCTCCAGCCTTCCCTTCCCTGCTTTAAAAGCTGTGGAAACCCCACTGGGATTTCAGCTGCCCTTAGATAATTCCCATTTCCTGGGCTGGCTGCTGAGATTGGTGATTTTCATCCTCCTTTTGCTGCATCCCAAGCTTTGGGCTCCTGGTCCTGCCTTTGTAGGATCTCAGCTGCTGCTGGAATTTGGGATGAGCAGCCCCATCCTCACCCCATAACTGAGCAGGTTTGGGTGCTCACACTTTGTCTCAATAATCTGCTGCTCTTTCTGTGGCTCTTCTAAAAATTCCCCTCAATATTTCACCCGCAGGAGTTACAGCTTTGGAGCTGGAGCACGAAATCAGGGACTTTGTTGTACAAAAAGAGGTGAAAGATTTGCCATGGCTCCTGTGTCTGGCAGTGCCAGAAAGAGTCAGATCCCTCCTCAGATCTCAGCTTTTCCCTAATAGCACATCAAAGCTTCCCTGAGCACTGCAAGCAGCAGTGATTGAGTGCAAATCACAACTTCAAGTCACCTTGAAGCACGAGCAAGGTCCAAGTGAAGTATTTCCAGCAGGGCTTAAGTAAATAAAGTTATTTTATCCTCATTTCTTCCTGCAGCTCTGCATTTCTGGGGTCCATCTGCATGAAGATTTGGCCATGATACCCCAAGATTTCCCAAAACTGCTCCTAGAAGTTAATGACAGACTAAATGGCTGAAGATGAAACAATTTCAGGTCCAGGTTGGATGGGGTTTGGAGCACCCTGGGGTGTGGAAGGTGTCCCTGGCTGATCTTTAATTTCCCTTCCAACCCAACCCAACCCAACCCAATGTGTGCCTTTGGCTCCTTCCCTGGACACCTTTTGACAAAGAACCAAGATGATCAAAGCAGCCAAAGGACGAAGGGCAGAAATTTTGGCTTGGCTTGGCCAGTGCAGGGCTGGGCTTGTGGCACCTGACCCACCTGCAGGGCTCCCAGTGTCACCTCCTGGAGCTCCAACATCTCCTGGAGCTGCAGCTCCAAGCAGGAATTGTTTGAAGAAGCCCCTGAAAAGCAGAGTGAGCCAGATCCAGACTCGTGCATTTCCCCACTCTGAGTTCCAGAGGATCCTGGAGCGAAGGAGAAGGGGAGGATGAGCAAAGTGTCCCCTCCACGCAACAATTTTGGGGATTTGGGGGTTGAGGAGCTCACCAAGAAGCTGGAAATTCTTTTTTTTTTTTCCCCTGAATTTCTCTTGGGATGAGAAGATCAGCAAGAGAAAAACTCCTCAGGTGACATTTCTGCTGCTGTGGAGAAGGTGGCCACTCAATGTTCTCCTCCACATCCCAGCCACCAAAACCAGGTTGGAATTTTGCACTGGAATTTCTCACTGCGAAAATAGAAAAAGAAAAAAAAAACAAAACAAAAACCAAACAAAACCAAAGAAAATATTCCAGGCCTGGAAAATCTCCCCATGATGGGTTTGGATTGTGTTTTTACATTATTTCTTTACCTTTTAAGCATTTCCACTGCTCCTCTGATGAACTTTCCAGGCTCCACAGGGCAGGGGGGTCCTGGGGAAATCCTGCTGAATCAGCTCCAAGAAGAGATTCACATCACGGGGGTTTAGGTGGAAACAGTAAACTTGATTTATTGAAAAAAAAAAATCTATTACATTTATTCCTTTATTACACAGGTTTAAAATATTTAAAAATAGCTCTTATGGGCATTACACTTAAATTTTATGACATGTTTATTGGACTTTGAAGAAATGTACAATACGGCATTTGACACTATATTTTAAAAAGGGCCTTATGTACTAAAAGTTGGTTGTTGGTTTTTTTGTTTTTTTGTTTTTTTTCCATAGGTTTTATTTTTTTTTCTTATCAACATTTGTTCAAGTCAATATATATTAAGGGGAGGAGGGAAAATAAAATTACACAAAAAGAAGGTCTGCAAATACAAGTAGTAATTTTATTGCAATATACCGTAGCTAAGTGGTCTGGGGGGGATCAGAACAGTTTGGAGCTCAGTACAATTACAACACTGTGGAATTCAACAGAGGAAATTTTTTAATAATTTTTCTTTTTTTTTTTTTTTTCTTCTTCTTCAAGCAGAGAAATCAAAAGGGAAAAAAAAAAAAAAAAAAAAAAGCTTCCTTGATGAGAAAATTGAGAACAGAATCCCATGACCTGGGCAGACACAGAGGACAAAATATCACGATATGGCTTTGCTGGGATGTGCAACCTTTCCTGCCCTTCCTGCTGTTGCCAGGGTGACTGAGAAGCTGAATTCCTTCTTTCTTATCCTAAATTCCTTTGCACTGCTCTGCTGCTGGAGTCTGCAGTTTTTAGGGTAGCACCTTTTTGGGGTTTTTTTTTAATTCCCTTAAGTGGGAGAGAGCACGGGGAGGGATGGACACGTTGCTGCTCCCTCCCTTCCTCGGATTCTGCTGCTCTCATTTTGGGCAGGAGGGGGGAAAAGACATCATATATAGGCTTTTTTCACAGTAAATGTGATGTCTTTTCCTTCGTGGTGAAAAATCCCCCTTGAACTGAACGCTCCAAGCCAAAGAATAATAATAATAATAATAATAATTTAAAAACAAAACCCACCTTGCGACAATTATTTTCCAGCTGAGAGACATGAAGAAGGAAAAGGGGGCAAGGAGGAAAAATAAATGGTAAAAGAAGAGGGTGTTGTGAGCCGTGGAAGGAATAAAAAAAAAAAGTGGGAAGAGTAGGAAAATTGCAAATTGCTGGGCAGGCAGCAATTCCTACGGCTCCAGGACACCCAACATCTCCAGAAATTAGCACCACAAACGTTCAGCCACTGAGGACAATCTGCTCTGCTTCCCACCAGGAAAAGGCATGGATAGCCTTGGGAAAACCAAAAAATAATTTAAAAAAATTAAAATTGTAAGGACTTTTTAAAGGTTTTTTTTTTTTTTCCACACGGGCCCATCCAAGGAAGGGGAGGAGCAGGATTTGGACAGAAGAGAGAAGAAGGTGCCATGCATTTATGAGCAGCCAAAATCTGAATGTGCCTGAAAAGCCAAGTGGGAGATTGGCCAGTGGCAGGGTATCCCCAGTGTTGTGTTAAAATTATCAGATAGCACCACAGAGATATGTAAAACTAACTATAAAAAGCACCTTTTTTTTATTCCTTCTTCTTCCTTTTTTTTAGATTTTTTTTATTTTATTTTTTTTTATTCTTGATATTCAGAGAGGACAATTGGATTTCCCCTGCCACTGGGATCTGCCACTGGGAATGGATTCAGTTTTAAATCTTATCGTGTTAAAGGAATGCTGAAAGGAAAAAAAAAAAAAAAAAAGAATGAATTTAAAATAAGCAAGTGGATGAAAAGGCAGAGGCTCAATGCAGATCCTGCTTTTAGACCAGGGGATTTGTAGGAAATTTGTTAAAAAGTGGCTTTAATTTCCTCATTTGAAAGGAATCATTCCAAAAGGCATCTGTGGCTCATCCTGGGGGTCATTCCAAGGCCTCCAGATCCCAGTTTGGGACTGGGAAGAGGCAGAAGTGGGGACAGGAGCTGCTGTCTTCATTCATTCTTTAATTACAGACAAGGTCACTTGCATGGTTTGAAGGCAGAAACATTCCGACATTTCAAATAAAAACACGACACAAATATTTACTCACAAACACACAAAAATAGAAGCACCTTTAAGACACTGGCAAAGAGATGCCCAGTGTGACCTTGAGTCAGCACTTTGGAAAACGTGGAATGAGGCAAACTCAGTGGAGGAACCACGGAAAATTCTGGAATTGGCCAGAATTTCCTTGCTGGAGCTGATCCAAACCTCGTGGAAGGCAACAAAACCTCCAAGGAGCTTCAGATCCAGGATGGCTGGGACTTCAAGGAGCAATTTCAAGTTTTTTCCATTTTTTATTTTTTTTAATTTCCTTAGGAACAAACCAACGCTTCCTGGCGAGAAGAAGAAGAGGAGGAGGAGGAGGAGGAGGAGGAAGGAGGAGGAGTTTGCTGGAGGTGGGCTCAGCTGGGTGGCAGCAGGGACAGGGCCAGGTCTCCTTGTGTGGCTGCTGGTCATGAGATTCCATATCCATCCTGGGAATGGCTGAGGGGGGGGAGGCACAGAGGGGCAAAACCAGGGACACAACAAAATAGGTGGGGAAGGGAAGGGAAAAAAAAAATAATAACCCATCGCTGTCCAGTTTCAGACCGTGCACGTGACGAGGAATTCTTTTTTTTTTCTCCTTTTTTTTTCTTTTTTTTTCTTTTTTCTCTTTTTTTGTTTTTAATTAAATGAGGTTACGAGGTTGCTCATTTGGAGACTAGGTTCAGGTGGCTCTTTTAGCCCAGGAAGCAAGCTGGTCCCACCTCGAATCCAAATTTCTGTGCAGCTTCTCCGAAGTCATTGAACATGATGTCGACTATGGGGACCTGCTCCACTTTGGGGGTGTTGATTTCCAGGATGGTTTTCTGGTAGCCCTTCCTCGCCTGGAATGAAGGAGAAAGGAATTCTGAGGATGCCTCCAAGCCAACATCAGCACAGCTGAATAATCACCACTCTGCTGGGAACGTGGTGTTGATTTTTCTCGGGAATTTTTGGACCCAAATCGGTGTCACCACCACCCAAACAAATTTATTTGCATGTTTAAAATACATGCACTCAGGTCACCACTGAAAAACCCTCCAGACTCTGGAGCAGAAGCAGATCCTGACACTCTAACTCTGCTCCAGCACATTTCCAAGCTGCAATGGGAGCCTGGAAAAAACTGTGCCTGTGGAAGGGTTGTTTTTCCTCCCCCAGGGACGTGGCTGGCTTGTTGAGCAAATGGGAGCAATTGAATTCGAATATATTAGTGAAAAGATCACATTGAAAGTTTGATGGAATTCACAAGGTGCTGCTGTCTTTTTATCATGCCTGGTGGCCACGGAGTTCTTTCCAAAATATAAATAATTATTAGAGGAGCAGAAGTGCCCCCCAAGGGCATACAAAGCTGCACAAACAAGAGAATTTATGGAGCAGCTTTGGGCTCTGCCTTTCCCTGTGATTTGTGTGGCTCGGAAGAACGGGCTGGAGGAGAAGGGCTGCAAGTTCAGGAAAAACATTTTCAAATGATGGCAAGAACATCAGCCCTGGGGCTCCTCTGCCTTCTGTGTGGGGCAGCCCAACCTCAAATCCACAGCGTTTGTGGAGCTCTTAGGATGGAAAAGATCTTTAGGATCATCGAGTCCAACCATGAACCCAGCACAGCCGAGCCCAGCAATTGGAGGGGTTGTAGCACTCACTCCCAAAAAAAGAAATAAAAGCACCTCTAAACTCCTGCTGGAGGTCTCTAAATTCCTAATGGCCATTTTATGGATTTAAGAGTCAGACTAAAATCATCTTTAATGTAGAGAATCTATTGTAAACCCCAAACTCCTACAGTCAACAGATAAATCTCAAATATCCTTAAATCTCAAATAATCCTGCCTGTGCTTCGGGCAGCACCATCTGCCAGGGCAGCAGATGAATCCAATTTATCTGCCCAAAAGGTGGAGATTTCCAGGAGGCTCATCCACTTTAAAAAGTGCAACACGTGGTCCTCCAGCAACCCTAAAATTCAGAAGTGGAAGGGAGGAGAAGGCCCCTTTTTCCCCAAGGATGTTTTGTCAGCAGGAGACACGGAAAACTTGAGGATAAACTTCTCCTGAGTGTTTCCAGAAGGGGGCTGGATGCCCTTTCCCTCTCCAGGAATGTGTTAAAAGTTCTAATCTGATTTCCCTCGTTGCTCCATCAGTAAAAAATCTGTTTGTGCCAGAACAGAAGCATTTCAATCTCAAATTACATGAGGAGATTTTTTTTTCTGTCAAACATCTCAATCTTTCTGTCCTGTGGGCTCCGAGTGCTGCAGTTCCAGAGGGTGGGAATTATGCATGTTTTTACACCAGCAAGCTGGGGCTCAAAATAAATGCAGGCAGCACCTGCTTTGCCAAATTTTTATCTCCTGAGGGCAGAATTTTCAGAGTTTAAACCCAAATCAAGCATCCAAGAGGAGTTAGAAGAAAAGGGAGGACGTGAGGCACCTTTGGAAATCGTGGCTGTGCTTGTGCACCCTGCGAGCAAAAACAAAAATCCCAACCCAGCCCTTGGTGCTTTGCCTCTGAGAATTTCTGAAAGCAGTTTAAAGGATTCTTATCAAACCCTTTCCACATTTCCAAACCCAACTGGGCACCATCACTCGCCTCTCCCCGTGTGAGGAACTGGGCAAGAGAAAAAGCACAGGGAGGCTTCTAAAAGCAGCGTTTTTAGGTAGATAAATTGGATTAATCAGATTAATTTGACTCCTGGAGGTGCTGCAGCTTCCCTTGCCTTTGAGCAGGATCACAAACCCCCAGGGAATCATTTCTTTCCAAATCAGCAAGGTGACAACCCTGAAGCGCCGGAATTTTGGGGGCGATCTGCTCCGGGGAATATGATGCTGGCCAAACACGGGAGGGGACAGAGGCGTCCCTAAAGTGTCCCCAAGGTGTCCCCAAG
The DNA here is from genome assembly GCA_037013685.1 of Acridotheres tristis. Taxonomy (NCBI): domain Eukaryota; kingdom Metazoa; phylum Chordata; class Aves; order Passeriformes; family Sturnidae; genus Acridotheres; species Acridotheres tristis. The sequence continues at coordinate 8,174,855 of CM072904.1, read as the reverse complement.
GTGTCCCCAGGGCCAGGAGCAGCCACGTACCGCGCAGCCGTCCAGGGCAGCTCGGATGTAGGGGTTGTTGTCGTAGGACATCTCCTCGTCGTTGGAGCCCAGGAAGCGCATGGCCTTGTCATAGCTGTTGGTGGTGGCATCGTGCCACGCCACCGACTGGTAGCAGTTGTAGGTGACGTTCTGGCGGGCAGAGGCGCTCAGCAGGCGCAGGAAGGTCATCTGCACCACCCCGATGGGGTTCCCGTCCGAGTCCACGTAGGACAGCTGTGATGGGAAAGGGACAAGGCTGGGCAGGGAGGGACGGGACACACAGCCAGGGGGACAGGGACACACAGCCAGGGGCTCTGGGGGACAGGAACACACAGCCAGGAGCTCTGGGGGACACCAGTGTCACCAGCACACCACAGACACTGCTCCTGAGCTGGGAGCTTTGAGGGACACCCGTGTCACCAGCACACACTGCTCCTGAGCTGGGGGACACCAGTGTCACCACAGGCAATGCTCCTGAGCTGGGGGACACCAGTGACACCAGCACACACTGCTCCTGAGCTGGGGGACACCAATGTCACCACACACACTGCTCCTGAGCTCAGGGACACCAGTGTCACCACAGACACTGCTCCTGAGTTGGGAGCTTTGAGGGACATCAGTGTCACCAGCACACACTGCTCCTGAGCTGGGGGATCTGGGGGACACCAGTGTCACCACAGACACTGCTCTGCTCACCCACGAACGTTTTGTTCTCCTGCTGGATGGGGTGAGGGTGTGAGCAAAAGAATTAAATCTAAGGAGGGCAGAGAAAAAAAAAAAAAGGCAAGGGGATTTCAGCGCTGGTTGCAAGAGGGTGGAAATTTGGGGATATTCTCAAATTTAAGGCAATGTTGAGTGTATTTCTCCAGCTTTTGACGAGGAGGGAAGGTGAATTTCTGTGGGGGCTCAGGGCTTTATTTTCCTGTCCTGTCTGACACGAATTTCTGACTGCTGGGGGTGTTTTGCTCTGACACCCTGGGCTATTCCCCATTTGTTTTCCTGGGCACCAAACCCTGGGGTTTGAAGCAATCTTTGCAAATCCTGGCCCCGCTGGTGAGGACTGGGGGCTGCCCTGCTTGGAAAAGCTCAGCTCAGATAAAGAGAAAATGGATTTGCTGCCCTGTTGTAACACAGATTGTGAATCCCAGTCTTGCACACTGAGATTTGCTCCATTCTGCCCACCAGGCTCCTTCTTCTCCCATGCAGGAGAACATATTCCTACAAAAAAATAAATTATCGAAACCCAATCCCAGCACTTGGGGGATCCAAGGATTTTGTGAGTCTTTCACAGCCCACAAAATGAGTTTTTGCAGGTATGAACTGACTGTGCTTGAGGTGGCATCTCCAAATTACTGCCCTGGATGGACTGAGGGTTTCTTTAGAAACAACCAGGAGAAAAACACAGACACCCAACCAGCGTGGATTTCCTCCAGGTACCACGAACCCTCGAGTCGTGGTGCAGGCTGCAAACAGTAGAAGAGATTGATAACCACAATAAAACACGGAATTAAAAGAGAGAATCCAAATAAATAAAGATACCAACCGGTTGTCAGGATGCTGCTGCACTGTCCTCCTGAGAGTTAAATGTGACTGACCAGGAGAGAGCCACGCATGCCAGGAGGAGCTACCAGAAAACCACCAGCACGTGGAAGGAAGGGGACAAAAAAAACGCCAAGAGCTTGTCACACACCCAGTGTGGCACCACTGATCTGCAGGACCTTCTCTTACTTGGTTTTATTTCAAACCAGTGCTTGCTTTGCAGCCTGGCTGCCTTTCAAGGGGTGTTTTGTTGATCAGCCTGTGCAGATTTTGTGAAGTCCTGTCCCAGCTTTGCAACTGGAGCCACTGGGAGCTGGTTTTGTGCACAACGTTGGCTCAGTTTTGGAAAATCCAATTATTTCCTTTTTTCCTCTGTGCTGGCAGGTGTCATAGGGCTGGGATGGGATGGGATAATGGGATGGGATAATGGGATGGGATAATGGGATGGGATAATGGGATGGATGGCAGGTCTCTTAGAGCTGCTGGGAATTGTGTGTAACACACACAGAAGGGAAGCAGAGAAAACATCTGCAAGGCTCTTATCCCTCTGAACACAGCTTGGCTGCATCCTGAGGAAAGGTAAGGAAGTGGCTCCCAGTGCTCTGTAGCTTTGATTAATGGTGGTGTGGGAGCATCACACCCAGCTGGTTTGGTTCTATTTCATATTTACTGCAGCCCTCTCACTTCAGGTGTCTCCAGAAGAAAGGCAGCATCTGCCCAGCTGTGCAATCTCAGGATTTATTGGGGCAGCACTGGAAATCTTCCCCTCAGATTTGAGGTTCCCCAAAGGTTCAGAACCTCAAGACACCAGGATCTTCTCCATGGAATAACAGGAGCAGAGTTGCACCCAGAGGGGAGCTCAAACTCCTTTTGATTCTGCCCATCCACACACAAATTTCAGCGGATTTTGGATTTACCAGGAAAATATCTCCTCAATGGTTCCAAGCACTGACTGAGGCAAAATCAGAGCTAATAGTGAAATAAATTATTAAATAAATAAAATTTTCATGGCCTGTGTGTTTGATTGTTTTGTGGTTTGCTTAGGTAGGTCTTCCATATACTGGTGGCTTTTTTAAATCTCTCCAAATAGAAAAAGCAGGACAGGTAAAAAAAAAAAAAAAAAAAAAAGAAGCAAGAAAACGACAACACAAAAAGATGGAACACAGAGCAGAAATGTTTTTATCTAAAAAAAGAATAAGCCCTAAGCTCTAGGCTGGCAACTGAGGCTCTAACAGAGCTGGGGAGGAGAGCAGCAGGGGAGATGGAGGAGTGGAGCTACTCGGAACACGAACTGATGAAGTGCTCTGTAATTAAGCTGTGAGTAGCTGCCCTCCAAGGAGCCACGAGGCTGAAGCCTTGGCTTTGAGCTGAGGATGCAGAGAAGGCCCAGAAGCCGTGTCCTCCTCGAGGGCAGCATCAGAGCCAAAGGTGTTTTAGTGGCGATGGGATGCGGCAAACGCGGGGAAACAACAACAACGCAGGGCCTTGGGTTGTTTGCCCTTTAAGGTGGAAGTTGGGGCACCTCAGGATCCCCCTGCCCTGGGGAGGGGACAACTCAGTGGGACACAGCAGAGCATCTCCTGCCCCTGGGCAGGGTGGGTTTGTCCATGGAATCTTTGCCTGTTCCCAAATTCTCCCGGTTTGGCTGAGCTCGTTACGTGCATCCCGCTAATTGTGCAGGAATGATGAACCAGGGGGACATTTCCGTGGCTTAGGACACAAATGTGACATCCCTGCCCAGGACTGCTCACTGTGGGAATGACAAGACAAGAAACCAGAGCTTTCCCTGGTTTATGCCTTGCTGACATCAAATGTTGTTTGACCTTAAACAGCTCATCCCCCATGAAAAAAAAAAAATCCTTAATTGTGACTCAGTCAAATTCCTTTCCACTAGGCTGGGCTGGAAATCTTCTTTAAATAAATGACTTTAGTTCTCCCAAGCTCTGAGGTCAGCATGGGAGCCCCAGTGTGGTTCACCTCCATATGGGAAACAAAATCCTCTGGGAAAACCTGTCCTGGAGAGGCCAGGGATGTGCAGCTCCACCCCCTGGGTGACAGCACCGTGCCCAGCTCCGGGCTGGGGCATCATTTTAGGGATCTCTTGGGGTAAGGCTGCACTGCTGGGGGACAGTGACAAGGGGACAGCAATGTGGGGACACCCAAAATGGGCCCTGACGAGGAGACAGCAACAGCTCTCCCTGGGATGGAGCATTCCCTGTGGGATGCAGTACTCCCTGTGGGATGGGACATTCCCTATGGGATAGAGAACTCCCTGTGGGATGGAGAACTCCCTGTGGGATGGGACATTCCCTGTGGGATGGGACATTCCCTGTGGGATGGAGCATTCCCTGTGGGATGCAGAACTCCCTGTGGGATGCAGAACTCCTGCAGGGCTCTGTGAAGCCAAACCTGCCCCAGGGTCCCTCAGGACTCCCCCGTGTCCCTTTCTAACCCTGGGCAAAGCTCATCTCCCACATTCCCAGTCAGGCAGACTGGAATAAAGCCCTCCAGCAGCTTTGGGCTCCGTCTCAGAATTCCACCTTAAACATTTCCGTGTGCCTGGCAGGGGGGTTAGTCCAGCATGCAGAGGGCAGCAGTGTGGCCATACCAAAGCAGGTGACAAGCTCTGATTCAGGGCCAGGGTTAGCCACTTACCAAGGACCCCCGCTTGTATTGACTATACCATGTGGAAGGCTGTTCTTTGGGCCAACGAGCCATTTTACTCTGTAAAATATGACAGGGGGTTAAAGGAAACTGCAAGCACCAGGATGTTTCTTACCAGTTTACCCCGCTTGAATTCACTGAACCACGAGCCTGGGTTTTCCTTGGGCCAGGAAGTAATTCTAGCCTAGTTTGTGGACAGCAAGGAGGGAAGAGAGAAAGAAAAAAAAAAAAAATCAAAATTAAAAACTACTTTCATTCCAGAGTCTGCATGTCTTATTGAAACTGTCCAACTTGCTTTAAAATGGTTTTTAATGATCTTTATACATCAGCAATGAGAGCAGAAGGTGGCTGTGAAGCAGAGGAGGAGGAGTGGTGCTGCTCTGGCACCAGCCTTTGCTAAGGGCTACCTCTGCCTCCAAGGAGCTTGGGATGTAAATCCAGCAGCGACAGGAAAATTCAAAGGAAAGACAGAGAGGGGAAAAAGGAAAAGGTGCACTGATCTTCATGTGCAGGAGAAGCCTGGTGCCTCCCCAGTGCCAAATCCAGGTGCTGTGGGGCTGGGAAAGGCAAAGGAGGTGATGAAGGAAAAGCCTCTGCCTGCTGCTGTGTCTGAGGTGCTGGACACACAGGATGGAGCTGCAGGTACCCAGAGTGACACAGAGTGACCTGGACAAGGAATCAGCCATCAGAGCATCCTTCAGGCAGCCCCAGCTCAGCAGCTGAAGCAGCTTTTTTGATTCAGAGCACAAGGAAGCAGCGTGGCTGCTCCCTCAGCCTCCCACAACGGCCTCATTTGTGCTGGAAATGTCTCCAAAAACAACAGCCCGGCTGCAGATGCCCGGGAATTGTCCTTCCCTTTGCAGAGCAGACCCCAGGGTTTGTGCTGGGGGAGCAGGAGCTGAGAGGAGCCAGGACTGAAACTCTGCTCTGGCTCACCACAAACCCACTGAGTCACCACCAGGGCTGGGGTGGTGGCTGCTTGCATCCCTCTGGATGGGAGAAGCTTTTTCTTATGGATCCCAGCATGGAATTTGTATTTGAGGAGTGCTGCAGCTCCACAGAGCCCCTCACTGAACGTGCAAAATCATGGCCAGACTCTGCTTTTTGAGCTGTCAAATTTTGAGGAAAAACACAGCACATTGATGCAAAGGAAGAGGAAATCCATCTCCTTTTCAAACAGCCCCAAGAAAAACTCAGGGAGGATTTATGTCATGTGTGATTTGTCTTGTGCTGACACACATTTCTGGTGGATGAAATGCAGCAGGAGAACAGCTCAGCTTTGTCACAGCTGGAGCACAACTGTGACACTGGCACAGCTCCCCCCAGGCTGAATTGTTGTGTTTCTGCTTGGCCAGTGCCACAGCTGCTCCCCAGGCAGAGAGAAGAGCAGCTCTGCAAAACAGAGTGCAGGGATACAGGACAAAAATGATGGGCATGGCTGAGCCAAGAGCACCATTGCACAAATTACTTCATCAACCTTGAGCTCCGAGCCTGCTCGCAATCATTTAGGATCATTTACCCACAAGGAACAGCAGGAAAAATGACAGGAGGTAAACATTTATCTGCTCTGCCTGGAGACACAGAGAGAGGGGAGGGGAATCAGTGGGGCTTGGGCATGCAGGCAGTGGAGCAGGGCTGTGGGAAGGAAGGAGTTAAACAGAGCTCCCAATTCCTGCACCAACACACACCCCTGCCTTGGACAGCAAAGTTCGAAAAATTAAGGTTTTAGCATTTATTATGCCTGGGAAATCATCAGAGGTTTGTCCCAAATCACAGCTTACATCTGATTTTCTCTTTGCCAACATTTTCTGTGTTATTTTAGAAGGTGATGTGTGACAAAGGAACATTCTGGATCTTTGATCCTGTCCAATCCTCCTGAAATTGGCTGCCTATGAATATTCATATCAGGAAACCATCTATCACCAGGATAGAGGGGAAAGCCAAGGTGCTGTGCACTTACTCCTTCAGATTTCTTATCAGGGAAGATGCAGGTCTCTCCACCAGCTGTGAAATTACAGTAAACTTTGAAAGAGTCCCTGGAACACCCTTGGTTGGGATCAACCCAGTATTCACCTGGATGAGGGGAGAGAAGGGAAGAAAGGATCAGGTCAGAGGCCACTTCAGCAACCTCCTCACCTGGCATGTCTCACCTCTCATGGGTTATTGTTTGTGTGTGGTTTAAAAAAAAACTACATATAAATAATACACATGCCAATTATTTAGATGTAGTTTTTCTGGTGCCAGCTGAAGAGGATTTTTCATTCCATATTCCCATTTTTAGAACAGAACATTTAATCTGGGAGGGCTGTTCAATGATACCCAGCCCAGCTCTACATAATTCTTCTCCACCAGCCACAACCCCCACGGAATCCCCAAATTCCTCCTTTTCCAAGCCTCATTTCTGCATCCAGAAATCCCCACATCCCCTCTCTCCCAGGACACACCATCTGGGAAATCAGGGTGGCAGAGCTGCAGGTCCTTGCAGGTGCGTGCTGGGTTGTGCTGAGTGCCCAAGGGATGTTTCATCTGCTCGATTTCCAGTTTCAAGGAGTTCAGGGAGCCAAAAATCTCCTCCATGCCATCAGCATAGTCCATGTAGTTGTCAGCATTCCCATCATCCAGCAGCTGGCTGGCATCAATGTTCCTCCTGGTCCTCTTGGCAGCCTGGATGGGCAGGGGCTGGATGACTTCTCCAGGAGGACCCTGATTTTTTTGGGGGGAAAAAAAAAAAAAAAAAGACAATTTCTCTTTCCATTGGGAAAAGGACAGGAGACATGAACAAAGAAGCAATATCCTAAAATACACATTGGACATGGAGAACACCCGTGGATGGTGCTGATAAAACCTCTGGATTCAACATTTTCCACCTTCTTGTCCTCTTCCCGTTAATAATTCCTCCCTTCCCATCCTGCTTTTTCCCCCAGTGTCTCCAAGAGATTCCAACCCATTGCTAGCATTGGCAAGGAATCTTCATCCTGAGATTTTTCTGCTTCCCAGATTCCAGCACCCATGAAATCTGAACCTTGTTTCGTGCTTCACCTCGTGGCTTCTACTTACAGGAGGTCCTGGGGGCCCTGGAAGTCCTGATTCACCCTTTGGACCTGTGGGACCCTGGATGGAAAAACAAGGGAAAATCAGGATTCACCCCAGAAAATTCACCTGGTACTTCAATCACATCCCAAACATTATTTTAACTATGCCTGAAACTTCATTTTTGTCCCTTCAGGCACACAACAGGAGTCTCCCCGTACCCACATCCCAAGAAAATGGAATTTATGTTTGTTTTTGGTGTTTAGGTAAAGATAAACACCTGGAGTTACAGTCAGATTTTTCTTATACTTCCCACAGAATGCATAAAATCTTAAACTCTCCGAACCAATCCAACAGTTTTGCAAGTCAAATAAAATCTTCAAATTAATAAAACATCAAACTCTGGATGGCAAAAAGCCACTAAGAAGTTGCCCAAAAGAGGAATTTTTAGCTGCCTGCACAGCAGGTTTGCTCCACCAAGTTCCAGAGTCTCATTTCTCACTGAGTTCTTCACTTTCCAGCTTCCCACATCCCGTTTTTCTCGGGCTATTTGTCACCCCTCCACTCTCCAGCAGCAGCTTTTCTCCTCAGGACTAAGCACTGGATTGTGATCTGTGCTGCTCTGCTCTTCAGGGAAGTGCAGTGGTGGCACAGAATCCGTCCCCAGTTATCATTCCTGGGTTTAGGCAGAGTTTGTTAAGTCCTCTCTGCTCATTGCATTCGTTTTACTGCTGAGGGGAGTCCCAGCGTGTCCTACACTCAATAAAAATGATAAAACCCCCTCAGCCTCTTCCCTGAGCTGTGCCCATACTCACTGAGGAGCCTTTAGCACCTTTGGGACCAGGGGGACCCTGTGGAGAGACAAATACAGAAAGGAGTCAGCTCAGTTCCAAGCAGAGAATTCAGAAAGGGAATTTTTAAAAAATTTTACTCTATTTCCATTTTCCCCATCCACTTGAGCTGGGTGTTGCTTTTATTTGCCAAGAGACAAAAAGGTTTTGTGGCAGAGCTCCCCATTCCTGCCCCAGTGGGGACTGGGAAAACTGCTGGAATGTGGGGCTGATCCCAGCTCCGTGCTCAGGACACTCAGCTGGGCACCCCAGGGTGCAGCACGAGCCCTTTGGGCATCCAAAATAATGATAAAAATCAACAAAAAGGGCAAGAAATCCCCATGGGATTGTGGATATTCCAAAAGAAAAGTGGGGAGGGAAACAGGGTGGGACAATTTCCCAGTGGCCATCTCCCACATCCCTTCCAGATCCTTCCACTGGGAGGGATAATGGGATGGGAATTCCTGGAACTCATCCAAGTGTTTTTAAATGGCTCAGCTGAAAATAAAAAAACAAAAAACCCCAACATTGTGACCAAGATCCTCCTACAGCCAGGGCTGTGCTGGGCATTCCTGGGAGCACAGGAGTGGCTCCTGAGGGTCTGTGCAGCTCCCAGGGAATTCCAAGGTCGTGGATTGTCACCTACCGGCAATCCTGGGGGCCCTGGAGGTCCGATGGGTCCAGAAGGACCTGTGATACCCTAAAAAATAACAGCAAATTAATTGAGCTGCAATTCTGGCCGAAAATTACACACCCAAAGCCCTGCACACAGGTGACCACCCAGTTTTGGAGCTTTACCTGGTTTTTAGAGCATGGACGAAGGAGCTTCTGTCTCATTTAGGCTCACACTTTTAAAAATCAGCCCTTGAGATGAATATTTAATGGCACCATCCCTACTCAACTCTTTCATACAATCCTTGAGAATCTGCTTCCCACTAAAATGGGTCATTTTGGAGCAGATCCATATTTCACACATAGAATAAGCCACATTAATACAGAAAACATCCCTCAAAGACTGCCAAGGATCCAGGGTTGCCCATCTCTGCAATGCTCCAAAGCACATTCCAGGAAGGAAAGGTATGGAATTGTATTTTATGGAATATTTACCTGCTCTCCTTTGGGTCCTGCTGAGCCCTGGGGGCCTGGGAGACCTCTGTCACCCTTTTCTCCCTGCTCTCCTGGTGGTCCAATAAGACCAATTAAACCTGGGTGACCCTGGGGGAAAAGAGCAGATGTTAATTAGGATTTCTGACTGGAGAGAGCTGAGACATTTCTAGATCCAATCCCAAACATCTGAGAGAGGTGAAAGGAGTTTGTAGCAATCCCTGACAGGTGGAAGTGGCAGAATGGAGCAAAATAGGAGATTTTTACAGCAGAAAATTCTACAAATATAGAAAGAACCTCTGCACTGGAGCAGCTGCTCATTCCTTGGGGTTATATAAATATATATATGCCAGAAATGGATATAGGGTGGAGAATCACCCCAAAAATGGGCCAGGGCTCTGCACCTCCACACTCACCCCCAGCTCAGCTCCTTGGGGCACACTCAGAGTGCTGCAAGTCTCCTCTGAAGCTGTCACTGGGGCTGGTGACAGTCCCCAGGACCCCTGTGCAGTGTCCCCACACCCCAGCAGGCACCAGGCAATGGCATCCTGTGTGCATTCTCACCTTCTCTCCTTTAGGACCAGAATCTCCTTTCAGACCAGGCAAACCAGGAGGGCCCTTTGGGACACAGAGGGGAAAACAAAAGAGGGAATGAATTCATGTCACACTCATTCATGCAGTGCAAAAACTCCTGGAATTGGGTGCTCTGGACATACCATTGGGCCTGGGGGACCATCTGGGCCAGGGGATCCCGGGAGACCTTGTTCACCCTGGAAAAAAAATGCAATTCCCTCATTCCCAGTGCCAGCAGCGCTCCCAGCTGGGAATATTCTGATTATTCACCTGTGCCAGGGAATGTTTGTCCTGGCTTTTCACAGATGGCAAAAGCAAAAGGATTTCTATTCCTTCCATGCTCAAATCTCTGCTGGAAAAGGGACTTTGTGGGTCAAGGAAAATCACTCCTGGAGAGTGGCTGAAGAACCAAGGCTCAAATGAAAGATGTGGGAGATGATATTCACCATTCCATTATTGCCATGAAATATGTTTTATCTGCTGTCAGGCATCCCAGCATGGACAGAACACTGGGAAAAGGCATCTTCCAAGCAGGTGGGACACAGGAACAAACCTGAGCTTTCCCAAACTGGGAATACTCACAACTGGACCAGGAATCCCACGAAGGCCATCGGGGCCAGGCTTCCCTGGAGCACCTTGGGGACCAATGGGCCCAGTTTTCCCAGGAGGTCCTTCCAAACCAGCTTCTCCCTGGATGAAGAGGCAGGGAGTTGGATTTGTGTTGGGACATCCAATGATTTTGTGAGATGATGCCAGGATGCCACAGAGGGGATGCAGATCCATGCAAAGCACATGAAACTTTCTGCTCCTTGATTTTCCTGCTGCTCCCTCCACCTCATTCTCCAAACTCCTTCAGTTCCCAGGAGATTCCAATTCCTTGCCTGAATTCCAGCAGGAGCCACCCTTTGATTCTGAGCTCTCCTGGGTTCAGGGACCCCCATCCATCCTCCCTCCTCTGTGCTGCCACAACAGGATCTGTAATTTCCAATCCCATCTCCATTTCCCCACCCAAACAATCCCAGCCCATTAAAGCCGTGTCTGCCCTGGGAAAGGACACGGGGCTGTGCACACCCCATTATTTACAACACATTCAAGTGCCAAATATAGCACTTGCATGTTTCAAACGAAGGAAAACATTCCCATGACCTTACCAAGCCCTAATTATCCCCACAGAGCTTGTTAAGGGCTGGAACATCAGCTCAGATTCGAGACCAGTGGCCCCAAATTTGAGCTAATTTGTTGTAACACGCAGCAAAATCAACTCCCTGCCTTGGCAGAGGGAGCAAGGACACAGCACAAGTGAAATCCCATTCAGCTCTCACCTTGGCTCCTTTCTCTCCTTGCCTTCCTTCAGGACCAGCTGGACCAGGAGGGCCCTAAAGAAAGCCCAGAATAGATGGAAAACACAATTAGATCCTGCTGATCTGCAACGGTCCATTGGAATTAGCAAAATGATGCTCCAGCCCCAGGGAAGGAGACAAAATGGAGACAAATATCCCTGAAAAGCTTTTTAAATTAGCTCCTTGCTAAATGAATCCCTGGGTTTTGGCAGCAAGGGAGGAAGAGCAGGAAAATCCTCATCCTTGGATTTTCTTTGGGCTGTTCACATCTTTAAAAAAAAATCCATGGGATTTTCCTGGCAGCTTCCCATCAATTTCCAACGGCTGTGGGTGGTGCATAATTTTATTTTTTTTTAATTATCACATATTTTACACAGCATTTACACAGCATTTATTGTAGGCTTAGTAACAACATGAGTTTTTAAAAAGTTAATAGGAATGCATTTGGGAAAACGTTCCTAAAGAACCAACTCACCCTTTTCCCAGGGGGTCCAGAGGGGCCTGGCTCTCCTGTGGGTCCAGGGGAACCCTGCAGGGAGAGAGGGGAAGGGAATGAGCCATGAGTGCCCCGGGATGTGGGAAAGAGCAGCCAGGGATCCATGGAGGGATGGATGGATGGATGATGGATGATGGATGGATGATGGATGGATGATGGATGATGGATGGATGGATGATGGATGGATGGATGATGGATGGATGGATGGATGATGGATGGATGGATGGATGGATGATGGATGGATGATGGATGGATGGATGGATGATGGATGATGGATGGATGGATGATGGATGGATGATGGATGGATGGATGATGGATGGATGGATGATGGATGGATGGATGATGGATGGATGATGGATGATGGATGGATGATGGATGGATGATGGATGGATGATGGATGGATGGATGATGGATGGATGATGGATGATGGATGGATGGATGGATGATGGATGATGGATGGAGGATGGATGGATGATGGATGATGGATGGATGGATGATGGATGGATGATGGATGATGGATGGATGATGGATGGATGATGGATGATGGATGGATGATGGATGGATGGATGGATGGATGATAGATGGATGATGGATGGATGGATGATGGATGGATGATGGATGAATGGATGATGGATGATGGATGGATGATGGATGGATGGATGATGGATGGATGATGGATGGATGGATGGATGATGGATGGATGATGGATGGATGATGGATGGATGGATGATGGATGGATGGATGATGGATGGATGATGGATGATGGATGGATGATGGATGGATGGATGGATGATGGATGATGGATGGATGATGGATGGATGGATGGATGATGGATGGATGGATGATGGATGATGGATGGATGATGGATGGATGATGGATGGATGATGGATGGATGATGGATGGATGATGGATGGATGGATGGATGATGGATGATGGATGGATGATGGATGGATGATGGATGGATGATGGATGATGGATGATGGATGATGGATGGATGGATGATGGATGGATGATGGATGATGGATGGATGATGGATGGATGATGGATGGATGATGGATGGATGATGGATGGATGATGGATGGATGGATGGATGATGGATGATGGATGGATGGATGATGGATGGATGGATGGATGACACAGGAGGGAATGAGATCCTCAGTGGGCAATTCCCACTGGGAAATTCTGATGGGAATGAGGGGCTTGGTGTCCCTGGAGGTGACACAGAGCCATGGGCACTGTGGGGCACAGCTCTCATCTCTTCAGGTACTCACAGTCTGTCCAGGTTCACCATCATCACCTTTGTCACCAGGGGGACCATCTTGACCCTAAAAAGGAGGGGAAAAAGGAACAAGGAGTTGGTTTTAGGCTGTGAGTGGAGCTGAGCAGAGGAAATGCCAGGGGAGCTGCTGGGAATGAGCAGCACAGTTGAGTTCCACCAGAGCAGGAGGAGGAAGCTCTGTGAGACCAACACTTACAGCTGGGCCAGGCTCTCCAGGAGGACCAGGGTCACCAGGGAAACCAACTGGACCCTGCAAAGTGAGAAGAATATTCCCAAGTCAGAGATGCTGTACGTGGAGAGCACCAATGAGCCACGGGGAGCCACCCCATGGAGTAAAATCCCAATTTCTACAATCACAACCCATCTTTGCATTTCAGTGTTTCCACCCTGTCCCAGCCAGCCCAGATCTGCATCCTGGCTACCAGAGCTCCAAAGGCAACGCTGGCACTTCCATCCCAGTTTTTCAGAAATCCTTTGGCTGGGTGACAGCAGATTTGGGAACGTGCAGATTGGAAGGTTTTGCTTTTGCAAATGTGTGACATTTTGCACAGGAGGAGCCTCTCAGAGCATTTAATGACTGAAACACTTCACCATTCTTCCCCATCCAATGTCTGTCGGGTGCTTCACATGATTCCAGGAGCAGCCTGCAACCCATCACAGATATCCCAAATCCCATCTGTTAGGAGGGATGACTAAACCCCTCTGCCTCCTCTGTTTCTTTGTGCCATCTTGCATTATCTCATCATCAATTCCAGGCATCAGAGGAGCCTGCAAGATAAACCCTATACTATTGTCCCCTAGTAAAATTATCAGAGTTCCACTGGCTTCAGCAGAGCTGTAGAAATTAGCAGCAGCAGGGAGCTGGGTGTGCAGGTACAGCTCCCAAATCTGAGAAATCTCCTTGATCCCGTTTTGGAAGCTCTGCTGTGGTGCAGAAGACCTTGGAAAGCCATAAAAACAAAAGTGACCCTAGTGCAGCTCCTCTCCGTGGGGTGAGATTCCTGACAGCCTGCAAAAAGCACTGAGAATTCCAGCATTTCTGGGAAATATGGTACAGTTGGGCATTTCCCTCATCAGCACCCTAAAGAAGGGAGCTGAGATCTGGCTGAATCACCAGAGGAGCAATTCCATGGTAAGGAAACTATTTTAAATTTCCACAGAAACATCTTTTCATGCAGAAATCTCTGCTGGGAAGGCAAGGAAAGATGGAGGGGGTACTTACAGGGCTGCCTTTGGGGCCATCATCACCTGGTGGCCCTTTGGGGCCAGGTGGACCAGCAGCCCCAGAGGGACCTGCTTCTCCCTTTTCACCTCTTTCACCTTTAGGGCCCTGTAAAGGAAAAAAAACTTTTATTATCCAGGGAAAAAAAAAACAAACGAACTCTACTGATCTCTAATTATCCTTCAATCAGTTGTGAGCAAGAAGCTCTATTTGTGTCTCCAAACACAAGGACATGATTTAACAGTCCCTTCCCACAAGGACTGAGTGGTGCTCATGGTGTTCAGTCGTGGGTAGCCCAGATTTGGTGACTAAACGTGATCCTATAAATACCCAGGAACGTGGCAATGTGTCATCAATACCCCAAATCCAGCACAGGGCTGCTTCAGTCCCTGCTGTCCCATGAACATCCCAGGGGGCACTTACTGGGAGGCCAACTTCTCCAGGGAGACCAGGCTCACCAGATTCCCCAGGTTCACCCTGCACAGGGAAAAAGAAAATGGAAATATTCACATTCCTGCAGTTTTCTGCTGGCACAGCAAAGCCACCGCACGAGTGCTGTGACAAACTCTGCTTTACCTTCTCTCCTACAGCTCCAGGATTTCCTATTCCCCCAGGAGGACCCTGTGGACCATCAGCTCCTGGTGGCCCAGATGGACCCCTGGGTCCTGGTGGGCCTGGTGGACCCTGAGAGAAAAGGAGGACAAATTTCAGGGGGCGTTTCTCAGAGCCATGGCAGTGAGGAACAAAGCAATGTGGAAGCCCCTTACCATCTGCCCAACGTCACCTGTTTCTCCCTTCTCCCCAGGTGGTCCAGGCAGGCCCTGTGGAGGTGCAGGGGGTGAATTTTAGCTGTGAACATCTCAGGTGAGCCCCAGATTTCATCCCTCTAAACCCTCCCTGGATGCTGCAATTTACCTGCAAGCCCACGGGGCCAGGGGGACCAGGGAAACCTCGGGGTCCTTCGTCACCTTTCTGACCAAAGAGCCCTTGCTGGCCTCGGGGCCCGGGCTCTCCATCAGCTCCCTGCAAGGAAAGGGAGTTTAGGTGTGATCAAAGGTCTGAGATCAGGTCTGATCAAAGGTCTGATCAGCCCAGGACAGATGTGGGGTCACACAAACCCCATCCCAGCACCCCCTGTGCCAGGCAGGAATCGGTCCAGTGCTTCCCAGGAGGCTTTTTGGGGGAAAAAATATTTAAAAAAAGGGATTTTTGCAAATGGGGGTGATACTCACAGCTGGGCCAGGCTGACCAATTGGACCCTGGGGACCGGTGGGGCCTGGGGGACCCTGTCCCAAAAAAAGAAATGTCAGTGTTAGGGGCAGAGTGACAAATTCACCTGGAAAAGGTGAATTCCTTCAACACAATCTCCATTCAAACTGCATTAATTCCCAAAACAGAGAGAAGAACAGGGTCAGGTCTCCTTGGACACCCCACAATTCCTCAGCCCTGGTGCCAGTGAAGAGCAAACACATCCAAATATATTTTTGCTGCAGCAAAGCAATGCCAGCACTCAGCCCTAACTCTGGGTAACTCTGGGCAGTGCATAAAGGGTGTGGAACTGGAATTATCACAGAATTACAGGGTGGTTTGGGTTGGAAGGGACCTTTAAAAATCTCCTGGTCCACCCCTCTGTCATGAGCAGAGACATCTTCAACTAAATCAGAGAGGGAACTTCAGCCAAAGACCCAAGTTTGATGGCAACACTGCCCATGTTTCACAGATATTTCCATGCTAAGTGGGTGATGTGGAAATATCTCAGTGTTCCTGGGAGATGGAGGCTCCCACTTGAGCCTCTCACTTTTTTTTTTTACATCATGTGGGTATTTGATGAAGCACAGGAGATGAATCAACATTAGAAAACGATATAAATTTCATTTCTATTTCCAGCAAGTCACACCATGAACCACACTGCAGAGCAGCAGCTCCAGCAGAGCTGCCCCCACTCACCTGCTCCCCCTTGTCACCTTTGCTGCCCTTCTGTCCAGGCTCCCCAATCTCACCCTGCCAGGAACAAAGGGACACCATTAATCCCTCACCACTTCCACATCCCAACGTCCCAGCCCTGTGTGTCTGCACCCTCAGCACAAATCCCACAGGGACACGCCAGAGTGGGCTGAATTCCCACTCTCATGGGAAGAGATTCCAGAGTTTTGGCCACTCCAGGTGCAACCAAACCCTTTTCCATCCCACAGTTTCTCGGCTGCATCTTGCAGACCCTTTGAGCAGCCACGAGGGATTTCTCCCAGCTGATGTTTCCTGGGAATCCTCCACTCCAGAGGGGCTTAATGAGAGAGGGGGCAGAGAGAATTAATTTGGAGAGGCTGGGTGTCTGTGAGCAGCCACCTGCTACAGGTTTGGGGCAGGCAAACTGGATTTCAGGGAATTTCGTGGCTGGAAGAGCACACGGAGCCCCATCTGCTCTGAGTTCCATAAAATCCCCCAGCAGCACATCCCACCCAACTGTGGGATGCACACCACGGTGGAAACATCACCCAGTTCCTTGCCACAGTGACCCCAGGCAGCAGGAGCTGTCCCCACCTTGTCTCCATCCTCTCCAGGAGGTCCAACAGGACCTGCAGGGCCGGGCAGTCCCACGGGGCCCTGGATGCCATCCCTGCCAGCCGGTCCTTGGGGACCCTTCTCCCCCTGGAAGCAGAAAAACAGGCAGGTCACACCCCCAGCTCTCCAAGAGAGCCTTTCCAGCCCATTAAGGTTTTATTCACATCCTGGCTGGACGGGCAGGAACAGCAAAGCCGGTTCCAGCTGATATTTCATCTGTGCTCCTTGTCTGAAATGAGACTGAACTTCTGTCTTGAGGGATAATGAAAAGAACAAACAAATGTAAGCAGTGACTACCCCGATCACAGCTGCAATTTCACTGCTACAGCAACATAATCTGATTTAATCTGAACCCTTTGCCATCTCTGTCTGGATGACAAACAAGACCTCAAGTAATTTTTACTCCCACGAGCCAGTTTTTGCTGATTCTGGTCCTGGCTGCCCCAGCACTCACTGCTGCTCCTTCTCTGGCTGACCCCCAACTAAGGGGGGTTCTCAGGAGGCCCATCCTGAGATTCTGGACAAATAAAACCACCTGAAGTGAATAAAACAATCTCTGTGTCAACATCTTCTTGTACTCCTTTGAGCAGGAGCCTCCAATCAAATTTGTTTGTTTACAGGAACTGAACAGTGAATATTTTCCAGTTTCCTCGCCCATAATTGAATTGCATCCGAATCCTGGGTGCTCTCCTCTAAATAAATTAGATGCCACATAAATTGTTTATTCATCCCTGCCCTGACTGACACACTCAGCAGGACAGATGTTCCTAAAACTGATTCACCAGGAAATTCTCACCTCTGGATTCGCTGCTGGAGTTTCTAGCAAAGCAGCAAGCGTGGCTGGTAAATATTTCTGATATCAATCAACCACCACCATAATGGTGACATCACCAAAGCCACCTCTGTGCTGGTGGGGCTGGCTCAGTTCTCTGCCCACAGGGCTGGCTGTTTGTCACCAGGAGGGGACACAGGCTGTGTCACCTTTTCAGCCCCCAGGTCTTCTCACTGCCTGGGGTCACAGCCACGCTTGATGGCAGAGGTGCCACCAAGATGTGCTCAGGATGAGAAAATTCCTTTCTAATTGAATTATGAGTTGAATTCCTTATTTTTTACACTTTAAATCTCCACAAGGACTGGTTCCACTCTCTGCTCCCTCCTGCACACACCTCCAGCTGTCCCACAATGGTTCATCTTCCTGCTGGTACTTACTGGAGCTCCCTTTTCACCTGCAGGTCCTGGAGGTCCCTGAGGGCCAGGTCTCCCTGGCAATCCTATAGGGCCAGCTGATCCTGCAGGGCCACGCTCCCCAGGAGAGCCCTGTTGGGAGGAGGAGGAGGAGGAAAAGAGCATTAATTGCACTATCAAGCTTCAGCCATGCCCAGACAGAGAGAAATCCAAGCTCTTCATCCATGTTTGTGCACATTTGATGGGATAACTGCCACGGGAAGAGTTGGTACCACCAGCCTAAGGGGGACTGCAGATTGGTTTTTTGAATTAAAATCAAATTAAAGCAAAGGCCGAGTTCTCCTCTGGATGGTGCAGAGAGCTCAGTTCCTGGGGACACATAAACATTCTGGAACAAGAGCAAGAGGCACTTCACAGCCAGCAGGGAGGGTTGGATGATGGATGTTTCCTTCCAGGAGGGCGGCCCTGAGCAGGGATCTCGAGTGGAGACAACTTCCAGAGGGAAAGCAGGTGGATTAAAACCAAATCCTGCATGTGCTGAACCCCTGCAGCTCCCTGAGCCTGTCACGTACATCCACAGCTGACCCTACAGAATGACTGAGCTGTTCCACCAGTGCCTTGTAAAATAAAGGAACATCCAGGGAAATGGAATTAAAGGAACATCAGGAAAAGGGGGATAAAGGCTGGAGCTGTGACTAACCCTGGCCTGGCCCTGCCAAGCTGTAAATGGTGGTTCCTGCAAGGACAGGGATACTCACGGCTGGGCCTGGAGGGCCTGGGGGACCTTCGTTGCCTTTCAGCCCTGGAGAACCCTGGAGGAAGGAAAACAAAGTTTTTTGTTGTTTGGGGAGGTGGACAACTGGGAATTCTCCATTTGAAGGGAGCCAGCAGCCTCTACTCACAATGGGGCCGGGGAGGCCTCGCTCTCCAGGGAATCCTCTCAGTCCTGGGGGACCGTCCTTGCCCGGGAGGCCAGCGGGGCCAGGATCCCCCTGCAAGGACAGGGACAGAGAGCTCAGCACCTGCAGGTGCCATGGAGGCCCAGCCCGTCCCCTCAGCCTCCACTGGCGTGAGGCACAACCTCCATTTCTCTTCTGGACCATCCCATGGAGGCCCAGCCCATCCCCTCAGCCTCCAGAAGCTCCATTTCTCTTCTGGACCATCCCATGGAGGCCCAGCCCATCCCCTCAGCCTCCAGAAGCTCCATTTCTCTTCTGGACCATCCCATGGAGGCCCAGCCCATCCCCTCAGCCTCCAGAAGCTCCATTTCTCTTCTGGACCATCCCATGGAGGCCCAGCCCATCCCCTCAGCCTCCAGAAGCTCCATTTCTCTTCTGGACCATCCCATGGAGGCCCAGCCCATCCCCTCAGCCTCCAGAAGCTCCATTTCTCTTCTGGACCATCCTTTGGTGGCTCAACCCAACTTCACTGCCTCCATAACCTTCATTTCTTTCCTGAACCATTCCATGGAGTCCCAGCCCATTCCCTCAGCTTCTAAAACCTCCATTTCTTTCCTGAACCATCCCATGCTGGCCCAACCCATCCTCTCAGCCTCCAGAAGCTCCATTTCTTTCCTGAACCATCTCATGGAGGCTCAGCCCAACTGCTCAACCTCCACAATCTTCATTTCTTTCCTAAACCATTCCATGGAGTCCCAGCCCATCCTCTCAGCCTCCAGAACCTCCATTTCTTTCCTGAACCATCCCCTGGAGGTCCAGCCCAGCTCCTCAGCCTCCAGAACCTCCATTTCTTTCCTGGACCATCCTCTCCATGTCCAGGGATGGAAGGCAGCAAGGAGGGTGAATTCCAGTCCCTACCTTGGTCCCTTCTTTTCCAGTGAGGCCAGGCAGGCCCTGTTCACCTGGGGGCCCTGGAGGGCCTGGGTGGCCCCGCTCACCCATGGGTCCAGTCTCACCAGTTGGACCCTGGAAAAAAAAAACAAAAAAACCAGTCTGAGAAAACGGGGTGGGTATTGACAGAACAAGTGAGGAAGGGAAAAGTGCAGGGTGTCAGTTGAGTTTTTTTGGGGTGCAATGGGATGGAAGAGGCGCCTTTGAGTGCCACCAGCAATTCCCCCTCTGGCATCTCCAACGCCTGGAAGTGGCCACCATCACCCTGGGCACACTGGAGGCACTGGGAACCTCTGGAGTGAAAGCAAATTTCACCCGAGTGAGATGTTAACACTCCAACTGCTACGCTCAGCTTTCCCTTTTTAATTGAAAACTTCCTAAGCAGCTCTCCAGCCCTGCTGATGGATGGGACATAAATAATGCATGAGGCTGGCACTGCCTGGCAATTAGCGCTGCCTCCCTGCCCTCCCAGGCCACTCAGGGTGACACAAGTGCCACTGAGGGCTCCCCAAAGGCTCGTTTTTGGGAGGACAAAAGCCACTGTGCGCTAAAACCACCACGTCCCTGCCCCTTGGTGGCTTTGGGGACAGGGTTGTAACTCATGTCCTGCTGCAGGGGAGCCACTTAGAGCGCTCAGCAGCCACACATCACAGCAACCGAGCCCAGCAGAGCCACACGAAATTGCCACCGATCCTAATTTGCACTTGAGAAGACAGACACAGCCATCAGGGAATTGCCCCTAATCAGGGAATTTACAAATCAGGGACTTTATGCTGTCATTAAAGAGGACAAATTAATTACTTTCTAATTAAAGAGCTGCTCCCCAGCAGTTCAGGGAAGGACCCCAAGCCAGTCCTGCTCAGTGCAGGCTCACTGAAATTTGGGTTTGTTCCCACAGAGCTCGTGGGGACTGAAAGTGAACCAGGCCGGCTCTGACAGAACCTGGCAGCACTTCAGATGAGAGAGGGGTGATTTTCCTCACACTGACAAGGAACAGCACTCTGGCATCACGTCTGCTCTGCCCTGACCACCAGCAGCTGCACAGCCCTTGGAGATCTCATTTAACTCCCTCCTGCTCAAGGTCTTTGAGCTGGCTTGTGCTTTTTAGCTGGTTTGTGCTTTTATTTTGCTGGTTTGTGTTTTTTAGTTGGTTTGTGCTTTTCAGCTGGCTTATGCTTTGCTGGTTTGTGCTTTGCTTTGTTAGTTTCTGCTTTTCAGCTGGTTTGTGTTTTTTAGCTGGTTTGTGCTTTTCTTTGCTGGTTTGTGCTTTTCTTTGCTGGTTTGTGCTTTTCTTTGCTGGTTTGTGCTTTTCTTTGCTGGTTTCTCACCATACACCGGTTTTACACCAGGGTGGTTGTGCTGAGCTCACAGGAACCACCTCGTTTCCATTTCTCTAAACCCCATCCCAACCCTTCAGCAAGGTGAGCTGGGGCCATGGATGGCATTTCACACGTGCCTCAGGAATTTCAAAATCACCTGACAAAGGCTTTGCCTTCCCTGGAAAAGGAGTCCCTGCTGCACAAGCAGCTCCAGTTGAACCAGTAAAGACCAGTTGCAGGGCTGGGTGAGCATTTGCTCCTTACCTGAGGACCTACAACACCAGGAGGGCCTGGAGGGCCAGTCTTGCCTTGGAAACCCTGTTAGAGAAAGGGAAAAGACAAAGAGGTGACATTTCTGCCCGTGAGGGTCACACTGCCACCAGCTGTTCCTCCCCTAGTGACCATCCCTGACCAAGGTGGGCATTCCAAAGGAAAAGGAAATAAGAAATCAAGCAGAAAGTGGGAAAAATGTTTTTGTACATTTATAAAAGGTGAAACAGAAGAAGGGATCCTCAAAGCTCAGCCCTGCTGTTTGGATGGAGCTGTTGTGGTTTGGCCAGATATATACATATAAAAATCGGTTACACTCATAAAACCATAGAGGAAATGGCAATTAAAAACGCCATTAATAGCTATTAAATGGCTGTTTAAAAAAAAAAAAAAAAATCAGTGTGAACTTCTTTATGCTGAGCAATTCTCAAAAGCCATTTCCCTTATCCTGCTGCCCGTTCTGGTGCTGGTTTAGGCTCGGCTCTGTCTCAGCTCAGCACCACAACCCGCGGGGGCTGAGTGAAGCTTTATCTCCTCCATCAACATTTGCTGAAAGGAACCACAGCCGTGTTTGTCTCCAAAGGCTGATGAGCTGGGAAGGCTCCATGACAGCTCCTTCCAATGGCATTTCGAAGAGTGACAACGAGGAACTCTCACCACTGCAATTGTTTGGCTCTCCCAGGCTAATCTTTAAAAAGCACATTAATTATGGTTGTTACTCCAGCCTGCTGACAAGCTTGAGGAATGGCATTTAGGGCACGGGGGGCTATTTTCTCGTTGCCACAAAAGAGGATCAGATAAATCCCATGCCAACGCTAGCCTGTCATGTTTAAATAACTCCTCCATGCTATTCTGGCTGCCTGCAGATCAGAAAATATCCTGTCACTGATGAGGAAATGGTAAAATATCCTTGGGAAATGAAGGCACTATTTAAACTCTTATCACAGACAAATATTTAGACCATTTCTGTGCAGGACTTTCCTTATTAACCTGAAGAAAGGGGTTTCCTTCTGTGTTCTCAGAGCCTTGGGCACAGAGGCTTTAGAATCTGCCTTTTTTTTTTCTTTTTTTTTTTTTTTTTTAAAGCCAATCTTTGCAAATCTAATATGGCCAAATATCTCAGCGTGTCTGTTTGCTGCTGAATGGGAACTTCAATCAAGGGAAGTGTCTGACACAGAGATTTCAATCCTGCACAAAGATACACTGCACTGACCAGGCTACTGATGTAGAAAGAGCATTTAATTCATTTTTATGCTTCTCTCCTTGCTTTTTGGCTCTGTGAAGGGAAAAGGGGACAAAAAAGGGACTTCTGCTGCCTGGGTCTGCAGGGGAAAGTGATCTCTGCGAGGTTGATGGCACAGGTTAACAAAGATTCTGTTTCCTGGGAGAAGCAAATTGAGGAAAGCTATTAGGGAGAGCGTTCAGACCCCGAAATAATTAAAAGACCATTCTCCATTCATTCCTGCAGACTTTATGCTTTTGATTCCAGTGTCAGAAGCTGATGACAGCAGATGCTGTCAAAGTTCCCATTGCTCCTTCCCCCTTGGCTGGAGGTGTCCTTGGATGTCATGGAAAACGCAAGGGAGACTCAATGTCAGTCAGGCTCTGGCAGCTGAAAACTCTTCACCTTTAAGTTAATCCTGACCTGAGGACTTGGCCCAAAAACACCTCCCAACCCCTTGTTTTAGAAATCAATCTCATGGTGTGTAAATAAATATCTGATGTTGGGCTGAGCAATGTTTGCACTGCCTTGCTTAGCAAATTAATTAAATTGTGTGGTAAGTTGAGGGGAAAAAATGCATAATGTGCAAAACCTTTTTAATGCTCCTTTGCTGGGGAAGGCAGTGGGGAAAAATGGGCTGCCCACAGATCCCCCCTGAGCAGCTGGAGAGACACAGACCCTCAGGGAATCCAAATAATCCAAACTGGAGAGACAAACCCTCAGGGAATCCAGATAATCCAAACATGGGGCTGCAGCTCCCCAGGGCACAGCAAGGTGTAGAGAAACCAAAAGGAGGCTCTGGAACAATGAGCAGTCCAAGATTTTTTGGCTACTTACAGTTTCTCCTCTCTGGCCAGGGTGCCCAGGCAATCCATCCTTCCCAGGGGGACCCTGTGGCAGAAGAGCAGGGGGAGAAGCAGCATCACCAAGTGCTCGGTGATTAAAAAAAACAAAAAAACAAAAAAAACTGTGACAAACATTGAACCAGCCCTGCTTGCCTCAGCTCCCAGCTGTCTCACAGGGAAATGGAGCTGCAGAACCCTAAAAGCTGCACCCTTTTCCCTTCCCACACATCTCCCAAAGGATTCATCTCACAGGAGCTGCTCACCACACTCAGGAAATCACTCCCAAACCATTTCTGAGGTCCCCCTCAGGGTACAACAACTGCAGAGACAGCAGTGCTGTGCTGTCCTCCACATCCACAGAGGGAAAATAAAGCACAGAACAACCACGAAAGATCCCAGAGATCCTGAGTCAGGAGGAAATGAACATTTATAATCAGCTGCAATTTACTTGGCTATTTAAAATCTGTGTTGTTATCAGCATGTCTCAGTATTGCCTTTTATTGGAACATCACCATTTGTCAGGGAATCAGCTCAGGCTGGGGGGGAAAGGCTGGATTATTCCTTTGGATGTCCTAGGAATTGAGGAATTACTTACAGGGGGGCCTTTTGGTCCAGGAAATCCAGTTGGTCCTTGAGGCCCTGGTGGTCCCTGGGATGAAAGACAAGGCAGAGAACTTGGTTAAGGTACCTGGAACACTTGGTATGAAATATTACCCCTGGGTGAGCAGCAGGTGAGCACAAAGATCTGGAGAGCCAAATGCTGGGTGATTGTGTAGACAAAATTACAAACAGAACAAAACCCAGTGGGGGAAAAAAAACCAAAAATTGAAGCTAAAATCATGAAAGTCCTGTTGTTTCAGGATTTGCCACCTGACTGTGATCTGGAGAAAACAGCAGGAGGTCCTAGAGAAACACATCCTCCAGAAATTCCTGAAATTCTGGCTGTCTGCAGCCACCCAGGGGTGACTTCTGATTTCTGATGCCTCCACAGGACACCCAAAGTCCCTCCTGAGCCTTCCCTGGAGAGCTCAGACAGGACCTAAGGGCTGGAGGTGACTTGGGGGACCTCTCTCCACACCAGCACATTTCACCTGGGATTTCTAACCAAGAATTTCCCATTTTTTTCCCCTTTTGCTGAGCTGCATCCTGGCTCCTGCTAACAGGGCACCCAGGAGGATCCTCCTTGCCAAAATCTCCTCAGCCCTGCAACCCCACCTCCTCTGCCAGAGCACTGCACTGAGTTCTGCTTTACCCCTCAGCTCATCTTACCCTTTCTCCAGGAGGACCAGGGGGGCCATCACCACCAGAGTTGCCCTTTTAGGAAGAAGAAAAACAAGAGAGCCTTTTAAAAAAAAAATACCCAAATCAGCATCACAGCTTCAGACAGCACCAAGCCCACGGTGACACCACAGCCCAGCAACTCCCCCAGCCCTGTCTAATAATAATAATTCTGTGGCAGGAGCAGCAGCCAGTGACAAATGAGCAGCTGCTTGTTCCCCCCACGTCCCTTCATCAAAATCCAGGGGAGATTGGGATATTTCCACCACACTGTGGCCTCCCCCAGAGAGATAAATGCCAGCCCTAAAGAGGAGGGATTTATCAAAAATTCATGCCAACACAAAGCCCAGACGTTTGTTTTTAGATCTGGCAGCAGGGTGGTGACAACATCACCCAACAAAAGCTTTGCTTCCACCAAGCCTGGTGCTCAATGCTCAGGTAATCTGTCAGTGCCTCTGGACTGGCTGGGAGAAAAATCCCGAATTTTGCCAATCCTGGCTCAGCGGTGAGAAGACAAAAATGGCTCAGCCAGGTTCTGGAGACCAAGAGCACCTCATCCCTCACCCATGACACAGCCTAAGGGCTCTAAGGGGGTTAAAACCCCATTTAAACCCCCAAACTGAGGGGCTGGGGGGGTTTAGGGGCTGTAGGGTTGTGCATGCACTCAGAGTCCTGCTGGCTCCTGGGCTGACACATTTACAGAACCTGGGCACCTGTTCTGCTGTTGGGTCAGGAGCCACTGAGCTGGGAATGAACCTCAGGAGGGCTCAGCCTTCCCAATCCAAAGGGAAAGGACAGGAGGGGGATGGAGGGAGATGAACCAGATGCTCTCCACACCAGCACTGCCCAGGACACCACCCCAAAGGCTCCCCCAAGCCTTACCTTTGGGCCAGGTTTCCCAGTGCTTCCCCTGGGGCCTCTTTCTCCACGTGGACCCTTGAAAAGACACAAAAAGTGACATTTGAGGCTTTTCTGCTGCCGCCTGAGCTACGTGGGGTCAACAAATCATCCCAGCAGCAACAAGGCAAGTCAGCAGAAAGATTTAAAAAGATTTCAAGTGGTGAGACCCAGCCCCAAATCTGTGTCTCCCAGTTTAGCTGAAGGTCAGATCCCCCCCGGTGGGGACACAAATCCCAGTTTCCCTTTGGCCAGGACGAGGTTTGGGAAGGCACAAGGATGAAGAACTGGCTCGTTACCGTCGGACCACGCTGCCCCCTCGGACCTGGTTTGCCAGGAGTGCCCTGGAATGGAAAAGGAGAAGGGATTAGGGAGCAGCACAGCAGAGCCTGGCACACACAGACTGCCCCAGAACCTCTCTGCTTCTCATCTGCCATCAAAAAGTCAGCAGCAGGGTGGCATCCATCTCCCGATTCTTGTATTTATCTGAATTTACAGCACTTGGGCAGGTCTGGGCAGTGATCCCAACACCCGGACACCACCTGCCCTCTGAGGGAATGCATCTCTTCAGGAGCAGCATCCAAAGTCCTTTAAAACCCCGAAATGAGACCATGCAGCATCCCAAAAACTCCTCAGCTCTGCCACCCCAACACCTGCAATCCCTTTTTCCCCCCTGGTCCCTGCTCCTGACGTGCAGCAGGGTCCTCACCCCTCTGCTCCCACGTGTTGCTGTGGGATTTTGGAAGGTGTGACAGCAGATTCCTGCTCAGAGCAGCTCCCTCCAGCACACAGGCTAATTAATCTGCCCGACATCATCACAAATCTTCCCTAACTCCGAGCTAAACAAGGAATTCCAGGCGTTGTTTGGCAGCAGCTGATGAGATCTGAGAGCTGCACTCAGCTCCCCGGGATTAATCCTGCCATGGAAAAAGCACAACAAGGCTGGACCTAAATCTGGCACCGCATTAAGCTGCGCCTAAAAGAAAAGGAACGGCCTAAAAGCTCATTTTTGGTGGTGTAAAAAATAAAACCACTGAAATATTTGACTTTGCCCCTGTAGCCCTTTAATGGCACCAAGCCCCTGTGAAAGGGGAGGAGAGGAAGGCTCGATTTCCATGGAAGGAAAGCTGGGTGCTTAAAATATCCCTTTGCCATTTTCTGCCCCAAATCCATCACCTCCCTGCGCTGCCTGCTCGGCTCTGACACTCATTAACCAGCAGAACATAAAACAGGAGCTGCAAAACTTCACCATCAACTTTCTTCCAGCTGCTAAAATTAGTCCTGCTGAATCTTCCTTGTTCTGCAGCTCCATTTATTAAAGCCTGCTGGCTTTTTTTTTTTTTTTAGTTTTTTTTTTTTTTATTTTTAATTAATTACAAAATTCGCTTTAAAGTACTCCAGCTGGTTTTCTTTGAGCTCTGGGAGGCCTAAATTGGGAGCAGGTGGGGAGGAGAGAGTGCTGCCTCCCCTCAGGTAGCCCCCACACTCCTCTCCTTCTCCCACAATTCTATTTTTAAGTCAAATTTCCCCCTGCTTATTGCTGTCATTAATCATGCATTCAGCCCCGTGTACGGTTGCAAAGAATTTATTTTCCCTGCAAATGTACACAGACCTATATTTTTCAAACTAGGATTTTGACGTGAAGGCAGCAAAATTCAAATTGTTTTTAAGACACACCAAGAAACATTCGGATTTGGGGACCTCCACACCCCCCCAGGCTCTGTCACACTGGGCAAGCAGACAGAAAATGGCAGAAAATAGCCCTTAAAATAAGATTTATGGTTCATCTTCAATTATTGATTTCATCAGCAGGTCTTGAAAAGATCCTGAGCCCACCTGGAGCTGAGGTGATGCTGAGCAGCTCTTGGGGGATTTCATGGGTGTCAGAATTCTCCAAAATCACCAAACACAGAATCAGAGGCTGCTTTGGGTTGGAAGGGACCCTAAAGCTCATCCCAACCATTCCATGGGCAGGGACACCTTCCACCACCCCAGCCAAAGTCACCCCAGGCTCCTTTTTTCCATCTTTCCTGCAGGTTCCCTTCGAGTTCTGGAAGGTCACAACCAGCTCACCCCAAAGTTTCTCTTCTCCAGCAATCTCAGTTTTCTCAGCTTTTTCCCAGATTCATCTTCTAATCGTCTTCATCCCTTTTTTTTCCCCTCTCCATTTTTACCTTTCCAGCAATTTTTGGTACAACTGAACAGCCACCAGCTGAATTTTTTGTGTTTGGGGCACTAAAATCCAGCTGCCTGTTCGGGTCCTGCCCTTCCACCTTTGATTTTCACCTTTTTTTGAATTATTTAACAACTTGGGAAGGCTCTTTGTGCTGCTGAAACCACCAGCTGAAAAGCTGAGTTCCATTTCGGGAGAGAAACGTGGGATTTGCATGATTTTAGCCACACAAACCAGGGAATTAAAAAACAAAACGGGGATACTGTGATAAAGAAAAGACAAACAAATGATTTGGGGTTGTTGCAGCTGCAAATTGAGTTATTGTCCAATGAACTGGAGGAAAAAGAATCCTGGAAATTTTCTTTCTTGACTCCATGTGAACACACTCATAAACCCAACAAATTGAGTGGTCTTAGGAGAAGCAGAGGGGATTTATCAAGTCTGACTCAACGAGGCTTAAAATAAGATGAGGACTGGAGCAGAGTGACCCCAGCTCAGCCTATAATTCTCTATATAATTGCTTTTCTCTTCTTTCAAATGGGATACTTGGGAGCAAAAAAAAATAAAAATATATAGATGGATAGCAAAGCTGTTACTGAAAATCAGTATTTCTGCTACTTTTAAATTTCCAAGCTGAGCCCCTATTGCTAATAGAAAGATTTGTCCATGAAAATCTCTCTCTACACTGATGAAGTGAATGCAGCTTGATGAACTGGATATAAAATGGTAGAAATGGTCTAATCACCCATTGAAAATGAAAAAAAAAAAAAATAAAAATTACAAATTGGAATTACCATTAAATAAATCAGCATTTGAGAGGTTAAAAAAAAAAACACAACTTTTTTAATTCCTGAACTGAAGAAATGTGAGGCATGCCAAGGGTGTAACTAAATATCCTCACTACCTCCATTAAAGGCACAAAGCTCGTTTGGAATACAAGTGAGCAAAGTGCTGATTTTTTTTGGTTTTTTTTTCTTCTTTTCTCATGGCTTGGTTCTGAAGCTGGGCCCTTTCCCATCAGATCTGCTCCTTCCCAATCCCTTTCAGGCTGGATAATGCCAAAATTGAAGCCTAAACCCCCTCAGGGTTTGTTCCAGCCTCAGAAATGCCCAGCTCCTGGTACCTTCTCCACTCCCTGGAGGATTTCCCATCCCATTCCAGATGGATTTGATTCCATCCCAGAATAAAATCATTCATGAACGTGCAGGGATTCAAAGCAGCACATCCCTCCCCTGCTGTTCTACACCCCCCCCAAAAAAATCCAGCAAAGGGGTTTTATTGCTGGTTATTGGAGGGAGGAATTCCAGAGAATTCCAAGGAATTCCAGGCTGAATTTCCTGGCCTCCCTCCTCCTGCTCAGCCAGAGCAGAGGGAAGGGTGAGGATGAGGATTTGTAGCTCCAAACGAAATGAAATCATAAAAAAGGGGGGTGGATAGGGCCCAACTCGCAGTGGCAGGATATTAATGCAGTGCAAAGTGATTTATATTTGCTGGGCTCCTCTCAAAGCCGTCTGTTAGAAGTCATTTCTATTTAAATGAGAGGAAAAAAGAAACTAATTCCACTTGCTGTCCTCACTCCCCCTTCTTGTCACTGTGACCGGAGCTGGTGCAGAAAATGACTTTGTTTGTACTCTGAATGCTTTAATTCGAGCATGTTCTGCAGCAGATAAAAAATAAATCAGTATATTTAGACAATCCCTATTCTGAGAGAAGGCTGTGGAGGTGGGGTGAGAGGCAGAGCCAAGGCTGGGGGATGGAACCCCCTGATTTTCAGGGTGTCTCTGAATTTTGAGCAGCTTATTAAAAGCGCTGAGAGTGTTCTCAGCCATGCATTTAGAATTTCAAGTTAGGTGAAAGATGGTTCTGGCTGCTTCTGAGCAGACTCAGCCATCTCTAATAATTACTGTTAATTAAAGAGCTCTTTGTGCCCTGAGCAAAGTCTGACAGTGCAGGAAGGATTCAGGTTCAGAGGAGCCTCTTAAAATATCCTGAAGGGAAAATTCCCAGGGTTTAATTGGGAATCTGCTGCTTCACCAGCACCCCCCTGTCCTGCAGCAGGATCCCCATCCTGGCATCAGCTTTTTTTTTTTTTTTGGGCAATTCCTAAATGGAAAAGCCTCTGGAGCATCAGCCCAGCAAAGGAATGATCCCCACATTTCTTTGGAGAGAAATAAATGAGTGGAGCAGTGGAAAAAGCAGCTCTTACCCGTGTGCCCTTCTCTCCATTGGCTCCTGGAAATCCTGGGAATCCGATGGAGCCCTGGGAGGGGAGGACAAACAGAGAGGGAGAGGTTTAGGACACAGCAGGGACAGCTCTGGTCACCCCCAGCAGCCTGGAGTGACCCCAGAGCTCCCTTGAACCTCCCTCGAATAACAGCAAAACCATCAGGCCTGGCGTGACCTCAGAAATTCCATTTTCTCCAAAAACAACACCAAAAAAAATTTTTTTAAAAATCCACGGCTCATTAGCAGTCACTGCAAAGAGCCAAGCCCATGGTTGTGGTGGCAGCCCAGGCAGGATTTGGGATTTTAGCTCCTAAGTCACTGCGGTGCACATGAAAATTTAACTCCTGCCTCGTTCCTTTCTGATGTCAGTGCCTGGAGAATCGCTGCTGCTGCTTTTAAAATATGGATTAGACCAAGAAAATGCAAAAACACAACCCCCTCCCAATCTTACTCCAGATATAAAATGCAAATTAAAAAATAAACCAGCCCCACCACGAGCAGGAAACAATTTCTTGCAGATAATTATGTCTCCAGAATGAAACAAGCTTGGGTTGGTTGGTTTTTTTTTAAAGCAGCGAACATGAATAATAAAATATGATTCTTACAAAAAAGTTAACAAAAACAGAAGTTCCCAAAGCCTCCAGGGCATGTGAAAGCTGGGCTGGAGCCTAAATCTACGGCTGGAATTCACAGTTTTAATTAAAAAAAAAAAAGCCATGAAAGTGGCCTGAGCGGAGGTGGGCGTGGAGAGAAGCTACAAAGGATGTTTGCAAATATGCAAACGGGATTTGCATGATTTTATTTCAGTTCAGGGAGACCCTGAGTCGTGAGCTATCCTCATAGTTCTCTTAATTAATTAATTAGATGACGCTCTCTTGGAAGATGAAAGCCCTAATGCCAGGGGAAGGCTGCAGTGCCTGGGAGCAGCAGGGAAGCTCCCAGGGATCCTGCCTGGATCCAGCCCTGCCCATCCCAGCCCCTCCCCAGCTCTCCCCACCACTGTGGCACTGAACCCGGGCCCCTGCGTGCTGCCAGCTCAGCTCTGTCTGTCCAGTCCCTGTTTCTGTCCTGCGGGAGGGGAAGGAGGGACCTCATCCCACAAGTGGGGCTGAGCTGGGCTGTGTCCCTGGGCTCCCACCCCATCCCATCCCAAAGCTCCTCATCCCATCCCAAACTCCCTCATCCCATCCCAAACCTCCCTCATCCCATCCCAAACCTCCTCATCCCATCCCAAACTCCTCATCCCATCCCAAAGCTCCTCATCCCATCCCAAAGCTCCTCATCCCATCCCAAACCTCCTCATCCCATCCCAAACCTCCTCATCCCATCCCAAAGCTTCTCATCCCATCCCAAACCTCCTCATCCCATCCCAAAGCTCCTCATCCCATCCCAAAGCTCCTCATCCCATCCCATTCAATAATCCCAAACTCCCTCATCCCATCCTAAACCTCCCCATCCCATCCCAAACCTCCTCATCCCATCCCATCCCATCCCATCCCATCCCATCCCATCCCATCCCATCCCATCCCATCCCATTCAATCCCATTCAATCCCAAACTCCCTCATCCCATCCCAAACCTCCCCATCCCATCCCAAATCTCCTCATCCCATCCCAAACCTCCTCATCCCATCCCTTCCCATCCCATCCCAGACCTCCTCATCCCATCCCATCCAATCCTAAACTCCCCCACCCCATCCCATTTAATCCCAAACTCCCATCTCATCCCATCCCATTTAATCCCAAACTCCCTCATCCCATCCCATTCAATCCCAAACCTCCCTATCCCATCCCAAATTTTCCATCCCACTATCCCATTATCCCACTATCCCATCCCGTTACCTTGGGGCCCTGCCTGCCCGGGTATCCTGGCAGTCCTGGCACTCCGAGTTTTCCCTGGAATAAAGGACAGGGGGGTTAGGGAGGAGCAGAGCAGATGGGACCTGGTGCAATGAAACTTTGGGGAATCCCAAAGGGGAGATACAGAGTGAGCACTGGAACTGTGCTGGGAGCTGGGTAGGAATGTTTGGGGTTTTATTTAAAATTAGACTGAGCTTCTATTGAAATTTATTTAAATTCAATTTTCAATTTCTCCATTTATTCCCCTCCGATTTTTTTTTTTTTTTTTTAAATCTGTTCCCAAACAAACAACCCCAAAAAGAGCAAAGGCTCGATGTCACCTCCTTTCACACAGAACCCCCACAGCTCCCCTTCACCCCTGTGCCCTAAAACTGTCCCAAAGCAGTGGGGTTTGGTGTGAAACACAGAATTCCCATCCTGGCCTCACCTTCTCTCCTGCAGGCCCAAGGGGACCTGGGTCTCCATTGGGGCCAGAGCGACCTTTGGGACCTTCGGGTCCATCCTCACCCCGAGGGCCAGGGGGGCCAATTTCCCCCTGTTAATTACAAGACAAGTGTTAATTAGACAGGGATATTCCATGGAGCTGCTCTGGGGGAGAGCTGGGCTTCACCAGGAGGCTCGAGGGAGATGAAATTTTGGGGTGTGAGCAAAGCACCGGGGTTTTATTCCCACAAAATCCAGGTGTTATCCCATCACACTGGGAACACCTGCACAAAACCAGCCCTCATTAGCCGGGACTGCTAATTAACCCTTTCACCTCCCTCCTGCTTCCCGAACTGTGGCTGGATGTGCAAGGCAAGCCCTGGGAAGTGCTGGGGTGGGGAACTGCAGGATAATTATGGGAATTATTGGGAAATCGGAGCTGGATTGTGGCACTGGCAGCTGCAGCACAGGGGACAGCAGTGTCACTGTCACAGGGGACAGCAGTGTCACTGTGCCAGTCACAGGGGACAGCAGTGTCACTGTGTCAGTCACAGGGGACAGCAGTGTCACTGTGTCACAGGGGACAGCAGTGTCACTGTGTCAGTCACAGGGGACAGCAGTGTCACTGTGTCAGTCACAGGGGACAGCAGTGTCACTGTGTCACAGGGGACAGCAGTGTCACTGTGTCAGTCACAGGGGACAGCAATGTCACTGTGTCACAGGGGACAG
Organism: Acridotheres tristis; assembly: GCA_037013685.1. Lineage (NCBI taxonomy): Eukaryota > Metazoa > Chordata > Aves > Passeriformes > Sturnidae > Acridotheres > Acridotheres tristis. The sequence continues at coordinate 8,141,914 of CM072904.1, read as the reverse complement.
CAATGTCACTGTGTCAGTCACAGGGGACAGCAGTGTCACTGTCACAGGGGACAGCAGTGTCACTGTGTCAGTCACAGGGGACAGCAGTGTCACTGTCACAGGGGACAGCAATGTCACTGTGTCAGTCACAGGGGACAGCAATGTCACTGTGTCACAGGGGACAGCAATGTCACTGTGGGTCTTTCCAGGGGACGCATGTCAGTCACAGGGGACAGCAGTGTCACTGTGTCAGTCACAGGGGACAGCAGTGTCACTGTGTCAGTCACAGGGGACAGCAATGTCACTGTGTCACAGGGGACAGCAATGTCACTGTCACAGGGGACAGCAGTGTCACTGTCACAGGGGACAGCAATGTCACTGTGTCAGTCACAGGGGACAGCAATGTCACTGTGTCACAGGGGACAGCAGTGTCACTGTCACAGGGGACAGCAGTGTCACTGTGTCACAGGGGACAGCAATGTCACTGTCACAGGGGACAGCAGTGTCACTGTGTCAGTCACAGGGGACAGCAGTGTCACTGTCACAGGGGACAGCAGTGTCACTGTGTCACAGGGGACAGCAGTGTCACTGTGTCAGTCACAGGGGACAGCAGTGTCACTGTGTCACAGGGGCCAGCAGTGTCACTGTGTCAGTCACAGGGGCCAGCAGTGTCACTGTCACAGGGGACAGCAGTGTCACTGTGTCACAGGGGACAGCAGTGTCACTGTGTCAGTCACAGGGGACAGCAGTGTCACTGTCACAGGGGACAGCAGTGTCACTGTGTCAGTCACAGGGGACAGCAGTGTCACTGTCACAGGGGACAGCAGTGTCACTGTCACAGGGGACAGCAATGTCACTCTGTCAGTCACAGGGGACAGCAATGTCACTGTGTCACAGGGGACAGCGGTGTCACTGTGTCACAGGGGGCAGCAGTGTCACTGTCACAGGGGACAGCAGTGTCACTGTCACAGGGGACAGCAGTGTCACTGTCACAGGGGACAGCAGTGTCACTGTGTCACAGGGGACAGCAGTGTCACACAGGGGGGCAGGACATGGCTCCTCCTGAGCCACCAGGAGCTGCTGGATTGATCCCAAAGGTCCCAAACTCTCACCCGGTCTCCTTTGATGCCCATGTCACCTTTGAAGCCAGGGAAACCATCTTCACCCTAAATCATGAAGAAGGGGAAAAATCACCCAAGGGGCAGAGATGGGGAGGAAAAAAATAGAATTAAAATTTCTCAAGCCTCATTTATCCAGAGAGGCCAAGCTGAGCTCCACACATTGCCTTCTCCAAACAAAACCCCCCCAAAAAACCCCTACAGAGCCCCCAAAAGTGCCCAGCATCACAAACAGACCCAACGTGAACAAGCAGACCTTGGCAGCACTGGGAACCAATTAATTCTGAAATAGAACCGGTTTTATTCTCGTGAAGGAGATTTTACACCTGGCTGCCAGGCAGCCTCCAGGACACTGCAATATTTCCTTCAGCCAAGAAGGTTTAATTGCAGATTAATCAATAATGCAGCTCATCCTCCAGCTAATCCCTGAAGTCATTTCCCAAAAAGTTTTAAAGTTTGGGAGATCCCAGGATAAAACTGCTGCATTTGCTGCTGAATTGCTGGGGAGGGACAGGAATGAAAGGAAATTGCTCAGTCCATCCTCCCCTTTTTCCCCTTTTTTTTTTTTTTTTTTTTTTTCCCCAAGAAAAACCCTTTGTGCAGGACAAAACTTCCCAAGGAAGATCCTGTGGGATCCACATAAAAAAATGCTCAAAAAAAAAAAAAAAAGCTGAACTCACCTTTTCCCCTTTGGTGCCTTTCAACCCACGAACTCCATCTGCTCCCTTGGGAGAGAAATCAAGATGTTAGCAGGCTATGGGTAAAGTTCAGGGTGAAGAAATTAAAAATCCCCATTAATTGTGGTGCTTTCTGCTCTCTTTGATGTTTAATTGCATCTCTGCAAACCGTGATGCTCCTCAACGTGTTATTAATTAAATATCAGCTGCTGCCCTCTGGCTTTTGGATCATCAGGGAGCATTTTATGGTCCCAAACCTCTGTCTTGATTTGGTAGGTGGGGTTGGTGATTTCTATCCATAAGTTTTGTTTCCAGTGATAAAATTCACTACAAAAATTTTTTTTTCTGTGTATATTTTCCATAAAAACTGGGAAAAAAAATTGGGTCTCCACACCAGCACAAGAAAAACCACCACTTTGGGGGTTTTTTTTTAAAGGAATAATACTTTGTTTAGTATTTAATTTTTTTTCCTTTTAGCGTGTTCAGGAAAAATATAATTAAAAATCCATCCATATATTTGTGCAGCACAACAGGGCTTTGGTAAAGGAGGGAAGATCTAGAAGTTATTTATGGCTACAAACCCAATCAGACTTTTTTTTTTTAAACCCCAAACACTTTTTTTTTTTTTTTTTTTTTCCCCAAGCTGGAATTCAGGGAACTCTGCTTGTAGGAAGCAAAACCTTGGCTGTGGGGTTTGGTGCAGGACACAATTTCTTACACTCTAATGTGGAGCAGCTCCAATTTAATGGGAAATCCAACATTCCCTAATGGATCACTCTGTCTTCTGTAGCTTTGCAAGAAATGAGCTGGAATTTTGCTCTGGTTAAAATTTGAAGCGATGGGTTTGAGAGGGTTTAACCTCACCTGTCTCACTCCCATAATAATATCAAATAGAAATACAACGTGTTTGTATTTGCCAGAGCAGATCCCTGTGGATTGATGGGATTTTGGGGATTTAATTCTGCACCTGAATTCATACATCCTGATGGGTATAAAATCACAGGAGAATGGGGGGAAAAAAAAAAAATCCCCCAGTGCCTCAGCAGCAGCAGGAATGAGGCAGGAGCTGGAATTCAATGCATGGAAAATCACATGGCTGAGACACTCAGGCTCTGCCCAGCGAGGTTTGGGATCAGGAATGTGAAAATGCAGCTTTGTGTTGGGAAGAGGCTGCTCTGGTTTATCAAGCTGGTTAAATTGTGGCTGAGATTCACTCTGGGAAGAATGGGAACGGGAGAATTTGGAGGAAAATCTCTCCCAAGTGCTGAAGTGGGGTTGTTGAGGAGCAGGGAATTCATGATCCCCACGGATAAAATGCTGGACCAAGACTTGCTGGAACAATAAATGCAGGTGAGGTGGCCCTGAGTGCACATCTGTGTCCCCCAGCTGGAGAATTCCAGAGGTGGAATTCCTTACCTTGACTCCACGTGGTCCTGGATAACCAATGGGGCCCTGGGGACCTGGGGGACCCTGAGGGGACGAAATGCAAACAGGAAAAACACATCAAAAACCAACCCAAAGGTGCAGTGATGAGGAGAGGGTGTGCAAAACAAATTTCCTGTTTCCCACGTGGGATAGGAATGGCAGTAGCCTCCTGAAAATAGCCCCAAATAGCCCCAAAATAACCCCAAATTAATCCAAAATAGCCCAAAATAATCCAGAATAGCCCAAAATAATCCAAAATAGCCCCAAACAGCCCAGGGAGCTGCTGGAGCATCACCTCCAGCAGGTGCGGTGGGCTGAGCTGATGGGAAAATCCATCCAACAGGAAAAGGAGGATGAGGAGGGTCCTCAGGATGGCAAAAACTTTTCAGAAAGGGGATTTCTACCCCTGGGAGGATTCGTGGTTGGGGTTGAAGAAATCCAGGGAGGAGGAACAGCTCCTGCTGCCCCCCCTGATCCCAAACCCCCCTGGTGATGATCACAAGGATCACCCCCAAACCATTTTGATTTCTCCAGAGGCAAGGTTGGAATTTTCAGCCTCCTGGGACACCAGTGGGACAAATGCAGCTGTGGTTGTGTCCAGCAGCACCAGCACCCCCGGCTAAGCAGAGGATTTCGATAAGTGCAATGATTTTGGAGAGCCTGGGCTGCAGCAGGAATGCAGATGGCAAATCTCCTGGACACACACACACACCAGGGCTTAATTCAAAGGTTTTGGCCTCTGGCAATAATCTCCAATATATTGTTAAAGAGGGACTTGGAGGGGGAGGAGGGGGGAACATCTATTTTCTACATTCCCCGTGCCACAGAGGATATTTATTTGTGGCTGTCAAGAGCGACCTTCCCTCGGTTCAGTCCTGGCTGCTGTGTGGAGAGCAGGGAGGAGCTCCGAGCAGACACCCAGAGATCAAAGCTGGCCTCAGCTCTCCCATTTCAGCTGGGTTGGCTCCTCAGCACCTCCCCTGCCCCTCATCCCTGACCCCCTGTGCTGATCCATCTACTCTGACCTTCCCCCTGCTGGAGCCGAGGCATTTTTGGACACCCACCTGACTGCCCTTCTCTCCGGGAGGACCTTCCTTGCCAGGGTGACCCTATGGATAAAAGAGACAAAGAAAACGGAATTTTGGTGTTTAGGAGACATTTAATGCTTTGGTAGCTGTGATTTATTAGTCAGAGAGCATCTGCTCCCTACTGACACAAGTGCCCCCCTGAATCCACCTTGCTTTTCCCAAAGGGAAGAAATCTGCTTATTTCTAATTTCTACCTGGGGGTAGAAATATTTCTACTTGTATTTCTAATTTTCCCCTTCAGCACGTCCCAGCAGAGCAGCACGAAGCATTCTGGAATATTCTCTGCCAGCAGAACAGCTGGGTGAGTCCAGCAGGAAAGCAGCACAGGGATTTTGCAGGTAGGAGAACAGATAAAAATCCTGGTGGCAGGAAACTTGTGAAGGTCACAAGATGCCCAGGCTGGTCAGAAACCCTCATTAAATTCCTAATTGCTGGAGTCCAGCAGCAGATCCCATGACAAGTGCTCAGCTAACCTGCATCCCTGCCTGGAGGCTGGCCAGCATTCCCCTTGGGATTTGATGCTGAATAATTCAGCATCCCAGAGTTTCCAACATGTTCTCATCACCTTTAGAGCCTTTTGATGGGGGTCACAGATGTAAAAAATCAAAGTGTGAATTGCCTCAGGTAGAGTTGGGAGAGTCAGTGAGGAATGGGGAACCCAGGAAAATGGGTTTGAGTGGATCCAAAATGGAGCTGGGATGGAAAAGAACTTTTGGTTTGGCAATTTTTACAATATCACTGATCCCTAAAAGGGATCTCACTGCACCCCCAGGGACCTTCGATTTTGAAGGATGATGGGAGCTGCTCTAAAGCCACTCTGCACTCACTGGTGCCTCCACTGAACTCTCTCCTTTAAATACACAAATTTCTACCAATCTAACAAAGAAAATGAAGAGCATTTTCCATCACCAGTTCCACAAGGGAATGTCAATCCCCTGAGCCAGGCTGGTTTAATAAAGGAACAAAATGACAGCTGTCATTCCTCCATCAGCAAAATGGGGCAGAAAACTCAAATCTCACTTTGTCCTGTGATTTTAATGGCACCAGGGCACAAAAACCATAAAACCATAAAACCAGTCCTGCCTTCAGCTCCTGGATGAACCTGCAGCAGGATTTCAGACCTCTGGTGCACCCTGCACTAAACCATCCCCATTTTCACTGTGCCCATCTCCCTGGCTGCTCCCAGATGAGCAGCTCTCACTGCGAGGCCCTCAGGGATTTTCAGAGATTTTTCAGGGATTTTCCAAGACAGATTTTTATAAACAGAACTTTTTTTTTTTTTTTTTTTTGTCCTCGGAAAGAGCAGCTGAAACCTTCAAACTCTGCCCACAGGTGGGAAAGGTCCCTGTCCATGCACAGCCACCCTGCAGCTCCTGCACAGCCTCCAGGCTGCTGGAAAATAAAGAGTTTCTCCAGCAGAACCTCCCCGGAGGCTGCTGCAGGAATTTCACATCAAAACCTACAGATTTAGAGATGTTCTGGGCTTTGCTGGAGCTGCTCTGTTGACTCAGCTAACAATTGTATGGATGTTCCAAGTGCCCTCTGTAGGAATGATAATCCCAGGGTGGGAAATGTAATTTTTCTTTTCTTTTCTTTTTTTTTTTTTTTTTTTTTTTTTCCCTTTCTCTCTGCATTTGCAGAATGAAACAATCCTGGGGTATTTTTTTTCCTTAAATGAATCTCTCTCTGAGATGGGCAACAATGAAATGGGGTTGAAAGGCTGGTGTTTTGTTGTTTTTTTTTTTTTTTTGAGGCTGATTTCTACAGCGAGGAGCAAATGATGTTTAAAGTGGGATTAGAGAGGGGGAAGCTGCCAGGATGGAACATTGACAGGGAATCTCCACTGCTCTCATCACCTCTGTGCAGCACCCAGGGCAGTGCTGGGATGGGAATAAAATAAACACACCCAGGATCCATCCCTGCCTGGGAGATCCAGAACACAGAGGAGGAGCAGGAAAAGGGGAAAGAGAAGGGGAGAAACACCCAGGGTGAGCAAAGCTGTGATGGAGCTTCCCAAACTGCAAGGAAGGGTGAGCTGACCTTGCAGGATGTCTTATTTTCCATATTAAACTTTTTTTTTTTCTCATATTAAACTATCTCTTCTTCCATATTAAACTCTTTTCACTTCCATTCTAAACTCTATTTCCATTCTAAACACTCTTCATTTCCATTCTAAACTCTCTTTATTTCCATTCTAAATTCTCTTTATTTCCATATCAAACCACCTTTATCCCAACCCATGGCTTTTCTTGTTTTCACCTTTCCCATTCCCTCCCTCTGAGCTCAAATCACAACCTGGGCTCTCATTTCCAAGCCCAGGGCTCATTCCAGGGATGGTGGATGCAGGAAAAGCCCAGCAGGGAAGCAGGACACGAGCACTTACCGGGGGCCCATCAGCACCAGGCATGCCAGGGAGACCAGGTTTGCCCAGGGGACCCTAAAACCAAACAAGCAAAAAAAAAAAAAAAAAATCAATCAGAGCATCAGAGGACGAAGATTTCCAGCCACATTTCCTGCTTTTCCCAGCTGTGAGAGGCTGCAGAGATGGAAAAGCTGCCGTGGAATGAAGGGAATCTTCAATTTATTCAATTTATTTCTGTGTTCCAGCACGCTGGGATGCTGCAGGAGAGCCCCACGGGAACTTCAGGGACCAAAACCCACAAAAAAACCCGGGATGCTGCACAGCTGGGTGAGGATATTGAACTCTGGGGTCACAGGAGCAAGAATTCCCCGTTTTCTTGGTGCAAAACGGCAAAGGAGAGGAGCTGCTCTAACAGTGCCCAGTGAGCACTTTTTAATTAGCAACTGCTCATTTCTCGGCCATCAGGAGGTGCCACTTGTCTGGCAGAGCTGTCAGTGAGCTCCTTGCCAGGGGGATTATTGATAATTCCACTCCAAACGAGCAGGAGAGGACACCCAGGGACACCCAGGGACACCCAGGGACACACGGGGACACCCAGGGACACACGGGGACACCCAGGGACACCCAGGGACACCCAGGGACACACAGAGACACCCAGGGACACCCAGGGACACCCAGGGACACCCAGGGACACACGGGGACACACAGAGACACCCAGGGACACCCAGGGACACCCAGGGACACCCAGGGACACCCAGGGACACACAGGGACACACAGAGACACCCAGGGACACACAGGGACACCCAGGGACACCCAGGGACACACAGGGACACACAGGGACACACAGGGACACACAGGGACACACAGAGACACACGGGGACACACACACACAGAGTGTCCCTGCTCTGTGGGAGCTGAGGAAACCCTCAACAATCCCTCTGGAGGGAAAACTTCTCCTCCTCTAAATCCTGCTGGTTCCAGAGCCCTTGGGGAAAAATTTCCTTTAATTCCTGCTGGTTCCAGAGCTCTTGGGGAAAAATTCCCTTTAAATCTTGCTGGTTCCAGAGCCCTTGGAGGAAAATTTTCCTTTAAATCCTGCTGGTTCCAGAGCCCTTGGAGGAAAATTTTCCTTTAAATCCTGCTGGTTCCAGAGCTCCTGAGGGAAACTTCTCCCCCTTTAAATCCTTCTGGTTCCAGAGCTCTTGGGAGAAAATTTTACTCTAAATCCTGCTGATCCCAGAGCTCTTGGGGGAAAATTTTCCTTTAAATTCTGCTGGTTCCAGAGCTCTTGGGGGAAAATTTTCCTTTAATTCCTGCTGGTTCCAGAGCTCCTGAGGGAAACTTCTCCCCCTTTAAATCCTTCTGGTTCCAGAGCTCTTGGGAGAAAATTTTACTCTAAATCCTTCTGTTTCCAGAGGTCTTGGGGGAAATTTCTCCTCCTCTAAATCCTGCTGATCCCAGAGCTCTTGGGGGAAAATTTTCCTTTAAATTCTGCTGGTCCCAGAGCTCTTGGGGGAAAATTTTCCTTTAAATTCTGCTGGTCCCAGAGTTCTTGGGGGAAAATTTTCCATTAAATTCTGCTGATCCCAGAGCTCTTGGGGGAAAATTTTCCTTTAAATTCTGCTGGTCCCAGAGCTCTTGGGGGAAAATTTTCCATTAAATTCTGCTGGTTCCAGAGCTCCTGAGGGAAACTTCTCCCCCTTTAAATCCTTCTGGTCCCAGAGCTCTTGGGAGAAATTTCTGCTCCTCTAAATCCTGCTGATCCCAGAGCTCTTGGAGAAAAATTTTCCTTTAAATCCTGCTGGTTCCAGAGCTCTTGGGGAAAAATTTCCTTTAAATCCTGCTGGTTCCAGGACTTTTGGGAGAAATTTCTCCTCCTCTAAATCCTGCTGATCCCAGAGCTCTTTGGGAAAAAATTTCTTCTAAATCCTGCTGGTTCCAGAGCTCTTGGAGCAAATTTCTCCCCCTTTAAATCCAGCTGGTCCAGAGCCAGCACCAACCCCACACCAACATCCAGAAAATCAGAGGAAGAGGGAAGGGATCCGTGGGCTCTTCCCATTATCATCCCACTCAGACTCCCAAAACCCAGAGAAAAAAAGAGGATTTTCAATCCTCTCCTCATGTTTTACCATAGGCTGCCTTCAAAATGTGTCTCCTCAGAGGGGAAATGAATGCAAATATGATGAATTAGAGGCAAACCAAGCTGGCTTGATCTCTCCCCCCTGGCTGGAATGAGAGGCATTAGACTTTGATGGCCACGGCTGCAAACAGATGTTGCACATGGGGCAAAGGAGCAGCTGAAGGAGCAAAAATGCAAATCCATGGCTGAGGGAGGCCAGAGCTGAATTTCAACTCACTTTCTCTCCTGGGGGACCGATGGCGCCTTGTGGACCTGGAAGACCCTGTGAAAAGCCAAAAAAAAAAAAAAAAAAAAAAAATTAAGGTTGTTAAGGAGTAATTTATTCCTTCCAAATTCACCTCGGCTGGGTGTTATTTCAGTGCCTGTGAGGGCTGAGCTCCATTCATTCCCAAAATGTCTCGTGAGGGATAATAAAATGTGGGCAGGAGGGAAACAGGGATGCTCTGAGGAGCAGGATTCCCTCAGAGCCACGGGAAAAGCCTGGATTTCTCTATTGGGGTGTTCCACATCACACAAGGTGTGACTTGGCCAAAGAAACTTCCTGGAGCTGCTCTGGCAGGTGAGACTGGGGGTGCCACACCGGGAGCCTTTGCAGGAAGATTCTGGACACATCTTTGCCCCCTTTATTTTATTTTTATTAGCCTTTTATCATGCTGCAAAGCTTATTTGTCTTAACAGCCCTCACAAAGGAAGTCAGCAACGTGCATTTGGAGTTTCTACATGTGGAAAAGCCAAAGTAAAAACGTCTTGAGCTGATTTGCTGAAGGATTCCATGACTGGCTGGGGTGAAAGCTCAGCCCAAATGAGTTTTTAATCCACCCAGCCCAGCCCTTGCAGAAAGTGTTGTCTTAGCAATTTCAGGTTTAAGCCCTTGTGCAGAAAAGCTGAGCTCTAGTTCTCAGTTAAGGAGATCTCACAAGCTTAGGTGTGTGAATAAACTGAAAATCAGAGAGGGCAAAGAAATGTTTCCTCAAGTCAAATCTCTCCAAATGCTGCTCCCATTTCTGGTGCTGAGTTTTCCCTCCTTTTCCCGGACGTGGAGGAGGAGGAGATCTGTTCTTACCTGAGCTCCCGGGTTCCCCTGCTGTCCTGGGGGCCCTGGCTCACCCTGAGGGCCCTGGGAGCAGAAAAAGGCAGGGGAGAAGGTGGGAAAGGTGAGAGGGAGCTGGAAGCACAATTCCTGTGTCCCCCCAGCTGTAATCCTGGATTCCCAGTGCCTGGACACACCTGAGCTGGATCCACACCCCCCACAGCTCCCTGAGCCCTCCCTGACCTTCTCCCAGTAACCAAGAGCTCCCAAAACAGCTTTTCCAGGGAAAAGGAAAAGGAAGAAGCGACTTCAAGGCTCTGCAAGTGACTCCTCTGCAAGGATTTCCAGCCCAAAGGAGCTGAGCAAGGCTCTAACACCACCTGCTCCTGCTTTTATTCTCCAGGGAATCCCAAACTCCCATCCCAAACTCCCATCCCAAACTCCCATCCCATCCCAAATTCCCATCCCATCCCAAATTCCCATCCCATCCCATCCCATCCCAATCCCAATCCCAGAAAGGTTTTTTCCCCCCCTCTCAGTTAAATGTCTCTATTTTGGTATTCATTAGCCCAGCGTGCATCTCGAGGAAAAGGTTTCATTTTTCACGGAGAAATGATGCTTAATTCCACCAGAAATGACAATAAATTAACATCCATTTGCTGCAGGAAGATGCTCCTGGTGTTTTTCACGGGCTTTGATAGGAATCTAGACCAGGCTAAAAAGCAATTAGCAAATGCAATCTAACAGAATTTCACATTTTTCCCTATAGGAAACCTGAACTGCCTGTAAAAATTTGCAGGGAGAACTTACCACGTTCCCTTTGGGACCTGTCTGTCCATCCATGCCAGCCACACCCTTTGAAAGGATTTAAGAAACACAGCAGTAAGAAAAGATCACATTATTTCACACCATAAAAGCAGAGAAATTGCCATTAAAAAATTAAAAATCAAGAAGCCCTTTGGACCAGGTGGAAAGGGAATAATTTCCTACAGGTGTCTGGTAAAGCAGCCAATCCCATGGATTCAGGTGAAGTTTTCAAAGTAATTTCAGTGTTTTCCCCTTTGGTTTAAGCTGCTTGGGAGGCACAGTCAGCACCAGGCTGAGGAAATCCTGGCTGGATTGCATCCCACAGGGAGCAAAGGAAAACAGGGAAAAATACCTGGCAGAGGTGACAGAGCTGTGCCAAACCAAAAATCAGCTGGGGACAAACACTCCCTGAGCCCCTTCACTGAGAGGGGACCGTGGAGATTCCTCCTGCCACCTCTTCAGAATCACGGAATTCAGGTGGGAAAACACCTCTAAAATCATCAAATCCAGCATTAACCCTTTTGGTGTTCACCACCAAACCACATCCCCATTTCTGGGCCAGAAATCCTGTGGGCACAGACCCTCCAGTAACAAACCTCAATAAGGCAGGACATTTATTCCTTGGATTGGAACAAATCCACGTCCCTGTGGGTTCTGAAAACTTCCAGGGATGGGGACTCCACCTTTCCCTGGGCACTGCTTGACTCTTCCCAGGTCGAAATTTTTCCTAATATCCACCCCAAATCTCCCCTGGCACAACTTTTCCTCTCATCCTGTTGCTTCTACTTGGGAAAAAAAAGCCTGATCCCCCTGCCCACAGTAGAGAATAAGATTTCCCCGAGCCTCTTTTTTTCTCCAGGATAATCTTTTGCTGTGGGAGATGAGACAGCTTGGGAGCAAATCCTGAATTCAATCCCTCCTCATTAAATTCCAGCAGCACCAGGAGCTCACAGCAAAGTTGTCTTCACATCCCAGGAAGGGTGAAAGGCCACGAAATGTTCCCCATTAAACACTGACCCCTTTAGCTTTGGGGCTGGGTTTTTAAGGTCTGGGGCTCCAGAGAGCAGCAGTGATTTAGGGACTGCTCCTGCATCAGCACTTGCAGGCATGAGATCTCCTGGATAAAATCCCAAATTCTCCAGCCTCAGCTCGGGGCTGGAATATGAAGGAACTGCTCCAGAGCCCAAAGGCGAATAATTAATAGTTAATAATTCTCATTCCTCCCTTCCAGCCTGAGCAAGGCACTCGTATTTACTCAGGTGGGGCAAATCTGCTGCTGTGCATGGACGTGACACCACTGAGAACAGGGGAGAAGGCAGAGCCCGAGCCAGGATTTTTTTTCTGGGATCTTTGCATTGCCCAGATGTGGCAAATCACACAGCTGGGTGATCTGGAATGGCTGAGGTTATTTTTTTTTTTTTTTTGTCTGGAACTCACCGGTGGCCCTGGGGGTCCTGGGGGTCCCTTGGGGCCCAGCAGTCCTCGGGGTCCCTGTGGGGGGAAAAAAGAGGGTGAGAATTCCCATTTCAGGATCAGCATGGACACACACTGGGCATGGACACAGCAGGATCTGAAAGGACCTTGCAGGAGCTGCCCTGAGTTACAAAGTGGGAGAGAAATCCTGTGGGCACAGACCCTTCTGTTATAAACCTAAATAATGCAGGCACAGACATTTATTCCTTGGATTGCAACAAATTCCCCTTGAACCAACTTTTTTTTCTAAATTAATTTAATCCTACTCCTGAATTAACTCACACTCTTTGCAGCCAAGTTATTCCAGCTGGGGAGTTTTGAAGGATGACCTGGTAACACCAGTGGATCATCCCAAAAATCCCTCCAGATTGAGATTTTATCATGGACAACCCACACAACTCAGCCAGGCTGGGAAAGGTTTCCATAAATGTACATTTTTAAAGGCATTGGGTCCTCCAGCAATCACATTCTGCTCTCCTGGGGTTTTCCACCCATTCCTTTCCCACCAGATTTAACCTGGCTTTGTCTCCAGGGAAATTGGTGGGATGGGAGCATCCCATCAAATAAGGAAAACACGGCAGGAGAATTCGTGCTCCTGCAAAGGGAATTTTTGGAAATCGCAGCCCAGCCCCTCCTGGAGCCTTCAGGGGGGTTTGGAGTGGGAGGAAAGGGATGAGCACTCACTAGAGCTCAGATTTTAATCACAGCCCCTTCCTGAAATGAGGGGAACACTGGGAATTTGTATGGATGGAGCTCCTTCCCTGCCATGGAGGGAAAAAAATCATTCTTGATTGATGGGCAGTTTTATCTGTCAGCCCAAATATTCCCCAACCTCCTTTTTACAATGCAGAGAGGGCTGAGGAATCCAAATGAAATGGTACAGGGTGGAACAGGAGACATGAATGAAATAATGTCTTTCGTCTTGGAGGTCGTGGGGATTCAGATCCTGCAAAAAATGTGCAGATCCTGCAAAAACTGGATGAATCCAAGGGTCTGTCCCAGCCCCTGGAGACCTCCTGGGCTGAAGCCCTGCATGAATCCAGAGCAGAAACTCCACTGCTGAGGGAAGCTGCAAGAAATGGAGCAGGATAAAAAAGGAAACCGATTTTGAAGTCCCACCACTGGCTTCAGCCACATTTGGAATGATCTTTAGGCTGAGGGCAGGGAAGACAAACCCTCAGCTTTAGGGTGTGTGTATTTATAGCAAAACTCCCTGTAATTCAACTGAATCCTTTATCCTTTATCCCAGAGATTTTCACTCGTGCTGCTGAAAAAAAAAACATAAAAAAAATCAACTTCCCTGCTGTGTTACCCTCATTTAAGCTCCTCTTTTGTTGCTGTGCTACCTGAGCACATAAATGCTCTTAAGAAGTTAATAAGCCATAAGTTATTGCTTGGACATGTGCTAAGGAGATAGCTGAGTTGATTAATCTTTCCCAGAAGTTAATCAGACATCTTGTCTATAATTTAGTTCCAGCGAGTCTGTAAATGCCAACCCTTCCCTCTCTCCCATGAACTGTGTCCAGCAATTCCCATCAATTAATCTCAGGCCACCACGCTGGGCCTCAGCACAACAAAATCAGGGATCTGGAAAGAAACGATAGATAATGTTCTTTTCATAACAAAGGAAATGCATTCAGGATGAAATCAGCAGCCAACAACTGCACCACACAGAAATGTGCAGCCAGCCACCAGCAGAGTTTGCCAATAAAGTGAGAAAAACTCAGGATTAGGAGAAAAATGTTTTGTTTTTTTTCAGAGTGTTTAATTGACAGCTCGACTGTCTGTTTGTTTTTATTTTTTTTTTTTTAGTGGGGTTCTCCTTGAAAGCATTTTTTTTGGCTTGGTCCAAAGAATTTGTCCAGCAGCTCTGAGATCTCCTCAGTGCCACCAGGAGCTCCCTCCCAGCTGCTCTGCACGTGGGGTCCAAGCAGGGACAAAATGCAGATTTGGGGAGTTCCGTGCACTGGGAGCAGGATATTGACCCCACTGAATTCAGATTTCAAACTCTCCTGGAGTTCAGTCCTGCCAGGATTTCACCCTGAGGTTTCTGGGGAGTCACTGCACAGAACAAAGTGGGGTGGAGATGCCACTGCCCTGAGATAAAACCATTTTCTCACTGGAATTTGCTATGAACACTCACAAAAACTGTATTTTATATCTATTTACCACACCTAATTTCTACCTCAGCCTGATTACTTCAATCCCAAACCAGGGAGAAGGACACAGGCAGGAAAAATATGACATTAATCTAAGTTGTACATTTACAGCTATGATTTTTTTCTCAGCAAACAAAATCAATGAGATTTTTTTTTTCATTTAAAAAAACCTCAAACAAAAGAACTCCCAAAAAAATAAATAAATGGAAATTATGAATGAAGATAAGCAAAGCAGAATTGTTCCAGCACAGCCACTCTCAAATTGTTCATGTGGATCTTCAAGCTGAGCTCAATCCCTGCAGGATCTCAGAGCAAAGCTGCCCCAGAGAGCCCTAAAAACACATTTTCCATCCCAAATCCATGCCCCAAGCAGTGCTGCTGCCATGGGGAATACTCACAGGTTCTCCAGGGAGACCTCTGGGTCCAACTTCTCCATCATCTCCCTGGGCAGCAGCAGAGGCACCGAGAGAAGCAGCAAAAGATTAAAAAAAAAACAAAACAACCAAAAAACAGTTTTAATTCAGTCACCTCACAGGGGTTTTGTTGGTTTTTTTATAATATTCACAGAGAAAAGCAGCTTCCCTGGAGGACTGGCAGGGTTTCTGTGCCTGAGGAAAACTTTGGAAGCCTGGGGACTACAACTGAGTTTTAGAAAGGCCAGAGGGGGCTGCAGAATTCCTGCTGATTTTTACAAAGATGGATTTTGCCACCAGGCCGGGGGGTGTAGACAACAAGCACAAGATTTGACAGCAAAGTGAATGGCAAGGCAGGGTGGGAACGGGATCCGTGTGATTTGGCCAAATTCCAGCTGCTCACATAAACCAGGAGCAGAAGGAGGGAGATCCTTCACCTCTCCCATATCCTGGATACCCCAAAACCCCCAAATTATCAAATGCTGCTTCCCCTGAGCTGCTTTTAAACCCCCCCAGACCTGAGGCTCCCTCTTAGGACACCAAGCCCAGCAGCCAGACCTTGGGAACCTCTGTGTGCTGGGAAATCCCTGCTCTTCTCCCACCTCACACCTGCAATTGTTCCTTTTTCCCTTTGGGATTCAGGTTCTGATTCTCCTCCTTCCCCCTCGTGCTGGTTTGGCATTAATTGGCACTTAGGGCATTCACATTTTTGAGAACTTTCTCTGTGACTTGATGGAACCAATCAAAGGTTGATTTAATTGTTAACAGCCTGGGAAACCAATTGGAGGATTTAATGTGCTTCTGTGAATTCATATTTTAGAGCTGATTATTCTTAAGTTGGTAACTGACTGAAGTGTGTTGTTAAAAAAGAGAAGAGGGTGTAGGAGATGGGGAGAAAAGAGTGGCCTGAAGGTTTTATTCTGAACACTATTATTCCTTTAGGTTGTTAATCAAAGTTTTCTTTATTAACTCTTTCAGTTTTCTTCATACCCTTTAAGTTTTAAGCCTACCTTGCTTTTACTCCTAATCCCATCTCACGACAGGAAATAAATATATTGAAATTGGTGAATTAAATCCACGACACTCCTCCAGCTTTGCTCTGTTCAACCTCACAGCACTTCAGAGCCAGGACGAATTAACCCTTCCCAGGCTGGCTTAGGAAGGAGATCTGAGCTTTGCAGGGAAACAAAGCCCCCCAAAAAAAGAGGCAGAAAAGCTGGTGGAAGGGATTAGAGCTGGGAAATGCACACTGGCTCCTCAGCTGAACCCACACCCCTGGCTTCAGCATTTTCAAGTTTTCCCCTAAAACCAGAGCTGTGATTACTTAGTCTGGGCTTTGCTAAACACCTTCCATTATTGACTGGAGGAGGAGTGAATAATTTAATCTTTGATTCCTGCCTCTGGCTGGAATTTCTGCTCCCCAAATCTCGCTGCAATCCTCTGGATTTCAGAAAATCAGAATCAATTAATTTGCTCACTGAGAAGAAGAACGTTTTTTCTTTTGCGCTATTTGATTTTTTTCCTCTTTTAACAAAACCTGAGTTTCCTGAGCAGATCTTTAAAGCCAAATTCTTCTTTCCACTTCAGCTCCCATCTCCTCGCCCTGCTTCCCTCCCAGGCAAGGCTCATGGACAGGGAGCCTCTGTCTGATGCTGCCTCTGCTTCTTTTTTCCAGGGGTTCCTTTGGAATTCCCAGTTCCCAGGCAGACTTACCCTCTCCCCATCCTCTCCAGGAGCTCCTGGGGGGCCGTGGGGACCTGGCTCACCCTGCAAAAAACAAAAAAAAAAGGCAGAAAATGCTTCAGAGAAGATGTAAACACTCTGGCAATGGAAACCACCAGGGAATGGTGAAGAACCAAATCGTGGATTGATTTTTCTGTCTGTGCTGGAGGTGCCCTCAGCCTCTGTCTCTGCTCCAGGGAGGGGAGGGACACCCAGCCTACCAAAATAATCACCTTCCCCCATTTCCCCCTCCCCATTTTTTAATTAGAAAGCGAAAAGTTTGAACCCACGGTTCATTTCAAGGAATTTCCACCCCCAAGTGCACTGTCCAACAGCAGGTTTTGCCTCTTGCTTTTTTGTTTTTAGGCTGCTTTGCATTAAGGTGATTTCTGCCTCCCCATTCCAATTTGGAGCAGCTCCAGGAGGATCTTTGGACCCTCATCCTCTGCTCTGCCTCATCCCAGTCCCTCCTTCCACCTCCTCCTTCCAGGGTTCCATCCCAGCCCCAAGTGGGACAAAACTCACCCTGTTTCCTTTCTCCCCAGGCAAACCAGCCAAGCCATCAAAGCCACGGTCACCCTGAAAGCAAAACCAGTTTAAAACACATTTCCAGCTGTATTTGAACACCTTCCCAGTTTGTTTCCTTCCTGTGCCAAGGAGGGATTGATTTTCTCCAGCAGACATTCAGCCTTCCCCTTCCATCAGATCAGGGATGCTCTCGAAGTTATGGATTAAAACAAGGAAAAAAATAATCCAAAACACACCTCCAAGTTATTTGGAGTTAAACTCTTCCCTCTTCCCCCAGTTTGAAATGCTTTTCCATGTGGATTTCAGAATTTCTTTGGGTTTTTTCACCTCCCTTCTAGGTAGGTTCTCCTAACCCAATGATTTATTTTGTCTTAATTATGTGGAATTATGGACTGCAATGAGCAAACTGGGGTAACCCCACAGGTCCAGCAGCTCCCCTGAGCTTTCCCACCACCCCATAACCCTCCAAGGGAAGAAATACACATAAATAAATTCTGGACATTATCTTAATGAAACCAGGACAGGAAGGAATTGTTTCCTAAATGTTTCAGCTCCTTGGTGAAGAGAGGGGACACAGAGGGGCTGCAAATCCTGGGTGACTCCCAATGCCCAGAGAGGGGCAGGGAGCAACACCAGGAGAGGGAAAAATCCCTTTTTCCCTGTAAAGGGGTGAACTTCGTGGATTTCCACATATTCATGGCATGTGAGTCACTAAAACAGCACCAGCTCCTCCCTTTCACAGCTCCTTTGATGCCTTAAGTTTTAGATTTCATATTTTTTAGATTCTGCACTGCCTCAGTGTGACTCTGAACTTCATAATAAGTGTTAGCAAGTTCTCCTCACAAGCTCAGGCACACAAAATAATCCTTTTCCAGCCCCAGGGCCAAGGACAGCCATTACAGCCTGAGGCCCCAAAAATATAAACAACAGCAAATTGAGGAGAGCAATCTGGGAGGATGGGACTGGAAAACCTGGAGCTGGAATTGGACAATTAACCCCAATATGGAAATGGACCAAAACTTATAAAAGTGTGAAAACTCGTGACTCTGGGTCCATTTTGGCTCTGGTTTGGGTGTAGCCTCTTGCACTGCCCAAGGTGAATCCTTTCAAGGCCTTTTAACAAATCCCTGAATTATTGCTTTAACTCTGTCCAGCCCCTATTCCAGGTCAGCCCCTTTGGCATCACCTTCATCTCTTGTGGACACACACATTTATAGAGCTGGGGAATCCCAGCTTGGAAATTCCTTGTCAGGCCTGGATTTCTCCTGACTCTCAGCTCCATTCCCAGGCTGACAAGCTGACTGCAGCTTCAGTTAGGGAGGAGTCTCCCAAGGTGATAAAATGGTGAAAACCAGAGTGGAATTCATAATAAAGATTAACACCTGGTGTCTTTCCCGTGGGATACATCCTGAGGTGCTGTCCCAAGGATGTTTTTCCCAATTGTCCAATGAGCTCCTGTCCTGTCCTGGCTGCACTAACACACTTTAAATCCGGGCTATCTGTACAATAAATTTGGCCTTTTTTCCCCAAAGAGCTCCGTGTGTGTTGCTGTCCTTTCTCTCTCTTTTCAGCACAATCTCTCAGTGGGGTTTAACCTCCAGCCTCTCCTCCTGGTGCTCCTGGAGCATCTCCCTGCCTGAGCTCCCAGTGAATTCCCTGCTCCTTCCCAGCCCTGCTGGTTTTCCCATCCCCTCCTGGGAGGGCACACACTCATTAAAAAGCACTTTTCTGGGTAAATGATTTGTGCTCTCCCATCTCTGTCCCAATCCCCCCATCTCTGGCAGCCTTGACTATCTCCATTGTATAAACCTTCTAAGGCACCACTCCCTGGGCAAACTTTCCCTGCATTCCATTTCCAGCAGAGCAGCTTCTTTCCTGCTTGATAATTCCAGCAGAACGAAGGGATTTTGTCTCCAATAAAAAAACCCCAAAACCCAAGGATTAAAATTCCTCACCACACCTCCACTTCCATAGAGGTGGGGTTTTTTTGGTGGTTCTACTCCAGAGGCTTTCCAGCCACTCATTCGTGTTTGTTTTTTGTAATTGGGATTCTAAAGTATTTGTTCTACAACTGCAGCACATTTCATCCGGCAATTTTTAAAAAGTGGCATTAAAAAAAAGCAGGAAAAGAAAAGAAAAAAATTGCTCTTCTGCCTTTCAGGAGTGTGTTTAACCTTCCACGACCTCACAGGAGCCTCTGGACCACCTCACAAACTCCTCCAAACAAGCTGGGCTCCTTCTCCACAGGTGCCTCAGCTTTTTCCTGCTAAAAAGAAGGTGCAGATTCCCAAAATCCATAAAAATGTGACTCTACCTTTGGTCCAGTCTGTCCTGGCATTCCCCTGGCACCGTCACTGCCAGCTCGTCCCTGCAACAGAGAGCAGCAAAGTCAAATCCAAAGGGCCAGCCAGCTCAGCTGGGCCTGAGACAGGGTTTAGTTAAGCCAGAGTGAGGGTTTATTTAAGCCAGTTGATTTATTTATTTCTCTTGGTGAAGGAAAAATCTCTGCTCTGTGTTTGAAGCAACATCCTGGGGGTAATGAGAGGTGGGAAACAAATGAAGCCACTTCACTGCACAGGCCATGCTTGGTGGTTTTTATGTGAATTAATGATCTCCCAGCACATTTCCAGAGATGCTAATGGTGATGGCTGCAAATTGAAATGGGAATTTCTGGTTCAAGGAAGGCAGAAGAGGGTGACACACAAGACTTGCTCCTTCCTTCCCCTGGCAAGTCGAGTCATGGTGAGCCAGGGGGTGGAGTGGGATAAAAATCAGAATTTGGGGTGGAAGCAGAGCAGGGTTTACACCTGACCCGTTCTTGGCACTGGATTCTCCTCACACACTGCCAGGAGGGGGGACCCCAAGGCAGTTCAAAGCATTTGTGCAGATACAACCCCAACAGCAGGGAGCCAAAAATCCCCGGATAAAAGAGTGGGATGGGCAGCCCTGAATTCCCCCCACACTGCTCAGATTTTAATTCCCATCCCAGCCCTGAATTCCCCCCACACTGCTCAGATTTTAATTCCCATCCCAGCCCTGAATTCCCCCCACACTGCTCAGATTTTAATTCCCATCCCAGCCCTGAATTTCCCCCACACTGCTCAGATTTTAATTCCCATCCCAGCCTTGAATTCCCCCCACACTGCTCAGATTTTAATTCCCATCCCAGCCTTGAATTCCTCCCGAACTGTTCAGATTTT
This sequence comes from Acridotheres tristis, assembly GCA_037013685.1. Classification (NCBI taxonomy): domain Eukaryota; kingdom Metazoa; phylum Chordata; class Aves; order Passeriformes; family Sturnidae; genus Acridotheres; species Acridotheres tristis. The sequence continues at coordinate 8,121,792 of CM072904.1, read as the reverse complement.
AATTCCCATCCTGGTTTGTGTTTTGCTAGATTTCAACTCTCCTCCTTTCTGTCCTCCCAGTTTTTACTTCCCACCCTCATTTGTGTCCCAAATTTTAACTCTCATCCTCGTGTCCTCCCAAATTTTCACTCCTATCCTTGTTTGTCTCCTCTCAGTTTTCAACTCCCATCCTCATTTGTGTCCTCCCAAATTGTAACTCTCCTCCTCATTTGTGTCCTCCCAGATTTCAACTCCCATCCTCATTTGTATCCCAAATTTTAACTCCCATCCTTGTTTCTGTCCTCTGAGATTTTAACTCCCACCCTGGTTTGTGTCCTCCCAAATTTTAACTCCTACCTTTCTGTCCTGGGATTTTAACTCCCATCCTTATGCTGTCCCAGTTTTTAACTTCCATCATTCTATCCTCCCAGATTTTAACTCCCATTCTTGTTTCTGTCCTCCTAAATTTTAACTCCTATCTTTCTGTCCTGAGATTTTAACTTCCATCATTCTGTCCTCCCAGATTTTAACTCCCATCTTTGTATCCTCTCAGATTTTAACTCCCATCCTGATTTGTATCCTCCCAAATTTTAGCTCCCATCCTGATTTGTATCCTCCCAAATTTTAGCTCCCATCCTGATTTGTATCCTCCCAAATTTTAACTCCCATCCTTGTGCCCTCCCGAATTTTAACTCCCATCCTGATTTGTATCCTCCCAAATTTTAGCTCCCATCCTGATTTGTATCCTCCCAAATTTTAGCTCCCATCCTAATTTGTATCCTCCCAAATTTTAGCTCCCATCCTAATTTGTATCCTCCCAAATTTTAGCTCCCATCCTAATTTGTATCCTCCCAAATTTTAACTCCCATCCTGATTTGTATCCTCCCGAATTTTAGCTCCCATCCTGATTTGTATCCTCCCAAATTTTAGCTCCCATCCTGGTTTGTATCCTCCCAAATTTTAGCTCCCATCCTGGTTTGTATCCTCCCAAATTTTAGCTCCCATCCTGGTTTGTATCCTCCCAAATTTTAGCTCCCATCCTGGTTTGTGTTCTCCTGGCCAGCCTGCTCTTGTTTGGCACAGGAGCAGTTTCCAGCAGCAATTGCAGCTCCTGCCTGCTCAGCACAGCTGCCAGGACACTCACCCTGCGGCCTGGCTTTCCTGCTGGACCTGGAGGACCTTGGATACCTCGAGGACCCTGCAAGGAATCAGGGAGAGAGGAAGAAATGTCACCTCAAGGGACCGGGAGCAGAGGCAGTGATCAGTGGCCACATCAGGGGCTCTCAGGGCTGAATCCCTGGAGCAGAGCCCGTGGCTCCAAGCACACAGGGAAGGCTCAGAGCATCCCCAGACAGGAATTGCTGGTGTTTCATCCATGAGGCAGCTTTTGCAAGCACGTGGTGGAGATGCATCCCATAAATCGCTCCCCTTGCCACCAGAAAATGGGAGCTTTTCCTTAATGCAGGATTTAAGGCTTGGAAGAACAATATCCTGAGCATTAGTCAATTCTCCACATTTCAAATTATCTTTTATGGCCAGGACTCCTCCATGGGTGTTTTTCCAGGAAGGGACCTGCAGAGTTTGACACTGTTGGTTTAAAACCATGTCCAGAGCCTGCCTTTGGACACCCGGGGGGACATTTCCATGTCAAACACCTTCCCACACCTTCCTGCTGCCAGCTGGCACAGGTGACCGAGTCTCTGCTTCCCAACAGGCAGGACTGGCTGCTCCACCCTCTGTTTCTCCAGCTCCCCCCATTCCACACTCACCTGAGGTCCCATTTCTCCAGCTTCTCCCTTCAGTCCTCCACTGCCCGGGGGTCCCTTTGGACAGAGAAGAGCATTTATTGTGTTTTTTCCTCAAGAGGGAAAATTCCACATTAAGGAAAAGCCATTCATGGATCCAGAAGCCACAGGGATCTGGATCAGCTGGGTTGGCTCCATCCTCACCATCTCCATCCTCACCATCTCCATCCTCACCAATTCCATCACTCCCAGTTCCATCCTCACCAATTCCATCACTCCCAGTTCCATCCTCACCAATTCCATCACTCCCAGTTCCATCCTCACCATCTCCATCATTCCCCATCTCCATCCTCCCCAGCTCCATCTCCCCATTTCCATCCCCTCAATTCCATCTCTCCTAGTTCCATCACTCCCTAATTCCATCCCCCCAGTTCCACCTCCCCAAGTCCATCAGTCCCCAGTTCCATCCCCCAGTTCCACCCCCAGTTCCATCTCCCAAATTTCATCACTCCCCAATTCCATCCCCAATTCCATCATTCCCCAATTCCATCCCCCAATTCCATCTCCTCCAATTCCATCACTCCCCAATTCCATCCCCCAATTCCATCCCCCAATTCCATCACTCCCCAATTCCATCACTCCCCAATTCCACCCCCAATTCCATCACTCCTCAATTCCATCACTCCCCAATTCCATCCCCCCAATTCCATCACTCCCCAATTCCATCACTCCCCAATTCCATCCCCCAATTCCATCCCCCAATTCCATCACTCCCCAATTCCAACCCCCAATTCCATCACTCCCCAATTCCATCACTCCCCAATTCCATCCCCCAATTCCATCCCCCAATTCCATCCCCCAATTCCATCACTCCCCAATTCCATCCCCCAATTCCATCACTCCCCAATTCCATCCCCCAATTCCATCACTCCCCAATTCCATCTCCCCAGTTCCATCTCCCCAGTTCTATCTCCCCAGTTCCACCACTCACCATCGGTCCTGGCCGCCCTGTCAGTCCCATGGGTCCCGCTGGTCCCCTCAGTGCCAGCTGCGAACAAGGACAAACACTTTGTGTCATTTTGTGTCCCTTTATGTCATTTTGTGTCCCTTTGAGCCCCTTTGTGTTATTTTGTGCCCCTTTGTGTCATTTTGTGTCCCTTTGAGCCCCTTTGTGTCTTTTTGTGCCCCTTTGTGTCACTTTGTGTCCCTTTGTGTCACTTTGCGTCCCTTTGAGCCCCTTTGTGTCATTTTCTGTCCCTTTGTGTCTTTTTGTGTCACTTTGTGTCCCTTTGTGTCCCTTTGTGTCCCTTTGTGTCCCTTTGTGTCCCTTTGTGTCCCTTTGTGTCCCTTTGTGTCCCTTTGTGTCCCTTTGTGTCACTTTGTGTCCCTTTGTGTCCCTTTGTGCCCCTTTGTGGCTGCAGTGGGACACAGCCACCCCTGTGCCACCAGCCACAGCTGGAGCCATGTCCATATCCCCAGGGAATTCCAGATGTTGTCCCACCCACAGTGGGGAAACTCCTCCTTGCCCAGGTGTGCCGTGGGTGCCCCTGGCACCCCAAGGCCAGGCTGGACAGGGCTGGGAGCACCCTGGGCTCATGGGAGGTGTCCCTGCCCATGGCAGTGCTTGGAATGGGATGGGCTTCAAGTTCCCAACCCATTCTGTTATTCCATGAAAACCCTCGGATTGTCCACAAATCTGCTGAGAGGACATAAATATTTATGACCCAATTCAGTTCAGGAAATTTTTTTTTCTTTATTGTCCTGGTGGTTCAATTTTAGAGGCATTTTCCCCTTTATTTATTTATTTTTTTTATAATTTTTTTTTTTGTTACTACTTAACATCCTCCAAACTGAGCTCCAATTCAAACTGAACACAGGGGGCTTTTAGCTCCATAATTAAAGAGTCGTGTTAACCATGCATCAACCCAGTAATTTCCATGGTGGGAAATGGAGCTGGGCCATGCTTTAAAACATCCCTCAGACAATTTGTTCCCTCGTGACAATCCAACACTTCCAAAGAGTTGTAATTATCTGTGTACTCCAGTAATTAAAATCTACCCAGTGATTGCACTTGGAATGGCAGAAATATTGCACAAGTGCTGGGTTCTGTGGCATCTTTTTACAACACCCCATTAAAAGGGAGATGCTCTGAACCACTGCTGCCTGCAACAACATTCAGTGCCTAATGAAAGCCAAATTTTAAGGGGATAAATCAACCTAATAATGCAATTAACAGCAGTGATAATGAGAAAAACAAACCCACAAAAGGAAAAGGTTATCCTTGCTGCAGGACCCTGTTTTCCAATTCTGTCAGATCCTTTAGTTCCTCACAAAAATGATTTTTTCCCCCCTTTCTGCATCGTGGTTTTCAGCCAAAATGTTGAGGTTCACAAATAAATTGATTTTCGTTCTTTCTAGAAATATTCAACTTTTCATCCACAGTCTAAAAGTTACCCAGGATTAATTAGGGTTTAAATTTCTTTTCCCCTAAACCTGAAAATTTAAATTTAAGTTGGACTTTGAATGAGGGAAGGGAAGCTCTGTATTTTTTGGTAAATCACAATTTTTAGCAGAAGGAAAAAAAGAAAAAGAACAAAAGCAGAGAGTTGAAGAAAGCAGATGCTTCTTATGAAACGTTTATCAGGTCAAAGCCCCGATCTCCCAGGGAAATAAAATGCTGATGGAAAAACGCTGGGCAGGCTGGAAATTAAGACTGACAAAGTAACACCAGGAACATAATCCAGGATATTACTGGCAGCACGAGGTTAATGGACAGGAAAATGCAGTGGCTGGGGGGGATCAGGGCTCTGCCTGAATTTGTAAAAAATCCAACTCCTCTGGAAAAGGGGAGCTGGATGGAAAACTGAAAATTCCCAGCTCAGGAATAAAAAAAACCCCACAGGGGCGGTGCAACCCATGGGGGGAGATCCCAATGGATTTTATCCCATTTAAAGGTGAAATAAATCGGGGTTTTAGTTCATTTTAGCCTAAAAAAAAAATCTGTGTTGAAGTCTGCAAACAGCTCTGAGTGACAAAGCAGCTCCATCCATGCAGCTGCAGCCAGATGTGGCCTTTGGGCATGGCCCCAAATAAAACAGCCCCAAAGCTCTGCCCCTTTGGGAATTGCCACCCTAAAAATGTTTCTCCTTCATGGCAAGGGTGTGTTTGCAGCAGAATTTGGTCCCTCTGGGGCAGGATGGGGCAAACGGAGCAATTTGGGAATTGTGGGGTTCCCTCAGCTCCTTCTGCACCTCTGGGTTTTAATATCAGCACTCAGGAAAAGTCCCATGCACACAGGGAAGAACAATTTCAGAGCTGCACTGGCTAAAATTCTGTTTTATTTTGAAGAGATGAGTGCAAAGCCTTTTCCACTGAGGTGTCCATCCAGGCAGGGAACTGGGGATGTGCCAATCTTGTTTCAGCAGCGAGCCAGGGATGATTTGGACATCAATCAATAAGGTCATCCCAGGAAAGAAATGTTCCAGGGATAGTCACCATGTACTCCCAAATAAACACATTAAATTACAAATCTGCCTGTTGAGATTCTGGGAGCTGGGAACAGCTTCCATCTGTGATATAGGTTTCATTATTAGGGAGGGAAAAACCATACAAAAATAAGAAAATGCTTTGAGCACAGTCCCCAGTTGCTCATAGGGACCCTAAAATAGAAAAATACCAAAGTCAGTGGGGCTGTGTGACCAATGCCAGAGGGCTGCAGGAAATTAAACCCAGCTTTCCATCAGCTGGAGCCTTGCTGGCTGTTAATAAAAACCCAAATCGTGCAGGTGCAATCCCATGGCAGGTGAGAGGTTCCACCAGCAGCACTGGGGAGATGTGAGAATTCACAGAATCACAGAATTTTGGGTTGGAAGAGACTTTAAAGATTGAGTCCAATCCAGCCCTAACACCTCAACTACACCACGGCACTGAGTGCCACATCCAGGGATGGTGACTCCACCACCTCCAATTCCAGTATTTTATCACTCTTTCTGTAAAAAACCTTTTTCCTGATATCCAACCTATATTTCCCTTAGTGCAGACTGGGGCTGTGTCCTCTGGTTCTGTCAGTGCTACCTGGAGAAAGAGCCCAACCCCACCTGGCTACAGCCACCTTTCAGGGAGCTGTAGAGAGGGATAAGGTCACCCCTGAGTCTCCTTTTCTCCAGGATAAACACCCCCAGCTCCCTCAGCCCTTCCTCACAGGGTTTGTGTTCCAAGCCCCTCACCAGCCTCACTGCCCTCCTCTGGATGTGCTCGAGTGTCTCAGTGTCCTTCCTAAACTGAGGGGACAGAAAGGGACACAGCACTCGAGGTGTGGCCTCAGCAGTGCTGAGTGCAGGGGAACAATGACCCCCCTGCTCCTGCTGGCCACCCCATTCCTGATCCAGGCCAGGGGCCATTGGCCTTTGGCCACCAGGACACACTGCAGGCTCATGTCCAGTCAGTGTCCCCAGGTCCCTTCTGGGCACTGTCCAGCCACACCATCCCCGGCCTGTAACACTGCAGGGGGTTATTGTGGCCAAAATGCAGGAATCACCGCTTGGATTCATTAAACTTCATTTTATTAAACTCTGCCCACCCATCCAACCCTGCCAGCTCTCTCTGCTGAGCCCTCCCACCTCCCAGGGGCTCCCCACACACTCTCAGCTCAGTGGATTCACCAACGAGGCTCAGTCAGGTTTATTGTGCTTTCACAGGCAGCTGCTGGGAGCCGTGCCAGGCATGCCCAGGTGCCAACACTCACCCTGGCCTGCTGCAGGATCGCCTGGGCTTGTGCCTCCTGGGCTGACACCATGGGTCCCTTGGAGCCAGCGTCGCCTCCTCCGCTGAAGCGGAACTGGTGGGAACGAGGTGGACAAAGCAGGTCAGGGCTTCTGTCCCTCAGCCTCAACAGCTCCATTCAGCACCTCCTGAATGCCCCAAATCCATCCCAGCCCTCCCAGCCCACCCCAGTGCCCTCGGGTCACCCAGCTCGGGGCCACCAAGGCGGCGCTGCCAGCTCGGGGTGGCCAACAATGAGGGGATTGTGGGGACCTCACACATCACATTCAGCACCAGCACGGGCTCTCCCAGGGCTGCCATTCCCTGTTTTCCCAGGCTGCCATTCCCTCTTTTCCCAGGCTGGCATTCCCTGTTCTCCCAGTGTGGCACTCCCTGTTTTCCCAGGCTGGCATTCCCTGTTCTCCCAGTGTGCCATTCCCTGTTCTCCCAGGGCTGCCATTCCCTGTTTTCCCAGGCTGGCATTCCCTTCTCTCCCAGTGTGGCATTCCCTGCTCTCCCAGTGTGGCACTCCCTCTTTTCCCAGGGCTGGTATTCCCTGTTCTCCCAGTGTGCCATTCCCTCTTTTCCCAGTGTGCCATTCCCTCTTTTCCCAGGGCTGCCATTCCCTGCTCTCCCAGGATGGCATCCCTTATTCTTCCACAGATGGCATTCCCTTTTTTCCCAGGGCTGGCACTCCCTGTTCTCCCAGGGCTGCCATTCCCTTCTCTCCCAGTGTGCCATTCCCCGTTCTTCCAGGATGGCATCCCTTATTCTTCCAGAGATGCCATTCCCTTTTTCCCAGGGCTGCCATTCCCTGTTCTCCCAGTGTGCCATTCCCTCTTTTCCCAGTGTGGCACTCCCTTTTTCCCCAGGGCTGCCATTCCCTTTTTCCCCAGGGCTGCCATTCCCTTTTTTCCCCAGGGCTGCCATTCCCTTTTTTCCCCAGGGCTGCCATTCCCTTTTTCCCCAGGGCTGCCATTCCCTTTTTTCCCCAGGGCTGCCATTCCCTTCTCTCTCAGGACTGCCATTCCCTTTTTTCCCCAGGGCTGCCATTCCCCTTTTTCCCAGGGTTGCCATTCCCTTTTTTCCCCAGGGCTGCCATTCCCTTTTTCCCCAGGGCTGGCACTCCCTGGTGCCCAGGATGCTCTGGGTTTTGGGGTTCCCTCAGGTTATTTGGACAAAGCTGGACTTTTTTTCCCTAAAAACTCCTCCCCTCTGGTACCCCAGTGCTCATTTCCAGCAGCTCACACCAAAAATGACATTTCTTTGCTGTGCCAGGACCAACAAAGCTGGTTTGGGACTTGCTGGATTTGTGGAGGAGGAGGAGAACAACACAAAAATAACCACAGCTCATAAAAAAAAAAAGTGGATTAGTTCAGCTGGTTGAAATTTTGGCACTTTGAAGAGCTGTTAAAGGTGTCAGAGGGTCCTGCCTGGAAATTTGGCTCTTGGAGATGTCTCCAGCTGCTTCTCCATGGTTTTATCTCTGTCCAGCCAGAAAATCTGCAGCTTATTCAGAATTCAAGAAATGTTTGGACAATGCTCTCAGGCACAGGGTGGGATTTCTGGATTTGTCTTGTGCAGTGCCAGGAGCTGGACTCAATAATCCTTGTGGGTCCCTTTCACCTTGGGATTTTCCATGATTTTTATCATTATCCATCACTTCTGGAAGCTTGAACCTGCCTGGAATGGATATTTTGACTGGACATTCCATTTTGACTGGAACAAAGGAGCTCCAGTGCTTTGCAAAAAGTCAATTTACAACCAGATCCATCTTTTATCTCAAGGAAAACTTGTCCTTGGGGTAAAGGAGATGGGAGACTTCTGCAAGAAGGGGCATTAAACAGCAGCAAATCCAAGAAATCTGATTTATTTCAATCCTTTTTTTTTAGTTCTGTTGGTACTCACAGGCAACATCAGCATTGTCCCTGGTGGTCCTGGCAATCCATCTGCTCCTGGGAGACCTGGGCGTCCAGGGGGGCCCTGAAAGAAGAAGAAATTAAAATAAACATCTCAAATATCCTTTTGGTTCTGCCCATACATGAACAGCTGTGGTTATGTACATGGATTGAGTTTGTGGGTATCTTGATTTTTTCTTAAATTTTCTTAATTGCCTCCTCTTCCATCCTGCCCTGCTGTTTCCAAAACTTTGTGCAGTTTTAGAGTGAGAAATCCAAGCCCCTGCAATGCTCTGAGTTAATGCAACCAATGTTTAGTTGGATCTGTTGAAATCTATCAAAAAAACCCCCAAAAATAGATGAAACTTCCTAACTCAGGGTCAGTGAGAGAGAAATGGAGTAAGATAAATTCATTCTTTCACACAGTTAATCAGCTGGGTCATTTCATCTTTTTTTTTTTCTCTCTTCTGTCTTTTTTTTTTTTAAATTTTATTTTTTATTTTAGTCCTTTAAGGCTCCTTCCAGCTCCAATGGAGTGATCCTGTCAGGGGCTGTAACTCAGCCCAAATCCACGGATCTCCACGGAGCTGTGCTGATTAACCCCAGTGGAGGATTTTTCATTGCCACTAAAACCACGAGTGGGCAGTAAAAGATCAATTGATGAAACCATAAAGATTCAAATATGGCCAATTTTCCCCCGGTAAAAAGTGGAGGTCAACCCAAATTTCCTCCCCATTCCAGTGATCCCATATGCAAATGAGGGTGACATCAATGTGTGTGGCTAATTGCAATTTTCACAGCACTTTAAGGGGCTTGACCACATCCCAGCAAAAAAAAAAAAAGCCCCAGTGCTCGTTTTGTGGTCAACAGCTCAGGGTTGAGGACTTGGCTACTCCTTTAGTTAGGAAACACCAATATTAAATCGATTTATGGCAAGCAATGAACATTTTTGTAGCTCTCACTCTCCTCAACCTGCCTGCAGCCCGTTTAGACCCCAGAAAAAAAAAATGTAAACACAAAATCCTGCCACAAATCTCAGACATGGGGACACCAAAAAGCCAGGAAGTCACATGGGAGGTGGATAAAGGTAGGAATGGGATAGGGAAGGACAAATAGGTAACAAAGTGCCTAAAAATCAGAATATTTTTAATCAAACAACCCAACAGACCACCCAACTAAAAGATTTGGTGCATTAACCTCGCCCTTCCACCCCACACCTCTCTGCTCCCTCTTCTTCTGGGCCCAACTTCACAATTCCCTCATTCCCTCTCCTTAAAAAAAAAAAAAAATAAAAAAATCATTCACACAGAATTTTCCAGCACTAAACCAGAGCCCAGCCTGGAGGGGGTGAGGAGCTGCCAGGCCAGGGCTGGGGTGTCCCCTGGGGTGTCCCCAGCTGGGCTGTCCCTGTCCCCAGCCCCACAAGGACAGGGCAGAGCCACCAGCCTGCAATAACAACGCTGCTCCTAGGGAAAAAAAAAAAAAAGGGAAAAATGCCAGCAGTGCCCAGAATTCCAGCACATCCATTTCTCCAGGCAGACTGGACATGCACAGTTGGCTCAGCCTGGTCCAAAGCAGAGTCCTCAACCCACTGAGATCCCATCCCAGACCCATCTGCTGGAGCAGAAATGCCACAAATCATTTAGGCCAGGCTTCTTTTATATGATAAACTTTCTTTTTTTCTCCTTCTCCTCCTTTTAACTCCAGCCCTGCCTATGTTGGAGCAGGGCTGAGCTTGTTTATGTCTCCTGACAAGTGTTGCTGCAATGCTTTTATCCATAAACGCCTCTTTTTTTTGTTTCTGCCTGGGTGTGGGAGGTCTTTTCCTGGTGGAATGGACCAGCAGGGGGTGGGAGGGCACGGAGGAAAAAAATCAAACCCATAAAGCACTTTGGAAATTGAAATTCATGAATGGCTGGAAGAAATGCAGCCTGCCAGGGTCTGGGTGTAAATCTGCGTGGCTCTGGTTGTGGGAATGGGGATTTGCTGATATACAGCAGCCAGGGATGGGAACTTCAACTTGCATTTGGTGCAGTGCTCTGAAATGCCAGGCTGAGAGCAAAGCCTGGGCTAATATTTCCATGGGATTCAGCTGGAACCTGGGGGGTGTTGGTGTTGGTGTTCCCTCGGTCACAGGCAGTGAGAGAGGGACCAGCAAACCACGGGGCTGAGCCCTAAAATTCACCAAGTGTCTCTCCCTGGTTATTTTTCAGCCCTGGTCAGAAAATTACATAATAGGAGATTTTTCTTGTAGTTTTGGGGGTCTCCTGGTTGAGGCAGCACTTGGGAAAAGCAGCACCCTGGAAGAACTCCAAAGCCAAGCAAGGATTTTTATTTATATTTATTTAAGGGTGTTGCATTTCTGAGGTGCAAGACTCAGAATTCCTTTGGGATTCAATGACTGGATGGGTTTGGAAAATGAAGATATTTTGTGCTGACCCCTCCAGAGCACCCAGACACCCGAATTTCCAAACAAATCCCGGGGTGGGTGAGGGAGCTGCAGTTTGCTCTGATGCTGCAGCTCATCCCCTTCAAAACAACACATTTTCCCACTTCCTTCCTCCCAGTCTGGAGGCCCCATGGAGCAGCTCCCTTCTCCCTCAGTGCCATATTTTCCTTCTTCCCACTGCCTGAGCCATCCCAAAGCATCCTGAGCTCTCTGGAACCTCCCACAGCCAGGCTGCTCCTCAGCTCTGCTGCTGACACAAACTCCTCTGTGAAATCACTGAGCAAGCAAGAAGCTCTCCATAAATAAAGCTCTTTCTTTTTTATACTGAATAAAGCAGAGCTAAACGAGTGTTGGCCGATATTAACAGAGCTGACTATTGTTGGGCTGTGAATTCCTTGCACCTGCCTGATAGCAGATTAAAAAAAAAAAAAAAATCTCTTTATCAGATGCAGGCCGAGGGAATGTTCCTCACTCTGCAGGGGGGAAGGGTCATGTAAATTCATGAGCCACACTCAGGGTTAATAATAAACAAATTAAAAGAGGAGCTGCTCTAATTGAAAGGGAGGGTTTAAATGCAGTTGCAGCTCCTGGCTCTGCGAGTTCATCACTTCCCTGCGCTGGGTTACACTCTGTGCTGGACACGGGCAGGATGTGCAGCCTGTGCCAGAATGCAAATTATTCCTCTCACTGGAGGGACAGAGTGGCTGCTGCTGCTGCTTGGCCTTGCAGGGCTGCTCCAGCAAATATCTGCATCTGCCTGGACAAATGACAGCAAGAGAGTCCCCAGGGCCAGCAGCCAGGCTGCCAGGAGTGCAGGAGGACACGGGAGAGCTGGCCATCACACAGGGCTCAGGATGGACATGAAAGCAAGGAAAGGATGAAAAGCAGCACCCTGGAGATGTTCAGAAGGCAAATAAGGATTTTTAAGGCTCACCCTGGACCACTGAGAGATGCAAACCCAGCTCTCTGTGAATTCAGGCTTCCACCCCACACCTCTCTGCTCCCTCTTCTTCCGTGCCCAATTTCACAATTCCCTCGTTCCCTCCCCTTAAAAAAAACCCCACCCTGTGCTGGGGCAGGAGTGCAGTGGCACACGGGTTAAGCCAGGCCCAGTGGGCTGAGCCTGGATTGACTTTCTGAGCTGATCGATGGAGCACAGGCAGGGCCCCTGGTCCTCAATCATGTCACAGCCACCAGAAATGTTATTACTGCTCCATCAGTAACCACTGCAGCACTGCAAACCAGGGCAGGGACTTCCCAGGAAAAAGGGAAAAGTGGGAGAGGAGCAGCCGCAGGGCTCCAGCCAAGTCCCCAGGGAGCAACAAAGAACCTGAGCTAAAAGAAACGTTTGGGATAGTGCCATGGGAATGCCCCAGCACCTCAGGAATCTCCTCAAATACACCTCAGACCTCAGGAGACACCTGCAGTGTGGGCCAGCAGTGATGTGATCTCTGCCAGTGTTGTGTTTTGCAATGTGGGTACATCAGGAGGAAAAGGGGACACGGCAGAAGAACCCCAGCAGATCTCTGGCACCACTGGAGCACTGAAAGCAAAGCCAAGGGGAGATCCTTGGGAGCACAGAAATCCTGTTCTGATCTTCTGGAATGGAGTGGATTCTGCTTTCTACTCTTTCTGGCTCTTACGTTGCCCAAAAAAACAAACAAACAAAAAAAATAGTACTCAAGGCAACAAAACTGAGCTGCATTTACAACAACAACAACAACAACCACCACCAGCTGTGTAAGGCACATCAGACCCTAATCCAGCCAGACCTTCCCATCTGAACTTGGCCATTGCCTTTCTTCCCACCTTGTCCAAGCCAAAAAAAAATCTGCCAGAAGAGTGGGAAGCCCTACAAACACACAGAGTCTGTGTCTGGTCACCCCAGCTTATTGCAGGATGCAAACAGGATGTGGCTCCACTTTTGGGATTCCCATTCGATTTGGGAATCAGCTGTTGGATCCATGAAGGAGCAGCAGCCTGCCTTCTCTGCCAGGAAAACTGCTCAGCACCTCGGGGGTCGGATCAGGGAAGTGTTTGCTGGTAAGAGCTCCTTCCCCTGGGGGTGTTTGCATTTGCTGGGTGCCAGCAGTGGCAGCAGTGACAGCAGTGGCAGCAGTGGCAGCAGTGGCAGCAGTGGCAGCAGTGACAGCAGTGACAGCAGTGACAGCAGTGGCAGCAGTGCGATATTGGGAGTTCTGGAGCATCCCCCAGGATCTGTGGCACTGCTGCTCCCTCCCTGCTGTGCTTTCCAAGGCAAACGCAGCTCAGGGCGATCCTGCCTGCACACCCACACCTGCAGGCACATTTTTTGGGTGGAGCAGCAGTGAGATGCACCAGGGCATCAACCAAGCTCCCAACTCTGCTCCCTCTGCTCCCAGTCAGGCTGAAATCCATGGATTTACAGGTGAGGTGAATGCTGCTGTGCCAGCTGCACCCTCCTGCTCTGGCCCCAAAACCCCCTCTGGTCTCAGCCCAAACTGAGCCACCTCAGGCTCTGTGCAAAGCCAGGGTGGGTTTTCCATGAGATGTCAGGGCCGAATTCCTGCTGGGAGCAGTGGGCAGCCTGCTCCTCAGCCCCAGGTCCCTGCTCACCTGGCTGCCCCTGCCAGCGGGGAGGAACAGGCTGGCACAGGGGCTGGGCAAAAAGAGCAGCCCCAGGGTCATTTCAGAGACTCAGCTCGGGCAGTGAGGACAGTGGGGTTGAATTTGGGGTATTTCCAAGGACATGGATGGCTGCTGGAATGCTGCTCCTGCTCCTTCCGACCTGAGGTTTGAGTTCAGCAGCTCCCAAAGCACAGATCGCTGCTGCTCCCTGGCAGAACTGCAGTGCTGAGGGCTGGGGTTTGGGGTCACCATCCCCAAAAGCACGAAATATTTGAGGAGCCATCCCAAAGCTGGAGGCTCTGCAGCAGCACTTCACAAAGCAGAGGCCGCCAGGGACAAAACTGATTTACAGCAACATCCAAACCTGAGTTCTGGCACTGCTGAAGAACATAAATCAGTGCCTGGTGCTCACAGCAATAACCCACCCAGGGAAAAGGTGAAATGCTGCACAAGAGCTCCCGACCCTCTGGGAGCAGCCTGGGACGTGGAAAAGCCCCAGGGAAAGCCCCTGATGTGAGCCCAGGACTATCCCGAACCAAAGCAAAGCCAAACCCTGTGCCAGGACTCAGGAGCAGCTGGAATGAGGGTGTAAAATCCCAGCTGAACTCTTATTTCCCTGTGCTGGTGACTCTTGGTGTTCTCACCCCTCCTGTTTTCCCAGTGCCACACTGGGAGGAGCAGCCAAAGGGCACAGGCAGAGAGCAGGGGCTTTGCCTGTTTTTATATTAGGTTTAACATTGGTTTTAACTTGGAAAATGCCTTCATACATTTGAGTAACGAGGCTGTTCCCCAACACTTCGGTCCCTGCATGCAAAGCTCTGCCCTGTATCCCATCATGAATTCCTTTGGGGATTGCTCTCACAGGATTTTCACAGGATTTAAAGGCTCCAGGGATACCCCACAACCCCACTCTGCCCACCCAAACCCACCCAAAACTCCAGCCAAGAGGAGGAAACCACGGCCACTCACCCTCTCCCCTGGGTCACCCATTAAGCCCACGGGTCCTGTTGGTCCTGGAGGTCCTGGAAGGCCCTGGCAGAGAAAAAAAGGGAAAAAAACCAAAAAACTAAGCCACAAAAATACGTTATTATTTGTAGCAGATTTCTACAAGCAGCAGGAAAAGATTTCGAGCTCCCTGTTTATTTTTACACCAGAAAATCCACCCCAAAGCTCTCTCTGTTCACGTGTGTGGCAGATGGGAGCAACAGAGCCTGGGTGCAGCATCCCACACCTGGAGCAGGGGGAAAATTCCACTTACTGCTGGGCCTTCGGGACCGGGGGGGCCTTCCACCAGCATTCCCTGGGCAGGAGGAAGGGAAAAAAAGTGATTAGACACATCCTCAAAGTCATTTGGACCACAGAGAAAAGCCCAGTGCTTGGTGTGCTCTTAAATATTGCAGCTCTTGCTGCTGCATGGAGACATCCCCGAGCTGGAGGGTTTCCCTTCCCTCTGGATGACTTCTCCCAGAGGTGCAGAGGATCATGGAAAAGCCAAATAATTAAAATCTTTAAAATAATTAAAATCTGTATTTAGAACAGCCCTTACTCCCAGCACAGCATCACCTTCCCCACCACAACTTTCTCCCTTTGCTCAGGGCCAGGCAAAAAGCAAATCCTGGGTTTTTGTCCAGCCTTGATGGTGCTGGAGCTTGAGGAAAAAGCTTTTCCTAGCCCTAAAGAGCTTAACGAGAAGTTAGCAATCAAATTGCAAGGTGGTTTTTATTTAAATGATTTTTTTTTTTTTTCCAGCAGACTGCACGCTGTGATTTCCTCTGTGAACGTAGGAAATCACTGTGTGGGAAAAATTCTGGGATATTGTTACTGCAGCCTCTTCAATCTAAATATTTTGTCATCACTTCAGATCAGATCTATCATGCACTCAGGAAAATTAAGGTTTGGGAGGTTTTTTTTTTCCCTCATGATGAGTATGTAAGAAACCTCCCAATCCACCTGGAAAATGCTTTCCAGAAGGTGTCAGGATAACGATTTGGGAGGAGTTGTGTCACTTTTATCTCTGGAGCAGAGATAAAGCAGCACCCAGGCTGAGTCAGCAATTCCCAGCTCACCTGGGGCAAACAGGGACATTTTTCCTAAGGGATGAAATCCCATAAAAATCTGTGCATGAGCAGTTGGTTCCTGTGGGAGAAGCTGTGCTGCTTTGGGGTCACCCTAAACTGTTCTCAGGCTCTGGTGCCAAAAGCCTCAGCTGACCCCACTCCAACAGAGCTGAACGAATCTGAAATGTCTGCAGGAAAATCCAGGCATTCCTACCCCAAAAACCACACTCCTCCCTAAGCCCAGAGCAGCAAAAAAATAACCCAAACCATCCTGCCATGAGCCAGCCCTGCTTCCTGCAGGGTTTCTGCACCAAAAAAAAAAAATGCCTGGCCAGCTCTATTTTGTGCCTTTGCTGGTGTCCACACTCGTTAATTACCATTAATTTCAAATCCCAGTGAGGATCTGGCTCCACTGCAGCTGGATGGGAGAGGGGAATTTGCTGCTGCCAGCACAGAGGAGCCTCTGGAACTCCTGAGCAGGGAGGAACCCAGGCCAGGGGGCTTCACCCACGGCAGGGTCAGCCGTGGAAATGATGTCCTAGGGGGGAATTGGGGAATTCCACACACCTGTCCTCCAGCCTGCAGGGAAATCCCAGAGATCCCAGCACGTGGATACCCCAAAATCCATCCCAGGACATGGATACCCCAAAATCCAGCCTTGCTGAGATCCCAGCATGTGGATACCCCAAAATCCATCCCAGGACATGGATACCCCCAAATCCAGCCTTGTTTAGATTCAGCATATTGACACCCCCAAAATCCATCCTTGAGGAGATCTCAGCATATGGACACCCCAAAATCCGTCCCAGGACATGGATACCCCAAAATCCAGCCTTGTTTAGATTCAGCATATTGACACCCCCAAAATCCATCCTTGAGGAGATCTCAGCATATGGACACCCCAAAATCCATCCCATGACATGGATACCCCAAAATCCAGCCTTGTTTAGATCCCAGCATGTGGACACCCAAAAATCCATCCCAGCACATGGACACCCCAAAATCCATCCTTGTGCAGCTCTCAGCACATGGACACCCTAAAATTCCTCCTTCTTGAGCTTCAGCATATGGACACCCCAAAACCCATCCTTGTTCAGATCCCAGCATATGGACACCCCAAAATCCATCTCAGCACATGGACACCCCAAAATCCAGCCTTGTTTAGATTCAACATATGGACACCCCAAAATCCATCCTTGAGGAGATCCCAGCATTTGGACACCCCAAAATCCATTCTCCCTGAGATCTCTGTATATGGACACCCCAAAATCCATCCTTGTTCAGATCTCAGCATGTGGACACCCAAAAATCCATCCCAGCACATGGACACCCCAAAATCCATCCTTGAGGAGATCCCAGCATATGGACACCCCAAAATCCATCCTTGTGGAGCTCTCAGCACATGGACACCCTAAAATTCCTCCTTCTTGAGCTTCAGCATATGGACACCCCAAAACCCAGCCTTGTTCAGATCCCAGCACATGGACACCCCAAAATCCATCTCAGCACATGGACACCCCAAAATCCAGCCTTGTTTAGATTCAACATATGGACACCCCCAAAATCCATCCTTGTTCAGATCCCAGCATATGGACACCCCAAAACCCATCCTTGTTCAGATCCCAGTATATGGACACCCCAAAACCCATCCTTGTTCAGATCCCAGCACATGGACACCCCAAAATCCATCTTTTTTGGGGGACCAGTGGTGGCACATTCTGGTGTGAGAGGTTCTGAAACAGGAATTAATCCGAGTGCAGGGAGCCCCAACCCACACAGGAGGTTTTTGGGGTGCACACACAGCACCAAGGCTCTGCTTCCCAGGACTCTCCTCCCCAGGGGCAAGGGTCAGGGATCATTGGCCCATGTGGGATGTGAACATCCTGGGCATCTTCCCACATTTATCTGCTGGTTTGTGTCAGCTCTGGCCTTGGGGACATCTGGAGATTCTCCTTGGGAAGAAATCTCCTGTGTTTCATCAATGGGGGCGATGGAAACTTGGGGGGGGTTTAGGATCAGCATCAGTGGGGTGATCCCATTGAGGGGGGCAAGCCAACCGTGCATTTGGGATCGTCCCAGGAGAAAACAGGGTAAGGATTCTGCTTCAAACACCACCCACAAGTGAAGCCAAAGTCCCAAAAACCAGCCCGAAATCCTGTTCCAGTTCAGAGGTGCTGAGCAAACCCTCCCTAAAGGTGAGCACCAGGGTCCCCCCAAAAAGGACAGAGGGTTCTGAGGGGGTGCCAGCAGCCTGGTGACCCCACAGCTGGGATATTTGGGATATTTGGGATCCCTGCATCCCTCCTTTCCATCCCTCCTGCCCCTGCCCTGCTCTGCTGCCTCCAGCAAGTGTCAGCACAGAGCAAGGATTGAAGGACAGCTGGGTTCGAAAGGGAAGGAGTAAAAACCCTCCGGAATCCAACTTTGTGCTTGGGTTTTATTTCCCTTCTCCTGCAGCTCCCATCAAAAGTTTAAAAAAAAACATAATAAAAAATAAAATAAAGAGCTAAAGAGCGCAGCAAATCCGAATTTCCCCGCTCAAGAGGAGCTGCACGGAGAGGGACAAGGCAGCATTTGGTCTTGTTTACTTTCTGGCAAAAGCCATCCATGCTCCAGTGTTTTGAAATAGCAAAGGCGGCCAAATTCTTTCTGGATGATTAAACTTAACTATTTTGTTCGCTTTGTAGCTTTTCAGGCTGGGTTTCTGCCATCATCTTCGTGGGGTTTGGCTGCCCCCCTTCCCTTCCCTTCCCACCCCTGTGATAAGGAAATCGCTGGCTCCTCCTTTTGTTTGCAGAGTGAGAGACCCAGAAAGGAAGAGAGGGAAGGAAAGGTCAGAAATGTTTTTATAAGGGAATTAATTGGAGTTTTGAAGCCCCCGCTACTGCACCCCGGCTTCTGCCTGGATCCTCTCCTCACCACCCGCAGAAATTTCAGGTGGAAGAGGAAAAGGAGGAAAAATTAAAAGGGGAATAACGATGGGAAGCGGTGCTGCAGCTCTGGGTGCTGTGCTGGCCCTCTGCCAAGGAAAATGAGGTTAATGGAGCTGTGGGTGTGCAGAGAGCAGCAGCTCAGCCCTTGGGCACAAGGATCCCCAATTCCAGCCTGGGAGATGCAGGAATGGGGGTACCTGGGCATCCTGGCACACAGAGAGGGAGGGGAAAAAAATGGGAATTAACCAAGAGCATCTCGCTCTGCTCACAGGAACCAGCCCCAGCCATCCCCACCATGAGGATCCTTCCCCAACCCCCGGCTTTTGCAGGATGCACAGGGCACAGACAGCTTGGAATTGTCCTGTAGAAGGAAAAACAACCCCAAAATCAGGCCAGAAATAGAAAGGAAGAGGCTTCTACCCCAAGGGGGTGGGACTGTGGAGCTGGTGAAGAACAAACCTCTCCAGAGCTGTGGATTTATTTTCTATCCCTTTTATTCCCACAGGGACGAATCCATCGGTGGCCCCATTAAATCCAGCCCCAGTCTGGGAGTTCAGGGCAGGATCCGACCTGGATGCTCCAGGGACACTCCCAAACTCCTGAGGGATGAGCCCTGCCCCTGCCTAACGCCTCAGCCCCAGGTTTTATTTTGTTAAATGAGAGATTTCATGGGAATTCTTGCACTTCCTTCATGATTTAGGTCGCTCCTTGAAGCTTGAAAAATATTCTATAATTACGGCGTTTTAGATTAAATGAAGCAAGGAATTCTTTCACGAGAATTTTCCTCCCAGTTGTCCCACTGAGAATAAATTCTCTGCACCTTTTCCCATGGGGAAAAAAAAAAAAAAAAATAAGAAAACCCCAAACTCGGGTGCTCCTTACCGGCTCAATAATGGCAGGTTCCCCCTTCTGCCCCTTCTCACCCCGGGGGCCACCGATCTGTGGGACACAGGGAAACACAAAGTCAGAGAGGACATTGCCACCATCATCATCATCACCATCATCATCATCACCAACCCCAGCAGGAACTGCAGATCCTGCCACAATCCTGCTGAGGTTCCTGCAGGAAAGACCCAAGGCAGCTCCTCCTCGTTTAAGCACACATTACAAGTGGGTGAATCTTTTTTTTTTTTTTTTTTTTTGCACTGATTCCGCTCTAAGTCATGCAAGCACCGACGTTTTGAGGCGGAATTCTCGTGGATGGAGCAGAAAAGCCTCTCACCCCTTCGTAGATGGTGTCCTGGTTGGCTGGCATGCCAGGGCCGATGTCAGGAGAGGCTGTCCTGTCGTAATAATTGTCATAATAATTCCCATCATATTCCTTTATGGTTTCCTCGGTGAAATCTTTATCCAGGTCATCCCCTCCTTGAGCAGCCTGGAGAGGAAAGAGCAGCAATGGGTCAGGAGTTCTCTCCTAGCTGCATAAGATGGAATATTCACGTGTTGTTATATTAAGGGAGGTGATTTTTTTGCAAAATGAGGATGATTTATAATAACAGTGACAAGGGAAAAAAACCTGGGGAAAGTTAAATTCTGGAATTTTGAAGTCTCCAGTGACTTCTCCAACAGCAGGAAGACAGATGGGAGAAGCCTCATGTCAAATCTACACCCTGGCCTTCCCTGGATTTCTCTGCAGATCCCCAATAAAACACTGAGAGTAGAAAAGCTGGAGAGAAGAAAACAAAACCCAGCACAAAGCTCGTGCCAGGAGGATCCTGCAGACTCCAAATGCCTGAAGAAAGAGGTAATGGAAGTTTCAAGCTCCAAATCCTCCTCATCTCTCACGGCCTCGGTGCTGGAGGCTCTGGATGATGGAGGCCAAGGAGCCCCACGTCCATTCCCAGATTTCAGATGCACACCAAACCCTGCGAGTGTCACTGCCAGCGTCCAATTACAGCAGGAAATGTGGGAAAAAAACCCGAGTTCACTTCTCTGGAAACCTCCTGTTTGTTTAGTCTGGGATGCAATCTGCTCATCCCAGGAGCAGGAGCTGTTACAAATGTGCTGCCTCAGCCCCCGAATCCTCCCTGAGCCCTTTCAGATGTCACACACAGCAGCAAGGACATCCAGACAAGGCTCAGAATTTCCCTGCTGCTCTCCCAGCAGCCTGGCAGGCACCCCTCGCTCTGAGCAGCCCTGCAAAGAACAACGTGTGCTGCTGAGATTTATTGGGCTCCTTTCCTCTCCAGGTAATGACCAAAATAGTCCAGAAATTGAATTATTTCCAGTGCTTCCTGGAGAAATGGCTCCTCACTACTACGAATTCAAAGTCACTTCAGTGCCATCATCACAACTTGCAGACTTTTTTTTTTCTGTGCCAGAACTGCTCAGAGCTAATAAACACGAACATCTGGGTCTAAATTCAGGAGGTTTTAAACTAAGATTAAGCCTAGAACTAAAGCAATCACCTTCTCTTACCTCTGCAAACACCAACTGGCCTTGGCAGAAATTATAGTTTGGCAATTATTAAATTAGAAAACTTGGAAAAGTGGGGATTGTTTTTTCCTTTGGGCTGTTTCAAATGGGTCTGTGCCTATCACACTCCCCCTTTTATCCTGGCTGAAATATTTCACCTGGTTTTGCACTTTAAAACCTTAAAACCCAAATCTAAAAAAAAATCCTCATCTGGCTCTAAGGGTTTGGGGATAACAGCAAATTGCATGAAATGAATATCAAAAATCTCTGGTTTGACATTTTAATTGAGGTCCTCAGGTCTATTTGCATGGAAAGATGATATTTGGAATAAGTGGACAGTGCCCTGCCTGAACTTTCCTCCTCTATTTCCTTTCCTTAACAACTCAAGTGGCCCTTGATGCCTCCTCCTTCCTCCTCCACTTTTTTATTTAAGGCCCCTCTACCCAATCTTTAATTCCTCTCTTTTAGGAAGTCCAAGCTTGGCCAAAGATTTCTGGCTCTTGGTCAGGAAATGGAAAAGTTTCCCATCCATGGGTTCCCTCAGGCTGGAGACTTTTTCTTTTTCTCCCTGTGCATCATTTTGGGCTCTCCAACCTCCCCCAGCCCATTTTGGCTGCACTGGATCCCCCCTGCCCTTGGCTCCAGCTGCTCAGATCTTTGCTTGGACCCTTCCCCTGACACCTTTTCCCCTGGAATTCCCAACTCCAGGGATCCTGGCCAACTTCTGCTGCCTCTCCTGCCAGCCTTGAATTGTGGCAGCTCCACAACAAGGAATTCTCCACTGGAGAAACCACCCCGAAGCTCTTCCTGGGAATTGGGATGGGATTTGGAAGCAATTCTAGCAACATGGAATTTTCCTGGGAATTGGGATGGGATTTGGAAGCAATTCTAGCAACATGGAATTTTTTGGGGTTGGAAGGATTTTAGAGCTCAGCCAGTTCCAAAGCCTTGCCCCAGAGCTCAGAGAACAATTTTATCCATGTTATCCCACCACTGATTCCCTTGCTGCTGCTGCTCCTGGATAATGAAGGATTTGCTCATTTAATGTCTTTATTTCCTTGCTCTGTGACTTCCACAGCACCCAGCTCCCCAAAAATTCACCTCAGTCTCACCAACACTCCCCTATTTGAGCATCAACATGAAAAGCAAGAACTGGGCGAGTTTCAAGCACAGGAGAGTCTCGAGTGCAGCATTTCAGCTGGAGGATGTTGAAATGTGGGGAGGTAAAAGTTCAAATATTCCAGCAGAAAAAGCTGTGGGGTCTGGGCTGATCCCAGCTCTGAGCACATCCATGCACAGAATAAAAGGGGTTTACACCAGGTGGATGCAGCAGTTTTGGAATCAAGGCTTGGTGCCAGTGTTGAAATGTTTAAACAAAAAAAAAAAGAACCAAGCTGAAAAACATGAAAATGCTTTTCAGTGGAAATGGCAAAATGAAAAATATTGATGTTCTCCAGCAAATCAACGTTTTAAGGATTTATATTAATAACTTTGGGATAAAAGGCTTTTACTGAGATTTTAACAGCAACCCTCATTTCTCTTTTTGTCAGACAACCACTTCACCCGAGGAAATGCAGATGTCAATATGAGCAGCTTTTTCCAGGGGAATAATCCTTAACCAAATTCTAAATATCTGCATTCCCCACCCTGAAAAATCTGGAGTGAAAACATTTTACAAGAAACTTCCTCTCCCTGCAGCTGCCTGAACCACTTATGGATTTACCATCTGGCTGCTCCCATCTCCTTTGCTTCCAGGGCTATGAAACAGCAGAATTAATTAAAAAAAAAAAAAAAAAATTAATGAATTCAAATTACATCAGTCTCATTGTAGGTGACGACAGTGCTCGTGGGGAGTTCAGCTTCCACTGCATTTTCAGTGAGGCCACCCTGGGGATCGATCTCCTCGTTGTAGTTGAGATCCTCGTAGGGCATTGGGGTGAAATACTCCTCGTTGATGGTCTCGTAGTTGTACTCATCCACCAGGGGATCATCCACTGCCCCATCCTCCTTGGGCTGCTTCCCGGGGTTCCCTCTCTCAGGGGGTGCTGTGGGAGCTGGATAATCCTGTGGGGAATAAAACACCACCATCAGAGAAACAACCAACCACTCGGCACCACCCTCCCCTTGGGTAAAGGTTCAGCACCTTCACCCCTGCCAGTACCTGCCCCAGGACCTGCCCCAGGACCTGCCCCAGGACCTGCCCCAGGACCTGCCCCAGGACCTGCCCCAGGACCTGCCCCAATACCTGCCCCAGGACCTGCCCCAGGACCTGCCCCAATACCTGCCCCAATACCTGCCCCAGGACCTGCCCCAATACCTGCCCCAATACCTGCCCCGGGACCTGCCCCAATACCTGCCCCAGGACCTGCCCCAATACCTGCCCCAATACCTGCCCCAATACCTGCCCCAATACCTGCCCCAGAACCTGCCCCAATACCTGCCCCAATACCTGCCCCAGAACCTGCCCCAGAACCTGCCCCAGGACCTGCCCCAATACCTGACCCAGTACCTGCCCCAGGACCTGCCCCAGGACCTGCCCCAGGACCTGCCCCAATACCTGCCCCAGAACCTGCCCCAATACCTGCCCCAGAACCTGCCCCAATACCTGCCCCAGAACCTGCCCCAATACCTGCCCCAGGACCTGCCCCAATACCTGTGCCAATACCTGCCCCAGTACGTGCCCCAGGACCTGCCCCAATACCTGTGCCAATACCTGCCCCAGTACGTGCCCCAGGACCTGCCCCAGTACCTGCTTGGTTTCGGGTCTCTCTCCAGCAGCCACTGCAGGAGGGCTGGGTTTGGTGGTGGGGGTTTCTGGTTTGGCAGCTTCATCCACGTCCTCGTAGTAGGGGTACTCGTAGTAGTAAGTGTCACCTTCTCCCTCCCCATCTGTGTACTGCAAGGAGAGAACTGTTGGAACCCTGGAAAAGGAGTTTGGAACTGACCCCCACCCCAAAAATGAGCACTGCTCCTGACCTGAGGCTTTGGAGAAACCTCCAAAATTGAGTTAAAATCACTGGTGTGCAGTTTGAATAGAAAAGTGTAATGTCACGTGGTGAAGGGTTTGGGATTTGGGGTTTTGGAGTATAGTAATAGGTATGGGACAAAATGGAAGTTTTAGGGTGGAAGTTTCTTTCTTATCCTTGTTCTTCTCAGGTGTAGGTGGGACTTTTATAATTGGATAGAAAATGCTGCACTGCAGGTCATGGGTGTTTGGTCATTGGGTCAAAAGTAAAAATGATTTAGGTGTTAGTTTTAATTGGACAATTAAGCCTTAAAAGACCTTGTAATGAGCAAAATACATCACTACTTCTTCATTTCTAGCTTGTTAGCTAGAAGTGCTGGAGCACTCACTGTAACATAGATAAGAATTAATAAACAACTAAGTCTGAACACGAAATTCTGTCTCTCATGTTTTCAATCCCGACTCTGACTAAAGAAAAAAAAAGATAAAAAGTAATAGAGAAGCAGGGAATGAGGTGGGAGCACCCAGGGCGTCCCTGCCAGCTCATTTGGACATCACAGCTTCCCTCTGCAAGTTTAGATGGGATATCTAAAGGACAGATCTAATGGGATATCCCTGGAATATTCCAGGCCTTGGAATGCTCACCCAGAGCTGCTGGGGCTGCCCCATCCCTGGAAGTGTCCAAAGCCAGGCTGGATGTGGAGCAGCCTGGGATGGCAGAAGGTGACCCTGCCCATGGCAAAGGGGCTGGAATTTGATTAACTTTAAGATCCTTCCTTCCAAATCAGAGACTTTATGATATATTTTTTTTAACCTCGGATTGCTGAATCCTCCCAGATCTGCCACACCTGAGAGAGCAGCAGAAATCCTTCCTGCACCAACAGCATCCCCGTGAGTTCCCACCCACCCCCAGCCTGCAGGCAGGAGGCTTTGGAGAAGCAGATCCTTTTCCACAAGGCGTCAGTCAGTGTTCAGCAAGAAACCCAAAGAGAGGAGCAGGTTCCAGCCAGGCACAGCCCTGCTCCTCCCTGGCAGCGTGCAGGAGTCGTTCCTACATGGAGCAGCACAGCCCCGGGACAAGCCAGCTCTTGTTGGGCTGCTGGCTCCAAAATAGAGCAGTTTTATTTTGCTGCTGCCACAGATTTCCACCAAAGTGCCGTTTTATTTGTGTTATTTATTGTTTTTCCAGCAGTGCTGGCGCTGCTTCCCCGGGGCTGCGCCTCGCCGTGAGCACCACAAAGCCCGGCTTAGGTGCTGGATTAATTTAATCCCAAAGATAAACTGGGAGGGCTGATGGCATTACTGGTTCATGGGGATTCCCTGACCCTGCAGGTTTGGGCTCAGCTGAAAGCCCAAGAAGAGCTCAGGACGCCAGACAGTGACTGCAGTGAGCTGAGACCTCTTTAAAAAGGGCAAAATTCGGGTGATGGTCATTAAAAATCAGCCACAGCCAGACATTTCTGATTGGGCAGCAAATATACAAATGCATCCTGCACCAGCCTTTTTTATTGTGTTTCCTTTTTTTAAAGGAAAGGCCTGGGGTGAACCCTTCATACAAAAATTACTGGGCACAGCAGCTCTGAGGATGACTCGGGAGCATTTCTGCCAAAATGAAATTCAAAACAAATCCAGGGGAAAAGTTCTCCCTCCTTTAACACCTGTTGTTTCACGGAATATTGAGAAAGAACTGTTTGATCCTTTTACAAGTCCAACAGTATAATTTGAAATTTAGGAACAGGAGCTGCTCCGGAGCTGCCAGGGAAGGTCAATAATCCACACTTGGCTCACGTTGTCTCTCCCGTGTTTCTGAGCTCCATGAGGATGTTCCTTTCAATCTTTGGAAACGGGAGGAGCTCAGAAAGAAGGGAAACTCCCAAACTCAGAACCTACAAATCCTAAAAACAAGCTTGGATGCTGGAGATGAATCGAGGGGACGCTGAGCGGGAGGAGGGAGCCACGCGTTTTGCAAAGGTGACACAAACCCAAATTTCGGTGACGACGCCCCAAACACCCGCAGAGACTCACGTATTCATCCTGGTTGGGGTCCTGGGACTGGGGGGAGTCGGGGATGGCCGTGTCACAGTCGGGGCTGTAGTGTTCACAGTAGTCCAGGGCTGCCCGCGGGTCTGCCACGATCAGGAGCTGCTGGATGTCACCCTGCGGGGAGGGCAGAACACACACACACAGGGTCAGGGATGGCTGGAGCTCCTGGAATCACCAGCCCAAGGCTGGGAGCAAAGGCAGAAACACAAAGAAATCCACGGCAAAACGCACCAGGGTCGCTTTGGTGACGTGGGTGCATCCCCTGAGAGGAGCCAGGGGAAAATCTCCACGTCCAGGGAGCAGCTGCCTCATCCCCAGCCCCAAATCCACCTCCCCAAAAGGCAAACCAACAGTGCAACAGCACTGACAGCCCCAAATCCACCTCCCCAAAACACAAACCAACAGTGCAACAGCACTGACAGCCCCAAATCCACCTCCCCAAAACACAAACCGACAGTGCAACAGCACTGACAGCCCCAAATCCACCTCCCCAAAACACAAACCGACAGTGCAACAGCACTGACAGCCCCAAATCCACCTCCCCAAAACACAAACCAACAGTGCAACAGCACTGACAGCCCCAAATCCACCTCCCCAAAAGGCAAACCAACAGTGCAACAGCACTGACAGCCCCAAATCCACCTCCCCAAAAGACAAACCAACAGTGCAACAGCACTGACAGCCCCAAATCCACCTCCCCAAAACGCAAACCAACAGTGCAACAGCACTGACAGCCCCAAATCCACCTCCCCAAAAGACAAACCAACAGTGCAACAGCACTGACAGCCCCAAATCCACCTCCCCAAAACACAAACCGACAGTGCAACAGCACTGACAGCCCCAAATCCACCTCCCCAAAACACAAACCAACAGTGCAACAGCACTGACAGCCCCAAATCCACCTCCCCAAAACACAAACCAACAGTGCAACAGCACTGACAGCCCCAAGCAAGGCAGGTGAAGGAAAAAGGAGAGAAAAAAAAGCTTTGTACCCCTCCCAAAATCAGCAATAAAACAAGTCCTTTTCCACCCGATGCCGTGCAGGGCTGCAGAGTCACCCTGTCGGGTCCCAAAAGCTGCTTATTGTCCCCAAAACTTCCCTGCTCCTCCCACCCCACCAGCTGCTCTCACCCCCCCCCCCCCCTTTTCTGCATCTTGCCTCGCCTCGACGTTCCACCAGCAACAGACACAGCGAGAAATGCATCTGATAAACCCAGAAAAGAGCCAAAGGGAGGATTTCTGGACTAAAATCCAGGTGCAGAGGAAGCTCATTAGGCACCAGGGCTGGGTAATGGAGCAGCTGCTCCCTGAAGCCCCAAGGCCAGAGCAGAAATTGCTCTTGAGTTTCCTAAAGAGCCACCACACCACTCAACCACGATGCCAAAATCCAGTTCATTCAGCAGACAGTTACATAAGGCTTTACTACTTGGATACTTTAATTAGAGGAGGGAAAAAAAAAAAAATTCTTCTTTAATACCAGACAAACATGGCTAAAGCATCAGGGGGAAAAGCAGGAACGTTACAGCAAAGCTGGGAGGATGATTTGGGCAGTAATGGGAACCAGAAGCTCCGAAGGGAGCCTGGCCAGACTGGCAAACAGCCCTGTGGAAAAGGATATTTTTGAAATGATGGGCCAAATCTGCCTTGGTGTCACTGGATCGTGGATGTGTCCCACTGACTTCCCCCCCAAAAAAGGGAATGCTGTTCACATTTTGGGCAGAAATCCACTGGGAAAGGATTGCCAGGAGCCCTGGACACATCAGCCCTGGGGGAAGGAGCAGCTCAGAGCTGCCTGCAGCTCCCTCCTCCATCCCCAGGTTGTCACTTCCCTCCCTGCAGCAGCTCCTGAACATCTGGGCACCTCTCAGAGCTCCCCGGGTCACCCTTCCAGGAGCAGCCATTGAAGCTCATTAGTCATTGTTTCCACTGATTAACCTTTACAAAATTAACAGAAATGTCTGCAAAGTGGGTTTCAATTTTCCATTTTTAAAACGAGAAACATCTTCCCTTTCCTTTCCCTTTTTTTTTTTTTTTTTTTTTTATAATATAAATCCAGTCCTGCCATTACTATTCCAGCTTTTTCTTTTGCAATGTAACCACCAAAACCGGGCTGAGAATATTGGGAAAATAAAAAAAAAATTCCGAGTTTTTTTGCCTCGTAGAACGTTTCCCTTTCCCAAGCAGCTCTGGCCACCACCTGCCCATGGGACCCACGGGGGAATTGGGACATCCCCCATGGTTATGGGGTTACTCAGGCCATCAATTATAACCAGAGCTCCATTCGGAATTCCTTCCAGCAGGGAATACCCAACCTGGTCAAAGAAATGCGTGGCTGATTTTTGCAGCTGCTATTTCTGCCCCCAGGAGCTCAGCCACCCCTCCCTGACACCTCAGCTAAGCCATTTGTGCCTTTCTCTCCCTCAGGTGCCTAAAGCTCCCAATTTTCCATGGGAAGTGCCTGGAATTGTTGGGATAAGCTGAGAGAAACCAGCCCCAAAACAGACCTGGGACTCGTCTCCAAGAGGCAGGGGAGGCTGAAAAAGCTTTTTCCCCCCTGATAAGGTTGGATTTACACCTCGTGGAGAGCTGATAGGCTCCATCCCATAATGACCAGGGCTGGAACTGCCTTTCCTCAAGGAGCAGATAAAGCAAGGAAAGGCATCTTGGCTAAACACAGTGCCAAAGGTTAAGCAGAAGAGAATTTGCTAAAGCTGGGTTTGTTTTTAGTCTCAGCTTAAGGCATGGGGAGAAAACCTTGATCCCAACCCTGCTTCCCTGCAGGAGCTTGGGCATCCTCAGCCTTGGAGAATACGGGGGAGGAAAAAAAAAATAAAAATATAAAAAAATCTGCAAATCCCTGGAGCCGGAGCAGAAAAGTGAATCTCGAGACACCAAAGGACAGCGTGGGGCCCAGGGTTTGTGTTTCCTGCTCAGTCTGGGGCAAGGACTTGGGGAAATCAGTGCGGAACTGAATCACTTTGGGGCTGTGGAAAAAGCAGCAGACGGGTCTGGGAGAGCTCTGCTCCACGGGCTGCTGCTCCCCCCTTTTCCTTTTCAAACCCAATCAATCACCCTGCCCAAAGCTCATCCTCGTCTGCTTTGCAGCGTGTAGAATGCAGTTTGCCAAAAAAAAAAAAAAAAAAAAATACAAAAAACCACAAAAAAAACACAAAAAAAACCCAAAAACCCCCCAAAAAACCCAAAAAACAAACAAAAGAAACAACAAAAAAACCCCAGCAACAACAAAAAACCCAAAAAACTCCAAAAACAGGAAAGAACTCAAAAAAACCCAAAACGCAAGCAAACAAAACACAAAAAACTAACAAAAAAACCCCCCCAAAACCCCAAAATACAACAAAAAACCCCAAAACCAAAAAAAACCCACCCCAAAAATAAAACAAAACAACAAAAAAACCCACAAACAAAAAAAACCCCAAAAACCAAAAATAAAACAAAACAACAAAAAAACCCCAAACAAACAAAAAAAAAACCCCAAACAAACAAACAAAAATACCCTAAAAAACAAAAATAAAACAAAACAACAAAAAACCAACCAAACGAAAAAATAAAATTAAAAAAATTCAAATTTAGGACGAATGAGAGAGCCCCAGGGAGCCCCCAAGCCCCAGCACAGAGCCGGGGGAGGGAGGAAAACTCAGCCCAATTCATCTTTGTTTCATTCCCGTGCTACCACTTGGAAAAAAGCAGACAGGAGTAAAAACCTTGTTAGCAAGATTCCCAGTCAATTGACCTCATCCCTCAGCAGCAAACAATCAACTGGGCTAATTTAGGCTGCAAGAAAAAGCCCCACTATCTGCACCTCACAAAAGCTGCACAAAGCTCTGCTGTGGAGAGCCTCGTTTCTGTGATTTGAAAAAAAAAAAAAAAAAAAAAAGCGGATTTTTAAATGGAGCAAACCACGCTGGGAGGTTCGGGAGCCTTTTGTGGCCTCTCGAGTTTGCTGCTGTTAATAAATCGTGCCCAGGGATCCAGGCTGGCAAACGGGAGCCAGCCCTGCTCCCATTTCTCCCTGGTTTCGTCACAAATCACCCCAAAATCTCCTTCCCCACTGGATTTTCAAGATCCTGAATCCACAGCTCTGTGTGGGTTTTCCAAGAGAGACGATTGAAAAACGCACCAGTGAAGTGGTTTGAAAAAACTGAGCAGCCAAATCAAAGATTTATTTTCAAGTCCTGAGTTATTTCAGTCAGGGAGCAAGACAGAAACGCTCTGGTGTTGCTTTGTAGAAGTCACCAGCAGCATCCTCACAGTGGGTAAAGTTCTTTTTTTTTGGCCTGGCAATGAGTTGGGCACAAGGTCCAAGTAAATTCTCCAGTGACTGGAGCTCTTGGGAGCATCCAGAGGCTGAGCTCAGCTGTGTTTTGCAGGTTTAACCAAAAATATGAAAGCAGAGAATTTAAAAAGTCAAATTATTTTTTTTTTTTTTTTGCCTGTAAATAACCACGATCCCATACATTAGGAAAAGCAGTGTTTTAAAAAAAAAAAAAAAAAAAGGGGATAAATCACATTTTGGCCTTTATTCCTAAAACTTCTGGTGAAGAGGAGGAGGCAGGAGAGCACATTTCTGCACGGGCCTGGGAGCTGAGAGGGTTCCATTTGCTCCAGCACACAGATGGAAGTGCTAACTGTCAGGACCAGTAAAGGCTCTGCCTGACATTTATGGTAAAGCCATTTATGCCTGATGACTCATTTGCTTTATGGATTAAGTTCCATCAAAGCCAGTTTAGCTCAACTCCCCAGCCAGCTCCCAGACAAGGCTGGAAAAGCTCTTTCTGGAGCATTTTTTAGCACTTATTCTATATGCGTGTAAAAAATGTCACATCACTTCCAATGACATCAGCTCCAGGAACTCGGAGGAATCGTTGTGGTTCAGTGAAAAAAAAAAAACAAAAACAAAAAAAAAACAGCTGGAGAGGAGGATCAGAGTGATTTCAGCTGTCACTGGAAGCAGCTCCCTAAATCCTGGGATTTTTTAGGGCTCCAATTGATCATTAAATGGATTTGGGTTAAGGCATCACCCCAAAAATGTGAGATTCAGCATTCCTAAGAGTAAACCCTGCTGGATGTGCTTTTGGAAACTCCTGCATTGAAACTGGATAAACACAGGCTCAGGGAACATCAAATCTTCACAATTCTTGGCAATCATTGAGATTCATCCTGACAAACCCCCCCTTTTTAACCCCAAACCCAGTCAGAGGCTGAAGAGGGGCAGGGGTTCAGTGCAGCTTTGGGATGAAGTGGAAGCTCAGCCTCCAAAACCCCTAATCCCTGTCCTGGAGCCAGCCTGGCAGCCCTCAGATGTTCCACTTGATAAATCCTGTCACCAGCACTTCCCAAGGATTCTCACTGCTGTGCACAAGGAGTGAAAGTGGTGTTGGAGACATCAGCAAAAAGGAGCCCAGGAATCACCACAGCCCCAGTCCTGCTCCACGGAAACCCCAAAAAACCCCAAAAAACCAGAGGGGCTGGAGGTGCTCAGAGCATCCCAGAGCCCCTCCTTGAAACACAGCAGCTCCAGGAGAGCAGCAAAACTGCAGCAACGGGGTCAAACAAAACCTCACCATCCCCACAGCCCCTGTCCCCTCGTCCTGAGCCCTCAGGGGACAGGAGTGACCAAAAAGAGCCGCCTTTGGGCTCCCAGAGCTGCTGCACCACTAAATGGGAAGGCAACTGTTGAAAGTTTGGCTAAATAATCATAAATTTAAAAAAAATTAAAAAGGCTTGACTCGCACACAGCCTGACTCGGCTACAATTCCTGGTGGTTTGGGTAAATCCAGGTGGATGTGGGATGTGGGATGTTGGATGTGGGATGTGGGATGTTGGATGTGGGATGTTGGATATGGGATGTTGGATGCTGGATATGGGATGTTGGATGTGAGATGTGGGATGTTGGATATGGGATGTTGGATGCTGGATATGGGATGTTGGATGTGAGATGTGGGATGTTGGATATGGGATGTTGGATGTGGGATGTTGGATGCTGGATGTGGGATGTTGGATATGGGATGTTGGATGCTGGATATGGGATGTTGGATGTGGGATGCTGGATATGGGATGTTGGATGTGGGATGCTGGATATGGGATGTTGGATGCTGGATATGGGATGCTGGATGTTGGATATGGGATGTTGGATGCTGGATATGGGATGTTGGATGTGGGATGCTGGATATGGGATGTTGGATGTGGGATGCTGGATATGGGATGTGGGATGCTGGATATGGGATGTTGGATGTTGGATGTGGGATGTTGGATGTGGGATATGGGATGTTGGATGTGGGATGCTGGATATGGGATGTTGGATGTTGGATGTGGGATGTTGGATGTGGGATATGGGATGTTGGATGTGGGATGCTGGATATGGGATGTTGGATGCTGGGTATGGGATG
This sequence comes from Acridotheres tristis, assembly GCA_037013685.1. Taxonomy (NCBI): domain Eukaryota; kingdom Metazoa; phylum Chordata; class Aves; order Passeriformes; family Sturnidae; genus Acridotheres; species Acridotheres tristis. The sequence goes on along the minus strand of CM072904.1, from coordinate 8,089,533 downwards.
CTGGATGTTGGATATGGGATGTTGGATGCTGGATATGGGATGTTGGATGTGGGATGCTGGATGTTGGATGCTGGATATGGGATGCTGGTGTGTCCCATGCTGCTCAGAGGGGCTGCAGGGCTGCATGGGGCTGCTCTGCAGTCACCACAAGAACAGCTCCTGCTGCTTTGGGCACTCAGGGAGGAGCCTCTGCCCAGCCCTCTTTGGAAAAACCAGGTTTAATTAAACAGAGCAGGGAGAGAAGTGTCACCAGAACGAAATGTGGCTCCAAACAGTCTCGAGGGCTGGGGGAAGTTTCTCTTTTTTTTCACTGCACCTCAGTGTGGGGACTCCAAGTGCTGCAGCCCCAGAGCAGCCAGGAGCATCCCTGAGACTGAGCCTGCAGAACGCAGACAGCAATTATCACAGCCCACGAGCCTCTTCCCCTGGCCACAGCAGCAGGAGGAAAATCAGCCCTCTGGCTCCATGCTAATTAACCTCTCTGCTCATTTCTCAACCTTTCTGTTCTCCAATCCCAGGGAAGAAGCCAATTTCCCATCATGTGAGGATCCACGGACTCGCTGTTCCTCCTGGCTGCTGGATTTGAGGCAGATTTGATTTTGGATTTTTGGCTGGATTTTACATTACGTTCCACAGGGAAGTGTGGTCCCCTCCTTGTCCCCTCCCCTGACCCCTGGGACTTCTCTGTGCTGTCCCCAACACCCAGCCCTGCCCTAACACAAGACCAAATCCTATTTCCTCCACCCATAACTGCTGGGTCCTTTGATCAGCAGCCTCGTGGCTGTTGTTTCAAACTCAATTAACACTCATGCCTTAAAATAAAGTGGATTTTTGGAGCAAAAGGCAGCTTGCAGAGCCCACAGAACACTTTAGGTCTGTCTGTGCTATCCCGAATCCACCAGTGGAGCAGTTTAGCAAGGACAAGCCATTCCCTCCGAGGGGAACAAAAGCCAGATGGCTTTGCTAATTCTGGAAAGCTCTCCTGAAGAAGCTGTCGCTCTGCCAACACCCAAATACGAGTCAAGGGCTCCATGGCAGGGCAGGAGGCACCACACAAGGCTCATTTCCAGGTGGATACTTCCCATCCCAATCCCAGATAACCCCCAGAGTCAATAAGCCCTGCCCTAAAGCAAACACTCCCCGGCAGGCACAACCTCTGAGCAGCTGATGCCAAAGTTCCTTTTTTTATTTTTTTTTTTTTTGTGAACTCAGAGCTCATTCCCAAAGTTAACACCCCCAGGATTCACCACAGTATGGATTATTTACATGGCAGTGCCTCCCACCCTCAACGGGGGAAAGATTTCCTTGCCTTCCCAAATTTGTCAGACCCATTAATCATGGCTGGGTATTTCCTGCCACTTTCCCTGGAATCCTCACCAAATCCTGGCAAACCCCTTTGCTCTCTGCCCTGTAAGAGCTCCGAGTTCCCCTTTTCCTCAGCCCCACTCAGTGTCACCTCCTGCCCCACAGCTTTTGGGACCAGAGATGTCCTGGAGAGAACAGAAAAAAAAAAAAAAAAATCACAAAAAAGGATCAAAAGCCTGACCAGGCTCAGATGGATATTTAATGATGGGGCATTTAATGATGTAATGATGGGGCAAAAGCTCCAGACTCCTCTTCCTTCCCTTCCCAGCACTGCTTCAACTCCAGCCACTCCACCTGAGCCCTCCATCCTTTCAGAGAGACATCCAGCCACCCCTGGGAAGATTCCCAAAAACTCTGGGGCTGCTCCAGGCTCTGTATTTCACCTTCCTGAGCCTTGCCCTGCCTGTCTGAGGGGCTGCAGGGCTGGAATTTTGCATTCCCTGCACGCTGATGCAGAGATGAGCATTGCTCCCATAGATAATCCATCTTCCCCAGTGCCCAGCCCTTGGGGAATGAGCCTTGGTGGAAAAATTCGCCAAAAGAGTGGGGGAAAAGCTCAGCTCAGGCAAATTAGCAATGTGTCATTTAATTAAGATCCAGGAACTTTGGGGACACGGGGCAGAGAGCAAAACAGGGGGGTGTTAGCAGGAGCACAGAAAGCTGCAAACCCACAAAGTATTTCCTGCAAGGTCACCCTAGCAGTGCATTTCTCCAGGGTTTGGGTTTTTTTTTTTTGGGTTTTCCAAGCTGGAAAAGGCACTGTGGGAAGGGCAGAGCATCCCTCAGCAGGGCTGTCCTACCCAGCCCTCCACAGGAGCCACAGCTGGGACTTCCTGTGAAAAATGGGAAGGTTTAAGGTAGGGAACACAAGCAGGGAAAAGTGGAGTGAGGTTTGAGTGGCCTGTCCCTGCATCCCAGGCCATGTCCAGCTGTGCCCTGACTCATGTCTGGGGCTCCAAACCACCAGACGTGGGCTGTGTGCTCCCCTGCAGAGCACAAAAGTGATTTTTTTAGTGTTTTTTTTTTTTTTTAAGCGTTTGCTGCAGGGAATTCTAGCAGAGAGCAGGACACACCCTGAGGAAAAACGATCCCACGGCTTCTGGTTTTGCTCCTGCCTGACATCAGCCCTGGGAGCCTGGTGGCATCACCCCTTTGGCACCAAATATTGGCAACATTTGGGTTTTCACTTGCACTTCACTTTCCCTGCTCAGCCAGGTCCTTCTCAAATCTGGGTTTGTCTGCATTTCTCCTCGCAGACCCCACAGCTCCTCTGTGGGATGGGGAGGCACAGGCAGAGAAAAGCAGCCAAGCACTGGGGACTGCAGGAAAGGGAAAAGGCAGCCAAGCTGCCTTAAAAAAACAATAAAGCTGCTAAAAACACCCAGAGAGAGAGAGAGAGAAAAAAAGATCCTTAAATCAACAACCTGCTCGGCTATTTTTATATATTTATGTCTGTTGAACAAACCACGATTTATCTCCCGGGGTTTTTGGGTGCAAAACAATCGGTTGTGGCCACGGGAAGCAGGATGGGGCTGAATGGATTGTGCAGTCCCAGTCTGGAAGGGTGGGGGGACTGGGAGAGGGGCTGCTGGGACAAAAGGCTGCTTTATTTTCCCTTCTTTCTCTCCACCCTGGCCAAGCGTTGTGCTAGCACAGGCAAAAATCGTACGAGAGGCAAAAATAATACGAGAGAGGTTTCTGCAGCTCTTTTGCAAAGAGGGGAAAAAAAAAAAAAATAATGGCACGGTTCAGGTTTGAAAAGGGAAAAGAATAGAAAGGAAAGAAGAACCCCCTGACAGCCCCACTTCTCTCCACCCCAATAGAGAGAGAACATCACAATAGGAAAATGAAACTCGAGAGCAAAGTCACTCTTTATAATTGCAAAACGAGCGGTTTTAAACTTTTCTTTTTAAACTGTGTGCTCTGAGCAGATGGTCCGAGCCCCCCCTGCAGATCACAAACACATGTGAAGAACCAGGAACCCAAACCACGGGTTTTTATTAAACTCTAGTTCCAATTTCACCCCGCTCAAGTGGAGATTTTTCCCTCTGAAGCTGCATGGTGGGTGACCCCTGGGAGGTGGTTCAGAAATGTCCACTCGTGCAGCTGCCCCTGCCTGGGGGCTGATAACCCTGAGGGCTCTCAGCAATGCCAGCACCACGGGGCTGAGGCTGATTTTGGGTCTCTAAGCCTGGAGATTTGTCCCTGAGACACCTTCAGTGCTGACTTCAACCAGCTCCTCCACTGAGAAAGTTAAAAAAAAAATCAGGTTTGGGTCGTTCTGGAAGATTTCTGTCACCCCTGCACCAGAGGATCTCACTGCCCTGGGATGGAAACCTTGCACTAATTTGGATCTAATTAATCCATGCCACAAACTGGAAGGAATATCTCCTCTGCTGGTTTAGTCTGGAGCTCCTGGGCAAGTTGTGCCATTGATTTCAGGGGGAGAAGGACAAAAAAAAATAAATAAATAAAAGGTAAAAATCTAAAAACCTGCTTGCAGAAAACCCTCCCAACGTGCCTCAGACTCCCATGAACACAGCAGAAAAATCAGACCTGGTGTCCCCCTGTCCAGTTTTGGCTGACAAAGAGGAAAGTGGGTTCTGAGAAGAGCTGGGAGGAGAGGAAAGCAGCTCTGGAGTGTGCTTGGCACAGCCACACCCTGCCCCGGGCAATGCTGAGGCCAGACCTGGGGTCGGTCCTTAGCAAACCCGTCCTGTTTAGGGCTTTAATGGCACCTCCAGTCCCGACCAGATCATTTTTTATCCCCCACAAGGAGCTCAGGCAGGACTGGATCTCTCCCCACAAGGATCCTACTCGCAGGAAAGGCTTGGAGTAAAGCTGTTGTAGGCATTTCCTGCAGGGAAAACCACCTTCACCAAAGGAACAACCCGCTCCGTGTTTACAACTGCTCGTCCCAAAATATTCACCTTGTGAAACCTCGTGGAGTGATTTCACCTGAAGGTTTGAAGCCAGCCATGAGGAAACTCTCTCCTCCCATGGATTCATTTGGATAACACTGCGTTTTTTTGGCTGCTTTCCCCCCAAAATCAAGCCCTGGGTGATCCCTTCACGCAGCTGCAGGTGTGTCTGTCTATCCCAATAATTCTCCCATCTGACGGCTGATTTCAATCACTTGTGACAGGGAAAAGAGGCTCGGGGTAATTAAACTGCTATAAATGTCATGGAAACAGACAGCTGAGGACAAAGAAATCATCCCAGAGCGTTGTCTGTGCTGAGCTCTCATCTGATCACATCCAAGCATCTCTTTCATGTTCCCCACCACCCCTTTCATGTCCCTAGCAGGAGCTGAGGCAACCACCAGACACAAATTAGAAGGAATCTAGGTCTGGCTAATCCCAGAGCATCTCTGAGCTTCCCAATTCCCACAGCAGCTGGAAAAAGATCAGCTGAGGCACCACAAAATGAGCAGGTTTCCTTGCCTTTGTGCCTATCCATGGGAGAAAAAAAAAAAAACAACAAGAAAAACAACAAAACAAAACGTGTTCCCCTCAATTTTCCAGCCCCAAGACAGATGGAGGAGGAAAAGGAGCGTGGCCAGGTCTCAGCTCAGGCAGATTCCAGAGGGATTTCATGGGATACAGCAGATCCAGGTGACCTCAGCCCAGCCTTCCCAGTGGCTTCTCCATCTCCACCACACACTCGCCATCATTCCTGCCCCTCCAAACACCCCTTGCAGTTATTTTTTTTTTTCCTCCCCTCTGTGACCACACAGCAGCCTGGCACTCTGTGATTTCTGCCTTCAAACTCCTCATTTGGTGGCTCCAAATCAGCATTGATGTCATTCTGCACACAAATTGCAGCCCTAAGAATAGATTGTCCCCTCGGTCACCGTGTGCTGTGCTGGCACTGCTCGGACACCCAGACCTTCGTGGTGTGCTCCCTGAACTGCTGGTTTTCCTTTCTCCCCCCTCCAGAGAACAAAATCCAGAGGACAACTTGGAAAGGAATCCTTTAAAAGTGAGTTTTCAGGTATTTTTTTTAAATCGAGGCACCATCCATGTGTTTATGATGTTAATCCCACCCCCTGAGAGGGACTTCATAGCAAGAGATCCCTTAAAAACCCCAAATCTATGCTCAGATTCCTCTCCAGAATTCAAACATGGGGTTTTTTTTTTACCCTTTCTTTAAATTATTCTCTATTCCAGAGCTCTCACAAAGCCACCAGTGTGAAAACCCCCTCAGCAGCAGTTTTTTCCAGCAGTTCCTTCCCATTATTTTCCAACAGGAGCTGATTTGGCTCAGGTACATTCACACGGAGTGCTTTTGTTCCCTAATTGAAGCATCAAGTCAGATTATGATTCTGAAGCAGCAAATGAGACTATTCACAAAAAAAAAAAAAAAAAAATCTCTTTATCCTTGCTCAAAACCTTTGCTTGCCTGGATATGGTTATGCAGGATAACTCATGGAGCACCTAAAAATGGGATTTTTGCAATTTTAGCCTCATCTTGATAGTCAGGAAAAGGAATTTCCATGCAGGGACAAAGCAATGGGACAGGGTGACCCAGGGGTGCTGTCCCTGAGAGCCACCCCGAGTGTCCCATGTGCCAAGCAAGGCTCAATCCCATGGACAGCATCCCAAAAAACCTCATTTAGACCCTCTGGAAAGCTGCATGAAATCATGGCCTGCACATTGTGAGAGACATTTACATAAAGGAGGAGAGGGTCAGCCTGACCTTCGTGGAAGGTCCAGCGTGGAAATTTCAGAAAAAAAAAAGGAAAAGAAAAAAAAAAATCCCACAAAAGCCCAGGCCAGGCCTGTGTGAAGTGAATGGGGCCAAATGAATGGCTGGCATTGTGTGCCCTGCACTGGCACTGAATGATGCTGGGATGGGGACAGGAGCAATTCTGAAAGAATCCCCTGGTTTTGTGTGCAGGGTCCCCCAAATCAATGCCCTGCTCTCCACAGGCCAGGCTCAACAAGAGAATTTCTCCATTTTCCTCATCCCATTCATTAGGGATCCCTGGAAGAAACCCAAGGCCCCGTTTCCCCTTGGCCTCCACTCCGGGTAGCCCAGGGCAGCCCGGGCTGTGCCACCTCTGCCCAGGTGCTGCTGTCACCTTGCACAGGTGATGTCCCCACCCAGGCTGGCTGCTGTCCCCATGCCCAGCCCAGGACCTGTGATCCATTCTCTCCACAGGGAAAACGCTGAGTTTTCCTTGCAGAGGAGGCACAACCTCCAGGAACTCCACGCAATCCCAAATTCACTTTGCTCCCTGTTCCTGCAGACCCGACCAAATTCCCAAATTCCTGATTTCCCTCACCATTCCATTCTCTCCCACTCCAGCCTCCATCCATCCCCCTGATGTCACCACCTCACCCAAGCCCTGCTCACCCCCTTCCAAATTTCCCCTCTCCCTCCAAATCAAATAATCAGCCAATAACCCAGAGCTCCAGGGCTGCCTTTTTCCTGGAGGAGATCTTTCTTTTTCTTTTTCATTTTTTTTTTTTTTTTCCCATGACATATGTGTGAACCATCAGGGATGGTTTAAAAACAGATTCCCCCTCATTACAAGCACAGCTCCTTTGTGTCTTCCCCCCCTCTGCACCCTTCCCTGGCTCTGGTTTCACGTTGATTTATTTCCCTTTCATCCCTGGAAAATGAGGAATTCTGCGGCCCCCACAGGAGGATGGATGTGCCAGTGGGTCGTGAGGGGGTCTCTCACAGTGGAAAATCCCGAGTAAAGCAAAGCTTTTGGATCGAGTTACTCATTGGAGAGCTCGCTGAGCCCAAGTGGAGGCACTTGCTCAGGTTTTAGGGTAAAAAAAGGGTCACAGAGTCTGCCTGGGAGGTGTTGATCCCAAAGATCCAGAGGGTTTTGGCCACAGCTGAGGTTGGGGATGCAAAGGGAAAGAGAGGATTTGGGGAAGGACAGAAAGGGAGGGGGCAGGAAGGAAATCCTGAGATGCCAGAGTGGATTGGGGTGGCAGTTTTGGGATGATCCAGCTCCCCCTGGGCTCACCCCCAGTGCCAAAGGGTGGCTCTTGAATTCCAGAGCACATCTGGGCATCCCATTCCCACCCCACGGCAGCTGCAGCCTCCTGAGGTACCCAAAACTTGCTTTTACTGCATTTCTCTTCCCTCAGAGCCAAATGAATCTGCAGGTGGAGCTGCTGTTTGCTCGGATTTCCACCCCCAAGATCCACCCTGAGCTTTCCTCCCCACCAGGGTGGCTCAGGATCAAGGGGGGGGTTTGTGTGCACAGAGATTTTTAATCAGCACTTGGAACGTTTTCTGTCCCGGGAGGTGAGCACAGAATCCAGATTTTATGGATTAAAGGCAATGGGGGGAAAACAGACCTGGCTGCTAAAATTATCTGGGGCTAGAAGTGGGATTACACCCCTCAGATCTGCTGACACACTCAGAAAATGGAACTGAACACCAGATTTGGGTTGGAAAAGGATTTTTTTTTTTTCCTACCAATCACCCAGGCATGGAACATGGACCTGCTGGGACCACCCGAGGAGGAGGAGGAGGCTTCGTGCAGGTTCCTGCTGCTAATTCCCACCTCTGCTGGAAATTTGGCTGCTCAGGAAAGAGCTGGGAATGGAAAGCTGAGCTGGTGTGCAAGCAGAGCTGTGACACCTCCTGTCCACACACCTTCCTGCCTCTTTTTCCAGGGAACTAAAATGTGCCCTTTGCTCATGTTCACACCCCAAAGTATTGCTTCAATCGGTTTTTTTTTTTTTTTTAATTATTATTTGTCCATGAGAAATGATTTGGGTTTCGTTTATTCCACGCTGCCACCTCAAATTCAGCACTAAAAAAATAAAATCAAATCAAATCTTGCCTTGCAGCTGGACTTGGATGATCTTTACAGAAAGCTGATCTTTCCAGCTCAGGGTATTCCATGATTTTTAAAGTATTAAACCTGCACAGTTCCATGAAATAATGCCCCAAATTCTCATCCCAAGGAAGGGAGCTGGGTTTGTGCACCCTGGGGCCTGAAAATCAGGTGTGAAATTCATCCCAGAAATGAGGTTCTCTACAGCAAACCCAAATGAAGGAGCAGGACTGGATGCAGTGGAGGCTGAGCATCCCCCAGAGCTTGGATTTCACCTTTCTGAGCATCCCCAGCCCGGATTTCACCAATCTGAGCATTCCCAGAGCTTGAATTCCACTATTCTGAGCATCCTCAGAGCTCAGATTTCACCTTTCTGAGCATCCCCAGCCCAGATTTCATCCTCAGATCTCCCAGTTCTGAGCATCCCCAGCCTGGATTTCACCTTTCTGAGCATCCTCAGCCTGTATTTCACTGTTCTGAGCATCCCCAGAGCTTGGATTTCACCTTCAGAGCACCCCTAGAGCTTGAATCCCACCATTTTGAGCATCCCCAGCCCAGATTTCACCTCGGAATTCACCATTCTGAGCATCCCCAGAGCTCGGATTTCACATTTCTGAGCATCCCCAGCCTGGATTTCACCATTCTGAGAACCCTGCAGTGTTTTCAGCCATTCCAGAGCAGAGAACAGCACCCCAAAAGTCACCTCCAGCCCTGATTTCGCCCCCACTTTTCCCTGCAGTGGCCAAAATTCTGTTTTTTAAGCAGCTCTGACCTGCTGAACCCCAGCCAGCCCTGGCTGCCTGTGCAGAACAACGAGCCCACGCTCAGGGATTTTATTTTTTTCCATGTTCTTGTAGGGGATAGAAAACTCCCAGACACCCCAATCCCCATCCAATCTTCTGCAGAAATCATTAGGAATCCCCTCTTCCAGCTGCCATCCCGGGGGAAATGTGTTTATTGGGAACATTTCCATTTCAGTCTGCTCAGCTCTGTCAGAGTGAGGACTACACCTGCACGCTGGGGATGTCTGGAGTGGGCTTGGATTTTCCTCTGGGTTTTGGCAGGAAGCCCAGACTGCCTCCAAAAAGAGAAAAAAAAAAAAAAAAAAGGAATAGAAAGACCTCACCATGTGTGAGGAACATGTGTTTCATTTGTTCAGGCCTGAGTGAGGAGGGAAGGGGGTGAACACGGAGTCAGCCCAGAGGTTTTGAGCTTGGGAAAGGATTTTACTCTGTGCTGCTGCAGGAAAACCTCCCTCAGAGATGTGGTAAAAGGCAGGAAAATAGCAAAAAAAAAAAAAAAATTAAAAAATGGAAATTGCAGAGAAGCAGCAGCTGGAGCAGCACCAAGGACACAAACCCTGAGCAGCCTCATCATCCTCTTCCTCCAGCCCCTGGGTTTGGCTCAGATGAGCCTTCACTGCTACAAATTCACTGCAGCAATCCAAACCCACCCACACTTCTATAAATAGAAAAGGAGTTTTTCTTATTTACGGGCTTCTGCTGCAAAAAAAAAAATGAACTTTTATGCTAATAGGACTAATTGGTGAATAACCTGCCATGTAGAATGAAGTTCCTAAGTGAGCAGGGAAGGGGAACATGGCCTGGTTTGGGCCAGGGCTCCCTTTTTCCAAAAATCCCTTTTCCATCTTGCTCAGGGATGCTGCCAAAAACATCCAGCTGGAAACTTCTCCCCCAAAGCACAAAGATTTGGCTTTTCCCAAAAAAAAAAAAAAAAAAAAAAACAAACCCAAAAAAATCACCTTTCCCAAACACATCCCTTTGCTGTTCCCCCCCAAACCCCTTTGGTGAGGTTTTTCCTGCCCCTGGAACTCCATCGGTGTCCCTGCAGATCCCCCAGCCCTGCAGTGATGTCACTGGGGAGAGGAGCAGCTTTCCAGCATTACCTCAGCCTGTCTGGGCTCAGCAATCAGCCTCCTGCTCCTCACACTTTCCATGGATTCAATCCATCCAAAAAAAAAAAAATCCCAAACCGGGCTGGAAGAGCAGTGACCCCACAGCTCTGAGCATCCATCACCCCAAAGGAGCCTGGGCCACTGAGATCAGCACTGGAACCGAGAATTCTGCAACCAGACACGGCTCCCCAAACCCACAGAGTCCCTGGGGAGGTGGAAATTACTCCAAAGGATGAGATTTGAGATTTTCCTCAGTTTTTTGTGCTGTGCAGGAGGGAGCCCAGGCCAGGGAAAGGGGACAGAGCTGCCTGTCCCCTGCAGCATCCCTGAAAATTGGGCAAATCCCAAATTTCTCCTCAGCACCCCTGCAAATTGGGAAAATCCCAATTTCTCCTCAGCATCCCTGCAAATTGGGAAAATCCTAATTTCTATTCAGCATCCCTGCAAATTGGGCAAATCCCAATTTCTATTCAGCATCCCTCCCCCTGGCAAATCTCAATTTCCCCTGCAGCATCCCTGCAAATTGGGAAAATCCTAATTTGCCCTCAGCATCCCTGCAAATTGGGCAAATCCCAATTTCCCCTCAGCATCCTTGACCCTGGTAAATCCCAATTTCTCTTCAGTATCCCTTCAAATTGGGAAAATCCCAAATTCTCCTCAGCATCCCTGCCCCATGGCAGATCCCAATTTCCCCTCAGCATCCTTGACACTGGTAAATCTCAATTTCCCCTCAGCATCCCTGCAAATTGGGCAAATCCCAATTTCTATTCAGCATCCCTGCAAATTGGGCAAATCCCAATTTCTATTCAGCATCCCTGCAAATTGGGCAAGTCCCAATTTCTCCTCAGCATCCTTGACCCTGGTAAATCCCAAATTTCTCTTCAGCATCCCTGCAAACTGGGCAAATCCGAATTTCCCCTCAGTATCCCTGCAAACTGGGCAAATCCCAATTTCTCCTCAGCATCCTTGACCCTGGTAAATCTCAATTTCCCCTCAGCATCCCTGCAAATTGGGAAAATCCCAAATTTCCCCTCAGTATCCCTGCAAACTGGGCAAATCCCAATTTCTCTTCAGCATCCTTGAGCCTGGTAAATCCCAATTTCTCCACATCATCCCTGCCCATTCCCTTTGGAAAATTTTCCTCCCAACCAAGGCCCCTGCAGGAGCACCTGGTACCCAACCAGAGGAGGCTGCAAACTGCTTTTCTGAGGAATAAAACCCATTAAAATGTTGATTTTCCTCTGGCACATCCCAGGAGCAGCAGTGGCTCCTCAGACAGGGATGAGGTTCCAGCAGGAATTCCCAGAGGGAATAAATCCTGGATTTTCAGGGCTAAGTGTCCCAACAAAACCCTCAACGGTGCCATCCTGGCCTAAAAACTGCCCAAATCACAGAATTCCAGCCTGGTTTGGGTTGGGAGGAACATTAAAAATTCATTTTTTTCCACCCCCAGTGATGGTGACAGCACCTCCTAAATAAAACTGGGTTTTAAATCTGAATAAACTGAGACCCTGCAGCTTCCCAAGGCTGATGTTTCACTTGGTGCTCTGAAAAGATAAATGATAGAGTGCAGGAGTGTTTGAAACACCAATAAAAGCACTTTTATCATCTGTTTGGACAATCAAGTGCTTTGTAAGCTGTCAGAGGCCTGCAGGCATTCGATACCAGCAAACTGCACTAATTACCCACACACGCCAAAACAATTGCTTTCAAATGGAATTTACCACTGACCAAACAAAAAAAAAAAAAACAAACCCAAAAACAAAACAAAAAAAAACAAAAAAGCCCAACCAAACAAAAAAAAAATAAAAAAAAAAAATAAAAAAAACCCAAAACCACCATATCCACGGAAAAACCAACCCCAAAACACACACATACACAAAAAAAAAAATAAGAAAAAATATCAATTATTTTGTAATCATGACTAACGAGGCTCCATCATTCCAGGCAAGGCTGACCCAAGTCACCAAGGCCGAGCTGAGGCCACATGGCTGAACCTGCAATTACCCAGGAATTGGAATGGGAATGGAAAACAAGAATTGGAGCAGAGTGTGTACAACCAATCTGGCTGATGTTTGCAGCCAGGCTCTCACTTTTCCTCACTGGCACAGCCACTTTGGGGTGGAAATGAAAGCACAGAGTGGCTTTTTAGCAGCTGGTTTGCAATTCTTACTCTATGCCAAGTGCTGCCCCTCCCTCCCTGGGTACCTGTGTAAGGTGATGCTGTGGCTGAGGTGTTGCCAAATGGGGCCAAATTTCACATTTTTGATCAGATCCACTGCATCGTTTGGACTCTGGCACCACAAACCTCCCTGTTAATTGCAAACCCATCCAGAGGCATTATCCTCGATAATTGCAGACATTTTCTAGGCAGAACTGCTCTCCTGGAAGAGCCCAGAGCTGTGATTTAATCCATATGTCTCGAGTGCACCATTTTAAAGAGGATCTTTTGGAAAAAAAAAAAATTAAAAAAAATAAAATAAAAAAAAAAAAAATAGCGAAGCAGAAAGAATGACGAGAAAACCAGCAAGCAATGGGAGAATTATTGGGAGACTGGGGAAAGTTACAGACATCTTCAATAAATGCTGGCTCGGGAGGTTTTATTTTCCATCCTCTCACACCGTGGTATACGGTGCTGGTGTCAAACATCCCCTCTTTGCACTCCCTGAAAGCCTCCACAGCAAAGGAGGTGAAATCAGATTTGGCAGGGCCAGCAGAGCAGGCAGCCAGCTCTGTCATTCACCTGCAGGCAGCAGGCTGCCAAGGCAGGGACACCGAAATGGGAACATGGATCCCTGCTGCCTCCTGACACACATCCAGCTCTGCAAGAGAAACTCGGTTTGAAATGATTTTTTTTTTTTTTTTTTTTTGAAGTTTGACAAAAAAACTTCGTCAATCCGGGCTTTCCCTGCTCCTTTCTGAGCCTCTGGGCTCATCTTGCAGGATGGGCAGTGCTGGATCTCAAGAATCTGGAGTTTTTGAGCTCTCAAAAACCCTAGAAAACCTAAGAAAACTCTGCTCTGGAGGTGAAACTTTGGAGAAGGCTCGAACTTATAAATAAAGGCTTGTACATATAAAAATAATATAAATAGTGAGTTAGAAATCACAAATGTGAAATGTGTACTGAGTTAAATGTGTGTGTTTTCACTGGGCGATGGGTTTTAAATTTGAAATTTTTATGTATTTTTATGTATAGTGGTGGGACAAGATGGAGAATTTTGGGTGGTGTTTTTCTCCTTGTTCATCTTCTTCACAAAACTTAAGTAGTTGTCTTTAGTTATTCAGTCTAATGTCACTCTAAAAGTCGTAAAAATCTATTATTAAGTCAAGAAGATAAATAATATAAGTGTTAAACTTCAATTGGTTTGTTTAGCTTTCAAAAGCCTTGAAGCAAACTCAGCTGTTGCCATTTTTCCTACTTCTAGCAAAGAACTAGAGATGCTGTCGTACTTCCTGTAATTCTTTGATAAAATAGAATATAAATATCCAAGCCCAAAGAAAATAACAAAAACAAAAAAAACCCCAAAACCAAAATAATAATAAAAAAAATCAAAAATCAAAAAACAAACCCCAACAAACAAACAAGCAAACAAACAAAAACAAAAGCCACACATGATGGATCCAGCTCTGAGCTCAGGGGAGCTGTGGGGATGCTGCTGGTTGGAATATTCCAGAATTCCAGGATTATTGCAATGGGAAAAAGGCTCCAAGACCGAGTCCAAGCTGTGCCTGACCCCACCCTGTCACACCCCAGGGCCCTGAGTGCCACCTTTGGGTGTTCCTTGGACACCTCCAGGGACGGGGAACTCCCAAACCTCCCTGCTCAGCCCATTCCCAATGCCTGAGCCTCCTTTCCATGTAGAAATTCCTGCAGAATTGGGGAATTTCTCACTTCCCCTCTATCAGAAGGGACCCCCCACACCCTGGCACTGCTGTTGGTGTTTGCACAGGACCCTCCTGCCACCAGGAGCAGCCAAGACAGAGGCACTGAGGATAAACCGGGTCTAAATATGAATTAGGACTGGATTTAGACCTGAGGCTCTCACGATTTGTCCCTGGGAGCTGAGAAAGTCTAATTGAAATGACCACCGATTTCTCCGAGCTCACTGCAGCCCAGCACATCCATCCTGGGAGATTTATTTACAGAATATTTTATTATTTACAGAATAAATCTCCTGCTGGAGTAGCCGGAGCTGTTTGATGTGTTAACAGCAGATCTGCCTGCAAGAGGATGCTCTGCAACTTCTCCATCCCCAAAACCAGCAAAAAAAAACCCCAAAAAAATGCACCCACATGTACAAAAATCCGCTTTTATTTCTACCCCTTCCACTAAAGCAAAAAGCTTTTGCTCCAGAGTAAAAATAACCCACAAAACTCCGAATTTCCCCGAGATGAAAACAGCACAGCCAAGAGCACGGGGAGGGAAGGAGAGAGTGAAATGAAAGCTGGGATTAGCGAGCACAGGGATAATTGGTTTTGTGAGTGTCAGAAAGACCCAAAACGAAAAGAGAGGTGACATTTGCAGGGCCCCAGAGTCTGGGCTGGGAGCACTGGTGTGTCTGTCCTGCTTTGTCCTGGCTGCACCTCTGGCACCCTGCCCAGCCTCTCTGGCTCATCCCAAATTGCTTCTCCCTCCATTTCTGATGGCTTGATTTCACTCGTGGTCTTCAGAAAAAAACACAAAACAAACAAAAAAAAATCACAAAGGAGGAGAGGAAACCAAAAGCAGCTTCTTTCAGCACCCTCCAGGGTGCTGTGTCCCATCCCAGGACGGGTTTTGGCACAATTTTTGTCCTCCTAGCCACAGGTGCTGAGATCAGAGGAATTCACTTTTTTTTTTTTTTTTTCGGGGGGTTTTACAGCAGCAGCTACACCACCGAGACACAGTTATGGCACTCAGCTGCACGAAATGAACTCCTCTTGTCTTCCAAAGGAGCCAAAAGTGACCTTAAAAAGCAATATATTCATGCCCTGAGCTTTTCCCCACATGGGAAAAGTCAGTTCAGCCTCTCCAGGCACTGCTGCAAACCAAGAGGGTCAAAACCTCACTGAACTGGTGGGACGAGGCTGCGAAATTTTACACAGACGAAGGAAAAGAGAATTGGCAGTGACATCAGTCCCTGCTCCCGGGGCTGTCCCCACCACAATTGAACGATGCCAACTCCGGGGGCTCCGCAAGACTTTTATCAGCACACGACGGTCCCCGAGCGGGAAAACGAGGAGACAAAACGGGAAATTGCAGCAGGAAAAGGGAACAGCAAGGTGGGAACGAGGTGGAAAAGATTTGGGGCAGCGCTTTCCCCATAGCAAGATCCTCCACGGGCAGGAAAAAAAATGGGAACACCAGGATGGTTTGGGGTGTCTCCTCCCGTGCTTCAGGCTGAAGATGATTTTGGGGTTGTTGTTTTTTTCTTTCCCAATCTTCCCCCTCTCTCTATTCCCACACTCAACCGCCAGGATTTGGTTTCTAGTGGATATTTTAAGGAAAAGCACATTAAAAGGAGCAGTTCATGCCCCTAAAAGTGAGACACATTCACGTGTCTCGACTTCCCACAGGAACATCTCTGGCTGCACCAGGGAAACTTCATTCCCCTCCACGAGCTGGATTTTTGTCCTTCCAGAAAAAAAAAAAACCAAAAAAAAAAAAAACCAACAAAAAAAAACCCAAAAAAACAAAAAAAAAAAACCCAAAAAACCTTTTGCAGTCTCATCCCCTCAGGCACAGCTTGAATCCTCCCAGCTCTGCCATTTGTAAAGTTCTGAGCAGCACAAAACTCAACTTGTACAACCTGGGCTGATTGAATTGTAATGAGAGGAAGTCATTTTTCCACTGGAAGAATGTTTTTTTTGAAGCTCCTCTAACCTTTCTTGCCAGTCTTTTTTAAAAGTTGTTTTCTTTTTTTTAAATTATTTTTGTTTTTGGGGGGCTTTTTTGTTTTTGTTGGTTTTGTTTTGTTTTTGTGTTTTTTTTTTTATTTTGTTTTTGGTTTTGGGTTTTTGTGGGGTTTTGGGGGTTTTTTTGTTTGGTTTTTTGGGTTTTTTGGGTTTCCCATCCAAGCTCTTCCCATCACAACCCCAGGCAGGCTCAGCCTTTCAATAATTACAATTTCCAAAAGAAAAAAAAAATATTTGGGGTTGCTTTGATTTCAGTCCTGCCAAGGAGGATGTGAAATGTGAATTCCCACTGCTTTACAGCTGAGACAGATTGGGGTTTTTTATTTTTTTTTTGATTTTTTTTTTTAGAGTTAGGATTATTAGAAAGCTGATTGAGATGATTTTTGTGTTTGGATGTTTATTATATTGTAATAAAAATTACAGGAAGTGTGATAGTATTTTTAGGTTTTTTGTTAGAAGTGGGAAAAATAGTTTGAGTTGAGTTTGTTTTAAGGTTTTTTAAGGTTAAATAAATTAATAAAAGTTTAACATTGATTTTTTTGGTTTAATAATAGATTTTAATGATTTTTAGAATGACATTGATTGATTAAAGATTACTACTTGAGTTTTGTGAAGATGGAAAAAGAAGAAGATGAATAAAGAAAAAGATATTATATAATTTTTTTATTTTGTTCTATAACTATTATTATATTATAAAACTGTTAAATTTAAAATTCATTATTTAGTGAAAATATATATGTATCTAATTTATTATATATTTGTGATTTTTAACTTATTCTTTATAAGGTTTTTTTTAAGGTTTTAAGTTCAGAGTAATGGTTTTTTAGGGGGTCTGTGCTTGGAAGCACAGAAAGTTGAAAAATTGCAGATTTTTGAGATTCAACAATCCCCAGTCCCAACTCTCACCTCTCTGGGTTATTTTAATTTCCAGCAAATGTGACAAACACATGGGAGCCAGGCCTGTGGGTGCAGAAAAGCCCTTTTAGGTTTTGCAGATTGACTCGTGCTTGGGCTGCAGAAATCCTCATTTTTCCAGGAATCCAGCAATGGAGCAGTTTTCCACCCTCTGCCCATTGTCCTGCACTTTCTGCTTGGCCTTGCAGAAAGGAGGAAGGAGGGGCCAAAGGAAATGGAGTTGCTGAGATATGAAGGAAATTAAGTTCTAGTCCACTGCCTGCAGAAAAACTCCTTCCACCCCAGATAAAGCTGCTGGTGGCTGCAGTGCTGTGTGAGGAGGGTGACCAAAAAAATAAAAATATAAATATCAAAATGACAGGGGGGTTTCTATTCATTTGTGTAGCATCAGCGCATGTAAGACGAAGGAAAAATTTAAAAAGAAAAAGGATAAAATAAAAGGATTTTTCTAATTTTTTTAATTTTTTTTTCCTAATGACCCAGTTCTCCTAAGTGCCAGTAGCTGCAGCTCACAGCCAGAGCAGACAAAAGCTCCTTTCTACCCCAAAACCGAGCAGGTTCCTCAGGGTTCAAACCCTTTTCAGCCAGGGATCCTTGGCCACGGGCAGGGAGGAGCCATCAACACCAGCACCCAATTCCCTCCCAAAGGCAGGGGAGCCCAAAACCCACCTGGGAATCCCCCAGACTGCAGGGACACTTATGGAAATGCAGTTATTGGACAGGGGGCAGTGCAGGGTTTACATCCAGCCTGGGTGTGACACCAAATCCTTGCAGTGGATCCACTGGACCTGAGCTCACCACTGGTATTTAACAAGCCCAAACAGCATCCAGAGCTGAAAGTTTTGCCAGAACATCCCACACTTGCAAAAGACACTCCAGTGCCCTTTAAAACCAGCTTTTTACTTTCCATTTTAATTGTTCGGCTTCCCAGGGAACGTCTCTTAATTTAACACAATTTTGATAGCCAGGCCTCACTCTGTAACTGGGATTTTGGCTTTCCAAAATACGGATTTTTCAGCCTGGATATCCAGGCCGGGAATTGCTGCTCTGTTTTCGGCAGACCAGCTCCCAGATGTTGGTGATATTAAACAGACTGGACCCTTCCCTGAGTGACTGCAACATGCAGGCAAGAACTGCTTTTGCTATGGCTTTAATTAGCCTGGGATAAAAGATAATTAGGAGATATTCCCCATCCCTCTGCTGGGCTGGGGAGGCCCAGGAGATCCAGCTCTTCCTCGGAATAAATTCCATAAGAATAAGGAGCTAGAGATCAATAGGGCTTGGTTTACACCCCACTGCACTCAGTGCCGATTTTAGGAAGCAATTCCAGCTCACAGCAAAGATCAGGGATGGGATTCTCATCCCCAGGGGAAGCCTCACAGGCACAGCAGAGCCCAGAAGTTGATTTTTTCCAGGGAAAAGCAGACACTAAACGAGCTGCTGACCCGTGGGGAAAAGCTTCTCCCATCTGTAGCTTGTCTATAAATAATGCTCTGCCTCTCTGCTTCCCTCCCAGCCCGCAGGAATTTGCTTTTCCTTTGGAAGCAGAGTGTGGGAGGTGACAACCAAGCCAAGCAAGCTGGCAAGGAGAGTCCCCCTCGTGTCACGGAGCAAAAGAACCAAGAATCCACGGCCAAGGAGTGGGAAAAGAGCAAATTCCTGCAGCCCCAGGGTGAAGTGGGCTTTGGGATGGAGCTGCTTCCCTCAGCCCTCGTTCACTGCCCCTGCAGCTCGAAATCCCAGCACGGGGATGAATGAAAACCTTGGGAGCCCTTCCCGGTTTAAATGTGCCAAGAGCTACAAAATCCCAGCGTGGAGATGGTCTAGAACCACAGCAAGGCCTTGAAACCAGAGAACCAGAGGAGCTCACTCCACCAAGGCCACCCAATTTTCATCATTTTTGCAAAAAAATCTCAAAAAAAAAAAAAAAAAAAAAAAAAAAAAAAAGCAAACTGTGCTCTACTAGGTTAAAAAAAAAAAAATTAAAAAAAAAAATGTCAAAAGCGAGCTGGAAGTGTCTCATCATCCCTGTGGGACACCCCAGGAGCTGCTCCTTGCCCTGGCTCACCTCAAAAACCTCCTCATCCAAAATCCTGGTGCCGAACACGATGATGCCGTTGACGTCGATGATGGGATGCTCGCTCCGGTCCAGGAACTTGGTGATTTTCTTTTTACAGTCCAGAACCAAGGTGACATTTTTCTTCTGCACACTCAGAGCCACTCGGTGCCACCTGTGAGAACACAGCCCCACACACGTGTCAGGCACAGCCCTGGTGGTAATTATTGTATTAAATAATTAAAAAAAAAAAAAAAAATGAACTTTCAGCAATGTTCTGTGAACCTTCATGGAAATCCTCCCTGGGCAGGGCCTCGAGGGTTTGGTTGGCAGAGAAATGTTGATTGACAGCTTTCCTCCCCCCAAATCAGGCAGGAGAGGGCCAGTCTGCCTTCAACAAGAAGCAGGGATAAAACCACGCTGCTGATTCCCTTTTCCACCCTCTTTTTCAGCCCTGCACAAGCCTCAGCGTGGTTTTAGCAAGACAAACTGATTTTTTAAAAATTTTTTTTTAAGGCAAAATCAATGCTCCTATCCCCACAGGCAGCAGACAGCAGCACTGACTGCTCAGTTACAATCCTTACAGATGTTTAATATTATTCACCAAAGGCCAAAATAACACACTGGGGCACCTGTCAGCTGCCAGGGGTGTGCAAACACATTTCTACAATTCCTATTTAATACAACGTTCAGCATGCTGGCATGGATACAAACAACGAACTGGGGTTTTTTGTTTGTTTTTTTATTATTTTTTTTTTCCTTGGTGCACAAAATGTCACTTACTTGCCATCTGCTAGGTTAATGCCTCTAAAGAGAGGATAGTCTTCTGGGCCTGGCTTTCCTGTATGGTCTTCATACAGGAATACAGGAGATCTACCCAACTCCACACCAATTTGCTGGATCCCTTGCTCATTGTAAATTGAGATCAAGAAGGACTGACCTCCTTTCTTCGCTTTTACAGTGGTTAGAATGGAGAAGTCCTCTGGGAAGGGGGAAGCTGGAGTGGAAAAGCAAAGAGGTTAGTGAGGTTTCCTCAGAAATGACCCCGACAGAAACAGTGCTGTTGTCTGAGAGGCCGTGGCTGCTTTGTCTCCAGATGTGTGCACATCAGCCCTAAAAGTTCATCTGGGGCCAGCTGACAACGTGGCTTTTCCCCAAATGCTCTGGGGTGAAACCCCCGTGCTGGGGAAACAAAAGTGCTACAAAAGATGTTGGCTTAAATTTGTGATTTTTGCACCCAACCCTTCCAAAAGCAGCTCCCTTAAAGCTTTTTAGGACACAAGGCAAAAACTTTCATGGGCTGCTCCAAATGAATTTAAGTTGTCGAAGGGACAGAGGAAATCAAGCATCAACACAAGTCCTGAAGGGTTTTATTTAAGGGAGCAGAGAATTGCATCAGGATTTGGTCATTCCAGAGGAGAGCAGAGAATTCCGTGGTTTTGGCTTTCAGGGCTGTTGCAGACACACCAAAAAAAAAAAAAAATTCTGAAAAAGGAAATAAATCTGGCAATCAACAGAAAATACTAATTTGTCTGCTTATTAAACAGCATCTCGTTTCCTGTCTTTTTCTCCTCCCAGGGAAGAGCTGTGTCTGAGCACAGGTGATTTCTGTCTTTTTTTTCTGCCAGGTTTGGAGGATCAAAGCCATTGAACTCAGTACAGGGTCAATCTGCAAGGCCAGGCAAACACATTTAAAGTTTCAATCTGGGCATCACCCTCTCGCAAAAACCCAAATTCCTCCCCCCTCGTTGGTTTTCTCTGCCCTTTAGACTGAAAAAAATGAGCCCAGACTGAAAATCCTGGATGCACATCCCAAACAGGGCAGCTTGAAAACCACCAGGAGCATTGATAAAGAAGATTTCTTGATTAAATTATACACACAGAGCATGGGGCTTGCAGGGAATCTCCCTTTGCAGGTCCAGCCTTTCCAAACCCTGCAGAAATCTTCAAGCACAGCAGGGCAGAGCCAAGTGGGGCAGCCCCACCGTGGGGTTTGTGACACGTGTGGCACTGGTGGCACCCAGGGAACACAGGGATCCTGTTCAAAGTGCACATGTGCAGCCAAATAAACCACAAAAACCACCCAGCTCAGTGCCCAGGAGCTGCAAATAGATTTTCTTCACTTCTTGAGGTTTTTCCTAGATGGTATCTCAGGGGGTTTTGGCCCAGGGAGGGGATGAGGAACGTGGCAGTGGGGAGTTCTTGGCACCAAACACAGAAGCCCTGAGCTCATCCTCTTCCTCTTCTGACTGGGAACAAACTTGAATTGAATTTTTTAGGAACAAAGTGGTTTTCATGTATTTTGCTGCCTTCAGGAGGGAAGGGGATGGAGGCAGGAGCTGCATCAAGACCAGAATTGCTACAGAGCAAAGGGAGAATTCCAAGGGGGATAACTGAGGATAACTATGGAGAATCACTTGGTACCAAGTTAATTCCCCTCACCTTGGGGAAATAACATTCGGGAAGCAGCAGAGAGGCCTCCCAGTCAGGAATGAAATGCCATTCTAGCCTGATTTACCCCCAGGACTCAGCCCTGGCTATCTGGCAAAAGCAGCACCCGATTTTGGTGCCTCCCACAGGATGCCCCGAGCTTTGTCTCCCTCCCCTGAGCACAAACCCTCCTGGAGGACTGAGTCAGGACCATACGCCTTCCTGGCTCCAATTACAGCCTACAGATTTGGGCCTTTTATGTAAAATAGTTCATGTCCAAAATTTCATTATGAACCCACAATACAGTACCTTTCAACTCGGACAAGCTGCCAACTCATTAAAAAGCTGCTTTTAATTTTTTTTTTCATGATTATCAAAATGTCTCCATGGTGATGCGAGTTTCTCAACCCAAATAATCATAATGGATGAATTATAGCTGACATTACTCTGTTACTGCTCTGCTGTCCTGGCAAAATTAACAATGCCTGCACTGTCAGAGGCAGAAATGACCCAGGCTGCTGAACGAGGGATGAAAACACATCCCCACACACAGCAATACTGATAAATACAGGGCCAGAAATACACCAAGCACGGAGAAATTGACCCAAATCCCTCCAAAACAATGGGGACACCCCTCCAACAAAGGCTTTGGGATGGAGTCTGAGCCTCTGACTCGCTCCTCAAACGAGCTCACGCTGCGGGATGCTCGCATCCAGCGCTGGGTCTGGCTCAGCATCCATCCTCCAAAACCTCTCCAGCTCGCCCTGTGGGACCTCCCACAGCACCAGGGGGAGCCCCCAGTCCTGCAGGAGCTGCAGGAGCTGCAGGGTGGGCATGGCCGAGTCCATGGGATGCTCCAATGGATGAGCCAGAGTCAGGCTGAGCAGCCTCTCTCTCCAGCACCTTGATTAAAGGTTATTGTACAACCTCGTGGTCTTCAAAACAGGAAAAGTTTGGACCTTCTTCCTAATCCAGGTGTACCCCAAAACCAGCCTAAATCAGACCTGATCTGGGAAGGGCAGGAAAGAGCTTGAGCTGCTGGACAGCAAAAATGAGAAGAGCAGAGAGCTGGTCCTGTGCTGACACAAACACAAAGGTGGCATTTCCTGAGCCTCCACACCGTGCTCCTCAAAGCAAAGCTGTTCCCAATAGTGTCACCAATTTCTGGCCTTTCCCTTCATCTGAGGAGACTCTCAGCTGTGCAAGGACTTGTTTTTCTCAGGGGTGACTGTCCAAGCTCTAGCAGAGATTCCTGAGAAGGCAAATGACAATTGCAAGTTTGATGGAAGCACACAAATGACATTTTGCTGGCTGCCACTGAATCCCTTGCCTTTCTTGCTTCTTTTTCTCTTGCTTTTCTTTCTGGAAAAGCACAGATTTTGTTGGGAAGCAGGACTTCTTCAAGGAGCCAGGACACAAAGAGTCTCAGCAGGGTTTTTTTCAGTCCTTTGAGCATGAAAAAACAAGTTTTATATATATAGATATACATACATCCATCTTGCTTTGCTGGCTGTGGCAGCAGAATGCAAAGCCCATGAAATTACATCTTAGAAAAGCACCAACTTCTAATTAGCACAAAATATTCTGTACAGAGCACGTTTGCCAAAGGGTGCTGTGGAGCAGGGAGGGAAAAGCTCTGCTCCAACCCACCCTCCTGGTGACACAAAAGCCCTAAAACCACATTCCCCTGGGACACTGCCCTGCAATTACTTTGTTATCTTTATCCCCTCTCTCATTTGGGCAGCTGAAGTCACATCTTGTTAAAGAGACGAGGAAACATCCGTGGATCTGCTGGGAAACACCGGGAGTTCTTCATTTGGCTCTTCCCTGTTTCCTGAGCAAGCAGCAGAGAAACTTCAAGGGTTTTGGAAGATTTCAAAGTGGGACTGAGCTGCTACAAACCCCCCGTGGTTGTCCAGGTGATGAAATGATGGAGGAGTTACTCCAGAGCTCCCTCCTGATCTTCTCACTCGAGGAAGATGCAAACCAAGAACTCAGTGAGGGTGAGGATATAAAATCAATAAGGTATAAAAGAGACAACCAAGAAAAAATCTTCTACAACACTCAGTTCTTTCTCCAAGATCCAGGATTCAGTTTTCTCCAGGATTCAGTTTTCTCCAAGATCCAGGATTCAGTTTTCTCCAGGATCCAGGATTCAGTTTTCTCCAGGATCCAGGATTCAGTTTTCTCCAGGATCTAGGATTCGGTTTTCTTCAGGATCCAGGATTCAGTTTTCTCCAGGGACCAGAATTCAGTTTTCTCCAGGATCCAGGACTCAGTTGTCCCCTGGGACCAGGACTCTCTCCATGCTTGTGTTCCCTAGGTCAGAACTGCTGATCCAATCTCTTGTTAAATAATCAGCCAGAATTTTCCAGCCATGTTTTTACACCTTCATTTCTTCATCATTTGCTGGTTTCTGTTACATTAAAAGTGAGCAGGCAAGACTTCACAGTGGCTACAGAAACTACTGGCAAGCTCTCAAATCCACTCCAGTTGGATATTCCAAACTGGAATAATTTCCTTCAAACACTTTTGAGCTTGTAGACACCAGGCCTAAAACTTTAACTCATTTCAGGGATGTGACATGAAGGGACAGGAAGGCACAACCTGTGCAGTTGGGATTTAATCTGTGATCAGAAAGAGCTTTCCTATCCTGGGCAGCAATGGAAACAAATTTAGGGTCTGGTTTGCCCTTCTGCAGACATTTAAACCCAGCTTTAGGCCAGACTGAGCAGCTCCTTTGCTAAGGGCTGCCCACGCAGGGATGTCCAGCCTGTCACACGTTGCTCTCACCTGTCCTCACATCAGGCTCAGTTTCCAGGTGAGACACAGCCTGTGCTCCTGCTCCCCATGGATTAAACAGAATTCCTGTCACAGCAGGACGATGGTGAAGGCTGGAAATAACCTCAGCAAGGAGGGAAGTGCAGGAGGGGAGGGCTGGAAGCACATCCCCAGCATTTGTGCCTCTGCCAGGCTGGGCTGAGGGAAGCCCTGCTTAATTAAGGAGCTTTGATGGTGGCACAGCCCATTAGCTCTGATTTAGCCAATGCATTCATCCCCTCCCAAACGCTGAGGGAGGACGTGTGTGCCTGCTCTGCTTCAATCCCCTCCCCTCTGCCTCCTGCCAAACCTGCCTCGGCACAGGCACTCTGCTCCTTCCCGATTCCAGCATCCCAGCATTCCCCCAGCTGGCACAGGGACACCTTGGGGACAGCTCTGCTGGTGACTGCATCCCTCAGGCAGGGAGGAGTCTGGGTCCACGATTTCCTCTTACAAACACGTTTGGCTCTGTACTGAGTGTGCCTTGGCCTGAAAAATTCAACTCAGGCAGCAAGAAAATGGTCAGTGCTCCTCAAGGGCTTTGTGCCTTCCTCTCACGAGCCTCCCATCCCTTCCAACAACTTTTCCTGGCACATCTGGGCCAGCCTGTTCTTTTTACCTGGTGATTATTTGTGTTAAGAGAGACACCACAGCCCCAAACCAGACCCCACTGTGCCTGGCACTCCCCACAACAAAACCCCACTGGGCACCTCCTCCTGCCTCTGTCCCCAGCTGCTGCCACCCTGGCACAGTGAGACAGGAGGAATTTTCCAGTCTGGGAGGGAGGGGATGTGGCACTGGTCACCTCTTCTGCAGTGGCAGCCAGCACCTCGTGCAAATATAAAGAAATTATTTGATGGCTGGAAATCTGCAGCCCCCCTGAAACAGCAGAGCCACTGCAAACACACTGGGGAAAGGAAGGAATCACACATTTCCATGGGACAAATAAATAAAAATTAACAGCTGGACTCACCAGGATACAGCTGCTTTGTCGGGGCACTGAGCTGAGCATCTTTTGTTACTCTGTAAGCAACATCTGCTTCTTTTGAAGATCTTCTGCTTGTGCAAAACCCCGTGGTTTTTGTGATACCATCAGGTAAATTATGAAAATCTAACACCTTCAAGAGGTCTGCAGGTTCAGCTGTAAAGAGAAAAGGAGGAATTAGGAGACAGCAGGAGTGGCAGTCCTGGGCTCCAAATCAGTCTTGAAATGCACAAATCAATCATCACACAACGTTAAACCCAGCTGAAATTTTCTTTCAGTCCAAGGTTAATTCCAGCTTCAGAGCTGTGGTTCAGGGCAGAGAGGAGCAGCAGAGCAGCTCAGGGCAGAATTCACTGCCCTGCTGTCCCAGGAGCTGGATTTCCCTGGATGTCTTCACCCATCACTCAAGCACATCCTGGAGATGAAGCACCAGGCAGGAAATTCCTGATGTGAGGGAAAAGTTTTAAATCAAGGATTTCCCACCACACCAATGCAAACCTTCCCATTCTCTGGTTGAGGCAAAAAAAAGTTATTTGGAAGCAAACACTTCCCTGAGGGACAGAGACCGTGCAGAATAATCACACACAGAGTGGCTGGGATGACAGGAAAACCCACAAGGAATATTTTGGGATGTGAAGCAAAGTGGGGAGGCAAAGATGCTGCACAGGCAGCTCGAGTCCAGGCAATTCCCACCAAATCATTGCCAGGTATTCCAAGATATTCACCAGGATTCCTGCACAGCCACCAGTGCACCCAAACGTGCTGGATGGCCAAAAATCCACGTGTGCTCCACAGAAAAGGGGGAAAATGTGAATTTTGACTAATGGCAGCAAAAAGCTCCTTTCCTCACTCACATCCCATCCTGAGGCTCTGATTCAGGAGGAGACCTTGCCTGACATCCCAGCACAGGCAGGGCAGCTTCACCTCCAGATTCAGGGCTCTGGGACATCAATTAAATCATGCAACTGATGCATCTCATTAATTTCATAATCTCATCAACCTCCTAATCTGCATCTCATTAATTTCCTAATCTCATCTCATTAATTTCATAATCTACATCTCATTAACCTCCTAATCTGCATCTCATTAATTTCCTAATCTGCTCTTGCTCACGTCAGCAGAGGGAGAGGCTCCAGAAGGGGAACAGCCAGAGGTGACTTTAAACTCTTAAACGAGATTATTTTGAATTTTGACTCGGTAGTTGGGAGTCAAATGGCGTCAGAAATATGAACCAGCCAACCCAAACCCCAGCAGGGCCCAAAGCAAACTGGGCTGTGCTGGTTTTGGCTGGGGGAGGGTTAAATCAGGGGCTGCATTTGGGATTTGGGCTCGACACAGGGCTGATAACACCGGGATGTTTCCATCACTGCTGGGCAGGGCTTGCACAGACCCCAAGGATTTTCTGCTCCTCTTTCATCAGCCACGGATCCATGGGATGTTCCATTCCCTCTGGAATCACGGCCAGCATGGTGGGAAGTGGGAAAAAGAGGGGTACCCTTGAAGTGATGGTGTTTGTCTTCCCAAAAAAAAAAAATTAAAAATCTGTGATGAAGCCCTGCTTTGCATGCCTATGGGGAGAAGAATTCCTTGCTTTACCTATTAAACCACCTTACATCAATCCAAAATTATTTCTTTTTCTGATTCTCTTGCTTTACCTATTAAATTGTCTTTATCTCAACCCACAATTATTTTTTTTTAATGCTTTTTCTGATTCTCTACCCCATCCCACCTGGCTGCATCCACCATGTCCATCAGTGGGAAGAAAGAGCATGTACAGACCTTTTATAACATCAGAAATTTTGGTTACCAAGAGGCTCAGCCCAACGTTTGCACAGAAAAATCCATGTCCATTGTTAGGCAGCTCTTAAAAGTTTCCACAATCCAAAGAAAATTTAGGCCCTCAATGAGAGATTACAAACATCTGGCACAGCTCAAGGAACAGTGCAGATAAAAAAGGAGCAGAGGGAGGCTGGCCTGAGCAGCAAACATCTGGAATATTTCCTCATCCCTCATCCTCATCAGGCACTGCAGGGATGACACGTTTGCCTGAGCTCTCCTTGCCACTTGGATCTCCCCCCTGCCTTCGACCACCTTTTATTCCACACAAAAGATCTGCACATCTACAGCCCAAGTTGGGTTAAAGCACCCAAAATTTAACAGAACTCCATCCCTGCTTCCACTCATCCCTGTGCTCCAAGAGCTGAGAGCAGCCAGCTCCTGAGCTGCCTCCAAATTTTATTCAGGGAGGGGGAAAAAGCACAGGCAAGGGGGGGAGGGATGTGAATTCCAGACTCCTGCCATCAGCTGGGCCCCCGTGCCAGGTGTGGGGTTTGGAGCTGTGTGTGCACACCAGCCAGCCAGAGGTGCAGGAGCAAGAACATCTGCAGAGCACATCTGCAGGAACATCCATCCCCTGCATGGAGTCATGTGTGGGGACAGAAACGTCTCTGCAGTGGTCACAGGGAGCTGATGGAGCTTCAGGGGGGCTGGAGCCTCTCCAGGAGCCACCAGGCACAGGTTTGGGGCTCCCTCCTGCACCAGGCACAGGTTTGGGGCTCCCTCCTGCACCAGGCACAGGTTTGGGGCTCCTTCCTGTACCAGGCACAGGTTTGGGGCTCCTCCCTGCACCAGGCACAGGTTTGGGGCTCCTTCTTACACCAGGCACAGGTTTGGAGCTCCTTCCTGCACCAGGCACAGGTTTGGGGCTCCTCCCTGCACCAGGCACAGGTTTGGGGCTCCTCCCTGCACCAGGCACAGGTTTGGGGCTCCTTCCTGCACCAGGCACAGGTTTGGAGCTCCTTCTTACACCAGGCACAGGTTTGGGGCTCCTCCCTGCACCAGGCACAGGTTTGGGGCTCCATCCTGCGCCAGGCACAGGTTTGGAGCTCCTTCCTGTACCAGGCACAGGTTTGGGGCTCCTCCCTGCACCAGGCACAGGTTTGGGGCTCCTCCCTGCACCAGGCACAGGTTTGGAGCTCCAGCTCCTACTCCAGGCACAGGTTTGGGGCTCCCTCCTGCACCAGGCACAGGTTTGGGGCTCCTGCACCAGGCACAGGTTTGGGGCTCCAGCTCCTACTCCAGGCACAGGTTTGGAGCTCCATCTCCTACTCCAGGCACAGGTTTGGGGCTCCATCTCCTACTCCAGGCACAGGTTTGGGGCTCCATCTCCTACTCCAGGCACAGGTTTGGGGCTCCATCCTGCACCAGGCACAGGTTTGGAGCTCCAGCTCCTGCCTGGAGCCCTCTGAGCAATCCCAACCCCTCCCCAGTGCCCTGGTGGGGAATTTTCATCCCTAAAGGATGATCCAAGCACCCGCACTGCAAACATTTCCAAACGCTGCAACTCATCTTCCCTCCCCAGGAGCACCCTCCGTGCCTCCAGAGCGATGATGAATTAGACCAGAGCCAGATATTCCAGTAGAAAACCAGTCTGGAGCTGCCCAAACCAGCTGGAAGGCAGGCAGGGGAGGGAAGCACCTCTGCTCCCAGTGCCCCACCTGTCCTGGGAATCAGAGAGGAGCAGCCAAAGCCCCTCAGCCCCTTCCTGCGAGAGGATCTCAGCAGCAGGAAAAGCCCAGCTCTGCCCATAAGGCTGAGCTGCACACAGCAGCAGCTCTCATCCCTGCCCAGCCAAGCAGCTCAGTTATTGCCTCGGGGTTTTCCAGCCAAATCCAAGCTCAGCAATCCCTGCAGGAGCTGCACAGGAGGACAGAGACCTGAGTGAGTGAATTCCAGGGCATTTCTTATGGGTTTGCTCTGGGCTTGGCCCCCATCTGAGCTGGTGCTTCATGAAAGCTTCTTTTTCAGTGTGTGTGTGTGTGCTGAATAACATCCCTGTGCAGCATCACACACTGCAGCATTCTCTGCTCTGGGCTCCCCAAAGGGACCAGCTCAGTCCCTGCTGCCTCAACACACCCAGAGAAAACCCCAAATATCCCAAATGACACCAAGATCACACCAGAGGCTGCACCAAAAATCTGCAAAGCGCTGGAATAAAACCAAAAAAGGAGCTTGACTTCTCATTTTAGCTCAGCAGAGGTGGCAGGGCCTAAACTTGCTCTGAGAAGGAATAACTGCAGAGCATCAGAGGAAGGGACAGAGGGGTAAAAATTAATGCCAGAAGTTTGGTTTTTGTTGATTTTTTTTTTTTTTAATTTCCAGGGAAATGTGGAACAAAGTGATTGTCCCATCCCTGGGAGTGCCTGGAGCACCCTGGGCTAGGGGGAGGTAGGGGAAACACCCCATGATTTTGTCATTCTGGGAATGATTTCATGATGAGCCAACAGTGGCAAAAAGAGGAATTAAATCCCCAATTCCTCCATCACCACAATTAATCACAATCTTTCTGTGATCACCTTACTCTTAATTGCTTAAACACTCATTAAAACCTGGATCAGAGGCTCTGGTGTTGAGTCTGTAACTCTGCTCTGACACAGCAGTGGCCAACAGAGATTTTTTTTTCTTTCTCCCATTTCCATATTAGAGCAAAGCAAGCAGCATTCTTTGGAAAAAAAATCCTGATTTTAGGCTGGACATCCACCTGCCCCCACCAGCACAGCCAAAGCACCCTCTTGGACTGAGCCAGCATCCAAAATTCTCCCCAGAAATCCAAAGGAAATGGAAATTTCAACCATCATTAACATCCACCAGGAATATCTGAGCCCACCAAACCCCCCCTGCCTGGGGGCAAACCCCATTCCCAACTCTCTTAAATTTTGAGAGGAAAAGATGCCTTAAAGCCTGCTGATCCTGCAGGAAATGTGCACTAACAAACAAGGATTTCATTTCAATCCATTGCACCACACAGAGCTCAGCCCTACTTTAGCCACTGCAGCTCAGGGAAACATTTTCTCCACTCAGTCATTATCCAAAGTTTCATTTCCCCATCCTAATTTTTGGTTTCCTTTCCTAAATCCATCTTCCCTGACCAAGGGAAAATAAGGAAAAAAATTAAATATTGTTCTCCCCCTCAAAAATAAACCAAACAAAACGACATCAAACCAAACCAAACAATCCCCAACAAACCAAAACACACACAAAAAAAAAAAACCCTACAGAAAACCCCAAGAACCCAATGGAAATGTTGCTCTGGAAATTCAGTGTAAGATGGGATCTGCAGCTCCTGCAGAGCACACTGCAAATCCCAGCCTCAGCCAGAAGTCATTCATCTAAGCCATATTTATGCCTGTAATAATAATTTTTAACACCTTGAACAACCCCAAAGCACTCCCATAAGTCACTTATGTGTATCCCTGCTCCCAGTGCCTGAAAAATTACAAACTGCAAGCAACAGACCTCCAAACAAATCTCATTTTTCCAGGTCTTTAATTAAATCCCAAGTCACAGTGTTTAAAGTTGTCACTGAGCTGAGGATCACCAGGCTGGGGACAGACATTCCCTGTGTTTTCCCAGTTCTCCCAGTGCAGGGAACTGGGCAGCACTGGACAAAAGGCAAAGCCAGGCTTTAAGAAAGAGTCTGGATTGCAGGGAATTCTAAAGCTGAGCCCTGAGCCCAGCCTGCTCCAGGCACCCATGGCAGGGGTGGCATCAGCTGAGCTTTAAAGTCCCTCCCAGCCTGGGATTCTGTGACAAAATTCAGGGGATTTCCTGGAATCTTTCTTCAACTTTTTGCCTTCCACCACCCTTTAAAGTGGAAAAAATTCACCTGGAGACACAAACTTCCAGTGCACAGCAGCCCTGGTGTTGTTTTAACCCCACAGCTGAGACATCTGGGGGTCTGCAGGAGGGGTGGGCAGCCTGGAAAAGGAGAATTTTCTTCCATATCGGGATTTGGAACAGGCAAAGGCCATCCCAAAGGCCATCAGGGTTTAGTGATGCAGCCCTCGGCCATGCTGTGGTCTGTGTGCAATGGTTTGAGGCCATGAGGTGAAGAAGGAAAAAGCGTTCCCAGCTCATTGCAGGTGCCCTCTGCAGCTCCCTCATCATTTCCCACCGGGCTGGGGATTTGCATCCCAGCAGCAGGGATGCAGATCTGCTGGAAGTAAAGCTTTCCTTTATGAAAAACAACAAAAAAAATTTGTCATTTATCTCCCAGCAACCAGTGACAGCAATAATTTCAGGAGTAGCATCTCCTTGAAAAGAATTTCAGGACACCTCCCACTGTGCCAGGCTGCTCCAAGTTCTGTCCAGCCTGGCCTTGGACACTTCCAGGGATGGGGAATCCACAATTTCTCTGAGCCAGGGTCTCCCCACTCTCACAAAGAACCTGTTCCATATTTTTTAAGATTTTTTTTTTTTTTCCCCCAGCAGAAGCCCAAACCATGAGGGGTCAGAGCAGCCGAGGAGGGGCAGGAGGAGCCCTTGGTGACCCCAAAGCTTCAATCCCAACCTGCAAAAAACATCCAAAGTTGGGGTCCCAACCTTGCAGAGAACCCCCATGGGCAGAGGGACTCCAAAAAAAACCCTTCCCCTCCCAGCTTTAGCAGCCTTTAAATCCTTCTCCAAGATATTCTTAGCCCTAAATAAACACTCAATTATTGCCTGGGCAGGGCAGAGCCTTTCCCCTGGGCTCTGGGTCTCCAGAGGTTGCCTTGAACATCCGGGCTCAGATTTGGAATTAAAGTTGGTATTTATATATTAGATCCTCACTTAGGGCTATTGGATTATTCCTAGAGTTCCTGTGTCAGATCCAGGAGAAATAAAAGCAAGTGAGGACCGGGAGTTGCTTTTTTAAAATGAAGCTGGGAGTCTCCTTTTCAGGCTTCTGGGATTTCAACAATTTTGCCTCCTTATCTAAACACTTTTCACCACAGCTGACCCAGCTGCAGCCCTGGGATAAGTGACGAAAACAGGGTGGTTGAGACTAAAATAAAACAGGGCCTAAAATAAGGATATCAAGCCCCAGCTGATGTTGCTCCAGCATCCTTTGGATGGGTTTGACAAAACCTCTTAAATTCTTCAGCATCCCAATAAAACACAATTATTTATCTGGGCAAAGAGAAAAGGCATTTTAAGGAGGAGAATCGAGGAATGTGAGCTGCAGGGTGGAAGATGTTAAAGGTTGTTCCTCAAGGAAGGAGTAGAATAAAGGGAATTAAAAATGAAAAAAAAAGGCAGCTATGGAAGGGGTCAGAACTCATCTGCTCCTCCCAAGAGCTGCCACAGAGCTGTGTCCATTCACACTGCTCCAGATTGCAGAATATTTCACCAATGACTCATCACATCCCCTTATTTATTTATTTTTTTCTTTTAAAAAAGCCCAAATAGTCCCAACTGGGAACAAAGGGAACCATTATGCAGAGTCAGATCCTACATCTAATCCCAAAAGGAAAAGAAAGAAACCCAGAACTGACACTGGAGCAGCTCAGAGACTCCATGAAATTCAAAGAATTAAATAATCCCCGTTCCTTTGAGCAGAAATACTTTTTTTTTTTTTTTTTTTTAATAATCGATCATTTGGGTTTGTAACAAAGCCATGGTGTTAGCAGTTAACAGTGAGCAAAGAGCAAGGTTTTCCTTCATGGAATATAATTAATCTGTTGTAAATTCGATGCAAAACTTACAGATTCCATGCCCAGAATTCAGGCAAAAGTCGAGGATTTGAGGTGAAACCCCAAATTCAATTTTGCTGTTCAAGGACAGCAAAACTCCTGCTCGTTTTAAGAGCTGAGGATTTGGGATTCTCCCCTGGGAGGGGGAGAATGAACCAGGCAGTAAAGGGATGGCTCAGAGGAGAAAAATGGGATTTTCCAGGACAATCCCTGTCCCACACCAACCTGGGAGCCAGGACGTGGCCCTGCACAGCCAAGGGACAAATCCTGGGGACAGCAACACCCCCAGCAGGGATTTCACCATTTCCAAGGAGCTCTTCCTCCCCATTGCCACAAATCCTGGGAAAAAGTGATGGGAAAACCCCCAGGGAACAGGGAAAGGGGGTGCTGGGGTCCCTGAAAGGAGCAGCTCCTTAAAACCAGCCCTAAATGGATGCAAGTTTTTTCCCCCTCACCAGGCTTTGTTTTTTTTTTTTACACAAAATCCAATTTTTAAACCACAGCAAGGTCCCTGGATTGCCTCAGCCCTAGGGAGCACCCAGAGATGGAGCAGCAGGAGATGGGAATCACATCCAAGGAGTTTTGGGGGTGCAGAGCTCAGCATTTCCCTTTCCCTGCTCCTGGGCAGCTCCAAACCCCAGCAGGGATCTGTGGGATTGTCCCTGCCTTTCCCCTTTTGTCCCCAAGGCAGGAGCAGGGCACAAATCCTGCCTTGTTGAAGGGAAAATCCCATCCACGGAGCAAAATCCATAAAACTTGTCAGGGCAGAGCCTCTGACCTACATCACTGCTCAGGGTCCAGGGAATTTTTGGGAGCTCATCGTGACAGTGGGGTCAGAGGAATGAGGGGAATCAGCAGCTCCAGGGGCTGCTCCCATCCCATCCCATCCCATTCCATCCCATTATCCCATCCCATTATCCCATCCCTTCCATCCCATCCCATCCCATTATCCCATCCCATCCCCGACCCAGAAGAGCTTTCCAAGCTCCCCCCTCCACATGGAGCAGGAATTTCTGGGTCACTGTGACATTTTGGGAAGTGCTCCAGCCCGAGTTTGGTTCCTGGCAGGATTTTTGCCCTTTGAACGACTGAGGGTGAGTGGAGGCTGGAATTTTGGGAGCTGTGAAAGCTCCAAACTCAGCAGATCCACAGATGGAAAAGCTGCTGGGGCAGGACCCCAACTTTGGAATGATTCCCTGAGAGCTCTTACAGGAGCAGCTCCTTAAAACCAGCCCTAAAGGGATGAAAGTTCTGCCCCCCTCACCCCAAGCTCTGGGTTGTTTTTTTTTTTTTTTTTTTTACACAAAATCCCATTTTAAAATCACTGCAGTGCCCCTGGAGCTGGAAATCACATCCAAGGAATCCATCCTTCCCAAGGAAACCTCATCCCCTCCTCTGCAGGTGGAGCATTGAGGTTTTCCCAAGACTTTGAACCCACAGAGGGCAGGTTTAGATGGGATATTGGGAATTAATTCCTCCCTGGGAGCACGGGAAAACCTTTCCCAGTTTCTCTCCACGGCCATGGGACTCATTCCTAAGCACAGAGCCTCTCACACAGGTGAACTTCAAGGTGGAAAAAGAAATTCCAACTTTTTAGCTTTGCTCTGAAGACTCCCAGTGCTCCCAGACAATCTGGCACTGGGACAGCAGCTACATTTTCAAAGCAATTTCTAATAATCGACCACTTAAAACCCTGCAAAGCTTAATTAGGGCCCGAGCTTGCAGCACATTCAAATCAACAAAAAGCTTTGCAACCATTTTTAATGGGGTGCAGAACAGTTATTCCTGCAGGGAAGCACCCAGAGCTGGCAGGATCATCTGGGAAAAGGGAAGAAATAAAAGAGACCTGGCCTATGAGCAGCCTCTCCCCAAATCTCCCCAAAAAAAGAACAAAATTCAACAGCTAAATTGGGATTTTCCCCGGGAAATCAATTCCCTGCAGCCCTCTGGGTTATTTTTGGGGGGTGATGTTCTCCCTGAATCCCCGGGGTGTCACTGGGATGGGAATTATTGCACCAGGCTGGAGCCACCCCACACACTCACAGTGCTGTCCCCCACCCGGGAAATCCCAGCCCATGCCTGTGGGATTCCTATGGGATTTCTATGGGATTTCCATGGGATTCCTATGGGATTTCCATGGGATTCCCTATGGGATTTCCTATGGGATTTCCATGGGATTCCTATGGGATTTCCTATGGGATTCCCTATGGGATTTCCTATGGGATTCCTATGGGATTTCCATGGGATTTCCTATGGGATTCCTATGGGATTTCCTATGGGATTTCCTATGGGATTCCTATGGGATTCCTATGGGATTTCCATGGGATTCCTATGGGAATTCTATGGGATTTCCTATGGGATTTCCATGGGATTCCTATGGGATTTCCTATGGGATTCCTCTGGGAATTCTATGGGATTCCTATGGGATTTCCATGGGATTTCCATGGGATTCCTATGGGATTCCTATGGGATTTCCATGGGATTTCCTATGGGATTTCCATGGGATTTCCTATGGGATTCCTATGGGATTTCCATGGGATTTCCATGGGATTCCTATGGAGCCAGCAGCCTCTGTGGGTGTCAGGGCACTTTGGGAACAGAGTGAGCAAAATTTAGGATTTCCCCCCCCCTTCCTGAGCCAGTGGAAGCAGAGCAGGACACACACAGCTTTATAGGATAACCTAAACCACATCCCTTGACACTTCAGGGGTATCAAAAAGGGTCCCAAAGCCACCTTTAAATGGAATTTTGTGCCCAGGAAAACACCACAGTGAAGGATCCTGTTCCCTCTTCCAGCAGCACTCAGGGAAATTGGGAGATGCTGAAGAAATTGGATCAGGATGTGCTGGGAGGACATGGGGGACAAGAAGGACAATTTTTTTTTTTTCCTACAGCAAGAAATCTGGAAAAAGCAGCCAAAATGGGCAAATCTGAGGGGAACAGGAGCTATTGCAGAATAATCCCTTTTCTCCAGCCTTGCCAGAGCTGAGCTGAGTGCCTGGGCCAGCCCTGAGCTTAATTAAGCTCATTAACACAATCACCTACGGAATTAACATCACTGCCAGGCTGCTAAACCCAGGGATGCTCCCCAAAAATCCAGGAATTAAAATTCCTTCTCACGCACTGCAGGTTTTTCAGTTGTCTGCAAAGTTAATGGGAGCAGGCAGAAGTAATTTCATTTTTAAATATTTCATTGGCTGATTTGGAAAAAAAAACCAAAAAACCCAACATTGAATTATTTCCAGCCTTACTCTACACTCCACTATTTCGACACGGGGAGAGAAATGTAAAACCAATTATTTCCTTCAGATGCTTTAAAGCAGCTCTGAGCATTTAGTTCATATCTGATTCTCCTCAAAAAAAAAAAAAAAAAAAAATACAGCCAGCAGGCAAATTTCAAATTAATACCTGCTTGACTTGATGAGAAATGTTTCTGAAGCTTGTTCCTCAAAGTTTTCTCCAGAGCATTAATTCCTGAGTTTATATAACCCACACTGCACCTCACAGGAAGAACAAGAGGAAAAAAAAAAAA
Source organism: Acridotheres tristis (assembly GCA_037013685.1). Taxonomy (NCBI): domain Eukaryota; kingdom Metazoa; phylum Chordata; class Aves; order Passeriformes; family Sturnidae; genus Acridotheres; species Acridotheres tristis. The sequence continues at coordinate 8,053,301 of CM072904.1, read as the reverse complement.
TTAAAAAATCAGAACTTACTGAATTTCATCCCTTCAGCCCCCAAGGGACAGCTCAGAGCAGGGAGAAATTGAAATTCACCATTTAAATTCTTTTTTCCCCATGATTTTCTCGCTTCTAATCCACATTTATCCAGCAGGTCTCGCTCCCAATTAGGTTTAGATGGATTTCCTTGTAAAATGTTATTTCACTGTAGAGGAGGGTTTTTATGCTATAATATATTTATATTATATAGATATAATATTGTATTATTTAGATTAGATAATATATAGCTATTATATTATATAGATTAGATATTATATTATATAGATTAGATATTATATTATATAGATATTATATTTATAATATAAAATCTGGTGATTTCAAACATCCAGCTCCTGTTCCTTTCCCATTTCCCAATATAAATAATCCACAGGGTGGATTTCTTCACTGCCCAAGCTCAGAAATTGCAAATTTGGGGGGTTTTTTTGTTTGTTTTTGTGGGGTTTTTTATGCTTTTCTTTTGTTTTAGGGTTTATTTTGGGGGGGGGGTTGTTTGCTTTATTTTTGTTTGTTTCGGGGTTTTTTTTTGGTTTTGGGGTGGGGTTTTTTCGCTTATTTTTGTTTTTTTTGTTTTGGGGTGGGGTTTTTTTGCTTTTTTTTTGTTTTTTTTTGTTTTGGGGTGGGGGTTTTTTTGCTTATTTTTTTGTTTTGTTTTTTGGGGGTTTTTTTTGCGGTTTTTTGTTTTGTTTCTTTTTTGGGTTTTTTTGTTTGCTTTGTTTTTTGGGGTTGTTTTGGGGGTTTGTTTTTAGTTTTTGGCTATTTTTTGGGGGGGTTTTTTGTTTTATTTTTTGGTGGCTTTTTGTTTTGGGTATTTGTTCCCATACAATGAGCACATCCAGGGGGATCAGCCTGGGGAGATCCCGCCCAGCCTGGACAGAATTTTGGGATTTCTGCTCGCCCAGGACCCGCCCCGGGGGCCCGGTCACAGCTAATTAATTACCGAGATAATCACCCAGCTAATTAGCCAGCTCCGCCCTCCCCATCCCACCTGCCACGGGATCCGAACCCCAAAAACAGGGAGAGAAACCCTAAAACAGGGATCCAAACCCCTAACACAGGGAGAGAAACCCTAAAACAGGGAGAGAAACCCTAAAACAGGGAGAGAAACCCCTAACACAGGGAGAGAAACCCTAAAACAGGGAGAGAAACCCTAAAACAGGGATCCAAACCCCAAAAACAGGGAGAGAAACCCTAAAACAGGGAGAGAAACCCTAAAACAGGGAGAGAAACCCTAAAACAGGGAGAGAAACCCTAAAACAGGGAGAGAAACCCTAAAACAGGGAGAGAAACCCTAAAACAGGGAGAGAAACCCTAAAACAGGGAGAGAAACCCTAAAACAGGGAGAGAAACCCTAAAACAGGGAGAGAAACCCTAAAACAGGGAGAGAAACCCTAAAACAGGGATCCAAGCCCCAAAAAACAGGGATAGAAACCTCTGCGTGGGATCCAAACCCCAAAAACCAGAGATCCAAACCCTAAAAACCAGAGATCCAAACCCTCCATGGGATCTAAACCCCAAAACCAGGGATAGAAGCTTCTACATGGGAATGGAAATCTCCAAACCAGGGATCCAAACCTCTCCATGGGATCTAAAACCCAAAAACAGGGATCCAAACCCCAAAACAGGGATAGGAACCTCTCTATAGGGAATAGAAACCCCCAAAACAGGGATCCAAACCTCAAAAAATAGGGAGAGAAATCTCTGCGTGGGAATAGAAATCTCCAAACCAGGGATCCAAACCTCTGCATGGGATCTAAAACCCCAAAACAGGGATAGAAACCCCTCTATGGGATCCAAACCCAAAAAACCAGAGATAGAGACCCCAAAAAAACCAGAGATAGAGACCCCAAAAAAACCAGAGATAGAGACCCCAAAAAAACCAGAGATAGAGACCCCAAAAAAAACAGAGATAGAGACCCCAAAAAAAACAGAGATAGAGACCTCTCCATGGGATCTAAAATCCCAAAAACAGAGATAGAAACCTTTCCATGGGATCCAAACCCCTCCATGGGGATAAAAATCCCAAAACCAGGGATCCAAACCTATGCAGGGGATCCAAACCTGTGCATGGGAATTAAAACCTCCTCACAGGGATCCAAAAAACACGGACCCAAACCCCAAAATCCACCCCTCACCACCAATATTCCCATAAAATCTCCTGTCTGGAAGCCACAGTGGGGTAGCAAAGGGTGATTTGGGGAAATCTGGGTCACAGCTGCACGTTCATTCCCTGCCCTCCCTTCAGATATTCCCTATTAAATTGGTTATAAGGTGATATTGGAAAGATCTGCTGCATTTAAGAGCTGAGATGTCATTTCAGGTCTTCCATTCTCCAACCCAAAGATAGCATCAAAAAAAAATAAAAAAATAAAAAATAAAATTGAAATATGCTCCTATAAAAGCCAACAAAAAAATATCCAAGATCCTCATCCAAAAAGTTTTCCCAGGACTCAACCCAAGGCTGGCCCAGACAAATATTTACATAATTATTCACATGGGTTTGTTTGAAATAAAAGAGCCTTTTATGATCATTACTTTGGCATCAAACATCTAATTAGGGGCCAATGGCAGTTCTAAAAAAATCACTGAGCTCTCCTTGTCACATCCCAGCCCTGCTGCTCCCCTGGGAAAACCCCAAAGGATTGGGATGGGGCTCCCCTGGGAAAATCCCAAAGGATTGGGATGGGGCTCCCCTGGGAAAACCCCAAAGGATTGGGATGGGGCTCCCCTGGGAAAACCCCAAAGGATTGGGATGGGGCTCCCCTGGGAAATGGAAAATCGATGGGCAAAGGGTGAGAAATGCCCACTCATGGCTGGAAAAATTGGCTTTTTTTGGGATGAGCCTTTGCTGGAATTCCTGCAGGGCACCCAAAGCAGACCTCGACCCTCGAGTGCCACACGAAATGTGACAAAATTCACCAATCTGAGCAAATCTTCAAGGTGAAATTAAATTAATTTAATTAAATCTTCAGCTGAGTGTCCAGAGAGGACTTTGCCTTCCTGACTTGTTCCAGTGAGTCCCTGCAAATCCAGCCCCCAAATCCCATCACTGCTTCAGGTGCTGGTTCCTAAATCCTCTCCAAATTTACCAAATCTATTAAAAAAAGAGATAAAACTCAACATTCCCATCACTGCTTCAGGTGCTGGTTCCTAAATCCCCTCCAAATTTACCAAATCTATTTAAAAAAAGAGATAAAACTCAACATTCCCATCCCTGCTTCAAATGCTGGTTCCTAAACCCCCTCCCAAATTATTAGACTCTATTAAAAATGAGATAAATCTCAACATTTCCATCACTGCTTCAGGTGCTGGTTCCTAAATCCTTCCCAATTTTGTGAGCTGTATTTAAAAAGGAGATAAAACTCCATATTCCCATCCCTGCCTTGCAGGGAAGCACCAATGACCACATTTAGATTTTATTTTGCTTTTTGGTAACACTGAAGAGCCAGCTTGCCATCAGTCAACCGAATTCCCAAAAGGGAAACCAACAAACCCCAGACCTGGAAATAAATCTGATTTTAGAGGGGAGGTTTTGTGCAGAAGCCCAGCCCAGCCAGATGCTCCCCACAGAACTCTCCCAGACCCTAAAACCCCCTGAGGAAGAATATATGGCTTTACTTTCCAACAATCCCAATTTGATCCGTGGTAATTTCCTTAATGAGGCTGGCAGAACCTGGCCTTATGAGATGGGCAATTAAAAAATAAAAAAAAAAAAATTTCACATTTCTCTAAGAACACAGCACAAAAATGTGAATTTACAGAGTGCTGAGCAGGGGAATCACAGCACAAAGACCCAACACAGCGACCTCGAGCACCTCCAGCAGCAAAATCAGTGCCCCAAGCTCCAGGATTGAGGGATTTTGTTCCTGCCCTGAATTCTGCAGCCCCTCAGGAGGGTTTTGGCTCCAAAGGATCAATCCCCCGTGGCTGGGCTGAACAGATTGGGGTTGATTTGTTCTCTGCCCGTGCCTTGACTGCAGAACAAGCAGCAGGTTTGAAGCAGATGAGTAAAAAAAGCAGCAAAGGAATCAATACCTGACACATCAACCCCTCCCTCAGCTGCTCTCAGCTCAGCACAGGGAATTTACCTTGCCGTTATCCCCTTCACTGCTCCCAAAATTTCCTGCTGGATTTATTTCCTTTTATTCTCACAGCACAAAGGGTCACAGGAGTGAGGAGAGAGCTCCTGAGCACCCAATAAAGCTCTCCTTAATCACCCACGCTCAGCTTTAATTAAATCTTAATTAGACACGTGCTTTATAAACCTGAAATGGGAAGTTTTCTCACCCCAAAATCCATCATTTTTCCCAAGCACCAGAACCTGCCTCAGTTTCCCAGCCCTGGGATGACTCTGGCATTCCCTGGACCGATGTCCCCGTGGTCCTGGGATGGTTGTTACCACAATCCCGGGCTCGTGGAGCAGACAAGGAGCAGGAATCTGCCCCAAAATCCACACAAAGCTGTCGTCACATCCATCCCTGCCCTGCCCAGAGCGAACTCACCTCCAGCTTTTTCTCCTCCAGCACCTCAGAGCGGGCTTTGGCTTTGGAAAGCACCGAGTTCAGACAGGATGCAGACACTGCCCGGTGTCCAAACAAACAAAACATCACCCCGGGAAAGGAACCAGGACCACAAAACCCTTCCCGGTGCTGGCAGGATGCTCCGGGAGGACGCAACACTTTGGGCCAAGGTTTAGAGCTGGGATTAGGAGGAGTTTTCCAGCCTAAATAATTCTGTTCTATGGCAGCTGGCTCCAAGGTGGTTTTGGAAATGCAGCCAACCCAAAAAACACCCCAGGAATGTCACAGGTACCACCCTAAGGGAGCAGCGCAGCACAGGGAGGAGAGGCTTTAATTTAGGCAGGGCTTGAGGCTGGGTCTGCAGAGATATCCCAAAAAATCTGACAGGACATGCAGGGCGTGGAATGGACGGCAGAGGAGGCTGAGGGACGCTGCTCCAGCCTGAAAACACACCGGGAATGTTTCCCCACCCAAATCTGTGCCAGGGCTCTGAGCAGGGGGGTTTGGAGATCTTGATGAGGTGAGAAAACAGCTCAGCTGTAGCAGAGAGCAGATCCTGACGGGGATAAATCATGGGGAATATTCAGGATTCCACCCCCCTGGAATGGCAGCAGGAGCAGGAACCATCCCTCAGCCGTGGCAGAGGGTCGTGAGGAGATGTCAGCTCTGCGTTTGGAAAAGCAGCCAGCCAAGAGGAGGGAAAGTGTCACCAGCATGAATATTTATAGAATATTTTATAAAAAAAGTTATATAAAATATTTATGAATATTTTGCTTTCGGCGGGGGCAGTAGCATCAACACAAATCCAGGGAGGCAAAAATTTGGGGGGAGCCACACAAAAGAGCAGGAGAAACAACCTGGACTCTGAGCTTTTATCCCTGGAGTTTTGGAGTTTTTCTGACCTGAGCAGCTTCCCTACAACTCTGCCCAACTTCTGCAATTCTAGAATTAATCATCACAGAATTTTGGAATATCAGGATCAAGGATCATCAGGTTCAAGGTTTGGGTTTTTTTGGGGTGATTCCTATCTCCAAAGAGTCTGAGGATTTATCAGGACATCAATATAAATAAAAAACGCCACAAATATAATTTCTTTACAGATAAGGAAGGGAAAAGGATTTGGGGTGGGTACAGAACTCCCAGGAGTTCTCCCACTGTGAGAGAAATGAGGGAAGGAAATATTTAGGAACCAGGCAGATGTTGAGCTATCACTGTATTTTATCCTGTATTTTAGGAAGATTGATTCCTACATGGAGCATTTTGATGTTTTCCTCATCACTAAATAAGGAATATATGACCAACTTGGTGCTGGGCTTAAAAGTGATCTGAGCACATTTTTTTTGTGCCCTCATTTCTAACCCAGAGGGAAAGGAGATTTTCCATGGCTACAGGAGAAGAAATGTTGTCCTTATTAATGCAAAGAGGTCACTCAGAGTGATCCCTTCATGAGCACGCTGAGAGATTATTCCAGAGAAAGGAGAAATCATCCCAGAAAATGCAATTTCAGCTGCAAACACACTGTGAGAGTTTGGAAAGGACTCTGCCCTTTCCCTGGTTCCCCCTGCCCAAACCCACCAGGACATGGATGCAGAAAAAACCCAGCTGTAAGCCCATCACTGTCATGCACAAATAATTGAATCATTTCACAGAAATATTTATATTAATTATGAATATAAACCCCAGAATATTACAGGTCAAATTCAACTCAAAAGCAGCTCCTGCCTCTCACACCCATCCCTTCCCTCCACTCTGGGAGCCTTTACAGCTTATTTCACCTCCAGTGATTATTCCCAACCAGGCCTGACTTCCCAGAAGGATTTTCCACATTTTCTTGTGTCAATTGACACTGCACAGGTCTGCCCTACCTGTCTGCACCAGCACTCCCTCCACTGTCATCCCTGGCTCAAAAAAACAAGATGGAAAATGTGAAAATTCCCCCAAAATTAATTTCTTGGGCCACTTTTGATACTCAGCATCAGAGAACCCAGTTCAGTTTCACACAAAGCTCCCTCTCATCTCCCACATCTAATTTTTGACTTTTCACTGACTAAAAATTGAATTTGGGCATTTTTTGCCACCATCAGAAAAATCAACCTGACCCCAAGAAAAGCCCAAATCCCACCCTGGGCTCCTGAGCTGCAGCAAAGGCCGGGGCAGATTTCACTCCCCCAAAATCAGATGTTTCAGCTTAATCCATAAAAAACTGCACCCCAGGCCACGGGAATGGGGCTCAGCTCTGTGCAGGCTCTGCTCCTTCCAGCAGCACAGCTGCTCAGGATCTGGGATGTTCAGGATTTGGGATGTTCAGGATTTGGGATGTTCAGGATTTGGGATGATCAGGATTTGGGATGTTCAGGATCTGGGATGTTCAGGATTTGGGCTGTTCAGGATTTGGGATGTTCAGGATTTGGGATGTTCAGGATCTGGGATGTTCAGGATCTGGGATGTTCTGGATTTGGGATGTTCAGGATTTGGGATGTTCAGGATCTGGGATGTTCAGGATTTGGGATGTTCAGGATCTGTGATGTTCAGGATTTGGGATGTTCTGGATTTGGGATGTTCAGGATCTGGGATGTTCAGGATCTGGGATGTTCTGGATTTGGGATGTTCAGGATTTGGGATGTTCAGGATCTGGGATGCTCAGGATTTGGGATGTTCAGGATTTGGGATGTTCTGGATTTGGGATGTTCAGGATTTGGGATGTCCAGGATCTGGGATGTTCAGGATCTGGGATGTTCAGGATCTGGGATGTTCAGGGTTTGGGATGTTCAGGGTTTGGGATGTTCAGGATCTGGGATGTTCAGGATCTGGGATGTTCAGGATTTGGGATCGGTGTCCCCAGGGCAAGGAGGGTCCCAGACTGTCTGGCCAAGGCTGTGGAGAAGGAGCTGCAGGCAGGAAGGGAAACTCTGCTGGGATCTCAGTGTCCCTCAGATCATCTTTAACTCGGGCTCTGACTCTGTCCCAGAGCATCCCAGGGTTTATTGGGGTGGATTTTCAAGTCCCTTCAACTGAGGAGCCCAAAGTTTTTATGGGCATTTCCACACCCAAATCGAGCTCTGGTTCCTATTTCACAGGAAAACTCTGGATCAGTTTGGTGTTGTCCTCGTTGCCATAAGAAATCCCACTGTTTTCCTACCCTGAATCCACCCAGCACTGTAAAATCCTGGAAAAACTCCCAAAAACTCATGTGGGCAGCAAGGGAGAGCACATCAAGAGCAGCATCAGGAAGAGAAGAAAGGAAGTTTTGTAATTTGGGAGTGATAAAGATGCAGAACATCTTTAACTCGGGCTCTGACTCTGTCCCAGAGCATCCCAGGGTTTATTGGGGTGGATTTTCGAGTCCCTTCAACTGAGGAACCCAAAGTTCCACATTTCCACACCCAAACCAAGCTCTGGGTTTGGCTCTGGTTCCTGTTTCACAGGAAAACTCTGGATCAGTTTGGGTCAGTTTTCCCCTTGCCATAAGAAATCCCACTGTATTTTCCTACCCTGAATCCACCCAGGACTGTAAAATCCTGGAAAAACTCCCAAAAACTCCCGTGGGCAGTGAAGAGCAGCAGCAGAAGGGAAGTTTTGTAATTCGGGAGCGATGCTGCCGTGCTCCTTCCGTGCCCAAATTCCCAAAATCACCAGAGGCTGCTCCCAGCCCTGGATCCACCCCCAGCTCCACGTAGACCAGAGCAGTGCTGCAAGAGCTTGAGGCACAGCCAGGGAGCCAAAAAAATCCCATTTCTGCCCGGCCACGGGGCCCTGGGCCAGGAGAAAACTCAGCCTCAGGGTCAGAGGGTCAGAGCAGAACCTCGGGATGATTTTCAGATCCAGAAATTGGAAAAGATTTTAAAGATCAGCGAGCCCAAGCAGAATGGCCAGCACAGGGAGCATGGCTGAGTTTGGAATTTGGGGATGAAGGGGCACATCCAGCATCCTCAGGGATGGCTCCCAAAGGTTTGGGAGCATCTTGGCTTTGCTGTCCTGTTATAGGGTGAGAGGTTGATCCCTCACTGATCCTGCCCAGCCTTTCCCTGCCTTGGGAATGTCTGTGCTTGGAAAAGCGAGTGCCTGCTCCCTGCAGCCTCACACCTTCCTGAGACAGCTCCTGAATTGCACAGCACTAGGGAAAAAAAATGGATATTTCCAGAGCAGATACGGCCCTTGTTGTTTTGCTCTCATCTTGCAGGGATTCAGGATTTGAAGGGGAAAAAAAAAATTAAAATAAATTAAAAACCCAGAGCCAGTTCAGTCTGCTGGCTCCTCCTCCCATCCCAGCTCCTGAGGTCAGCAGGGAAAGCATCCAAGAGTTGCAGAAAAGGCAGATTGTTTTAATTTAAACATTTGAGAGAGGCAGAGTGAGGGACTTTCTCCCCCCAAGTGCACAGGACGTGATAATGTGCCTGTCCCGAGCCCTGCTGAGAGAACATTCCTCGCACTTTTCCATCACATCCCGAGTGCCAGAGGGATAAATCCGCTCCCCTCTCCCACCCTGGGGGCTCTCCCCGAGCACAGGAGACTCTCAGGGAACCTGTCACAGCAGGCAGGGATGAGGAAAACATCGGGATGAGGGTTTGGAAGCCAGTGCTGATCCTTCAAGGAATCCTCAGCTCCCCACTGAGCAGCAGATCCTGTGCTTGAGCCATGGGAATTTTGTGTTTTCCAAGGAAAACCCTCCAAGGGGCATTTCCAGAGAGGATTGTGCTCTGCTTCCATGGAATCACACCCCAGCTCTGCTCCCACCATCTCCCATCCCCTCATCCCCTGCAGAAATCCTAAATTTCCATGGAATATCATGCAGAAATCCTAAATTTCCACAGAATATCATTTCCTTTCCAGCACCAAGGTTATAAATAATCCCAATGTTTCACCCCAAACCAGGCTCAGCTCCCCAAAATCAGCTCCAGCCCTCGGTCAGCTCTGCTCCCACCATCTCCCACTCCCCTCATCCCTCTGCAGAAATCCTAAATTTCCATGGAAGTCCTAAATTTCCATGGAATATCATGCAGAAATTCTAAATTTCCCTGGAACACCAGCACAAAGGTTATAATCCCAATGTTTCAGCCTCCCAAAATCAGCTCCAGCCCTCGGTAAACTCTGCTCCCACCATCTCCCACCCTCCTCATCCCCCTGCAGAAATCCTAAATCTCCATGGAATATCATGCAGAAATCCTAAATTTCCATGGAATACCAGCACAAAGGTTATAATCCAAATATTTCACCCCAAACCAGGCACAGCTCCCCCAAATCTGCCCTCAGCCAGCACCACACCCCTCACCCTGCCAGCCCCAACCATTCCATGACTCGATTGCATCACCAGCAAACCGCTCCCAGCTCCCAGATATTTGATATCCACTGGAATTCCGGCGGAATTTTTGGCCACCTCGGATCAAAGCCGAGCTGGGAAATTCATTTGCAAAGTCGTTTATGGAAATGAGCCCCGATTAGAGGGACAGGGAGAAGGGCTGGCTTTGGCTCCCTGCTGAAGGTGTGTTCTGAATGTGCAGAATAAATCAGGATTCCGAAGCTGTCGCCCTTTTCCAGAGGAATATCTGTTTAACTCCAGCAAGAGTGACTTCAGAACTGAGAAATCCAATGGCTAGAAATCAAAAATTTCAATATTCCTCTGTACTTTCAGGGCTCAAATGCTGCCAAAACCCCAAAGGAGTGCAGGGTGTGCTGTGGCAGCACACCACGATCCCAAATGCACTGGGGCTGTTTCTTTGCCAAAACAGGGAAAAGCAACGAGCCAAACTGGTAAACCCAGAGGAGAGTGCAGAAAAAGGAAACCCACAGGTATAGCACGCCAGGATTTCAACTCCACCCTATTAAAAAAGAATGAACAAGCCCTGAACTCCTTCTGTGCCCTGGCCACTGCAGTGCAATTCCAGCAGCAGGGAAAGGGAAAAGCTCTGGCCGGGTCTCCAGCCCATCCCACCCACCCGGCACAGCCCCCCCAGCTCCTCAGCCCTTCCCCATTCCCCTTCCCAGGGCTCTGCCAGTGCTTCCCCAGCTGCCTGGGGCTTGCTGGGTCAGGATTTGGGCAGGAAATTCAAAAAGCTGCATCAACAAATGGGTATTGGTGGCAAAGGGCCGGGCAGGGCACGGGGCTGTGCCCAGCTCCAGGTGCCCTCAGATCCAGGGAATCGCTGCTCCAGTCCTTCCCTGGGATGCTGCAGGGAGAGATGGGGACCCCACCACTCCAAATCCCACCAGAATTTCAGGGATAATCAGGGAATCACACAGTGGTTTGGGTCGGGAGGGAGCTTAAAGCTCATCCAGGGACAACTTCCACTATCCCAGGACACTGCCAGAGATCCAGGGACAGCCACAGCTGCTCTGGGCACCCTGTGCCAGGGCCTCAGCATCCTCAGAGGGAAGAATTCCTTCCCTTTAGCCATCCAATCCTGCCCTCTGGCAGTTTAGATCCTTCTCCCTTGTCCTTTCCCTGTGTCCTTGTCCCCAGTCCCTCTCCAGGAGCATCTTCACCCACCCTGGCTCTAAAAACTGAGGAAAGCTGATCAGGAATTTCCACCTGGATATGGAGGAATTGTTTCCTGCTGGGTACCAGTGGCTGGACCAGAGAGCAGGAGCTGCCAGCCCTTCCCTGCCCCTCCTCCTGTTTGCTTTCCAGGACAGCAGCACTGAGCCCTGTTGGATCCCTGGAGTTTTGGAGCTTTCTGTGCTCTCAGGCACTGACCCCCTGGAAAACACTGCTTTTGGCCTGAGGCCTTGGAGATGGCTTCTAAATATGAGTGGTGAAGTAAAAACCACGAGTGTGCAGTGAATTAGAAGTGTGTGCTTTCACAGGGTGATGGGGTTTAAATTTGAAGTTTTTATGGTATAGTAATAGGTAAGGGAAAACATGGAGGTTTTTTAGGCATTGTCTCTTTCTTTGTTCATCTTTCTTTTTCTTCTCCATGGATTTCAGGTAGCAGTTTCTGGCTGGTCAGTCAGTGTCACTCTAAGGGTGATGGGAATCTATTATTGGGTCAAAAGTATAAATAATGTCGGTGTTAATTCTCTGTTGGACTGTTAACCTTAAAAGACCTTGTAGCAGTTGCCTCTGTGGCCATTTTTCCTCACTTCTAGCAAGGAGCTGGAAGTGCTGTCATAGTGTCTGTACTTTCTGATAAGATATAATAAACATCCAAGCCTGAGCACGAGAAAAACTGTTTCAGCTGTGTTTCTGTTCATCCTGGCTCTGAGAAGAGACGAGACTGATTGACAAACCACTAATTAGGTGGGGCAAAGCCCCTGCTCTGCTGCCAACAGAGCCCAACTTCTCCAGAGCATCACCTGGATTTTCTGAGCAGAGCCCACGGCAGCTCCAGCTGCCAGAACCAGCTCCAGCCCCTCACTGGTGTTTTTGGGTGATGCTAAAACATCTTAAACACTCCAGCCCCTCGCTGCTGTTTTTGGGTGATGCTAAAACATCTTAAACACTCCAGCCGCTTGCTGCTGTTTTTGGGTGTTTGAACAATCCAGCCCCTCTCTGGTGTTGTGTTTTTGGGTGTTTGAACACCCAAGCCTCTCTCTGCCGGATTTTTTTTTTTGGGGTGCCTAAACAGTCCAGCCCCTCTCTGCTGTTGTGTTTTTAGGTATTTGAACACTCCAGCCCTTCGCTGGTGTTTTTAGGTGATGCTAAAACATCCTGAACACTCCATCCTCTCACTGGTGTTGTGTTTTTGGGTGTTTGAACACCCTATCCCCTCTCTGCTGTTGTGTTTTTAGGTACTGGAACACTCCAGACCCTCACTGGTGTTTTTGGGTGATGCTAAAACATCTTGAACACTCCATCCTCTCACTGGTGTTGTGTTTTTGGATGTTTGAACACTCCAGCCCCTCGCTCCTGTTTTGTTTTTAGGTACTGGAACACTCCAGCCCTTCTCTGCTGTTTTGTTTTTGGGTGTTTGAACATCCCAGCCCCTCGCTGGTATTTTGGGGTGTCTGAACACTCCATCCCCTCTCTGCTGTTGTGTTTTTGGGTGTTTGAACACTCCATCCCCTCTCTGCTGTTGTGTTTTTGGGTGTTTGAACACCCAAGCCCCTCGCTGGTATTTTGGGGTGTCTGAACACTCCATCCCCTCTCTGCTGTTGTGTTTTTGGGTGTTTGAACACTCCAGCCCCTCGCTGGTATTTTGGGGTGTCTGAACACTCCATCCCCTCTCTGCTGTTTTGTTTTTGGGTGTTTGAACATCCCAGCCCCTCGCTGGTATTTTGGGGTGTCTGAACACTCCATCCCCTCTCTGCTGTTTTGTTTTTGGGTGTTTGAACATCCCAGCCCCTCGCTGGTATTTTGGGGTGTCTGAACACTCCATCCTCTCTCTGCTGTTTTGTTTTTGGGTGTTTGAACACTCCAGCCCCTCGCTGGTATTTTGGGGTGTCTGAACACTCCATCCCCTCTCTGCTGTTGTGTTTTTGGGTGTCTGAACACTCCATCCCCTCTCTGCTGTTGTGTTTTTGGGTGTTTGAACACTCCAGCAGATCCCAGCCGAGATTTCCTCTGCTAACTCCCTGCCAGCCCAGCGCAGCAGAGCTGGCACCAGCTGAAACACCTCTCTTGGAAGCTCCTTTTTCCCCGTTTCTCCTGAGCAGAATGACACTTGTGTTCACTGTGACTCATCTCCTTGACCTTTCCATTCACTTTTAATGGTGCAAGCTGGAAATAAGGGCACCCAAACAATGCTTGCATTATTCAGCTGGTGAACCACAGCCCTCGGAGCAGAACTCTCCCCTGCAGCACACAGAGTAGGTATCTCATTCCAGCACGAAAAAAAAATTCAAATTAAATCCCACAAACTCACTGCTTAATTCATATTTGGGAGTTGAATGAGCTGCACTAAAAAAAAAAAAAAAAATCCACCAAAAAAAACGGTGCAAGAGGATGAGAGATCCTGGGAAACTGGCAGTGTCATCTCCAGGAATTCGGCTGCAGTGAATTCTTACTCCAGTATTGTCTTGGAAACAAAAAAAAAAAAAAAAAAAAAAGGGGTGGAGGGAGGAAAAGCAGGGGAGGAGAGGCCATGAGCTCAGGCAGAGCGTGGCTCCATCCTGAATTTCCTCACTCACAACCAGCAGCTGCAGCTGATGGACAAAATCTGCTCCCTAAATCTGACAGAACCAAGCAGACCCCTCGGTGAGCTCTCCTTCCCCTCCTCTGCAAGTTGGGGCAGAAAGAGAAGGGGGGAAAAAAAAGAATTAAAAAAAAAAAAAAAAGGCAGTTTGGTGAAAAGCTGAGCCCCTGGAAACACTTTTTGCTTTATTTATTTATTTATTTATCCTGAAAGAATTCCCGTGGCTCACAGGGTCACCCCCAGCTGACAGGGAGATTCAGGCAAATGTGGATTAATGGTTTGTAGAGTAAATAAATTTGATAATAAAGGTATTAAATACAAAGCTAAGGTAAGATAATTCTGGTGTTCATCGAGCTGAAGGAGAACAAGAGGCCCCCAAACATCCAGCCCATCCCTCTTTAGGAAAACAGCTCCAAATTCCCTTTACAGATCTAATTCAGAGGATTCTAAGAGCAGCCAATAGAACAGCACAGTGGTCTTGGGATAATCTGTGAAAAACCTGTCCCAAATCTAAAGAAAAAAATCCAAATAACCTCCTGTGTGGTGTGGCCCAACAGGGAAAAATATCCCAAGGAAGAAAAGCATTTTTAAAGTAAAAACTTATTATTAAAGATGAACTCCAGTTCATCACCATCAGCACATCCCACTCCCACCTGCACCCCAAAAAGGGTTTTTTCCCAATAAACTTTTGGTGGCTGCCCAAGGGATTCTCTGCTCCAAATTCCCTTTACAGATCTAATTCAGAGGATTCTCAGAGCAGCCAATAGAACAGCACAGTGGTCTTGGTGTAATCTGAGGAAAACCTGTCCAAATTCTAAAGAAAAAATCCAAATAACCTCCTGGATTTGCCAAGTGAGGGGCACTGATGTGGCTCAACAGGAAAAAAAAAACATCCCAAGAAGGAAAAGCATTTTTAAAGTAAAAAATTATTATTAAAGATGAACTCCAGTTCATCACCATCAGCACATCCCTCTCACACCTGCACCCCAAAAAGGGTTTTTTCCCAATAAACTTTTGGTGGCTGCCCAAGGGATTCTCTGCTCCAAATTCCCTTTACAGATCTAATTCAGAGGATTCTCAGAGCAGCCAATAGAACAGCACAGTGGTCTTGATATAATCTGTAAAAAAAATCTAAACACAAAATCCAAATAACCTCCTGCATTTGCTGGTGTGGCCCAACGGGAAAAAAAAAAATATCCCAAAGAGGAAAAGCATTTTTAGAGTAGAAAGAATCAATCACCAACACAAGCTGAGGCACAGGGATGGAAGGAGACTCCTGGAAACACAGATTTTATTGGCACATCAGCAATAAAATCGTGTTCAAGCACCCCCAGGGCCAGGCTCCACACAGGGATGCAGGATCAGCCCCCAGGACATGGAAAACTCAGGGATTTGCCTGAGGGCTGGGAGAAAATCCACAGCAGAGTTCAGGAATGAGCCCTGATGCAGCTTTTCCACTCACTCAATCCCCAAATTCTCCTTTTCCTCTCAGCCTTATGACACAAACTTGAAGAAAAACTCTGTTGTAAATACATTAATACAACTTTAAAAAAAAAAAAAATGACATCTCATCATTGTGAAAGCTTCCAGATGATGTTAAGAATCCTCTTGGCTTCTGGAAAGAAAAAAAAAACAAAAAAAAAAAAAAAAAACCAGAGCCCAGACTTGGACAAACCGACCTCAAAAATGCCTTTTGTGTAGTTCCTCCATTTATTTATTTTAGTTCCACAGATTTTCCAGACACGTCCACAGAGAAACCACGACATCATTTGGATGCTTCAGTCAGTGCTAGGCTGAATTTCAAGCCTTGGGACTTGCCAACAGTAACCAGTGGTTAATTATACCACGTTGCCAACCCAATTTTTTCCATATAACATTAGATTTCAACAAAATGTTTCCATTCTTTCATGTCTCAACCTTTTTAAATTTTTTTTTTTTTTTTGGTTCCCCTGGTTTTACTCATTCTTCCCATCCTCGGTGTTGCTTTGTTTCACACAAAGGTTTTATTGTGTTTTTAAGGGCTGAAAATTCAGTCCCTATCACATCAGATTTTGTAGGAAGAGTGAAATATTTGATGTAAAGCTAGGCCAGGGAGGAAATGAAGAAAGAGGGAAGAGGGAAAAGTGGAAAAAGGAAGGGGGGAAAAGGAAGGGGGGAAAAGGAAAGGGAAAAGGAAAGGGGAGAAAGAAAGGGAGGGAAAAGGTAGGGGGAAAAGGAAGGGAAAAAAGGAAGAAGAGAAAAGGAAGGGGAAAAGGAAAGGGGAAAAGGAAAGGGGAAAAAGGAAGGGGGAAAAGGAAGAAGAAAAAAGAAAGGGGAAAAGGAAAAGGGAAAAGGAAGAAGAAAAAAGAAAGGGGAAAAGGAAAGGGGAAAAGGAAAGGGGAAAAAGGAAGGGGGAAAAGGAAGAAGAAAAAGGAAGGGAGGGAAAAGGAAGGGGGAAAAGGAAGAAGGAAAGGGGAAAATGAAGGGGGAAAGGGAAGGGGGAAAATAAAGGGGGAAAATGAAGGGGGAAAATAAAGGGGGAAAATAAAGGGGGAAAAGGAAGGGGGAAAAGGAAAGAGGGGAAAAGGAAGGAGAAAAAGAGAAGGAAATGCCTTTGATGGCATCAGCCCCTCCCGGGTTGCTGATCCAAGGGGAATCCTCTTTTTTTTTTTGGGAACAGCATCTCCCACACCACACCAGAGCTGCTTGTGTCAACCTTGCCCTACATCCACGAGAACGGACACATTCCTCCCAGAGCAGAGGCTGCAATCCAGAATTTACACGGCCAGATCACCCTGAGCTCCACAAGCTCGGGTGTGCACATCCCCCTGCCACTGATTTTCCTGTGGCACCAACCCTGCAGATCAAACCCGACCCAATTCCACCAGTTCAAGGCCTCAGCATTCCCAAAAATATCCTGGACAGCACCATCAGAGAGCCACAGCAGAGTCCTAAATATGTGGTGGGAAGTCTGTGCTGGATAAAAGGGAACAGAGGGGAAGAATTCTTCCCCCACATGAAAAACCCCTCAGGTGTGTTTTGGGATTTACTCCTGGTTTATTTCCCTCAGAATTTTTCTCACTTTAACCAGCACTTCCCATTTACCAAACTCTGGGTATTACAAACTGACCAACACGTTTTCCACAGGGGCCAAGCAATATTTTACACCTTTCTCTGCCAAATTATCCATTTTACAGAAGAGTGGCTACAACCTGAGGATCAAACTCCAGCTAAACTCAAGCAAAAAGAGAGGTGGGCAAGTGTGGACAGAAGGGATGAAATTCCAGATTTTTCCTGGAATCCTGACTCCCCTGTCCTAGGGGCTGCTCACTTCCAAGTGAATTCCCATGACAGCAGAGCCCTAAATGGAACTGCTCTTCCCAAAAAGAGCTCAGAGCCCCTCCAAGTGTCAACAACAAAATCTGTGAGGGGCTTTGGATGAGGGGGAAAGGCTTTAAACTGACAGAAAGTGGCTTTAGGGTGGATATTGGGAAGAAATTCCTGGCTGGGAGGGTGGGCAGGCCCTGGCAGCTGTGGCTGGATCCCTGGAAGGCTCCAAGGCCAGGCTGGACAGGACCAGAATGCCCCAAAATTTCCATTCCCAGCTCTTTGCTGCACGTGCAGATTTCCACAGGCACTGCCACCCATCCAGCAGCACTTTGGGAAGGGCAGAATCCAGATCCAGGAATGAAGACACGAGACAAAAAGCGATTACTGAGAGAATAAAAGACCCATTTTAACTCCCCAGCAGATAAACCCTTTGGAGCCAAGAGCAGTTTCCTGGAAAGCGCTCCCAGATTTTTCCTGAAGTCCAGACACAACTCAAAACATTTTTAGATGGCATTTCCCACTGGGCACAGCAATCCCTCCTGCTCCTCTGGCTCAGCTCAGGAGTCAGATGGAACTCAAAGCAGACAGAATGCAGATGCTGAGCCCCCGGGGACAGGGGGACTCAGATGGACACACAGCACCAGGAGGTGGCCCAGGAAAAGCAGGCACACACTGCTGGGGACATCTCTGTGCCACTCGGGGCCTCTGGGACAGCAACAGGAGAGAAATACAGAAATCTCGTTCTGAATTAAAGCTGGATTTATTGACAGGGTGGTGTTCAAAGGCTGGGAGTCTTTTCCAGCCTCAGGGATTCTGTGCTGAGCACTTGCTGCAGGGAAAAGGAGCCCAAAGGAAGTGCCCAGGTAAATCAGGGGTGTCCCGCCCCCACACCTGCATCCCTCAGATATTTGAGATGTCAGGTCTGAGAGATGCCAGCAGTGCTGCCCTCAGCTCCCCAGAGACAGGCACCCACCAGTCTGATTAAATCTCTGTTTCAGAAAGGAATCAACCTGAAAAATCCATCTCCAGGTCCCAAATCCTAAAGGGCAGGGGCAGCACCCATTTCAAACAAGGATTCACGATCCCTTTCCAGCCCCTCCCGAGTTCTCCCAGGGCACACAATAAGCACTAGAAACAACACCAAGGCAGATTTGTCATTTAAACTTGCCATTAAAAACGTGTTTTAGTCAGAGCCAGGTGAGTCCTCACTGCTGTCCCTGTGTGCACACCGAAAATCAGAGACTCCCCAGCAGCTTTTCCTTTTCCTGTCCCTAGAGATGAAATGGGATTTGAATGGGATTGCTCCCATTCCCAAATTCGGAGGAATCTGAGAGGATCAGCTCCTCACAGTCCCTGAAATCAGAGAATGCTCAGCACGGACTTTTCCTCCTGGCCCCTGGAAGGAGAGGACAAGAGCTCTGCTGTCCCCTGGCCAGGGCATGTCCCACAGCTGGGTGCTTTTAATTCCAAATATTCCAAATTCCCAGTGCAGCCTGGCAGTGCACTGACAGCATAATCCAGCTTTTACAGGGGAAATTGGAGCTGCCGTCATTCCAGACTTATAAAGTCAAGATTTCTTCTTGTAAAACAATATCAACACTTTTGATTGGCAATGTATTTAAAAAAAACAACTTGCTTTTAAATAGCTGGACAAAGATTTTTTTTTTTCTTAGCTCGTTTAGGTGACTGGGGAAAAGCCAAGGGGAGAAGCAACAGCTGGTAACAGGATACTGCATAATTTCCAGCGTTTTTATTTTAGTTTGGATCCTCATTACTCTTTGCCACTAAAGGAAACTGCTGCATCCAAAAAGTTTCACCCAGAAACCCGATTCGGTTTTTACAGGGATTTGTAAAAGCAGAGACGGGTTCCAGCTTTGTCTGTGGGTTCGATTTTTGGTGTGACATCATCTGTGCAAATATGGGAAAATCTGAGCTGGACGGGCCGTGCTGGGAGGCAGCTCTGACATTGTCATTTCCCTGATCTTTGCTGGATTTCCTCCGTGCCAGGTGCCATCCCACAGATTACAGGGGACGTTTTCACCTCTCCACACGGACAAACCAACTACCCTGGAACTAAAAACATAATGTCGATAAAACCAAAGACAACGTGGAAAAGTTTTTTAAAAAAAAAAAAAAAAAAAAAAAAAAGCAAAAAAAAGCCACCAAGCCCATTAGTCAATGCCATCAGCAGCCCCAGTCTGGCTCCTCCCTCATCCAAATGATTTGATGTCCCATTAGGCGGCTCATTAGGAAAACTCAAAGCCTTTCACCACAAGAGTCATTCCCCAGAGCTCCCAGCCACCCTCTGCTCCAGCAGCTGCCCCAAAAGCTGTCCCCAAAGTCACCTGGGAACTTTAAAAAAACTTTTTGGGAGTTTTGGGAGGATGAACGCACCCCGGGAAGTGCCTGGGGATGCTCTGGAAGAGTTAAACGTCAGCACAGGCAAAAGTGAAAGGGGAAAAAAAAAAAAAAAAAGTTGTTTTTTCTTTGAAATAAGGAGGTCTGGTGATAATTGAATTTTGAGCTGATACAAAGTGCCTGACAAGGGGAGCTGGTGTCACTGCCAGCCGGGAATCGCCTCCACCATCCCAATCAATCCCTCTGCAGGACAAACTCTGGCATCTCCAGCTTTCCCCGCACGGATGTTCAGGACATTTTATTCATTGAGTTTTCCACCCTGCTCAGCCTCCACAGGCAGAGCTTTAATGGAAGCATTCCTCCAACGCCCACCTCTTCTTCCTTAAGGTCATTGGAAGAGCCCAGAAATGAAAATAATTCTCAATCAACCCCGCTGCTTTTACACAGAGAATCCCACTGGAACAAACCCTGCAACACCCACCGAAAAACCACCAAATTCGAACACAAAATTCGGCCGGGGAAGCCGAATCCCAGACAGCCCAGCTCTTCAGGGCGCTCCTCAAATTACCCCCAAGAACTCGAGTTTTAACTTTTCGGATTTCCAAAACTCAGCCCAGCCACCAAAACGCAGCCGCTGCCCCGAAATCCGACGCAAGCAGAGCTCCGAGTGTCGGCTGCAGAGCGGGCAAAGGCTCTGCAAACACCCCCAAAACTTCAGCAACACCCCAAAAATCTCCCCGTGCTCCGGCATTTCCCAGCCCAGCCCGGGGAAAAGCAGAAATTTGGGAAGCAGAGCTCTGGAAACAAACTGCGAGTCCCCAAAGGGAAGCAGAAATGTGTTCAAGTCCCTCTTCTGCACGATTAAGGGAGGGGAGGGAGAGGAAAAAAAAAAAAATGACATTCCAGTGGTTTTCTGTGCTGCTGCACATCTGGAAGTTGGGAGCTTCCTGCTGCTGCACCCAGCCCCGGTTTTGGGGAGAAACCCTGCGGGATGGGGGTTGGTTTGGGGGACACAGAGCTTTGGGGTGCCCGGGCAGCTCCAAAACTTTTTTTGTATCCCGAGCTTTTGATGTGCGGAGGGAGAACAGATTCCTGCGGGACAAAAAAAAAAAAAAAACAACTCCAACTTTCTGCTCCTCAAGGAGGAGGAACTACGCAAGCCCGGAGGTTTCCAGGGGACTAAATATACATTCACATATATATCCACAGCGAGATCGAAAGAAGCAGAGCCTCCAGAAACTCATCCCCGACTTTTCCTCCGGAAAAAGCAGCCCGGCAAGAGGCAGCTCTTGCTCCAAGAAAGGCGAATAAAGAATTGTTTTAAGTTTTTTCCCCTTTTACGGGCCCCCTGACAAATGGCATTCAGAGACTCGGGCAGCTAAAGGAGGTTGGGTGGGTTTTGTTGGGTGGTTTTTCCTTCTTTTTTTTTTTTCCTTTTTTTTTTTTTTTTTTGCTGGAATGCACGGGAGGAAGGAAAGCCAAGAGTTTGGGGGTTTTTTTGCCAAAGCCGCCCGCACCTTTCCCACTCCCCCCACGACCCCGCAGTTTTGGGGGGGGGTTTTGGGGACCCCCCTTACCTGCCCGGACGAGGGACAGGGCACCCAACAGCACCAGAGCAGCGGGCACCGAGCAGCTCCGTATCCAACTGCGCCTTTTCCACCGCGTGTGCGTATCCATGCTCCCCCCAAAAAAAAAAAAAAAAAAAAAAATAATAATAATAAAAACGGGGCACCAGCTCGGGACAGCTCGAGGAGGAGGATTTAAAAAAAAAAAAAAAAATAAAAAAATCGAAATAAAATAATTAAAAAAAATAAAATAATCAAAAATAAAATAATAAAAAATAAAATTAAAAAAAAAGGAATCCAAGCTGCGTGCAGAAGCGCAGAGCAGGCGCTCAGCCCCCCCGGCAGCCCCCCCCGGGGAGCAGCCCTTTATAAAGCCATGGGGCGGGCGGAGGGTGCGGGGGCTCCGCCGCGCTCAGCTCCGGCCCTGCCTCGCTCCCGGAAAGTTTTTTCCCTTCTCTCTCTCTCTCCCCACACCGCCCTTTTTTCCCCCTTCTTTTAAACGCGAGGCAGGAGTTTGTCAATCTCGCAGCGGAGCAGCAAATCAGACCCCGGACCGCCCCCGCCGCCGCTTCCAGCGGGATGTCCCGGCCCCCAAAAGCGATTTTCCTCCTTTTTTCCCCCCCTCTGGAATAGCAGCAGACGGAGTTTTTCCGCCTCTTCCCCCTCTCCAGTCTCCTCGCTTTATTCTGCGGTTTTTTTGGGATGTCCCTTCTGCTGTGCGGGGCTGGCCCGGGTCACAGCTGGAGCCGTGACAGGAGCTTGGGGTGGGATTTTGGGATGAGGTTTTACACCCAGAGGGTGCCCGGGCACTGGACAGGCTCCCCATGGAATAATCCCTGCCCCAAACCTCAATAACTCCTGCATGGGTGGGATTTTTGGGTCAGGATTGGGCTGGATCCTTGTGGATATTCTGTGATTCCATCACATGGGGATCATGGAATGATCCCAGCCCCAAACCTCAATAACTCCTGCAGAGAATGGGATTTTTGGGTCAGGGTTCCATCTTTGGAGTCCCTTCCAGTTCAGGATATTCTGTGATTCCATCAGATGGGGATCGTGGAGGTGTGGAAAATGCAAGGATTTGGCAAAAAAAAAAAGCACATTTCCCAGGGAATGATCCAGCCCTAAACCTCAATAACTCCTGCACGGGGTGGGATTTTTGGGTCAGGGTTCCATCCTTGTGAGTCCCTTCCAGCTCGGGATATTCTGTGATTCCATCACATGGGGTCACAGCTGGAGCCGTGACAGGAGTTTGGGGTGGGATTTTGGGATGAGGTTTTACACCCAGAGGGTGCCCGGGCACTGGACAAGCTCCCCATGGAATAATCCCTGCCCTAAACCTCAATAACTCCTGCATGGGTGGGATTTTTGGGGTCAGGATTGGGCTGGATCCTTGTGGATATTCTGTGATTCCATCACATGGGGATCGTGGAATGATCCCAGCCCCAAACCTCAATAACTCCTGCAGAGAATGGGATTTTTGGGTCAGGGTTCCATCTTTGGAGTCCCTTCCAGTTCAGGATATTCTGTGATTTCATCAGATGGGGATCGTGGAGGTGTGGAAAATGCAAGGATTTGGCAACAAAAAAAAAAGCACATTTCCCAGGGAATGATCCAGCCCCAAACCTCAATAACTCCTGCAGAGAATGGGATTTTGGGGTCAGGGTTCCATCCTTGTGGGTCCCTTCCCGCTCGGGATATTCTGTGATTCCATCAGATGGGGATCGTGGAGATGTGGACAGGGAATGATCCCAGCCCCAAACCTCAATAACTCAATAACTGTGGAAAATGCAAGGATTTGGCAAAAAAAAAAAAAAAAAAAAAAAAAGGACATGCACAGGGTGAAAGTGCAAACAGGGAATGGAAAGGGAAGGTGGTTTCCCTTGCCAGGATAGGTGGGAGCTGGGGTGGCAAAATCCACCTCTGGCAGGGAAGGGATGGGAGGGATGGGAGGGATGGGAGCTGCAGGTCCTGCTCTGCACACCCGAGCCCAGCCCCAGCTCCTGGGGCTCTCTCTGCACTCGCTGACAGCTGATCAATCACTCTGGTAAAAAACCAACTTTAAATGTTGTGGCACTGTGGGGCAGCAAGACCAGAACAGTGCTCAGGGTTGGAGCTGGATCATCTTTAAGGTCTCTTCCCACCCAGGCCTTTCTCTGATTTTATAGAAAAACTGAAAACTCCAGTTCCTTTCTTACACCATCCCTCAGGTGCCAGGAGAGGACAGGTCACACAGCAGAACTGGCTGGCCCACAATGCTGCAGACCCCTCTGCAAAAGCAAAATCAGATTAAATGGAGACCAGAGAAGCAAACCCAACAAAATCGAGCCCTCTGCATTAAATAAATGCTTTGAGGACACTTGCTGGTGTCAACACCTTCACTGCCAGTGCCATCAAAGACCTGAACATCCTGCTGGCAGCACTGATGTCACACCCAGGTGACAGTCCCAGCTCCTCTGCTGCTCTTTTCCCCAGACAGTGATGCCACCTCCAGCCCCACACCCTGGGCCACACCAGGATGTCCCAGCCCTCTCCTCTCTCCCTGCACACCAGCTTTAAGGCCCTCATCATCCACAGGGGAAAAAAAAACAACCAAAAAACACTTCCAAGAGCTGAATTCCCACCTCTGCCTACCCTGGACTCCAATTTCTTTGTGGTGCCATGCCAGGACAGTGAGGGAGTTTGGCATGGCTCATCCCTTCCCTGAATTTTGGGTGGAAGAGCCCAGCACCACAATGAGTTTCAGCCATAAAACCTTTGACCTGGTGAGATGGGAGTTACTTGGATGGATAATCAACATCAAACACATCAAAACCCAAAAGGACAGGAGGCCAACCCCCCCCCTTCAGATCAAGCAGTGGGAAAGGGATGCTCCCATTCCACTCAGGGAACGTTTCCCAAGGATTCATTGGGAAGAGCTGCAGGAAATCCCTCCCTTTCCCTCTGAAGCTGCTGGGACACCTTCCCCCCGCTGCCAGCCTTGCTGTGGAGCTGGAAAAGCCGGGGAATGAGGCACAGGCAGGAGGAGATTCCCGCTGCAAGAGCCTTTCAGCAGGCGCAGGAGGGAGGCAGAGCCCGGGGCAGGGGCGGAGGAGCAGAGCAGCACGGTGGGGATGGAGCCAGCGGCACCCCCGGGCAAATCCCGCCCGTGGAAAACCCTTCCAGGGCTGCCTTTAGCCAGAAACCACGAGACTGGAGGGAAATCTCACCGTGCTGCATCTCCAGGAGGAGCCTGCGGGAGAAATTTTCCAGGGCAGCACCTGCACAGCCCTGCAGCCACCGGTGCTGAGCATCCACGGGGTGGAGCACGGGATGGACACTGTCCATCCTCCCTCCTGCTCCAAAATATCCAATATTGACACTGTCCATCCTCCCTCCTGCTCCAAAATATCCCAATATTGTCCATCCTCCCTCCAGCTCCAGAATATCCAATACTGACACTGTCCATCCTCCCTCCTGCTCCAAAATATCCAATATTGTCACTGTCCATCCTCCCTCCTGCTCCAAAATATCCAATATTGGCACTGTCCATCCTCCCTCCTGCTCCAAAATATCCAATATTGTCACTGTCCATCCTCCCTCCTGCTCCAAAATATCCAATATTGGCACTGTCCATCCTCCCTCCTGCTCCAAAATATCCAATATTGGCACTGCCCATCCTCCCTCCTGCTCCAAAATATCCGATATTGTCACTGTCCATCCTCCCTCCTGCTCCAAAATATCCCGGGCTTGTCACTGCCCATCCTCTCTCCTGTTCCAAAATATCCCAATATTTTCACTATCCATCCTCCCTCCTGTTCCAAAATATCCCAATATCCTGGGATTGACAGCATCTATCCTCCCTCCTGCTCCAAAATATCCAATACTGACACTGTCCTCCTGCTCCAAAATATTCCAATATTTTCGCTGTCCATCCTCCTTCCCTCTCCAAAATATCCCGGGGTTGTCACTGTCCATCCTCTCTCCTGTTCCAAAATATCCCAATATCCTGGGATTGACAGCATTTATCCTCCCTCCTGCTGCAAAATATCCAATATTTTCGCTGTCCATCCTCCCTCCTGCTCCAAAATATCCCGGGGTTGTCACTGCCCATCCTCTCTCCTGTTCCAGAATATCCCAGGATTCCCAATATAGAAGCTGTCCATCCTCTCTCCAGCTCCAGAATATCCCAGGATTCCCAATATAGACACTGTCCATCCTCTCTCCAGCTCCAGAATATCCCAGGATTCCCAGCTGGGCCTTCCCCCAGCTCCCAGTGCCTCTGTGGAGCAGCAGCTGTTCCACAGCACCGTGGAGATCCTTTCTCTCTCCCCTCCATGTGTTCAGACCGTGAAATATCCCAAGAATTTGGACTTGGAACCAGGGTGGTGAAAGCACCAGCAGAGCCTGGGGGCTGCAAATCCCCCCCTCCTTGTCCCTTGGGGTTGGAATTTGATGATCCTTGAGGTCCCTTTCTATCCAAATCGTTCTAGAATCCTGTGATCCCAAATAATCCCTGATTATGGCACCGAAGCATTGGCTCAGGCCAGGATTTCCCTGGATGTCTGCTCACCCTGCCAGGTGTGGGGTCCCATTTCAGGATCCTGGCTCTTCCCCTCCCACATTTCTGGCCATCCAGAAATTTCTGTGGCCTGGAAATCCCAAAGCCCTGGACGCCATTCCCTGCCCTTCCAGAGGCACTCAGCCATGGGAATGGGGGCACCTAAATCACCTAAATCACGGCAGACAAGGGAAATGAAGCAGCTCAGAGCAGAGAACTCCCACACCTCCCCTTTTCCATACCCCAGACTGACTCCAGATCATCCAAACCTGGACCTGGATCAGATCAAAGTGGAAATCCTGGCCCAGGGAGCTCTTGCTGAGCAGGAAGTCTGAGTTCCCAGTTGCTTCCCAGGTGATTTGGGAGCTTGCACAGACCTGTTTGCCCCTCCTCAACAGCAAGAGAAACGCAGCAATCAGCTCCTGGTGGCCAACTGGAAAATTCCAGCAGCCACGTGCCAAGTTTTTGGGATCCAACCCCGCAGTGGGAGAGGGGCAGCTCATGTGGTGGGAGCTCCAGGAGGGGCTGGGGGGGCTGATGAGGACCCCAAATCCCTTCAGCCAGGGGCACCAAAGGACTCCAGCAGTGCCTGGGGGCCAAATTTCTTGAAGGAGCAGCAGTTTAGGGAAGTGTTTTCCTGCCTAAGTGCATCTTGAGCCCAGCTGGATGTTGTTTGTAGCATGGAGGACACGTTTGTGAGTTTTCCAAAGAAAGGAAAAGGCTTTAGGAATATATGTAATGTAAAAAACAATCATTTATTTGCTATGAAATCAGCAGCAGCGTTCAGCCCAAAGGCCATTGTTGTGTGGTTTGAAAGAATTGGGATAAGTTTGAAAGAATTATTGATAAGCAGTTATAGCCCATGGCCAGCTGAAGGGAAGAGGCTAAATTGAGGAATTAAAATGACCTGAGCTGTTGTATAAATAATTAGGACAGGCAGCTGCTCTCAGGAATGATTTCCAATACCTTTTCTGAGGAGAAATAAAATCTATAAAGTACACGTTTTTCCCTCCACTATCTTAATGCCAGCCTTTACTCCTTGCAAATTTATAAACATAATTGCATTTCTGCCATTAACTCCATTTTTATCAGTTGTTCTGTGTTCAAATGAGATTCCAAATCACAATCCTCATTTATAATCCCACACCTGCTGGCCTGGAAAGGATTGCTCCGAAATTCAGCTTTAAAAAAAAAAAAATATCGAGGATTTAGCCCTAAAGAGACATTTTGGATGGAGAGGCTTGGCAAATGAAACTCTCCATTTATCCACAGAGGAAATGTCACATCTGGAATCCCAGAGCTCAGCACTGCCCCAAACTCAGAGCTCTGGGTGGTCTTTAATTTGAACAAGGAGTTCAGTGCTTTATCCAGCACTGTTCCCTCCCATTCCCACCCTGCAGAGTGGCAGCATTTACCCCAAAACCTTCCTGAAAACGCTGGTTTGAATCCCAAATCCACAATTTTAGGGGATGGTGATGGGCAGCCCATCATCACTGAGAGCAGAATACCATGAGTTTTCAGGTAGAAGAGATAATTAATGCTCTAATTAGAAGCCAGGCAAGATGAAAATATTCAACAGGTACATCCCAAACAGCAAAAAAAAAAAAAAAAAACCAAAAACAAAACCCCCAAATAAACAAACAACGAAACAAAAATACCAACAAAAACCAACCAACAAAAAAAACAAACAAAAAAACAAACAAAAAAAAACCAGCAAAAAAAACCAGCACCCAAACACCAAAACCCCCAAACAAGCAAACAGCGAAACAAAAATACCAACAAAAACCAACCAACCAACAAAAAAAACAAACAAAAAAAAACCAAAAAAAACCAAACCAAACCAAAAAAAAAAAAAAAAACAAAAAACCAAAAAAACCCAACCAACTCCTTCAGGAGTTCAATTTTCCCCCTAGAAAAGACAAATCACAACACTCAGAAATAGAAACTCCCCCCCCCGAGGTTCAGCATCTCTCTGGGCATTCAATTCTCCCAGATCCCAGCGATCCAGTGGGAATTCCAACCGGATTTTTTTTGCCATGAGGTGGCCCCAGGAGCTGCCCCAAGAGGAGGCAGCACAAGGTGGGGTTTGTTTTTTGTGCACGTTTGGATGTTTCACGGCTCTGCTGAAGAGAGGAAATAACTTTATAAAGGGAACAGACTTTCCGCTCCTCCTCTTTTTCCAGCCTTGTCGCCTCCTCTCCAGCTCCA
Source organism: Acridotheres tristis (assembly GCA_037013685.1). Classification (NCBI taxonomy): domain Eukaryota; kingdom Metazoa; phylum Chordata; class Aves; order Passeriformes; family Sturnidae; genus Acridotheres; species Acridotheres tristis. The sequence continues at coordinate 8,025,693 of CM072904.1, read as the reverse complement.
CGGGGATGAGGCCAAGCCTTGGATGTGCTCGAGCCACCCCAAGCCGTGAAATTGAGGAGAAATTGGTTTTGTGCTGCCTGCTGAGGAGCCTGAGCCCTGTCCCTGTGTGTGCCCGGTGCCAGCCTGGGGGGCAGCAGGAGCTGCCATTCCCTGCTCCCATCCCGGGGCTGGATCCCCCCCCCTGGCCCTCTGCTCTGCCCTGGCTCAGCCTAAAGCCAGATAATCTGTCTGGGCTCCACAGAAAATCCCTGGGGATACATTAAGTGGGCTCTGAAACCAGGAGCTGCCCAGCAGCACGGAGCTGGCACTTCCCTCTGAGCTGCACAGGCCCTGAAGAAGTTCCTGAATTCCCCCAAGAATTGAAGTTCCTAAATTTCCCCAAAACCCTGAAGTTCCTAAATCCCCCCAAGCCCTGAAGTTCCTAAATTCCCCCAAGCATTGATGTTCCTAAATTCCCCCAAACCCTGAAGAAGTTCCTAAACTCCCTTCAAACCCTGAAGTTCTTAAACTCCCCCAAACCCCAAAGAAGTTCCTAAACTCCCCCAAGAATTGAAGTTCCTAAACTCCCCCCCAAACCCTGAAGAAGTTCCTAAATTCCCCCAAACTCTGAAGTTCCTAAATTCCCCCAAACTCTGAAGTTCTTAAATTCCCCCAAGCCCTGAAGAAGTTTCTAAAATCCCCCAAGCATTGAAGTTCCTAAATTCCCCCAAACTCTGAAGTTCCTAAATCCCCCCAAACCCTGAAGAAGTTCCTAAATCCCCCCAAACCCTGAAGAAGTTCCTAAATCCCCCCAAACCCTGAAGAAGTTCCTAAAATTCCCCAAGCATTGAAGGTCCTAAATTCCCCCAAGCCCTGAAGAAGTTTCTAAATCCCCCCAAGCCCTGAAGTTCCTAAACTCCCCCAAGCCCTGAAGTTCCTAAACTCCCCCAAGCCCTGAAGAAATTTCTAAATTCCCCCCAAACCCTGAAGAAGATCCTAAATCCCCCCAAGCCCTGAAGAAGTTCCTAAATTCCCCCTGACCCCACAAAGGCTTCACTGAACTCCACAAATTTCATTTTCCAGCTCCACTTTGTCCATCATTGTCGTGACTGAAGAGTAAAGGTCACAAATTTACAGAGCTCCAGAGGTTCAGCTTGGCTGCCTGACCCCCAAATTTTCCTCCACACCCCTGGGGGGTTCATTTTGATTGATAAGAGATGGTATCAGAATAAATAAAAATGAGATAAGGAAGGGCAAGGCCCATCTGGCATTAAATCTGGTCAAGGACAGCAAAAAGAGCTTCTTCAAATGCAGCAATAACCAAAGAAAAACTGGGGGAAATGTTCATCCAAGCACACCCAAAATCATCATAATTTCAGAATTATTCCCAGGTCTAGGAACGGATTAAAACATCCCAAGACGTTTTGGTTGCATCATCCTCTAGTTGCCCTTTAAAAAAAAAAAAAAAAAATCAACTTAATGCCTACAGATTTTCCTTTAGCAAACAATTTTCATCCCTTTTTTCCCACCTCTAATATTCCTGCCAATTAACCACAGCACACAACTCTTCCAAGCAGCTCTTCCCAAATTCCTAAATTTCGTGGCAAATCCCAAAAAAAAAAAAAAAAAAATCCCATTCTGTAGGTTCCCCTTTGATTTCCCAGGATTACAGGTTCATTCCACCCTTCTGGAAGGACAAACCCTTCCATTTGTCGGCTCTGGCTGGAAATGAGGAGAAATAAATGAGGAGAAATGAGAATTCAGGGAGCTGTGTGCACCACCCAGCCGTGCTGAGGCACTCCAGACAAGAGGCCACAGTCTCCCTAAATACAGAGAAGGAAAAAAAAACAAAAAAAATTCCATCATTTTTGGGGATGAATCACTCGAGGAACCCAATCCAGCTCCGAGTGGGCTCTGCCCTGACTCATTTTTATTTCTCATTTTCATTTCTCAGCCCAGTGTTTCCAGTCAGGCACCTTCACTCACATCACCTTTCCACAAATCCCCTCTCCCTCCTCTCCCCACTGAGTTTTCCAGCTCTGGGAAGAGCCAGACCCAGGTCTCAAGTCAGGGACATTTTTTTCCTGGGCACACAAATCGTCCACCCACGTTTACCCAAAAGAGCATCTCAGGTCAGCTCTGCTCCTGCTGCTCTTTCCCAGCCTCTTATTCCAGCTGGAATTTTGTGATCCAGCACCCAAAATCCATTCTTTCAGCTGGAATTTCATCCCATATCCATTATTTCAGCTGGAATTCCAGGATCCAGCACCTAAAATCCATTATTTCAGCTGGAATTTCGTCCCATATCCATTATTTCAGCTGGAATTCCAGGATCCAGCACCTAAAATCCATTATTTCAGCTGGAATTCCGTCCCATATCCATTATTTCAGCTGGAATTCCAGGATCCAGCACCTAAAATCCATTATTTCAGCTATAATTCCAAGATGCAGCAGCATAAATCCATTATTTCAGCTGGGATTTCATTATCCAGAACCCCTCCCTCTCCATTATTTCTGCTGGAATTCCGGGATGCAGCAGCACAAATCCATTATTTCAGCTGGAATTCTGAAATTCCAGGATCCAGCACTCAAAATCCATTATTCCAGCTGGAATTTCATTATCCAGCACCCACTGTCCATTATTTCAGCTGGAATTTCATTATCCAGCACCACAAATCCATTATTTCAGCTGGAATTTCATTATCCAGCACCACATATTAATTATTTCAGCTGGAATTCTGAAATTCCAGGATCCAGCACCCAAAATCCATTATTCCAGCTGGAATTCCAGGATCCAGCACCCAAAATCCATTATTCCAGCTGGAATTCCAGGATCCAGCACCCAAAATCCATTACTCCAGCTGGAATTTCATTATCCAGCACCACATATCCATTATTTCAGCTGCAATTCCAGGATGCAGAACCACAAATCCATTATTCCAGCTGGGATTTCATTATCCAGCACCACATATTAATTATTTCAGCTGCAATTCCAGGATGCAGCACCACAAATCCACTGAGGTCATCACCAGGTGAGCCCTCAGATGGGTTGCTCACCTCTGGCTGAATTATTTTTTAAACCCAGCCCTTGTTTTGTTCCCAGTTCAGTTCCACACCAGATCAGCACCTTGAAACCTCACCATGACTTCTTTTAAAATTGATTTATTTCTGCATTTCTGTGAGAAGTCCAAGGAGCTTTGGCCACACATCCTCAAGAGCAGCGGTGCAAATTATCCAACAGCATTTCCCATCCCTTTGAGTCTCTGATCCAAAGAAAAACCAGCCCAAATCCTCCTTTCCTGAGGTAACAGGAAAACATTGATTTGCTTTTCCTTTTTACCTGCAGCTCCTTCCTCAGAGGGTTGGAGAGCTCTGAAAGCACTGAATTAATTATAACACTGCATGTTATAATTTCATTTTTTGGGGGGGGTTTGATTCACCTGGGAAGCAGCACTGGGGTCATTAAGGATTTCTACAGATTTATAGAGAGAACACCCAGATATATCCAAGGCCTTCAGACAGCTCCTAAATATTAAATAATAGAGATCAGCACAATGGAGTGGGCACAGGGATGGGTTCTCCTGCTCCTCATCAGGACCAGATATTTGAATTTTCACTGCTGGAGATCCCAGCACCAGGAATTTGGCCCTGGAGCCCCCCAGGAGGGCTGGGACAGAGACCCAGGACCCAAAGTGGGCCAAGTTCCTTCCTAAGTCAGAGGAAAGGAGTTTCTGCTGAGTCCCTTCCACCTCTGGACACCCCAAACCCCCCTCAGAACTCTGCTGGAGATTTCTTCTTCCAAGCCTCTCCACAAATCCACAGCCTGGGGTTACCTTAGGCCTGTCCTAAATCCCCTGCTAAACTCCACACTCTCCCTTTCCACAGAATCAAAGCCCCAGTGAGGCAGCAGAGCCTTTTCCAGCTCATTCCAGCTCCCATCCCTGTGCTTCCCCATTTCTGGGTGCTTTTCCCTATTTCTGGGTGCTTGTCCCCATTTCTGGGTTTTTTTCCCCATTTCTGGGTGCTTTTCCCCATTTCTGGGTGCTTGTCCCCATTTCTGGGTGTTTTTCCCTATTTCTGGGTGCTTGTCCCCATTTCTGGGTTTTTTTCCCCATTTCTGGGTGCTTTTCCCCATTTCTGGGTGCTTGTCCCCATTTCTGGGTGTTTTTCCCCATTTCTGGGTGCTTGTCCCCATTTCTGGGTGCTTGTCCCCATTTCTGGGTGCCTGTCCCCATTTCTGGGTGCTTGTCCCCATTTCTGGGTGCTTTTCCCCCTTTTCCTGCCCCTGTGCCTGTCCTTTACCTGTCCCCATCTCTTTCCCTCTGGCCATGGCTCCATAAATCAGGTTTGTGTTTCACAGAGGCCAAGGGGCTTCCAAGAATGAAGTTTTGTTTGAACTGGAGGATGGTTTTAGTAAACCAAACAAACTCCTTGACCTGACTTGTACTGCAGCAGAACCAGCCCTGGCTGCAGCAGGAAGGTTTTTTTATTCAAAAAAAAGTCAAGTGAAAGAGCTTCTGGTGGCACTGCTGAGGGAATGGAAGGTCTGAGGAGACACCCTCAGCTCAGACATTCTCCTGGGTCCAGTTCTGATCTCTGTGAGGGCTCTTTATGCAATGCTGGCAGCCCTTGAATTGCCATTTTGCACTTTAAGATGCTTTTCTTGGTGTCATGTTTGGTCCCACTGAGCAGTTTTTCCTCTCCTTTAGGTGCCTGGCCTCAGCAGCAGGATTATATGGGTATTTTTTATTGTATTTCAGCCAGCTGAGATGCTCAACTCATTTAATTTGGTTCCATCAAAGGCCAGGAGGTTTCAGCCGTTCCTGCTCACAGCACCTCTGCCCCATCCCTTCCTTTAAAATGTCAACTCTTCATCAGCAAACATGACAGATTTCACTGCCAGGATGATCATAAATCCTATTCATAACTGCAGCCTCCAAGACCCACAGAAAACCCAATCCCTTTCCAGGAATGCTTTTCCATTCCATTCGTTCCCAGCTCCTGCAGAGCCCTCAGGATTTGTTACTGAAGTTCCATAAATGGGACTCAACTCCAACCCCAGAGCAGAAATTCTGGGACTCTTTGCCCCAGTTCTGTGCTCAGCTCTTCACTCCAGGGATATTTTAGCTCATATCCCACTTTTTTTTTTTTTTTTTAATTTTTTTTTTTTTTTTTTTTTTTTAAGGAGCTGTGTATTTTTAAAAGCCAGCCGAGGAGCTCCAGCTGAAGGATTCAATTGACAAAGGTCAGCAGCAAACATGACTAATCCATTATGCTGTTAAACAACTCAACATGCAGGGGTTAATCAATGCTAGCCCAAGGTCTAATCCCTCTTTCTGCTAAATAACTCACTGAAAACAAACTCAGCCTGCTAATGTCCTGCAAAGGAAGATAAATGCACACCAGGCTCCAGGAGGTTCAGTTTTCAGGGCTCTCAGCTCCTCCAAAACCTGACTACTGTCAGCCTGGCCAGATGTTATTCCCATCCTTGCAAGGAGAGGGATTAGGGGAAGGTTTGGTGGCATCCTGCCAGCTTAAAAAAAAAAAAAAATAATAATAATAATAATTCAGAGTGCTGGATTGCTCCCCAAGCTGGGTTAGCTGGGCTGTCCTGCACAAAGCCAGGCCTTATTCCCAGGGGATATTCCCTATTCCTGTGCCCCCCTCCCTATTTATAGCCCCGATTTGGGCTTTTCCAGCGTGGTAATTTCATGCTGCCCATAAATCTCCCCCTGCACACGGGTGTTTGTGGGGCAGCAGGGAGAGGGAAGCCAGAGCTGCTGGACTCGTGCACTTCCCAGACACTGAAATGCAACCAGAGCTCCCTTGTGCTGTCCCTGCTGTTGGCAGGTTTTGCTCCATCAGGATCAGATTCAGGAGGATTTGGGAGATCTGGGATTTCCTTCCCCCGGGGACAGAGCTCCTGGCATCACCAAGGGCTGGTAAATCCCAGCACAGGAATGATGGCACAGGAGCAGTGGTGCCTCCCGATTTTCCTTCTCACACCTCTGGGCTGGCGTTTTCCCTTCCAAAGGGAGCAGAAACTTTCCTTTGACATTTCAGGATGTTGGGAGGAGACTGAGCCCGGTTTAGGCTCCGCAGTATTGGAAACACAAAAGTGAATTTGTCTTTAAATCCTTCCGTGTCCCACTGATTTCAGGGCAACCTCGCAAAACTCCTTGGAATTCCTGCAGGTGATTCCAGCTTTGAACAAATTCCACGAGCAGGGATTGATTCTCTGGCTGCACAAACTCAGATGCCACATTTTCCTTTTTTCCTGGCCGTGCTTCCACCACCAATAACTCAGGAAAAACTTCGGGCTGTGCCCATCCTCGTGTTTGTCACACCCAGTGCTGCATCACTGCAGTAAAACACCTTTTTCTCCAAAGCCCTCACTGTCACACATCAACAGCCTCTTTGTGCCTCAGAAATTGTGCTCAATTCCTGAGGAAAAAATGATTAAAACAAACCATTTTCTCAGCTGCTTCCACTGCAAGGGGCCCTCAGCTTCCAAATAATTTCACTTTTCATCAGGACTCTCTGAGTAACTGAGTAACCTGCAGGAGGGTTGCTGGTGGGTTAAGCACCCAAAAATCTGGGGTTTTTTTCTAATTTTTTTTTTTTGGTACATTTTTGGGAATTGCAAAATCCACAGAGTGGCTCCATGGGGAATTTTGCTGCTTCTTCCCCTCTGAGCCCTTCATAAAGCATTAACAAACAACAACAACAACCTGGTAGAGACAAATTAGAAAACCATTAACAAACAGTTATCAATTATCAATTATCAATTAACAATTATCAGTTAATTATCCCCAACTCCGCCCCCAAACATCAAAGTCATTCATAACAATTTTCTCAGCTGTTTCCACTGCAAGGGGCCCTCGACTTCCAAATAATTTCACTTTTCATCAGGACTCTCTGAGTAACCTGCAGGAAGGTTGCTGATGGGTTAAGCACCCAAAAACCTCATTATTTTTCTATTTTTTTTTTTTTTTGTGCATTTTTGGGAATTGCAAAGTCCACAGAGTGGCTCCATGGGGAATTTTGCTGCTTCTTCCCCTCTGAGCCCTTCATAAAGCATTAACAAACAACAACAACAACCTGGTAGAGACAAACTAGGAAAACATTATCAAACAAACAGTTATCAATTATCAATTAACAATTATCGATTAATTATCCCCAACTCCACCCCCAGACAGCAAAGTCATTCATGACAATTTTCTCAGCTGTTTCTACTGCAAGGGGTCCTCGACTTCCAAATAATTTCACTTTTCATCAGGACTCTCTGAGTAACCTGCAGGAAGGTTGCTGATGGGTTAAGCACCCAAAAACCTCATTATTTTTCTATTTTTTTTTTTTTTTGTGCATTTTTGGGAATTGCAAAGTCCACAGAGTGGCTCCATGGGGAATTTTGCTGCTTCTTCCCCTCTGAGCCCTTCAGGACCATCTCAAGCTGATAGACCTGATGAGAAACTGTGATTCCAAAGCAGAGTAAGTCTAAAACAAACCCTTTAAACACTCCCCAAAAATTCAAATCTCCTCTGAAAGACCCCAGGGTGGAGCAGGAGGCAACAAATGTGGAAAGCAGATGGGAGAGGGGAGGAAACTGGGATTGCAGGAGACAAGGAAAGGGAGGGCAGAGCAGCACCTGCCCTGCTGGATCCTGGTGTTTTCTCCCAAAAAATCCCCCCTGGAGCAGGGCAGGCACCCCAGACAAGCAGCCCTGTCCCCATCACAGGAACAGTGTGACCTGGGAAATGCCAGGAGACAGCAGCAGGGACTGGGGTGAGAACTCCCAGCCACGAGATGTGCACAATTCCTGCCTGGAATGGCCATGGAAACCCAGGGGAAAAAACATCTCACAGAGTCACTGGATGGGGGGGGAAAAAACTGAGAATATTTCCCACTTCTTCAGCTGTTGGAACCCTGAAAGTTTTGAACTTTCTGTGCTTTTCTTGACCCCCAAAAGAACACTGCTTTTGACCTGAGGCCTTGGAGGAGCTCCCAAATTTGAGAAATAAAATCACTGGTGTGTAGTTTGAATAAAAGTGTAATATCACACAGTAAAGGGTTTGGAATTGGGGGTTTTGGAATATAGTAATGGGTATGGGACAAAATGGAAGTTTTAGGGTATTTTCTCTTTTTTCTCTTTGTTCCTTCTTCTGTTTCATGATTCCAGGGAGTAGTTTTTTGGTTGGTTAGAAAATCCTGCAGTGACAGTCACAGGTGTTTGGATATTGGGTGAAAAGCTTAAATAATATAAATGTTAACTTTTAATTGAATAGTTGGCCTTTAAATGGCCTTGTAACTAGCTAGATACCCCTCCATTTTCTCACTTTTAACTTGTTAGCTAAAAGTACTAAAAAACTCTCTGTACTTGAGGTAAGATTTAACAACCAACCGAGTCTGAACAAGAAAAAAATGTCTCTCGATTTTCAATCCTGACCCTGAATAAAGGCAGAAGAAAAAGGAAGATGCAGGAAAATGTGGTGCAGTTTTCACTCAGTGAATCGATCCCTGAAGCTGAGCAGCAGTTCCTGCACTGCCTGCAAATGTTCTGTTGAGAAAAACCCCGAATTTGGCTATTTTGGGGCTGCAGAAGTGATGCAGAGCACGGATTTACACCTGGCCTCCCCCTCCTGCCCAGCCAGGGCAGAGAAATGAGAAATTTCCACAAGGTTCAGTCGCAGAGAGCAGAGCTTGCCAACCCCAAAGGAAGCAAACATGTCAAAACCATCCTCAGGCAGCTCTGAAAAATATCCTGCAAATCTTCCACCTGTGGTTTCCATTGATCCAAACCAAGGCAGGATGGAGGGAAAAACTCAGAGGTGATTTTTTTTTTCAGGCATTTTTCCAGCTTTAATTCAGTGCTGATTTTGGGGTGCAGGATTTGGGTGCTTGGGCAGTGTTGAATTGAAATTGCTCAGTCACATCATAGAAAATTGAGGGATTTGGGGCACATTTTGTGCTTGTTCAGCTGTGTTTTAATGCAAGATGTGATGGTCCAACCCTTTCCAACCATGCTGGGCCTTTGATTTATCAGTTGATTTATCAGTTAATTTATCAGTTGATTTATCTCTGGTTTATCTCTGGTTTATCTCTGGTTTATCTCTGATTTTTCTCTGATTTTTCTCTGATTTTTCTCTGATTTTTCTCTGATTTTTCTCTGATTTTTCTCTGATTTTTCTCTGATTTTTCTCTGATTTTTCTCTGATTTTTCTCTGATTTTTCTCTGATTTATCAGCTGATTTATCTCTGATTTATCTGCTGCCAGCATCTGATAAACCATATCTGTATCTTCATCATTTCCATGCACTGAAATCCCATGAAGACAGCAGGATAATATTTGGATATTTTGTTTCTATAATATATCTATATCTATAGTCCTATGTATTTATGCATTTGCATATCTATATTTTTTATATTTTATATTTCACATATAAATCTATTTATATCTATCTATGCTTTCTATATATTCATATTAAAATTTGTATCGAATTATATTATTTTGTAATTTTATTTTTCCCAGCTGTCACCGTGGCTGCAGCAGCTTTTGGGGCCGAGCAGAAATTCAGAAACACAAACTGTGCCAGGGGAACAGCAGCAACTCAATCCTTGCTGCCACAGGTCTTGGAATAAATCAGATTTGTCACCCTGTCATGGCTTTGCCTGGTGGCACTGCCACCGTCTTTTCCCAGTGTTTTGGAAGTGTCTCTTCCCTGGATTTAGTCTGGAAAAATCCCCATATTCAGAGGTGAGAGACAAGACTCCTGCCACACTTCAGGGAAAGGTGGAAAGACGAGGTGAGTGCCATAAAAAATGTTTTTTCTCTGGAGCTTGTTAAAATCCTGCATGAAAATTGGGAACTTCTGGAAACCAGGCAGCATGAATATGGATTAAAAAAAAAAAAAAAATACAAATATTTCTGTTTTACATCAGTGAAAGAGCCAAACATGAGCATTTTCAGGATATTTAGGAAGGTTTAATTAAATTTTTTCCAAGAAAAAAACAGCACAGCACATCAACCTCCTCCAAGAGCTGAATTATTCCTGGCTTTGCCATTTCCATCACTGATTCTTCCAGAGCTTTGACAACAGTGCAGCTCCAGCTGACAGCACACAGTGGGGAGAGCCAGGGCCAGCCCCAATCCCACCCTGGGCAATTCACCCCATCCCCTTCCCTGCCTCCCAAAACCATCCAACAGATTTGAATTTCTCACAGCTTTTGACACAAGGAGAGAAAAAAAAAAAAAAAAGGGAATTTTTTTTTTTTTTTTTTTTTTTGCCTTGCCAAACACATCCTGCAGCTCCAAGACACCATAATGAATCCACCAGCCCTCTGAGAAATCCTATGGAAAAAGCTGCAGCCCTCCAGGCTCTTGGACAAAATTTCCTTTTTTCCCCTTGTTAGAGCTGGGATGGACACAGGGAACAGCTGGGACGTTGTTTGGGTTTTTAACAAGAGCAACCCATTTAATGAAATGGGAAATTTATGAGCTGCTCAACCTTCGGAATCGTGAAGTTCAGGGACTCTGGGATGCACGGGGATCTCAGTAATGGAAAATTTGTCCTCTCCAGGATCTGTGAGCTGCAAGGAAGAAACCCTGAAACCCTCAGGGGTTGATGTTCCACATAAGACAGAAGGGACATGGCAGGTGTGACCTGGAATATCCCACTGCCAGCATTCCCACCACACTCCCCAGCTGGGATTTGCATTTCTTCGGGGCTTTCAGTTCCCTTGACTGCCTCCAGCAGCGCCAGCCTGGAGCTGTGGGGATCAAAGCTGCAGCTCCAAGCCCAATTTCAGCTCCGAGATTGTAAATCCATGAGCAGAATTCCTCTGACAATGGGAAAAGCTGCCCAAGGCTTTGGGAACGGGGGATGAGCAGTGCCTCCCTCCCTTCCCCCTCCAAATAAAGGTCCCAAAAAAAAACCTTGGAGAAAGAAATCCCGTGGTAATGTTGCAAAAATTGAATACCTGGTGTGAGGAAGGAGCTGCCAAGACACTGACTGTGAGACAGAAACCAGCCTGCTCAGAAATCCCAGGGCAGGAAATCCATCCCAGGAGGTAACAGACGGTTCCTTTGCTACTGTAAATAGAGCTTTTCATTCTTCTGGAGTGTTTGGAGGCCAAAACACTGTCCCAACGTGCTGGAAAGTGTAAGTCAGTGTCTCATTTCTCTGCGGAGCAGGAACATTCGGCGGGCAGGGCAGCACAGCTGGATTCATTCTTGCCGGGAGCTGGCAGGGGAGGGAGGACACACATCCCCAAATCCCCTCTCACAGGGTGGAAAGAGCTGACACTGAAGGGGCAGAGGTCCAGGATGTGCCTCTCTTGGCTAAACTCTGCAAGGTGACACATTTGGGGGATTAGAAATGGTTTCTCAAACCCTGCTTGTGCCTTTTTCCTGTGTGCCTGAAGCTGGGAGGTCTCTGTGACTCCTGCCTTGCACCAAGGGGGTGGCACAGGGTTTGTCCCGGGCAGGAAATGATTTAGGGGAGCTCGAAGAAGGAAAATGCTCCTTTTGCCTTCATTGCCAGGCTGGGAGCCCTGCCCAGCTGCTGCAGCACCCTGTGAACGAGGAGCCGATCCCAGAATTTCCCAAACACCCCCAGACAGAGGGATTCACTTTCCAGAGGAGTTTCCTGAGGAAATCCCAGTTTTAGGAGAGGAAGGGAGCACCCATCATCCTACCACGGAGCAGGGCCTGGCTGGACCAGCTGTGGGCAGAAAAAAGGAGAATTCTGTCCTGTAAAAACATCCCTCACCCTTTCCAGTCCCTCTGGCAAGTGCTGAGGGCAGGATTTGCATTTTGGTACCCAGAGCCTGCAGCCAGATGTGCTCCTAAGCTGATGTTTGTGCTTGTTCTGCTCAGAGCCAAACTAGGTCTCCATAGCACAATGCATTATTAGTAATTTATTATTTTAAAATGAAAAAAAAAAAAAAAGAAAAAAGGGGAAATAACTCAGCAGGGAGAGGTAGAAACTTTAATTTCGCGGCGCAAAGGCTTGGCTGGAAGTTCCTGGAGTTATGAAGATGAGGTAATTCTGACGTAGGTGAGAGGTGAAGGTGGAGCTTGTCCTTGCAGAAAGGGTTCAGGGCCCCCCTGGCACCTGAGGCTGCACCCCTGGCTCTGGGATGATCCCCCCTGTGCCCCTCCAGCCCCATCCCATCCAGATGTTTCACACGGGATCCCTCGGGCACCGGGAACGAGGAGAGGAGAGGAGAGGAGAGGAGAGGAGAGGAGAGGAGAGGAGAGGAGAGGAGAGGAGAGGAGAGGAGAGGAGAGGAGAGGAGAGGAGAGGAGAGGAGAGGAGAGGAGAGGAGAGGAGAGGAGGAGGAGAGGAGAGGAGGAGGAGAAGGAGGAGAGGAAGGCTCAGCCCTGCTGGCACACACAGTCCCCTTGGTGCTTTTCCCTGGATGGTGATTCATGGGACAGCAGCCTTTGGGTCAAGGCTTTATGTCTGGATTTCATCTCAGCTCTGCTCTGTGTTCTTCACATGACCTTTGGCAGAATCTTTCATTGCTCCACGCTTGGGCTGTTCTAAAAAGGAGCAAATGGCTTTTTTCTCTTTTCTAGCACCCCTTACCTCATCTGGGTAACTCCCCTGGAGTTTTGCTCTGGCAGCTCCCTCTGACCATGCTGGGAATCCACAAGGAATCCCCGAATCCCCCTTAAAAAAGGACGTGAACAGATGGATCAGCTGCAGGTGAGGATCTGCCCTCTCTGGAGCAGCTCAGCTTGTTCAGCCCAGCAGGATTTTGTATTTCTGGTGTGACAAAAAATAAAAACATTGCCTAAAATCATCCCCCTCTGTGCAGCCTGTGCCCAGCTCAGGTCACTGCTGGAAGTGGAGGGTGCAGCCAGAGCTGGGGCTTGTCTGGTGCTTCCTCAGCAAAGACAGGATTTCCATCCCATGCTTTAGCAAGGAAATGCCATTCCTGCTCGTTCCAATTTGGGAGCAGCTAAATAAGAAGTAACTCGAGTGAGGATAATTGCTGGCTGGTAAATAGAGGAGGCAGAACTATTCCAGCAGACAAATTGAGCCCTTCATGGTCATTATATGATGATTTTATGGGAAATTCCCATTTTCAGATGGGTTTCATGCAAAAACCTCTCCAGGAGAAGATCCAAGCACACCTTGACCTCAAAGCCAAATGATTTCTGTGCTGCTTTATCCTCACTTGTTGATGACCAGCTGGAGGAAAAGAGCTGGGATTAAATCTGAGAAAGCAGCACAAATTCCCCCAGTTTGGGGTGCTGGGGAAGGCTTTTGTTTTTAGCCTGCAGAGATGGAAACACAGAGGCAGTTTGGGATGGTGGGAATCCCATCCCAAAATGGTGGGATTGGGAAATAAACTCCTGCACGGGGTCTGCAGTGGTGGGAAAAGGTTGGATGCAGCTGGGTCACCCAGAGCAGGAATTCCTGCCTGAGGATTTGGGGTCGGTGGATTCCAAACCGGGGTCATGGAGCATTTCCATGTGTCAATCAGTGCCAGGGAGATGCTGGCATGGGAGGAAAGATTCCCATTTCCTTCAGCAATTGGGATTGCATTTTAATGTTCCTCCAGGATGCAGCACACAGGGAGCTCCTCCTGGCATTTTGTGCACCCAAAAATAAATTTTTTAGGGGAACTTCCCAGTGCCAGGTCCCTGGGTGCCAGTCTGTGGCCACGAGTATTAAATCAGAATGGATTTGATGACCAAGCAGAGAAAGGGGAACCTGAGAAATCCCTGCCCCAGGACAAACCCTGTGTGTGGAATTTGCTCCCAGCTCGGTGGAGGAGCCAGGCTCTCCTTTAAATGGATTTCTTGTTCCTGTGGGATTCCTCTTCTGTGCCAACCAACCCTGAAACACGATTGAGGCAGAAGGGGCTGTTCCAGCCAGCGACCCTAAAAAATCAGTGGCATCTAATTCACTTCTCCAGGAAGGCTTTTGGAACCCTGGCATATGGAAGGGGCTGTAAAAATCCATCTCCTGCTCTATAACCCCTGTCAGTGCACGAGTTAATTGCCCATCAATATGCCAGGGTTTTATGGGGCAATTCCTTCTCCTGCACTCCAAGGAGCAGGCTGTGGAAGGAGAAAATATAAGAAAGTTTCTTTGTTGTTTTCTGGTTTATTTTAAGCTTTCCCTGAATTGGTGTTTGTTTGTTTTAAAGCCCCCTTTGGTGCAGGTGGCATCTTGGTACAATATTCAGCTTTGAAGGAGAAATGTGGCTCCTCTGGGGCTGAGGAGCTGCTGAAGGAATCAGGGACAGATGAAAAAACTACAACTGTGCTCCTTCAGAGGAAAAAAAAAATTCTTTTTTATGTGCTCAAGTGCACCAGCACAAGCAGGCAGTGCTAGATTCTGATTTTGATTAATAGTTGGCTGGAGATAATCTGCAACTATTGGGGATTAGGGAAACAGTCCTCTGACATGGAAATCTTGGAAGGGAAAATCTGCCCGTGAGCCAAAAAGCTCCAGCACCAGCCTAGGAGCAAAACAAGAAAGCAAAATTGCTGTGGGCAGAGCCTCAGCTGGTGACAGCAATGCTGGGACCTGTGTGACCTCCATGGGCTTGGGAATTCTGAGGCCTGATGGAACTGGAAGCAGGGAACATCAGGTGGTGTCTCCTCATGCTGTTCTAAGTGGATTTGAAATTATTTTATTCACATCAAAGGTTAAAAAAATAAAACCCCACAGCAGTGCCCCCCACACCCCCTGTGCTACTGGAGCTGCTGGAGAGGAACCTGAGCTGACTCCAGGTGATTCCCAAAATCCCACACAGATGGGATTAAAAAAAGAAAAGGAAAAGGAAAAGCTGCAGGTGGGTTTGGTTACCTGCATTCATCAAATCTCACTGATTTGGGCCTAGAAGAAAAGTTGTGTAGTTGTTATAGTTGTTATAATTACATAGTTGTTATAGTTATTATAATTATATAGTTGTTATAGTTGTTATATAGTTGTTATAGTTGTATAGTTGTATAGTTGTATAGTTATATAGTTGTTATAATTATATAGTTGTTATATTGGAAGCTGAACTGGGATCACTGGGAGCTGAACTGGGACAAACTGAGTCTCTTGTTGCCCAAAACCCCACTGAGAGACCCCAAACCTGCAGGGGAATCCCTGCAGGGCAGAGCTGCTCTGAGCAAAGCATCTCCTCTGCCTGGATTTCAATTCTCCAAGAGTTGTGGGTGCTTTAAATCCCTGGGGAATCACTCCCAAAGCTTAATTACACTCCCTGCAATGAAAGCACGGCCTATTTTGCCTTTTTATTTCCTGTGGATGTGTTTTGGAGGGAGGAGGAGGAGGAGCTGGATCAGGTGCTGGGAAGATCATTAGGAATGTGCACACAGCCAGGGCTGATTTCTTCCCTTTGATATGAAAAGAACTCCCTGGGGAATATTTAGGAGCTATGCTCAGGTCTCTGAGAGCAGGGCTGACCTCAGCTGATTGCATTCTCAGACAAAAAAATCATCTGAAAACCACGTGGTTCTTCTCCAGCAAGAATCTGGACAATCATTTCCTGCCTGGGAGAAAGGTGATGTTGGTGTGTCTGTAAAGAAATCAGCCAGGGGATGCATTTCTGCACAAATCCAGGCTGTGACAGCAGCAAGGGGCTTTCCCAATTTTAGGAATATAATCAGCAGGGATCAGGAGTGGGGCTGGCTCCCACAGCTGCTCAGTGTCTTGAGAAATCCACGAGTTTGTCTGAAAATCTCCTGAGAGATGCACAGACACCTAAACACGTTTGTCTGGTGAAACCTCAAACTGCTCTCGGGGAAATTCCCTTTTTTGTGTTCATTTCTGAACCACGTTTGTTATAAAGTGACAAATGAAGGTTTCTCTGTTTCATTAGTGTGTGTTTGATGACAGATAATAATTGTCATGATGATTTTATACATTCGTGGGTTCAAGTTTAAGAAGAGATCCCTCATAGATTATTTTTTTTTCAGGCATTAAGGGCATCTGCTTTATGAATGTCTTCTAATAAACCAAGCAGAGGTTTTATAGATTTCTTTAAAATATTAGCCAATTATTGGAACTGTACCTGCTGAAACGCAGCAAATCTGTAAGGGGGCTGTAGCTACAGCCTCAAATCCTCAATAAATATTGATTCATTAATTTCATTGAATATAAAAATAAATATCCGTTTAATTATCTGGATTCGTGGTCCAACACCCACCTTGCCCAGGACAGGAGGTTTTCCAGTCCCTGGCAAAGATCTGTCCTCCCATGTCAGAGGGGAGAAAGGATCTGCCTCCACATCCCAGTTTCAGAAATGAAGTTCCTTGTTCCATATCCCATCAGGAATTCAGGGACACCCCTCTGGACCACGAGCATCCCTCCCAGACCTTCCACTTGGATTCCAGCTCAGTTCTGGTGCCAAAATGGGCCCTGGCTGCTCCTTCTCCTCCCCAGCATCAGCACCAGAGACCTCCCCGTGCATCCTTCACTCCCAAGAGCCATCCCGAGGGAATTCCTGGCTCTGGGTATCCCAAACTCTGCCCTGACCTGCACAGAGGGGGAAAGACAATAAAATAAATCCAGCAGCAGCACCAGTGCCAGACAGAGGGGAACAGGAGCTGGATTTGCTGGGAGCTGGATCATCCCTGGATCATCCCTGACAGTTCCAGGTCCAGCACGTGCTCCTCAGCCTTGGCTGCTTCCCAACAAAATATCCCACAAATCCAAACTCCAATCCTGATTTCCCCATCCCTGGTGTCACAGCTGAGGGGTTTCCTAGAGGTGAGTCCTTGGGAGTGAACATTCCCAGCCTGTGGATGGAGCAGGATTGGCTGGAGGGGTCCTGGCTCCTCAGACCCACAGAGCAGAGCCCGGATTTTGGGAGTCATTGCCCACCCTGAGCCCCTGGGAGAGGCTGTGCCCGGAATTCCTGTGGTGCACACACTCAGGTTTGTGTTGGCCTGCTGCACGTGAGCTGCCAGGGCCAAGGCAAACAGGGGGGGAGAGAAATGATTCCAATTATTGGCTGCATGAAAGGCGCTGCCACTTCCAGGAAAAACACGGGAGGTGAGATGAGGCTTTTTCCTTTTGTGTGGCAGAGCATGGGGCTTTCATATTTTTCCAGCTCTGGCACAAAGCATCACTTGTGAGCTCTGCTCAGGGATGCAGAGGATAAAAGGCAGCAGCAGAGCTGAGGCACACGTGGGTGCAGCCTCCAGGAGAGGAGTGAGAGGTGAATTCCTGGAAAAGCCACTGGAATGGCAGAGGAAATGCTGCTCCTGGTGCTGGGAGCTTTGCACAGCTCTGCTGCAGAGCTCCCCATTCACTGAGCATCAGCAGAGCTCAGCCGAGCTGGGAATATCCCAAAGACTTTTTTTTACCTGTGGCAGCATCACCAGACCCTTCTTCCTTCTTTTCCTTGGGAATTTTAGCAACCTTTAACAACACCAGGATGCTCAACCCAGTGATTCCAACTCAGAGACCTGTCCCTGTCCCAGGCCCTGGATTCCCTGCAGAATTAATTTTGCAGCTCAAACCCCTTCTGCGCTCAAACTGTGACGTGTTTGCAGCACCAGTGGCCACTGGCAGGGGGGTGGCAGCTGCCCAGGCCCTGCTGGCACTGGGGGCAGGTGTGGGGAAGGAAAAGTCCCCAAATCCAGCAGGTTCCTGCCTGTCCTGCTCCTCCCAAGGCTGTCAGAAGGCATTAGCAGCAGCACTCAGCTCTTCCACTGCCCTCGCAGCATCCTCCTCCTTCCAGCTCATTTGCATCTCCCAAGTGGATCTCACCCTGCAGCAATTACTTAGCAAAAAAAAAAAAAAAAAGAGGACACTAATTAAAAGGCTCGTTAATGGGGTTACTGCAAGAACCACTTCAGGCAGAGATCTCCCTTTGAGGCAGCAAGCACAGAACAAACGGGGAAGTGGCCTGGGAGTGCTGGGGCTGTCCCTGGCCTTCCAGGAAGGAATTCCATGGCGGGGTTTGCCTGGTGAGGTTTGGGATCCCCTGTGAGTGCTGGTGACCCCAGGAACAAAGCTGAGGTTGCTGTGAAATTCAATTACAGCTTCGTGCAGATCCTCAGTGCTGGAATTTGAAATACCAGCGTTAAGTGCTTTAGGCTGGGGTAGATCACTCTGGTTTGAGCTGGGACTTGCTGGGTCCATCTCCAGCCTAAGCTGGACCCCAGCCAGCTGCTGCCAGGGGAGGGACAAGGATCACCCCAAACCCTGTGCTAAAAACTGGGGAGATGGGTGAAAACACCACTAAAACACCAAATTAACAGTTCTGGAGAGGGGAAGGAAAGGAAAAAGAAAACTCCTGCATGAAGTTGTGCTGCATTGAGGAGAATCCTGCAGTGGGGAAGCTGAGCATGGGCCAGCTGGCCCCAAACCCCAAAGAATGATCCCTCCATGCAGGGATTGCAAAGAGCCACTGGTGGAGAGAGGGAGCAGCAGGAGGAGGCTGGGAAATGCTGCTGGGGACACAGCTGGCAAAGTCCCCTCAGGCTGACACATTTTCCATCCTAAAGGGCCAGGATGCACTGGCCAGACAGCTCTGGCTGCACGGAGCTGGGCTCAGAGGAGAAAATAGCCCCGAGGTTCAGGAGAAGGTCAAGTTTCTGGAGCTGTCTCTGGCATGGGCTGTCCAGTGGTGCCTCCAAGGGAGCCAGGAACATGGGCTGGAGCTTAAGTGGAGGAGACAAGCTCTAATCCCACCACAACCTGCAAAATCACACGGATATAAAAGCACATCCTCACAAATGAGCTCTTTGCAGAGGTTGTTCCCTTCTCTTCAGGCTGACCCTTTCTGGAGATTCCTCTAAGTTTGGTAGCTGGAAAATGGAAAGACATGAAAGAAATGAAGCTTGCATGGGAAAAGAGAAAACAAGGATTTTCTGACCCTTCCCAGGCATGATTTGTCCTGTTAGGTTTGGTTGGTGCTGCTATTTTTATTTGCGTGGTTTCCAATTGCTTTCTCATTCATGAAAAACATGTGCTCCCTGCTCGCTTCAGGGAGCAGGGGAAGTGGTGGGAGAAAATCCATCGGCTCTGTGTGCTCCCATCCCTGCTGCCAGCACAGCACGGAGGATGAGCCTGGATCCCGGGGGAATTTGCAGGGAGATGTAAAGAGAAAAAAGGAAATTTGGGATGGTGGGGTTGGAGGAGGTGAAGGAGAAGCACCAGGCAAGTTCCCCTGAGACAGGAGGATCTTCAGGGACAGCCTGGTGTGGAACAGAGGCTCTTAATTAGCGAGGAATCCGGGCCTCCTTTGGTGTTAATCAGCCCTGGGAGCAGGAAAAGCACGTCAGGAAAATGAAGGTGGCTTTTTGAGACGTGCCCTGCAGGGAGGGCACCACACTGGGTGGGGACTGGGGACAGGATTTGCTCCAGGATGGTTCTGGATGTCGCTGGAGCATTGGCTGGGGATCTGGGGAGGATTTGCTTTTTGCATGATCAGGAAAGTCCTCCTTGAGACACTCCAATCCCCTCTGTAAAGATCAGGTCTTTTCCCAGCCAGGCTTCCTCTGCACTTTGCACCTGCAGCTCTCTGGATGTGCCAAACCTGAGGTTGTGAAGGTGAAAAAATCCAGAGGATTCAGAAAGGAGAGCTCACAGGGTCACCAACCTCTCCTCAGCAGGAGGGTGAGCTGCCTGACTCCAGAGTTTCTGCCTCCATGGTTTCTAAAACCAGTAGGAGTGAGGGCGGAGTGAGATCATGGGATCCCAGACTGGTTTGGGATGGAAGGGACCTTAAAATTTACCCCATTTCACCCCCTGCCATGGGCAGGGACACCTTCCACTGTCCCTGGCTGCTCCCAGCCCTGTCCAACACAACCTTGGACATTTCCAGGGAAGAATTTCTTCCCAATACCCAATTTAAGCCAGACCAGATATAAAATTCTCCATCTGACCCAACTGGCTTGGGATAAACCTGAAGAAGGAGTGCAGGAAGGGCTGGCTCAGAGGTTCCCACCTCTGTCCTGGACAGGAATTGTTGGAGTGCCAAGCCCTCAGGTGGTGGCACTGCAGGGGTGGCACCGAGTGCTGGGGACATCCTTTGATTCAGGGCAGAGAGCTGCAGCTCCTGCAGCATCTGCAGAACTTGGTGCTGGGGGAAAGCCCCACTGCAGCCCAGCCCCAGGACTCTGAGGGACTCTTTGGGTCGTGCCCAAAACAAATAATTGAAATTGCACCAAAGAAAAATCAGCCATGGAGGGTGGGACGTGGATTTTTAATGCTTGGATCTGTCAGAGCACTCGAAGAAAACAACACAAAGTTGGTGTTTCATTGCTCTGCTTGACTCTTTCACCTCCACACTTTATTGATTCACCAGGACTTTCTAAATCAGTAAATAAAGATTTAAATGTTTATGTTTGCAGTACTTATGTCGATTAAGGAAAGGCTTCTTTTTAATATTGGCCTTTTCTTTCTCCTTCAGCTGGCAAGCAGCTCCCAGAAGCTTGTGCTGATTCTGATCAGATGCCTCAGACTTTCCACATAGGATGCCAAATTAACATCTCTGCCTGCAGAAACGGCTGGGGATAAACACATGTATATCTAGGAAAAACAAATGCTAAGGAAAGGATACACAGAGCTGTGTGTGCAATAAAAATGCCTCTCTCCTTCTCCATTAGAGCCCTGCCAAAATGTGAGGAGGGGAGCAGGAGGGGGGGAAATGGGAGGGGAAGGATGCAGATCTTCCCTCAGTGCCCAAATCTGAGTGCCCAGGGTGATGCCAAGGGGTTGGGAAAGGAGAAACTCTTATGTAGTGCAAGGGGAGGAGGAAAAAAAAATGGGATGGATAAAATGCATCTCCGTGAAGGCTGATACCACACTCCTGCTTTTCCAAGGTAATAAATAAGGAGAAAGCTCCTAGAGCAGTGGTTAAAGCAGAGAGAATTGGCAGACAGCATTCTCAACATCTGCTCCCTTTACAAACATATGTCTGTGAAACACAAGCACTGCACGGGGCTCTCTGAAGGTCCCTGCTCAGGGAAGGGAGCTGGGAATTCAGGGCAGGGTGGGATGGAGCCCACCCGGCCGTGCTGCACTCGCTTTTCCCTGGAAAAGGGATGGAAAAGCCTCCAGGAGTTTGCCTTGAGCTGCACCCAGGATTAGAGGTTGAACAGAAGTGAGCAAACGCTGCCTGGTGAAATCTGTTTGTTCCGCCTCGTGTGGCTTCTCCAACAGCCTTTAGTGCCTCTCTTGCCTGACACTTGCACTCTGCCACCCCCAAATCCTGACTCTGACACTCATTAAAGGTCCCTCTGAGCTGCCTTGTCCCCACTTTGCCACTGAGGCCCAAGCCAGACCCAGCAGGCTTGAGGATGAGAAGTGAGGAATTAGGAGTTTAGAGCTCTTCTCTTCCTCCTCCTCCTCCTCCCACGCTGGTTCTCCTGGCTCTCCAGGATGTGATAAGAGTGATGCACACTCGGGGAATGTCACTCATCCCAAGCTTGGCACCTGTCAAGGGAATGTGGAAGGCACCAAGGAGACCTTGATTCCCTCCTGCAGAGCAGCAGCACATGGGGAAGGAGACAAAACTCGGCTGCAGACCCATAGGGGCTTCACCACCTTTAATATCCTGCTGAAAGAAAAACTGAGTTTAGGGAAGGGCTCATCGCACTCTCCCAGAGCTTTCTCTGTCTTTAAACTCCGTCCTCAAAGCAGTCTGGGCCTGGTGACAGCTCCATTTGTGCCATTCCCCATCCCATAATGGCATCACAAATCCCAAAGGGTGTCCCTGTGTCGCTGTTGGGGTGGATGTGATATACAAAAGGACACACTACATTTCAGAAAGTTAAATTCCATTTATTACAACAGTACATTGTCTTTTATATACTCTACAAAGTTTACACTTTGTTCATTGGTCACAATAGATCAACATTGGTGTAAAACCATCCCCACCTCTGTTTTTCACAACACTTTTCTAAAAATACTTTTCCCAGCTGCAGGTTTCTTCTTGCTTATCTTCTTCTCTTCTTGGTCTCCCTACCAATGGCCTTGGTAAAATTCCTTTCAGAAGTAAACCTTATCAATTAACCCTCTCTGGCTCACAGACCAGCTGTAAGCCCCTTCCACATCCCTGGCACACTCCCTGCTCCTTGCTCAGGTGCTCCCCTGGCACTGCCAGTGCCTTGTCCCTGCCATGGCTCCATTTGTGCCATTCCCCATCCCACAATGGCATCACAAATCCCAAAGGATGTCCCTGGGACCCTCCCTGCTCCTTGCTCAGATGTTCTCCCTGGCACTGCCAGCTCCCTGTCCCTGCCATGGCACCGGGGCTGGGGTCACAGCTTGGTCACATGCAGATGAGGAGCTCACAGTGTCCATGTGGCACCGTCCTCTCATGGCTTCAAAGCCAGCCCTGCATCCCCTGCCCTTCCCTCTGGAGCAGCAGGGACAAATTCCAGAGCTGAGGTTGCCATCTGGGTCCTGTCCATCTCGAGCTGCAGCTGATGAAACGCGAGGGCTGGACTTGAATTTTCCAATATCTCATAAAAGTTTCACTGAACTCTCCACTCGGTGCTGTGCATTTAATAAAGGAGTTTTTTTGGCCGTGTTCTGTATTCACAGCAATGCTTGCATAGGCTCTGCTTCCAGTTACTCTGGATTTCTAGAGGCCATTCCCCAATTTCTGCTCGTGGAAGGAGGAGAAGATGGTCTGTCATTTTAATTGCCGTTTGAAATACCCATGAAGGAAAGTGGGTTTTCTGTCTGCCTGGGAAGCCGAGCTGCTGGCAGATGTTTCCAAAAGCCTCATAATAAATGCAAACAAAACCGAGTTTTTGCACTCAGAAATTTGCCAGGGGATGCAGGAGAAAGCAATAAAACCCTGATAGGTGATTCACAGGGCAGCCTCCCAGGAGACTGAAAAATATATATTTACCATCTGGTGCAATCAGACGCCTTCCAAAACCATCCAAGCCTTCCCATTTTCCTCAGAAAGATCTTCATGAGCAAGGGACAGAGGCATCCTTGGAGGCTGCCAGAGCAGGGCCAAATCAAGGACAAATTTGGAGGAATAAGTCTCTGTTTCCCCCTCCATATTCTGTTTCTAATTTCCACTAATCATCTACATGTTATTTTTAATTTCTCCTATGTGGGGATTCAGCCTGTCATGAGGAAAAGGGCTGCTCCTTTTCCTCAGGGAATGAGGGCTCAGTCTGGGCTGTGTTTTAGGGCACTCTGGTGGCCTTTTGCCTTTTTGGGGAGAAATCAGGTCAATCCCTTTTGGGCACAGCAAAGTTCATGGAACCCCAGAATAGTTTGGCCTGGGAGGGACCTTAAAGATCATCCAGTTCCATGGGCAGGGACACCTTCCCCTATCCCAGGTTGCTCCAAACCCCATCCAACTTGGCCCTGGGCACTTCCAGGGATCCAGGGGCAGCCACAGATTCTCTGGGCACACTTCAGAGAGAAAGATTTCTCCCCAGCATCCCATCCAACCCAAATCTCGGTCACTTTAAATCCTTTAAGGGTTCCTTTAGACCACCTGATCCTCAGGCGCTGCCATTTCCCTTCCTGCAGAACAGTGATAGCTTGAAAACAAAGGGAAATATTCCCTTTTCAAGAGGCAAAGCCATTTTTTGGGTGGCTCCTGGACACCTGGAGCTGTTGGGAGCAGGAAGATGAAGGTGGCCCTGGCAGCAGCAGCAGCAGCTGGGTGTGCAGGAGCAGATGTTCTGCAAAGGAATGTGTCAGGGCCATCCCAGGAGAACATCTGCTTTGAGCAGGGCTGGGATGATGCTGATTGGTGTGGACAGCACCTCCTGCTCTGCAGGAAAAGCTTCACTGCACCCAGGGCTGCTGGAGAGGAGCCAGGCTGGAGCAGGTGTGGGCAGAGCTGCCTCCCAGGATGTGGCTGAAGGAATGTTCCTGCCAAGAAGCTTTCAAGGAGCACATTGTCCCAACAGGGGTTAGTTTGGAGAAGGTTGCTCAGCTCAGAGTATCCCAGGAGTGACAGGGAGCTGTGGTTTCCAGGGCCACACTGGGTCTCCCTTTCCCCAGTGGTCACTTATATCCCATTCCCCAATTGTCCATTTTATCCCACTCCCCAACTGTCCATTATATTCCATTCCCTAATTATCCATTTTATCCCATTCTTCAATTGTCTGTTATATCCCACTCCCTAATTTTCCACTATATCCCACTCTCTAATTGTCCATTTTGTCCCACTCCCTAATTTTCCATTATATCCCACTGCCCAATTACCCTTTATATCCCACTCCCCAATTGTCCATTATATTCCATTCCCCAATTGTCCATTTTATCCCACTCCCTAATTTTCCACTATATCCCACTCTCCAATTGTCCATTTAATCCCACTGCCCAATTATCCTTTGTATCCCACTCCCCAACTGTCCATTTTATCCCATTCCTCAATTATCCATTTTATCCCATTCCCTAATTGTCCATTATATCCCACTCCCTAATTTTCCACTATATCCCACTCCCCAGTTGTCCATTTTATCCCACCCCAGGCCCACCAGCATCCCAAGTACCACAGCACCAGCTCTGTCTCCTGCTGAAAATCCCAGAGCACAGGACCCCACTGCCATGGCAGGACAGGTGAGGGGACCTGGTGACAAAAGCCAGGCTGAGGTGCCTCAGCTCCCTTCACACAGAGCCCCTGCCCTTTCCAAGCACCCAGACAGCATTCCTCATCCTCGTGGATGAAGGAGAAGGCTTTTCCAGAGGCCGTCTGCAGCCCAGATGCACTCAAGGGACAACTGGGCTCTTCTTTCCAGGAGCTCTTTTGATCTCGGACAGAGCTTTATTATTATTATTTCTTTTATTTTTTTTTAATTTCTTTTCAGCCTGCGTTGCCATCTCGAGGAGATGCACAAGACGTGGGACATTTGGTTATCATAAAGCCATGGTTTCAATTAGCTGGGCTCTTTTCAGTCCCCTGGCCTGCCTGTCACAGATGTCCTGATGGCATCTGGGGCACACGTTGGGAGCTGAAGAGGTTCCTGGGAGCCTCCTCTTCCCTTTCTGTGCTGTCCATGGAAAACATGCTGGTTTAATACAATCCAAATTAAAGTGTCACTCACTCAAAAACCTGATTCTTAAGGATGGAATTTTTGGAGGCAGAAGCCACAGGAGGGTCAGAGAAAATTGTGCTGTTTCGCTTTTTTTTTTTTCTCCTTCCTCCTTTTTCCTTTCTTTCCCCCTCACTATGGGTTGCACATCATAAAGGAGCTGGGAGATGCTGCAAGATGGCTCCAAGAATGCACAAAATGGGAGAAATTGTAGCTGGCTGTGCCATGCCCACATTCCCACGGGCAGTGTGGTGCCCAGGGATGGAATGCAGGATGCAGGAACACCAGGACACGCTCCAGGACATCCCCATGCAGGGTGCCCATCCCTGGAAAGCAGCTGGCTGCCTTTCTGCTGCCTGGAAAGGCTGATCTGGAACAGAGACTGGACAGAGCAAAAGGAATAAAATAGGGATTTATTGAAAGGAATAAAACAGGAGTTTATTGAAAGGATTCACCTTGGGCAGTGCAAGAGCCTGGCCAGGGCTGCACCCAAATCAAATCCGGGATGGATCCTGGTCACGAGTTTTACACTTTTATAAGTTTTGGTTATGAAGTCTCAGCCCCCTGCCTTGCCCCCTTTTCCTCACTGTTGTTTCTGATTTTTGGTTACAGGTTGTCCTTGATTCTCTGGCTAGAAAGGAATTGTTTTGTCACTACCCTGTGAAGAGAACTTACTGACCCCTAACATGAAGTTTCAGAGTTACACACTAAGCAGCAGAGATTCTGAAAAATAGAAAAGCTAAAACCCAAGGCATCATTCCACTGGGTATTACTTCTTGCAGAATCCACTTTCCCCCCACCCTGTATTTTCCTTGGCATCCAGGAATTCCCCTTTCCACTCCTCTCAGTTATCCAGCAGGCAGTTTCCTCTCCCTGTTCCCTGGAAGTGAGGACTGAGCTGCCACGAACCAACCTCCAGATGTTTCTCCTCTCCCTTCCCTTCTCCCACATTCTCCTCCACTGCAGGAATAAGCTCAAGAGCTGGAACTGAGCTCTTGGATCCCAGATCCTTCTGCTGCTGAGCCACAATGGAAGCAGAGCCTGCAGATTCCTGGAGCTGCACTTCCAGTGTTTCCCAGTCCCTTGGAGGAGGAGATGCGTGGCAGGAAGGAGGGTGGACGAGGAGAGGAGATCCTTGAATTTCTGGTAGGTTTGCAGCACCTACGTGATGCAACCACCATTCCACAGGCACATTTTTAGACTGTGAGTCAGGTTTCATGGAAGTTTTGCAATCATCCCAGGAGCACGGTGGATTTACAGCTGCTTCCCACCAGAACACAGGGAAGGAGGCTCCAGCTCTGTTAAGAAGAGCTGGAAATTATGCAGAGAGGGATTCTCACAACAAATTAAACTGGAAGGACAATTCTCCTGAAGTGGAAACTGCACATTGGTTTTTTTTCTCCCGTTCCCTCAATCAATAAACCCCAGACTCGAATTAGCATACAGAAGAAAATTGGAGATATCTGGATCCAGCCCTAGATTTAACTCCAGCCTGCTCTGAATGCAATTAGGGGTTCAATGCTCATTTTTAAGGCACTCAGCTATTTTGCTTGCAAGGAGGAAATGTCACCTCTGTCGAGTGACAATTCCAACAAACAAGAGCAGAAGCCCCAATGCAATGGGTGTGTGTGCTGTGTTTAATCACATCCACACACAGGATGTCCTGGGAATGTTTGCATAGCTGGAGAAATCCAAGGCTGTTTCTAGGAAATCATCTCCTCAAGGCACCAGCGATATAAAAAAGCTCCAAAGCTTTTCTGACGTGGACTGTGCTGAACCTGAAGGTTGGGTAAAAATGAAAAATTGGCCTTTAATGGCCTGGCGAAATCTGAAGTGACATCCAAGCTTTCCACAGCAGGAGAGGGAAACACCACATCCTTCAGAGGTGGGAGAGCAGAGGGATGACGTGTTTGGAGAAACATCCCCGAGCCTGGCTCCATTCCAGCACATTACTCGCAGCACAGGAATGCCTTCAACAGCTTTTGGAAAATGTATGTTGGAACCCTGAGCTCCATATGTCCCGTGTCACCGCCTTTGGGATGCATGGCCGGCATCCCAAAAGGCAGAGCAGGACTGGGAATGCATCTCCAGCCCTCTCCTGCCTCTTTGGGGTGTTTTATCCCGAAATTCCCAGTGCAATCCCAGATCTCTGCCTGTTAATGCCCAGGACTGCAGCGAGGCACGGATGGGAATCTGTGCCTGAGGAAAACCTGCAGTTCATCAACTCTGTCCTAATCCTGCTGCAACAGGGAATAATTCAGCAAGCAGGGGAAGCAATGCCAGTGGAACACCTGAAATGAAGGAACACAAACCCTGAAGGAGCTGTGGGAGCAGCACAGGGACAGGGTTGGGTTCCTGCAGCCTCAGCATCGGGAGCTCCTTGGGGAAAATCTCGGGGTGAGGGTCCAGATCCCCTTTTCCCTGCTGCTCAAACCTGTTAAATAACAACCCCTTGGCCTCTGTGGCTTCTGTGTTTCATTGCTCCCAGGTACTGGTGGGGTCAGCTCAGGCCAAGCAAGTGGTGCTGGTTAAGAGCTGGCAGCGTCCGAGCGGCCGGAGCGAGGGACACCAGAGCCAAGTCCTGGTGGGAATGTGTCTGTCTGGGTCAGGACGGGACCTGCTCACCCTGCCCTGCTCCAGGGGGCCTCAGCATGGACTTACTCCTCTTCTCTTCTCTTCTCTTCTCTTCTCTTCTCTTCTCTTCTCTTCTCTTCTCTTCTCTTCTCTTCTCTTCTCTTCTCTTCTCTTCTCTTCTCTTCTCTTCTCTTCTCTTCTCTTCTCTTCTCTTCTCTTCTCTCCTCTCCTCTCCTCTCCTCTCCTCTCCTCTCCTCTCCTCTCCTCTCCTCTCCTCTCCTCTCCTTTCTCCTCTCCTTTCTCCTCTTTCTCTGTGCTGAGGTTCCCTGGAGTGCTGGGAGTGTCCAGAGCCAGCAAAACAACCAGGTTTGTGTCTCTTCCAAATCCATGCCATGGGATGGATCTCTTCTGGATCTGTTCTGGGGAGAGGGGTCCCTCACCAGCCAGCCAGGTTTTCATCCCAAATCCTGGGGAGAATTTGGAGCTGGGAGATTTGGATTCCGTGATCTCAGATGTCTTTTCCAACATTGATAATTCTATAATGTCGCTTCCTGTTATTAAACAAGAGCCTCATGTTGAGAAATCCCGGATAAAGTCAAGGAGATGCTTATCCAGGCAGTGAGATAAAAGTCCCTTCCACACTTACAATTCCTGGAGTTATCTGGGGCTGCTGCAGAGCTCGAAACAACTTCAAATAGATGGAATTACAGTCGCCTTTATGAGTATTTTTCTGTTTCTTCACTGCAGAAATAAATCCCTTTGTTCTGTCAGATAAAAATGTGCCAGAAGAGACAGTCCTTAATACAAACTCGATGGATGATTATTCCTTAAAATAAACGTAAAAAAAGAGACGTTAGAAAAATAAAATGGATTTTCTAAGGATAAATCTGAACCTCGTGCATTTCAGGTGGCAGCTGGGGGTCGTGGCCCTTTAGGGCACAGTCTGTGTTGGGGTGGCCAGTTCAGTGGGAATGGGGTGGGATTGCTGACCCTCAGCACTGGATTTGGGCTCTGATTTCCCAACCAAGGGTGGATTAATCCTGCCCCAGTGCCCAGAGCACAGAGCTGGGAGTAGGTCGGGCTGTCTGCAGGAGCCTTTTGGCTGACGTGGCCAGAGGTCAGAGGTTGTGACATTAAAGCTGCCAGGAATTCTCCATCAGGGACTTCTTTTAGTTCTTTCTTTATTTCTCAGCCCAAAGTAAAAATTCTGGCGGAAAATTTTGTCCTCTGCCTTTGCTCCCTCTCTCCTTTGTCATCCTTTATTTTTTTCTGCAACAAAGAGCTGTTTCCACCAGGAAAAGGACAACGGAAAAATTATGGTGAGAGAAAAGTAAAGCAAATTTGGTTTCTCCTCAATGCCATGTTGGATCTGTGGCAGCAATTAAAGTGGCAATTCCCAAGGACCCTGTGGCATTACTTTCCAAGGAATTTAAGTGTCAAATTCCCACAAATTCCTGAGAAAAAGCACGGCCCAGGTGCCTGTGGAACAAGAAGTAACCCTGAGCTTTTCCCAGCTCTCCTGCCTTTCATGTCAGCTCAAGGGTTAAGGGACTCTTTAACTTCTCTCAGCCGGATTGAGCCTCAATTTTCCATTTCATCTCCATCCCCAGAACTCCTATTGATGGCAATATCCTGTTCAGGGCTTTTCCTTCCTTTTGATGTTTGATTTTCTCCTGCTGGCTGCGTGCTTGTACACAGAGGCTGATCAGAGGAGCTGACATTTATTTGAACAAGGGACGAGAGGCACTGGGGATGTTTTGTCTCGCCCAAAGACAGGAGAGGAGGGAGCAGTCACCAGCCTGCAGCCTGGCCCAGCTGGAATTGCAGGGAAGGGATCCTGCCTGGGCTGCAGAGGGCTGGGGGAAGCCAGGCTGAGGTGTGGGAGGGATGCCAGCCACGTTCCCATCCCGTGGTCATCGCTGGGCACTGCACACACTGTGGCCAGCTGGGGCTGCTCCCGTGGCAGGGCGGTGGCAGCTGCAGACTGCCACGTTTCTTGGCCGCCTCCCCAAATCCTCCTTCCCTAAAAAAAAAAAAAAAAAAAAACACCAGGATGGGCACTCCACGTCCAGCTCGCAGCTGCTTCTGCTCCAAACCTTGTTTTGATGCCCCTTGGATGAGGATGAGAAGTTGGATTTGCTACGTGCCCTTCCTACAGATCGTTCCTGGGTAATTAATGTCCCTTTCCCCCATATCCCCGTGGCCATAAAAATACCTCACAAAATCAGTATTGGTGTTGGAGCACCTGAACGCCATGAGCTGCATCCAGGCAGAAAAAAATTGGCCGTGAAAATCTTCCCTAAATTTTTTCATAGCTCCTGATACAACCGTGGCCAGCTCCAGGGTTCGGAATTCAAAATCTGTGTCCAGATTTCCTTTGGCAGCCGCTTCTCCAACTTAGGATGGGCTGACACAAGTGGGGAATGAAGGCATGGATTGAAGTCTGAGACAATTTGGCCTCTGCTCAGAATCCACAAGTTCAAGCCTTGTCTTTGCAAATAATTCCTGCTGCCGAGGCTGCTTGGACTCCTCTCCTCCGAGGAAGGGTCAGTGGCTGGGGAAGGGCAGCTCCAGGAGCTCCTGCACCCACTGGGTGCTGGATTTATTGCTGGAGGAGCTGGGCCCACCTTCCCTGAGCTCAGAGTGATTGAACAACCAGAAACTGCTCTGCTTTTTGGGAATAACTCCGACCACAGAGAGCACCGTGGTTTTTCCGTGCCCTTCACCTCACCAGGAAAAAATGCAAACCCCACCAAGAACAACTGAGGTCTGCACTTTTCCCGAGCCCCAGAGCATTTTGCCCAGTGGCTGGAATGTTTCTGATGTGGCATTTCCAACCGTGCTGTTGGGCTGGGAGCTGCAGGAGCACGGCTCAGGAGCAGGGATGGTGGCACTGGGCAGGATTTATCCGTGAGGGAATTCCCCATCCAGTGCTTCACAAATGGGAAATCACCCATGGGACAGGAGTAGGGGGACACAACCACAGCCCTGGAGGGCAGATCTGTCACCTTCGGGCAGCCACTGCTTGGTTTTATAAATTTTTAATAATTTTTTATAAATTATCAGGCTCGTCACTCAATCCTAAACCTTTTCCTTGCTAAGCTCACACCCTACAATCAATAAGTCAGCGCATCTACAAGGATTTGGGATTCCTCAGTGGGAAATAGGGCAGATAAATAATAATTAGATCACTTTGAAACCAGTTACTTCTCTCTCTTGATCAGCACAGAACACTCTGTCTGACACAGCAGACATGAAGGAAAAGATGATGATGATAATGATAATGATAATAATATTAATAACAATTGGTAAAATAATAAATTGCTATGCAAATCTGCCAGCCAGCAGGAAAGCATTTCCCTGGCCTCTCTCCATATTATAGGGTTTAATTAATACAATCTATGGACAAACATGTATTTTATTTCCAGAATGGGAGTTGTAATTTCCTGAGGCTTGGAAACCCAGATGGTTTTGAGTTTAGAATATATCAGGATTTGTTTTTAAAGAGTATTTCAGTAAAGGTTGGACGGAGAGAGGGGAGTGGGGTGTCTTTTATTTAGTTCAAAGTTTAATTTGTGTGCCTTCAGCTGAAGTTCAGAGCTTCCAATGGGAGCAGGAATAGGGAAGGGCTCAAATATGCAGACAGCCACAGGACAATAGCTGTGGGAAGCCTTGTCTGCCTTTGAAATGAGTTGTCATCCAAGGGACTGGGATGGTCCCGGGCTAGGAGAAGCCCGGGATGCTGACAGGGAAAGGGAGAGGGAATCGTGGCCTTGCAAAGCCAGACACAGCTCCCAAAATAACCCTGGCTTTGTGGCACCAGCACAGTGCTGTGGCACTGGGAGGGTCCCCAGGCTGCCTTTGAATGATACCCTTGGGATGAAAGTTAGAGGGTGCCTGGGGTTACTCATCCCCAGGCAGAATAAAGATCCATTTCTTCTTTTGCCTTCTTTTTCCCTTGCAAGGGCTGGAATTGTGACTCACATCTAAAGCACATTAAAGCCTTCCCTGTGGATGGAGGAATCATTAAGGGCTTGAAGACATCTCAGGCACACGAGTCAGCACACACTGAGTCATTCCATGCTCCTGAGCTCTGGATGAAAACCACTTTGCTGCCTCCCTGCCCCTCTTTCCCAGCCATTTTTGGGAAACTTGGGATTCTCATTAAGGCTTTGTAGTCCCACCACCTCCACAGAGCTCAGGAGCTTTATTCCAGATGTGCAGTGCCAGCCTCTTCCTGCTGCTGCTTCCACTCTCGTGGGATGAAGAATTTCTCAAAAAGAAGAGTCACGAAGGCCAACTGAACAGAGGAATTGAAAAAGCACAGAATTCCTCATTGTTCCTCTTATCCTGGCATTTTTAGTGCCAATGGTCAGGAGAGCAATTGTAAGTCAGCTCTTCTACCAGGACCAAAAAACCTCAGATTTTCTCCTTCTAACCCTTGTAGGAATTAATATAAATTTAATTCCATCTCAATTAGTGTCTTAATTTATTTCCCTTTGTTTAGTTCATCAGATCAGAGAGTCACCATTCAAAAAAATTCCTTTTTGCAGTGCTGAGCAGCCCCCAGCAGCCCCTGCCTGGCTGAATCAGGCTCTTCTTCAGGAGAATCGATTGTGGCAGAAACAATTTTGTACCCAAACACTCCAGACCCTGCTTTTCTCTACAGCTGCTCACATGCCACTGTTTGTTCTTCGTGGAGCCCAAAGATTTTCAGCCAGATTAACCCTGGAGATGGATGGTGTGGTTGAGAGGCCAATAATTGTGGAGTTTGTAACCAAAGCAAGAGCTGAGAGCTGCAGAACCACTCACCAGGATTGTCAGGGGATGGAAAATGCAGCCTCAACTCGGGCTCTGCTCAACAACTTTAAATAATGGGGCAATTAAGTGACTTGATTTCTCAATCACAGTGAGCATCAGCGAGAGTTGCACTGGAGATGTGGCCTCCAAGTGTCCCCAAATCAGCCAAAATTATTGGGATCCTGATGCTTTTCCACAGGCAGAGCAAATTGCTCTTAGGCTGAGCCTAAAAAATGTGTCCTGCCAGCAGCAGTTCAAGGCCAGGCTGCAAACTGGGTTTATCCTTAGGGTGGCTGGGACTGGGATAAGCTGAGCTCCAAGTGGAGAGGCTCAGCTGCCACACGGAGTCCCCTGGGACAGCATTTCCCTTCCGAGGGTTTGGTGGATGCTGGGCAAGAAATTCCACAGGCAGCTGGAAGTTCTGGGCTCGGGGAGTTTTAAGCTGCACAAATGGTCTGGAAGTCAGCAGGGTCTTGTCTGTGGGAACAGCAACTCCCCAGCCTGCAAAAGTCATGAGATGGCTCCAAATATCCCATTTAACATCAGTGTTGTCCCACCTTAAAAAGCTTCCAACTCTTCTGTGATTCCACGATTCAATCCCACCTCAGTGCTCCCCTCTCCCCCCAGGAACTGAGCCCAGAAGGGTTTCATTAACAAACAGCAGAATTCTCCTCAGTTCTGCAAAATTCAAGAGCTGTCAGTTCCCAGCACTGGGAAAGCATCAAGCTTCCCATGGCTCTTTGTTGTAGGATCTTTGGAGAGCTAATGGCCATTCATGAACTCCCAGTGTTGCAACACGATCCTTTTTTTTTTTTTTTTTTTTTTTTTTTTTCAGGATGATTTAAGAAAAAGAGGAAAAGAAAAGAAGAAGAAAGGCTTTTAGCAGAGACATTTCAACAATTCCTATAATGGCTACAGAAGCAGGACCAAAATCAAACTAGCTGTAATTAGACTTTAAACTAAAAATCCCCCACATGTGGAATGATTTCCATGGGGACTTCTGGGGACACTTGGCTGGCACAATTCTTCTGAGTGTGTCCTTCAGGAGAGAGCAAATTCCTTCCCCTCCTGGATGCTGGGTTTTCCTCCTCCCTGAGGAGCTTCCATCCTCAGTGATGGCTTTTGCAGGGGCTGGAGCTGAGCAACCTGAGTGGGGATGGCTGAAAAAAGTTAAAAAAAAAATCAGAAAAAAATAATCTGAAAAAATAATCTGAAAAAAATAATCTGAAAAAAAGAAATCTGAAAAAAAACCCAGATTTTAAATTTTTGTTTTAAATTAAACACATTTTGTGTGTGCTGGTGGGAGTGGTGGTAATTGGAAGCTCAAGGTAGCAGAGCTGTGAGGTTTTTGTCACCTTCATGTTCCCACACCTGGCTGGGGCTGAGGGATCTGAAGAACATCTCATTTTTCCTGGGAATGCCACCTCAGGAATGAGTACAACACGAGTCCTCCCAGCAGCTGTGCCAAAATTGAGGATTTCCCACCACACAGGTGAGGCCAGGGCTGACCAATCTTTCCTGCAGAGGCAGCAGCAGCAGCAGGAGAGGTGACAATTCCACTTGTCCCCATGGAAATGGATTCTGGAGCCAGGTCAGGACCTGTGCTGGGGCTGTTCTGCCTCCAGCAGCTCTGGGTGATTCCTATTCTGCCCAGCACTGCTGTTTAATCTTGATTTATGGAGGAAACATATGGAATGGATTGAAAAAGATATTGCTGTACTGCATGCATCTCCTCTGTCCCTTTCCTTGGAGCAGGAATATGAAACATCTGGGATGTTTTAGCACAGCCTGAGGGGCTGGGCCCAGCTCTCACCCCATGGCCACTGCTCTGTCCACCCTGCAGGTCCCTGGGGAGTGTTTGGCTGGGATCAGGGAATGGGATCTGCCTTCCCAAGAACAGGGAGGATGGAGGGAGTCATGTCCAAACCTCCCCAAGGCTCTCAGCTGCCAGGGCTGGCTGAGCAAAGCTCACAGGTCACAGGATCCTGGGTTGGTTTGGGTTGGAAGGGACCTTAAAGCTCCTCTTGTTCCAAATCCCCACCAGGAGCAGAGACACTTCCATTGGAAGCTCCTTCCATCCCAGGTTAGATGGTGTCAAGGCCTCCAGTGATACCCACTTTCCTGCAAGCCTGCCTTCAATCAGTGCAATTTTCTGTTAAAAACAGCCAAACTGATTTTTTGTTGTTGTGCAGCGACAAAACCCCCCTGTCAGTTCACCCTGTCCAAACACCCTGGTGGAATGAGACAGGATTTCAGTGCTGGGGAAGGTTTGGCTCTAGCCAGCATGGAGCTGGAGGTTCCCTGGGGTTATCAGCACCTCCACCGTGCCCTGGGAGGGGGCAGGAAATTGTTGGGTGCCCCGTGCCCAGCCCAGCCACGGGGAATTCACAGCTCCTGCAGCTGCCACCCAGAGCCAGCGGGCTCTGACTTGTCCCTCACATCATCCAGGCTGCTGGAGGAGATCAGGAGCCAAGAGCTGGATCCACCCTTCCTCCATCCTCCTGTCAGAGGGAGAGGAGAGCAGAGGCAGGGTCAGATGAGGACACTGAGATTTCCAAACACACCGAGAGCTGCAGCAGCTTCTCTGGGTCTCATCCCTGCCTTGGCCCTCAGCAGCTGCTGGGACAAACATTGCTGGCCCAAAGACCTTGGGTTTTGTTCTTCAGGATTTTTTTGTGAATCAGGGCTCAGCAGCACCGACTCAGCTCCTCAGGAACATCTCACAGGACCAGAGGCTTCTCTGAGCTGCAGAAGATGGAGAAAATCCACATTCCCCAGCAGCTGGGGTGGGGAAAAAGCCTCCCTGGCCATGGGGACACCAAACCTCCTCCAGTCCCTCCCAGCAAGGTGCAGAGCTCAGCTCTGTCCCCATTCCAGCCCAGATTTATGACCAAGTCTCCATTCCTTGAGCTCACCCACCAGATCTTATGTCAACTGCACATTCCTCCAGTGCCTGCTGTGTTTATTCAGTCCAGCCACTCGTTTATTCTCCTGAAATATCTGTTTCAATCTGAGGCAAGTTCATTGCAGGTTCCTATTCCCCCACTGCTGAGCTTTAGGATAAAAAGCCCCACTGGGCAGCTGAGTAAATGACACCAATAAAGAGCTGTGGAACAGCTGAGGGAGATGGAGCAGAACTGAGCTAAAGATGCTGTGATTGATGTATTTGTTGGGCTTGCTCTGGGCTGGACCCTCTGTCTCTGCTTTCCCGTGGCTTGAACCAAGTGTCAGTCTGGGTATGGTGAAAAAAAACCCGACATTTCTCAATTGTAGCTGGGATTGCTGCTGGGAAAAGTGACTCGTTTACATCTGAGGGCTCAGCATGAGCTGCAAGACCCCTGGGATATTCCAAATGGAAAACATGTCTGTGCTGCCTCCCAAAAGGAGGAAGAACAAAGTGCCAAGGCTGAAAGCACAGGCTGTTTCACGGGACCCAGAAGGTTCCTCTGTGTGTGATTGATTCTCCTGCTCAGGCATTTCTCGATGTTTTTCTGGCTTTTAAGTTAAGGGAGAAAAAAGAGCCCAGGCTCAGCGTTGTAGAAGGATTTTCAGTCAGCTTCGTGGGGCTGCCTGAGAGGTAAAACCCTGTGGTCCATGTGCAGCAGCAAAAGGATGGCAAAACAACCACAGAGCCTCCTGAAGGTTTTGGGAGAGGTTTGGATTCCTCCTTTGAGCTTCCATGAGGCCCTTTATTAGAGCTCTGAGGGTGTGGATGTGTGTTCTTTTGGGGTCTGAGCCAGCTGAGCTCAGTGGGAGTCCTTTGAAAGTCCTCTCCTCTGCCCTGAGCTCAGACTGGGAATATTCCTGGGGCAGGATTTACTTGGAGGAATGTTCTGTGCAAGGAGCAGCTTTTCAGGGCCTGTTGATAGAAAGCCATTACTGAAGTCATAAATAAGAGCACTGGCACTGGCAGGGGTGAATGAAGTGAGGAGTGCATTAGGAGCAGGGGTCATGCAAAGCCAAAAGCCAGGCAAGAAAAGCTTTTAACTCCCAGAGAACTCTCACATGCTCTCAGTCCTCCCAGAATTGTGATTTACATCGCCTGGGCAGGCTGCTCGCAGTGTGATGTGGCAGGGGGAGCAGAGGCTGTGTAAGCACTGCACTGATGGAGTTTGGAGGTTGTTTTTGGGTTTTTTTTTGTACAGAGGGGTAAATATTGAAGTGCTGGAGCAGTCAGGGATGTCCCCATTTGATTGTGGTGGCAGCACCTTGGGGACAGGGCCCTTGTCCTGAGCTGGGCTCCTCAGCTGCTCCTGCTGTTCGAGTGCTCTCCTGGCCTTCCCCTCACATCAGCCGTGCCAAACCTTGAGTGGAACCATCTGATAAAAGCTGGAATTGTATCAAAGATGGGATTTGAGCACAGTAATTCGGGCCTCAGCTGCAGGCCAGAACCACCATCTGCTCAACGTGTCCCAGCCTGGGCCTGGGTGAGAGCCGTGCTCAGCATCCCTGAGCACCCCAAAAAAGCCCCAAATCCTCATTTTCCAACTCTGGAGAAAGATTCTGGGGTTTTATGGACGTCAGGAAGAGGAGAAGGAGCTCCCATGTTGCTCAGCAGGCCAGAACCACCATCTGCTCAACGTGTCCCAGCCTGGGCCTGGGTGAGAGCCGTGCTCAGCATCCCTGAGCACCCCAAAAAAGCCCCAAATCCTCATTTTCCCAACTCTGGAGAAAGATTCTGGGGTTTTATGGATGTCAGGAAGAGGAGAAGGAGCTCCCATGCTGCTCAGCAGGCCAGAACCACCATCTGCTCAATGTGCCCCAGCCTGGGCCTGGGTGAGAGCCATTCTCAGCATCCCTGAGCGCCCCAAAAAAGCCCAAAATCCTCATTTTCCAACTCTGGAGAAAGATTCTGGGGTTTTATGGATGTCAGGAAGAGAAGAAGGAGCTCCTATGTTGCTCGGCAGGCCAGAACCACCATCTGCTCAACGTGCCCCAGCCTGGGCCTGGGTGAAAGCCATTCTCAGCATCCCTGAGCGCCCCAAAAAAGCCCAAAATCCTCATTTTCCAACTCTGGAGAAAGATTCTGGGGTTTTATGGATGTCAGGAAGAGGAGAAGGAGCTCCCATGCTGCTCAGCAGGCCAGAACCACCATCTGCTCAACGTGCCCCAGACTGGTCCTGGGTGAGAGCCATTCTCAGCATCCCTGAGCGCCCCAAAAAAGCCCAAAATCCTCATTTTCCCAACTCTGGAGAAAGATTCTGGGGTTTTATAGATGTCAGGAAGAGGAGAAGGAGCTCCCATGTTGCTCAGCTCGTGGGAGTTACAGAACATGGTCAGGGGCACCAGGGGGATCAGTTTTTAGGGAGAATTAGGGCTTGGCTGTCCAGAGTGATTCAGGGAGGAGGAGTGGGCAGAAAATCAGCCTGGAAGGACTCCAAGGGTGTGAGCACAGAGAACTGAGGGGAAAATGTGGAATTGGACTTGCAGGTGTGACTGGGAGCACAGGAAACACGGGGAAAGTGCAGCACAAAGTGAGCAAGATCAGCCTCTGGCCCAGTCTCATATGGTTGCCATGAAAAGCCAGAAAATAGAGATTTTTAATTTAGCTGACTGCTTCGTTTATTTTGTTGGAGTGTCATTAAACATCATCACTTTTTTCCAGCTGGTTTTAGATCTTCCAGAACAATCATACAGGGTTGGTTGTTTTTTTGTACACCAGCCCTGTGCGCAGCACCATGAATTGTGCAGTTTTAGGAGTAGAAATAAATATAGATATTAAACCAGAGGATATGGAAAAATTACTGGATTTTCCACAAGAAATTGGCAAGAAGGCAGGACCAGTACTCTAAGAGAGTTTAGTCTCCAACATGTGTGATTGTGGAATCTCATCTATTTTTCATCTTTGACTGCCCAAATCTCTGCTGGCATAAAAAAGAACTCTGTGAGAACAGCTACACTTTATCTTAGCCCAGAGTTATTCCTTTAAAACCTCGGCATATTCTTACGTCATGCCCTGGGAAGCTGTCACTAATTAGGGACAGATGAATCAATCCAGATAAAATTAAATCCTGCTTCAACTTTTGCCCCAGTTTCTCCTTTCCTGCCGCCCACAGGAGCCTGCAGTGCCTGACTTGTTCTCACGTCTTTGGTTGTGTTTTGGTGCCTGCAACTCTTTGGCAATACAAGGATGGGATGGGGTTTTTTTTGTCCTATCTAAAAGAAAAGCTGTGCTTGTTTCAGCAAAGCAACTTCAGACTCAACAAAGCCTCAAGGAGAAGTGAATTGAAACCAAAGCTTTACTTTGCTGCAAAAATATAATTTAAAAAAAAAAAATCAATTTGCATTAATCAAAAACCTCTTAAGAGATTTCCAACGTGGTTTTTCCAGACTCAAGGAGCTTTGGAGGCAGTGGATTCCCACTGGCTGGGTCAGAGTCTCTGCTGGCATCCTTTTGAGGTGTCTAATCCAACAGATCTCCCACTGATATCCACCCAAGCTCCCCTCTTGGAGGTTCCTTCATCAAACCCCATCACCTGCAGTCCAAGGAGCGTGTGCCTGTGGAATGACATCCAAGGGAAAGCTTGGCATGTCAGCAGAAGGACATTTAGAGCTGATTTATACTCGGGTGTGTGAGTGGAAAATCAGCTTTGCAGTGTTGGGATGGACACCAGCAGCTTTTCCCTCAGCCAGGCTGATCCCCCAGTGATAAAATAAAATAAAATAATAAAATTCATTTATCACCATGCTCCCATTCTCCTTGGGAACAAGCTGAGAGGAATTCTGCATTCCACAAAATTTCCTCTCCCACTTCTGGACTCAGTGAAGGCTCCAGTTGCTTCCCTGAGCAGGATTTGCACAAATCCCTCCATCAAATATCCACAGAGATGTTCCCTTTGTGAGGAGGTTGAGGAGTTCTCCTGAACAGCCAGCACAGGTGACAGTCCCATGGCAAATCCCTTTTACAACCTGGTTCCCAACACCTTCATTTTTTAATGGGGAAAACTTGATATTTTTCCCAGAAAACATATGTAAATCTCATTTCTGTTGTGGGTTTTTTTTTTTGCTGAAATGTTTCTTTTGCTGTGTCATCCCCCTCAGAGTGTTGGGACAGAGAGGTGGAGAGAGGGGTTCAGGAGAAGAACTTTTCTCTGTGTCCTGATGTTCATGTGAGCCAATGCTCGTGTGATGTGCACAACCAGGATGACTCCAACAATCAAAAAAAAACTGAGATATTTCCTGCCCAGGTGTCATCCCTGCCCCTGCTTAGTGGGACAGCACCTTGGGGTGGCACTCTGGTCTTTTTTGGGGGTCATTTTCCATTAAAATTTCCAGCTGGGAAAGACATTAAATCCCCAATTTCCACCACTCCTGCCGCTGGGCAGAGGATCTGTTGGAGATGTGCAGGAGTGAGGGATGGTTGAGGGAACTTTCTGCCTCTCGTCTTGTTTGGGTTCTGATTTTAGTGCTGGACCTCTCCCTCCTCTCCAAACGGGCTCTGCTTTTCGTAGGGAAAGTAAAAGGCTTCAGCCACCACGAGCTCCAGCCAAATCTCCAAACAAATCTGTTTGAAGGTTCCTGCTCTGGGAGTGATTAATGCAAGGTGGAGGAGGGGAGAGAGAGAGAAAGAAAAAGGCGAAAATCAAGATAAGAAAACCCTTCTTGCAGGGATATTGCAATTATTCCAGGTTTAATTTATGAACTCTCTGGCCTCTTTGTGGTGTGTTCTGCAGTGAACAGCGAGCCTTCAACCAGGCCAGGAGAAACCGGAGCTTGGGTCAGGCTGTCCCAAATGTTTTCATTCTTGTGATGGCCTCAAAGACCAGCAGAAAATACCCAGTCCCCAGGCACAGGGCTGCAGCCAAAAGGGAACAAGACACAACTCCATGGGCCCAAGGCAACCAGGGATTAAAATCCATCCTGAGGATGAGTCCAGCAAGGGATCTGGATATGAATTAAATCAATTAAAGTGTTTTCAAAACACTCTCCACAAAATAGCTTGGCTTCCTCGTTGGTGAGTCAAGTGAAGAGCACCAGGAGCACGTGGCCACCACAACAGCATTTAATTCATTTTTCTGCATGGAAAGCCTTCCACAAAAAGCAGAGCAGCTCTGGGATGTGCAGGCTCCATCCCTGCTGGGGCAGGGAACAGCTTTTCCATGGCTGGAGGGAAGGAATCCAAGCTCCAGTTCCAGCCCTGACACTGCAGGAGAGGCCACAGCTCCTGAACCTGCCCTTCCCCTGCTCTGTCAGGGATTGGGGATGGCACCAGGGATTGGGAATGCCACCAGGGATTGGGGATGGCACCAGGGATTGGGGATGGCACCAGGGATTGGGAATGGAACCAGGGATTGGGAATGGCACCAGGGATTGGGAATGGCACCAGGGATGTGGGAATGGCACCAGGGATTGGGGATGGCACCAGGGATTGGAAATGGCACCAGGGATTGGGAATGGAACCAGGGATTGGGAATGGCACCAGGGATGTGGGAATGGCACCAGGGATGTGGGAATGGCACCAGGGATTGGGGATGGCACCAGGGATTGGAAATGGCACCAGGGATGTGGGAATGGCAGCAGAGATTGGGAATGGCACCAGGGATTGGGAATGACACCAGGGATGTGAGAATGGCACCAGGGATGTGGGAATGGCACCAGGGATGTGGGAATGGCACCAGGGATTGGGGATGGCACCAGGGATTGGAAATGGCACCAGGGATTGGGAATGGCAGCAGAGATTGGGAATGGCACCAGGGATTGGGAATGGCAGCAGAGATTGGGAATGGCAGCAGAGATTGGGAATCAACACCAGGGATGTGGGAATTGTGTCCCAGCCGCTGGTAAAGCCATTGGAGGGGACAGTTCAGTGCTGGGGCAGCTGTTCCAGCTGTTCCAGCCTCCTGTCTCAGATGGTCCTCATGGAGAACTCAGATTTTCCATCCATCCCTCCAAGCTCTGGTCCCTGTTTTGTGGTCTCTCCCTGCTCTGAGCCCGATGTCAAACCTCTGTTTTACAGAATATTGGGAAAAGCTCCAGCCAGGTTTTCTCCCTGGGTAATTTTCTTGGTTGGGAAGGATTTTGCTGCCGTGAGTTTTGTCACCAAATCCTGGCATGCTGTGGTGATGCCATGGGCAGGAAGCCGATTGTTGCCAGCCAGGGACAGGGGATGCAGGGATGATCATCCTGTGCTCACCCAGCCTGGCACATTCCAGGGCTCACGAGCAGAGCCTTGAAGGTGGTTTTTGTCAGGATCCTTGCAGAGAAAGCCAGGCTCCTGAAGAGAGAGGCTTTGGAGCCATCCCTACCACCCAGGGAGAATCTGTATGGAAAATGAATAATTTCTTTTTCTTCCATCACTCTCAAAGTGCTGGCAGCCCACAGGGTGGTCCAGAGAGACGGGAACACACAGGGTTAAAAGCAGCCTTGGCTCCACTAAAACTGATTGCAAAACCCCTTTTGGCTCGAGTGAAGCAATTTCCCCACCACCCTCACCAGTTCTGCCTTCCCAGAAAGGTGAAGGACACGCTGGGGAGTTGCAGCCAGAGCCGTGCAAGGAATGCAGATGGTTTATTAGGAATCTGCTCCTGCAGCAGCCCCGGTCCTCCTGCAGCCCTGCCTTGCAGCTTTTTGTTCTCGAGAATCCTCTGGGGAGCTCATTTAAAAAGCAGGAATGCTCACCAGAAATTCTGTGAGCTGGGAAGTGGGAGGAAAAAACAGGAGAGACCTTTGAGGAAGGCACAGACCCATGGAGTCAGGGCACAGGGATTGTTTGCTGCAGCAAAGCCAGGATCTCACCTCTGGATTTGCTGCTGGCTCTGCCCCAACACTCTCCAGAGAACTCCAGTTGTCCTATTTTTGGTTTAGGCTGCAGGCTCTCCCTGCAAACCTGGGCTCAATTATTTGGGTCCAGCAGGCTGGAAGTTGACCTGCAGGTGCAAAGAAAAATGTTAATAAACCAATTGTGTCTCTGCAGCAGAGAAACAGAAACAAAATTTGGCTGCAGAAAAAACTTGCAGAGCAGAGGTGTTTGCAGAAGCACTGGGAGTAATGTGAGTGATTAAGAAATTAGAGATGTCTTGGCTGAGACAACTTAGAAATAAATGCATAAATTAATGGGAGTTTGATGAGGAGGTTTTAATCATTTTTACAGAGAACTGTGCACAGACAGCAGCTCCTTTTCCTGACTGGGAAAAAACTGTGTTAGTTCTGATGTTAAGATGCCACTGAAGGAGAATCAGGGTGTGAGGGGAAGTGAACACATTCATTCAGGATGAATAAACCCCTTGTGGTAAGCAGATTTCTCTAATCCTCCTCTCTTGTGGTGTAACTCCTCTGATGGTATCAGATCTTTGCTAGAACCAGCGATTTTTCCTACCAATTACCCACCAGTTCCAGCCCATCTCCCTCTGAAATAACAGGCAGGGCATTCATGTCAGATGATTGGGAATTTATTGCTGAGATGATCACTGCAGCCACGGTGATGGATGGGCTCAGAAGGATTTTAGGGCATTATTTCCCCACGCTCCTTTTTGTGCCTGTGGCTGCAGACCAGCTCCTCCACGGCCTTTTGGGGAGTTATTTTCTGCACGAGGATGGACATTTTTCACCAGGTTTTATTCCTCCTTGCTCAGAAAACAAGAGAAGGACAATTAAATCCATCACAGGGAGCTTTGGATGGGGTTTGTTGTACTTGGCACCCTGTCAGCAGTGGGGCCTGTGATGGAAAAGGTGCACATTTAAGGGGTTTTAATCATTGCTGAAGAGCCATGCAGGGTATTAAAAATGAGCTGCTCTGCTTCTGAAGCTGCTGAGGAAATGCAGTTTGAAGATGGGCTCCCTGCTGCTGCTCAGCTCCAAGATTTGGGTCCTTTCCTTTCCTTTCCTTTCCTTTCCTTTCCTTTCCTTTCCTTTCCTTTCCTTTCCTTTCCTTTCCTTTCCTTTCCTTTCCTTTCCTTTCCTTTCCTTTCCTTTCCTTTCCTTTCCTTTCCTTTCCTTTCCTTTCCTTTCCTTTCCTTTCCTTTCCTTTCCTTTCCTTTCCTTTCCTTTCCTTTCCTTTCCTTTCCTTTCCTTTCCTTTCCTTTCCTTTCCTTTCCTTTCCTTTCCTTTCCTTTCCTTTCCTTTCCTTTCCTTTCCTTTCCTTTCCTTTCCTTTCCTTTCCTCTCCTTTCCTTTCCTTTCCTCTCCTTTCCTAGAAATGAGCTCCATGGTTTTATCTAGAGCTGTTCAATGGCCAAGGTGGATCAAAGGGGAAAATTTCCAGCCCAATGAATTTGGCTGGTGGTAAAACAAGTTGGTGTCCATGAGCTGGTCCAGCTCATGGTTCAGGTCAGGCTTTTTAATAATCCCAAGCATCAGGAGTCACTTTGCTTCACCCAGCCCAGTTTAGACCAGCGACAGCAGCAAGAAGCAAAGCAGAGCCAGGGAAATCCCCAAATTGCTGCTTCTGCTGGAGAGGAAGAACAAGCTGATGGCTTTTAGCAGCCCTACAAAGCCTGAACACCTCAGGACAGCCCCAGCAGATCTTCCCAGACAGTTTTTCAGTCCAAGCCAAACTCTTCGGTGTCCTTTTCTCGTTAAGGATCATCTGTTGGATCACTCTGAGGGAGCAGTGGGATGGCCAGAGCTGTCACTCTCATCTCACACTAGCCACCGCCAGTGATGCTGTCATGCTCCAAGGGAAGAAAATAGAGCTGAGAACGCAGATTTATGGTTTATTTATGCAAAAACCTGATGTTTTAAAAATCTGGGCCAGTACCCTGATGGTGTCCTAACAAGAAAGGGCAGAGGGCACTTCCCAGGGTTTATAACCAGCTGCAAGTTTGAACCCTGGCTGTTTTTCCCATTCCCAGGGATGCAGTCAGGGTTACCATGCCTTTATGTCATTAGGACCTGGGTGGATTTTTGGTTTTGGGCAGAAAAAGACAATTTCCCAATGGAAGTGCTGCCCCTTTTCTGCATTTGGTTCAGCTGCCTGAAACTCAGAATACTGAAATTTAAGGATCATCATTCTCCTCCAGCTGGGCCTCCTCTCCAATATCTCACCAAGAGAAAAGTTCAAGGTGTTTAAAAGCAAGATCCTTTGCTAAATTTATGGAGA
This sequence comes from Acridotheres tristis, assembly GCA_037013685.1. Classification (NCBI taxonomy): domain Eukaryota; kingdom Metazoa; phylum Chordata; class Aves; order Passeriformes; family Sturnidae; genus Acridotheres; species Acridotheres tristis. The sequence continues at coordinate 7,981,304 of CM072904.1, read as the reverse complement.
TGCAGATTTTACTGTATCTAAAACTGACCAGGGAGTAAATGTTTGATCTGGGTTCAGCCTTTCCCCCACTTTATTGGAAGACAGTCACATTTGGGGCTCTGCAGTCTGGATCTAATACACAGCACAGCATTAATAGATGTTGGAAAGGGTTGCTACAAGCTATTACTGAAGCAAAGTAAAAGAAATCAGATGTTTATGTACAATTATGCTTTTGTACAGAGCTGTGGCCAAGGGAGAGCAGAGACAGTAAAAAGGAAAAAAGGAAAAGTGCCTTTTTCCATTTGGGGACGGCGTCGAGATGGACGGATAAGGACAAGGAGAGAAGGCACCAGGGGCTCAGGTTTCCCTCCCATCCCTCTGGCACAGCAGTGCAGGGAGCAAATAAATCCCAAATCTGCTGACTCTGCCTCAGGGAAGGCAAGAGGGGTTTTGCTGTGGGGCCTCTGCAGGAGTGGAAGTGCAAGCCCAGCCCTCACCCTGCCCACGGTGACATCCATGTCCCACCATGGCACAGCCCCTGCTCTGCTCCCTGTCGGCTGCAGCAGCAAGAAATCAATTTTCAGACACTTTGCTCTGTTTCTGCACCAACCCTCTGGCTCTGTAACCCCCCCTGTAAGCACAGAGAGTTCATCTCCACCTTCACCCTGGGGCTGGCAACGTTTTCCTGTGGCCAAATTTCCCCTGGAGCAGCTCCATCCAAACCCCTCGCAGAGGTTCCTCAGGCAGTTGTGGTGCTGAGCCAGATCCCATCAGGGTGTTGGCCATGCCCAGGGTCCCTCATGGCACCCAAATTTAGGGACAGATCCACCTGTGGCTCTTGGGAGCGGGACTGGCGTGTCATTGGGAAGAAAGGGACACGTCAGAGCAGAAAGGGGCATGTCACAGCAGAAAGGGACAAGTCACAGCAGAAAGGGACATGTCAGAGCAGAAAGGGATATGTCAGAGCAGAAAAGAACATGCCACCAACAGAAAGGGACAAGTCCCAGCAGAAAGGGACATGTCAGAGCAAAAAGGGATATGTCAGAGCAGAAAAGAACATGCCACCAACAGAAAGGGACAAGTCCCAGCAGAAAGGGCCAAATCAGAGCAGAAAGGGACATGTCAGAGCAGAAAGGGACAAGTCAGAGCAGAAAGGGACAAGTCACAGCAGAAAGGGACATGTCAGAGCAGAAAGGGACAAGTCACAGCAGAAAGGGACAAGTCACAGCAGAAAGGGACATGTCAGAGCAGAAAGGGACATGCCACCAGCAGAAAGGGACATGTCACAGCAGAAAGGGACAAGTCACAGCTGAAAGGGACATTTCATGGCCTGCAGTTGCCCTCCCTACAGTCCCAGCTGTAAAAAAGCCCCTCCAGCATCCCCAGCAAAGTTCCCATTGCCAGCGCCCCGGCCATCCACGCAATCCGTGGGAGGATGAAGGCAGGGAGAGGGAGAAGGGGGAGAGATAAACAATTTCCTACACAGTTGTGGCTCAAGCCTGTCTTACAAGAAACACATGGTCCCTGACACAATATTTAGCTCTCCTGTAACATGGTCCATTTGGAGGCTGGTGGCTGTGTGGAGAGCTGTAGTAAAACATTCCTCGCTGGTAACACACACAGACAGAAAAAGCCAACCTCGGGAGGAGTTACTGGGGTTAACTCCATAAAGGCTGGAGAAGGGAGGTTCCTCTGGAGCAGGGATGTGCCTCAGCATCTCCTCAGCATGAGGAAAACCCAGCTCCATTGGTTTGAAAAGCTTGTCCTGATGGGTGGTGAGCCCTTGGCTTTGCCCCATTAGACCCAGAGGAGAGGAGTCTTTGGGGCTGGAATTTTTCCTTCACTCTGCTGTTCTCTGCTCAGAAAACAGTCCTGGGGAGGATCTCTGTGTTACGCCAAATAATAAAAAAAAAAGCCCTTTTTATTATTATTTTTATTCAACTTTTGTGCTCATTAGCTCAGGAACTTACAGTTGGAGTTGTCACTGGGCTCCTCCTGCCAACATCTTGCAGGGCTTCACGGGAGTTACATCATTTGGCCTCGGAGGAGCAGCTAAGTGGAAACACATTTGGGTTCTCTCGTGTTGCTCCGGCTCCTTTTCCCTCTCTCCGTGGATTCCCAGGGCAGAGCAGGAGGTCAGGCAGCTCTCAGTGCCCACAGGGACCTTTTGGGGCACCACATCCCATGGGCACTGCCCTCCCCCAAACCATCCCAAATCCTCCTGCAGCTGGTCCTGCTGCAGTCTTGGGTGAAATTATAAAAAGCCGGGTTTTAACTCATCCTGGCTCATCCCTTCTTCCTCCTTCGGTTTTCCTCAGATTTCTCCTGGAGCTGTGTCCTTCCCCTTGCAGCTCACCCCGAGCCAGCGTGTCCCCATGGCCAGCACTCTCCGCCCTTCCCACTCCTTCTCTTTCTGCTCTGCACGCACGGTTTGCTTTGCCCAGACATTTTTATTGAGGGTTTGAAAACGCTCCCAACACCAGCCCAGTCCTGGCATAACCAAGAGCAAATCAGATCCCACAGTAGGAAATTGTGATATAGCCTGAATTTTTTTCCTGACCATGACAGGACTGTGAAGTGACAATTTCACCTACAATGGCTTCATTTGCTCCTCAATTCACCCATTAAAAAAAATTCCAAGAATGGCTGACACCCAGCCCTGCCCACCAGAACCCCGGATCCTGCATGGTGCTGGCGCTTTTCTAACCTCAAAGCCAAGGAGGAAGGGGATGATAAAGCAAAATGAGCATCCCAGTTGCAGGCTGGAGAGGATTTTTAATTAGTTACAGCCTGTGGGCTGGCAGCTCTGCTGTGCCCAGCCTGCCCAGGGAAGGGGATTTGGGGACTTGGTGGGAGCCAGAGCGGGTTTGGAGCTTCTCCACCAGTTTTGTGTGTCAGTGCAATCCCAGCTGCTCCTCTCCCTCGTGCCCCGACGAGCTGCTGACGAATAGCTCATTATTTATAAAAATAAAGCCAAGAAGCTGTCCCAGCAGAGGCCACCCCGGCGAGCTCCCTGCCACCCAGGTCATCAGCTGGACACGGGGAGCTCTTAGAGAGGAGCAACCAACACCCCCAGCCCCTGTCCCTGCATCTGCTTCACACCACGACACCCACACCAGCCTTTCCTCTGGGCTGGAGACTCGCTGATGGGTTTGAATTACATTTATGGTCATGGTTCATTTTTATTTTATTTTTTTCTGTCCGTCGATGTTTAGTCATGAGGAAGCAATTCTTTGCGAGAGTGCCCTGAGCCTGTGCTGCTCCTGGGTGGGTTTGTCCCGCAGGATGTGGCTGCACTGACTCACAGCCCTGGGAGCCCCAGGGAGCTGCAGGAGTCTGGGGAGAGATCCTTGGAAGGAGCAGCAGAGCTCCGTGAGCATCCCAGGGACACATCCTGCAGCACCTCGACCCTGTCCCTCCTCCCGGACAGCCTGGGGACAAGCGGAGAGATGGGAAAAGGAGAGATGGGAAACATCTTCCCCATCCTTATCATTCATGGCAACGACTCCCAAGGCTCCGGAGACACCCAGGAGCCCCCCGAGCATCCCCGGGCGCGGCTCCGCTGCTCCGGGAGCTCGGGAAAAGGCAGGCGTGAGCTCCATCTAGTGATGCTGGCAGCAGGACCGGGGCTGTCCCCTCCGTGGGGACCCTAAAAAACCCGAAAAGCCCCGCACGAACCGGGCTGTGCGTGGCCAGGCTCGGTTTGGTACCACTGAGCTGTGCTTGGGTCCTGGCTTGGGTTGGGTACCACTGGCATAGCATTCCACCCCCAGGAATGGAAATTCCACCCCCAGGAATGGAAATTCCACCCCCAGGGAGGGATGAGGGGAGTGCCAGCATCAGGGAAATTAGGGAATCCTATCCCTGGGTTCATCCTGCGTGGTTCCTGCCCTCCAGATCAGCCCAAGCACTGCAGCTCTTCATCCATCCCTTCCCATTCCATCACATCTGGCACAGCCCAGAGCTCATGCAGGGCTTCCAGCACCCTTCTGGCAGCAGAGGATGGGGAACTCTGCAGGATGCTGGAAATCCCTGCCCTGGAAGTGCAGAGGAGGCAGATGGCAGCAGGAGCCTGCCTGGGCTCAGGGGACACGATGGCACTTCCTAGGAAGGGTCGTGGTGTCACAGGTATTTTTCTTAATGATCCGTTTTCCATCATCATTTAAATGTACAGAAATCTCAGCCTTTTTCTTTTTCACAGTATTCATTTGGACGTTGTGAAAGTATGAGCTAAGAGAGTGGCAGGGTTCAGAAACTGGAAGTGTGAGTTGTGCAGCAGATACTGAATCTTAGGGATGAGTGGGAAAAGCACAATTCCACTCCGTGAAAATGTTCATGGTACTGAGGGAAAATGTGGCCTGTTACACATTGAAAGTAGAATGTTTACAAGTCAGGGGTTTGCCTAAAAAATCAACCCTGCCTAGGACAGGGATTTCTGATCCTGGGGCTTCTCCAGGTCCAGTTTTGCAGAACCACGTTTTGAGCAATGCAGAGACACCAAAAAACCTGCTTTTCTCCCTCATGAGGAGCAGGGTTGTTGGTTTATTTTTTTCTTTTTTTTAAGTCATGGCTTTAGAGATAAACCTTCAGCTACCAGCCTGGAATCAGAAATGATGCATTTTGCTAACAAAGGCTCGTTTGACAGGCTCTGAGCTCCTAACACAAAATATTCACCACATTCCTGGGGTTTTTTTTCCCAACTCCAGCTGAGGACATGCCACATACCTTGTCCCACAGACCTGAAGCACACCGGGGGACAGGCAGGCAATTTGTGGATCGTGGCTCTAGCACGGATCTCTGGAGTTAAAATAACAGGAAACATTTGGGAAGGGATTTTCAGTCTCACTCTTCAGCGTTTAGGTGGATCTGTTGTTCCTAAAGACAGGGATGAGACTCACTAGGGGCAGGAACACACAGCAGCAGAATCTGGCTGCTGCCAGAGACCCGCATGGGTTTAAGGTCTCGTTTAACCTGGATTTCCTGGGCAAGGTTTGCCTGTGTCACTCAGCCCTGCTGCTGAACACCAGCTCATTTTTAGGGTGCATCTGATGCCCTCAGCTTCTCCCTCCCTGAGAGGTGAGGGCTCTGAAAGGACAACTGCCACATCCAGGGATTTCCACTCCCCAGGTGGTTTGGGCACAGTGGGGAATGGCTCTGTTCAAGCCCGTGAAGGTGAAGGGAATGTGCCAGGGAGCATTTCCCAGAGCAGGGCTGTGCCCACACCCCAAATCCCGAGCTGTGCTCCCTGCCAGCCCAGCTCCATCTCTCCCATTTTTGAAGGAATACACAGCCTGTTCCCAGGCTGGGCTGAGCACCAGTTTTCCCTGTATCCAGAGGCCCTCTGGCCCTTTCCTAGGTGAGCTCAGCAAGCACAAATGTCCTCCCTAAACAACAGCAGAGAGGAGACAGCTGGATGCGAACGCGCCCGTCCTGCTGCACGCTCCCTTTCCAGTGAGTCATAAAAGTTCCTTGGCAGCTGCCTGTGTGTCTCTAACTGGGATCAGGTTAGGGGCAGAGTGGAGAGCTGGGGATGGAAAATATGTGTTGAATTTACTCCTCTGTCCCACTGCTGATCCCACGGCTTGGGAACGCTCCTGCTGGAGCCCTCTGCCACACGCCAGCTCTGCCCTGAGCTCTCCGGGGCTTCTCATCCCTCCATTTCCCTGTCCTTCCATCCCCTCCCACATTCCCACCTGGAATGAAGGCAGGAGCATGTAGAGGGGGACAAAGAGGCAGCCAGAGTGCCAGTGGGGACAGCAGCAGCCTCCAGGCACTCAGCACAGCTCACATGGTCCAGGCCACAAAGAAAGCCCAAGGATTGTGACTTTTCCATCTTTTTTTTTTTTTGTCTGAGCAGGAGCAACAGGCAAAAATTCCCATTGCCTGCCTGCAGCATCTTCCAGTTTCTCTCCCCAGGAGCCCTGACTGGTGCAAAGTGTGGTGACACCTCCCAGACCTGTGTCAGCCAGGCTGAGTGTTGGACCAGGGGATGCTCCTGCTGTCTCCTCTGCTCTGTGGTTATGGAAATTGGAGCTGGATGTTCCCATCCCAGTGGGAAAATGCTCCAAATCCTCTCCAGGCTTTGTTTTACTTCAGCAGAAGTGTCAGGACCTGGAGGAAGCATTGTGTGGAGGCACAGCTTGGAGGTGGTTCCAGCCCAGGGGTCTCAGTGCTCATCCCAAAGTCCCACAGAGAAGGGAGGAAGAATCAGCACAAAGCCCTTGGAAAGAGATTCCCAGGAAATGGAGCTACTGAAATCCTGGAGGAAATGGAGTTACTGAAATCCTGGAGGAAATGGAGCTACTGAAATCCTGGAGGAAATGGAGCTACTGAAATCCTGGAGGAAATGGAGCTACTGAAATCCTGGAGGAAATGGAGCTACTGAAATCCTGGAGGAAATGGAGCTCTTGGCACGGAGCAGAGCTGTGCTTTTTCATAGATCTGTGTTTGGTTGGGAGGAAGAAAAGCCCCCCTAAGGAGCCTCTCAGGGCAGAAGGCAGCACCCTGGTTTGAGCAGAGCCTGGAATAAGGAGGGAAATTCTCCCAAAAACATGAGGAGAAGCTGCCAGATCCCCTCTCAGCCCTTCCCTTGTCACGACATCCCAGCCCTCAGTCCCAGCTGTCAGGCACTGCTGTCCGTGTTTGCCTCCATCCCATTCCCACTCCCAACACAATCCAGGAGAAAAGAAACCTTGGCAAGCCCCCCCACAGCACCCAGAGCCACCAGGCAGATCCTCTCCAGGCCTGCAGCCAAAAAAGCTGCTGGTTCTTCTTTTCTCAGCCATTTCTCTGCCTGAAGTGGACACTGAGAAAGGAAAAAGTGAGAAATGAGCAGAGAGTGCTGGGCCTGCAGATGTGTGGGACCTCCCTGCCAAAATCCCTGCTCGCTCCTTCCCCTGCATCCCAGCTTGAGGAAAACTTCCAGGGGCTCCTCGGGGTGTGAGGTCACATTTTCTACTTTTTCTGCTGCAAATGGGGAAGTGGCCAAGGCCAAGTTGGACAGGGCTTGGAGCAAGCTGGGATAATGGGATGAGCTTTGGGATCCCTCCCAAAACCAGGCTGGGATTCTGTGGTGTGTCCATACAAATCCCATTTCTAGACCACAGAAGGGGCAGGAAAGGAAAAAGGAAAGGAAAGAAAAGGAAAAAGGAAAGGAAAGAAAAGGAAAAAGGAAAGGAAAGAAAAGGAAAAAGGAAAAAAGAAAGAAAAGGAGAAAGGAAACGAAAGGGGAAAGGAGAGGGGAGGAGGGGAAAAGGAAAAGGAAAAGGAAAAGGAAAAGGAAAAGGAAAAGGAAAAGGAAAAGGAAAAGGAAAAGGAAAAGGAAAAGGAAAAGGAAAAGGAAAAGGAAAGGAAAAGGAAAAGGAAAAGGAAAAGGAAAAGGAAAAGGAAAAGGAAAAACTGATCCCAGCAGGGAGGATCCCTGTGGATGCTCACTCTGGGGGATTTTTGCAGAGCTGATCCTGCTGCTGCATCTCAACTCCTCTGTGTGATTTTTTTAAGCATCCTCCTCCTGGGGTGTGAAGCCATCACCAAAGGAACTCTGGCCTCTCTCAGCTCACACTTCTCCCTAAGAAAATAAGTTTGGCTCTCCACCAAAAAGCTGAAAATTTAGGAAAAAAACCCCTCATCTTTCACAGTTAAATTTTTCTGATTTTTGGCATTCAGGGGAAAACTTCAAATCGAAAATATCTCTGCAGAAATCCTGAAGTCGTTATTTTGACAGAAAAGTTGGCGCTGCTAAATTTTCTTGTGGAAAAAAAATTAATATTGAAGAGCCATCCCAGCAGTGATGCTGATCCTGGAGCACCACAAGAGGCTCACAGGGCTTGATCAGCTCAGGATTTATTTGGAATGAGAGATTTTCCCCTTCCAAGAAGAACGACTGAAACAAAAGCAGGGAGGAGCTGTGGTTCTCTAATTTTAGGACACTTTCTCTAACAGATGAGAATTTCCCCCAGGCAGTGGGAGGTCACTGCTGGGGTGGGATGTTGAGTAATGGGGACCACTGGGTTGATTTCAGATTTTCTCAGCAATTTTACACGTCTTATAATCCTAAAATTACATTTTCTTACCTCAAAATTACCTTTCCTACCCTAAAACAACCCAAAGATGAGCCAGCCCTGCCACCACTCAGCAGCCACACTCTGTCAGGAGCCACAAGAGGGCATTAGATTTGTATTTTTTTTTCCCTATCCAAAGAAATCCAAGACATTTCCTCAATCTTATTCCATTTCCCAGTGCCCAGGTAGGACTGTGGGAATATTTAGTGAATCCTAAAGCCATAATAAGGCAGCTTGGTTTCCTTTTCATTCCTGCAATTCGGTTTTTTGTTGTCTTTGTAAAATAAGAGGAAAGACATGGAGTGGGAAAAGCAGAACATTTTGAAAATAACAAAAAACAAACCCAAGCCACATTTCCAGTGCCTGCAGGAACTGAAAGAAATTAAATAAATGTTAAATAAACTTTTGAAAACAGTAAAGGAAGCAGGTTCAGGGGGTTTGCTGGGATCCAGGAATTCCTCCTGAGCCTGGATTTCATGGAAATATTTCCTAGCCAGTGCTCAGGCCTGTCTGGTGTCACTCCAAAGTGTCCCCCTGTCCTTAGCTGAGGTCATTCCTCCAGTGAAATGACATTTATAGGGCCAGGACCATGTCCTGGGAGTGCTCTGCAAGTGTGAAGGGACATTTTTCAACCCTAAAGTGCCATTAGGCCTCGACCCCTTAATTAAAAAATTGTTGAAAGCAGCTGAAAGCCATCAGGCTGCAGCTGCCAAGAATTCAGCAGAGGCCCTTGGTTTTCAAAGTTGAAGTTTTTCAGCAATATTAGCTCTGAAACAGGTAAAGAAATCAATGTAGAAATCAAGGTGTGTAAACATGAAGCTGCCAGGCTGGTGGTTAGAAGAGGAATGTGCTGTTCAAAATGTCACAGCTGCTCTGTGCATCCACAAAAGGGAGGGAGAACATTTGTTCTGCAAGGACCTTAAAAAAAAAAAAAAAATAAATTCAAAACCTGAAGTAATTTAAGGAAGATTTATTTCCTTTCTGTTCTGTGCTCTCCTGGGCTGCCAGAGAGAAACTTCCCAGGGCAGGAGGGAAATGCAGATGGAGTCAGCCCTGACTCTGCTTTCCCAGCTAAAACTCTGTCCTAGAGAAGTGTGGCACCAAAGCCAAGGCAGAGCTGGCCTGGATTTGGCTGGTGGTGGCTCCCAGTGCCTGGTGGCCCTGACCTGGTGTCCCCACGTGAGACAAATCCCTCGTGGGCTGGGGAAGCTTGGGAGGTGAGAGTTGTTCCACTGAGCAAATCTCTTCATCCTCAGCCCAGGGAGGTGGAACATCAGCCCAGAAACATCAGCCCTGTGCTCAGGAGGAGCTCAGCCCCAGTTAGGTGAAACATCTGGGGAACATCAGCCCCAGTTAGGTGGAACATCAGCTCCAGGAAATTGGAACTTTATCCTAGGAAGGTGGAACATCTAGGGAACATCAGCCTAGGAAGGTGGAACATCAATCCCAGGAAATTGGAACATCAGCCCAGGAAGGTGGAACATCAGCCCTGTGTTCAGGAGGAGCTCAGCCCCAGGAAATTGGAACATCAGCCCAGTTAGGTGGAACATCAGCTCCAGAAAGATGGAATATCAACCATGTGTTCAGGAGGAGCTCAGCTCCAAGAAGCTGGAACATCAGCCCAGGAAGGTGGAACATCAATCCCAGGAAATTGGAACATCAGCCCCATTTAGGTGGAACATCAGCCCAAGAAATTGGAACATCAGCCCCAGCAAGGTGGAACATCAACCATGTGTTCAGGAGGAGCTCAGCCCAAGGAAATTGGAATATCAGCCCCAGCAAGGTGGAACATCAGCTCAGGAACGTCAGGCCTGTGTTCAGGAGGAGCTCAGACCTAGTTAGGTGGAACATCAGCCCAGGAAATTGGAACATCAGCCCAGGAAATTGGAACATCAGCCCAGGAAGGTGGAAGACCAGCCCAGGAACATCAGCTCTGTGTCCAGGAGCAGCTCAGCCCCAGAGATGTGCTCATGCCTGAGTGTGTGCAGGTGTCTGGGAGAGGAGCTGCTCCAAACCCTCTCCAGCACCAGCCCTGAGGTGCTGGGGAGGGCTGGAGCTCTGTCTCCGTTCCTTGGGGGATTTGATGTTCTTCCAAGCCATCCTGAGGCTGCCAGGATCTCCAGCCCGAGGGGAAGCAGCAGCAGCAGCAGCAAAAACGCTCATTAATCAAACGAGCCTTGGGTTCCTGCTGCCAGCACGTGGCTGCCACACATCCACTTCCCCAGCTGACATCTGCCATCCTGGGGAAAAAAAAACGAGTGGATGCCAGCCCAGGAACACCTCCCACAGCAAAAACACCTCCCACAACTCACCCACCCCAGCCAGGCCTGCACGGAGCTGAGGGAATTTACCCGGGATGGAAAATGAACCCCGGCAAATCCCAGCGGGGAGGGAACATCCCTGCCCAGCCTCTTCCCTTTCCCAAAGCCACCCTCATCCTTTAGAACACGTTAAGCACTGGCACCCCTGGTGTCTTCTGTGCTCCTCTCCTCTCTAATATGATTTATTTTGCAGGCCAGATAATAAGGCTGTTAATTCTTTGGCTCCTGCTGTGAACAGTTTAATGGAACATGACAAGAAAACAGCGTTTCTTTCGTGGGAGTAATTATTGGCTGACTTTAAGTCTTTACCTACAGCAATAGCTGTGAGAATAGTCCCATTAAAGGCAAGTGGAGACGTTAAATCCTTGGAAATTGCGAGTGTTTTTTAAACTGAAAGGCAGCAGAAATGACCAGAGCTGGGACAGTCACCTTAGTGCAGGTGAAATATTTTCCTGAGGGCAGAGCAGCTGCCCTGGCTGTGGCAGAGGATCCATCCTGTGCTGAAGGAGGGGAATCAAGGATATCCATTTATCCCAATTATTCAAGGAGGAGCTTGCTTGTGGGATGCACCCACCCTGACCATTAAGGAAAAAAAAAAAAAAATCTTTAATAGAAAAAAATAAACGGGGGGAGAAGAGGAATTAGGATGGAGGAGGCGTGAGAGCTGCAGGCAGACAGAGCCCTGACCTCGAGGCTGCCTCACACACATTTCCCTCTGCTTTCCCTGCAGGACAGAGCTGGAAAATCCTCCCCAGGCACGCGGAGTGGATGCAGGTTTGCTGTCGGGGCACTGGTCCCGCTGGTTTATTGTGGTGGGGTTGCTCCCATTGCTAGGAGACGCCGTGTTGCTGTTGGCACTGCGGGATGGATGTTGGCTCTGGCAGAGCCCACATGTGCAGCGGAGGTGACTCATGAGATCTGGAGCCTGACTCCCAGCCTGCCTCGAAAATGCTGGGGAAGAACATTCCCTTCTGCTGACACGCGGCCATGGCAGCTCCTGACAGACACCCCAGAACCCCAGAACACCTGCAGGGCTCCCTGATCCGTGGGGAGGGACTGTCCCGTCCCTGGAAGTGTTCAAAGCCACGTTAGATGGGATTTTGAACAAGCTGGTCTAGCAGAAGGGTGTCCCTGCCCATTAGAACAAGATCTTTAGGGTCCCTTCCACCCTAAATCCTCCCCCAGCTGCAAGATCTCATCACAGCCTCCTTTCCAGTGCTCAAAAAATCCTTTGCAACACCAGTGGATTTCCCCTTTTCCCTGGGGATCTTGCACTAAATGTTACCTGGACATCCCTGGATCAGCTGCTCTGTGTGCCCAGGCTGAACATAGGTTTTGCCATCACATTATTTGGATAATGTCCCATTGTTGGTGGCCTCCCCCAGCTCTTGGCACCCAAAATTGTGAGGTCCAAGCCCTTGCAGGGGTGAAAAAGCCACCCCTGAGGAGCCACGTCCCCGATGTCCCCAAGGACAGGAGGCAGGGCCAGCCCAGGGCTGAGCTGCAGCTCTGGAATCCTGCAGGAGTTCAGGAGTTCAGCCACGGCTGCATGGCTGTGAAACATCTCCAGGCTGCAAAATCAGCCTGGAAAAGCCACGTCCCAACCCCTGGCTGCTCTTGAAAGTCAAAAATCCCAAGAGCAGATAAAAACCTCAAATCCAACCCCTCTCCAGGAGGGTTTGCACCGAACTCAGCTCCGAGCTGAGACCCAGCACCCCACAGCTCCCTGTTTTAGTGATGCTGTGCTCCAAAAATCAGAGATTTTTATTTACTATCTCACCTGAAGCATCCCAATTCCCTGCTTTGCTCCCCAGTTTTCCACAGCTCCTGGCAGCCTTTGGAGACACAGAGCAGCTGCAAAGGGCGTTGTAGGTGCACCAAACCCTGGTCACTCACTGTCTTACCTCTTGTCCCTGTCCTTAAAAAGCCCTGGAATGTCTCTAATCAGCCCCTCATGTGCCTGCTGGATCCCTGGAGAGTAAGAAATCTGGCATTCCACCCTGCACAGATGTCAGAAAAGGAGGAAGGAGAGACTGTTCCTCAAAAGTCGCCCTTTGTGGGACAGAAATCCCAGTTTGTCCTGGTTTGTGGGGCGCCTCCTGAGGGTGTCGTGGCACAGCTCCTGGGGGTGCTGGGTGATGCCTGGCTGCATTTTGGGATGCAGTTCCCTCTGCTCTGGGGGTGTGGGACCTGCTCTGGTCCCTGGGGGTCTGTCCAGGTCGTGTTGAGCAGCTCAGAAGTGACCAAGGGCACACGGGGTTACAAACACCCTCTCCCCAATTCCCTAAATCTGCCCTGTTCAGCCATCCCTGAATTCCTTCAAACCCAGTGTGGAGGCTGCCCCTTGCCTGCAGAGCTGCCAAACCTCCTCCCGAAGCTCTTTGCCAACTCCTGCCAAAGCTGGCTGCCAAAGAGGCCCCAGGGGAAGAGTTTGGAAGAATTCCAGTCCAAGGTGCAGCTGCAGAACACCGGGAGCATCCCGAGAGCACCGTGGCAGTGCCAAGGGAGGCAGCAGCCGTGCCACACACACAGCCCTGCTCTGGGGATGGGCTCAGGGATGCTCACACGTGGCCTCAAGCTGCCATCTAGTGTTTTCCACATGGATCCTGCTGCCAGAGCCAGGGAAAAGCAGCCCGGAGCTGGGTTTGGCTGCAGCTCCAACAGGACCCTGAGAGCAGCAGGGCAGGAGGGGGCTGCTGGCTGCCAGCACCAGGAATTTCAGCCATCGAGGTTCTGGAATTGTCCAGATTGGATTTGAGCTCTGCTGGGTTCGTGCCATATTCCGAGGAAGCACAGCATCCAGAGCTTAAAAGTGTTTATAGAAATCAGCAATTGAAAAACTGGCAAGATTAAATCGGTCCAAACAATAAAAGCCAGCTCTAATCACAGAGACAGAGCTGGGATGGTGTCACATAAACAGGGAAGGGGTGGCCATGGTCACATAAACAGGGAAGGGGTGGCCATGGTCACATAAACAGGGAAGGGGTGGCCACTCCAGTGCTTGTTTGGGAGCTGCCAAAGACCACAAGAATGTCATTTCTCCCTTTGAGAATTGCAGGGTTTGGCCCCAAAGCAGATGCAGGTGACATCTGGGGTTGCATCCCCCGAGTTCTGCTGGAGATGGGAGAAAGGAGACTGGAGGCACTGGGCAGAGGGGGCAGCAATGGGATGCACAGAGCTGGGATGGCACCAAACGTTCTGCCTGGTCTTGGGGACAAGCTCTGGCCACCATCAGCCCCATCTGGGCTTCACCAGCCACAGAAGAGCTTTGGGCAAACAGCCTTGGAGCTTCCATTTGTTCAGTTCCCTCTCCAAAGGGAGATGAGTTTGACATCAGGTGCTGATGGTGAATTACCCCCGGCCCCTTCGCTCACAAGCCACACTGGTTTGTTTGGTTTGTAAAGCAGGGCCCCTCCCGGCGCTGCTCCAGCACACCCTCCCTCCCTGCCGGTGCTGAAATCCAAGCCCTTCCCACCGAACAGAAGCTCCATTCATTCCCTGCTCGTTCCCTGTTCATTCCCTGTTCATTCCCTGCTCGTTCCCTGCTCGTTCCCTGTTCATTCCCTGCTCATTCCCTGTTCATTCCCTGCTCGTTCCCTGCTCGTTCCCTGTTCATTCCCTGCTCATTCCCTGTTCATTCCCTGCTCGTTCCCTGTTCATTCCCTGTTCATCCCCTGCTCATTCCCTGTTCATTCCCTGTTCATTCCCTGTTCATTCCCTGTTCATCCCCTGCTCATTCCCTGTTCATCCCCTGTTCATTCCCTGCTCGTTCCCTGTTCATCCCCAGCTCATCCCCTGCTCATTCCCTGTTCGTTCCCTGCTCATTCCCTGTTCATTCCCTGTTCATTCCCTGTTCATCCCCTGCTCATTCATTCCCTGTTCATCCCCTGTTCATTCCCTGTTCATCCCCTGCCATCTCATCCCTTCCAGAATTCCCTCAGCAGACTGAGTTTGCTGAGAGGTTCCCAGGTGAGGCTGGCACAGATCTTTTGGGATGGGATGTTTCCCTGTGCTGTCCACCCTGGATTGATGGGGGATCCCCCCGTGGGCTCAGGTGCTGCACCCTGCACTCAGTGGGGACAGAAATGTCACAGCGGCCACCTCTGTGTCACCAAATGAACACCAGGACATGGCACACGAGGCTCCAATGAACACCAGGTACACCAGGACATGGATGGGCTTGGAGCAGCTTGCTCCTGAAGAGCATCAATGTTACATGAAAATCAGATTATTTACCTATCATTTCCAGTTCACACTTCATTTCCAGCTCACACTCCAACTTCCCGTTGCCCTCATAAGAATTCCATGCAGGAGCCAGCAGGTTGGATGGAATTCTCCTCCTCCTGGCCCTCCCCACCCATCCCATCACCCCCTCCAGGCCTCGTGGCTCTCTGGGCCATGACCTGGCTCAGCATGCAAGGCTGATCTCCCATTATCCCAAATGCATCCCACATGATGGGAGAGCCCAGCAGGGCCCAGCCTTGTGGGGCTGCTGGAGCAGCACCTCAGGATAATCCTACACTGGGCAGAAAAATCTGAATTTGGGAGATATTTCTCTTTGAGGCCTCTCCACTGAATTTTTGGTTCATCCTGCTCCTCAGGAAGGTGCAACACCACCTTCTACTAAACCAGGTTGCTCCAAACTCCATCCAACCTGAGCTTGAGCACTTGCAGGAATGGGGCAGCCACTGCTGGTGGTTGCAGCAGCATCACTCAGACAAAGTCCAAACTCTCAGGGAGGCTCTTTGCACAAATAAAAAAAAAAATTAAAAAAAAGAAGGGACTGGCTTAAATTAAATGGCTCATCTCACTCTGACAAACTCAACTGCAAGAACCATGTGAGTTCAGCAAAAAAAAAAAATCAGCTCCCTGTACAACACAAACACAAACAACCCCCGGAGCAGATGGGAGCAGCTGTCTGGGAAAATTGGTACTAATTGTTGCTGTGCTGGAGGATTCACAGCTCCCAGCAGCTCCTGGAGCAGGGAGAGCTCCCAGGAACGAGGGGATCAGCTCTGGTTTGGGTTTGGGGAAGGAAAAGAGGCTGAGGGGGATGAGTTGAACCCTACAAGTGGCAATGCCAGGGCACAGGGAGGTGGAAGAGCCTGTAGTGACCCAAGGGTGCCATCACCCCCCTGGTGTCTCCTGGGGGGTAGATCTGACCAATTTGATCCCAGGGACACTTGGAACCACGTCTCTTCTGGCAAATACTGGACAAATTCAAACCTTTCCTCTCCTGCCTTGGCCCAGCTGGAGAATCTCTGAATTCCATGGATCCCCAGGGAATGGTCACAGCACAAAGGCTGTCAGAATTCAAGGAGCTCTGAGGCACAGGGTGGGATTGTTGGGGTGTCCCTTCCAACTCAGGATATTCCTTGATCCTCTGACTCTCTGATTTAGCCTAGAGGAGCCCTCAGCACATGGTTTCATGTCCCAGATCATCTCTAAAGAGGATTAAAAGGCATTTCCAAAGTTCCACGGTGAGTATCAATCCCATCAGGCTGCAAATGCTGCAGCACAGCCGAGCCTGAGCTCTGCTCCTCCTGCACCAACCCCTGGCACTTGCAGGAAGCCCAAACCTGCCCTTCCCAAACCTTCATTCACTTCTCAACACCCAGAAATCTCTGCCCAGTTTGGGACATTATCCCCTGTCCCACATTCTGTGGTGGGAAAGGAGGTGACATTTCCCAGCTTCTGTCACCCCCCCAGGCTGAGCCAGAAGCTGAGAGCTGAAAATCCTGGAGAGGTTCAGCCTCTCCAGCAGCATTTTCATGCTCAAGTGAAGCCACTGGAGCTCAGGAGAGGGAGATATTACGGCCTAATGCAAACAGCACTGAGAAGACTGAACATAATTAAGGCCCTAACGACAAATGTTGGACTTGGGTTTAAGCTGCCAAAAAGAATCTCCTTCCTAACATCCCTGCAGAGGGATAAAACGCTGAGCAAACCTGGGGGAAAAGAGAGAGAAGATAGTGCTTTTCATTTCCTAGACTGATTTATGCTCTCCAAACAGCATCACACGCTGTCGCTGACAATTTCATGCTGAGTTACTCCTGCCAGAGCCATACCTACAGATGGGAAGGAGATTTGGTGTGCCTGGAAAAGAAGAGAGGGAATATTTCTAGTTGACAGCTTGTTTTCTTTGGTCAATGCATGGAAGGCTTTGAGTTCATTATTTCATGTCTAGGCTCAGTTCCCAGCCACCAAAGGCAGAGCTGCAGACGGGGGGTTAGACAGAAACCCAAATGCTTCTCCTAAATTTGCCTGAACGAGTGAGCAAGATGTGCCTGGGGACATGGAAATGAGTTAATTGCTGTAATCCGAGTCCTGGAGAACGTTTTAATTGGGTTGCAAAGGGGAATTCAGTGCTTTAAAGCACTTTTGGAGCCAAAAACCTTGAGGTACAGAGCACCCATGGGTGCTGTGGTGGGGCTGAGCCCCAAGGGAGGGGATTCAGGAGGGAGTGGATGAGGAGGAGGCACAGAAGCAGCACTCGGGATGTGGCTGATGGGCACCTCCAGCTGCCAGCCCTGCCAGGGCTGCTCTGTGTGCTCAGGGAGCTCAGCCAGGGGGGCAGCAGTGCCCTCACCCTCACCTCATATCCATCCAGATTTAGGATTCGTTTAGGATTCCAGGGAGGCTGGAGCTGTAACTGGAGCTGCCAGAGAACAGGGGAAGAGCCTGTGGCAGGAACAGCGCTGAAGGAATAACATTATCAGAAAGCAAAGGTGGGGGTTTGGAGGGGGCTGGAGAGGTTGGGCACCTCCTGTTCAACACCCAACTGATGGAAACTGCTGGGACTCCGTCCTTAAATAACTTTCCAGTGCTGTCTGCGTGACACAAAGGATGCTTGGATGGGAGAATTCCCTGCAAGGAGGGGCTGGAGAACATTTGAATTCTCATTTGCACTCCTGCCTCCCCCTGGGGGTCTGCAAAGAGCCAGAAGTGCCTTTTGGGATGCTGGGAACCAGGAAAGCCTTTCAGGATGCTGAGAACCAGCAAAGCTTTTCAGGATGCTGAGAGCAGCCTGGGCAGGGTGCTTGGGGTTCATTGTCCAAAGGCCTGACCTGCATCTCCACAGACGTGGCAGGGGATGCTCTTTGCTGTCACCACTGAAAAATCTTGTAGTGAGTTCAGGACATGACTCCTGAGCAGTGTAAACAGCTTGGAAAGGTCAGGGCAGGGAAAATACACATTCCCAGGACAGCTGGGCTGGGAGTGGTGGCGTGGATTGAATGCAGAAATGAGGAGCTCACAGAGCTCTGTCACCTCAACAGGACACAAGATCTGAGAAATTGGATCCCAGGGACACTTGGAACCACGTCTCTTCTGGCAAATATTGGACAAATTCAAACATTTCCCCCTCCTGCCTTGCCCCAGCTGGAGAATGGAGACATCTCTGAATTCCATGGATCCCCAGGGAATGGTCACAGCACAAAGGCTGTCAGAACTCCAGGAGCTCTGGGTACAGGGTGGGATTGTCGTGCCCCAGGGACAGGTCACAGCCTGGCAGTGCTGAGCTGAGCTCTCCTCCTGCTCCTGAGGGCTCTGCAAGATCAGTCTGAGCTCCCACCATGAGCACACCCAGCTGCTGGGCTCATCCTTCTCCTCTGCAGGAGTTCTTGTTCCTTGGGTCCCCATCCCAAGGGTGCTCCTCACACCCCTCCCTCCCTCCCTCCCTCCTTCCCTCTCCCAGGTTTTTGTCTTTGCCTTTGCTCAAACCCACAACTGTCCCTGTGTCCACACGTGCAGCCCTGACGCTTCTGCTTTCCAGGAACTTTTGTGTTTTGGTGTTTCCAGAGGGTATGAAAATCAGCTTTTGGCAAAGTCTTCCTGTGCTGGAGCTGGGCTGGCTCTGGGTCTCAGGTGCCAGGCTCCCAAAACATCCAAAACTCCCCAAATTTGTGCAGTGTCAGGCAGGTGGGTGAGCTGGAAGTGGCCTGAACACAGGAATTCTCATGATTGCTAAGCTGGGATCAACATCTCCTGCTCATTCCATGCACCAGCTTCCAAAAATTAATGGTCCCTGGTCAGTATGAGCAAGAAGAGCCCAGCCTGGGATGTGTCTGAGCTGGGAGAAATCCACTCCCAGCGCTGGCTGTGAGGATTTTGGGACTCGTGGCAGATGCAGACAGCAGCAGGACAGAGGAGGAGCTCATTTGGAGGGATCCAGGAGGCATTTCCCCTCTCCCAAGGGATCAGCGAGGCCCAACCAAGCCCAGGAAAGCAATAAAGGAAAAGTCCATCTGGACAACACCCTTCTTCTGATTCAGAATGGGAAACAAAATGCCAGAAAAGGAGCTTTTTCTTTTTTTTTTTTTTTTTTTTTTTTTTGAGCAGCCAGTAGAGCCTTCATATTTTCCCACTGACATCATCCAGCATGGTTTGAATCTACAGTGACTGGTAAAGCCTCAAAGGCATAATTGCAGTTGTCTTAGGAAAGTGAAATCATATGGTGCTCCCTAGATCTCCTCCCCCTTTGCTTTTTTTCCTCTTCTTTTCTTTTTTTCCCCCCCTCCTTTTAATGCTTCTCACTCGGCATCCAGATGTTTCCTGAGGAAAAAAAGGAGAACAAGAGGCAAAGCGAGGCCCAGAGCAGGATGCTGGAGTGGGAAAGGCCACGTGGCAGTGGGAGCTTCCCAGCCAAAGGAGGGGAGTGCAGGGAGGTGCAGCCTGGCTTGGGGACATGGGGACACGTCGGGACATGTCGGGACACTCACCCTCATCCCATCCCAACCCCACTGGGAACTGCCCCTGCCCCTTCCACGCTCCAGAAAGGAGCTGAGCGAGGTGCCCTGGGCACAGCCAGACTCCATATTTGGGGAAATTCCAGGGCCAGGCAGGAATCCTTGGGACCTTGCGGGATATGGGATGGGGGATAGATATGGGATATGGAATATGGGATGTGGGATGGGGGATGGGATATGGGATGTGGGATATGGGATGGGGGATAGATATGGGATATGGAATATGGGATGTGGGATGGGGGATGGATATAGAATATGGGATGTGGGATGTGGGATATGGGATATGGAATATGGGATGTGGGATATGGGATGTGGGATATGGGATGGGGGATATGGGATGGATGGGGGATATGGGATGTGGGATATGGAATGGGGGGTGGATATGGGATATGGAATATGGGATATGGGATGAGGAATGGGGGATGTGGGATGAGGGATGCAGGATATTGGATGTGGGATGCGAGATGTGGGATATGGGATGGGGGATGCGGGATGGGGAGTGTGGATGGAGGGTGCAGGATTCAGGGTGTGGGATATGAGACAAGGGATGCAGGGTGTGGGATATGAGAACAGGGATGTGGGATATGAGACAGGAGAGGAGGGATGCAAGGTGTGGGATTGGGGATGAGGGATATGAGATCAGGGATGAGGGATTGGGGAAGCGGGATGGGGAATGAGGGCTGTGAGATGCAGGATATGGGATGAGGGATGTGAGATAAGGGATGTGGATGGAGGGTGCGGGATGCAGGATGTGGGATATGAGATCAGGGATGCGGGATGCAGGATGCGGATGCGAGGGTGGTACCCACGGCCGGCCGTTGCCATGGAGACGCCGCCAATGGGCGGGGGATGCGCGGGGTTCGGGCGCCATCCGGTGGGAGCGCGGGGACATCGCAGCTCCCAAAATCCCGAACCTCTCGGGAAACGGATCCGCGCTATCCCGAGCCGAGGGATCCCCACAGAATCCCAGCCCCCCCCGTTTGCCAGCTGGGCTTTCACGGCAGCCGCTTCCCCACCCGGTGCAAGAACAGAGCGCCAGAACCGAGGGAATTCTTTCGTCTTCTTGACCTTCCTGGAGCCAGCAGGAATCTGCAGAGCCAGTTTTAAAAGTCTTCCCTCCTCGCGTGATCCTGATGACAAGTTAACAAGCCACAGCCTTCTCCCCATCCGCCCCAAAACGGCTTTGATTGGGCAAGCTGGGACTTGTTGGCCCCAGGAAATGAAGATGAAGTTTATTGGGAACTTCCCGAGAAACCTGTCCATGCCTTCTGATCCTGCTTCCTAACGCTGGTTTCCATAAGCTTATCCCTTTCAGATCATGCAAATCCCCTGAACGCAGCAGGCCCAGGGAGGTTCCCAAGTTGATGTGCCGGATTTTCCTTTTCAGGTTGGATTTTTCCCATGGGAAAAAGGAAAATTATCTTTATTTAATATAGAACCCCTACACACGCTCCTGGCATCAAGGATATTGGAACCAAAAGTGTGGGAGAGGGATTCTCTGCAGCACCAGGCAGCAAAATAAAATCTCTCAGCAGACTAGAGAGAATTTGGGCAGTTCAGAGCTGTTGTAGGCAAAAATCCACAGCTGGAATTGTGAAATCTCACCGGTGGGAAAGAACTGGGTGTCTATTAATAGGAGAGGAATGGCAAATTTTGGAGCTCTCAGGCAGAAGCCAATCTGCAAACAGAGCAGGGGGGTTGTGTATTTTGATAAAATAAAGTGGAATATCCCAAGTGATGCAAATAAAAATAAAACGAGCCAAGAGACAGAACCGCGGATTAGGAGGCTGCTCACACACTGTGCTCAAGCAACACGGATCGTTCAGAGCAGGAAAAATGGGGATTTACACTTCTAGAAACGAACGAGACGAGAACAAGTGATTCTAGAGCTGAAGATTTGGGTTAGGAGAGTAGGAGGGGGGTCTGGGAGAGGAGGGAACACGCTGGGGTCGGTGAAGTCCCGGGGTGAGAGCAGGGGGAGCGCTCTGGGGGGAGCAGGAGAGCGAGGGAAGGACCGGGAGCAGCTCAGGTGTGTGACAAACCCAGCTCCGACCGGTGACAATGGACATGGCCGTGCCACACCCCTGGGACATGGCCGTGCCACACCTTGGGGCTCTCCCCTGTGCTCAGCTCCAGCCCCCAAAGCCCTTGTGCTGTTTTCTGCTCACCCAGGGAGGTGAAATCTCTGCCCTGTTCCCCATCCCATCCTTTGTCCCAGCTCTCTGCTCACCCTCTCCAAGTCCTCACCTTCAGGTGTCTGCCCAGGTGTCCTGCCCGTCCCCAGGGTCCCACAGAGAGCTGCTCCAGTGGGACAAACCTGCCCTGCCAGATCTCTGAGCTGGGACTGGGTTCGTTATTCCCTTGCTGTGCTGATGCTCTGGCAGAAGGAGTCCCCATCCTCTTGGTTATCTCCTTTAGGGCCTGGATTTTGCCTCTCCAAAATCCACTTTTCTAAAACTCTATAAATAAATCCCATTCTGCGTGCTTGAGTTAACATTAGCCTAAAACCCACCCTCCTTATAGCTCATGTCAGGCAAACAAGACAGGCTTGATAAGTGGAGAGAGTGATTTATAAAGGCACCATATGGGAGCTTGTCTAAGAATCATAATTGATTAGTGAGCTGCAGGAATATTGCCGTGGTGCAGACCCCGAATCCCGCCGAGGTTCAGCTCCTCCCAGGTCCCTGGCACCCATTCCAACACCAAAATCACCCTCCCAAAGTCACCCCAGCGGCAGCCAAATTCCCCGAGGGGCTTCTCAGCCCTGTCCCACCTTTCAGTGATCCTGGGAGCATCCCCGGAGCTGGAGGACACGATGCAGCCGAGGATGGCAGGGGTGGGTGTGAGTGCAGCCGTCCGGCTGCCAAGTTTGATTTTCTCCCTGCTCCAGGAAGAACTTCTGCCCTGGGATCTGTCTAGACACTGCAGGCAGGTCCCAGGCCCTGGGGATTCTCATGGCAGGAGCTCCCAGTGCTGACAGACAAGCAGGGAGGGGAGGAAAAACACCCTGGATTTCCTTTTCTCCGGGAATTTGGGGCTCAGCCAGAGCCGAGAGGGTCCCTCAGCACACACAGTGCTCAGGACACGTTGGATTTGTTCTGCACCACCTTGCAGCTTGCCCAGGGCTGTCCTGAGTCCCAGCATGAAGCTTTGGGGTCTCTCGGTGCTGTCTGTGCATTAAAAGGGTCCTTACAGCCTCGTGGCCTCACTGTGTCGCTGGGCATGAAGGGAGGCATAAAATACTCAATTTAGAGCACGTGCCAAAAAAAAAAAATCCTTATTTCCAGCAGCAGGCAGCATCCAGTGCCCATTAGCCAGGAGTTGTTGAGTTAATTAGAAATGTATATTTGATACCAGGGCTGAGCAGGGCCCCGCACGCCGCTAAGGTTTAATAATTGATTTGTAATTTATTTGCCCATTAATTCTTCCTCTTTCAGAGCCAAGCCAGGAGCTCGTGCAGGCTCGTCCATCATCCTGCACGGCTCAGCCCCTGCTCCCCCAGAGCTGTCGGGGGTGACAGACTGGAGCCTCGTGCAGCCTGTAATTAGTTACTGACTTCAGAAGCTTTTTATAGGAGCTGCGAGTGCCTCTCGAGGAAGATTAACAAAGGGTTCCTTTCCTGCAGGCTCGGGCCTCGTGTCAGCACGAGCCAGGCTCCAGAAATTATTGATTCCCTTTCCATAAGGTTTGCATTTCCAAGGTAAGTGATTTGGCTCTTACAGGCAGCGGGTCCCAGGGCTCCATCCATCACGGCACAGCCACGGGGCTGACCCAAGCAGGTTCAGCTTTAAACAGAGCCTGCAACACTTCCCCTCGCTGCCACCATTTATTACGGCAGGGAGAAGGGGTTTCCGAGGTGCCCATTCCCAGTTAATCAGAGGCAAAACTTAATTACAATCCCCGAGACCCCCCACTCATTTCTCCTGTCACGGGTTTCATTCCTATCTGCTCGTTCCTTTCATTTGCCTGAAATTTCAGGGTTGTGTCTGATTTGGAGTTTTCAAAGCCCCCAGAGGAAAACAGAGTTTTCCAGATGTCCCAAGGTCCTGGAAACCAGGGACAGCCTGGATGGACCAGAGACACCCACGAGCAGCAGGACAGGCAGGCAAAATCCCAGCAGGATGGGAAAGGGCCCTGACAACAACAGTTAGCAAGGGAAAATATTTTGAACAGTCCAGAAAAATATTTCACAGAGGTGAAAATCCCATTTTTAATCAAGATAATATTGCTAGGAATAGGACACTCTCACTGGGAAGGAGAACCCTGTGCCTGCCCAGTGCTGAGTCCCCTCTCATCCCAGCAATCCTCATCCTCCTCCACCTCTGGAAACCTCTGGCTGTCAGAACATGCCCTGATAGAGGAATCAGGATGGGAAAAGCAGGTTGGGATGGGGCAGGAATGCCAGCTCCCCACATGGGCAGGGCAGAGACGAGACAAAAGCCTGCAGGAAGGCTGGGAGGCCCAGGGATGATTTTGGCAGGAGGGAGGCCACAGAACAAGCCAATCTTCATGTGTGAAATCCCACATGGAGCTGCTGCTAGAAATAAAGTTGACGGATTGATTGCCATAAATCATAACCCTGCTGACACCCCAGGGCTCTCACAGGCAGCAGGGATGCTCGTGGGGCTGGTTCTGATCCCTTGGCAGGGGCAGGAGAGAGATTATTCATTCTTTGTGTTTCCTGAATCCACCTCCTCCTCCCCCGCAGGATGAGAAAGATGGATTGAATTTCCTTGGCAAGGAATTGGTGACATCTCTTCACTATGGGGGTGCCCAGATTTGCAGGATCAAGCCCTTGTAGTCCCAGAGGGAAAGTGATGCTTTCAGCACAGCTACGCCTTGTTTTGAGCAGAAAAGAAATAAGAACCCAAATCCTCTTGCTTTGAGGTCAAACCCCTGATTTACACGGAGCTGTGGGGCAGCCCTGAGCTCTGGAGCAGATCAGAGGGGACACAGCTCCCACCACAGCCCTCAGCCTCGGGCTGGCCTGGTCCAGAAATGCTCCAGAATAAAACCCATGGAGCAGGATCAGCCCAGGATCAGCTCCCACCCGCCTGGGAATGGCCCTGTGGGAGCACAGCCCCCACCCAGGGCTCTCCCCAGGACCTGGTTTAGGGGTAGCACAGGAGCACCTGGTTCCTTTGTCTGATCTGCCTGTAACTTCCCTGGCTCCAACAGCATTCCTGATTTACATTCCTGGGAAGAGATGAGATTTTTCCCTGGATAAAGCCCCTCAGCAAAACCCAACACCCCCAGTGACATCCCCAGCCAGCACCAGAGGCTGGAGCTTTCCCCTCTCCTTCAACCCCTTTTTCCACAAACACACTTTCCTTAAAGTTCACAATGTTCTGGGCATAAATCCTCCCCCTCCCTTCCATGCTGCTGGAAGTTTGCTACCAGCTATATATTTTTAGATTTTAAAAATGTCACCCTCAAGTGCTCCGAGCACACGTAAGTACCGTAAGAAACAAACCCATATAGACTTGCTGTCAATAACCCAGCCTCAGATGGACTCCCTGCAGCCCTGGCACAGTAAATTACAGCTTTCCTCCCCCCCTCAAATGATGGCTGCCTGCTTATTATTGGCTTTCATCTTTATTGCCTCGTCAGGTGGAATGGTTGGAGTGACAACAGCAAATAGCCAGCCACAAATTGTGTCTGCTGGCAGCCTTGGCTGCAGGCTCAGGGAGCCTCCAGGATGCTGCAGGGGTGCTGGGATGGGCTGGCCACGCAGCACCAAGCAGTCCAGGGAGAATTCCTAAATCCCAATGTGAGGGTGCCCTGGGCATCTGGCCCGAATTCACCCTCTCACTTATCCCACTACAAATTTTTAATCTCTGGGAGCCGTCCCATATCAGACCCCAGTGAATCCACAGCTGGCTGCATCCAGCACCAATGGCACAGAGCACAAATGGCTCTGGAATTGGAGAGTATTTCCTGGGGCTCATCCTCTCACTGCCACAAATTGGCCCCCAAAGGTCTCTGCTGTCACCAGAACAGTCTGATTTGTGCCCGGAGACGTGGGGCTGTGTCAGGTCAGAGTTAAAACTGGCTTTGAAATTCATGGGGAGCACTTCCATGGGCTGGAAGGACTCTCCTGTCAATGATCCTCTCCCAAAGGGGCCAAGCAGAGAGCTCGGGAAGGCAGAGAGGAGGAATCTCCAGCACAGAAGGTGGCACGGGCAGGTGGTCACTTAAAAAAAAGAAGGAAATGTATCAGCACATAAAGAGCAGAGCCTTCCAGGCAAGGGTTAATCCAGGGGGGCTTTGGGGAGCCACCCCCACCCTGCAGACAGCAGGAAATTCTGTTCTTTGCCAAAAGGAGGGAAACAATCCTGGAGCAGGAACAGGCAGGCCAGAGCAAGCTTTTCTCACCCGAGCAGAGCCTGACGGGAGGATCCAGTTTCAGGATTAGGAAATGTCCCAGGAGTGGCTAGGAACCCCAGGAGTCTGCTCGGGACGGGAGGCACAGGGTGATGGACACCCGGGAACAACCTCCCACCATGGCCCTGCCACCTCCCTGTCACCTGGAGAGCGTGGGACGAGCAGGGAGCAGGGACGGGACAGGGATGGGATGGGGATAGGACTGGGATGGAGGAGGGATGGGGCAGGGATGGAATGAGGGTGGGACAGGGATGGGACAGGGATGGGGAAGGAATGGAATGAGGATGTGGCAGGGATGGAGCAGAGACAGGACAGGGATGGGACAGGAATCAGACAGTGCTGAGAGCAGGACTGGGACAAGGACGAAGCAGGATTGGGGCAGGGATGGAGCAGGGATGGGACTTGGATGGGATTGGGATGGGACTGGGGTGGGGCAGGGATGGAGAAAAGTTGGGACAGGGACAGGACAGGGATGGAGAAGGAATCAGGCAGTGCTGGAGCAGGACTGGGACAAGAACAAAGCAGGGTTTGGAAAGGGATGGAAGGGATCGAGCAGGGGTGGAGCAGAGACGGAATGAGGATGGGACAGGGCTGGGACAGGGCTGGGACAGGGCTGGGACAGGGATGGGACAGGGATGGGACAGGGATGGGGCAGGGCTGGGACAGGGATGGGACAGGGATGGGGCAGGGATGGGGCAGGGATGGGACAGGGATGGGGCAGGGCTGGGACAGGGATGGGACAGGGATGGGGCAGGGATGGGGCAGGGATGGGACAGGGATGGGGCAGGGCTGGGACAGGGATGGGACAGGGATGGGACAGGGCTGGGACAGGGGTGAAGGACTCTGGCTGGTGGCTGATGGGGACCAAGGCACCTGGGGCAGCAGGACTGTGCCACTCCTCTCTGCTCATCCTGTGACATTTTGGGATCAGAATTCATTCTAGTGCCGGCCCGGGCTGAGGAAGGGCTTTCCCCTCGCTCTGGGCTGGTGGGACATTGCAGGGACAAAGGTTTCCTCTGTCTGCAGTGTGGTTTAACCCCTTCCAGGCTCTTCCAGGATGCTGGAACCACTTCCCTGCCATGGAGATGAAGCTGCAGCTCCTCCAGCCCCTCCTGGTGACAGAGCCCTGAGAGCCACTCCACTCCCAGTGATGTGCTGCATCCCTTCCTCTCTCCTTGGCAAGGGAAAATATTTTTAATAGTCCAGAAAAATATTTCACAGAGGTGAAAATCTCATTTTTAATCAAGGCAATATTGCTAGGAACAGGACACTCCCACTGGGAAGGAGAGCCCTGTGCCTGCCCAGTGCTGAGTCCCCTCTCATCCCAGCAATCCTCATCCTCCTCCACCTCTGGAAACCTCTGGCTGTCAGAACATGCCCTGATAGAGGAATCAGGATGGGAAAAGTGGGTTGGGATGGGGCAGGAAAGCCAATCCCTCTCCCACCTGCCCTGAGTGGGCAGGAAGGAGCTGGGAGCCCCAGGAAGAGACTCCAGCCTGTAAAACTCAGCAGCAGCAAAGCAGGAACAGCCCAGAGAGTCCCAGAATCACCCAAAATCACCCAGGCTGGAACAGAACTCTGAGATCATCGAGTGCAGCCCTTCCCAGTCTGCCCCTGACTCGGTGGCCAGCCTTGAGCCAGGAAATTCCCTCTCCACCCCTCGGCTCTCTCTGGCTCTCCAGTGAACTCACACAAGGATGGGGCTGCTCTTCTTACAAGCAGGAAGCTTTTATGTTATAAATTAAAAGATCCAGACAAAATGAATCCTGAGAGCTGAGTCCCCAGGAGTCACAATGACTCAAACACGAGCTTTTCACAGGAAAATAAATTCAATGCCCTGGCTGCTTTAATCATCAGGCTTTTCTACCTTTACCAACACTCCAGCAAATACTTGTGCCTTCATTTAATGCTCTTCACCCTAATACCCACCACAAAAGAAATCCAGCAGAAAGCCTGGCTGATAACTTCAGCGAATTTCCATTTGACCCTCCCCTTGGGTTTTGGGGTGAGTGTTGAGTGAATGAGCTTTAAAAGCATCTTTTCATTTAGCAGAGGCTCGCCGAGCCAAGAATCATACCTCACTCTGTCAGAAGAAAAACAAGATGTGGGCTTAGAGCAATTGAGCAGCTCTGGAGCCCGGCGTGGAAAATCTTGCCTCCAAAGCCAAACAAGGTTTCACTGCCAGTGTTGTAAGGCAGAGAGATGCAAAATTTTTGCGGCTGATATTTCTCGCCCCTGCCTTGGGATCTGGGGTTCTTTGGAAATGAAAGAGCCTCGGTTTAGGCAATGCTTGAAATGAGAATTTGTTAACCCTTGGTCGGGCTGTGAGGGAAGAGCAGGCACGGGCATCCCGTGAAGGGAAAATGAGTTAAAATGTGTCAGCATTCAATGTTCGGGCTGTTGGTCTGTACAACTCGCCTCAGCAGGAAATTTCAGAGTCAGGACAGGAATTTTAGGGTCAGGACAGGAATTCCAGAGCCAGGGCAAGGAGGAGGGAAGGAGATGGAAGTGATTGAGAGCAAAGCATCTTTTAGGGGCAGAAAACTGCTCAGAAGGATCGGATTTGGGGCACTGTGGGGTGAGAGAGGCAGAGCTTGGCTTCCTCATCTTCTCAGCCACGCAGGGTGAGGGCAAAAGAGAATAAACAAACAAAATAATTGAAAACCCTCAAAACAAACTCCACCATTCTTTTTTTTTTTTTTTTCCTACAGATTGTTTCGTCCCAGCCCCGGGGCTGCTCAGAGGAATGGGAGCTGGGTAGGAGGAGAGGGAATTGGGCAGGGGAGTGGGGTCCCGGGAAAAGGAGAGGGATCCCGGGAAAGGGGAGTGGGGTATCCCGGGAAAAGGAGAAGGATCTCGGGAAAGCGGAATGGGATCCCAGGAAAGGGGAATGGGATCCCGGGAAAAGGAGTGTGTATCCTGGGAAAGGGGGATGGGATTCCGGGAAAGGGGAATGGGATCCCGGGAAAGCGGAATGGGATCTCGGGAAAGCGGAATGGGATCCCGGGAAAGGGGAATGGGATCCCGGGAAAGGGGAATGGGATCCCCGTCAGGGAAGGACACCCCGGGCAGGGCTGGCTGCTGTCGGGAGATGGCAGCAGCACTTTGTTCTTGCACTTTTTTCTTGCTCTTTGCTCTTTTCTCGGACGGGCCAGGCCGGTCCCCGGGGGCTCCCGAGGCGCTGTCCCCGATCCCGGTGGGATCAGCCCCGCTCCGGGAGCCTCGCTAAGCCCGGCCCTGCTGAGCCGCGCTCAGGATAAGAAGCGCCCAGCCCAAAAGTCGCACCTGGAATCGCCTGGAGCGCGATTCCCACCCCGCCCTGGGGAGCTGGGATGGACTGGGAAGCGCTGGGACATGGCAGAGGATCAGCTGAACTATCGGGTTTTATTTGAAACCGAGTCGGAACCTGAAATCCAGGTCCTCGGAGCCCTCCCGGTGCTCCCATTTCCACCCACTCAGGGACGAGCCTGGCGCTGGGTGTGCCCGTGGGGACATCCATGGGAATGTCACCGGGAAATGCTCCGCAGAAGCCAAGGTGCCCTCTGTGCCCCCGAGAGGACCCCGACCCCGGGGCCAGCTGGGGTGAAAAGGCTGCTTGAGAGAGGTCAGGAGGAGAAAACCAACCTGCTTTTCTCGGGCAATTATGAAGTGACAAATTAGCAGTGAAAGAGCTCATCTGTCCGGATTTGTTTGGAGTGTCCCCTCCTCGCCGCAGAGCCGAGGCACGGAGAGGGCCGGGATCCCAGCCCTTCCCTTAAGGGTTTCCAAACCCTCCGCTCACACCGCTCTCCATCTCTGTCAGCGCTGGGAACGCTCAGAAATTCGGCGGTGCCTTTCCGAGAGCGAGCCCTGCACCCCCAGCTCAGCATCTCCCACTCTCCATCCCCACCTCGGGGCACAGCCAGTGGCATTTTGCAGGATCCCACGTCTCCAAGAGGTCAGGATTTAAGGATCTGCGATGCTGCCGATAAAGCAGAGAGCCCCGGAGCTCTCGGTGTGTGTGTGCCGATGTCTCCACGCTGCTCCCAGGGCAAGGGTGAATCCCGAGCACGCCCAGCCCGGAGACACAACAAAAGCCCGGAGCCTCGGCACGGCTGAGAGCTTTAATTGCGTTACAATCATCTGCTGGTATCAAGGAATCGGGAGGAGAGTCAAAACAGGCACTTTGATCCCTGCAGAAGCTGGAAAAACAGCAAAGACTTGGCCAAGGTGCAATCCTCCTCCTCCTCCTTCCTCCTCCTCCTCTTCCCCCTCCCTGGCCGGCAGCAAAGGAGGGAGAGCAGAGCCCTTCCCCAGGTTTGAGGGTCTGGGGGTGCCCCCCAAGCAAAAAATACAGCAAGAACAAAACACAACATTAAAAAAAACCCAAAATAAACCAGCAAAATTAACCCAAACATACAAACAAAAAAATAATAATTAAAAAAAGAAAAATCAGTAGCCAGCTCGGCTTTGCTTTCCCTTCTGTTTTCAGCATCATTAAAAATAGACGCAAACCCGATTTTCAAAGCGAAGAATTTCCAGCCAGCGGGCAGCAGTGACCCGGGCAGCCCACGGAGCATCCCAGCCCGGCAGAAGGGGCACAAAAACCCTCGGGAGGGAGGTAAATATTTACTCTCCAAACAGCGAGGTTAACAAGGCGCTCTGTGCAGCTGGAGATGGGAGCGTGGCCGGGCGGGTGCTCCCGGCTCCCTGGGGGCTCCCCGAGTGGGAATGGGCATTTTTTGGGAAGCAGTAGGAAAATAAGAACCCCCTGTGTCCCTTCTCCTGCCCTCCACAATCCTCCTGCCGGCGCGTCCCGAATGAAAAAAAAAAAAAAAAATTCCTTTTTCCCGAATGAGAAAACACGTATCGGCTCTAACCGAATTGTGCCGCTGAATTTTCCATCTCCATCCGCCCCGCCGCCGCCGGGGGAGGATTTATCCCTGCTCTAAACCCGACAGCGACTTCAATCTTCTTCGTACCTGGCAACAAATCCAGGTTAAACTCAGCCTAAAGGCTCCCGTTCTCCCACCCTGTGCTCCCGGAGGGATCGGGGCTGGAAAACATCGCCCTTATCCCATGCTGGAAGTGCTGCCCCCAAATCCCTCTGTGCCCCCAAAACTCAGCCCTGGAACGGGGATAGTGAACCCCAAAACTGAGCCCTGGGATGGGGACAGTGTCCCCAAAACTGAGCCCTGGAACGGGGACAGTGTCCCCAAAACTGAGCCCTGGCACAGGGACAGTGTCCCCAAAACTGAGCCCTGGGATGGGAACAGCCCCCCATGAATAACTCAAGACACACCAAGAAGAACAAACGAGGGCTTGGACTGGGTTATATTTTAAAATGCTCATATATTTTCTTTTTTTTTTTTTTCTTCTTTTTTTCTTTTTCTCTTTTTTTTTTTCTTCTCATTTTTTTTTCCACAATTCTAATACAATTGTTCTGAAAATACTGGCGTTTCCAGCAGCAGTTCTTTCTTGGTTTTTTTTTTTTCTTTTCTTTGTATTTTTTTTTAACCTTTTTTTGTTGTTTTTGAAGTGAATAATAATATACGGTAGTGATTTCACAGTAAAACAGACCTGCAGGAACGCCAGAGATACGTGACAAAAAACACCCCCAGACCAACCCTCCCCCTCCCCCCCACCCCTCTCCCATCCCCAAAAAAGATTTTGGAAGTGGGGGAAAAAAAAAAAAAATAAAAAGTTCATTCAAAAAAATTATTTCAAAAGAGATTTCATATAAAGCCTTTAAAACACGGTCAGAAGTTTCTCCCTCTTCTCCAGATCCCTGTGGCTGAACATTTACAGAGAGAAAGAGAGAAAAAATAGAGAGAGTTTATAACAATCTCTGTAGAAGAAACAAAATAATCCAGGAAAGAAAATATCCGAGGATACGGTAAGGGATAAAATTACATTTGTACAAAAATAGATTTTAACTTTATTGATGCTTTAGATATTTTTTTTCCTTATCTTTTCTCTTTTTTTTTTTTTGTCATTCTAAATTTTAACGTCATTTTTTTTTTTTTTTTAATCTATGTATCCCATAGCCAAGGCATCCATCACTAAGTATTGGGAATTGCTAAAGCTATTCTTTTACTCCAAACCACCTGCTTAAAAGAAAGAAAGAAAAAAAAAACCAAAATAAAATAAGAGAAACGAAAGAAAAGAAGAAAAACAAAAGAAAAGAAGAAAAACAAAACTAAAAGAAGAAGAACAAAACAAAAAGGCATCTTAAAATAGATGCAGTTCCTTTGTCTCGAGGAATAAAAATCCAGATTTGGCATCTGCCAATTTGGAAAGGGATTCGGATACAATGGGAGCAAAACAAAGAAAAGAAAAAAAAAAACTAAATAAAAAGCGAGGAGAGGGGGGAAAAAAAACAAAAAACCAACCAAAAAAAAAAAAAAAAAAAAAAAAACAAAAACAGGAAAAAGAATGGACTTAAACCACAAAAAGCCAGGCAAAGTCTGTAATTGCTACAGTTCTCTATGTGTATATGTGAGTGGGGTATTATACAGCGTGGATATCTACAGTACATACACGGACACACACACATCCCACCGAGCCAGCCCCTCTGGTGGGCACAGCAGCCCAGCCTTGTTTTGGGGTCAGCAGCCCAGCCTTGTTTTGGGGTCAGCGTTCCCCACATCCCCCAAAGCCCCCCAGGCCACTCCTGGGTATCCCCAGTGCCAAGGGAAGCTCAGAATTCCCATGGAAGGGTTTGGGATGTGCCGGGTGGGGTTAGGGGTGGGTGGAACACGCAGAGAGGGATGCTGATGTTTGTGCTATCTTTAGAAAATTAAAGATTGTCCCACCAACAAAAAGGAATTGAAGCAAGCATTGCAAACAGATCACCCGAATCAAAGCAGATTTTCGCAGGAGTATTGAGAGCTGGTTAAATCCATGTCCTGCCTCTCTAGGGAATCCTGTGCCTTTTGTTTCCCTGCAGCCACCCGAGCTCACCTCTCCACACTCAGCCTCGTCGTGATGAGGACAACGACAACAACAACAGCAACAACAAAAAGCCCAAAGTGAAAAGAACACAAAGGAAAAGATTCCAACTCATGCAAAGCTCGTTGCTTTAAGGCTGCTCTGGACACACAAAAGGCCGGGATGAGGATGGAAGGGCTGGGCCGGGCTCTGGGGGCTCAGGGAATCCCAAATCCCTTTCACCAGCTGGAAAAGGGAAATCCCAGGACAAGACTCAGCCTTTCCCAAAATCCAGCACGGGCGTGGATTGAGGCTGTGCTGCTCCAGCAGGGAAACTGAGGCACGGGGATGATCCTGACGTGGAGCTTGGGGTCTGCAGAGCCTCCCCTGGGCTTTGTAAGGGCAGATGGGAATGGGGTGGGATGGGATGGAAATGGGATGGGATGATGGGATGGAAATGGGATGGGATGATGGGATGGGATGATGGGATGGGAATGGGATGGGATGATGGGATGGGATGGAAATGGGATGGGATGATGGGATGGAAATGGGATGGGATGATGGGATGGGATGGAAATGGGATGGGAGTTCCCACTGTGCCACCACAGCACCCAAGAGCCCCTTCCCACCCATCCACCAGGAAAAAAGTGTCTCCACCCACCAGAGACCAGCGGGTTTATCCCGGTGCAACATCCACCAACGTCCCCAAAGCCTTTCCTTTGTGACGAGCAATCCCAGGCTCCTTCCTGCTGGGAGAGCCGGGCTGGGACCCGGGGGCTGGGTGGGCTCTGGGTGGGCTCTGGGCTCTGGGATCTGGCACCTCCCTGGGGCTGTGCCAACCTCCTGCTGCCAGCGAACAGCCTGCTCGTGTTTCCTGGCACCCTTGCCGGATTTCATTCCTCCTGCCTCATTTTCTTGGCAAATTCTTGCAGGGTGAAGCTGTTTAATAATATTTTCAGCGGCTTGCAGGCTGCTGGGGAAACAGAGCCAAGGCTGTGCCTGCCTCTGCCGATTTGCCACTTCAGGAGGAGTTACACCTGAAATCCTGAGTGCTTTTTGATTTCGGAGCAGCAGGGGATGGAGCTGGGCACTCCAGCAGGAGGGTGGCAATGGTGCTCCCCCTCCAAAACAGAGGTGGTGGGTGCTGCTCCATCCCCTCCAGGAACAAAGGAGGAGTTTTCAAGCAGCTGCAAACCACGGGAGAGGATCTTTGGGACCTCACCCTTCGCGTTTTAAAGCACAGAGGACATGGAAGTGGTGGGGAAGCCCAACTCATTCTCAGCTCCCAGCACGGCGTGTCCATCCTGCCAAGGGGGGAAAACCCTTCCCAACATCCCTCTCCACTCCCTCTGCTTTGTTTTTTTCTCCAGTTCATGTTTTTGGTGAGGCACTGGAGACACCTGGGAGGTGTAGGGGGGAGATCAGTCCCTTGATGACCTCTGGCCACACACTCCACCCCATAGGGCACGGACACATTCCCGGTGTGGCCCTAATCCCCAAAATCCTGTCCAGCTCCCCGCTGTCACACCAAGACTCAAGGAAAGGGTTGTGCAAAAGCCAAGGTGCTTTTGGTGCTCTCAGAATCCCGGAGAGGACAGGGATGGTGCTGCCACATCCCCCACCCAGCCAGACCCTCCCACCCCACATCCCTGCCCCACGGGGGACACCCAGGCCAGGGGGAGCCCTGTTCTTGCTTCACCACTAATTAACAGCTACAATTAAGCAGCCAGGCCGAGCACTCCCACTAATTGTTGCCTTGCAGTGTTTTGCAGGGCTGAAACAACAGGAGCAACTCCTGGGTGAGGCGAAATCTTGGAGTGGGGTCACACAGGGATGCTGGGGCAGCACTGGGATGTACCGGGGCAGCACTGGGATGTACTGGGATGCTGTGCTGAGGGCAGGGGTCCCAGCAAGCCCCCAGGAGCTGGGGAAGGGCCACGGGGAGTCCCTGGCAGCCTTAAAGCAAGTGCTGCAGCTGGCTCATGTCCACACGGGCACCTTTGGGCTGGGCAGTGATGCCCGGGGTGGCCAAAGGGCATTTCCTGTGCCCTGTTTTTGGGGGGGATTCAGCTCAATCCCAAATCCTGTGCTCTGAAGTGGAAGGAGAAGGCTCTGTGCAGACACGGGTGACTCATTCACAGGGCACGGCCTCTCCCTCCACAAAGTAACTACTGAGACTACTAAGAATAGTTAGAAACCAAAAATAGAATTTTTTCCTTTTTTTTTCTCTCTTTTTTTTTTTTTTGTCTTCTTCTTCTCTTTTTCAAAAACAAAAAAAAAAAACAAAACAAAACCAAAAAAAAAAAAAAACAAAACCAAAACTCCATCCTCTGAAAATAGCCCAGCTGCAATCCGGCAGAGTCCAACCACTCCCCTCGGCTCGTCCAAACCCCAGTGCCCCGAGGGCTGGCACCGTCCTTGTCCCCAGGGGAGGGCTGGGGGGGTGGTGGCTCCATCCCAAACCTCATGGCACGGCGGGGGACAGGGGTTGGCAAAGCTCTCTCCGCTCCCACTTCTCTACAAGTAGCACAGGGAACCAGCGAGCAGGTCTGGAGATGCAGCAGTGACAGCGAACGGACAGGGGGGCAGGAGGCCGGGATGGCCGGGGGTCCCCCGGGTCAGACGGTGCCTCCGGCGTGGGGGGGAGCAGGGAGGGACGGGGAAAGCAGAGGAAGGGCCCCCCCCGGGCGAGGGACTGACCCAGCACAGGTCTCTAAGTCATTTGGTGCGGCGCTTCCAGCATTTCCATCAAGAAGGTGTCGATGGGTGTGTCGCCTATTAGCTTGAAGAAGAAGAGATGCTCCAGGCATTTCAGACCGATGGACCGCAGCGCTGGGAGGCGGAGCAGGAGCTTGGCAAACCTGGGGAACGGGAGAGTGGCACGGTCAGACACCCCCAGGTCCAGCCCTGCTGCTGCCCCCAAATCTGGAGTCGGACACAGCCTCTTGTTATGGGGCTGCACCCGGAGCTGTGCAGGGAAATGAGGAATTCTGGACCAGCAAACACGCTGAACTGAGCTGGAAGAGTGGAACTAGAAATGAAAGGTCAGCCCTGGGCTGGGGGACACCCCGAGATGCTCGGGGAGGCACCACGGGATCAGCCCTGGCACTGGCAGGGAAAAGGGCAAACAGCTGGCAAGGGGCTGGAGGAGATGCCCAGGGGCTGAGCTGGCACTTGGCTGGGTGATGCCCCTTTTCCTGCAGGCTCTGGGCACCTCCTGAGCAGCTCCCCCAGCCCTCACTGGGGCTCTGCCCATCCCAGCTGAGCCCTGGGGCTGCTGGCGAGGCAGGAACCCGGCTGCCAGCCAGGGGTGAAGCCCAGGCTGTGACACAAATTTTGGGGGGAGCACTGGGAAAGGGGGTGCTCCCCTTCCCCGGGCCCAGGGCTATGAGGAGGGCAAACAAAAAGCCGATTTCTCTCCACCCTGCCCTGCCTGGAGCAGATGGTTTCAGGGCACACAAGGCAGGGCAGGGCTGGGGAGAGCTGGCAGTTCGGCAGGACCCAGCAGGATGGAAATGAGCCACCCACACCAGGGAAAAGCTGCTGGGTGCTGGGCTCGGAGGGTGACAAGCAGCTGTGGAGCCAGGAGAAAGCCACCAGCTCCTGCAAGAGTGCTCTGGAGCATCCCAGGTGCCACTGGATGTCACCTCCTTGTGGGAGTGCTCCCAAGCCAGGGAAAAAGCCCTTTAGTGGCCACAGCAGGGTTTTATCTGCTTTTCCTGCTGCAAAATCAGGGCTTGAACAGCAGCAAAAGGCCAGGAAGAAGAGGACCTTGCAGAAAACACACACACAGACATGCACAAGCACACAGATATTCTACATGCATGCACAATTCCCTCTCCCTATTTTTTTTTTTTTTTTTCTGCTGAGCTGGCGAGAACGGTGGGAGCAGAGCCAGGAAAAACAAATCAGTCCTACCATCCCATTCAGGAAGTTTCACTTTAAACCAAACCAGATGATGGCTCCAGCCCTGGGATATGTTTAACCGTGAGATAACCAGCCCTGAGCACAAGGAGCCAGGGCTGGGAGGGGAGAAAAGAGCCCTGGTTGCTGATTCCCTGCGGCTGCTGGGTGTCACGTAGGCACCCAGCCCTCCCCGGGCAGCAGCAGGGCTGGGTTTTCCCTGGGAATGCCTCTCTCTGCAGAAAACCTCCCTTTTGGTGTTTACAGGGTGCTCCCAAACTGCTGCTGGATGGGGATTTGGAGGAAACCCCTGCACCTGAAAAGGTGGGAATTCCAGAATTCCAGCAATCCCACAGCAGGGAGCAGGGGAAGGCTCCAGCCCGGCTCCAGCAGGGGTTTGCTCAACCACAGGCAGCACTTGTCTGCAGCCCCAGCTGGTGATCACGCTGTGCCACAAGGCCAGGAGGATGCTGAGAGTTTTGGGGAACTTCGGGGAGCTCTTGTGCAACCCCAGCCTTGCAGCCCAGGGGTTCCCCCTCCCGAGGGGCCTGGGATGGGGCCAGCAGTGCCCTGCAGCACTGAGGGATGCAGGGAGGGCAGCAGGACCCAGGCACAGCTCTCAGGACATCCCTGAGCATGCAGAACCTCCCCTGCCACCGAGGGTGAGTGTGAACATCACACGAGAAGGTTCCCAGCCCAAGGTCACTCAAAGCCAGGGAGAGATTAAATTCCAGAGTTCCTGGTGCAGCTTCTGGATTTAAAACACTCCCTCCAACATCACTGAGCACTGAGGCAGAGCCCCGGGGATCTGCTGTGGGCTGCTGGCTCAGTGTCTGTGTGTCAGGCATGGTGGTTTGGATTTGGGGAGCAGGGCTGTCCCTGTGTCACCCTCTGCCCATCCCCTGTGTGTGCCAGGGCTGCAGATCCTGCTCAGTGTGCAAAGCAGGAGCTCAGCCCACCAAGGGAACAATCCAGGAGAGCTGCTGGCTGTGATTCCCAAGGCAGGTCTCTCTTCTGCAACACCACAACAGCCAGAGTCCAGGCTCTGGCTCTGCATTTGCTCCAGAAATGCAATTTAATAAAGCTTTCTGGAAGAGGAGGCAGCTTGGGGTGCACACAAACCCCCTGGGAGAGGAGAGGTGAGAGCCCTGCTCTGTGCCCTCCATTCCCCTGCTCCCCACAAACCAAGCACACCCCGTGGCACCCTCATCCTCACTCTGCCTGCCTCAAACCAACCAGGAACATCCCAGCAATCCCTTCACAACACACCTTTCTCCATCTGCCAGCACTCTGGGACCCAAGGCGGGGGGAAAAACAAACCCAGCATCACTTCTGAGGGCACGCTCTGCCCACTGCACTCACTGCTGTGAAAGCATCCTTTTTATTTAACCATCCACACGAGGCCAGGAATGCAGGTGAGATGCAAATCCCAGTTGCCTGGGCTGTTTTCTCCCAACATTCATGCACCAGTAGCAGCTTCCAGTGCTTTGCTTGCTTTCTCAAGAAGCTGTCAGTAACTGAAGTGGCAGTTGCCAGCTCCGGGCTGTAACTGGGAAAATGCGCCCACTCAGCTCCAGAGCGGTCCAGGAACGCATTCCTGATCCCCCCCCCTCCCATTCCCAGCTGGATTGGGGGAGGCAGGGAGGGGAGAAAAAGAGCATCAATTGAGGCTTTCACTTCCC
Organism: Acridotheres tristis; assembly: GCA_037013685.1. Taxonomy (NCBI): domain Eukaryota; kingdom Metazoa; phylum Chordata; class Aves; order Passeriformes; family Sturnidae; genus Acridotheres; species Acridotheres tristis. The sequence continues at coordinate 7,943,319 of CM072904.1, read as the reverse complement.
AGCAATGATGCTCATCTGCCACCGAAAATTAACTCCATGTGAGTCCTATTTTTGCTGCGGTTTCGCTCGCCGCGGTTTCCAGAAGGGAAATGATAACCCCCACCTCCCACATGTGCCCATCCCACTGCTGGGATCTGCTCTGGGAGCTGCGGCTCCTCAGGTCTTGCCCACCTTGCTGCATTTCCTGGCAATGAAGAATAAAGAGCTCCGTGCACTGCACAGGGGAGGTTTTTTTTAGGGATGCTCACAGCTGGAGGGGTTAGAAATGAATGGCTCATCCATAGGGAATGACTGGAAACAGAAATGGCAGAAGAGAAGGGAGCCAAGGACAGGCTGGGAGCTGCAGCACCCAGGGCAGGGCTGTGCAGGGTGCAGGAGGAGCTCACCTGCCGGGCTGGTCGGGGTATTTGTGTTTGCAGTAAGCCTCTAGTGACGCGTACACCTTCTCCCGCAGCGCCTCCACCTCCGCCGGGTTCGAGAGACCCTTGGAGTCTAAAAGGCAACACAAAAACCATCAGCCCAGCACCTCCAGGCTTCCCAGGCAGGCAGGAACCCCTCTGTGCACTCCCTCCATCTCTTCCAGCCCCACCGAAGTGTGGATGCAGCCCCTGAGCTCCAGGGGAGCACTCAAAGGTTTACACTGTGCCTACAGATCTTTCCTCACCTCACAGCCCAACCCCAAATGTTTTGGCTCATTCCAGTGCTCCCAGACCCTCATTTTAAAGGGTTTGATTCCCCCTCCAACCCTGGGCTCGTGGGATTTCTCCCTCCAGCAGTGTGGTGGGGCAGAAGGAGAAGCCCCTGCTCTGGCACAGCCCCCAGGACAGGACAGAGCGAGGATCTGTTTTTAGCAGGGTGAAAGGGACAGTGCAGAAATCGATATCCCCAAGCACATGTGCCACGGGAACCTCTCCAGATTCCCCTTCTTTGACCATATATGGCTAATCCCAAATTACAGACAATAAATTACTGCTGATTACAAGGAGGGGGGGGGGGGCTAAAAAAAAAAAAAAAAAAAAAAACCAAGAAATTGGTCAAGAAGAAAAACAAACCCAAGTAACTGTAATAAACCCTTCTGGAACAGCCTGGCCTGGCTGTGGTGGGAAAATCCAGGCAAGGAGCTGTGCTTGGGCACAAACTGTGCTGGGTGAGGGCAGGGAGGGAAGGCTGGTGGTGGATGGGGAGGTTTGTCCCTGGCTGCCACCTGGGCTGATCCACTCTGAAATGCAGAGACCCCCTCCAGAGAGCTGGGCAGGTATGTGAGGCTGGCTCCTGCTGCACGGGGATTTGCTCCCTGGAACGCTGGAGAAAAAACCCTGGCACTGAATCTTCTCCTTCCCTTGGGCAGCTGGGGCTGAGGGGGGAAAGGGAGCAGCGTGACCCTCCCAGAGTCTGTGGAACTATGGTGAAAAACTGAAGGTTTTGTGTGTTTTATGAGCACATTTCATGTCTTTCAGCCTCTCCAGGTCTGCAAAGGGCTTTTCCAGAAATGCAGGTACTAAAAGCCCGTGGATGATGAGGTTGGGAAGCAGAGATAATAATTTCCATGCTCTGGTGTTGCTCTAATCCACATTTTTCTCTTCAACAACATCAAGATTCCACTTTGTTCCAATTCAAAGAGAACTCCCTCAAGCACCTGAACTTCCTTTTCACAGCCACTCTGAGAGGGGGAGAGCTGATAGGACAAGGGGGAATGGCTGTAAACTGAAAGAGAGTAGGCTTAGATTGGATTTTGGGAAGAAATTCCTCCCTGGGAGGGTGGCAGGCCCTGGCACAGGGTGCCCAGAGCAGCTGTGGCTGCCCCTGGATCCCTGGAAGTGCCCAAGGCCAGGCTGGATGGGGCTCTGAGCAGCCTGGGGTAGTGAAAGGTGTCCATGGCAGGAGCTTTGGAACATGATGAGCTTTAAGATCTTTTCCAAACCAAACCAAGTTTCACCCCTGCCTCCCTTCCTGCCCTATGCTCAGCATCTGGCTGCCCTCTGCTACTTCCAAAAGGGCTTTTTTGGGGAAGAAAAGGAGCCAGAAGGACGGAAGAGCAGCCAAGAGGGGCCAGCAGAGCAGAGGCAGGCACATACCAGGGTTGAAGAGGACAATGGCTCGCAGGCAGCCCAGCTCTGTCTTGTCCATCAGCATGTCCCTCATTTTGGACACCAGCTCTGTCAGTACTCTGCAAAAAGGACACAGAAAACACGGAGTCAGCACAAAAAAAAAACCAAAAAACCCAGGGAATGAAAAGCCCCAGGTGTCAGAGGCAGAGTGAGAAGCTCTGGTCACGTTTAACGAAGCTGGGGATGGTGCTGGCCTGTACCAGCTGAGGATGTGGCCTCATTTTCCTCCTCCATCAAAAATAGCTCATTAGGAACATCAATAGTTCCTGTGAGATACAACAGGGACCATAAAAACCGCCTCCATCCATTCACTGAGAGGCTCTGGCACCTGAGAAAGCTGCCTAAAAATAAAAAATAACAATAAAAACCCACCCCAACAGGTATCTAAAAGTAATTTCCTCCACCGGTAATTTTTATTGCTCCCTTTGCTCTTACTGCAGGTGTCGGTCTTGAAATATTTTCCACTGATTGCCCAGTTTTTCATGTTAGATCCTGCAGCAAAGTCATGATCTTGCACTTATGACCTCACAGGAACAAATGATGTCACCCAGGTCCGAAGAACAATTTCCTCACAGAGCAGAGCAGCAAAAAAAAGGTGATTTGGTCTCGGCTCAAGATGAGTCTCAGGGAGAGGAATCAGCATTTCAGCAGTGTCTGGAGTCACACTGTGGGTCAAACACCCTGCAAGCCTGGCTTTAAAACACTCTCCCAAAGCCTGAGATTAAAGAGCCCTGGGGACAGGCCCGTGGAACCTGCTGGGGCCTTTCCACTGTGCAAATAAAAATCACGTCTTGGTCCAATTAAAGATGAAAAGGAAGCAAGGAGTGGCCTCACATCACAAGGCATCTGGAGCCCATGAAAGGGGCTTGGATTGGAACTGGGCAGCCTCCTCCCTGCTTGGGGTTTGTGCAGCTTTTCCAGAGGATGGGATTGCTGCTGGGTTTTCCCTCATCCTGGGCTCCTCTGAGCCCTCAGGAAGGAATGGAGGTGGAGACAGGGATGTCCAGGTAAGGAGAGGCTTACAGCTGGCCTGTGAGCCAGAAAGGGTTAATGAATAAGGGTTAATGAATAAGGGTTAATGAATAAGGGTTAATGAATAAGGGTTATTCTGAAAGGAATCTTATCAAGGCTTTTGGCCTGCAGGCTGAGGAGAAGGAGAAAAAGATAAGCAGGAAAGAAAACCTGCAGCTGGGAAAAGTAATTTTAGAAAAGTGTTGTGAAAAACAGAGGTGGGGATGGTTTGACACCAATGTTGATCTATTGTAACCAATGAACAAAGTGCAAACTTTGTAGAGGGTGTAAAAGACAACGTGCTGTTGTAATAAATGGAATTTAGCTTTCTGAAATGTAGTGTGTCTATTTGTCACATCCACCCCAACAGCAACAAGATGAGATCCAATCCCACCCCTCCAAGGAGACTGGAGATCCAATCCCATCCCTCCAAGGAGACTGGAGATGCAATCCCATCCCTCCAAGGAGACTGGAGATGCAATCCCATCCCTCCAAGGAGATTGGAGATGCAATCCCATCCCTCCAAGCAGGTCACAGATGCAGTCTCACCTCTCCAAGGAGGCTGGAGATCCATTCCCACCCCTCCAAATGAGGTTGGAGATGCAATCCCAGCCCTCCAAGCAGGTCACAGATGCAATCCCACCTCTCCAAGGAGGTTGGAGATCCAATCCCACCCCTCCGAGGAGGTCTGAGATGCAATCCCACCCCTCCAAGGAGGTCTGAGATCCAATCCCAGCCCTCCAAGGAGGTCAGAGATGCAATCCCATCTCTCCAAGCAGGTCAGAGATGCAATCCCACCCCTCCAAGCAGATCAGAGATGCAATCCCAGCCCTCCAAGTAGATCAGAGATGCAATCCCACCCCTACAAGGAAGTCACAGATGTAGTCCCACCCCTCCAAGGAGGTCTGAGATGCAATCCCATCTCTTCAAGCAGGTCACAGATGCAATCCCACCCCTCCAAGGAGGTCACAGATGCAATCCCACCCCTCCAAGGAGGTCACAGATGCAATCCCACCCCTCCCTCCTGCCCACCTGTCGAAGATGGCCCCCACTCCAGCACTGTGGGCGCTGTTCCTGTGCACATGCAGCCCCGTGGCCAGCAGGATCCCGTCCTTCACGGCTATGGAGCGGTGTGAGAAGGAGGCAATTAGCAGCTCGTTCCACCCTGGGGAGAAAAAAAAACACTGATGGTTTGTCAATCAGTCTCGTCTCTTCTCAGAGCCAGGATGAACACAAACACAGCTGAAACAGTTTTTCTCGTGTTCAGGCTTGGATGTTTATTATATCTTATCAGAAAGTGCAGACACTATGACAGCACTTCCAGCTCCTTGCTAGAAGTGAGGAAAAATGGCCACAGAGGCAACTGCTACAAGGTCTTTTAAGGTTAACAGTCCAACAGAGAATTAACACCATTATTTATTAATTATTTATACTTTTGACCCAATAATAGATTCCCATCACCCTTAGAGTGACACTGACTGACCAGCCAGAAACTGCTACCTGAAATCCATGGAGAAGAAAAAGAAAGATGAACAAAGAAAGAGACAATGCCTAAAAAACCTCCATGTTGTCCCTTACCTATTACTATACTATAAAAACTTCAAATTTAAACCCCATCACCCTGTGAAAGCACACACTTCTAATTCACTGCACACTCGTGATTTTTACTTCACCACTCATATTTAGAAACCATCTCCAAGGCCTCAGGCCAAAAGCAGTGTTTTCCAGGGGGTCTGTGCCTGAGAGCACAGAAAGCTCCAAAACTCCAGATTTCTGGGATCCAACAGGTTAGAGCCATGGGATCCTCGGGAAGTCTGGGAATCACCTCTCTACAAGGAGGAGGAAACAGCCTGTGCTGCAGGAGCATGGCTGGGCATGAGGGAGGAAAGGGGAGTCAACTTTTTCTTGGATGTCAGGGAAGGAAAAAACCATCAAGAAGCCAAGCACTAAAAATACAGCTAATAAGGGGAGCAGTTTCCTCTATAAACTGTGCAGACACGGAGCAAACAGCTCTGCCTGGAGCTCCTGGTGGGTGTGGAGCCCTGAGCTCCCCTCTGCCCTCAGCCCTGAGCACCTTCCAGCTCTATCAGCTCATCAGGCTCCTCCTCAGGCCACAAAAGTTCAGCCCTGAGCCCTGTCAAAGGGACCATGAAAGCTCTGGCTTTATTTGTGGGTTTGTTGCTTCTGCCATGAAAATATTGGGAGGGATTGGGGGTGTTCCCTGCACAATCCCGTGCCTGTGACTGCTTCCACAGCTGCTTGGAAAACAGATTTTAGTCTTATTGGCTGCTTTGGGATATGGGAAGGACATGTTCTGAGCCCAGACCTACAGGGAAGGGAAGGAGATGTGACCTCCATGTTTTCCAGCTCCCCAACCCAACACCAGTTCCTAAATCCATCAAGAATTCCTGAAACAAAGCCCCAGTGAGAGGCAATGCTGCCAGGCTTGAAGGGTGGAAATTTGGGTGACTTTCAGCCAGGAGCAGCATCTTCAGTAAAACAAGATGGGGTCTTCTGCAACACCCCTGGCCTGAACATGTCCTGGAGTTCTGGCCCAGAAACCTCAGGATATTTGGATTTAGGGCTTTTTTTTTCTCCCAGGCTGGAAAAGCAACACAACAATATCCTGTAGCTCTCCTGCCACAAGAACACATCTCACAGCCTGGAATAAACACAAGGCCCATGTGTGCTGTATTTACCTTCTGCTGCAGCCCTGGGCTGTGCCATCAGAAATGTTGACAAGGAATAAAGTTCACTCTTTCCTAAGTGGCCACAAGATGTTTCCACCCCAGCCACGGGAACATTTCTTTGGCTATTTATTGGGTGAGGCCTGGCACTTTCACAGGGATTGCAACACTGTGAAACCCAAGGAGGATGGAGGAGAAGGAGCATGCAAAAATCTTGTTCCTGCGAGGAAGAGGAACTCCCAGAGCCAGATCTATGGGAATTTGTCCCACACAGCCCCACAGCAGCTCCACAACCAAGAGAAACCAGAGCTGGCTCTCCACACCCAGTCCAAACTGGGCTTATTCCAGTGCAGGAGTGCTGGATTCGTCAGCATCCTTCATCTGCATTATTCCCACGTAGAGCTGGGACGTTTCAGCTGAAATGGGGAAGGTTTTCCTACTTTGGCTTTCACCAGAACATCCCCAAAGAGCTGCCAAGACAGAGGCAAGCAGGAAAAATTCACTACAACCACAGGCAGCAAACTGGAATTAGAGACCAACCAAATCTACCCTGAGAGCTCTGCACTCCAGCCCAAGCTCTGGAGTGGCAGAGCAGAATTCTGTGCCTCCTGTGACTCCCTCCTCAGCAAACAGGGTGGCTGAAGCCTCCAGGGGTGCTCTGGAATGGGGAAGGCACTTTGGCCATCGTGTCAATCCAGCTGCCTGCCAAATTTCCCCAGCAGCCCCACAAAAGCAGCTGCAGCTGCAGGGATGTAAAGCTCAGCATCCTTTGCCAGGCTGAGAAAAACATCAGGTTATTCCTGCCTCAGCGTGGAAACAAGAAAACCAGTGCAAAACAACACCAAGTCAGGTTCTCTTCCCTTCCAAACAGCTCAGAGAGGGAGTATTTTTAAATGATTCAGGATTTGAGGAAAGCTGCTGCCAGCCCATCCAGCCCTGCTCCTCCTGAGCTGTGTGCTCCACTTGTTCTGCCTCCCAGGATGCCTGACTGAGGCTCTTAGCTGGATTTTAAGGCTTCAATATTTCATGGGCAGCTGTTCTCAGCAGGCCACTCAATAATACATGGAGCCACCGGGTAGAAGGCTTGGGGAAGGTTATCTGAGGCCCTGGCAGGGATGTTGGAGCAGGGAGCTCCAGGGAGCTGCTCAGCAGGCTCAGGGGTGGAGCCACCACGAAATTCGGGATGTGATGGGGTTTGCAGCCCCTTCTCCTGCTGCCCATGAGTGGGAATGAGCCACGAAGAGGGAACACAGGTCAGGAATTCTCCAGTCCCAGCTTTAATCAGCTGCCTGCTAAAGAGAGAGGAAAACCTGGAACTGCCATGGTGGGTTTGGGTGCCACTTCCCAAAATGGAAAGGCAGAGCTTTGTCTGAATCCAGCCCTCAAAAATCCCTACAGACAGGTTTCCCTGCTCATCCACTCTCACAAAAGGCTCTAAAAATCCTCTTCAAACCCACACTTGGGATGTTCCAAAGGGCTCAGAGCCAGCTCTGGCAAAATCCATGGAGCACCTTCACCCAAGGGCTGCAGGAGCCACCCTGGAAGGGTGAAGGACCTGGACAAAAGTGAATTTGAGGGGAAATAAAAGGAACAGGAGCCACCCTGGAAGGGTGAAGGATCTGGACAAAAGTGAATTTGGGGGGAAATAAAAGGAACAGGAGCCATCCTGGAAGGGTGAAGGACCTGGACAAAAGTGAATTTGAGGGAAATAAAAGGAACTTTAAAAGTATCAAGGACTTCAAAGCTCCTGGCTTACAAAGAGCTTCATGCCTCCAACACATCCTCCCCAAGCTCTGCTCCTGATTTCTTGCCCTCCACGAGCTCTGTGCAGCAGCAGGAGCTTGAATTCACTCAACAGGGGAAGACCCTTCCTACAGCCAACTGCTTTCCACCTCCCAAATCCTGCTCCTGCAGCCCCCCTGCTGCACAAGGAAATTTAAAATAAGCACTGAGAGTTCTATTTTCATCTTGGTGGGTGGGAGAAGAAGTGAGATGTACTTTTCTCTTCTTTCTGGTTTTAATTATGATCAAACATTTCAGTTTGATGGAATTTCACAGGGGCCTGAGCCCGTTTGGTCTTTCAAGCCTCGGTTTGGGAGGAAGGCAGAGTTTAATTCCTTTGGTTTAAGTCACCCAGCACCCATCTCTGAGTTCCTCATGGATCAGGGATGAAGCTGGGCCATTTTTCAGCTGATCTGCCACATTTTGGATCCAATTCAGCAACACATCCCATGCAAGGCTTTCAAAATCCTATTTAAAAACCGAATTATCAGAGTCTATCAAGAATCAATGAAAGATTTTCAAACCGCCAACACCTACATCTCTGAGGGTACAACCTGTCCCAGGTTCAGGGGACAATCTGTCCCTCAGATTCAGCCCTCCTGGGGACAGATGTCACTCACCTGCTCTGAGCAAGATGACCTGGTCATCCAGGGGCAGCTCGGAGAAGTGGGGGATCCTCTTGGCCCACTCCACCAGGGTGAAGAGCTGTTTGTCTGCTGCCTGGCAGATGTTTGTCACAGGGTCGTTGGGCTGCCAGAAAAAAAAAAAAAAAAAAAAAAAAAAGAAAACAAAGAGATGGAAAAGCTTGGAAAAGGAAGAGTGAGGAAAAGAGAGGCTGGAGGAGCAGCCTGAGGTGGATGTTATCACTCACAGGCAAAGGAAGTGATTTAGCTGCTCCACCACGAGGCTTGTAATAGTTTTTAGCAAGCCCCAAAATGGGAACTGGGAGTGCTGAGACTCCATATCCATCACCCTGACTGATGAATCCAAGCAGCTCCAGCCTGGGGAAGGGCAGACTCCAGCATCTCCCAGCTCGATAAACCAGCACCAGAGGGGGCATTACAGGAAAAAAAAAAAAAAAAAAAAAAAAAAAGAGAAAACCCCTTTCCTTTGAAATATTATCCAGTAACAGAAACCATCTGCTCTCTAGGAGGACAGTCAGCCTAAACACACCAAATCCCTGTTTAAAGGAACTGCTCACAGCTCAAGTGGATTTGTGATTAGGAACTGGAAGAGCCTGTTGAACCCTGGGGAAGGCTGAGTGTGCCTGCAGGGTTTACCTCCATGGACAGGGATGTATGAGCCCTTCCCATCTCCCACTGTAATCCCTGCTGACACCCAGCAGCTCAGATTGTACAATTAGCTTCTTCCCATGTCCTTAAAAGAGCAATTTCCAACCTGGAGGAGAAGTGTTTACCTCACCCCAGGCTTGCAGGGGAAGGGGTGTGAAGTCAGAGGCAGAGCAGACAGCAATGCCAGTGGAAGCTGGGGCCGAGCCCCCCACACAGCCCTGGCAGCAAACCCACAGCTCTGTGCCTCAGTGGCCAACGTCTCCCATTCTCCAGGCCTAAAATAGCCAGGATTTGGCAAGCTCAGGGCACCTGCCCTGCGAGTATTTCCACCTGTTGCGTGCAGAGATGGATGGGCACAGGCTGGCACTGCTGCAGGGACGTGCCCCCCTTGTCCCAGGGCTCCCAGGGAGCTGGGGCTCTTCCCTGAGCAAGGAGACTTGAACAGGGACCGGGAGAAGGAGATCAGACGGGATTTCCTCTGGGCAACGGGAAAACCCCAAGTGTGTGTGAGGAGGAGCTTTGCAGGGTCCAGCGTTTCACTGGAAGCACAGGGAATGTTGATATTCAGATGCAGGGAGGGGGAGAAAGGACACCAGAGGCCCTGAACATCCCCCACCTCAGCTTCTAACCTCAGGTTATCCCAAGCTTGCTCAGGCAGGTGGAGAATCCTGGCATCCCAGCGAGGTGGGATGGGGATCACGATTTATGGGAGACCCCCTGCTCCCAACCCTTGCAGCAACAAGTGCCTGCAGAGCCCCACAAAAGGGGTAATTGAGGTAAATCAAGACGTTTTTTGCCAAAGTTTCCACCAGGGCTGGCTCCTGGACTGGCTGTCACCATGTGCAGGGGCTCCAGGTGTCCCAGCCCTGGCTGTCCCTCCATGGGCAGCACAAGCTGTCCCCAACCCTGGTGCTCCAAAGCCTCATCCTCGGCTTCAGTTCCACCTCAGATGGCAATTCCTGGAACCACCACAGCTCTTCCAGGCAGAACCTGATCACTGGAGTGTGAGAAGCAGCTACAAGTGTCCAGAGGGCCCTGCCTGGCTCTGGGAGGGGAATGGCAGTGCTGGAAACCCTCCCTGTGCAGGGAAAGCAAATCCCCCCCTGCAGTAAATAAATAGCAAGGGCACGGTGCCGGGGTGTGACAGAGCCAAAGGGCACCTGATCCTGCTGGAAAACTGCAGCTTGCAGGCATCTTGCAGAAAATGGGCACTTGAAACCAGACATTCAAAGGCCTCCCTAATGGGGAGGACAGCTCTCAGTTACAGGCTTTGCCTTTCCATGGCCAGGAGCCTGTCCCAGGCTGTGCTTACAGGGCAGGAGCCTGAATTCCTAAGGCATGGGGACAGAGGGAAAGCCACCCCCTGGGACAGGGACATGGCACAAGGTGACAGCCACAGACATGAGAGAATGGAGTGGCAGGACAAGGGGGATGGATTTGAACTACAGAAGAGTGGGGTTAGAGCAGGTATTAGGGGAAAATCCTTCCCTGGGAGGGTGGCAGGCCCTGGCACAGGGTGCCCAGAGAAGCTGTGGCTGCCCCTGGATCCCTGGAAATGTCCAAGGCCAGGCTGGATGGGGCTTGGAGCAGGCTGGGATAGTGGAGGTGTCCCTGCCATGGAAGAAGATGATTTCAAGGTCCCTTCTAAGCCATTCTATGAGGCAGACAAGGATGCTAATCCCTAAATCACCCTGCCACCCCCATCCCAGCCTGGCACAGGCAGCTGGAACTGTCCCTGCAGCTCACCAACAGCTGGCCTGAGGTGCAGAGGCACAAATCAAAGCACCCAGCACACTGAGGCCAGCAGCAAACAGCTCGTGTTTCCTTTCCCCCGTGTTTATCAGGGCCTGGATTTGTCTGCCTCTCCATCACCTGGGCTCGGGCTGGCAGGAGGCAGCTCCTGTGTCTTCCCTCCCCTCATCCTGTGGTGGCCTCGTCACCGGGAGCTGCTGATCTCATCCATCTGCTAAACCTGCTACAAATGTCACCTCGTGGGCTTGACAATAATAGGGCATTTCAACAAGCCTCCTGCTTCTATTTAGATGCAACACACATCCTTGTTCACAGTAATGCGTGTTGAATTATGCAGGAACCGGCTTTCAATTTGAGGAGACGCCGTGCCAGACGAAGCCATTTATTTCAGCTCGATCTCTGGGGTTTGTTTTCAAGTCAGCACAACGCTGGCTCCAGCTCCCCTGAAGGATTTTTAATCCTGAGAGCAGTCAGAGCCTCTCTGAGCCCCTCACTAACTCCTCCAACAAAAAAAAAAAAATAAACCAAAACCTTTACAGCCTCGTGGTGATGGGATCCTCCTCTTAAATGCAGGTGAGGATTTGTAGCTGATTGATTTGCACATGATTCTGTACCTGATGGATTCTGTACCTGATGGATTTTGTACCTGATTCTGTACCTGAATCATTCTGTACCTGATTCTGTACCTGATTTTGTACCTGATTCTATACCTGATTCATTCTGTACCTGATGGATTCTGTACCTGATGGATTTTGTACCTGATTCTGTACCTGAATCATTCTGTACCTGATTCTGTACCTGATTTTGTACCTGATTCTATACCTGATTCATTCTGTACCTGATGGATTCTGTACCTGATGGATTTTGTACCTGATTCTGTACCTGATGGATTCTGTACCTGATTCCTTCTTTCATTCTGTACCTGATTCTGTATCTCATTGATTCTGTACCTGATTTTGTACCTGATTCATTCTGTACCTGATGGATTCTATACCTGATTCTCTACCTGACTGATTCTGTACCTGATTTTGTACCTGATTGATTTTCCACCTGATTCTGTACCTGATTCTGGAGAGTTGCACTCAGGGGTTGGCTCTGTCCACACCACGTAGCCTTGAATGTCCAAGAGTCACCTAATGCTAGGAAAAGCTGTCTTTGCAAAAAGAGCATCCCAAAAAGCCAGTCAGACTTCTCCTGCCTCCCAGATCCCTCACAGACTCTCAGAATTCTGCTGGAAGTGCCCCTAAAGATGCTCTTTTTCCAACCCTCTGCCACGGAAAGGGATTTCTGACCCAAACACCCTCTAAGCCTCACATAAAGAGAGAGATAAAAGTGTTGTTGGAAGAGAAAATAAACACTGCAGAGTCCTTGCACTTGCTGGGAATAGCTGCATTTCATCAGCTCAGCCTCCCAGCCACCCAGCAGGAATTGCACAGGGATATTTCAGTGCACGAGCCTGCTCTCTTGGCTCAGGCAGCCCAAATGTTGCCAGAGCTCAACCTCTGAGTCCCTCAAAGGACTTTGTGGCAAGCAGATGCTCCCCACTCCAGCCCCTGTTGCTGTTTTTCAGAGGAATTCCTCTATTCCCACTGCTTTCATGGCAAAAGGGGCTATGGGGGAGTGGGGACTGCACCCCAAATGCTGCCCGGGCTGCAGAGGGCCTGCCCTAGAAATGGAATTTCAGAGGAGGGTTTGGCTCTCGCATTAGGAGCTGCTGCTTTGCAGGGAGATTTCTCCCTTTTGGTAAGGGAATCTCATAGGAAAGGGCCCAAAACACTTTTCCTCACTCTCCATAGAATCCCAGACTGCTTTGGGTTGGAAGGGACCCCAAAACCATCTCATTCCAACCCCCTGCCATGGGCAGGGACACCTTCCACCAGCCCAGGCTGCTCCTGCCCCATTTCCCTCTCATCCCTCTCTTGTGCACTCAACATCCTGGTACAGATGCTCCAAGCAGGCCCAGTTATAATGCAAGTTTCTAACTGGGAAAAGAACATGAAAGCCAACTTCTAGGCAAATTTCTCCAGGTTTTCTCTCCTCAGAGCCAAGCAGCTGCATAATTCTGCACCTGAGAAGTCAAACCTTCATTCTCCAGCTCTTATCTCTTGGCACTTCAGCCACACAGCTCTGTTTATTGCCTCAGAGTGTCTTCCTGCCTTTCACCACTGTATTTTACTACAATAAAATCTTCTCTGTGAGCCCTTTTAATTACTCCTTACAGCACCTCTTACTTCCCTGTGGCTGCAGGACAGAAGCCACCAAACTCTGGTGGCTGCTGGCTCTGCTTTCCTGTTGCTGAGCTGACACAGAGCCAAGAATTGAATTTCTGAGCTGCTTCTTTTTCCAACAACACAACCCCTCTGTCCTCATGGCCACTCCTGATGTCCCAAAACCAGCCCTTCTGTCAAGATTTGAATTTCTGCGTTGATTCTTCTCCCACACAGCCCAACCCCTCTGTCCTCGTGGCCACTCCTGATGTCCCAAAGGTGCTGTCTCACCGAGCTGGGTGTCAGGCCCATGTTTGCCTCGATGTAGGTCTCTGTCTTTGGCTCCACAGCAAGTTCAGCCTCCAGGATCTTCTCCACGGGCATGTCCTCGTTGGCGCTGCTCGTGGACTCCACCTCGTTCTCGTTGCGGTCCTTGCCCCGCTGCCTCTCCTCCTGCACGGCTGGAAGTGACACACAAGGGACAGAGTCAGTGCCAGTGGCACCCCCAGGCCCCACAGGTGGCCATGAAACCCCAAAGCATCCTGTAGGATCATCCCTCCCCTCTGATGTCTGCTCCCAGCACGGCCAGACTGGGGTATCCCTGGGAATGTGAAGTTTGGGGAGCAGCCCCAGCATGGGAGACCAGCTCAGAAATCAGCAGAGAAAGGGATGAGGAGCAGCCCCAAAATGGGAAATCAATTCAGAAATCAGCAGAGAAAGGGATGAGAGGCAGCCCCAAAATGGGAAATCAATTCAGAAATCAGCAGAGAAAGGGATGAGGAGCAGCCCCAAAATGGGAAATCAATTCAGAAATCAGCAGAGAAAGGGATGATCCTGCCTGGGAAAGCCCCTTCTCTGCAGAGGGAAATAAAAACTCTGCAAGTCCTGGAAATGAAAAGGTTAAAGACAAATGAAGGAAAAGCACCACAAAGGAAGCAACTCTGCGAGTCCCTGCATGGGGGAAGGGGTAGAATCAGGGAACCCTAAAGAAAAGACAAACAGAGAAAAGCAGAAATGCAGAGTTCAGCCACCTCTGAGGCTGGCAGTGCTGAGTCTCCCTGGGTCCTGCCCCTCTCCTGCTCCATCTCCCGTGGGACAGGAGCTCCATGCAAAACTCCATCCTGCCCCTGGCTTGGGGCAAGCCCCAAACAGACAGGAGAGACCTGTCCCAAATCCTGTGGGGTGGGAATGATCTCGCCAGCAGCCTGTCACACGCTGATGAGTTATGTCTGAGCAGCTCCCAGATGAAAAACACTTATTAGATGCTAATAACATTATTATTATTATTAATGACCTCCCCTGGAAACCTGCACACGTTTTTCCTACCCCTGGAAAGCAGCTCTGTGCAGTTGCAGTGGGAAGTCTCTCCATCACCTTGTCACAGATCCTAAATCCCATCATTTTCCACACGCCACTGTTTCCCACAGCACATTTCCACTACATTTATTTATTGACAATTACCCCAGCACTCCCTCCCTGCTGCATTTGAAGCTGGTTATGGGATGTTCAGGCACAGCAGCAGGGGCACAGGTGATGTTTGGGGGAAACCAGAGCTGTCTGTAACACATGAGGCTTTTCAGAGCATCACTGGGACCAGCTCTATGCCAAGTGCAAAACCAGACCCTGCAATACGAAACTCCAGGAAAATAAAATAAAACAGTATAAAACAAAGTAAAATAAAATAAATCAAACGCCAGGAAATTGAGACACAGCCTAAAGGAGCCCTCTCTGGCTGCTGATCCCATTAACCCAGCTCCTGGGGCTGATTCCCAGTGCTCCCCTCCCCTTCCCTCAGCGTTGCTGTTTGCTCAGACACAGCTCAGACTCTTCCACGTGAAAGCTGTTATACAAAAAGGCAGGAGGATCCTTTCTGCAAACTCCTCTGGGCTGCAGAGGCTCCCCAGGCCCACCAACATTGTCTGCTGGGCTGCCAGAGCCAGGTAAATTCACATTTGTGTCGTGACTTTTGTCCATCTGGTGTGAATTCTTCTTCTTTTTCAAGCCATCATAAAACCCTGCTTTAATTTCACCCCTCCAATCCCACTCCTGCTTCTGCAATCATCAGAAAGAGGGAAGTTCTTGCTTAATGCCAACCCTTCTTCAGCAGCACAGATGCACCAAGATTCCTCTGAGCACATTAGAGGAGATGAAACACCTACTAAATAACACAAGAGCCTGAGAGAAAAACAAACCCTCAACAAATGGGATCTTATAAAAAGACTGAAATGCCAAAGTGCTGATGGAGATTTGCAGCAGCTCTCAAGGATGAAGGAGCAAAGTTGGGATCACTGGGGTCACTCCACCACAGTGTTAACCCCAAAACCACTTCCTCAGGCTGGACACTGGGATTTGTGGCAAAGCATTGCAGAGGTCTGGGCAGACAGGGACTAAGAGCATTCAATCTGCAAATCTCAACCTCATCAGAGCCACACTCCTGGCCTGAAGAGTCAGACACACTTCAGGGGTTTAGGAGAGGATCTTACAGCACCTGTGATCAGGCTGAGCCCAGCTGAAACAAGAGACAGATGGGCAGAGATCAGACACCCAAGGAGTTCTTTCTATGGATCCGAGCTCGGAGCTGCTGCAGCAGAGAATGAGAGCTGCAGCTCCCTGGGCAGGGCACAGCTGACTCATCCCAGCTCAGCCCCACGCACAGCCCGGCCCAGCTGGGCACATGGCACAGGCCCAGCCAGCAGCCAAAGATAAACCCAAAGATAAACCCAAAGATAAACTCACCAGGGAGTGTTATCTGCTCTGCTACAGCCCTGCTGCTGAGCACAGACTCCTCCAAGAGCAGGACAAGTGTGGGATCACTTCACCATCATCCATCATCCATCATCCATCCATCATCCATCCATCCATCATCCATCCATCCATCATCCATCCATCCCTCATCCATCCATCATCCATCCATCCATCATCCATCATCCATCCATCCATCATCCATCCATCCATCCATCATCCATCCATCCATCATCCATCCATCATCCATCCATCATCCATCCATCATCCATCCATCATCCATCCATCATCCATCCATCCATCATCCATCCATCATCCATCCATCATCCATCATCCATCCTCCATCCATCCATCATCCATCATCCATCCATCATCCATCCATCCATCATCCATCCATCATCCATCCATCCATCCATCATCCATCCATCCATCATCCATCCATCATCCATCCATCATCCATCCATCCATCATCCATCCATCATCCATCCATCATCCATCCATCCATCATCCATCCATCCATCATCCATCCATCATCCATCCATCCATCATCCATCCATCATCCATCCATCCATCCATCATCCATCCATCCATCATCCATCCATCATCCATCCATCATCCATCATCCATCCATCGTCCATCCATCATCCATCATCCATCCATCATCCATCATCCATCCATCCTCCATCCATCCATCATCCATCCATCCATCATCCATCCATCCATCATCCATCCATCCATCCATCATCCATCCATCCATCATCCATCCATCCATCATCCATCCATCATCCATCCATCATCCATCCATCCATCATCCATCCATCCATCATCCATCATCCATCCATCATCCATCCATCATCCATCATCCATCCATCCATCATCCATCCATCCATCCATCCATCCATCATCCATCCATCATCCATCCATCATCCATCCATCATCCATCCATCATCCATCCATCCTCCATCATCCATCCATCATCCATCCATCCATCCTCCATCATCCATCCATCATCCATCATCCATCATCCATCATCCATCCATCATCCATCCATCATCCATCATCCATCATCCATCATCCATCCATCCATCATCCATCATCCATCCATCATCCATCCATCATCCATCCATCATCCATCCATCCATCCATCCATCCATCCATCCATCATCCATCCATCATCCATCCATCCATCCATTCCCTGCAGGAAAGCTGGGGCTCTTTCCCAGTGCAGAATTTGGATCCCCCTCATCCTCCCTTTTCCCTGGGATGATGTCTCATGCACAGCTCTTCCCTGCAGCAGCAGGTGAAGCTCAGCTCCTCCTTGTTCTTTCCACACCACCTGGAGTTTGTAACACACCTGTCCCTGCCTTGGGAATGCTGCAGGACACCTGCCAGGATGGATGCAGATTTTGGGGCTGCCTGCCAGACTGTTGCCTCAGTCGCTGATCCTATTTTCTCTCCCTACAGGCAGCTCCAGGAATGAAGTGGGCACAGCTTCATTCCTCATATTCATTCCTCAGAGCTCCTGCAGCAGCTCTGTGTGCCTCGGGCTACACAAGAACTCCCCTCCCATAATCACCTCACTGTCACCTCATCCCTCCAGGTATGGCAGTCCCAAAATCCCTCCTCAGCATCCAGCGAGTTCCAAGCTCGTGTTTTCACTTTCCTAATTCTGGATCCACCCTGAAGCACCCAGGAGAGCCCAACACATTGTCCTGAAAGGTGCAGGGATTTGCAGCTGGAACTCCACACTCATGGATTCCCTGAGCTCCAAGATTTGGACTCCCCTACAGGTGTTTCCACCCTGCTTTCAGCAGCTCAGCAGAGCTGAGAAAACATCCAAGGAGCAGGGAGAAGTGTCCCAGAGCTGCCAGTCACTCACAGTCACACGTTTTTAGGAGACTCCTCTCGTCCCCAATCTCTACAAGCACCAGCCCAGTGGAAAATGTCTGGATTTCCTGCCACCAGCATTTCCCTGGAGCTGCTGAGGACCTGACAAGCTGTTGCTCCTTCTTAGCAGAGGTGCTGAGGGACAGTCACCATCCCAGGAAAAAAATGGAGACTCTGCTTCTTGAAATGTAGGGAAAAAACAACACACAGAATAGAGGGAAGGAGAGAAGGACAAGTGCTTTTTTTACCCATGAAATCTGGGAATATCCCCAGCAGTGAGCAGAGCCCTCACCATGGACCTCATCCCTGGAGTCCACTCCCCACTCCCACTGGGGATTAGTCAAATAAACCACAATGGAGATGACAAAAGTACATTTTTGGATGGATCTGGTCTAGGAACTGCGCTTCTTTCTGGGTTTGGTTTTCATTTATGTTTTTAAGAAGAGAAAACACCAAGGTGGCAGCTGCATGGCAGCTTGTGTGGTGACACCAAAATGGGAACAACCTTGCTCTTCTCAGCTTCTCACCATGCTGATTTTCCTGGTCCTGAGGGTGGCACAGCATGGGTTTATCCACCTTAAGTGCAGGAGTGAGGCAGGAATTTGGCTTCCTGCATCCCAGAAAATCCTCTCCCAAGCTGTGGCCACCCCGTGTTTCCAGAGCTGAGCCCTCTCCTCCGTGCTGATGGCTGTGCCAAGGCTTTTATTCTTCTTCAAGGAGCCTCAGATGGATTGAGAGCTTTTTCCAGGCTGCTTTTCTGAACATAAGGGAAGCATTTGAACCTTGCAATCCACTTGAGGAGAAAAAAGATGCAGTCTGAGAGCTTGGAGAGGCAGCCCCACCTCCTCCAGCTATGTCTGAGCCGAGCCAAGGACAGAAGCCTGTGTTTTCCGTGGCACCTGATGAAGAGCCTCTCCTGTTATTCTGCCTGATTTGGTCTGTACTTGCCTCAGGCCAATTGCTGTCATGTTTCATCTTGAGTTTCTCCAGCCCATCTGCACTTCCCCAGGCCATGGTACAGCAAGACATGGAGCCCCATGTGTCCAAGCCACTCCCTGGTGACCTCTCGTGCCTCTAAAATCCAAACTGTCTCGTCCTGTGGATTGCAGATGAGTCTCAGCCATCCAAGCCTGAGGGCTGATGTGCCAAAATGCCAGATCCATCCTCTGCAGGTGTCCACATCACACTGGACACCTTGGCTTTGCTCATGGGGCAGCATCTGATGGCTAAAAAAGCAGCTTGGAGTCCATTGCAAAGTGCCACCCAACCCCGTTCTGGTGGCCAACCCAACCCCTGTGGGTGGCCACGCTCATGGGCACTGCACTTCTGCACCAAAGGAATGTCAGTGGAGGGAGGGAGGGAGAGGCCCAAAGGAAAGGATTTTCCACAGGGAAATGGTGTTTCTGAGAGGGCAGGAGCAGCACAGGTTTGTTTGTTTGCTGGGAGAGACCTGGAGGCTACAGCAGCTCCAGTGACACTCACCCAGTGTCAATACAGAACTTTTTGGGATGAAAACCCATCCCTCCAGGAGCAGCAGGGTGGAGGTTGCTCCTTTCCATGGGGAAAGGATAATTCCCTGCCCCTAAAAATGAGTGAAATCAGTGAAACAGACCCAGCATCCTGAGAGCACAGGGGAAAGCACCAAAGCTCAGCCCAGAGAACCCCAAACCTGCTCAGTTTTAGTTTTCCTCTCCCTGCAGGTGGGGGGGCTGGTTATTTATGAGGTGCTGGGTGGGGGTTATTGGGGATTTCTGTTCCTCTCCCACTGGAATTTATTGGGCTCTGCTGCTTTTCATGAAGCCACATCTTTGCTGTGCATCATCAGCATCTTGAAGCGTTTATGCCCCAGGTACCCGTTTATATCCAAAATGCCAAGACAGCTGAGAAAACGAATTCAGACAGTGTTTCTTCTGCTTTGCCTTCGTGTGTCACCTTTTTTTTTTTTTTTCTTTTTCAGAGGTGCAGCTTTCTGCTACTGTAAACAACCTCAAAAGCTGTGACACATGAAGTAAATGTTTTGGTTTTTTTTCCCTCCAACATTTTCAACTGAACGTTGTAATTTTTTTAAGAGATGCAAAATACCATTGTGATAATTAAAAAGTGTAACTTGAGAGTGTTAAAAAGTGGATTGAAACCTTTGTATGCAGCTCGTTCACAAGAGGAACAGCTCTGGAAAAGAACAGCAAAAAATCTCTAACTCACTTCACTCTCTGGACACTGAAGTATAAACAAACAGCAACAAAAGGAGAGAAAACCATAAGCCAAACCCATTTTCCCAACCTAAGAGCATCCTTAAAAACAACAAAAAAAACAAACCCAGCATCATTTAACCAGCTGGTTTAAAGAGCAGCACTTTAAAAGGATATAAGAAACAAGCTCATTAAGCTGGAAGACATTTTCCATTCCAAAATTACTCCTAAAAATAACTGTGCTCTTGAACTCTGCCCCTTCACCAGGCTGTGGCCACTCGCCTGCTTTCACATTCACTCTGACAGTGGGGTGCAAACCTGAATTCCTGCTCTTCCTCCCCAGATTCCTCGTGCTCCTGAGGGATGGTCCAGGAGCTGGGATGGCCCAAACTCCAGGGGGATGCAGAGCCATGGCAGGGGATCAGGCACAAGTCACTCCACGTGGGAATCTCTGGATTAAGTGATGGAGCAGCTCCCTGGAGACACGGGAAGCTCTCCAGGCTGTGGAGATGCTGCAAGTCCAACCCTTCCCAGGCTGAACCCCTCAGCTTGCCAAGTGAGAGGAGGGAAAACCAACCCACAAACACGGGAAGAGGAAGAATTAACCCAGGCTGTGGAGTTTAACAAAGCCCTGAAGTCAGAGAGCAGGCATGCAGCTGGACAGATGTCCTGGCTGCTCCCAATCTCAGCATGCTGGACCTGCACCTGGATTTAGGGATAACTTTGGGATCAGCCAGGCAGCCTGAGCTGCAGGTGCTGCAGGAGAGCAGCTCTCTGCTCCCCAGATGAGCTGCACCAGCATCCACTTCACCCAGCTGGCACCAAAGCCCAGCCTGGCACGTGGGAGCCCTGCTCCCAGCCTGGGCAGCCCAGCAGGTCCTGCTGAGCCAGCCTGGCTCTCCCAGGGAGCCCCTCACGTCCGGGGCAGGGCTCTGGGAGCTGCTTCCCAAGGGCTGCTCCCTGTGAGGCAGCCAAGGGAGCCTGGGAAAGGGCTCCTCGCTGGTATTTCCTGCTCCCTGTGCGATCCCGGGGGCTGCCAGCACTGCTGGGGCAGCACCTCATCCCATCCCATCCCACCCCACCCCATCCCACCCCACGGGACAGCCCCAGCTGCACAACCCTGTCACCTCTGATGTCACCCCCTGCCACACAGGACCCCCCCATCCCAAGCCCCCTGCTGTTTTCTCCCACCTCTGCCTCCCTGATTCCAGGGCAGTTCCCACTTTTTCCCCTTTGGAACCCAAGGCTGTGATGCACAGACACCTCAGACCCCAGTGAGGAACAGATCCAGCAGGGAGAGTTCAGCTCCTGGATGCAAACAGCCACTCCCCCAACAACAATCCCTGCATTAGTCAAGATCCTTGATGGTAATCTTAATTTTGTTGACTATCTGGTATTTAGTGGGAGACAGAGTGCAAAAAAACCCCAAGCTTTACACAGCTGGCAGAAATTCATAGGGGGAAAAAATATTCCCAGTTGCTTATTTATTATGGCTGCAGTATCTCAGAGAGTGTGAGGCTCATTCAGAGTCAATGTTGGGATCTCCCTGACGTGTTTGTAACAGGGAACAGCCAGAAGAGATGCACACAGCAGGAGGAATCCCCTGCTCCTGCAGCTTTTCCCCACTTTAAGCCAAGGTTTATAGGACTCCTGTCCCCCAGCTGGTCCATCCCTCTGGGTCTGCTCTGGGCATCTTCACCTGGAGCCCCCTCAGCTGTTGGGATCAAACCCTTCCAAACCTCCATCACGTTCATTTTACTTCTCTAACCCAACTCCTCACCCAATAACCCCTTTCCTTTTACCCTCTTTAAACTGAGCACAACCTTGGCTCTCACTCCTCCTGCCAGCATCACCCTGCAGGTCTCAGCACTGCTCCCCACCCCAGCCTCTCACCACAGCTCCAGCACTCACTCAGTGTGCTTCCACCACATCCCAGTATTTCTGGGCTACAGGAGAGATACTTCCCAGCAGCAATTTATAAATCAGGTCTCCAGAGCAGGATGTTTTTTAGGGAAATAAGGCCCATAACTCAGGCTCTGTTACTTAAAAGATACAAGAGTTTGTGCTAGAGGATAAAAAGCCAGCTATGTTTGAGTATTTAGGAAAAAGGAATTAGCAATGCAGGATTTAGCCCAAAACTCCTCCCCAAAACATGGAAGGACAATTCCAGATAGCTGGGATGGGTGCAATGGGAAGAGACTCTTTTTTGACAAATCAGGTGGATATCACTTGTGAAACTCAAGAGCTGCTCAAAACCAGAGCTCAGCAAGATCCAACTTCTGCCTTTCAGCTTTAGGACAACTGAGACATTTCTGTGACACACTGAATTTTTGGGTTTGTAACAAGAGGCAGATGAGTTATTCCAGCTTTCCCTGCATGGAGATTATGCCTAAATCATCTGATGATAACTGTCAAATCACCAGTTCCTGCCCTTCCCCAGCACTGCCCTCCCCAGATCCATCAGCACTGCCTGAGCACACTCCTGGAGCCACCAGGATCCCATCTGTCACACTTTTAAATAATTGTCTGATCATTATGAATTCATTTGCTATTCATTGTGATAATGTTAATCAAGATGAATTAATAGAGTCCTCACACTGTACGTGCTCCCTGGGGACTTCCACCACCATTTAGAAATTAATTAATGGACCTGTAATTCTTAGCGGTGCTGCCCATGCAATCACAGCAGGCACAGAGCAGGTACCTGCTCACGGGGGGGCAGAGTTCCAGCATTCCTGCTGCTCTTCCCAGCCCCACACACCCTGTTCTGGGGGGCTGGAAGGTAACTGGGTCTGCAGCTGCCTGTGGAAGGTTCTGGATGCAGTGCCAGGGGAAAGGGATGCTCTGTGTTTCTCCTGCTGAACACACAGGAGAATTCTCGGCTTCTTTTTGGTCACCTGAGTCTCCCATGGCTCAGGTTTTGGATCAGATTTTCCTCATCCTGCTGCACATCTCCCATGGGATCCAGTATTCCCCAGTGCTCTGCATGCAGGACAATGCCAGGCCCTGCTCCTGCACTGCCCTGAATGCCTCAATCTCTCCATTTAATCATCTCCTGGGGCACGAACATTTGTTTGGAGCATTGAAGGGTTAAGCTCAGCAGGACCAAGGAGGTCCCCTGGGTGCCCTGGCAATCTCCCCACACCTCCAGCACAGACAGCTGTGACACTTGGTGACTTTGGTCCTCAGGTAACCCCACAAACCGAGCGTGGCATGGTTTGCCCAACACTCAGAGCAGCTCCAGCACTGCCCCGTTTAATCAATGCTCCAGACAGGGCTGAGTGCTCTTCAAAGGCTCCCAGGCTGGAGCTGTGGGCCAGGGCCAGAGCAGGGCTGGCTTTATCAGCCTGTCAGGGAGGCAAGTGTGGCTCTGAAGATGTAAGGGGAGAAAGCAGCACGGAGCTGGGGTCACTCTCACGTCATGTCTGCTAAAAGCCTGTTCTGCCAGCAGATTAGAACAGACACAGTCAGCATTTCAAAAGATCATTTAAAAGAGGCACTGCCAGGGACGTTTAGATCCTAAATTTAAATTCCAGTAAGGGAAGAGCTATCTTAAAAGAGACTGAATTGCTTTTTTCTTCCCAATGAAGGAAAAAAACGCAGCATTGGTGAGGGACTGGCACAGGATGCCCAGAGAAGCTGTGGCTGGAAGTGTCCAAGGCCGGGTTGGAGTGGAAATGTCCTTACCCATCAGTGGAAATGTCCCTACCCATCACCCAAGCCCTGCTCTAGGACTCAGTGCTGCTCCAGAGATCACAAGAAACTCCAGACACCACAAAACTCTCCGGCCGCGGCGCGAAACCAAAACGCGCCGAGATTTTTGTCACCTTGCCAAGGCTGCCACCGCCTCTTGGCACCCACCGAGGTCCCTGCAGCACCCGTGGGTGCTCCGGGCCAGGCCAGGCTTTACCTTCTCTCTTCATGCCCATGGCCAGACACTTCTGGTAGCGGCAGTACTGGCAGCGGTTGCGCTGGCGCTTGTCGATCAGGCAATCCTTGTTGTCCCGGCACGTGTAGGTCAGGTCCTTCCTCACCGTGCGCTTGAAGAAGCCTTTGCAGCCCTCACAGCTGTAAACCCCGTAATGTTTACCTGTGGGAAGGGTAAAACTCGGCTTTAAAGTTGGCCTCAGCTCCTTTCTTTGCCAGCAGTTCTTCCCAGGGGCTCTCCCCCCGCTGTGTTTTTTTGGGAGTGAAAGCTCCAAGAGGTTTCTTGGAGCTGGAGAATTGTGGCTTGGCTTCCACGGAATCAGGAAGTTGTCCATGGGTCACATCCTGCCTTACATCCAGGGAAAAGCCATTTCTGGGCCATGCAGAAGGGGTGGGGCAGCGCAGCAGTGGAACAGGGTGTCCCCCTGTACTCCTGGGAGCTCTCTGAACCCCCCAGAGCAGACCCAGCCTGCTCTGTACCATGTTCCCACCCTCCACTTCCAGCCTGGAGCACAGGAGAGATCCCACAGGGCTCACAAACCCTTCTGGAGCAGGGGGCTTTAAGAAAAGCAGGAGAATAAAGGGAATTAGCACATCTTTATCTCCCGGGAGTGGAGGAACTCCATGCCAAGAGCATCTGGGGCGCTGTGTGACAGTACCCGTGCAGATCAAAGGATGGGGACAGGGAGGGGTTTCACCCCATTGTTTGCCAATAGGGTGAGGATGTGACCCCGCTGCTAAACAGACCTGGGGTCTCCTGGCTCGGCTCTTCATCCCCTGCCCTGAGGCACAGGCAGGTGCTGTCCCAAAGGAGAGCTGCTGGCACTCCCTGTGCTGCCAGGAGCCAATGCCAACCCTGCCAGGGCACCCTCACCCCCAGCCCACCGCCCTGAGCCCCCCCGGGGCAGGTGCCAGCCTCACCCGAAGATCTGTCCCCGCAGATGGCACATATGTGCTTGGTGAAGGAGGCCATCGTTCCTGAGGGGTGTGCTGGCACTTTGAGGACTCCATTGAGCCCCAGGGGTGGCTTGATGTCTTCTGTGCTGGTGACGGAGTTCATGGGCGAGTTGAGCTGTGGAGGGACAAGCACAGGGCTCAGCTGGGGCTGGGGACACGGGGACACAGTGACACGGGGACAGAGAGACATGGGGACATGGGGACAGAGGGACATGTGGACAGAGGGACATGGGAACACGAGGACAGAAGTACATGGGGACAGAGGGGCATGGAGACATTGAGACAGAGGGAGATGGGGACACGGGGACACAGGGACATGGGGACAGAGGGACATGGAGACAGAGGGACATGAAGATAGGGGGACAGAAGGACATGGAGACAGAGGGACATGGGGACACGGGGACACGGGGCTGTGTCACTCAGACACAGGACAGGAGGAACAAGCTTCCAGTGGGGACCAGCACTGCTGAACCAAGAGGATTTGGGCACAGGAGCCCTCATCCCAAAGGCACAACACTCATCTGCCCTGGCACAGGAGCTGGGGTGGCTCTGAGCTGGCAGCAGGGTGACACAAGGGGCAGGACATTGCCAGTCCCCCCAGCACCGTGCAGGGCTGACCCTGCCCGTCCAAGCAGGATGTTTTTCCATGATTTAATTGGAAAGCACGGCCCCCACAGGCAGGGGTCAGCAGCCACCCCATTTCACAGCAGCACAGGACACAGGGAGGAAGATGTGCAGTGGGGGCTCGTGGGAGAGCTGCTGGCTGGCAGCGAGCCCTTGCACGGATGATGAAGGCCAGGACACTCTTGTTTAGCTCTGCAATTTATAGATATCCCTTCAGCATTATCTCTCCAAAGGAAAGCTCCGTGGCAAATAAACACATCCCAGATGCAGCAGGGCCTGGATTCCAGAGCTGGAGTGGGTGGGACGTGTCCCTGCAACTCCCAAATGTCTCTCCATCCTTTCCTTGGCCCCCAAGAAGCAGAGACTGGGGTGGAACTGGTGCTGGCACCGTGGCACTGGTGTGGAGTGAAGAGTTGCTGGGCTGAATCCCCCCCTGGGCTGTTACAGCCCTGTGTGCAAAGGGAAACTGAGGCACAGAGCTGTAGGATGGACCCATCTTGGTAAGGGGACAAGGTCACCCCGTCCAGGAGGGTCTGGGGGTGATGGGGGACCTGGACTTGGCCAGCTCTGGGCACACTGTGGGATTGTCACAGAGCCACCATCCCTGCCAGCTCCAAACCCAGGACGGATACAAACCTGTGCCTCACTTTGTTGCCTTTCTCTACTCTAATAGAAATCCTCAGCACTGCACTTGTCACAAATTAATTCAGGGAAGTCCCAGCGCTTGTGATCTGTCAATTAGAGCGGCACAGCCACTCCTCTGGCTTTCAAGTCTCCAGGCTGGTGGGGAATATTTCCAGGCAGGTGACTGACAGCCACACGACAGAGCCAGGTAAAGCCACCCTGGAGAAATGGGATGGATGTGCCTCCCTCTGCCACCCTGCCTGTGCCAGCTGATGAATCAAAGGCAGCTGGGACCTGGTGCCACCCAGGGGTGCACTCCTGGCTTTAGCTGCTGTTTGACAGAGCAGAGAGGGGAGGGAGGAGCAGCTCCCCAGGCGGGAGCATCTCTTTGTGAGTCCCACATGATCTCTGTGCTCCCCTGGGAGCAGGGATTGCCAAGTCAGGGTGACCTGCCCCAGGAATTCCTCCCAGAGCCCGTTCTGGGAAGTGGAGCTAATTCCCAGGTGCAGCTGGTGGCCACGGCTGCATCCCAGCCACGGCTTCACCACCACTTCCCCCAGCCCCAATAGCCCACAGAGCCCACCCAAGCAGCCCCCTGAAAACACCGGGGGCACGATGGGCAGAGCAAGACCCACCCAGGAGGGTGGGGATCCCACCGACCTCCTCAGCCTGGAGAATCAGCTGCTCAGACCTGAGTCAGCCCCGGGCTGGGGAGGGGAAAGTCATCAGTTCCTCTCCCAGCACTGGCCCCAAACCTCAGCAGAGCCACTCTGGGCTTCCCACACCACCCTGGCGCCTGCCCTGGCCCTTCCACTCCGGGAGCACGTGCAGGGAGGGGACAGAGGAGGGGACAGCAGCCTTGACACAGCACTTCTGCTGTGGGACAGCACGGCTCCAGCTCAGCCAGTGAGCCCAGACACAGCAGGAACCAGGGCTGTGCTTCCCCAGTGACACCAGCACCTCTCGGCTCCTTCCCATCCCTCTCCAGCTCATCACACCCCGGACCAAACCCTGACCCTTGTGGCAAGCTCTGCTTTATTCCCCCTCCTCCTCCCATCCCAAAAAACATCCCAGCCCTTCCCTGCACCTCCAGGCACCCTGACAAAGAGCATTGTGCAAAGGCAGACGGTGGCTCTGGAAAAGTCTAATCCCAGTCTGATCTCTCCCCATCCCGAGCTGCTGCCAGCCATGCCTGGGGCAGCTGCTCCTCACAGCCCTGCAAACTGCAAGGGAACTCCTTCCCTGCTGAAAATCCGGTGCTTTTTTCCCTGTTTTCCCAATAATTTTAGGTAAGAGGGTCGAAGCAATGTGTTAAATCCCAGAGCTGCTGGGTCCAGCCCCCCAGCCTGGCTGGGATCCTGCTCACACTGTGAGTTCCCCTCATTCCTGGGCCAGCTCAGCACCAGCATCCCTCTCCCATGGATGCTGGGATCCCGTGGCAGGATCCCTGCCCCATGCCCTGATTTTGGGGCTGTGTTTGCAAATCCTCCAAGATCCAGCACTGGGATCCCAATGGATCCCAGGGAGGGCACTGGGAGTATCCTCCAGCGTTGTCACTAAGTGCTGCAGAAGCAGATGGGGTGAGGTGAACCCCCTGGTTTTTTGGGAGCCTGGCAGCTCCTTCCCATCCTGGTGGAGCTGGGATGGAGGGGACCCACCCTGGGGACCTCCTCCACCGCCTGCCCTTCTGCTCTGCTGCCTCTCCAGAGGTGACGAGGCGTGGCCTGATGGCAAGTGGCATCTGCCATCTGATGCAAAGCACCTTCCATCAGTGCCACCCCTGCCCGGCCACGGGGGCCACACGCCTCATTACCCCGGAGCTCTGCTGGCCAGGGCAGGGGGGCTGTGCTCCCCGCAGAGCATCGGCCTCGCTGCCCCCTCTTCCTCCTCCTCCTCCTCCTCCTCCTCCTCATCCTCCCCCCACTCTCTGCCAGCCCAGGTAGGCGCCTCTGCCCGCTGCAGGGACAGGGACAGGGACCTAATGTGGCCAGACAGGGAACAGATGGCAGGAGCCATTAGGCTGAAACCCTCTGAAGTGTCACCTCCAGGAAAAACATTTAAGACAAGTCCCTGAACAAAGGACGGGCACTCCAAGGGCTGGAGCCACCAAGAGCTGGTGTCACCTGGGCTGGAGCCATCAAGAGCTGGTGTCACCAGGGCTGATGTCACCAGGGCTGGAGCCACCAAGGCTGGAGCCAGCTCGCTCCCATCACCATCCCACCTCTCTCACTTCCCCTTCTGCCCCGGAGCACTGCTCTGTTTCGGTTCCTTGCTCACCGCTCCCAAACCCCACCTTACAATCTCCCCTTCCTCGCCGTCTCCCCGCCTCGTGGCTCCCCCCAGGGTTGCCTCACATCCCCCTTCCCACTCCCACTTTGCTGCTGGGGCTGCTGATTTCGCCCTGGCTGCCCGTTCCCAGGCACGGTTTCAGTTCCTGTTCCCTCAGCCCCGGGGTGGGAGGGGACGTGTCCACCCTGCTGCTGTCCCACAGTGGGAAGTGGGTGCAGGTCCCTGCACATCTCAGGGGGTCACAGCCTGAACCCTGCATGGCAGAAGCTCATCCAGAGGCGAATCTTATTCCTCTCTGAGCAGCACAGGGATGCTGGATCCTGGGGAAGCTGCCTGCAGGTCCCCAGGGAGAGCAGTCAGCACAGCCCCACGTAGTAAAAAGCTCTGTTATCTCTGGGAATAAACCAGGCCAATATTTAAAAATAAAGGTGCTGGCAGGTGCTTGAGTCCCAGAGAGGGCCTGGAATAAATAAACCCTCAGCAGGTGGTGGCCAATTCCTTAATCTGCCCTTTTACTAAACATATCCCGTGCGAGCAGCCAGCAACAGGTGGCAGGGGCTGGCCAGCACCCCGATCTGGCTATTTTTAAAAAGAGCTTATCTCGCCCTGCTTGGAGGGGTTTTTACATAATCTCCAGCCACTGAAGGCCAGTCCTTGCCCTGTGAGGAGAAAGGGGCAGCGGGCAGAGGACCCCTGGGTTTGTACAAGTGACAGGATCAAGGGGAACGGGCTCGAGTTGTGCCAGCAGAGGTTGGGATTGGCTGAATTGTTTGGGATAATTCTTTCATTGAAAGGGTTGTCAGGCTGTACAGGGAAGTGGTGGAATCACCATCTCTGGAAGTGTTAAAGGTGTGTGGGTGTGGCTCTTGGGGACATGGGTTTGTGGCAGACTTGCACGATCTTAGGAAAAAACCATGACAAACGAGACAAAACAACTCCACGATTCTATGGGGACCACGGGCTGGCCCTGGAGGGGATGTGCTGCTCCCCAGGAAAGAGACGAATCCCAGACAGTCCTCGGGTGGCTCTGGCTCCTGCCACAGCTCCACCAGCCCCCAGGTGTCCCAGGTGTGGTCACTACTCCCCTTCCACCCCAATCTTAGGGACAACAAGCGATGGCCAGCTGTGTTCCAGCTGTGCCGGTCTCTCACAGCCCACCCAGGGCTCCAGCTTATTTTTCCCTTTGTGCTCCCGGTTTTTTTGGCTCCCTTTGGCACCTGCCTGGTTGAGGAACCCACCACCCACCCAGGGGTGGCTCCACCTTCCCCAAACAGCAGCAGGGACCACCCCCCCTCCCCAGCACTGCCCCCCTTTACCTGTGGGCTGCTGGTGCCGAATCCCAGGCTGGGCGTGGAGGGGACAGACATCGAGTGTGGGCCCATGGGGGAGCTGATGACGGAGAAGGGGGGTCCCATGCCATTGATGGGCGAGCTCAGGGTGCTGATGGGCGAGTGCAGCTGGCCGGGTGAGCCCAGCGAGGAGCCAATGCCCGGCCCGATGGACGGGTGCAAGGACGGGGTGGCCATGGGGCCCCGGCTCGTGGGGGAGTTCAGGGACGTGGAATTCACTTGGTTGGAGAAATCTGGAAGAGAAGGGAGGAGAGGAGAGGGGTTGAGTCACCCACACCCCCCAAAATTCCCGGTGCAGCTGCAGCTTTCCAAACCACCTTGTTCTGGAGTATCTATGGCACACCCTGGGAGCATTTCCACCAAATAAAACAGCATTTCCACCAAATAAAACAGCATTTCCACCAAATAAACACCATTTCCACATTCTTAAGAGCATTTCCAAGGAATGCCTTTGCAAGGAATGCATTTCCAAGCATCTCAAGCCAGGCATCAGAGCCCTCCTCCACCTCCCTGGCACAGCTCTAAGCTCTGACAGGGTGGAGGAACGAAGGATTTTCAAACAACAAATTAATGGGATTAATGTAGAAGTTGATTTATTGTTTACTTTATACTTTTAAAAGTATATATTTTTAAAAAGTACAAATTTAAAAAAGCATATATTTTAATTTTTAGGGGTTTTTTAAAATTTAGTATATATTTTTAAACTACTGTTCAGGCAATTATGTATTATCTGATTGGTGTTTTTATTTTGTTTACGTGTTCTGTATGTACTTTGTGGGAAATATGACTGGCTACATTTTAGCGTTTTATTGTTTATTTTTATTTTTCTAATTTTGGTATTTTGGTTTTTAGCCTCTTTTTTTTTTTTTAATTTAGTACAATTTATGTTTTAGTAGTCTTGACGAATTTTATAAAAGGACTGAAAAAAACAGCTAAAAACGGTGCTGGTGCACTTGGTGTAAAGTATGGCTGAAACTATTGAAATCCATCGCTGTAGCAGGGGCTCAGCACGGCTGCTCCTGCTCCAGGATAATTTGGATTTATTTATCCCTGGCCAGGCTGTGCATGGGGAGCAGGGAGAGCAGCACCCACACACTGAGGGGGGTGTGTGTGTGTGTGTGTCCATCCACAGGGAACGCTGCTGCTCTGAGGTGGGATTTGAGATTTTTTGGAGCTGCTTTTCCAAGCAGAACGGCTGAGTGGTTCTGGAGCAGCTCTGCAGGGCTGTGTCTGCCTGTCCCGGGGGAGCAGAGCAGGGGGGCGGGAAGGGGGGGGCTTATAAATAGACTCCAGTTCTCCCAAGAGGAGCCATTCCTGGCACATTTCCTCCTCATCCTGTCACGCTGCTTGCAAAACAATCCCCAGCGAGGAAGGGGCTGGCTCTGGCCCCCAGGGAGGGGTGGGAGGAAGGCAGTAAGGATGGGGAGGGGAGGACAGGGCTCCTCCCCCCAAAACCCACCCAGACCCCCCAGCTCACACCAGGGATGCACCAGCACGGCCACTCGGGTGTTCATGGTGGGGCTGCAGACCCCAGAGCGAAATGAAGTCTGGAAAATTCTGTCTTCAGTCACCTGCACCCGTCGGGATCAGCTGTGACCCCAGGATTTTGGAGCAATTAGCACACGGATGTCACACACGCTGAACCCACAGCAACCTCCCCTGGAGATCCCTGATCCTGGTGGGGAAACCCCAGCAGGAGGAAGAGAAGGTTCAGCAAGGCAGCGATGCTGCTCTCGCCAGGATGTGGAAGCAGCATCCCCGGTCCCATCATTCCCCAGCATCCCACTGCTGCACCCAGAACCTCATCACTGCACCCAGAACCCCGTCACTGCACCCAGAACCCCGTCACTGCATCCAGAACCTCATCACTGCACCCAGAACCCCATCACTGCACCCAGAACCCCATCACTGCACCCAGAACCCCACTGCTGCACCCAGAAACCCATCACTGCACCCAGAACCCCATCACTGCACCCAGAACCCCGTCACTGCACCCAGAACCCCGTCACTGCACCCAGAAACCCATCACTGCACCCAGAACCCCGTCACTGCACCCAGAAACCCATCACTGCACCCAGAACCCCATCACTGCACCCAGAACCCCATCACTGCATCCAGAACCCCACTGCTGCACCCAGAACCCCGTCACTGCACCCAGAACCCCATCACTGCACCCAGAACCCCGTCACTGCACCCAGAAACCCATCACTGCACCCAAAAACCCATCACTGCATCCAGAGCCTCATTTATGCAACCAGAATCCCATCACTGCCTCTAGGATCCCACTGCTGCATCTAGAATCCCATTTATGCCTCCAGAATCCCACTGTTGTCCCCAGATTCTCTTTGCTGTCCCCAGAATCCCATCACTGCATCCAGAATCCCATGACTGTCTCTTGCACCCCACAGCTGCCCCCTGAACCCCCAGGATTCCCAGCTCTGACCCCAGCACCCCAAAGGCACCCCTGTCCCTGTCCCTGTCCTGGCCAGGCTCTCACAGGATGTTGACACAAGCCAAGCTGTGGCCACCACGTCACCCGTGGCTCAGTGACGTGAGAGAGGCACAACAGGAACCCCAGGAAATTCCTGCAGGATTCCAGGGCTGCTCCTGGGCTTTAGCACAGCACTTCCCAGCTCTCTGGTTTTGGGGGTCTCTAAAGGGCTGGGGGAGCAGCAGGGCCCCTGAGAGCCCCCAGTGCCATCCAGGAGTTCTGGGGCAGGATCCCAAAAACACCCATGGGGTGATGGAGGGACACCTTGCAAGGATGCAGCAGATCCAGGGAATCAGGCAGATCCAGGGAAGGCAGCAGAGCACAGTCCTTCCTTTGAAAAGATCCGGAATATTTAAGGCAGCAGAGGTCACAGGGGGGTCACTGGCCACCAGCCCGCGCCTCCTCCTGCAGCACATCACAAAGCAAAGCACGTGTGGGACCAGCACCTCTCCCAAAATCCCAATTCCTGGGCACCTCAGGAGCTGCCTGCACATCCCAGGACCAGCACCTCTCCCAAAATCCCAATTCCTGGGCACCTCAGGAGCTCCCTGCACATCCCAGGACCAGCACCTCTCCCAAAATCCCAATTCCTGGGCATCTCAGGAGCTCCCTGCACATCCCAGGACCAGCACCTCTCCCAAAATCCCAATTCCTGGGCACCTCAGGAGCTCCCTGCATATCCCAGGACCAGCACCTCTCCCAAAATCCCAATTCCTGGGCACCTCAGGAGCTCCCTGCACATCCCAGGACCAGCACCTCTCCCAAAATCCCAATTCCTGGGCATCTCAGGAGCTCCCTGCACATCCCAGGTCAGCACATCAGCCCTCACACACCCTGCTCCCACATTAATGCCACCCGCTGAATTAATTAATTAATGCACCCAGCAAGAACTGAGAGACAAAACCAAACAGGGTGGGAGAGGAGAGGGATAATTTGGGTAGGCACAGCCACATTTGGGTGTGTTTACACCCAAACCCCTCGGCCACACACTGGGAAATCTGAACCAGAGCAGGATTTTTGCAGAGCTTCAGGACTCAAAAGTTCCAAGCAACTTCTTGGACACTGGGAGGTTTCCACTCCTCATCCAAACACTCCCTGCTCCAAAACCCCGCTGGGAGAGCAGCAGCAATGGGAAACATTTACATCCAGCAAGCAAATATGGTTTTTATAAACCTAGCAAAGTCAAGAGTCCACTTGAGGCAACTCAGCCCAGATGCTGCCAGTCCCTGCCTGGAGGGAATTGGGGTTTGGGGAAAACAGAACTTGAGAGATGGGCATCAAGAGTGGGATATGAGGAGTGTGCCCTCTTCCCCATCACAAGTGTCCTGAAGGACCTTGACTGCGAAAAGAATGCTACAAAAAAAGATAAATTTAAAAAAGAAAAAAAGCCTAGAGTGAGGAAATATCCTTAATAGGCACAAATAAATTCCCAAACTGATGAGCACCACTTGGACTGCAGCAAACAGAGGAGGCATTTCCCCAAAGGCATTTTCAGCTCAAGCAGTGTGAGACTGTGCTCCTTCTCCTCGAGGAGTTCTGCCATTTAAAGCTGCTGTGTGTGACTATCTCTTGACCAAAATAAACTCTGTGCCTGTTTCTAAATTAAAAAAAAAAAAAAAAAAAAAAAAATAGGGAAAAAAAAAAAAAGTTCTGAAAGCATTTCCCTTCTGTCACACCCATCAAGTGCAGCTATTTTCTGTGTGTTGTCCTTTGTTTTAGCACAACGACCTCTGTCTATCCCCGAAGATGCCCCATGGCAGTTGGGAGATCAGAAACCAGAGCTCGTCAGCAGCTGAAGAATTTGCAGTGAAGCTCTTTTTCTTCCTCCAAACTACGAGCCTGCCAGCCACAGGGTTTGGATGGGAATTTTTTTTCCCAAGGAATATGACATTTAGGGCAGGGCCACATGATCCATGTGCTGGGATGGCTGCAGGGAGCTCTGTGAGTGCTCCCACACCAGGAATCGTCCCCTGGACACCAGACCCAGCAGGGGAGCCTGAGTTTTGTGTTTCGGGTGCTCATCATCAAATCTCTGCCTTCCCAAAGGTCTCTTTGGGATGGATTCCCACCTCACAGAGGTTTTTAGCAGCAGCAGCCACCGAAGCCAGACACTGATGGAAGCACCAGAAAGGCACAGACTGATGTCACCTTCACTGAAGTCACACAGCAAACTGGGAACAGATCCTGGCAGTTCCAAAATCCAGGGCAGATCACCCTACTGGATCACCCTTCCCTCAGACAGCACTCTTCTGGCATTCCCATAGTAAAAATTACAACAAGAATATTAATGATCATTTTCAATAAGGGAAAAAAAAAAATTCTTCCTAAAACATTTGTACCCAACACCCGTGGGCAGCTCCACTGCTATTTTGGTTATTTTGCTGTTTTTCCATCCCCTTGGCATTCAGCACAAAGCTGCACCTCGGACCAGCCAACATCCATGGCTGGATGCAGCCCAGATGGGCAGGTCAGACCCTCCAGGAACACCCGGAATGCCACCAGCCCTGGCCACCCTTCCCTGTGGCATTTTGTCACCCAGTGTCACTCCAAGTGCTGCTGCCTGGCCAGGGCACGTCTGCAGCAGCTGAAGCAGCTTTTGCTGATCCAGCACTATCACCAAGGCCTGTGATTTTAACATTTCTAGACCACAAAATGTCCCAGAGCAGGAACAATTCCAACATGCAGAGGCGCTTTTTTTTTTTTTTCCCAGGATAGCTCATTTGTACTGGAATAAAGTGTACCAGCATAAGCTTTCACCAGAATAATCTTCATTTATGCCTAAGAGGCTTTGCCAGTAAAACTACAGTGACCTAGCTCTGCTGGAAAACCTTTTCTGGCATATCCTGGGAGTTTACTCAGCAGCTTGGTGGCTCAGCACTCGGATCTGACAGAGGGGAAGTTAAAAAAAAAACAAAACCAAACATCTTTCAAGGCACAAACAGACTCCCTGAGGTGTGTTTTCTGCAGCTGGGGAGAGCTGCTCACCTAGGGTACAACCCATAGGCAATCCATTGGGATCAGAGGGGTTTGCAGCATCCCAGGCTGGGTTTGAGGAGTTGTCACTGCAGGACCAACCCAAGAGCCTGTCCCTGACACCAGCTGAGATTTGGAAAGTCACTCACAACCTCCCTGCTTCCGTTTTTATTTTTTTTTTTTTTCCTCAGCACCTCTTCCTCCTTAATCAGAAAGCAAATCAACTCTGGGTATTAAACAGCAGGAAATCCTAAATTTGGGCTGCCACTCCCTTCCTTAAGTCAGCCCTTGGTGTCAGGGCTTTGCAGGGCCACGCTGGGAGAGGAGCAGGAGCACGGATCAGGCTTCTGCCTTCATCCTCCTCCTCCTCCTCTGCTCTCCAGCATCACTTTGGGGGTGCCCAGGCTCCAAATCCTCACCCCCAAATCGGGTGGATCAGGTAAAGGCAGCACCCCACGCTCCTTTGGTGACTCTACACCAAAACGAACCCAGCAGTGCAAACCCACGTCCTTGTGTTTTCATTCCTCAAAAGCAGCCCAGGAATCTCACGTGCTTTCCAGACAAATGATGGACGTTTCCCTTTCTTTTTCTCTCACCTTCCCCACAGCAAAGCAGGGCATGAGTGGCAAACAGCAGGAGAACAACAGGATCCGGGCAGGACAGTGGTTTGCCTGTGAAAATTGCCATGGTGATGCTGTGACCACAAGAGGTCAGGTCCTCACTTTTGTCCCGATCACAAACTCGGGCATGAATTTAAATAGCCCCTGGCCTACAATCTTGAGTAAGTTTGCTCTGAGTTTATAGCAGCAGAGAACCGAAGGGGGGATGGAGCAAGAGCTGCCTCTTGCCCTTCACACGGTGGCTGCTGCCATGGACCTGCAGTGCCTGAGCTGGGTGACCTGAGTGTGCACTGTGCTTGTTATCCCAAAATCTCATCCATGGAGACAAGAAAGGAGCAGCATCCTGTGGCAAATCCAAGCAAATTAAACTGCAAATTTAAAGCACTTTGCTCGGTGAGGAGAGATCATTGAGTCTCTCAAACCACCTGGGTTCTGAGCACACAGGGAACCCCTGGGAATGGATCCCAAGAAGATGCAGCTGGTTTTGATCCATAAATCCCTTCTGAGTATCTTTTCCACAGCTACAGGCAAAGGGATGTAGGACCATGGAAATGCAACATGTTGAGTAGCTCTGATTTCACCAAAAAGTAACTGGAACTGATTTTTCTTTTTATATTTCTGGACTTGAGTACAAAGACAAACCTGAGAACATCCCTCTGGGAAGCCCCCAAACCCTGCACACAGAAATCTGTCTTTCTGCAGCCATTTCAAAACCACCACGTGCAGTTTCTCCTCTGGAATCTGCTCTGAGATTTGGGAGAAACTCTCCAGCCACACTCAGAATCTTCCCCAGATGATGCCGTGGTGCTTTCAAGCTGCTCGAGGACAGTCTGAGAAACTCAATTTCAGCTGCAGTCTGCACAGGGTGGGTTCCTCCTCCCAGCAGGTTTCACTTTGACCCAACTAAAACCTCAAAGCCACAGATTTTCTCACCTCTGGCTCCGTGCTCTCCCCAAAACCTCCCCGCAGCAGAGCTCGGCACCTCTGCACAACCCAGCCAGCAGCACTGGTGCTTTTTGGGGTTTCAGTGCAGTTTTCAGTGCAGCTGCTGGGGTTTTCCTTGGCTGGAGGAATTCCACAGCATCTCTCTGCCTGCTGCCAGCATTTCACCTGACAGCTGGATGTGCCCTGGTGTGAGATTACAGCACCCACGAGTGGTTTTTCCACACCAGCCTCTCCCTCTCCAGCCAGAATTCACTCAGGAAACCTCTGTTCTCTTCCCACGAGGTGAAGGAGAAGCCCAAACCTTGCAGCAGCATCCCTGTCCCACAGCTGGATCACCTCTGTCCCTGCAGCTCCAGCACCTCTTCTTCCTCTCCATCCTGGAGAAAATTCCACTTTTTGGCTCTAAGCACCACGGGGTGCTTTTGGCACACACTCACCCCATCACCTGCTAGAGCCTGGGTGCCCAGGGGTCTGGAGACCCCCCACCACAGGACCCACACCAAAAACGGGATTGCTGTTCCTGATGCTGCAGAGCTGCCATGGAGGAGGCAGCACACAGAGCCCGTGCCAGGGCTGACCAAGCTGTGCTCAGCATCAGCACAGGGGCTTATTTTGGATTCTTTCCCTTAAAAAACCTCATCCCACCCTTTCAGGAGCCAGCTAAAATCACACCCTGCTCCTGGAGCAGCGGCAGAGAAGCCTGCAGGGGCTGCCCCATCTCCAAGGGGGAAGAATTGAAAATGGGAATTTTCCAGAAGCTGCTGTCCACTCCATGTCACATGGACCCCATCCCAAATCATTTCCCCACCCCAAACCATCTCCCCACCAGTGTCTGCAGGGGCGGGCAGAGAAAGGAAGAGCAGGAAGGGTTGGAAAGTGTGAGCAGAGCAGGGCAGCCCAGGGGAGGGGAGCAGGCAGCTCTCCCCCACCCTGGCAGCGCTGGGTGGAGGGGGGGAGGCTGCACCCAGGCAAACAAGGATTCTGCTGATAAAGCAAATGTGACTCAATCACACGCTTGTGCAAAGATGTCACAACAGTGCTGAGAAATTACAGGCTCCTATTTCATCCCTCAAGGGCCGGCGCTGGCCCTGCTCTCACAATGCTCTCTGTTCTGCAGTCACAGTGCCCCTAATTTACTGGCTGGGAACCCACTGCAGGGCCAGCCCATAATAGGGGCAGTGTACTGCTGCTGCCAGGGGTGCCTGATGAAGGGCTGGACGTGGCAGCTCTTCAGAGCCCTTTGCAGAAGTAGCTCAGAGCAGGGCTGGCCCCTCCTGGTGTTTTTGGGGTGTGGGACAGGGGAGTGATGCCTCACCCCCAACCCAGCTCTCTGCCCCAAATCTGGCAGAGTTGGGATTTCCCAGGCGAACACTGCTCGGGCTTGTATCTCTCCAATTTCCTGGGTGTCCTCACACACCCTAAAGGGAGGTTTGGGGAACCCCACTGCCAAGGGACAAAGGCTCAGCCACCACTGCCCTGTCACCAACCTTCCCCAAACACAGCCTGGAGCAGCCACACCAAGAGGTGACTGCTGGAGCTCCTGGCCCCTTTCCAGCTTCCAAACTGCACCAGTGAAACCAAACCAGCAGGAAATGATGCCAGAGGAGGAGAAGATGCTCCCTCTGCTCCTCAAAAACAGAGGGCTGCTCCCAGGGATTCTTTCCTGATGGGTGGGGACGTGGTGATGGTGGCACCCAGGCACTTCCCAAAGTCTGCCCATCCTGCTCAGGGAGCTCTGCCTGGAGCTCCTCATCCTCCCTGCAGTCACTGACCTTCACAGCCGGGCTGGCTCCATCCCAGTCCCCGAAAAGAGCACGGTGAGAGCTCAAGCACAGTGGTCCCACAGGTTGCTGGAGCTCATTATGGCCTTTTAATTACATTCAATTGCAGTTTTATGGGCTTATGGGCAAATTGGAAGTGATCTAATGGCCCTTGAGGGGGTGCTGGGCTCTGAGCTATGAAAATCCAAGCAGGATCCAGTGAGAGGCGTGGGGAGCTTGGAAGCTTTAGGCTCATTCCAGCAGAACGAGGAGAAGCTTCCACTCCCACTGGAGATCTCCCAGGACATCCCAGTCAGGAGCCACACACGTGGCATGTGCTGGGCCCACCAGAGAACCCAGATCAGGCACTGCCCCAGTTCATCCCAACACTTGGGGACATCCCCACGCTGGGCTGCAGGGAGGAGGGATGTGCAGAGCAGAGGGGGCTCAGAGCTGGAGCAGAGCTCTCCTCTCCTGTGCAACCTGAGCCCTAGAACATCCCTCTGCAAAGCAGGCAGGACAAGAAGCAGCCAAAAGGATGCTGAGTGCTCTGGGAAACAGCAGCTCCCAACCCTCAGCTTCCCTCCAGCAGATCTGGAATGAGCCAAATCCTAAAGACCAAGAGCAGAGCAGCCCAGCAGCTCTCCCAGGCTTTGAGATCCACGGGCTAAAACGTGTTGCTCGTTTGTTAATGAGTCCTGCAGGTGCAGGATGTGCTGCATCCACCCTTGCTCTGCTGATTTTGGGGATTGGCAGGAGGGACAGAACCTCCCCATCACCTTCTGCTCCCACCTGGGGTCAGCAGGGAGGGCAACCATCAGCCCCCATGGCTTTGAGAGATCCTGCAGGATGGGCCAAGCTGCAGGCTCGGGTCTGAGCCAGCAGCAGGAGGCAAGAGGAGGAGGAGGAGGAGGAGGAGGAGGATGAAGACAAAGCCATGACTTGCAGATCCCTCCTCCCTGGCTCCCAGGAACAACGGCCCACAAAGCACCAGGCAGGAGGATTATATTACGGTGCTGTGCGTGCACATTAATCCAGATTTGAGATAATTACAGTCATTCACTTGGCATAATGGGCTTTAATTGATCCAGCGGGGCCTGGGCTGGTGCTCACCACCAGCGTGCAGCTGGCAGCCCAAGACACCAAAGCTGTAAAACCAACACTCCTTACTGGCTTTCCAGAAAACCACTTGTGGTGGTTTTCCTTAAGGCGTGCTGGAAAGGCCACGTGGATGTTTTTGAGACCCAGCAAGCCTGGCATGGGCACAGGGGTGACATCTGGTCAGGAGACATCTCATGAGCATCCAGGTGGGATGAGCCACCCCTGCAGAGGGTTCCACTGCTGGGAGCTGGGCAGGGCAGCCCGTGGGAATGCTGTTTTCCATGTCCCCTTGGAGAAACGCCCACCTCTCTGAACCATCCTGGTGGGAAGTTGGTCAGCAGATCCCTCAAGGTCCCTTCCCAGCAGCGTTTCTGTGCTTTAATGGTCACAGTGCTGGAAACACAGATGGGGAAAGGAACCCAGGGTCTCAAAAAAGCCATCCCTTCCCAGCTCAGCTCCTCCTCCACATCTCCAGCCATGACTGGAGAACCCTCTGGAGTGAGGCACTTCCCCCAGGGACAAACCACCCACTTTGTGCAGGTCCAGGAGGAAGAAGGAGCCTGAGACCTGGTGCTACACAGAAAGGTGTGTGACAGGACAGTGAAGGCACAGTCACACCCCCTCCAAAAAACCAAATTCCCTCTGGAAACAAGACACCATGCACTTTCTCCCAAGAGGAGGAAGCTGCCTTTGTTTTTCCGTGGCCTGCTGGGGATCAGTAACACATTTTGGGCAGGAGGGGAGGTTCCAGCCCCCCCAGCCCCAGCTGTGTGGCCGCAGGGATGGGCAGGCAGGCTGGCTGGCTGGGTGGATTGTTCCCCTTTCCCAGGTCAGACAGGAGGCTTGGGAAAAGCTTTTCCCTCCCTCAGGCAGGCAGCAGCAAGGGATGGGCTGGCTGCAAGCTGCCTTTGGGTTTAAGTTTCTGGTTCGAGTCCAAAGCTAATTAGGCTGCGCCAAGTCCAATCAGATAGCCTCAGCTAATTGAGCTCGGCACGGACGGGTCAATGTCCAGCAGGGCTTGGTGATAACTGCCAGGGCCTGGGAAGGGGAAGCACCCCTCACAAAAATGTTCCCTCCATGGACAGGCGGCCAGAGCTGAGCACAGCCCCGGGTTAACCCCTTGGGCACCACCAGCATCGTCATCCAGCCCCAATGCACGGAGAGACAACACTGGGATAAAAGGAGCTGAGTGGGGCATGGATCACGGTGACCTCAGCAGGCTTTGGTGTCACCTCTCCTGCTGTCACCCCAACAACAGGCTTGGTGAGCCATGGCACAGACCACGGAGCAGAACCCCCACACCACACAGCAAAGGCAAACCATGCGAATTCCAGGCACACAGCTCCTGGAAATGTGACACTAAGGAGCCCAGAGCTGCGTGCTCCGCGCTCTCCACAGGGCTCCTCCAAAGCTGGCTGAGATGTGTGTGCTCCACACTGCACCTCCAGGCTGGGACACAGGGGTTTGGGAGCCAGCAGGGCTGTGGGACAGGGTCAGCAGCATTTCCCAGCTGTGCCTGGGCATTGCAGCAGGCAAGGAAGGGGAACGGCAGGACAGCCAAGCACTGGCATCACAGACAGCATGAGGAAGGTGAGGGACACTGAAGAAGGCTCCAACAAGCCCTTCCTTGGGTGGTTCTCAGCCTCACCAAACAGCTTCCCCAGCTCCAGAGCTCCAGGGCAGATTCCAGCCAGGAAAACAACAACATCCAGCTTCCCAGAAACCACAGAGTTCCTTTTTTTTTTTTTTCCTCTAATCCTGCCTGATTTCCAGGCTGAGCTCCATGCAGGAAGATGGCAGCCTCGATCCCTGCACCAGGAGCACCGGGAGAATCCCCACATCCACCCCCTCCACCTCCAGCTGCTGGGAAAGGCTGCTCCTCTTCAGCTGACAAATGGATGAGACGTTTCATTAATAAACCCCAGCTTCTCCTCACACTTCTGATTACAATCTCTCTGTTTGGATCCGTGCTCATGTTACACGTTCATCTCAATTATATATTCCCTTCTCCTTAAATCCCCACTTATCTCCTTTACCACGTAAATCAAAGAGTGGGCTCTGGTTTGGTTGGGTTGTTGATTTTTTTTTTTTTTTTTTTTGGCTGCCTAACTTTCCCTGCTCCAACAGCACTTAGAAAATAAACAGGAATTTAAACTGCAGCATGTCCTGGTAGAATCTGAGCTCATCTTCCAGCAAACCCATCCAAGGAGGGTGACACTGGTCCTGCTCACCACCACTTGCTTCCAGCCCCACTGTGTTCACAAAACACTTTTATTTCTTTTTGGCCCAGCCAAATCCTTACTGGGGCATCCCTGGGAATATTTTCCCCCCACAAATCCCTTGCTCCAGCTGGAGCAGAACATGAGACACCGACCAAAGCAGCAGCACAGGGCCAGCCCAGCCTGGCTCCCCCGCACTGCCCCACATCCCTCTGGCAATTAAAGCAATTGCTTGCATGGAAACCTAATTATATTAGGGAAGTATTTAGTAATTTTTAACTGTTGGGCTGGTGGCTCAGCTCCCTCCCACATTCCAGCAGCGCTGGGCAGGAGTTGCAGTGCTGGATTCTCCCCCTCTTTCAGCACTGCTTTTAAGAATGAGGAAGAGGAGCAAGGTGGTGTGATGGGCTCTCCTGGTGGCCCTGGGTGAGCTGGAGAGTCTCCACTTTGCCTGTGAGCTCTGTATGGGATGGCTGGGAATGCCCAGCCCTGGCACATGGTGGCCTCTTGATGCCACTGTGAGAAAGATGCCCCAAGGTCCCCCTGGCCACAGCACCCTGCTGGCCCAGGCAGGGGCTCAGCCATCTCTGCTGCAGATCCAACACTCCAGCCACAAGGTTTTGGGTGCCCTGCATCTGTCTCCATCCTCCACACCTGTACACAGAACTGAACAGGTGAGAGAGACCAGAGGCACCACTTCACCAAGCCCCACCAGGTACCCAAAAATAACATTCCCAGGAGCACCTTGGCCCTGACAGGACCATGGACCACGGACTGAGTTCCACCATGGACTGAATGAATTCCACCATGGACTGAATGAATTCCACCATGGACTGAATGAGTTCCACCATGGACTGAGTTCTACCATGGACTGAGTTTTCACCACGGACTGAATGAGTTCCACCATGGACTGAGTTCCACCATGGACTGAGTGAGTTCCACCATGGACTGAGTGAGTTCTACCATGGACTGAGTTTTCACCATGGACTGAGTTCCACCATGGACTGAGTTTTCACCATGGGGAGTTGTCCACCACGGGCAGCATCACAGCATCACCTCCACGGGCACACCCAGCTCACCCAGGAGCCAGCAGGACCACGAGGCTCCCCCAGCCCAGCCCTGACCCCCCCAGTTTCCCCATTCCCAGCCCTGCAAAGGCCGCTGGTGCCTTTAAGAGGCTGGAGGGGAATGTGACGGCCGCTTTTCCAAAGGCCCATTAATTTGCCAGCGTCACATGCTCCGCAGCTGCAGCCTGGCAGTGATTTATACTCCTCTGAAGTTCATCAGAGGGAAAAGTACTTCCCAGGCACAGCCTATCCCCCTTCCCTCCTCTGCTCCTCTCTGCCCGTGTCCAGAGCCTGGTGAAAATCCCCCATCCATCACCCCGAGTGTCACCCCCTGCCCTCACCACCCAGCCCAGGCACTCCCCTTCTCCCCGGCATCTGCCAGCAAAAGAAAACTTCCTCTGCCTTCCTCGCCTCCGTGACCCACCGATGAGAAAGTCATTAATTAATAAAGGGGCAGCGCTGCTCCGGCTCCTCTGCAGCCTGCAGAGCCCCCTCCTCCCCATCCCCAGGCCCTGTAGCCAAAATAAACGTCAGGGAGGAGGCGGGCGTCCCCTCCTCCTGCCGTCCTCCGGGGAGGTTCAAAAGTTCAAGATTTTCACATTTCCCTAACGTTATTTCAGGAAATTGCTGGAGAAAGGAAAGCCGGCGCTGCCGAAAAAGCGATCCGCGGGTGGATCCAATAACACACAGAATCCAGAGGCAGGGCTGGGTGTGTGCCAGGCGTGGAGAGTGAACCCCATCCCCACCCCGATGTTTGTTTTTTTGGAGCATCTTTGCTGGCTTTCACTGGGTTTTTACCCTAAAGCAAAGCCATAGCCACTCCAAAGCAGCCCCAGAGGTGGCAGGCACCAGGGTAAGCTGCCACAAGGTCCTCGGGTCACTCCCCAGAGCCAGGATGCTCAGAGAACCAGGATTTATCAAATTCTAGCAGTTGGTTTAGGGGTGATGCTGCCAAGCTGGTTCAAAGCACCCCCAAGAACATCCCTCGGTGTAGAGAATGTGAGTGCCACGGTCCTGGGTCCCCAAGGAGTGACAGCTTGGCCCCAGATGTGCACAGGGCTCCCTGCAAGCACTGCCCTGACGTGTGTTTGGGTTCCCTCCTTCCTTCCTTCCTCTCAAAACTTCTCAAAAATCTCCCATTTGCACAAACCTCAAACGCGACCCGAGTCACACCTGGGTTTGCACCAAAACCAGGCTCAACGACAGCTTTCACTGCAGGTTCGTGGGAAAGGTTGGTAAAACTACTGAAACTCCTGGCAAACCTGAATTTGGGGTTACAATGAAATGTGAAACTCGGCTGCTTTCATGTGGTTTGGGGTTTTCTGTTGCAAAACGCTCGGCGAGGCAGCTCCGGGCGAGAGCGCGACAGCCGAGCGCAGGCAGCGTGTCCAGGGCAGAGAGGAATCCAGAGACACCCCTTCCCTGGCAAATGATTAACTGGGATTGGGAGCCACCTCATTAGCCTGGGGCTGGACCAGTGCCACCAGCACAGGGCACTGGCAGGGACCCAAGGCAGGGGGGTTGCCTCGCACCGGCGCGGCTCCGATGGATCCGCGTTCGTGGAAGAGCCTGGATGTGCCACGGCACATCCACAGGGGAATTGTGCCTCAGGAAGGTGTTGGCAGCTCCCTGTGAGAGCCATGGTGTTCCTCAGGGCCATCTCATCCCACCACGGGGCTCCTGAGGGCCATCTCATCCCTGCACGACACTGCACATCTCTTCCCTGCCCAGCTGGTGGCAAAGAGAGGGTTGGAAGCCTTCATTCCCTCCAGGCAGTGAGGGGGTGGGATTGGTTTGCTCTGGGATTTCTCTAAGTTTGAGGAGTTCTTGGGGTGTTTGGAGTTGGAGATTCTGCTTGG
Organism: Acridotheres tristis; assembly: GCA_037013685.1. Taxonomy (NCBI): domain Eukaryota; kingdom Metazoa; phylum Chordata; class Aves; order Passeriformes; family Sturnidae; genus Acridotheres; species Acridotheres tristis. The sequence goes on along the minus strand of CM072904.1, from coordinate 7,898,857 downwards.
AGCCCACTTTGTCCAGCTGGCCCCATTAATTCCAACTGGAAAGTGGTGCTGGAGACAACGCCTCGAAAATGAGCAGTGTGAGTATCCCAGGCCACTGATTTCCTTGGAGGAACAGGAGTTCTTCCCAGGTATGCATCCCCCTGAGCCTCCATTAACCCCTTGCTCCCCAGCAGCTCCTCAAGGTCTGGGTGTCACCCAGAAAAACCACAATGGAGCAAGATCTGCATTTTTCCACCCATCCCTGAGGCTCTTCAGGGCTGTGACAGAGCTCCAGGCACTAGGCATTGCCTCCCAGGGAAACCACATCCCAAAGGAGGGACACCCAGCCAGGTGAACCAGAATCACGGGCTGATTAAGGAAGTTTATATTAATTAGAGAAATGTGTTAATACCCTGGGAAAGCCACCAACCCTGGCATGCTGTGCAGACACCTCCTGCTCTCCTGGAACAGCTCAGTCCCTTGTCACCCCAGCCTTCCCCATTCCCTCCCTGCACTGACCTCTGCCAGCTATCACCCCCCTCACTCCCACCTCTTGTTTACACCCCTGGACCACCTTTTTGCCCCCCCTCTCTTACACATTTTAAAGCTTCCCACCTTAAAGCACTGCTGCAAATTCCCACGACATCCCAAATTACGTTTAAGGCTGAACCCAGGTGACACCAAGGCCAAGAAGCAGCACTGGGATGTTGGGTCACTTTCTGAACCCAGCCCAGGCTAGGAAGGAATTAAGCTCATTCATACCTACACTATAAATAATAATAATAATCATAATAATGTCATTTTTCCAGCGTGGTTCTTTCAATAGGGGATGATGAATGTATTTGTAACGAGCGTGGTAAAGATTTTCAAGCCATCTAATTAGGAGGCCGTTTCCTTTCCAGACATGCCCAAGTCCCTTTGGAAAAGGAAACGTGGCCTCCAATGCTCCCTCTCTGCTCTGGAAATGCTACCCTGGATCCTGAAGACGAACCAGAAACTCAACATCCCCGGGGGCACCCTTTGGAATCCCCAATTTCCGATATTCTGGGGCTGAAGGAGTGCCCAGAGGGAGCTGGAATCACACAAGCTCTGCTCCCAGAGGAACCAAAAATCCCAGGGAGGTGCTGGTGTGCTGAACCATCCCACTGTGGATGGTGCCAGGGAGACTCAGGGATGCTGGGGAGGAGAAAGGGACAGTACAGGGGACAGGACAGCCCATCCCAGCATCCCCCACCCGTGCTGATGTATTTTTCCATTCGTGCCTGGCATTCCCAGAAAACACTAACTTCATTATTGATTTCTGCTCGTTTGTCATTTTTATAACCTGGCCAGCACTTCTCCTGAGGGCTGTGACTAATTCCACTTCCCTAGGCTGGAAGGGGTGAGAGCCTTTAACTCTTTAGGGATGTGCTCTGGCAGGGCACCCACAGAAATCCCAAATGCCCAATACTTTATCCGTGGCAATGGGGACACCTGCACTCCCCAGCTGAGCCACCAGCCTGGGAAAACCCCCAGCTCTGGGAAGGCTGATGGAACCAGCAATCCTTCCCTCCTTCCAGGCACTCCCCAGCAAAGCCTCGGGATGGAACTCCCAGAGGAGTAGATCCATTGAGTTAAAGGCAGCAGATGCTGCTTCCGAGGGGTGGGACACGGGGAGCACCGACCACGACATCTGCAATTACGGAAAGCCAGATAAAGAAAATCAAATCTCATGCTTCAGGGCATGGGCTGATGAGCCCAAGGGTCAGGAAGGAATTTCTCTCCCCTTACACAGCAGTGCACAATTGGGTCAGTGCATTACCGGGTGCCACAAGTCTGGGATTGTTTTTCCCTCTCCTTTTGGAAGCCCTTGGCACAGGAGCTGTGTCTGAGGGAGACCATGCCTCTCCCATCACCCACATTCCTAAAGCTCAGAATTCCTATTCCCAGGCCAAAGATGGCACAAGGACCTCGCTCCAGGCCACCCCTCTCCTCTGACACCACTCTCTGGTGTTCCCTGCCCTTCTCAGCCTTAATTATTTCCACCACAATCACCTAAATTAGCACAATCCCCGCTGCGAGAAAGGTCCTTTTCTTCCCCAATGTTTGAAAAACCTGCGTACACCTCTGGTGCTATTTAAACAATGAGCAGGAATAATAAAAGCAGCAATGTTGGCTTAGGAAATAATGCACTGGAAAAGGGGATGAATGGAGAGGATGGAGCAAAAAAAGCCCCGATGGTTTTGTTCCCAAAGGTTGGGAAATGATGGTTTTGTTCCCAGAGGTTGGGAAGTGTTTGTGGTAACAGCGGTTGCTCTCACTTCACGCTTCATCCAGCATCCTTTCCCTTCCTTGAGCAACTTCCCTGTGCTAAAACTTGCTTAGCTGGGAGGATCTAACCACAGGGAAGAGGGTTCAGTTTCAAATTAAAACAAAGCCAGCAAACAAACACAGATTTGGTCTGGAACACGTGTCTATCTGCATCGGCCCTTGCTAAGCCAGGCTTTGCCAAGCCACACGCTTCCTAATCCTGACAAACAGTTGTCAGCCTTTCCCACTGCCAAGCAGTGACTCGCTGTCACCCAGGGTGGCATTTCCCAGCGTGATCTGCACTGGTCACCCTCGACACCTGCCAGAGCCAGCAGCTCTCCCCAGACCCCGTGAAACCACACTTCTCAAATCCTGTCAGAGGGGCTTGGCGGGGATTTTATCAATCGAGACCTGTGATCAGTGCAATCTGAAGGATGAAATCACTGCAGCCAACCGCCCTCACCGTGACCAGCTACCCAGCAGGGAATTTGGGGGGGTCTTTGAGAGCATCCCTGCCCTCCTGCTGGCAGGAACCCACGGATGAGCCCAGCACCTGCTCCAGCAGCCCGAGCCCCCTGGCCAGTATCACCTGCCTGACCTCGCTGTCAAGCTCGCTTTGGAATTCAGCGCAAGACGAGCTGTCCCAGGAAGGTGTAAATCAGCCAGAGGGTGGGTGCTGAGCTCCAAAGCCACCCCACTCCCAGCAGCACGTGGGCACATCCACGGGCAGGGAGTCACGTCTGCACAGGGGAGGCTGGAGAGCTGGAATCAAAGGTATGAAATGGGAACGAACGGGGTTTGGCGTGCCCAGGCTTGGTCCCTACAACCCAGACACCCAGCCAAGACAAGAAAGCAGGAGCAGAAGGTTGGGATGGGGCGATGGGAGTGGGAGAATAAATAGTTTGCAGGGGAATGTCTGGAGGAGCCTGTGGTGGCTTGCTTGGGGAAAAGGAAAAAAAAATAAAAGAGGAATGAAACAAAAGAGAGAAAAGGAGAGAAAAGCAGCTGTGGAAGAGGCTGGGGCTGTGTGTGGGAGCATCTCCAGCAGCAAGGAGAGCACTGGGCAGGGCTGGACACGTGGCCAAGGCTTGGAAAACCAAACCAAAGGAAGCAGTGGATGGTGGCAGGAGCCAGCAGAGGGAAGGATGGGTGCACAACTCCAGCACAGAGCTGGGGACAGTCCTGCAGCCAAGGGGAGAGGAGGGGGCTGCACTGGGAGCTGCTCTCTGTCCTCAGCTCTGGTATTTCAGTGCCCAATGGGTCCCCCAAGGTGATGGAGACACGAAGCCTCACCTGCCTGCATCCACCTCCCCATCCCATCACTGGGCAAAGCTCCAGGAATGCTCAGAACTCCCAAGTCACACCAAAACATGAAATTCTGGCCACCATGGAGACATCCTCCCCCAAAACCACCGTGTCCCAGAGTTTGTGTGAGAGCAGAGAGGAGGAAACATCCCTTCCCCTCCAGCCCCATCCAGCAGAACAGCCTGGAGCAGGCTGGGAACATCACCCATGCTGGGAACAAAGCACTGGTTGTATCCTGGGCACTGGGAGAGCTGGGAGGGGAGTTTCTTTTTTTAAGCAGAAAGGCTTCAGGGGGTTGTTTTTTCCTTTTTCTTTTTGTGGATTTGGGTTTTTTTTCCATGTTAACCGAAAATGTCAATGAAACCAGGACTGTTCCCAGAAAAATGACTTACACAGATGAATTAATTTCATGTTTGGGGGAAGTAACAATGGAAATTCTCAAACGATCCCATGCTGACAGCTGTTTAAAAAAAAAACCCAAGTTTTGTACTGAAACAATTTCTTGTTTCTGCTCTTTTGCAGTGATGTGAAACTCTGCAAAGGCTGAAATCAAACCAAACAGAAAGATTTGGAACAAACCTTGAGAGAACTTCATTAAACTGATCCAACACCTTCCCAAACACCCTCAGGCCTGGGATCCCAGAAGGGTTTGGTTCAATAGGACAGGGATTGGGTAGGGATGAGGTGACACATCCCCACGTCCCAGGGGCAGGACCTGGCTCTAGGACCCCAAACCCAAGTGAGCCCAAAGCACACCCTGACCCTGCAGGACACCAAAAGATGACACAGAATTGCTGAGCTCCAGAACATTAAAAAAATCCCCCAAAAGAGAAGGAAGAAGCAGAGGCTGAGCCATGAGTCAGAGCTGCACCACTGTGAGGAGTGTCCAGGGTCAGCCTGGCAGGATTTGGCTGCGGGACTCCACCCAGCATGGCAGGAATGGTGTTTTCCTTCATTCCCCAGCACCTCTCCTCCTCCACCCCAGGTCCTGCAAGAACCCCCAGATTTGCCATTTGCCTCAGTCTGCTTCAAATTACCCACAACAATGCCGGGCCCCGAGTGGACACGTAAAGTGTCTCCAATTTATCGTCGTTTTAAGCCGTCCCGAACACTGCACAGACATTGCTGGAATATTTCCTCCTCCTTTAAGACCCTCTGATGACTCTGCAAGGCAGAGAGGGACCCGAGGACAAGGCAGCAGGAGCTGAGTGGAGCCAGCTGCCTCTGTGGCCGTGCTGGGGGCATGGGAAGGGAGCACTGGGGGTCCCCGAGGTGATGCCGAGCTCGGGGCAATGTCCCCTGCGCCCTGCAGGGACCCAGCGGCCGCTGAACCCGCGCTGGGCTCCTGCTCCAGGGAGGAACAGCTCAGCCCAGAGGGGCTCTGCCTGGGGCAGGACCACCCTGCACGGCTGAAAGCCCACCAAGGACAGCCCCTGGATGTCCCTCAGCTCCCTGCATGGCTTTTCCCAGGGTATCAATTGGGATGTGCTGGCAGGGTGACATCCCTGCCACCAGCATCCTCTGCCCTCCACATCACAGGATCTGGTTTGGGCTGGGAGGGAACTTAAAAGTTCATCTAGTCCCACCTCCTCCATGGGCAGGGAATCCCTTCCACTATCCCACATTGCTCCAAGCCTTGTCCAACCTGGCCATGGACACTTCCAGAGATCCAGAGGCAGCCACAGCTTCTCTGGGCACATCCTCTGAGCAAAGAATTCCTTCCTAAGATCTCCCCTAAATCTCTTCTCCTTCAGCTTCAAGCCATCCCAGGCAGCATCCCTGCTGGCATCCCTGCAGCCAGGCAGGCACTGAGCCTCTGCCTGCAGTCAGCCTAATGTTGTCACACAAATTGCACCTGGGAAACTGTTACAAGAATTAATTGATCATATAAGTACAGTAATTGGAACTTGCAAAGCATAGATAATTACCTTTTATTAGTTCCTGTAGATAATCCATTATGCACTGATTAGGTCTCAGTAAGGATCTTACAGCCCTGGTTTGATTAATGGCAGATTATGCATATTAAAGTCAAGCAGGAATAGATAACTTATTTTCTTTCTTGCCTTAGGAGCACATCACCCCATGAGTTATGGCCAGGAGTTTTCTGAGGTGCTGGGGAAGTCGGGCATGTCTGAAATTCCCACCTGACCTGACCATGCTCACTCTCCCATAGTGGGAACCAGCTCCAAACTTTTCCCAGTGGCTCAAGATCCCTCAATCCACATTTATCAACCTGCTTCCCACTGACAGCCACATGTCCTGCAAGGCCTGACCAGCTCCAAACCTGGAGAAATAATTGCCACAATGTTTTAACCCAAATCTCAGCCCCCATCTCAGACGCTCTCATTTCCATGGATGCTTTGACCATGTATTTATTTTCCACAATCCTCTGCCCAGGACAGAATATTGATCTGCATTTCCTGCCTACAACTGCTTGGCTGCTGCCTGAGGTCCTTCCTGCCCCACTGCCACATTCAGTGGGGCTGTCCCCACCCCAAAACCACGATTTTCATCCCTTTGCAAGAGGGATCCTCGGTGGGATCAGCTGCAGGACCGGCGTTCTGCTCCGAGGATCATCATTCCCTGTCTGCAGAGAAAGGAGCACAGGATGGGGGCAACTGGACAAAATCTGCCTGCAGGCTACAGGAGGCTTTATTTAAGAGGAATAAATAAAAAATAAGGCTGTGATTATCTCGGGCCACTCTCCAGCTGCCACCCAGGGACAGAACGGGGAGGGGGGGGAGCGTTTTTCAAACGAATAAACAAACGCCAGCGGATGTGACATGCCGAGGCACAGGGACGGATTCCTCCTCTCTTCCTGGCCAGATAACCCTGTTATCAGCATGGTTTTGGGGATTAGGAGAGAGGAGGAAAGGAGGAAAAACAGCAAATATGGGAAAAGAGGGATAAAACACCTCCTTTGGAGAAGCCAGGCTGCGTCCAGCGCCAGCCTATTCATCCCGCACGCTCCGCACTGCCAGGGCTGGGGATGAATGGGATTTACTGCCCATTAAAATAAAGCCCTTTCTGTAGTTTATAAACAATGTCGCTGCTCGGTGGGAGGTTGGACATTTTAGTTCATTAAGCAGCAAATAATCTCTGTCACTTTTTTAGTTTTAAGTTTATTTACACGTAGGGTTGGGCTTTTTTATCCTTTCCTCCTCCTCCTCTTCCTCCCCGCCGAGCCAGGAGCCGAAATCTTCTCCAGGCCCCGAACTCGCTCCTCCTGTGGCCGCTGGCCAAGCCACGGAAATAATCCTGCTTATGTATCAAAAACGTTCCTCACAGGAAAAATAAATTTATATCTGCCTAAAGCCCAGGCGTGAGAGAGGGGGGTGCCAGGGCAGCGCTGCTGGGCACAGGGGGAGGCTCAGCAGCCATCCTGGGAATAGAACTGAGCCCTGGGGGAAAGCCAGAGCCATCAGCAGAGACTGCCAGGTGCCAGCGTGGCCTGGGACACCGACAGGGACAGGGACACCATGATCAGAGCCCATTGTGCCAGGCAGGAATGTGAACAGAGCCTTCCCTTGGCATCACAGCAACACCACGTGTCTGCCTGGAAATGCCACCCTGGAAATGTCTGAGCCTTACCTTGTGCAGGGGGACACCTTGCAGGGAGGGGAGGGTGGCAGGGTGACACAGCTCCTGTGAATCCCTGGTGGCACCTCCAGCCTGTGAGTTCTGGCCCTTTTCCAGAGGCTGGCAGAGCTGCTCCTGGCCAGAGCTCCCCAGCCCCTGGCTCCACACCAAAGCTCTGCCAGAAAACTCCTCTGGCAGCAGAGAGAAACCTGCAGGATGCTGAGGATGCTGACACCAACTGCTCCTCGAGCCTACGGATGTCCTACCCTAAAAACAGCCCTGGGATGGCACCGTGGAGCAGCCAGGATCTGGCTGAGGGTCCGTGGTGCCCTCTCCACCTCCAGCACAAGGCACAAGGACACATGGAAGGGGCAACAGCCGATTTAGCCTCCGGCAGCTGTAAAGATTCTCTGATGGACTTTTACCAGGGGATGTGAACGCCCCTCCCAGCCTGGGGCAGGGATGCCCTCCTGAACTGCGCTCCCAACACGGTGCTAAGCGGCTCCAGCATCCTTCCCTGCTGCCTCTGTCACCTCCCGGTGACTCAGCCCTGCTCCCTGATGGGCAGAAGGGATCCCGGCTCGGTTATCTCGGTCCTAAAGCACTTGAGCAGACGGCAACCGTGCGAGCCATTATATCATTCACGCACTATCAAAAGCTCACACAGTGGCACTTAATTACAGCCCCGGAAGCGCAGGCTTCCTTAATAAATCAAAGAAATAAAGTCAGAGATGATGCACTGAACAGAGGGGGTAGGGTGGGGGGAATAAAGAGCTTACAGTCTCTCTCTGTGTGTCCCCTTTAGATAACAGATGCTCTCTTCTTAACCTCTCACTTCATCAGATCAGCTCCAGCTGTGTTTGGATCAAGTGTGCAGCCTGGCCAGCGTCCAGCCTGCCTGCTTCCCTGCTCCAGTGCCAGCTCCATCCCTGCGGCTCCGGGGCTGGCTGTGCTGGGGTGGCAGAAGGAGGGGAGCCCTGCTGAGCCAGGCCCTGTTTCATTCAACACATTTTACTCCATTCCTGCTTGCAGCCACCCGGTTCCTTCCCCAGAGCATCCCTGGGACTGCTGGAGGGCTGAACGCCAGCTCCATCGGCATCCTGAGGGTGTCCCTGGCCAGGCTCCCGGGAAGGGCTCCTGTCACCGCACTGGGGGATGTTTGTCCTCGCAGCCCCCACGCCACTGTGACAGCAAACAGCTTCCAGAGGCTCAGCTGGGTGTTGTCCCAGCCATAAATCACGGGAGAAGCCCCCAGGGATGCCCTGGGCTCTGCCCCGGCGCGCACCACCCACCTCTCCCTGTTTATTTGGAAGTGTCACCTCCTCGCTCCGCTGGCTGGGAGTGCCGTGATGGATGGGGCTGTCCTGGCACTGGCAGGAGATCAGATCCCTCCCTGCAGCCCCAAGCCAGGCTTGGCTGCACGGCTGCAGCCCCGGGAATGAGGATGCCAGGTGCAGGGAATGCCCAGGTGTGCTCTGACCCACCTGCAAACGTGCACTGCAGCCCAGAGCCCGAGCGGGGACAAAGCTGCTGAGAAATCCCGCTGCTCCTAATCCCCCAATAGCACAAAAATAATGGAGCATTATCTCATCAGGCTTTAACCCACTAATTACCCCGGGGATGGCTTAATAAGGAAGGGACACCCACCTGCCAGAGGCAGCCTAAGCCTGTCTGCTGGCAAGTTACACAACAGCACGCTGGGCATCCTTCAGCCCTCCCAGACCAGCCCACGCTGGGACAGGGAAGCAGGAACAGCCCTGTTCCCAACCTGGGGGATGTCTGAGGGAGCACAAATACCCCACAAGACACAACGGCTTCTCCAGAGCACAACATGTCACTGCCCTGTACACCCAGCCGGGAGGGGGCAAGTGGCTGGCTGCTCCCAAACTCCCCAAAACAGCCCCAAAATCTGGCTGGGTGGAAGAAAGCACCTGCTCGCAGGCTCTCCACACCACCCTCCCCTCTCCAGCCCAGCTGATGGGAGATCATCCCACATCCTCCTTGGGCACATCCTGATGCTCCAAGGGACAGTGTGGGGAGCAGGCTCTGAGATGGGCTTAAACCCTGTCCTGCCAGCTTGACCTGCAGGTGCCAGGAGCTGTTCCTAACCCACCTGCAAGACCAACATCTCCTCACCACAAGAGCCCAAATCACGAGCAGCTTCAGCAAATCTTAGCCAGGGCTCCCCATGAGCCCACGTGTGCCGCTGGGTGAACGGAGCTGGAGCGTGAAAAGTGAGCTGGGTGGAGAGGAGTGCTTGGGTTACAGCTGGGAGCAGCCACAGCGGGGCTGGAGAGGGCTCTGACAGCTCCTGGCTGCTCCCTGGGCAGCGATATCTGCAGATCTCTTACAAATAAATATCATTGCTCATTATCCGGGCATTAAAGTTACATGCTGGGCGAGATGGGCACTGAGCTTTCTCTCGCTAATCCCAAACGGATGCCAGCGCTTCCATTATTAATCTGCCAGGTCCCTGCTGCTCCATCGCTGCCAGCTCTGCCACTGCCACCCCATGTCCCCACAGGACAGGGGACAGGGGAGCAGCTCAACAGCCTCTCTGCTTCACACCCCGGCTCCTGGGAGAGGTAAAGCCACCTCCAGTCCTCCAGTGCCAGGGCTTGGAGTTTCCTGAGGTTTGGCTTTGCTGAACCCATTTCCACATGGCAGGATGAGCAAGGGGCAGTGGGGACAGCCGAGGTTCCCCACTCCATGTCAGCACAGGGCGCAAGGATGCACAAGAGCATCCAGGAAAGCTCTCCTCAAACCTTCAGCTTGACAAGCCTGGTGCCTGCAGACCTGCTAAGAAGAAAACCTCGTGGCACAAACAAAGCCGAGACAACCCCTTGGGTGGCTGTGTTCACCCCAGGAGCACATCTCCAGCTGGGAGCACGTGCCTTGCAGGGCCACCGAGCGGGTTTGACACCCACATCCTGCCATATCCCGGGCTCCTGCTCCAGCCTGGCGTGGAGCTGAGCTGCTGCAGGATGTGGCAGGGGCACTGCCCTGCTGCCCACGCACAGCAGCGTGGCACAGCCGCTTCCTGCGACGCCAGAGCACGCTGAGTCACGGGCTGCACTGCTCGTCTGGTCCTCGCTGCAGCTGCAGGGGCTGCAATGCAGGGCCCAGCAGCAGCTGCAGGGCAGGGATGGATGGTGCAGCCATGGGAGATGGGCTTGTCCCTGCCGGTGATAGCACACGGCAGCCTCGATGCCCAGAGAGCTCACACTGGACTGCTGAACACTGGTCTGATATGGAGAGAATGCCCCAAAGTCTCCACACAGGAAGTTTCCCCTCCTCTGACCACACACAGATGGACCAGGACAGAAACAGAAGCAGCTTTTCCCATTTCCCCGGAGTTGGTGTCAGAGGCATCCACCCAGTCCCTGCTCCCAGCACTATGGAATCACCAACCAGAGCCCCAAGTCACAGCACCCATCACCCTGGCTGCTCCCTTCCCTTCATTTCCCCTTTTTAAGACAACAATTAAACTTCAGCCCTTTCATTATTTACAGCAGACCTGGCATCCTCCTGGCTCCTGATCCTCGCTGTCACATCTTCCCAGCCCCCAGGCACTCTCCCACCGTCCCCACGGGGTGAGGGCTCCTTGTGCCAAGCCCTCTCTTGCCAAGGGGGACGTTTCCTGCCTGCCCTGACGTCAGGAAGCCGCGTCAGGGAAATGAACGTGGATTTCAACATCCTTTGGTTCATCAGCTGCTCCTTTCAACATCCCCACGGTAAACCCCCCCCAAAAAAAGCACACCCCGTCACTCCCCCGCAATCCTCCTTCTGCTCACTTGGCTTCATCCAGGAGAGCGCTTGTCACCTCCAAATAAATATTTATTAACCGAGCTGCAGGTGGCTGGGGCTTCCCACCTCCTCTGCTCTCAGCTGCGCTGACACCGGAGCTGTGCCGAGCTCCCAGATGTCAGCTGGGAGCAGCTCCTGCCGCCTGCTTTGAGCCCAGCACCCAGAGAGCTGCTCCAATCTTCCCTCCAAGCCCAGCAGGAATGCTTTGGATAACGGAGTGGCAGCACTAGGGGATCCAGAGGATGACAAATTAAAAGGTGGTGGTGGTGGGAAGGAGTTTGCCTTGGGCTTTTCCTCCTGGCAAAATCACGGCCAGAGTGAAGGAGCACCAATCCAAAAGCAAGGGTCACTCCTGCAGGACTGACCCTCCCCAGCTCTGCTGCTGCAAATGTGGGATAAAGACTTTCTGAGCAACGCAGGAATGGGAGAAAAACAAGGGAAAAAGAGAAGAGAGTCCCAAGGAAACTGCCTGCAGCACAGGGCAGCTGGGCTGTGGGAATGGAAACCTTCCCAAGCCACATCCCTGGGCATCCCTGATCCCCAGCCAAGGGACAGCGGGAGCCACAAGAGAAGGGAAAGCAGCAGCCCGAGATTTAGTGGTCCACCACAACGGGGGAGATGCTGATGCCAAGGACAGCGAGTAGAAGGGACACAGGGGTCCCTGTCCTCTCTGGGGACAGTCCAAGGCCACCACGCCGCCCTTGACGCACACAGCAAAGGGATTTGGGCACCTCCAATGCCCTTGGGGACACCACTGGGCTCCTGTCCAGCACAGCCTCGCACTCAGGGCGATGATAAATCCGAGATTGGGAAAGGCTCAGACGCTGCCACAGACACGGGGAGCATTTTCACAGCCTGGCCTCTCCCCCTGCAGCCCCTGTCACCACTGTCACCGCTGTCCCCTTGCTCCCTCCCTCCCACCCCTTTGGAATTAGCAGCCATCGACCTCCTCCCCCTGCGGAGCTGACATTAATCCGGCGATGTTTGTTTAACAACAGTTCCCATTGATCTGCAGCCTGATCCTCCGAGTCAATACAGGCTCCTGCCAGGGTCTGGAGTGCAGGATCTGGCTCTGGAATGGCCCGTCAAGAGAAAGGCTGTGCAGGCTGATAGGATCAGATGCTGTCAGTGCTGCTCTGGGACCCATTAGCTTTAATTAGCTGATGATGCTGTAGAGGCCACATAAAACAATGAAGGGGATTGATCCCTCGTGTAACACTATTGACAGTGGAGCTGCATCTGGGATCAGTTTGGTGCCGGATGCATCTGTAGGGTCTATAAAACCAAGGCCTGCTTTCTTTTTCTGGTTTGTTTTCCTTTTTTTTTTTTTTTTTTTTTAGCTTTAATTTTAAGATCTCATCATTGTATGGCTGCCAGGTTAAAAGCAAGGGAGAAAAAAAATAAAGGAAAAAAAAGACAGGGAGCCCTCTCTGGTTAGGGCATATCTGAGCATTTCCACATCCCTCCCTGTCAAAGACCCTCCTGTGGATTGCACACGCCGGTCATTAGGTCATTAAGGCTCTGCTTCCAGGTCACTGTCATTATCCCATCTGGAAAACAGGCCACCAGCTCTCCATGTCCTTTGCTCTGAAGGGCACATCAGTCCCTGAACCCTGAAAGCTTTTTCCCTCTGCACAGTGTCACCCATCACACCTGCAAAGCCTGAAACTCTCTACAACGTCACCCACACCTGCAAAGCCCCATCCCTCTCCAAAGTCACCCATCACACCTGCAAAGCCCCATCCCTCTCCAGTGTCACCCATCACACCTGCAAAGCCCTTTCCCTCTGCACAATGTCACCCATCACACCTGCAAAGCTTTTTCCCTCTGCACAGTGTCACCCGTCACACCTGCAGCAAGGAACCGAAGTCCCCCACAGAGGGAACCCTAAAACACAGGGATGTGGCAGGGAACTCTTCCATTTTCAACTGCCCTGCTGCAATCAGAGACACTGAGGTGGGAAAAGACCTGAAGATCATCCAGCAGGGCGTCTCCATGTGCTCACACCACGTGGGGATTTCTCCTGGGGGCCTGAGATGCTGGCAGCCAAATGTTTTTATGCCCTAGGTACTCCCTAACAAATGAAGAATCCCCAGTGGGATGAGCCCACAGGCATTACAAGCAAGCAGAGTGCAGTGAGAACCTCCCCAGACACCTCCCAGAGCACTGGGGAATCACAGAGGTTTCACCTCCCACAAACTCCACCCTCCAGCCTCCAGCATCCAGCAGATTCAGCACCACATCCCTGCTGAGCTACAGCTCTGGATGCCAGTCCAGAAACACATCCAGGACATGAAAACACCCCTGAGCAGGCAGCGAGATTTCCAAAAGGGTGCCAAGAGGAAGATTTGCACAGGGAGCACAGGAGGACCACAGGAAAGCATCCCTGACCAGAGAAGAGCATCCCTGAGCACAGGACAGCATCCCTGAGCACAGGACAGCGTCCCTGAACAGAGCAGAGCATCCCTGAGCACAGCAGAGCATCACTGAGCACAGCAGAGCATCCCTGCACAGGTCAATCCTTGAAGGTCCCTGGAGCCCTCTCTCCCCACAGCAGCTACAAAAACTCCCTCAAAACCCTCCAAAAAGGGGAGGCAGAGGAAACTCGTCCCCTCAGCCCTCTGGGGCAGGCAGTTTGAAGCCTGAGAGCAGTGTCAGGGCACGGAACAGGCAGGCAGGCAAGGCAGGAGCGGGCAGGGAGGAGGGCAGGGTGCCGGGGGGAGCACATGCCAGCCAGCCCAGGGCTGACACCCCGGCCTAACACTTTCCAGATGTGGCTGCAGGAAGACAGAAGCAGAGCTGTTCCCTGCTGAGGAAGCTGGAAACGCTCAGAGATAATGTGGAATTCCTGAACGGGAGCCAGCGGCGGGCCGGGGCTGGGGCGCAGGGACGGGCGGGGAGAGGCAACGCGCCGGGGCTGACACAAAACTCCTCTCTCTTTTGTGTGTGTGTGTGTGTGTGTTTTATTTCGGGAACTCTGCATGTAAAAGCCCTTAATTTATACGCTGTGTGGGTTGCCGGCTGTACCCAACAAATGGAACATTTTCTCCATCCCCTTGTGAGTGTGATAAACAGCCGCTGTGCACTGAGCGAACAGAGCCTTTTTCTTCCCCGTGATAAATACGCTCCCAAGCAGCTCCCAAGCTTCTTGGCTTGCAGATTATTATTTTTTCCTCTTCTCCAAGAGGGAGGCCTCGGCCCCCTGGCCAGGTACCAGCCCAGCACCAGGCAGGAGGGCAGTGGGTGCTGCCGGGCTCTGCCTGGCTCACCTTGTGACCTCTTCCTCGCCAGCAGGGATGAAGGTGACACAATCCTGTGAGCAAACCCCGCCACCAGACACCTACAGGGACCAGTCTCTGTCACAAACCACAGCCTCTGTCACATCCACTGCTGTCCCTCTCCCGGGTGGTACACAGGAGGCACTCCATGCCAGGGTGCTGGCACAGTGACACCCACAGCCATGCCATCAGGAGCACCCATTTCATGCCCAAACTCTGCCCAGATCCTGGCTGAAAGAAGCTTTGGAGAGCTGAAGCCCAGCACAAGTAAACTTCCATCCAAAATCAGGGGGTTTTGGCATTTCTCACCAAGGCAGGTATCTTGGACAAGCAGCATTTCCTGTGGTATTCCAACACTTTCTTCAGTCTTTTCTCAGAGAGAGCAATCTCAGAATGGCTTCCAGGAACATGGATGGGCTTTGGAGCAGGCTCAAGGGGAGAACAGCCACAGGAATCAGAAGGATCTCTTGGAGCATCACTCGGGTTCAGGTCAGCTGGCATGAGAGGCCAGAACAGGGCTGGCACAGGTGACACAGGGCAGGGACAGGGACCACAGCAGCAAAGCACTGATGAATCCAACCAAGAGCCCAACACATTGGCAGCCCGTGGGAATTGGGGTAGCCCAAGTGGGGTGATGGTTCTTCTCATTTGTAATCCAGCTGATGGGGAGCTCAGTCCATTGTTCCAGCAGCTTGGTTTATTTATTGTTTCCAACAAAAAGGGGATGTTGCTCCAGATAACTTTGGGTGCAGCACTGGGGAGATCCTGGCATTGTGGTTTTGCCACCCATTTCCTGACAGCATTCCCTGGGCATCAGTGGGGATGGGATGGCTCAAGGGCCATGCAGAGGCTGGGTCAGCTCAAGGGATGCTCTGGGATCCTCCACACAGGCAGCAGGTAAAGCTCAGGTCCAAAACTCTTCCAGTGACTCTGGGTGACAGCTGAGGGGGCTCCAAGAAGACATTTCTGAGTGCTCCCCCCAGTGTGGCAGAAAGTCACGACAGAATAGGTTAAAGAAGGCAATTCCCCCCCAAAACAGTCCCTTGGTGACCAGGAAAGAACTTCAGTCAGTAACAGCCCCAGGAGCCCTCTGGAGAGAGGGGAGACCCTGAGGAGCAGCCTGGGCACAGGGACCATCCTGTGCATCCAGGGATCTTTACAGTGACACCTACATGGATCCTGACCCCATCACCCCAAGGCTGAGCAGCACCCGGAGCCCAGACCTCCCCAGCTTCTCCGGGGATGCCAATTCCATATGGATTTTGCACTCTGGTTACTATCTTTATTTCCTCCAGGACAGTCCATGGGCAATAGCTGCCCCTCAGCTGGACAGGGCTGAGGGGAGGCCAACGAGCAGCAGAGGTTCCCATCAATGATATCCCAAACAGATCTCACGGCTCCCCTTCTAACCTCTGCTAGCGAGCCAAAGTCCTTGACTTATCCAGCCCAGAACACCCCCACGTCCCTGCAGCTCTGCTGAGCCCCTTGGGAAGGGCTGCCCAGCCTCGCAGGCAGCATCCCTGGCTGTGGACAGGCAGCAGAGCTGATGCTGATGGGCGTGAAGGTCAGCAGAGAGGGAAGGTCAGCTCCGGCAGCCCCGTGGGCAGCAGTGCCCGCTTCCTGCCCTGCCCCTTCCCAAACCCACCCCGGGGGGCTGCCAGGGCACAGATCCAATAAAAACCTTGGAAATGCGTGGCTGGGGGGACGGGAGAGGGAAGCAAAGCTGTGCTCACTCTGAGCAGCACTGGTGCCACCGCTCCCTGCCCTGCTGTCACCGTCACTGCCACAGCCAAACGGGCTGGCTGGCAGCTGCTTCCCACCACTCTCCAGGGAATGCTGGAGTCTCTGGCAGGCTCTTGGAGCAATGGGATGATCCACGATGCAGTTTGCCACAGCAGGGTGAGATTCAGAACGATCTGATGCCTCCAGCATGGGCAGTGACCTCCCAGCCAGCCACAGCTGTGCCATTCCCTATTTCCCTCACTCACTGCTGGGGGAAACTGAGGCACAGAGGGACCTTAACGGGGACAACAACCCACACTGCCCATTCCTCCCACAGCAATCCCACCTGTTGAGTTTAATTTTTAAAATTAAAGAGTTTAAAATTCTCAGTGCCCAGGGTTCCAACACCCACACCCTGCGTGGCTGCAGCCCTCCCTCAGCAGCACGAGCAGAGCCATGTCCCCAGTGCTGTCCCCAACCAGTGCAGACCCCCAGAGCTGTGCCCAAGCATCTCCCCCATGCTCCTGTCAGTGCAGAGAGGGTGCCAGGCTCAGGAGTGTCACACACAGCCCCCATCCCTGCCTGCCTGGCTGCACGTGTGCACACACGCGTGCAAAAAAAAAAAAAATCCTGCCCGTAATCCCCCTTACATCTGCTCCTCCCCACATCCAGCAAGCGCGGGGATTCCTCAGGGCCTCGCACAGCAGAATGTGGGGTGCACACATTAACACTGGCCGTGACTCCTTCCCAGCCCAGCTCCAGCACCCCCGGAGTTTGCAAAGGAGAAAACACAACAGCCAAGGTGGGCATGGCTGGACGGAGGAGAGAGAAAACACAGAGGTGGGAAGGAGCCTGCATTTCATCCTGGGATGAAAATTACTGCTCTACCCTTCCATCTCCCCACTTTTAAAGGTGGGTTCAGCTGCTCCCCTCTCTCTGGAAGCAAAACACAGCCCTGAGTAGAAGGACAAAGCCACCACGAGTCCCATCCCTGCTCCGACACCTCCTCCAGCCCAGGCTGTCGCTTGTGATTTGTGGCGTTAATATTCCAGGGGAGGGGCACCAAGGGGTGACAAAGGCAGGGGACAGCCAGCTCTTGGAGGGTCATAGCTGAAGGCAAAGCAGTAACACTGATGGATCCCAGGATCCAGGCTGGCAGAGGGAGGAGGAGGAGGAGGAGGAGAGGAGAAAGCAGGCGAGGAAGGGTGGCTAAACACAGAAACACAAAACCGCCTTCACATGAGCTTGTTACAGCTCAGGGACGGAGCATCAGCACCTCAGAGAGGGACCAGGAGAGCCAGGCAGCACTGGGATGAGGTGACAAGCCTGGCTGCTCCCCAAGGATTGCTCCCTAACACTGGCAGCATCCACCAAAGCTGCCCTGATCCAGCCATGAGCACAGACATCACCTGCTGAGCCTGTCCTGGCTGCCCCACTGCTCCCACCCCGCCAGCCCACTCGACAGCAGGAGCCTTTTTTAAGACCTGCAACCCTTGAGAGGCTTAAAGACAAGAATATCTCGATTATCCGTGCCTGCAGCCCTCCAGCAGCCCCAGCTTAAAGGCTGGGAATTACCAGTGGGGGCACCCAGGACCCCTCCTGGGCATCCCTTCTGCTCCCAGGGGATGACAAATCCCCACAAACTACCCCCTCCTTCCCCAGAAATCACCAGCCCATCCCTTCCCTGGCGTTTTTCACACCTCCCATCAGCAGCCAGGCATGTGAGCCTGGCAGAGAGCCACAGCCCAGCCCGCAGAGCTGAGATGGTAACATTTTACTGGGAAAAGGGCAATTTAATTATCCTGTTCTTCTGTTTCATGACAACACAGGAACACGCTGCTCAGACACGGAAAGTGCCGTGCGGGCAAGCAGCAATCCCGCCTGGAGATGGCTCCTGGAAATGACGGGGTTAAAACCAAGCCCCAGACCGCTCCAGGTTTTTCAAGACTCCAAAAGAAGCGGGGAGAAATGTTTTTGTTGTCCAGCTGCAAAGCTTCTTCTGAGCTCAAAGTGAGCTCTGAGTGTCGTCTGGGGGCTGTTTGGCCATGCTGGTCTATTTTTACAGGGGAAATGGTATTTTGAAGGGGAAGGTTGAGTAGAAGAGGTATTAAAAATACTGCAGCCCTCTGTGGGGAGATCAAACTACACTGGATTCAGCCAGACTTCACAAACCATGTCTGACCTTCCAAAGCACTACTTAGCGGGAAATTTACTACTAAAATACATTAAATAATAGGAAATATACTCCAAACCACCCCTTCAACTCAGCCTCAGCCATGGGCGAGGGGTGAAGGCAGGAGTCTGGGGTCTGTTCCAGAGAGGGGGTTGTAGCTGGGACGATGCAGGGAGGCAGTGCTGGCCCTGTTCTGTCCCCCATGAGGGACACAGGGACAGAAATGCTGCCAGGAGCAGCTCCTGCTCCATGGTGTGGGCAGGAGAATCCCGGGATCCTGGCTGGGCTGGGTGAGGAGCAGCACGTGTGCCTGGTGTTTGTTGTGACAGCAGCTCCATTAGCACCCAGGAGCCAAGCTGCCTTCCCAAGGACACGGCACAGACACTCTAATTAGTGCTTTACCCCTAATTAGTACGTTAATGGAACTCGTTGGCTGGGAGGGAGCAGGTGTGAGAGGATGGAGGGGGAGCTGCAGTGTCCCCAGGTCTGTCCAAGCTCCCCAGGTGCCTCTGCCACAAGAGCTGCAGGGACAGCAAATCAGTGGGAGAAGGAAGAAAGGGATTTCTCGGGTAGGGAAAGTCACAAAAGGACAAACGAGTCGGTGTGGGGCACACCAATGTGCCAGCTCAACCCCAACAGCCACCCAGAAGCCTGGCACTAGGAAGTTCCCACGCCCCAGTGAAACTTGGTGACAATCCCAGCGATGAGCTGGCACGTCCTGGGCACGGGATATTACCGGGCTCACAAACAGGTGACAAACAGCCAGCTCTCTGCCCACCCAGGAGGGCTGGCAGTGGCGTTTTGGGGACACCAGCCCCCAAGCTGGTGCTGCAGAGCCTGGAGCTTCCCTCCAACGTTCCCTTAAAAATCAATTTGCACTCTCACGGGTCCTCTGGTTTAATCTTCCCTCCCTTTCCCCCGTCCAGGAGCTCAGAGGCTGCCACCCCTGCAGGTCAGGAGCGATGTCACATAGCAGATGTGACAGAGGACGCCCCGTGGCCAACGCCTGACACCAGGCTGGGTGACAAAAGGCATTTCTCTGCTTGGAGAAATCTGTCCCCCTGCTCCTGCTGGGGAGCAGCCAGAGCTCTGCTTCTTGCAGCTCCATCCACCCTCTCCTCTCCTCCTGCTGCCGGGGAAGGATGGGTTAAACTGTCCCTGCACTGCCCTGGCCACAGGCAGCCACAAGAGCCAGTCAGACCCTGGTGCCTCAAGGGCTGGGCTGGCTGGTGCACAGCTCATGTTAACCAGCTCTGATGGGCACTGGAACAGCTCTAAAGGATGCTGGAAAAACTCTGAAGGATGCTGGAACAGCTCTGAAGGATGCTGGAAAAACTCTGAAGGATGCTGGAACAGCTCTGAAGGATGCTGGAAAAACTCTGAAGGATGCTGGAACAGCTCTGAAGGATGCTGGAAAAACTCTGAAAGATGCTGGAACAGCTCTAAAGGATACTGGAACAGCTCTGAAGGATGCTGGAACAGCTCTGATGGATGCTGGAGCAGCTCTGACTGATGCTCAGGACAGCTCTGACTGATGCTCAGGACAGCCACAGCAGGGAATGCCACGCCTGGGCACACCTGCCCTTGCTGTGACAGTGGGGGGACCACGGGGGGACAGCCCTGTGACCGCCAGCTGACCCCCCTGAGCTGGCTCGGGGTCACAGTGACCCCAGAGCCGAGCTGGTGGCCAGGGGCACTGGCAGTGCAGCTCCACCTGCTCCCTGCCCTGCATCCACAGGAGCCTTTCCTGGCCTCCCCACGGCTCTGGCATCACCAGGGCCACCCCCACGCCCAGGCTGAAGCAAAACCACTCCGAAGTGCACCTCCCACCCCTCCACCTCCTCTCTCTCCCTCGGCGTTTGCAGATGGGTTTTACTCATCCCCCAGCCCTGGCTCCAGCTCTGCTGTACAGCCACGGCCACGCTCGTCCCTGGGAGTGTCTGAATGGAAATGAGCAACAGGAGTCCAGACTTCAAGGCTGGCGGCTTTAGATGTCATTTGGGTTGTTTTTTCTTAATCAGATCCATTGTCAACCCACAAAAATGTGCCTCTGACACCCTGGGGATGCGTATTCCTGACTCAGGAACAGCAGAAATGCAGATGATTCAGCTCCAAAATTATCAGCAGTGGGATGCAAGCCTCCGAGCACATCCCTGGCTATTCCTGGGCAAAAGCTCAAAGCCGCCCTTGCATCTCTCTCCTCCTCCTGAAATCAGAGCAGAGAATATAATTCCATATTCCTTTATTTTACATTCTGGTCTCTCCCAGCCCTGCAGGAAGGGAATGGAGCTGGAGCCCCAGGGGTGGCTGCCCCACTCTCGGGCCATGGCTTTGCTGGCTGGCATCCCTGCGTGCCAGCAGTGCCAGGAAGGGCAAACACGAGCCCAGACATGACCCCGTTGGCCTTTCCCATCTGCCAGGAGGGTTTGTCCCGACTCCTGCTGGGCTCGGGCGACGGCGTGGTGCTGCTGCTGCTATTTTCTCCTTGTTTTCCTAGACATTGACACTTCCTCCCTGCACCCACAGGATGGTTTCCAGGCTTCGATTCTCTTCCCTATGGCAACAAAAAAACCCAGCCAGGAAACCTCGAGCCACTCGTCTCAACTCTGACAGGGGAGGGAGGTGGGGGAAGCTCCAGCACCTCTGGGTTGGTCACTCCAGCTCAACACAAAACTATTTGAAAGTAAAACTTCGGTGACAATGACAAAGCAAGGACGCTACAGGTGTGGCTCACCTGTGCACAAGGTGCTCAGCAGTGTCACCAAACCCCAGGCAAGCAGGGGGACAGCAGGAGAAGGATGGGATTTGCAGAAATCCCCGTTGCACGTCCACCCCAGCCCAGATTCTGTCGGATGCTGGAGCACAGGATCGATCCAGCCTGCAGCTCCCCTGCTCCAACAGCATCCCAGGGATGCTGCTCCATGCACACACTGCTCCTAAAATACCCAAATTGTTCGTCAGGGAAAGGCCAGAGCAAGGAGTGGGTGTTGAAGAGGAAACAGGGAGGAAGGATGAGAGAGCAAACAAATCATATCAGCTCAAATCAAAGCAGGCCACGGAAATGATTACGCTTAAGCTTTTCACGCCTGGTTAATTTTTTTATTATTCAAACAAATTCCTGGTTTTGTTTTGCCTCCTTGAAGGAAGAAGCAGAGGGGAGAGAGCTCCTCCAGCAACCCCAGATAAAACCACTGGGAAAAAAAGGCTTCCTGATCCAACAATGAGAGACAATTAGCACAAGCTGAGGTGCAGGATCATCTTTAACCTACCCTTACTCGTCAAAACAAAACAGAAACACTTTGTGGGGCTGAAATTAGGGATTTATTTGGGGTGAGAAGGCCACACAGCCCAGCACTGCAGCACACACTTTGGTGCCACAGCAAAAGACATTTTGGGGAAGGAAAACTACAGGGAAAACTGGGCTGGGGATGAGACCCAAGGATGCTCAGTGAGTCTGAGAGGTGAGGACAGCCTGCAGCAGGCTGGATGTGACCCTGAGGTGGCTCCTGGGCTCATAACCCCACTCCTATCTCTGTTTTCAGTTGTGTCTCTGCTTGAGATTTTGGTGTCTTTGCTTTTCCCCAGCGCTCCCACAAAGCCACCCAGCAGCCTTAGAAGGATTTTTCTCCCTCCAGGACAATTCTTCGAGGCCAACAGAGGGATGAAGCCCTCCCAAACCCAGCAGGCAGCAGCCTGAGATGCTCCTCCAGCTGCTCAGCCCGAGGAGGAGCAGCCTCTCCCCCTCTCCAGCCGCTGCTCCTTTAACTGTCAGAGGCTCTGGGAGAAAACACCCGCGCTGCAAATCCAACTGTGCGTCATTCAGCTCTCATTTTGATTGTTAAAAATTCATTAATGAGAGCAGATTGGTATTATATCGCTGCCTTAATTAAAGAGGGCTACGGAACAGCATTTTAAATAGCAATGTCATTTTCTAATTGACACAGCTACATTATAAAGAAAAATACTTAAACAGAACTTGAAACCGAGCCGGTTTCCTCTGATGGCAGAGCTCATTTTGGCTTCAATTTTTAATCTGCTCGTAAAATATTTACGGGCAGGGGAAGGGATAATGTTTCTCCAGGTGTACAGTTCCCCTCCTCCTGCCCAGGCCCCGGGAGGCTGGCGAGGGAGGAAGGCTCTAGCATCCAGGGAAGCTGCTCCTTCATCCTCCTCATGCTGCAGCCCATGGCTGCATCCCTTCCTAAGCCCCAAGAGATTGGCAGACCCCAAGCCCTGCTCCACCTGCATCCTTGCAGTTAAATCCCACTGGAGTTCAGTGGAAAATGGGCTTTTTTTGGTTGCTTTTCCTGGGCCCAGCATTTGTTCCCCACCAAGGGCAGAGGGATGAGTGGGATGAGCACATCCGTGCCTGAGGCAGGTTCCAGAACTGGCTGGGTCCCTGTGGGCTTGCTGGGGAGGCACAGGGATGTGGGATGGGGATGCAGGACAGCTCAGGCCAAAAGCATCCCACATCAGACCACATTCAACACCTTCCTCCCCTTTCTAATGTGTTTCATACACAACTTCCTACAGCCAACAGCTAATTCCATGCATTTAAGAGCACAGATTCCTCCTGTTTTCCTTTTAGAAAAAAAAAAGTCTGGTCACCACTTCAAGCAAATCAGGGAAGGAAACAGCTCCGTCCGCCTGGAGGTGAATTCCTTGGCGAGGCAGCGCGTCCCCCTCTCCCCACCCCAGGCTGGGAAAGCAGCCCCTGCTCACGCCAGCAGGAGATTTTTCCACCAGCATTAGTGGAAATTAGTGGCATTAGTCCATGCCTGCGTTTCACCAGCCAGCCAGAGTGAACTCGTGGCACGCCAAGCCCACTGACAGCGGCTGCACCGCGCTTTGGCCACCGCGCTCAGAACAAGCACCAGGGCAGGGTGAGCCAGAGGACAGGTTGCTCAGAGGCTTAAACGCTGGATCTAACTCTCACTAGCATTCTAGATCACCTTCCAGATCCTAGAGGCACCCTCTGCCCTGCCTCAGTTTCCCTCCTTGCCTGCTCTCTTTTTCCAGGTGTTTCTACAGCATCCCCATCCCGCAGGGTGCAGGGATTGGGGGGATGCTCCACCCAGCCCCGAGGGTTTGGATACCATCCCTCACCCTCTGCCTGCTCACAACAACTTCGAAAAGCAAAACATCAGCAGCCTAGAGGGTGGCTTGGTATGGCTGTGCTGTTTTTCTAAGATTAGGAAAACCAACAAGAGGGGAGGCATCAACTTCTCGGTGCCTCCTTCTCCCTCCCTCTCCGATGCAGCTCTGCTCACCTCCACACCCCATGGATGCAAAGAGCAGGAGCTGGCACCATACAGGACGGGCCCAGGGAGGTGGCAACACACCCACCCCACTGCTGGAGGGTTCGGTCCCATCCCATCCCCATCCAAGCCTCCCTCTGGCACCATCCTTCCCGTGTCCCCAGCTCCCGTGGCTTCCCCTCCTGTGCAGAGAGGGTGAGGCTGTCCAGCTGGCCCGTGGAGGATCTGGCCAGGCTGTTTAATCAGGGAGAGTGATTCGGCCGTAATTTCTTCTGATAAAGTATTACAGATGCTGCATTTCGAGCCATCTGGCAGCAGCCCACGTTTCCTGCCTCTGCTTCTCGCGCTCTCCGGAGCAGAGGGGAGAGAGGGATCAGGAGGGCTGGGAGGGATGGGAAGGGGAGCAGGGAAGGAATTCCCAACTCCCATTCTTCCCCAGACCACACCACCCATCCCACTGCAAAGTGAAGAGCACAACATCAATGTCCCCAGGAAAAGTAAAGTGGGGCTGGAGCTGCTAAAAGCCAGGGCAGGGAC
The DNA here is from genome assembly GCA_037013685.1 of Acridotheres tristis. Taxonomy (NCBI): domain Eukaryota; kingdom Metazoa; phylum Chordata; class Aves; order Passeriformes; family Sturnidae; genus Acridotheres; species Acridotheres tristis. The sequence continues at coordinate 7,874,930 of CM072904.1, read as the reverse complement.
AGAGCCCTCAGCTGCCAAACCCTCCTGGAAGGGTGAATGGAACGGTGAATCCCCTTTTCCCTGCCTCCCCACACCCCATCCCCAGCACACGCACTGAGGAAGGTCCCAAACCCTTGACTTCAGTCACAACATCAGGAAAATCATCTTCACCCATGCTCATCAGAGTCAGGCGATCCCAAAACCAAACAGAGCCGAGTCCATGCAGCCTCAGAGCAGGGAGTGATTTACCCTGAGCTGAGCAATCAGGGGGAGGCTCTGCAAACAAGAGGCAGCTCCTTCGGATTTAGCCAAGCCTGAGCAGAACCACATTAAAAATAACTGAGGGAAGGGCTCGCACTTCATTACTCTCGACAGAACTGGGTCTTGGTCACGCCAAGGATCTTCTGGGGAGCCCTCAGAGCCCTGCCTTGTGCTGCTCAGGTGCGAGGCCAAAGTGATGGGAGCAGGGGGATGCAGGGGGCTTCAGCTCCCACTTTTCCCTCCTATTCTGCTGTTACAAAATGTACAAATCCCTCGTGGCCAGCATTTCCCTGCATCCCCGCTCTCAGCAGCACATCTCTGCATCCCAGGGAGATGGGGATGGAGCTCCAGCAGCACACAGAGGCAGCAGAGATGCTCCTGGCTGGAAAAAAACACAGGAGATGCCTTGGCAGAAGGCTCCTGGGATGTGTGGGATCAAACCCTGAAGTTTCTTTGTGAACCACAGAGAGTTAAAGACTGGCCAAGGCCCTGCAGCACGAGCTTTATGCATATGTAGCCAATGTAATACAATTATACATTAATCTATAACTAACAGCCACGGTAATACAACATTACAGTAGGTAGATTATCCCATCTCCTGTCATTTATTATTGTTATTTGTAATCCATTAGTGTCCAGAGCTGGACTGGGGTCAGAGTGCAGTGTCCTGGCACGCTTTCACCCGCCCTGAAGGAGCAGGAGGATGGAAGACCCTCCTGCTATGGGGCCAAATCCTGCCCCACAATGACTCCTGGGCAGAGATCTGCCTCTCTGTTGGCACCAGGACAGTCTTCTGGGCTGGGGCTCCCAATGGGATACATCCACAAACACTGGATAAAGCCACCAAGGCTTTGCTCACCATTCCCTGTCCCAAAATGCTGGGGCCAAACAGGATGAGGGGCTCAGCAGCAATCTGGGAGCCCAGGGCTCAGACCACCACCACACCACCACCATGGAACTATTCCAGTTGCCTTTGAGGAGAGGGAACAAAGCCCAACTGGTTCCACAGAGCCACCAATGGATCTTGATCGACACCACCCTCCAGAGTGAGTCATCCACCCCAAGTCAATTTACATTTTTATTAAATCACACAGGAAAATTAGGAGCGTTATTACTTCTCTCCCATTCAACACGAGTTCTGTGTTCCCCCACCATTCACTGTGTGGGAAAACATCCCAGCATCTCTGGTTTAACTGTTTGTTCCCAGTGCTCCCCACCCCAAAACAGCCCTTTTTGCATAAAACTAAATCAGGCTGGGCTTTATGGGAGGGAAACCAGATCCCTCGAGGGAAACTGTGACAGCTGGAGATGCTGCTGGAAAGGACTGGGTGCATTCCTGGACACCCAGAGTGTGCCACAGGCAGCACCAGTGACCCAGACTCTGGAGGGACCCTCTGGGTTCAACCAGCTCTGTTTGTGTCACTCGTGTCACCAGCACAGCCCCTGCAGGGAGTTGGATCAGCTCAGGAAGGGAGGGAAGGGCAGATCCATCTGCAGCACAGCAGCAGCTGGGGATCAGTGCACGTTTCTATCCATCCTTACACCCATCCCATCCCACCCCATCCCACCCCATCCCAGCCCATCCTGCCGTGTCTGCTGCACTCAGGATTATATCACCCTCACTGCTGCAACACAGGCAGCTCAATTCATTTATTTCTGGTTCCCACATGATGCAAGCGGATCTGCAGGAGAGCAGGGAAGGGATAAAACCCAGTGTGTGCACAAGCCAGACCAAAGGGCTTCCCCCACAGCAGCACGAGAATCCTGTGGCTGCTCAGTGGGCTGAAACAAGAGGAGGGGTCTCCTGACACTGCCTGAATTAATATTTGCTTGAAGGGAAAGCCCAAAAGCTCCCACTGGGATCACGACTCCGTCCTGCTGGGGACTGGGATGGAGAGTGCTTGCTCAGAAGAGCACTTAATGTGACTGGGTCAGAAAATTATTTCCCAAGGATGAATGCTCCTATGATGGAATATTTCCCAAGGATGAACGCTGGTTGTTTGCAAAGCCTGATCAATTTGAGCCATATTTCCTGTGCAAGGAGCAAGAGGAAGGAGGGGAATTCACATCTTGCAATTAAATTCCAAAAATCCTCTCTTTTTCTCCCAAACCAGCACAAAAGCACGGTTTGAAATCTCTGCACTTCCTGCCAGCGGGGAAGACTCCAAGTTTCAACCACACTCTTTGCAATTCAATGAGCTGCATCCCAGGCAAGGGCTGAAATCCCAAAATCCGAGCGATGTGCTCAGGGATGCTCGTGGCACAGGGATCTCGTGACACAGAGATGTTCATGGCACAGGGATGCCTCAGCACATGGATGTTGTGACAGGGGATCTCACAGCACAGGAATGTTGTGGCACAGGGATCTCATGGCACAGGGATGCTCTGAGCCAGCCCAACCCTTTAGGATCACATTGCTGCTGCAAACCCCAATCCCCAGCCCTTTGGGATCACACTGCTGCAAACCCCAATCCCCAGCCCTTTGGGATCACACTGCTGCAAACCCCAATCCTCATCTCTTTGGGATCACATTGCTGCAAACCCCAATCCTCATCTCTTTGGGATCACATTGCTGCAAACCCCAATCCCCAGCCCTTTGGGATCACACTGCTGCAAACCCCAATCCTCATCTCTTTGGGATCACACTGCTGCAAACCCCAATTCCCAGCCCTTTGGGATCACACTGCTGTAAAACCCCAATTCCCAGCCCTTTGGGATCACACTGCTGTAAAACCCCAATCCCCAGCCCTTTGGGATCACACTGCTGCAAACCCCAATCCTCATCTCTTTGGGATCACACTGCTGCAAACCCCAATTCCCAGCCCTTTGGGATCACACTGCTGCAAACCCCAATTCCCAGCCCTTTGGGATCACACTGCTGTAAAACCCCAATCCCCATCTCTTTGGGATCACACTGCTGCAAACCCCAATCCTCATCTCTTTGGGATCACACTGCTGCAAACCCCAATTCCCAGCCCTTTGGGATCACACTGCTGCAAACCCCAATCCTCAGCCCTTTGGGATCACACTGCTGCAAACCCCAATCCTCAGCCCTTTGGGATCACACTGCTGCAAACCCCAATCCCCAGCCCTTTGGGATCACACTGCTGCAAACCCCAATCCTCATCTCTTTGGGATCACACTGCTGCAAACCCCAATCCCATCTCTTTGGGATCACACTGCTGCAAACCCCAATTCCCAGCCCTTTGGGATCACACTGCTGCAAAGCCCAATTCCCAGCCCTTTGGGATCACACTGCTGCTGTAAAACCCCAATCCTCAGCCCTTTGGGATCACACTGCTGCAAACCCCAATCCTCATCTCTTTGGGATCACACTGCTGCAAATCCCAATCCCCAGCCCTTTGGGATCACACTGCTGCAAACCCCAATTCCCAGCCCTTTGGGATCACATTGCTGTAAAACCCCAATCCCCAGCCCTTTGGGATCACACTGCTGCAAACCCCAATCCCATCTTTTTGGGATCACATTGCTGCAAACCCCAATCCCCAGCCCTCTCCACCTCTCCCCCCACCACCTCGGCAGGATTTGCTGGCTCAGCACGGCAGTTCCTGCCCCCTCCCCAGTGCTGACGGAGCAGCCGGGAGCAGAGAGATCCAGGAGAGGGAATCCCCTCTCCAGCATCCCCCTCCCATCCCGGCAGCTCGCTCCTCCTCGGGGGGCAGCCACGATGCAGCTCCGGATTTCCCAGGCTGCCTGCAAAGAGCCTTCCTCGCATTCCTGCCGTGCCTGCAGCGCTTCTCGAGTCCTGTTTTTCCACTCCAGCAGCCCCCCCTTCCTTGTTTTCCTTCTCCGGCTGCTGACCCAGATTTCATAATGAATGAATCCATGCAGCGCTCTTCAGACTTTAATTATTTTTTCACTTTTTCTCATCATACATTATGCATCAATAATAAAGAAAAAAAAAAAAAGGAAAAAAAAAAATCCACAAAAAAAACCAACGCACCCCAGCAGAATTAATTTAAGGCTGAATGGTTCACTCCTGCCTATCGCTAATCGCAAACGGGCCTGGAAATTGCAGGGTTTATTTTAGACCTTGTGTTAATGTCAGAATGAAAACAAACAGGTTTTAGGAGGCTGAGGTGCCTCAGCAATGCCAACTCATGGATTTCTTCAGAAAAGAACCGAGTATAAAAAACCAACCACAAAAATTGGGGGTTTAAGGTATTTAAAGTGAGAACTCATCACGTAGCTGCCTCTTCTTCCCCTGCTCCTGACCACAAGTGAGAACTGCATGGTTTGGGCAGGAGAACAGTGGGGTGCAGGAGGGAAATGGGAACCTGGAGGGAAATGGGAACCAGGAGGGCAGTGGGATGAAGGAGAGGAAAGAGATACAGAATGGTGCAAAAGGAAAGAGATTGCAGAATGGCAGTGAGATGAAGGAAGGAAATGGGATGCAGGAATGAGGGCCAGGATGGCAGTGGGATGCAGGAGGGGAAAGGGATGAACAGTAACAATGGGACACAGGAGGACAAGGGGATGAAGAATGGCAATGGGATGCTGAAGGGGAATGGGATGCAGGAGAGCAGCAGGGTTCAGAGAGGAATGGGGGCCAGGATGGCAGTGGGACACAGGATGGCAGTGGGACACAGGATGGCAGTGGGACACAAGATGGCAGTGGGACACAGGATGGCAGTGGGACACAGGATGGCAGTGGGATGCAGGATCCCTGTGGGATGCAGGATCCCTGTGGGGTGCAGGATGGCAATGGGGTTCAGGATAGCAGTGGGACACAGGATGGCAGTGGGACACAGGATGGCAGTGGGACACAGGATGGCAGTGGGACACAGGATCTCTATGGGATGCAGGATCTCTATGGGATGCAGGATCTCTATGGGATGCAGGATCCCTGTGGGATGCAGGATCCCTGTGGGATGCAGGATCTCTATGGGATGCAGGATCTCTATGGGATGCAGGATCCCTGTGGGATGCAGGATCCCTGTGGGATGCAGGATCCCTGTGGGATGCAGGATCTCTATGGGATGCAGGATTCCTGTGGGATGCAGGATCTCTATGGGGTGCAGGATCCCTGTGGGGTGCAGGATCCCTGTGGGATGCAGGATCTCTATGGGATGCAGGATTCCTGTGGGATGCAGGATCTCTATGGGGTGCAGGATCCCTGTGGGGTGCAGGATCCCTGTGGGATGCAGGATCCCTGTGGGATGCAGGATCTCTATGGGGTGCAGGATCCCTGTGGGATGCAGGATCCCTGTGGGATGCAGGATCTCTATGGGATGCAGGATTCCTGTGGGATGCAGGATCCCTGTGCTGCAGGAAGGCCCAGGGCTGTGGGGCTGCCCCTGCCCTGCAGACACAGAGCTGATTAACACCCCAATCCCACAACAGCTGATTTCTGACACAAACACAGCAGTCTCCTCTCAGCAAAGAGGTCCCAGCAGATGAGGCACGAAACCACGAACCTAATTCCTGCCCTCCTCCCTGCTGCCAGGGGAAGGCTGGATTTCCCTGTGCCTCCTCTCTGCTCCTGCCAGCCCACAGCGATGCTGCCTCCAGTGAGCAGCTGCCCAGGGCACCAGGAGCTGGAAATGACACCAAAGGATGGTTCATTGGATCAGTGGAAAACCGAGGGGGTGACACAAAACAGGCCCTGGTGGAGCAGGCACAGAGGAGCACAGAGCAGGGCAGTCACAGCACAAGCAGAACCAAAGGAAGCTCCCAAGGATGTCACCTGGAGTTTGGGTGACACTGGGTGACACCCCACCAGCTCCTCCTGGCAGAGCTGGGACAAAGGGGTGGCAACAACAAAGTTTCCCCATTCCCCAGGACTGCAGGGGCTTTGGAGGAAACCTCCCAGCTCACAACCAGCATGGTGACATTGCTTTCCTCAAGGGATAAAATTTTAATCCGGGGAAGTCCCTGAGCCAACCCTCCCTCGGGGTGGGCTTGGGGAAACACCACAGGCTCAGGGGCTCTGCCAGCTGTGCCCACACCAATCCCTTCCAGGCAGGGCCAGAAACACATCCCTGGCTGAAAACCAACTCTGCACCAAGGGTGACCCTTCCAGCTGAAATTCCAGCCCTGCCACAGGCACAGGCAGCGCTGTCCTGGTTTAGGGGTGGTCAGGATCTGCCCATCCATGTGCCAAGCTCTTCCTGCAGCCCTGCCTACACAAGTCCCTTCTGAAAAAAACAAACAAACAAACAAAAAAAAAAACAACAAACCAACACAGGCAAACACAAAAGGCCCTAATTTGATCATATTCCTCTGAACTAAAAGCACCTTTGACCTAAATTTCCACGGCGGGCTGGAATTCACCCTGAGCCGGCAGTGGATTACGGGAGAACAGAGCCGGGTGTGCAGATCCAGGAGCCTGCTGCAGCCACCCCTGGGCTCTGCCTCCCTTCCCAGCACAGGGGAAGGAGGGCAGGAACCCCCAGCCCGCCCTAGCCAGGCCTACAAGAGCCTGGCTGTCTCAGTTTATGTAAAGTGGAGCTAATTTCACATTATCATATGATATTAGAGCAGCCTACCTCTCTCCTGCAGCCCATGTGCAAAATCCACGAGCGAAGCTATGAGGAGCATATGGAAAAAACATCTCCAAGCACAAACATCCACCTACAGCGTGAGCTGTCGAAAGTCACAGAGCCATCCGAGAGAGGGGCATCACAAAAGAGGATTCAAGCAACAGCAAACAGTCTTGTGGATGTTTTTTTCCTCCCAAAAACACCCAGAGACTGAAGCTTTCCCTAAACAAATGCCTTGCATTTTTGCTCCTGCTGGCAGTTTAAAGGCAGCTCGCTGGTTTTGTTATCAAGGTAACAGCCAGAATGATTCCTGCTCTGTCATTAGGAGCAGCTTTCCATCCCCTCCAAGGCAGCCAGGCTGCCAGAGGTGAGGAGAGGCTCTGACAGAGGCAGGAGGGTTTGGTGGGCGCTCGGGGAGACAGAGCTGACCACGAGCTGCTCCTGCATCCTCTGACTTTGTCAACACCTTTGCAAGAAATTTCCCGGAGAGGAGGGAGAAAGGAGATTACAAAGTGCTGACAAGCTCATGGGATGTTTTTGAGATGCCCCACCAGGCTCTGCTGAGGCTCCTGCAGGGCTGCATGGAGAGCAGGGATCCCCACGGCACAGTCCCTGCTGGGTGCAGGGATGACACCATCAGGTCACGCTGGACTGAGTCACCTGAACCTACCCGTTCTCATCAATCATTCTGGCACGAGGAACAAGTAATCCTCAGGGAAAGCTGTTTTGGGAGGCTGCTGAATTGTTCTTGGCACTGCTTTGGGAGAGCTTCGATTCGTTAGAAAATCCCAAGCATTTTCATATCACCAGAATATTTACAGGAAGACGAGTCCTGCCATGAAATGGGACCTGGCCTCTGTGTCCCCCCCTCACAGGGACATTTCCCCTCTCTGCCTTTGTCATGTTGATGGAGAAGGATGCTGAGACCAGCCAGGGTCACTTGCACAGGGTGACAGAGCCATGGGGGCTGTCTTGACCCACCTTGTCTGGCCAGGAACTCCACCAGGGTGGGATGAGCAACCACACTGTGGGTCCCCAGCCTGGCCAAGCACCAAAATATCCCAATGCCATCAGAGCAGGGTGTTAATCCTCACTTTGTCCCCACACCTCTGTGCTGTGCCCTTTCCCAGTGCCAGCCAGGAGCAGCTCCAGCCACCTCCCAAAGTGTTGACTTTGGCTGTGGGCAGCCACATCTCTTCCTTGGGGCCACCTCACAGACTGTTTTTCCTTGGCCCAGGGAAAAACACCTAATTATTGCTTTTTCTTGCCTCTCCTTTCTTCTATTTTAAGATCACAAGCCTAAAATTAGATCTGCTTGCACAATGGGGCTCTGAGATTTAATCCCTTCCCCAAAAGCTGACAAAATAATTTAACGTTTGAGTCATTTCTACAAACACCTCGGCCGCCAAAAGAAGTAAATAAACAAACAAACAGAAAGTGCACGGGGGCCAAACCACTCAAAGTCCAGAGGGATTTAAAAATAGCTGCACCTGCACCAAAGCATCTCCTGCACCCAGTGAGGAATCTGAGCTCCTGGAGGGCTCCTCTCCCTCTGCAAACCCTCCACTGTGCTGTGGGCACAGGACACTGCTCAGATGCTGCTGCAGCTTCTGGGAAGAGCAGAAGAGGCAGCAGACACGGAGTCTGTGTGGGTGGTGGTTACCAGGAACATCGTGGCTTCAGCTGCCTCCCCCTAAAAAACGCTCACGGGGACACAGAGATGCTCAGGTTCCAAAGTCTGTGGGTGCAGAGAGCTTGCAGAGAAAAACAGAGAAAGATTTATGGTGGGATCTGATCCTGCCGTGCCTGCAGCCCCTGGTGAGGGTTCACCACATCAGCAGGAGCAGAACCAGCCCTGGCTGGAGTCACAGCCCTGGTGTCAGCACACCTTGAGAGCTCCTGCACACCTCAGCCTGCCAGCTGGGGTAATCGCACCGACCGCGCTCACAGCAAAACAATTAGTTAATATCTGCAAAGTGCCCCGCACTTAATTAATTGCCATTAGCTCATTAGCCAGATTTTGTCCCCCTAAGCCCAGCTTTAAGCCCCGCCCTGCTAGGCAGGGGCTGGTGAGCTCAGCCAGCTCTGTGCATGCAGAGCCATGCCCAGCTGGCAGCACCAGCAGTGCCCCTCGGGTGCCATCCAGCTGTGCCACCCTGCTCACCCTCCCAGGGGTGGCTTTGGGGCCATCCCTGCGGGGATGTGGCCACCACACTGAGTGCCGGAGCTGCACTGGGGGCTGGAGCAATGGGAGCAAATTCCCATCTGGCGCTGGATTAGTGCCATATGCTTCCCACGGGAATGTGTCTGCCTGCAGCTCGGCACGAGGGGGGTGCTCACCTTCCTCTGCACCCCAGCCCTCCCTGCCCATCCTCGCTGTGCTGAAACCTGCCTCAAAGCAGCAGAGTGAAAATGCGACAATTTTACATCCATGTCCCCTCCCTGGTAAGAAACGTCCCTTCCAGCATCACCTGAGGCTGCACAAACACTGCTGGGTGGATGGAACACCCGAGGGCTGCAGCTGCATCCCCTCCCACATCCCCTTCTCCACCCTCAGGATAACACTGGCTCAAAGCACTGGGGGGGAGTCTGGAGCCAGAGCTGCTCCCCCCACAGAGCCCACAAAGCCCTGCCCATCCTGCCTGGTGCTGTGGCACTCGCAGGGCTCAGACCCTGCAGGTCTCTCAGGGATGCTGCAGGCAAACAAGCAGCACAGGGTGCTGGTCCCTGCTGGAAAATCACCTGCCACCCCTCTGCAGGAAACCCCAAAGATTTCACCCCAAAGAAATCCCTGCTGTGCCAGCAACAAAAGTCCTTCCCTTCACAAAAGCACCACGCTCCTTGCTGTGCCACAGCCACCCTTCCCAACTGGCTTTCCATGGATAATCCCAGAGGGGCCATAGAGCAAGGTGGGAAGAGCCACCCCAAAACAGCTCTCAGGGATGCCCACAATGGGCAGAGCTTAGCCCTGGCCACCCCAAAACAGCTCTCAGGGATGCCCACGATGGACAGAGCCCAGCTTTGGCCACCCCACACCAACTCCCAGGGATGTTCACAGTGGACAGAACCCAGCTCTGGCCACCCCACAACAACTCCCAGGGATGCCCATGATGGTCAGAGCCCAGCCTTGTCCACCCCACACCAGCTCCCAGGGATGCCCATGATGGTCAGAGCCCAGCCTTGTCCACCCCACACCAACTCCCAGGGATGTTCACAGTGGACAGAACCCAGCTCTGGCCACCCCAAACCAACTCCCTGAGATACCCACAGTGGTCAGAGCCCAGCCTTGTCCACCCCACACCAGCTCCCAGGGATGCCCATGACGGACAGAGCCCAGCCTTGTCCACCCCACACCAACTCCCAGGGATGCCCACGATGGACAGAGCCCAGCCCTGGCCACCCCACACCAACTCCCAGGGATGCCCACGATGGACAGAGCCCAGCCCTGGCCACCCCATGCCAGCTGTCCTGGCCACCCGCTGCGGGCCGGCAGCAGCCCCGGCACACGAGCCCGCGGCTTCGGGAGCAGCCAACAACAACAAACTCGTGTGTGAGCCACAAAGGGAAAAACTCGCCGAGGAAACAATATTCAGCTCGACTCTTCCCGAGCCCGTACTGTAAATAACGCTGCAATGGGTTTGTTTTATTTGTTTTAATTATGAAAACACAGCCCGGATTGTCCTGCTGGCTTGGGCAGGCTCTGTCCCCGAGCAGGGGAAAGCAGTGACACCCTGCAGAGCCACTGTGGCCGGCAAGCCTGCGAATAAACAACGGGCCCACCACGCCTCTGCACAGCTCTAGGCTGAGCCTTAGCCCTGCCAGGCTGAGCCCAGCCCAGGTGGCACACAGGGGACAGAGGTGGCAGCGTCCTGCCACAGCTCCACAGCTGGGAGGGAGGGAAAGGAGCCCCCAGAGACAGGAATATTGCACACTTCAGTGGCTGTTTCCAAGGCAATGGTGCCTGGGTCCATCAGTCCTGCACGCTGGGGCTACAAGCCTTTCCAAGGTACTCATCATCCCTTTTCCTTATTTTCCACAATTATCTCAACACCACGGCTCACCCGTGTCTCCATCACTGCTGCCATTGTCCTGACACACCATTCCCATTGCTCCACACTCCCACTGGGCGACTGGGCCAAGCAGGAGGCACCTTCTGCAATGGTTTGCATCAGAACAAACCTTTCCTTCTTTGCTTCCTCCTCCTGGGTCAGTCTGGGATGGAGGGTCCAGCCCTCAGCTCCCACCACATCCATCTCCCTGCACGGCCAGGCCAGGAGAAAGCCAAGCAGCCCTAAGCTGAGACAAGCTTCAGACACAACTGAGTTAAAAATATATCTTTTTTCAGACTAAAGTTCAGTCCCCAAATGGTCAGAGAATCCAGGAAAAATGTGGCAGGCCCGGCTGGTGGCCAGCTTCCAGCACGAGCACCTCCCTTCGGAGGAATCCAGCAAGGAGTCTGGACTAATCCACCCAGGACACACCAACATTTCTTCCTCATATTATTGGGTAGGGTGTTGTTTTGGGGTTTTTTTTTCCTCTTTTTCATTTTTCCGTCTGCTCAGCAGATTTGGCATTTGCTGGGAAGGCACCACAGCCAACAGGGATGGAGCTGGGGATGGAGGGACCCCTGGAATGCTGCTCCTGGCACCAGCCAGGGACTGCAGGTAGGAGTGGCTGGAGAAGAAAGGACCAGTGCAAGAGCTGGGAAAACCAAATACACAAAATTCTCCCTGTGCCTCAGTTTCCCTGCCCTCACAGACGTGCTGGGGGATAACACAGGCACTGCAGGGGAATGAAACCATCGAGGTGGCACTGCCAGCACTGCCAGCACCCAGCAGGATGGGTCCCCAAGGGTTCCTCCAACCCCAGTGAGGACTCAGGTCTCCCCCCCCAGACCATCCCCTTGCAATTCCCAGACCCCCCTCACCTCCCTCTCTGCCCAGCTCTGCCCCTGGTAAGGTCCCACATGTTTCCCAAGAGGATTTTTTCACCCACCACGCCACTGAGCACCAGGCACACTCCAGCATCTCCGCCGGGATGGTTGCCTTGTGCTGACTGGAGCTGCAGGACGGGGACAGGACACACACATCCACATCAGTGCCTCACTGCTGGGAAGAAGCTGGGAGCTCACATTTGGTCCTGGAGGGCTCAGCACCAGCCTCTCCCCAGCCCCTGAGCAGGGAGGAGCTGCCACTTTCAGGCGATGCCCCCTGAGGAATTTGCACCTCATTCCTTGACACCCGCTTTAATTACAGGTATCAGGTCAGCTTCTGTCTTTCACAAGAGCTCTGAGCTAACTTCCTGCTGCCCTTCCTCTGCGAGGGGTCCCTGACTCACCCCCTGCACAAGCAGAGGGGGGTGGGCTCTGCCAAAATTCACCCCAAGGGCTGGAGCAGAAACTCCCAGCACTGAAGTTGTCAGCTGTGACATCCCAGGATGATCTTCAGAATCTGAGCCCTGGTTTCCTGCTGCCACCAAGAAGAGTGTCCAGGCAGCAGTGACACTGAGACATGATGGCTGTTGTCTCTAAAGTGCTCCCTGCACACAAGGATGCTCCATGCTCGCCCACCAGCCTGCACAAGCTCCTCCAACAGCAAAATGCTCCAAAATCCATCCCCAACAGCTCCTCCCGAGGCTGCAGCACGGCTGTGACTGTGCCACTGCCCAGCAGGCTCTGCAGGGAGCAGGGACACCCCAATGCCAGCTTGGTTTTCCTGCCCAGCTGTTCCACAGAACCACTGCCCCATCCACCCATCCCCTCCTGATGGAGTTCTCTTTGCAGGGTTGTGGGTTTGAGTGTCGTTGTATTTTGAAACATAAACTCATTAATTTCAGCCTAATGAGGACTTTATTGGCCAGGGATTACCATTATTCAGCTCAAGGAGACACAAATAAACATTCACAAGCTGCCAGTCCATGAAAGGATTTCGATCCTACTGATCCCACCCCACCTCTCCATCCCCTCCTGCCACACAGGTCATTCCACTGCCATCCACCTTTTCCCTCCCATTCCCAGATTTCCCTGTCCCACTCCACGGGCTGGGAACCCCACAGGGCTCAGGGAAGGGACCCTGGGCTCACAGCAGCCACACCACACCACTGTGTTTGCTTTAATTTTTAATCAAGTCACAAGACAGGGTGGATGCTGCTGGAAATAAATCATCAACCACAACAGCAATAAAAGCACCCTGGCAGCCTCAGCTCAGACGTGGCAAGCACAGGACCAGTGGCCAAGCCACCACTGTCCCATCACTGAGGGGTGAGGAAAGGAAAGGAAAGGAAAGGAAAGGAAAGGAAAGGAAAGGAAAGGAAAGGAAAGGAAAGGAAAGGAAAGGAAAGGAAAGGAAAGGAAAGGAAAGGAAAGGAAAGGAAAGGAAAGGAAAGGAAAGGAAAGGAAAGGAAAGGAAAGGAAAGGAAAGGAAAGGAAAGGAAAGGAAAGGAAAGGAAAGGAAAGGAAAGGAAAGGAAAGGAAAGGAAAGGAAAGGAAAGGAAAGGAAAGGAAAGGAAAGGAAAGGAAAGAGGTGCACAGCCCTGTATCATTGGGAAAAAAGGATCCAGGATTGCAGTCCCTGGGATACCTGCCCTGGGGACACACATCCCTCCTTGCTCAGGGCTGCAGCTCCCCTTTCCAGCCTCCTCCAGTCCCAGCGCCAAGGGGGAAAAGGGGAAAGAGAATCTGTGCAAGTCTCTCCCACGCAGAGCTCCTCTGCAGGGATTGAGCAACGTGGGGATGAGCCAGCAGCATCTCCCAGCCCTCACACCACTGCCCTCACCCTGCACCACAGCAGCCAGCTCCCAGGAGCTCCTCCAAGCCCACCCAAATGGATCCCAGGAAATAAAATCTCTCTCTGCTCCTGCCCAGAGGATTCCTCTGCACCAGGCAGGAGCACGGGGTTGCTGCTTCCATACCAGGGTCCCTCCAGCCCCCTCCCAGCTCACAGCAGAGGGATGTTCTCCCTTTCTTCTCTGTGAGGATTAGACACACTTCTTTTCTCTCACTGCCTTTCAAAAGAGAGCCTTTTTATCACTGCTGATCCCTGGGGGAAATCTTTCTCTCTCTCTCTTTTTCTCTCTCTCATGCTTTTATAGCTGGGACAGTGGGAAAGGAAGTTTTCCTTCATCTCAATCTCCGTGCTGACAGCCCAGGCACAGCGCAGCCCCCCGGGACCCCGTGCCCCCCCAGCACTGCCCTGACCCCACCAGGGCTCCCCAGCATCTCCTGGCGCCACAGACCCGGAGAACACCCAGCAAAAACCCTCCCTGAGCCATTTCGAAACCCACACTTGCGAAATCCTCATAAAAACCCCGGACAGAACCCGCCAGCAAACCCAGCTCAAGGCAGCTACAGGTGCCTGCCCTCGCCTACCTGCTCTCTGCAGGCTCCTATTACATTTTCCAGCGTTTCTTAAACGGATTTTTTTTTTTTTTTTTTTTTTAAACTCCCTCCCTCCTCCCTTTTCCTGACTGCTGTGGAACAGACCGAGCCAAGGAGAGGAAAGCAAAGCTGGGAGCTGGCAGGGGTTTAGACATGCACGGAGCTTTTAATGGATGTGGATGGGGAGAACATGCCCAAGTGTGCGTGGGATCACGGCTGCACAGCCAAACAAGCAAAGCCAGCCATCCCTGAAGTGCTGTCAAAAGCTCCAAGCACCCAAAAAAATCAACTCAATTTTTCTTTCCCTACCCTCTGAGCTCTCCCTGTTACCAAAATCAGGGCCCAAGCCGGTCACAGACAGGGCGTTTTTTTAATTATCGACCACGTTACAATGTTTTCTCTTTTATTTTTAGGAGGTCCTCTAAAACTATAGAGGAAATTATCCAAAAGAAGTTTGTTCAAACGGCCTGTCAGTTTGAGGAAGTGAAATTAAACCAGAAAAAGAAAAGAAACCCCAGCCCTGAATCCTAATAAATCACACATCCACACACACACACACAAAATTGGAGAACTCTGGGCATGCCTCCAACGCCAAGTAAATGGATGATAAACAAAACAAACCTAGTTCTGCCCGGTAATAAAGGCTTCACAGTGGGAATTTCTCACCCGGGAATCACTTCCACTGAGGGCACAGCTGGTGGCACATGGGGAGCTTCCCCCTGTCCCACTGAGCTGTGCCTGCAAGGACAGCCAGCCATGCCAGCCCCAAAATCCTCCCCTGCACGAATTTCCCTCCATAAATCCCTTTGGGAGCTGGCCCTGTCCCCACTGAGCATGGGTCGGTCACCCCATGGCACAGAGAGGTGGCTGCTTGGTTGTGCTGCTGTCACCAGCTGGGCTGGCAGTGGGGACCTGCTCAGGGCTCACAGACCCACCCAGAGCAAACAAGACTCACACCTTGGAGGGGGAAAAAAGCTGCAAAACAAAAGCAAGGGAAAGGGCAAATGGAAGAAGGATGAAGATGCTGAAATAAATCCCACCAGGCACTGAGGTGTCTGAAAGAAGAAGCAAAATCAGAGCGTGGGACAGCAAGACTGGCAGTGCCAAGGCCCATTTCAACCTCCAGGTGCAGCTTCCCACAGGTGAGGATGCTGAAGAGTGATGCCCATCCCTCCCCACCCATGGGGTTCATCCTTTGAGGCCACACAGCAGCAGGGACAGCAGGGACAGCAGGGACAGCAGGGACAGCAGGGACACTGGCTATATCCTGAGGAGCACAGTCCAGTGACCCCAGAGCAGCCTCTACATGCCCAAAGCAGCATTTTGGGCAACCACAGCTGGGCCAAGAGCTGAGGCTATGACAGCAAAAGCATTGGAGGGGTGGGGACATGCAGTGGTGACCCCAGGACCAGCTGGCACATCCCCATGGCCACCAGCTCCCTCGCTGCAGGGGGCTGACCCCAGCCCATGCTCTCCTCCATTCTCTCTTCACCTTCCAGCAGAGACTGCCAGGAAACAGTTAAAGCTTTCTGAGGCTCTGCAGAGGACTCCAGTTAAAAGTCCACCAGGCATTTTCCCATGGTGGACTTTACCCCGTGATAACGCACCTGGAGGTGCCAGCCCGAGAGGGACCAGCCAAGCCACCAGCCCTGGCACAGCAGGGAGGGGTGGCGCCCAGGTGGGCAACCCCTGAAAAAACCTGCACAGGACAGAAATCTGCAAACCAGCCCCGAGAGCAGCATTTTGGGGTTTGGTAACAGCGGTGCTGTGCTGTGCCACCTCCTGTGGGAATGATGTGCCTGCCCCCAAGGAGCCCATTCCAGCATATCCAGGCTCCAATTCCTGCCTGGCACAGCCCAGAGATTTCTCTCCTTATTCCTGAGGGAGAGGCAGAGACAAGAGGCACTGCTGTCCCTGCTGGGAACAGCCACCTGGCTCTCCTCTCCAAGGTTGTCTTGCAAATCCTCTCTCACCAGAACGACACACACCATTTTTTAAAAGCTGGGTGATGTAACCAACCCGTATTTATAATGCTGAAAACATCCCAAAGCTCCATCTCTTCCAGCTCCCAAGCACACGGTGTTCTCTTAATAAAATAATTGCAATGATGAATAGCTCCTTATAATGTTCTTCTTCTGCAGCTACTGACAGGGCCAAGAGCTGGGATGGAAAGTCCTTCTCCTCAATGAACCCTCAAGGTACGTTCAGGATTTTACCTCCTCAAAGCAAAAAGGGCTGAAATATTGGGGAAGTGCTGCCAGTGCAGTTCCAAGTCATCCCAGCAGGCAGAGAACACTGAAATCCCTCTCCTGCAGCTCAGCCCCATCGTTGTCTTCATAAATACAGTCAGCAAATCACTGCAGGTCAATGCCAGTCCTTGGTTAAGCTGAAGCAATCTTGCAGCCACTCGATGAAATCAATGTTGAGCTCCAGATCCTGCCACGGGGTCCACAAAAATCCACCCTGACAGAAGCTCCTCTGCCCAAAGGTCCGTGGGACCCCCAGAACCAGCACTGGGAGCTTTGGAGGCCAGGCTGTGGATTTAATCCCTGGCTGCAAGTCCTCATGTGCCCGTGATTTCCACACTGACAATTACAGGGCAGCCAGGGCAGCTCATCGCATCGGGGTTCACTTTCCTTTTTTTTTTTTTTTTTTTTTTTTTTTTTTTTTGTAGAGTCATTTCTACCTTATTCATTTGTAAAGGTGCTTTGAATTAGGAGTGTACTGGCTCTGCCTTCCCTTCCCACGCAAAGCCAAAGCTGGCTTTTTACTCCCAGGCTCTCTGGGTGTTTTCCCAGAGCCTGTGCTCTCAAAGACTTAAAATTGAGCAGCCAAGGAAGAGCCCTTGGAAGTGGTGGCAGAGAGGGACACGTGGGACCTCATCCCAGCCTCGACTGCAGCTCGAGGGACTTCCCAGAGCTGGGAGAACTGGCAGGACCGGCTGCTCCCACCCTGCAGGCACATCCCAACACTCAGCTCCAGGCTCACCCCTTCCTACCCAGCACTCCTCCACCCCAAAGCTGCCCTCCCTACAAAAGGCTGGTCTGGGGTCTCCAGATTTTGGGTTTGGGCAGGACTGGAGCATCTCTCTGCTCTCAGGGATGAGCTTCACCTTCCCTGGCAATGCTTCCCAGGCTGGATCCTAAGGTTTGCCTGCTTGGGAAAGCCCTGAGATGAGTTTTGGGGCTCCCCCAACACCATTCCTGGGGTGCTCCACCAAGCTGTGTCCCCAGGGCGTGGTGCTGCACCTCCCAGCATCCAAGGGCAGATGCAACTGCTCCAAGGAAGAGACCTGAAGGGTTGGCTGCGTGTCCCCAGGGTTTTGGGAAGGTGCTGGGAGAGGAGGAGCTCCCCTCGTGTGCGTGGGTGGGGGCTCCAGATGGGCACCTTGCTGTTCGTGACCTGCTGCAAGAAATCCCTGCCCTGCAACATTTCCTGCACACACCTAGAGGCTGTGAAACCTCGCCAGACGTGGTTTTCCTTGCCTGCCCAGCCTCAGCTCCCATGGCTCAACACTGGGATAACCGGAGCAGGGAGAGGCACCCAGCATCCCTCAGCCATCCCAGAAAAACGTGGTGGGAAAAGCCAGAGCCTGAGCCCAACAAAGCCCGATGGCCTCTGATTTCCACAGACAAAAACCTGCCCCACAGGTGAGGCACAAAGAGGGAGCAACCTGCCAGAAAAGAATTGTTGGTTTTGCCCCTTGGAGAGGAGGGTGATACTCCAAGGTAAAGCACAGCAGCACCGCTGCCACAACACAGCTCCAAACACTGCCAAAAACCCCCCAGCCAACAAAATCCGTGTCTCCCAACATTAGAAGCAGCAGAGGAATGTGCTGGCAGGGTGTTAGTTCGGGGTGCCAGCATCCACCACCCCAAATTGCCCTCTGGGGGTCCTGCTCCCAGCGAGCCCCGGCTCCGAAGCGCTCTTTAAAGTCTCCCACATTTGCACACAACAGGTACCCGCTGGCCTGGGGCCAGCCTATCTCCAGCTGGGATCAGCTAAGCCTTCCTAAGTGCTTAAATAGGGGCCTGCAGGTAATCGTCCCAGGAGCCTTAACTCTTCCTGGAGCCCCTCTGATATCCGGGCTCAGACGAGAAGCACAGTGTAAAAAAAACCAGCAAGGATGGCAATGGAGAGGACATGGATTTAGGGCAGCACAGGTCACTGCATCCTGCCCTTCGAGCACTGGATCTGCCTGGGCATTTATAAATAAATCCCACAGCAGGGGCTGGGGAGAGCAGCGTGTAAAGCACAAGGCATTAACACCCAGGCTGGCACGGCTGCCTCACAGCCTGCCCAAGCAGCCAACCACAATTTGCTTAGGGGCACAGAAAGTTTTGGTTTGCCCCGGCAGGAAGGGAGCCTGGGTGGCCTCTGTAGGTACAGGAAACCCCTTTCTATCACGCACATCACTCTGCTTCCTCTGGATTTCTTTAACCTTTCACTCTTGGCCTGATTTATGCTTTCACACTGATTTTTGCACGCGTGCATTTCCCTCCTCCTCCTCCTCCTCGCCGCTCCGGTGCTGCGGAACCACACCAGCAAAAAAAGCTGGCAGGGCTTTGGCATCCGGCTGCCCAGAGCCAGAATAATCCCTGCAGGGAAACCTCCTGCTCTGCCTCACTCCAGAGGAGCTGGGCTCTTGCAGGAGGAGGGGGAAATGCCGTGTCCTGTGTTGTTGTGCTCCGGGGCTGAGCACAGCCGTGGGATCCAGGCTGGGCTGGGCTGCGTGTGATGGGCAGGCACTGGAGCAGCTAATCTGGGACCCCGGGGACACATCCCAGCAAAGCACCGTCAGACACGGAGATTCTGCTGCAGAGATGCTGGGTGGTGAGCCCCAGGCTCCAGCACAGCCCAAGGCTGATCCTGCCTTGCAGACAAGGAAAAGAATCCAGGAGCAGCTCAGTCCTGAGCCCTCCAAAGCATCCCGTCCACACAGGGCATTCCCGGCACCACACGCACATGGAGCAGTGCCCAGCCATGCCATCAGAGGCAGGAGGACACGAGGACAGCGGGGACACAACCCTAATGTCACCTAAAGGGCCTCTTGGGTGGGAAGAGGAGCTGCTTGTTCCCAGTCTCCACGGGGATCCTGGCACAAAATGAGCAAAAC
Source organism: Acridotheres tristis (assembly GCA_037013685.1). Taxonomy (NCBI): domain Eukaryota; kingdom Metazoa; phylum Chordata; class Aves; order Passeriformes; family Sturnidae; genus Acridotheres; species Acridotheres tristis. Next base: position 7,855,696 of record CM072904.1, on the reverse strand, counting down.
ATTGGACTGTGCTGGAAGCATCAGCTTCCTGGGAGTGGATGGGGAAGCTGAGGCCAACAACTCCAAGGCACTGTCACAGCAGGGACAGCAGCACAGAGCCCAGGGGAAAGGCTGGGGAGGAATCACAGCTCTGGCCAATTCTCCAGGCTCCAAACTGGGAGCATTTTAATCCATCCAGTTGGATAAATAAATAGTGTGGGAGCAGGTGGCCCTGGTGTCACCAGCCATCACCAGGGAGATGGGATGACAGAGCCAGTGCACCAGCCTGGTGCTCCATCCCTGCTGTGGTGTCCTAAACCCCACACAACAGCCTGTTTAAACCCAGGGAAAAGGAGAAAACCCCAAAGCGAGAGCAGACCAGGAAAGCATCTCTTCAACCCATTCCCATGGGACATGGGAGGCCACCCTGAGAGCCACCAGCTCACAGGACTCCCTCAGCCTGGCACGGCCACCAAAAAGGAAATGAAGTCGCAAAGGTTATCGCTTTGGTGTTCGACTGAGCATAAAAATCCCGCTCTGAAAACAAAAACAAGGAAGAGGGAGATGGCGAAAACGGCAAGGGAAGAGAGGGGCAGGCATGTACAGCCCCAAAAAACAGGAGAGGGGGTGCAGGGGCTCACCCCACACCAACACACATCTCCACGGCAGCACAGTTTCCCAGGAAAATAAATGCAAAGTCTGTTATAAAAGTTTATCAGCGAGGAAGAGCGAGAGCGCCTGACTACAGGATAGAGATGTCATTATTTTCATGCATCTGCCTTACCCAATTTTATTTAGTTGCTTTCTGCACCATTTCATGCTCATTCTGCTGCTGAGCTAGACAATTGCTTTATAACTCTAGGGTGCAATTTCACTGTCTGTGAGCCACACGCACGCACGCGGGGGCTGCGCCAGGATGGAGCTGCACATCCCTCCCTTCTCCCCACACCCCCACGTTCAGGAGCTCGCCTGGAGAGGAGTTTTCTTCATAAATTTAAGGGGGGGGGGGGAAATTAAATTGAAACGCTACGGCACTGTGTATTTTAATATATTCCAGGAGTGTGTGTTGGGGGGAGCAGCCCCAGTAAGCAGCGGCTCCCCGTTAAGGCTGAGCAGGATGAAGTGGAGGGCAATCTGCTCTCTCACGCTACGTGAACGCAGAGAGACTGCAGGCTGCAGGGCAGGAACGCTGTGAATCACGCTGGATTTTTATGATCAATTGAAAGTCACACTTGAACAAGTGCAGGTCAGCAGGGAGGGTTGGTCACGCAGGTGCAGAGCTCCGAGACAGCGGCGTTCAGCTCGCTCAAGAGCCTGGTCCCTCCCTTGGGTAACCTCCTTGGTACCCCTATTTCCTGCTCCCCTACTCAACATCCTCCCCCCAGGGCTGCTGTGGGGTGTGAGGGGTCTCCAGAAGCAGCCCCAGCACTGATGGGATGCAGTGTGGGGTCATGGATTTCCTCACTACAATGTGCTCGAGCATCCCCAGCATAGCCGGTGCTGTCAGAGACCACGGCTCCCCAGGCCTGATAAAATCCCTCATCTCACACAAATGGGGCAGAAAAAGAAGGGGTGGGGGCAGAAGGGAAGCCCAGTTTAGTCTGGTAAGGGCATTTCTCGTTCTTTGATCTCCCTTTTCCAAGAGCCCCCACCTGCACACAGGTCTTTGGGAGCAGGGCAGGGAAGCTGCAGCACCGGCAAACCACTCTCACCCATCCTTCCCATCCCCAGGAGCAGCCAAACAGCTTCCCCAGCTCCATGGGATGCTCCAGGCTCTGCTCCTGCCTCTCTGATCCAATTCTTCCCTGCCACCACTCACCATCCCACCCCAGCTCCTCCATCCCTTCCCATCCCAACCTGTGCCACCTGCATGTCTCAGGGTGGATTCTGGCCGGAAGATCACCCCCTCTCCTGCCATCTCTGTGCCTCGGGCTGGATTTTGGCTGGAAGTTCATCCCCTCCTGCACTTCTCCTTCCTCTCTTGCCTCACCACTGCCATTGCCTCACTGCGACTCCGGGACGGGCACGTAGGAGACGCGCTGCCCACAACAAAATTGTCTCGCAGCAGCCCACAGAGTTCACAGCAAAGGGGAAAAAAAAATAAAAGAGAAAGAAAGAAAACAACTCTCCTCCAGCACTCACTTGTCAGCCAGAAATGGAAAAACAATAATCAAACGTTTCTGCCTTCCTGCCCAGCTGAAACGAGACGAGGGGCATCCCTCCCTAACCCAGCACAAAGGATTTGCCCCAGGAGCTCAGGGGCTGTAAATCTCAGGAGGCTCCCTCAGCTCCCCCTCCCGGGATTTTTTTCGTCTTTTTTTTTTCCCCAAGTCTGTAAAGCTGAAGAAAGCCAAAACTCCACAAAAGACGAGCCCATGAAAAGCAACAACCAGCTGGGAATCCCATTACCATTTTATTGGTCCCTAATACCTCTATTGCCCCTTTTATCTCCTGGCTGTGCAGCGATCCTGCAGCTGATGGGATCCAGGGATAGGCTCAGACAAGACCCAAACCCAAATACACCACCAACCTCGACTCATGGCCCATCCAAATAAACAAGTCTTGAACCAAAACCATCAAATCCCCCAGGGTTTGGAAGAAGGAGCAATGACCACAGTGCTAGAGCAGAAGGGGATGCCAGCCCTCATCCTGCTGCTTAATTACCCGAATTTTAGGGTTTTTCTCCCTTTCCCTGTGCTTTGGGAGCACCTGGCTCGCCCACAAACCCCACCTGGGAGCTTTTCTTTGCTCTCGGGCCAAAAAAGCAGCTTTGGGAGGGGGTTTTTTGGACCCTGCAGAGCTCTGTGGAGCTGCCATCCCAGCCAAGGTTTCACAACCACCCCACGCCCTCGCTCCGGACCCCGTTCCCAGCTCAGCCTCCCCAGCGTGCCTCAGTTTCCCACCCTGCATCAACCCCATCCGGGCAGAGCAGGAGCTCTGAAGGCAGCACCCATCCCCTCCCGATGTGCAGAGGCAGGAGCTGCGACCAGAATTACAGCCCCAAGGGGCAACCTTGGAACTTTTATTGTGGATCACAGTAAGGGAAAAAGGGGGGAAAAAAAGCCCGAGCATTTCGTGCTTACCAATGGTCTGTTTGAACAGGATTATTTTTTAACTCCACGTTAAACAAAATTTCAAAGGAGAGGAGCTGCGTTTGGGCTTAATTTGAGCCCTTTCTTCCCTTTCTCACAGGGGAATTGTTCCCTGTTTATCTCAGAAAACACCCTCCATTTTGAAAAGCTTCCCTCCCCTCTAAATAAAAACTCAGGTTGTTTCTTTGACTTTGCTTTGCTTTTTGCAAGCCAAACCTTGTCAGAAAAGGCAAGGTCTCACAGCCAGTTTCCATCTCAACAATAGAGCATTTTCCCAGGCTAAATTGCTTCTGTCTGAAAATCTTCTGGCAGTTTGAGCTGGCTGGCATGTGTGGGGATCCTTCTGTAGGGTTTTTTAAATCCTTATTTGCAATATTATTTCATCTGCTTCGCGTTGCCTTGATGTTGGAGCAGCCTTTGGAGAGACACAACCGCTCCTCCCTCCTCCTCCTCTGTCCTCCCTCCAGGCACACGCTTCCCTTTGAGGAGGAGGAGAGGGGAGAAATAAAATAAAAGACAAGCAAAGAGGAAAATGTCAGAAAGCTGCTTTTTGTGTGCGTGTCAAACGTTCAAAGTTATTCCAGAGTCTAGTCTTTAAATGTAATAAAATACAGCAACTCCTGACAAAATCAATTAAAATAAAACCACCCAGGCTGCCTCCCCGATTGCTTTGGAGCTCGACTGACTTGGGAGAGCCCACCTGGGCCTTTTAGGAAGCAATTAGGGAAGTGATGGGATGGATCCCACGTTCCTCTGAGCATCCCTCTGGTGCTGAGCATCCTGGCATGGTGCTGGGCATCCCTGATATTTCTGAGCATTCCTGATACTTCTGAGCATCCCTGACACTTCTGAGCATTCCTGATGCTTCTGAGTAGCCCTGATATTTCTGAGCATCCCTGATACTTCTGAGCATCCCTGACACTACTGAGCATTCCTGATACTTTTGAGCATCCCTGACACTACTGAGCATTCCTGATACTTTTGAGCATTCCTGATATTTCTGAGCATCCCTGATACTTCTGAGCATCCCTGATGCTTCTGACCATCCCTGATGTTTCTGAGCATTCCTGACACTTCTGAGCATCCCTCCACACTTCTAAGCATTCCTCCGGAGTGCCCAGACCCTTCCACATCCCCCAGCACCCCTCTGAAATGCCCAGACCCCTCCACACCACAGGGCACAGCGAGGAGAGCCCCAGCCCCTTCCCTTGCCACGGCAAGTGAGGATGGCTGTGACACGGGGATCAGAGGCAGAGAAGGATTAATTAGAGCCCAATTAGGTTGCCCAGCTCGCAGGGAAGGTCCCTGCAGCACTTGGGCAGCAGGGGTTTGAGGGATCCCAGGCTTTGGCTCAGAGGAGGAGCCCAGCTGGGACACAGGGACCCCTCAGTGTCCCCACACCATCACCACAGCCCTGCTGAGCCCCTTGCCAAGGGCCACCAGCTCCTGCTGTCTCACTGCTGGGATATTTATAGCAGGAATGATTCGGGGATTTCAGGCAGCTGGGAGCCTCGGGGAATACTCTGAGCACACACAATCCCCAGGAAAAGGCACCAGGATGCTCACAGGGACACACAGCCCACGGACAAGGAAGGAGCAAAGCACACCCCAAAGCCCTGCAGCACCCACAGCTCCTCTGTTTCTTTCTTTCCTGAACCATCCTGCAAAAAAAAAAAAAAAAACCAAAAAATTCAAAATTCAGCCCAGTGGCAGTGCTCTGGCATATGGCAACCCACCCCTGCTCCCAGAAAACAATGCTCAACAAAAAGGTTTTTAACCCATTTCTTAATAAATATTTATTTTCGCCTTGAAGATGTGGGTGGGACAAAGCCAGGGTGTATTTTCCAGTGAAATGTTTTGATTCCCCCCTTGTTGTTGTTTTTTTTGTTTTCCCCTCAACAGGAGCAGAACGCCAATAATAATATTTGCAATGAATAACTCAAATTCTGTGGCTTTCTCCCCCACTCTCTTTTAAATAAATAAAATGCCCTAAATTTGAGAAACACAAACGCTCCCTCCAACACAGCAGGACGACGTGGAATTAACTCAGGGATGCTCCGAGGATTTTTTTTCACTGTCACAGGCCAGATTCTGAAAAAGGCAACAATTCCTTCCTGCCTTGTTTTGCATATGTCAACGAGGAGAGGTCGAGCCCTACAAGAAACTCCAGCAAGAGAGACCAGGACACAACCAGACTCCAAATCCTGCTCCAGCCCAGCAGCCCCAGCCAGATGTGGGGCAGAGGATTCCTCCTCCCTCACTCGGGATTCTCAGACGTTTCCCACACCTCCCAGATGTTCTCCTCCCTGCAGATTGTCACATCAGCTGCCAGTTTCTAAGGGTATAAAGAGCAGGGTTGATCATCGTGGTGAGGTCGTAACCCAGAGATGCTCTGTGCAGCATCCAGGCTCATCCCCGGTTTTTTAGTGCAGATTTTAGGAGCTTTTTTGCCATTTTTAGTGCGATTTTTAGGGGATTTTTGCATTTCTCAGCGTGAACTTTTAGGGATTTTTCTGATTTTTTTAGTCCGATTTTTTTCCCGATGCTTTTTCCCAGAAATGCTCAGAATTCTGGCAGGTTCGGGGTGTTTAAGTGCAGATTTTGGGTGTCCAGTGATTGATTTTAGGACTTTTTGGGGGGAATTTTTGGGCGTTTTTTCGGCTATTTTTGCATGGATTTTTTTTTTTGGAGTTCTTTCCTGAGATATTTCTCAGAAATCCTTGGAATTTTGGTAGCCACACACACACAGCCCAGGGGATGCAGGATGAAGGTGCCTGATGGATGCTCACACTGCCACACCATGTTCCAGCTGGACATGGGGGGGTTGTTTTGCTGTTTTCCTCCAGCCCCAGCAAGACCAAGCAGAGCACAGACAGTGCTCACCCCACATCCTGAGCAGCTGCAGCCAGCCCTGGCACGGCTGCAGGGTTGGGAAGAGGGACACACAGAGGTTACAACCCGTTGGAATGACCTCTGGAGGGAGGCACCAGCCTTGGACACCCATTAACTGTTTCTTCCCCCACAAAGCTGAGCCTTGAGGAACAGCTCCCCGAGCCCATCACCCCTTTTTTCCTCCTCAGAGATACTGAAGGAATGGGAAAAGGGAAAATAAAGCATTAATGGGATTGTAAAAGTCAGAGAACTGACTGAGTGTTTGGTTTGCACATCAGTGCCCCATGCCTGACCTCAGTCCATGCACCCCACCAGAGGTGATGCCCACAGCCCCAAAAGCACCTGCACCACAGATTTTTCTACATTTTCCTCCTCCTGGAGACCCAGCACAACACAGAGGAACAAAAGCTGGACAGCCCTGAGCAAGCTAAGCCTAGTAAAGGCAGGACTGTAACTCCAGATGGCTCTGAGGCAGCATCTGCTGCACCCTGAGGTGTTTGAAGCCTCACCTGTGCCCACAGCCCCCGTGCCAGGCTGCAGGTTGTCCTGGCAGTGGTGACAGCAGCCAGCCTGGGAGATGCCCAGGGACATGCTGTCCTCACAGAGAGCTCTCCAGAGAAGCAGGAAAATGAGATACTACTATTAAAAGTGCCCAGTGTTGGCCACACTTCCAGCTGTGACATCAGCAGGGTTATCTAAGTGTAACCACGGGCAGGACTTGGCCAGGAACCACCACCAGGTTTGGCCTTGTTGGGCCAAACCGAGCTGAGATTTTGATGGGGAAGCAGTAACAGAATAGGATTTTGGCTGCTGTTCCCAAGCCTGCACTGGTGTGCAGGGTGACAAGCCCCACAAGCTGGGGCTGTTTTTCTCCCCTTGGTTTTTCCAACACCACCTGCCAAAAATGACACGAGATAGGGTTGGTGAAACACCCTGGCACTCTGCAAAGTTGGGACCTGGTGGGTTTAGGACCATCCTACCTCTAAAAAGGCCCCATGTCTCATCCAGCTCTGCTCTGGTTTCACTGGGAAGGTCTCAGTTCACATTCCCCTCAAACCTACAAACTGCTCACAAGCTTTTAGACACAACCTGCCTGCACTGCCCAGAGCAGGACCAAGATCTCCCCCTCCAAAACCTGCAGCAAACCCCCTGCCCTTGCAGCCAAAGGGATTTTTCCCAGTAATCAGTGACCAAAGACCAGCACATAAAGTTTGGGAGTCTCTGCTGCAGCAGCACAGTCCCAGACCACACACACCCCAAACAGCTCCCACAGACAGATGGATTTGCTCCTGAGACAAGGATGAGAAGTTTTAACCTCCCCCAGTACGGCTGTCCTGGGGGGCTGCCCTGTTTTCCCCGGGATGTTCCTGATGTGTGGCACAGCCCCACCACGCACACATCTCCAAAGGAGCAGATAAATCAGTTGTTTTCCACTTGCACCAGCGTGAAAACCCTTCCCCGAGCCAGCAGCCACACAGACTCTCCCCCTCCTACCCCCTCAAACCAACCTGACTAAAAACACAACGCATTTTTTAGCATTTACAGCATAACAGGAGAGTTCAGGACTGACAGCAAACACAGTCAATGTACACAGAGGCCCGAGCCTGCCCGGATCAACAGAGATTTGGATTGTCTTCCACAAGAGCATCCAAGGAAATGTGAATCCCCCAAACAAATTTAAAACACTCCAGTGAGGCAAGAGAGGCACCTTCTGCTGGGATGAGCCCAAACAGCTGCACTGGACCCCACCAAAAGGAGCTGGTTTGATTTGGAATCAAGACCCACTCCAGGACACGCTGCAGCTGAGATGCTTTTGGCCCCAGCAGCATCTCCCACCTCCCAGCCCAGTCAATGAGGGGCACTGTGAAAATGGGATTTTTGGGGGTGCAGAGATGCCACCTACAGCTGTGCCAGCCCACAGGGCCAGGGTCTGCCTGGCAAAGCCCCCAGACCACCAAGCTCAGTGAGCTGGGCTTGCGGGAAACCTTGCGCTGGTCGTTTGTATTTATCCTGCTCTTTGAAATGAACAAGCGAAATTGCAATTTACAAACGAAACAAGCAAAAAAAAACCCAACCAACCAACCAAACCAAAACACATTAAAGAAAAAACAAGAGAAAGAAATTAACAAAACACACCACGGCGGGCTGGAGAGGCTGAGCACAGATTTAAAGCCCAGACAAGCCACCAGGGATGGTCTCACTGGCCATGGCTCGCTCGGCCGGAGGCCGGGAGCCACCGGGCTGAGCGGGGACAGGGATGGCAACACTCGTCCCTCTTCCCCCTCGCCCGGACTCGGCGCCAGGCGACTTCGCTCAAACTTTTCTTCCCCTCACCCCGAGCCCTGAGCTCTGCAATATCACTTCTCCTGGAAGCGAGACGCAGGAGGCATTCGCCTTTACAAGCCAGGACTTGACTCAGTCACCAAACGATGGCAAACTCCGGCTGGAAATAGGTTTTAAAACGCAGCTAAAAGGAGGAGGGGGGGGTGGGAAAAAAAAAAAAAAAAAAAAGAACAAAAAGGCAGGAGGGTCCCAACGGCGGCGGGTCCGGGAGAAGCGATGCGCTGCCTCCCCCTGCCCGGCTGCGCGCCCCGGATGCCGCGGGGAGAGGAGGAAAAAAAGAAAAAGAAAAAAAAATGAGAAAAGTCAAAAATGGAAGAAAAAAAAAAAAACAAACCGAGGGGGAAGGCAAGAGAGGGAAGGCAAGAGAGGGAAGCACAGGCTGCCGAGCCCCGAGCAGAGCCGGCCCCGGGCAGGGAGGGGGTTGTGCCCCGTTCCAAAGCGCCGCTGGGGCCGCTGCCCGACCGGCCCGGCGGGGCTCGGTCCGGCCCAGCCCGGCTCGGCTCGGCTCGGCTCCCCCACTTAGGGCCCGCCGTCCCCAGGGCTGCGCCACGACAAAAACAACAGCAAACCAAAACAAAAATCCCCAAGTCGCAGGCAGGGGCCGGGGGCAGGGGCCGGGGCCGGCCCGCCCGCCCCGCGCTCGCCGCGGCGCTCCCCGGGGAAGGGGCGAGCGCATCCCCCGCCCGCCGGCCCCCGGTGCGCGCTGCGGGGAAGGGGCAGCGGAGCCGGCGGCGGGGGGGAAAGCGGCAGGACAAGCGGTGATTCTATCGTCCCGAAGCACCCCCCACCCCCCGCGGTAGGAACGGAGAATCTCTCGGAACAGAACTCACCCAGCGGCAGGAAGTGTTTGGTGTCCATGGCTGGTGCTTAACTCATGCCAAGGGGCTCGGCGACAGCGGCGGCGAAAACACACAGGCAGGGCGGGCGGAGGGGAGGGAAATCAGCGCGGGGGGAGAGGGGAGGAGGGGAGGGAGAAAAAAAAAAAAAAAAACACCCACGGGGAGGAGGAGGAGGAGGGAGGGAGGAAGGGAGGGAGGAGGAGGAGGCAGCGGGGAAGCTGCAGCCCCGCAGCGGCCCCGCAGCGGCGGCCCCGCGCAGCCGAGGCCGCGGAGTTGTGGCAAACTCCAACAATGTAACTCCGCCGCTCGGCTCCGCCGGGCGCGCCCGGCTCCGCGCCGGGGCCCGCGCAGGGGGGAGCGGCAGCGCCGAGCCCGCCCCGAGCGCCCGAGCCCAGCCCCGAGCCGAGCCGAACCCAGCCCGAGCCGTGCCGAACCCAGCCCCGAGCCGTGCCGAGCCCGTGCCGAGCCCGCCCCGAGCCGAGCCGAGCCGAGCCGAGCCGAGCCGAGCCGAGCCGAGCCGAGCCGAGCCGAGCCGAGCCGAGCCGAGCCGAGCCGAGCCGAGCCGAGCAGCGCCGCCCCGCGCCCGCCCCGCCGGCCCGCGGAGTGAGAGCGCTGCGCTGGTGTTTGATGGTTTTGTTTGGGTTTTTTTTTTTTTTTATTATTTTTGGGTTTTGTAAATTTTTTTTTTTTTTTTTTTTTACTTAAAGTGATGAGGTAAAGGGGAGGAAAATGGAGTGGGGAGAAAGGGGGGAAAGAAAAGGAAAAATACGAAAGGGGAAGGGGAAAAGAGGGGGCAAGGAGGGGGAATTAGAGATGGGGAGGATGAGGAAAGGAGAGTGGGGAGAGGTGAAAGGAGAGGGGAAAAGAGAGAAGGAAAGGAGGGAGAAAAAGGAGAGGAGAAAGAGAGAAGGAAAGGGGGGGAAGGAGAGAGGAAAAAGAGAAGGAAAGGAGGGGAAAAAAGGAAAGGAGAAGAAAGGAGAGAGTAAAAAGAAAAGGAAAGGAGGGGGAAAGGAGAGGAGAAAGAGAGAAGGAAAGAAGAGCGGAAATAGAAGGGAAAGAGGAGAGGGAAAAGAGAAGAACAAGGCAAGGAAAAAGATGGAAGAAAAGAGAGGGGAAAAGGAAGGGGAAAAGAGGAGGAAGGGGAAGGAGGTGAGGAAAGAGGAGGGAAAGAGGAGAAAAAAAAAAGAGGTGCAGTGGCAGCCTCGGGAGGGGGCAGGAGAAGTGGTTCCTCGAGTGATGCTGAGCAATGCCAGCTGTGCCCCTGAGCCCCGCTGCCTGTCCCCGGGCCGTGTCACACAGCGCTCACAGCACGATTTATTTCATTTCCCATCCGTGAGGCACAACAAATAACTCTGCGTGCGTGTCTGTGTGAGTGTGTGAGTGTGCGCGGCTCCTCTGCAAACTCTCGCCTCCTCAGCAGCGCCGGTACCACCCCAGCAGCACCGCTGGCTGCTTCCCAGAGCCCCGACCCCCCTTCCCAGGCAGGCCTCCAGGTTTAATAAATGATACTCAGCCCTGTAAGAATGTGTATTAGTGGCTTGATGGACCAGAGCGACTCCACTATGCATGAAGCATATTAAACATGGTATCGACCCTCGCTTTCCCCGGCTGGAACATGCATAACAAACAGGCTGGGGCCACGCTGCAGCTGCTCACACACGCTGGGGAGCAAGGCAGGGCACTGAGCGAGGCTGGAGTGACACCAGGGACAGCTGCTGGGGGGGTTCTGCTGGCACAGGTAGCTCCCAGCCCTCCTCGGGTGAGTGGACCGGGAGAAATCAGGGTAGCTGGGACAATCAGGGTTATCCCAGACGCTCTGCCATCACCTCCCTGTGTGGCAGATGTGTGGAACGCTCCCCGGCCTTATCTGCCCTGATTTATTCTTTAATTGGCAAAGCGTCTGGTGCCATAAATATTAGCAGCTCCTCCTGGAGAAGTGAGGCCTCTTATCTGCCATCCCTGCCTGCCCTTATCGCCCCATCTCGTGCCTGTCACCCCGGGATCTCAAACCACACAAGAGAGGCTCTGGAAAGGCCCCAACATCTGGATTTCTCCTGCAAACTCTTCTGTTGTAGGAGAACACCAGACCCTGCCCTTCCTGCAGGGCAGACCCACATGGGGATGGTTGGATGAGGGGTGCCAACACCCCAGGATCCCAGTTTGGGACATCTTCACCACATGCATCCCAGTCCATCTGCTTCAGAATGAAAGATCCAAACCCATTGCAATCCACCTGAAGAATAAAAACACCAAAAAGGGCCCATCTTGTGTCAGGCAAGTGGCTGCAAACTGACACTCAGGTGGAGCTGCAAAAGTTAAAGCAAAATAAAGCGTCTTGGATCCTTTTAATCCTCTGCTCCTGTAATTTCAGCATGTCCAAACAGATTTTGGTGTGTGTTTATAACTGGTAACTTCATTTGCTCCCGGGCTGGGACCTTAAATGCCAAGTTTCATCTCCAAGTCAGTTTTTAAGAGTGAGTTACATCAACTTCTGGGAGAAAAGGGGAAAAAAAAAGGAAATACGCAAGGATATAAAGGAAAGTTGGGGGTTGTCAGAAAAAGCAGGTTCAAAATCTCTATGAGTGCAAAAATCACGGATTTCATGGATATCTGTGTGCAGACTGACAGCTCAAAGGTAGAAATCAACTTCCTGATAGACAAACTAAAGCTCATCTGTCTGATAAGGGCAAACACAGCTCGGGGCAGAGCCGGGCTCTCACCTGCCTGTCCCCACCCTGCTGGGTGCCCAAGGCCTTCAGGGCTTTGACTGTGTCCATCACCAACACATGGGGTGGGGATCTGGCCCCAAACCCCCATCCCAAAGCAGGCTCAGCTCCGTGGCTGCAGCAGATCCCAGGGTTATGAGAGCCAGAGCTGCAAATCCACCTTTGCAGACTCCCAAGACATGAAATTACCATAACCAGGACATTTCATGCTCCTCTCCCATCAAGCTGTTTAGAGCAAATTAAATTTCTCCCTAACCAGGCTGTAACAGTTCATGTTAGATGTGGATCTAAATGTTAATTGCAGTGACAATAACAGGTCTGATCCTGCAATCCCTATTTGAGTAAAACCTCCCACAGAAGCCAAAGGAATTTTGCCCCAGAGAAGGCAGCTGGATGCAGTCCCACATTTCCAGTCTCTTGAAGATGCCAGAAGGTAAGCCAGGATATTTCTGTGATGTTACAAACCTCCTCTTTCCCTTTCCCCTCCCTTCCACCTCCCCTGAGTTCTTTAATGCACTATTAATTTAATAATCTGCTTAATGCTGTGCTCACCTTCAGCCTCGCACTTCCCAGGAAGGACTTCGGGGGGGGGGGGGGCACATTCAGATAATTTTGGCAGCTCATTGCCTTGCACATCTGGTTGGTGCAGGGATGCTTGAAGGTCCTGTGCTGGCTGGGAGAGCTGGCCTGGGAAACTGCTGCTCTTGTCCTCTGCAGCCTTGGGTGATGCCAACACCCTTTAGCCTGGGCTCCTCAGGAAGGCAGGCTGATAAAATGGGATCATTTAGGGGTGCTTGGCTTCATCTGGGCAGCTCTCAGTCCCAGCACTCAATTCTGGCTGAATTTGGCAGAGAAAGATGCTGTGTTTTTCAGATAAACAAGTCAATTAGGCAAAGGCTTCTCCCTCCATCCACACTCCCACCCTGATCCCTTTGGGGCAAAGGGATCCAGGTGCACGTGGGCCTCAGCAGGAGACAGGCACTGAGATGTTTTGGGAGCTGGGACCACATTCAGAACTGGGCACCTGGGCCCAGTGAGTGAATTTGGAAACCACAGCCTCTATGATTTCTAATAAGTGGTTCCAGCTTTTCTTGTCCATAAGCCTGAATTTTCTGACGGGACACAAAAGCAAAACCTGCTGTGCTTCCCCTACTGTTTTATGCCAGTCTGCACAGTTAGGGAAAAAAAAATTAAATCTATTAAATCTGCTTGGCTGCATTTTGTTACAAATTAAAGAAAGAATAAATGCAAAATCTGAGGGAGAAAGAACAGAAGAAGCTCTGGGTTCCACCTCTACCTGCACATGGAGCCTATGACAGGTGGCCAGAGGTGCCATGATGTGGGAGCAAGGGTGGTGTGGCCACTGGCCTGGGGCTTGTGGCCACAGAGTCCCTCCTTAAGCAGGACTCCAATGATGTGAGAACCAAATTCAGCCAAGGAAAGACACTTTCCACTCATGCAGAGATTGTAGGACTTTCCCAGGCTTGTCCTCACCTCCAGTGACATGCTCTCCCAAAGGTTCCAGGACCAGGATCTCTATTCCCTGTGTCTCCCAGCAGAATTTCAGGAGAAAAGCCCCTCCACTGTGCAGTTTCCTGCCTGAGTCTGTAGGTCTTCAGGAACTCGTGTTCTCAGGGGCAAGAGGAGCTCACAACTTGTTTTTCTTCCCACTAGGAAGGAAAGAGAGACTCAACAAGATTTTGGGGGGCAGGTCAGAGATGCTGGAGCCTGAAAGTGGAGTTAGTGCCTGAGCAGAGCCTTGCCGAGACTCTCAGCATCCCTCAGCCACATCCAAACCCATCCAGCTGCTGAGGGGGGTTCCTGCTCCTCGGGGAGACACTGCACTCACAACCCAGCAAAGCTCCAGGACGAGCCACTTCTGTCAGTGCCGCAGATTCCAACTGCCTTGTTTTGTTTCCCAGCAGCGTTTAACAGGCTGATGATGTTTGTTCATGAAGTGAGATGCACATGATTTATTTGATCTGCTGGAGAGCCACATTCCCACGCCAAGGACAGGCAGAGATGCTGCATTGTCCCCTTTTGGGGACTGCTCAGATCAAATCCTCTCTTGCACAGGCGGAGCTGCACTCTCAGCTGCTCCAGAAATGGACATTAAACGCTTGTTAGAGACCTCCAAACTGCAAGGCATGAAGCTGCATTTGTTCTTGTCTGTCTCTGCATATAGAACAAGTGTTAATAGAGTGTTTGGGCTCTTAGAACAGGTTTGGGGAAAAGGTCTCAAGGTACCTGGGCTCTGGTCTGGATCCAGCTTGAAGAGTCCTAAGGGAGGTTTCATCCTCTCCTCGTGCTTTTCTGGTGGATTGGGTTTGGCATGTCTCACCTGGCTTGCAGGGACAGTGCTTTAATGAACTACTTCGCAAAATGACTTTACAAACGGAGAGTCTGCTCCTGCCTTTTTTAACACCTGGAGATGTCTTTATTCCAGCTCATCACCCAGACCAGGGCCTGGCTGCCAAAGAAGCCAGCAAAGAAAGCATTAAGGGATGGAAGATGAAACGCAGCACATGAGCTGTGAGATTTACAGCACTCAGCGAAAGCACACGGAGCATCCCCCATCCTGCCAGGGGGACAGGAGCCAAACCCTCACCTGAGGGGAGGCAGCAGCAGCTCGGGAAGCTGGGCAGTGCCTGGGCTCACCCCACCCTGCTCACCGTGCCACAGACACCTGATTTACACCTGGGCTTGAGGATGTGACTCAGTCACTCTGAGACAGCTCCTCTGCTGGCCTTCCCCTGGTCCCTGCATACAAAACACTTTGCAAATGAAGTGTGAAGATAATATGCTTTATCATGGGCATTTATTACCCGTGATTGTCGTATAAATCTCCCGCCATTCACATACATATACATAAGGTGTATATAAATATGCAGTATCCGGCAGTACCCAGAGCCTTTTTGATGATGTCAATGTAGCCCCCATAAAGATAGTGGGAAATGATTCATAATATTTATATGACAGACATGATATGAACTGTAATAGCCTGTTGGGATTGAGAATATCCATAGGTCTCTGTCAGCCACAAATGTGATTTAAATATTATATATGTGGCAACTGTAGCATTAGTAATATGATAGCTGTTATTGATAGTGGTCATAAAATGCAGTAGTTTTGCACTGAAGAATGTGAAAAATAATCTAGTGGTTTTCCTAATGGTCTTCCCAGCAATGCACTGAAAGGAAGTGTACTTGCAATGCCTCCTTTTTTCAATGCCTCCTCCTCTCCTCCCCCCATCCCAAATTACCATCACATTCTCTCAGATTACTGCCAGGGCCATATTTTACTCTGCTGATGTCAGTTTGTGGCATCTCATCCCCCTGGGGCTGTCCGGGGAGGGCAAAGGGTCCCTGCAGAGCCCTGGGCTGTTGTCGAGGCTGTGTGTGTTGGTGCTTCCTCTGAGAACACGGGGCAGGAGGAGGCAAAAAGCAGCAAGAGAGGGGCTCAGGGGAGTGGTGCCACTCTGGGTGTGAAGCCTAGACCATGGCAAAGGGTCCTCAGCCAGTATAAATCAGCACAGCCCTGCAAAAACCATGCAGCCACACTGATTTGTGCTCACTGGGCTTCCCAAGGAGGGGGTTCTGGCACGCAGAAATAGGAGTGGGGCATCTGAATTCTCTTCCTTTCCCTTCCTGGCCTTCCACAGCCAAAGCCTGCCCAGCCAGGGGTCTGCTGGAGCACTGGAACAGCAGCAGGAGGGTGGATAAAGGCACCTTGAACCTTCCACGTACACCAGGGTTTACCTGGAGCACAGGAAAGCTGGGAGAAGTGGAAGTGATACCTCTGACCCCAAGGGATTTGCTCTTTGGCCACCACACACCTCCTCAGGGCACAGCACGGGGGCTGGTGGGAGCTGAGGGACCCCTGGCCACAAAACCAGCCCCACATCTGAGTAAAGGTGTCCTTCCATGGCTTCCAAAGCAGCAGAGGTCACTTCCCTGCTGGTTGCCAGCCTGCCTTGATCTCCCCATCTCTGTCCCTAGAGCAAAAACAGGGGGGGGAACTCCTCAAATCCATGATAAACCAGAGACTGCCACAGCCATGAATTACATCAGCCCCTGCATTTTCCCCGTGAGCAGAACCAAGGGAGGATGAGATTTGCCAGAGTGGGCAGCCCAGCTCAGGGTGCCTTGGATGCCACAGCCTGGTCTCACCCAGCAGGGTTTGGAGAGGATTCAGGGGCCCAGATCACACCCAGAAATGATGTCTGGTTCCATCCAGGGAGCTGCTTTTAAAGGGAGCCTCTATCAGGGATCAGGTGCTGCTGAAAGGAGTTCACTCAGGATGTTGCACCTGCCAAGGGGCAGGAGCAGCCTGGGAGGCAGGTACTGGGATGCTGGCTCCATCCTTCCACATCACAGGGAATAAAACAAGGCAGGGATATGTGCTCCCAACACAGCAGACCTCAGGGTGAAGCATTGATCAGCTGCCTCATGTGTAGCCTTAAAAAACAAATTAATTAGAGTTCTGTTAGAGGGGCTTTGCAGAGAGCCCCACGTGTGCTCGGCACTAAGGAGGGGTGCAGGGCTGCAGGCTGGCCTCTCCCACCCCTCTGCAAAGGGATTTCATTCCCCAGGATTACACTGAAATATTTTAAAGCTAACAAGATGCACACATTTCAATTTTTTCCAAAGCACCAGGCTCTTGGTGGATGGAGATGGGACCAAGGAGGAGTTTGTGCTCAAATGGGCAAAACTGAGCAAGGAAGGGGTGTTGATTTTCCCCAAAAAAGTGGAGGGGAACAGCAACCCACCCTCCATCAACCACATGTCCAGCCCTCCCTCCCAGATCTCTTCCCATGCCTTTTTAACCTTGACAATACAGAACATTTTATAAAAGAAAGCAAAAGTCTGTTTGAAAGTAAGAGCCCAGGTGTAATTTAATGTCAATTTTCTCCATCATTTGCATTGCAAGGGACCTGATCTTCCTCTTCCCCACCCTGGTGTGAGCCAGGCATTGCTCCAGGGAAAACCATGGGCCTATTTGTGCTGTCGTTTCCACGAACATAAATCAGGAATTTACTCAGTTGAAATAAGTGGAGCTGCACCAGTGTAAAAGCAGTGTGAGCCCAGAGTTACAGTGCCATAAAAGCAGTGTGAGGTTAGAATCAGCCTCGGTATTTATGGAGACGGTTTGAGGAAAGCCTGGGGAAATTAGTAAAATTGGGAACAAACAGAGAGAAAAAAAAAAAAAAGGCATGTGATTTCCTGATGATTTGGCAAATCAAATCCTCAAGGCCAGCACTCATATTCCTTCCTCCACTGTGATGCCTGTTCTGGTGAGCACTTCTGCCAGAAGAGCTTTTCTGTATTCTTCCTCTTCTGGGTGACGCAGCTGCGAGATGCTCGCTATGGAAATGCCGTATAAAAATAAATTGAATCGAATTAGGGAAACAACTAAAGTAATTTCTTCTCTGTCCTCACATTAATCCATTTAGGTTGATTCTCCGGGTGCTCCAAAAGGGATTTACATTTCTATCCTGTCAGCAGCCACAGTCCCTTCCTCTCTGCTCAAACAAGCCTCGGCACCTCCTAATTCGATGTCTTTTTATTATTCTCCCCCTCTGCCTGCCCCTGCACGGAGACTTCAAGGAGATTTTTTCCAGGGTGATTGGCTTCCCTGGCAGGTTGGATTAAGGCACGATTTGCTCTCAATTGCGACATTTTAATGAGATTCATTTTTTGGAGTGGGGGGGGGGGGGGGTGGGAGGGAGACACGAATTAAGAGTAGGGGAAAACAAAAAACCACCTTGTAAATGAAATAATGATGTGCGAGGCCTGAGATCTAATGAGAAGCATATCGGTGGCAATCAGAGCTGCTAATGGAGCCTGTGCATTGATATCAGCTCCGAGGCAGCCACGGCAATTCCGGAGCCTGGGCCGACATCCCCATCCAGCACGGATTTCTGCTGCCCTAAAATTACACGTTGTGTTTCCGAGAGGATGAATTCCAGAAAGTCCCAGGGCCTGGGCTGTAAGTAGGTCAGGAGAGATGTTCATCACCACGGTCTCATATGGCCTCGCAGTCTCTGTGCCCTGCGGCCAGGATGCAGAGCAAGCAGTAAATAGCACAGGGATAGGGGGGAAAAAGGGCTCTGTGCTCCTGCCAGGCTGGTCATGGGGACCTGGGAATGGCCCTGGGGACACCCCAGGGATCCTCCCCGTGCTGTCCCACACGCTGGTGTGGCACTGAGGGATGTTCTGGTCCGTCCCCGCTTTGCTCTCGCTGAGTCGGTCAAGGTGTGCTTGGGTATTCCCATAAGTAAAAAAGGAGCTGCCTCTGCAAAATATTCCCTGCATTATCCCAGGAAAATCGCTGGCACTGCCACGAGGTGTAGGGAATTCTGCCCTTGATGATGCTCATCTGAGCTCAGGGACAGCACTGCAGCACAGCCACCCCTCAGGCCAGCTGCAGGAAGAGTTTGGGGGAAATGTTGATTTTTTTTCCCTCATCTCAGTTGGTAAAAAGCCCCAGGATTTGCCACGAAGAGGTGGAAAAGCCCAGAATCACCCCCATACCGGGATGGTTCCCAAGGTAGGAGGTCTTGAACTTGGCTCTCTCCACTGCCCCAAGCCCTGACCTCTGCACTGCACAATACCCCATTTCCTCCTCCTCCAGAGCCCTGGAGGGTTTCTCTGCTCTGTTATTTCAGCCCTTTGGAATTTCCCTGCAAAAATGAAAGCCCACCAGAAAAAATTCCCTCTTGGCTGTGTCACACACCAAGAAGAGCAGTCACGGGGGGCTGTGGTTGTCCAGGCTGCCGTGAGTGAATCCGGGGTCACAATCTCCTCTCATCTTACCCGGACAACCCAAATCCTCTAACACCTCCAAAAGTGCCACAACCCTTTGGAAAAGCAGTGGCTGGTTCATTCCCCTCTGCAGCTCTCGTGCCTCCCTCTCCCAGCACTGTGATTTCCAGGATGCATCCCGGAATCCTGGCTGCCAGCTGCTGACAGCGCACGTTTCGGGGAGAGAGACGCAGCGCAGGGATTTCCAGTGTAAACCATGGGACAATCCAACATAAATATTTCGAAAGAGATGCTGGGAGGGGGGGGATGGAGAGCAGCTTTGTGGGGGGGAAGATTTTGCTGCCATTTACACGATGGGGAAGTCGGACGTCACTTCCCAGCCTGGAGTGGCCTTGGCTGATTCTCCCGGTTTTACTCGGATTTTGTGGCAGCGTCGCCGAGAGCTGGGTCTGACCCCTGAGGTTTTGCTTAGTGAGCAAGGTTTGGAATTCCAAGAGTCTTTTCCTGAAATTTCTTGACATCTCTTGGTTTCCTCCCCCAGTGCCCAGCACTCAGCTCCCAGGGGTTTGTACCCCTGGCACAACTCTGCTCCACAAACACAATAAATCCAAGCTCAGCCTCAGAGTGTTTGGCACAGCCTGGAAATGAAATGCCCTGGCCACGGATGGGCAAGGCAGGTAACAATTCCTGTGGCTCTTTGGGAACATCTGGGTTTGCTGCAGCTCCCAGCAGTTTTTGATCCTGCGGTTGGGTGCATCACTGAAACACAGTTTGTGGTCCACCATGCTCTAGGAAATATTACCATCCTGAAGAAATTCCTAAAATACATCCCAAAGGTGCATAGAGGGTCCTGCTGGACAGGAATCCTCCACTTTCAGATCCCAGTTCAGCATCAGCCACAGGAGATGTGCTTGAGGCAGGAACCATTGGCCTGTCCTTGCTTCTGCCACTGAAGTTTTCAGCATTGGTGGGGAACATGGAAGGCAAGGACCAGGACAGTTTTATTTCCCATGTCTGCTTTTTCTCAAGGATCAATGATTCCAAGGTTTTTTGCCAGATGAACCCTGGTTAAGTGAGTGTATCTTGGCTTTAAAAGGCTCACTCAAGGCTGAGGACTGGCTCTGGCTCAGCAGCTCAGCAGGCACTGAGTTTGAGCCTGGGTTTGTGTGGTTCTGGCCTTTGTATCCCTCTTGAGTGGGCTGGCCTTAAAAACTTAGTTTTGGCCTTCTGAGTGTGTGATCATTCCTTAATTCAGCCTAAACACCTTCCCTGTGTGGAAAGCAGGGTGCCAGTCCCAGGGGCACCAGTCCCATGGGTGCCATCCCAGAATGTTGTGTGCCCTGATCCTGGCAGGGATCCATCCCCCAGTGCTGCCAGGTGTGCTGCCTTTGATGCCAGGCAAGCGCAGTCCTGCTGCTCCAGGCTGCTCCCAAATAACCCCTGGCTCTGCAGCCACAGCTCAGTTTTATCCCGAATTTTGTTGGTGGTCGTTTCTCCATCGGGTGCTGCAGCATCAGCAGGGACATGGCAGAAACCAGCAAAGCCTGAGGAGAAAAATGGGGAGAAGAGTGTCCAGGTCTGTGAGGACAAGGGCCTGTCATTCCCTGTCCCTGTCCCTGTCCCTGTCCCTGTCCCTGTCCCTGTCCCTGTCCCTGTCTGGCTGCCCACACCAGCCCTTCCATCCCTCCCCAGGTAATTAACAGAGCTCAGATCACCTCGTTACACCAGTGGGTACCTGCCCCGTTATCACCACGACTCCACAACATTTAAACCTCTTTAGTTTCCAGTCCTGACAGGGGTTTTTAATAACCTGAGGAAGGTGCAGCCAGACTTTGACACGTCCAAGGCAGGGTAATCAGAAATTCTGGGTCTGCCACAGAAGCGAAATGCAAAATAAAACATGATCACAAATAATAATAACAGTGTTTGTGAGCTGCATGATGCAGGAGCTCAGTGTTGGGGTTGTTGCTTCATTCCAGAGTGCTCTCCTGCTAAATCTTTTGTGATATTAAAGCTGGCTCGATGGGGTCCTGCTCCCTGGTTGAAACATCAATATTACTAATAAATAGAAATAACAAGTGAGGTAAAGGGCCAGACCAGCCTGACCTGCTTTATGAATTAATGTAGTGAAAACTGGCCCTTTTCCTCCAGCCTTTATATACTGCAGGCACATGTATGAACATTGTACATATTTATTGGACATCAGAGCTTTGGAATACAGCTGGAGCCATGCTGTAACCTAATTACTGTGCCAGGGAAAAGAAAAGGCCCATTGCCCAGCCCCCTCTGGCTTTCAGGACTGCTGTGAATGAAATCACCTCTCCCAGCCAGGATTTTTTTGTGGATCCCTTCCAGCTCCAGAGCTGAGGGGTTTCTGTGGGATCCAGGCCTTCTGGTTTGCAGGGATTGTAGCTGGAGTTTGTGGGTCTTGTGGCAAGGCCATGTTTGGTTTGGAGCTGGGGCATTTGGGGGATGGCTGCCAACAGGAGCTGGGCAATCTGACCCCTCCAGCCTGTGCATGTGCTGATGTCTATATATATCCATATATCCATATATTCCTGGCTATATATATCCATATACCCATATATCCATATATCCCTGGCTATATATATCCATATATCCATATATCCCTGGCTATATATACCCATATATCCATATATCCCTGGCTATATATACCCATATATCCATATATCCCTGGCTATATAAATCCATATATCCATATATCCCTGGCTATATATACCCATGTATCCATATATCCATATATCCCTAGCTATATAAATCTATTTATCCATATATCCATATATCCCTGGCTATATATACCCATATATCCCTGGCTATATAAATTCATATATCCCTGGCTATATATACCCATATACCCATATACCCATATATCCCTGGTTATATATACCTATATATCCATACATCCCTAGCTATATAAATCCATTTAAACATATATCCATATATCCCTGCCTATATATATCCATATATCCATCTATCCCTAGCTATATATATCCATATATCCCTGGCTATATATACCCATATCTCCATATATCCATCTATCCCTAGCTATATATATCCATATATCCATATATTCCTGGCTATATATATATCCATATATCCATCTATCCCTAGCTATATAAATCCATATATCCATATATCCCTATATCCCTGCCTATGTATATCCATATATCCATACATCCCTGGCTATATATACCCATATATCCATATATCCCTGGCTATATATATCCATATATCCATACATCCCTGGCTATATATACCCATATACCTATATACCCATATATCCATACATCCCTGGCTATAGATACCCATCTATCCCTGTATCCCTGGCCGTATAAACCCATATACCCGGCCATGCTGCCCTGCTCCCCTGTAACTCTGCCCTGTGGTTCCTGCGTGCTGGGGGGTGATTTTTGGGAGGTGTGAGGCAGACGTGAGGGAGCTTTGGGATGTGAGCTGATCCCAGTAATGTTCTATCCCAGTAATGTTCTATCCCAGTAATGTTCTATCCCAGTAATGTTCTATCCCAGTAATGTTCTATCCCAGACCCAGCTCCCAGGAATGCCAGCACAGCTCGACACCACAGAGCAGCAATCTGGGGCCAGCCCTTGCTCCCAGACACAGACACCGTGTGGTGTCCATAATTTATAAGCTATTCAAAATTTATCGCCGAGAACAAACTCCGGCTCTGGAAGGGTTTTAAAGCCTTGTTAAGTATTAAAGTGGAAATATCCGTGCTGGGGATGGGGATGGGATGGGGATGGGAATGGGAATGGGGATGGGGATGGGATGGGGATGGGGATGGGGATGGGGATGGGGATGGGGATGGGGATGGGGATGGGGATGGGGATGGGGATGGGGATGGGGATGGGGATGGGATGGGGATGGGGATGGGATGGGATGGGGATGGGGATGGGGATGGGGATGGGGATGGGGATGGGGATGGGGATGGGGATGGGGATGGGGATTGGGATGGGGATGGGGATCCTCCCTGCCTGCCCACTGGCTCAATCTGCCCCTGCAGATCTGGGAGGGCTCAGATTGTCTCTCTTATTTTAAATTTTCCCCCTTTTTTCCCCTTTGTGCTGCCCCTCCATTGCTGTATTTCTCCAGCCACAGCAGCCCCCAGGTCAGGGGTAGGTCGGGGCTGGCCATGCCCCCCTCCACTGCCCCCAGCCCCCTCCCTGGGGGGACCCTTGGCTTTGCTGCAGGGGGCCCAGGCCAGGCTGACAGAGCCATACAAGCACTTGTCACCCCGGCGGTGACGAATCGGCCTCGGCTGACAAGAATGGATGGAGCTGTTTCCTGGGCTGATGGGGGCTGAGAGCAGGGCTGGGGATGCTCTGGGGGGATGCAGGAGAGGTGCTGGAGGTGGGAGGTGAGGTGGGACTCAGGTGGCTGAGCTGGGGCAGCCTCACGCTGGGGATGGGGTTTGGGGTCTGGGCTGGGGCAAATTTAATAAGTCCTAGGGCGGCCTCCTTGCAGAGCTTGGCTTAATGGGATGCCAGAGACGACAGGGTTGCCTCGATCTGCTCATTCCCTGGGCCTGGGGAACCATCCATCTTGTTCTAACCCTATTTTAAAAAAATATAAAAGGAAAGAAAAGGAGGGGGTGGGGGAGAAAGAAAAATGATAAATCTGTTCAGGGCTTTTGTTTGCCTGCGATTCCTGTAAAGGACAAAAAAATGAAATAAAAGCCAGGCCCATTTTTTCCCTGCTTGGTGTTGCCATGGGATAGAAAAAAACCCCATTCTCAAGAGTGCAGTGCCTTTGGGGAGGGGAAAACCCCTCGTTAATGTTATGAGTTGCATCTGTTCCCTGGGTCCGGGTCACTTCCAGCTCTCCAGCCTTGCCTGCCTCCTCCACCCCCTCACATTCCCATTGCTAATTTATTTGGATATCCATGCTCTCAGAAATCAAAGGGGAGATCCTGGCTCCCAGCCTGGGCTCTGAGACAATGATCACCATGCTGACAGCATCCTGGATCTGAGAGTATCCCAAACCTGAGAGATCCCGGATCTGAGAGCATCCCAGCTTGGGAGCATCCCAGATCTGAGAGTATTCCAGCTCAGGGAGCTCTCAACCAGGTGCAGGAGACAGACTACAGAGTAAGGTCATGGACTGCAATGCCTCCTCATCCCTCTGGAAAACAGAAATAATAATCCTGGGTCACCTCCTGGGTCCTGCAAGAGGCAGGAGAGGGAATTCCCCCTCGGACAATGCTGTGAGCAGGAAGGGTTCGGGGCAGCATTGCAGGATCCTCCACTCTTCCTTCTGCTGGAACCTCTGACCTGAGCCCTTGAGGAACCAAATGAACAAACCTCTCTCTGCTGCTCCTGCTTGGCTCTCCAGCTCTTTCCCTGCTCAGGGAATGCATGTGATCAGGACCCAGCACTATTTACCACATCTAGGAGGGTGAGGAGGCGTAAAAAAAGATCTTTGATGTAACACTATTTTTTTTTTTGTCATAAAAACATGTCTGTACAGTGGAGCAGAGGCTCTCCAAGACTTTGCAGGATGAGGGAATTGGCTGGATATTTCCAATGGCATGTGACAAGGAAGGCACAGCCACTGCCCAGGTTGGAGCTCCGAGGTGAAGCACAGGAGCTGGCACGGGGCTGGGAGCCATAAAGCAAAGAGCTTCACAGTGAGAGACAAAACAGCCAGAACCAGTGCAGGGAGAGGAGGATTTTCTTACCCAGCCGTGGCTCCTATCTGCTCAGATCCCATTTCCAGGCTATTTATAACCCAGGTGGTGGCAGAAGGCTGGTGGCTGTGAGCACTGAGCCCCCAGCACCCCGTGGCTGCCTGCACCACATTGCCAAATGTGCCTGGTTCTCCAGAGATCTGGCTCCAAGAGAAGAGGGGATCAGCAGCCCCAGCCAGCTGGGTCTGCTCTGCACCAGGGAACAGCCACAGGGAGTTTGGGTGGGTGCAGGCAGCGGGGTGAGGCTGCAGGGAGGGAAGAGTGGTGATTTCAGCTGGTGTAAAACAGAGGTTTGGTGCCTGATGTGCCAAAGGGGACCAAAATACGGCTGTGTTTGGTATTTAGTATTTGTATTTTATGGGGGCTCCAGGTGGGAACATGTCCTGAATGGGATGAGCAGCAGGGCTGTGCCAAAATATGCCATGAGGAGCCATGCCAAGCCATGCTGTGCCACCCGGGCTGGGGACACACTCATGGATCCCAGGCTGGCATCACAGCCTGGCAGAGGCTCACAAGCAGCCAGAGGCATCCTCACAGTGCTGCTGGTGCTGGCCAAAGCCTGGCATCACTGCCACTGGAAGGAAGCGTGGCAGTTGTGCCTGGAAGCCAAGGAGAAGCAGAAAATCTCTCTGCACACTCTCAGGATCCTTGGGTAACTTGCAGGTATTGGTTTGCTGGATTGTGTGTAAAAGGCTTCACAGCCCTTATTATAAACACTATAAATAGGTTTGTGGTTCTTCTTTGAGCTTAAGAACAAAAGGCTGTTTCATTATCATTAAACTTGCGTTTGAGTTGCTCTGTGACTGAGTGTCTGGCCTTTTATTGCAAGCCAGGGCTTTCAAAAGCTCCTTAAATGTTAATGTCACCTTTAAAACAACAGTGGCGAGGCCTTTGATCAGCCCCACGGTCACTTGGTGCAGCTGAGTAAGAACCAGCCCCTGACTGATCTTGGGGTTTTAATATTTCCCTCTTCCCCCTGTAGATGCCTGGCACCAGGAGAGCAGCCAGGCTTTGATCAGACCTGGGTTTTCAGTCATCCCAAAGAAAGGAGATGCTCAGCACTGGGTTTCCATGGTGCAGTGCAGGAGAGCAGGGAATGGCCAGGTGAGTGACCCAGCCCTTCTCCACTGCTTTGCCATGGACCTGTGGGGTTGCCCAGGTTTTGGGCCATCAGCTGCATCCCCTTGTCTTTGCTGCCAGTGCATCCCCACAGTTTGGAGGCTGGTAAGGAACAGGATCGTCTCAAAGCCTTCCCCTTCTCATGGCTCCAGCTCTGCCATTCAACAAAACCTCCCAGCACGACATTCCCACAATTTCTGCCCATGCTCGGTCACACACATGCCCAAGCACATGGTCAGCAGTGTGGGGACAAGGTGACACCCACCCTCCCTGAGCAGGCAGCAGCCAAACCCCTCAGGAAAGCACATTTCAGGTCCAATTAATGCCATCCACGGCTGTGCTGGTGCTGGGCTGGGTACAAGGATATGTTTGCAGAGATAAGTGTGAGTGTAACCTGATGACACAAGTTGCCTGCTTCCAAATGTCAGGCAAAGTTCACCCAACCCATGTGAAACGAGTTAAAATTTAACAGAAATCTGCAAAGTGTTGCGTCCTAATTGAATCCATGATGTGGACGGGAAGCATGTTCAGACACATCCCAAATTTGCCTGAACCATAATATTCTTCTGGAAAAAAAAAAAAAAAGAAAAAGGAAAAAAAAAAAGTCGATTTAAAGGAGGCGGCTGCTGCTAAATATGCAAGCGCCCCCTCCTTCCCCTGCTGCAAGGAGAAAGTTCTGTCTGAAAACTTCTGAGTCATCCTGCATCGGTTTTGATGTGTCAAAATTGGTTTAAAAATTCACAGCTGAAGCAGCAGTGGGGAGAGCTGAGCCCAGGCACAGGCGGATGAATGCAAAGTGCTGCAGAGCTGAACCGCATCGGCTCCGCATCCTCAACGAGAGCCCTTAAAGCCCGACCCGGGCATTAAGGAGGAAAAAAAGGAAAAAAAGGCTTTTTGGCTTCTTGACACTGTGATGTGGCTTTGTGTTGTTTTTCTCTTTGCTGGCTGCTAATTCTCCCTTTGTCCTGGCGTGGCAGGGTGCAAACCCCTTCAAGCTTTAGAAATGGAAAGTTGTTTTGTTGGTTTTGTGCTCCCTTTCTATAGCGGGTTCAGCCCCCAAGGCCTCCCTGCCGTGGTCTTTGGGCAGCAGTGGCCAGATGTGACCAGCACAGCCCATCACAGCCCCACGTGGGGCGCAAAAACCTCTCCTGAGGTTGCCCAGAGCCATCCCAGCGCCCTTTTTCCTTCCCTTTCCACGTTCCTTCATCCCAAGCCTCATCTGCCAAAAGAGCCGTGTCACAGTAAGGAGGAGGAAGCAGGAGAAATGAGCTCTGTGCTCTGGCTCACTCGGAGGTTTTTGTCTCTATCTTTTCCATTTAGGGAATTTATTACAGTAAGTGATGGATGGAATGGATTAAAAAAAGACGAGGATGGCCGTGGCAGTTTGGAGGAACTGAAGACAGCCCCTGCCTGGGCCGGCTCTGCTCACAGCATCCCCAAGGATGGAGCTGGGGCTTGGTTCTGCTTTATCCCTGCTCCTTGCCAGCACATTAAACCTGTGATCCTAAAGGTCGGTGCTCCTGGCTGCTGCACAGCCAGGCTCTCCCCTGGACACAGCAGGAGTGGAGGAAAACTGCGAGGCATGGCTGAGACCCTCGTGTGCTTTTACTCTGCAAGGGCTTTTCATAGGGGAGCTAAAAACAAATTTAGCACTTAATGCTCTGAAGAGTAAACACTTAAATACCCTATCATCTGCCCAAGTGCTTTGTTTATTATTCAGAGAAGCCAAACTGAAGCAGTTTTCCATGGAGATGTAGTACCTCCTTCAGATTAGCCAGCTTAATTAGACCCTGGTTGCAGCGTGCACTGCTCTGTGCTGATGAGGGAAAGTCAAACAGCCACTGCCAGAGGCCAAGCCTGGGCTCCAGCTCCACCTGGCACAGGGCAGGAGTTTGGGAAGAGACTGGCAAAGCTGGACATCTCGAGCTCTGGTTCAAGGCTGATCAGTGCAGGTGACAGGGACAAACCCAACACTGCTGCTGGATGTGGAAAGGAGCCACCATGTGTTCCCAGCCACACCAGTCTGTCCCAGCTTCCATCTCCGAATCCCAGCAGGGACAAACCTCCTCTCTGTAAGGACTGACAACTTTAAACAAGCTATTTTTCCCTTTTATTTTGAATGAAAGTTGGATGAAAATGCCAGTTTAGGTACTAAAAACTGACAAAGGCTGCTCCTGAATAGTGGCTGCCATGACTGGTACTCCCTGAAGCATAAAATCTCCAGTCTCCCATTTACAAGCTATTAAAGCTGTTACATCCCATAATGGAGTTCCTCAGGTGAAGAAGACAAACAAGGGAAAATGCTGAAACATCACTGCAAGGCCTGACACAATAACAGACACGGCACAAGAAGGATGTGACACGGGGACACAAACAGGAGCGAAATTTATGTCACTGGAGATTACAAGGGCATCGTATATCAGCCATGGAGACGGGCTCTGAGCAGGGCTGGCCTAAGCTTTCAGGGAAAACACTCAGAAAAACAACTCCAGCCAAGAGAAAAAGCAGAGCTGGGGCTCTCTGGCAGCACCTTGTGCTCGGGGAGAGCTGGAGAGTTTGGTTGGAAGGAGAGGGAGAGGCCAAAAATGACACAGTGGTATGATGTGACAGCTGAAGGTGTTGCTCAGTTATTAAAGACCCTGGGAAATGTGTGCAGAGATAAGAGACACCCGTGCCACGGTGTGAGGGGTTTTTCCTGGGCCAAATGGCATCACTTTGGGCATCAGTGGCTAATCGTGCTGTTTGAGCTTTGGGGCTGCTCTGATCCCTCCTGAGCCCTGCCCATCACACCCCACCACCCCCCAAAGCAGCTCTTTGGTCTCTGGATGAAGCTGTGGGGAAGCCAAAAGCTGAGCAGAGCCCAGACCCCAACATCCCACAGTGTGGAAGGGAATTCTGCCCTTCCTGATGCCAGAGATCAGGAGCAGCCTTCTATCATGGGGAAGCCCCGTTGTGAATGGCTTTAATAGCATCACTGAACCAGTCTGCAGGGGAAGGTTTTGCCCACAGCTTGTGGGATCTAGCCATTCCTATATCAACTTTCTCATGTTCATCCAAAAACCTGTAAATAAATAGCCATGAAAACTCAGGAACAGGAGAAGGGTGTTGTCCTTCAGTCGGATTTGGTGTAATGTGAGTACTTTGGACTTTGTTTAGCACTCAAATAAATTATTGGCTCCTCATCCTTCAGCTCAGAACATTGTTTTCTTGCTTTCGGTGACTATTTGCAAACACGATGTCTGCCCTGTCAGAGCACACCTTGCAACTGCTCTTGGAAGTGTCAGAAATTATTAGGAGAGGCTGGATATGGCCACTGCTGTTTCCCAGAGCATCTCAGGTTGGAAGGGATCCAAAAGGATCATCAAGTCCAACTCCAGGACTGATCCATATGACCAAGAGCATCATCTGGGTGATGACCACTTCCCTGTTCCAGTGACACACCATATGCTGGGAAAGGGAGAAATTCGAAGCAATTTTTCCCATGGTCACAAGATCAACCTATGACCACAGCGTGACCTGAATATTGGGAATATCTGTGTCATTTGCAGCTGGATTTCATGCTGGAAATGCCTTTACCAGCCTGTCCCAGTTCCAGGGTACAAAGCAGAGATGCCTCCTGCTCCTCCTGCTGCTGTGCCTGCCAGGAAGGATGAGCCCAGGGTGGAAGAGGATTTAAGAATCCACCTAAAGGTGATGCTGCAGAAAGAGAGGAGAGAGGGTCCTGCAGGAGCTGGCTGCTCAGCTGTGAGTCTACTGCAACTCCCAGCCCTCATTATTTCACTCCAAGTCAGTGCAGCAGCAGTCAGACTTCAGAGTAAGAGCTGTCCTACTTTCAAATGACTGAATGCAGCCCGTGCCTCATTCCTGTTCCAGTGGCGTGGGCCTCTCAGGTCTGGATGGTTCCTCTCCATCCTTGGGTTACATGAGCTGAAATTGGGGTTGATCTGTCTGGCCCCAGCACAGTAAATTGCCTTGCTGCCTCAGCTGGCAGCAACGTGGGGGCAAGATTGCTCCAGTGCCAGATGAACTCATCACAGGAGCATTCTGTGTCTGTCACGGGCAGGGATCAGACACTCGCAAATAAAAAATGCCTTTTCTTCTCCAGCCTCACAAAGCAGCTCTGCCTGGAGCCCAGAGGCAGCAGCAGAGCAGAGCAGAGCCCCCTTCCCTTCGCTGCTTCCTTCCTTCCCCTCACACACAGAGATATTGCATTCATTCATCTCGGGGGCCGTGCTGAGCTCGCAGCCTGACAATGCATTACGGTGATGTAGGTCTTCATTTGGTGCTGTCAGGGACTCCAACAACTGTATCCATTACCCACAGGGCCAAACAGGGCAGTTCCTCCAGCTCCTCCACCTCTGGGGGTGTCCCCTGGCTGTGTCCCACCCGTGAGGCTCCGGGAAGGAGGGCAGTGCCCGGTGCTGTGGGTGTGGGATGGGGAAAGGGGGAGCCAGGAGGAGATGGATGGCCCCAAGTGCCGTGAACACAATGAGGTAATTCCACCCAGCAGAGCCCCATCAATCCCCCTTTCCCCATCCCATATCCTCATGGGTTGGACACACCCAGGGCTCCGGGAAGGAGGGCAGTGCCTGGTGCTGTGGGTGTGGGATGGGAACAGGGGGAGCCAGGAGGAGATGGATGACCCAAGTGCTGTGAACACAATGAGGTAATTCCACCCAGCAGAGCCCCATCAATCCCCCAGCTCAGGCACGGTGTCCCCACGGCCACGGATTGCCAGGGCC
Source organism: Acridotheres tristis (assembly GCA_037013685.1). NCBI lineage: Eukaryota > Metazoa > Chordata > Aves > Passeriformes > Sturnidae > Acridotheres > Acridotheres tristis. Next base: position 7,825,475 of record CM072904.1, on the reverse strand, counting down.
ATAGCCCAGGTGTGTGGCTGTCATGGAGATAAAAGAGGCTTAATTAAGACCCAATAAGCTAAGTGATTTGTTATCTCGGTGCAATATATTACTCCAGCCTATCGATCCCAGGGAAGCACAGTGTCCAAGAGCCACCGACCAGGCTGGATCCCTCCCTGGTGAATATCCACTGTGGAATTCCCACTGGAGCAGCAGTTCCTGCTGCTGGCTGCTGGCAAAGGCCAGGAACCAGCCTGTAACATCTCCCCACTGCTGGACATACCCACAAAAATATCAGGATCAAAAATATCAAAGATATCAGGATTTGCTTTGCCCAAAGGAAGAACACAGTGAAATCTGGGAAAAGGCAGTTTCCATCCAGCATGAGCTCAGCTGTGGAATGGGAAGCCCCAAGGCCTGTCCCTGTCCCAAGCTGGGATGTCCCCGAGCAGGGAGCCAGGTCCTGGACACACGTGCCATGACCTTGGTGCTCCAGCCCAGCCAGCACCACACATCCCCTGAGCTGCTGAAACATTCCCTTCCCAGCTAGAGATCAAGCCACTTATTTTTCAAAACTTGAAGGAGGGGTGAAGGGGAGAGGGAGGGGAACCCAATTCCTTTAACATTCGAAATGTTAAACTGTTCATGGAGTTCTTTGATCTTTTGAGGTTTTGCTGCAAAGGGAACACCCTTTCCCCATTGGTTTACTGAGTCACGCTTATTACTTCAATGCAGAAATATCCTTTATGTCAAGTGTATAAATATCCAGCCCTAAGCTTCAGAAGCCTTTTCATTTTTTTCTTTTTTTTTTTCTGTCTGCCTTTTTTTTTTTTTTTTTTTTTTTTTTTCTTTAGAGGAGCGTGTTTCACGCTCTCCCGGAGCCGCCTGCATTCTCCCTCTCAGTCGCTTCCCAGCAGGAAAACTGGGCGCTCTGCAGGGAGCACCCAGGGCCACCAATCTCTGCATCCTCCCCACTTTTCTCGTGGGGAATTCGACAAAAAAAGCAGGAGGGAGGAAGGGAGCAGAACATCCCGCAGCTGTGTGAAGATCCCAGGATGCCTCTATTGCAAGGAGGCGCATCTCCCTTGGGATGCCCAAAAACCAAAATAAAGCACAGGCTGGGCTGCACTGCTCTGCCACGTTTTGTCCCGCATCTCTGGCATCTCCGGGGTTCAGAGTGGCCGCAGGTGGGGAGGAAAAGCCGCGGGCTGGCAGATCCCGGCTGGCACAGCCCGCCTGGCACAGCCCGCCTGGCACCCACACTCTGCCCGGACCTCCCGCAGCCCCGGCTGCAACCGAGCCGGGCCGGGCCGGTCCTGCCCGCCTGCCCCGCGACTTGGCCCCGAGCTACGTCTGCGACTGGGCTTGTTGGAGCAGTATTGATGGCAGGCAAGCCGGAGCTTGAGCAGCGGGAGCCCCGGGAGTGTTTTTTGCCGTGGGGAAGGAGGAGGTGATGCCCTTGCGTGATCCCCCGGCGGGATGCAGGGTGCAGCACCCCTGCTCTGCTTCAGCTTCCGAGCAGGATGTCACCTGCAGGACAGGCCATCCCGGTGCCACAGGGAATGCAAAGCGTGTTTTAAACCATGGCACAGCTCAACAGCTCTGGACTTTCTTCTTCAAGGAAAGAGCCAGCAAACCGTGAGCCTCGCTCAGACCTGGTCATGCTTAGCCAGGCAAATGGAGGCATTCCCGACAGCCTGCCCAAAATGGGACAGCATTCCCACTCCAGCCAGCCTTGGCTGAGAGGAGACAAAGTCTTTAGGAGCCACATCCCCTGTCCAGTTCTTGCAGTGAGCTGAGATGGATGCTCAGAACTCCATCACCACCTGTGAGGAGCACCGAGCAGACTCCTGAGCAGCCTGTGTCCCCAAATCAGGACCCACATCAGGAGTGACAACCTGGAGAGCTGGGGCAACAACCCGAGCCCTCTCCTGGCAGAGGGATGAGGGCTGGTGCTGTGTCAGAGCCCGCCCAGGGCTGTGTCTCTGCCCTGTGTCCTCCCTTCCTCTGCAGCCCAGCACAGCACGGATGCACCAGCATCACCCCCTCGTGCCACTTGGGGTCTCAGATGATTTTGCTGGAAGTGGCACATCCAGGAATGCTGGGATGGACCCTGATCCATCCCTGGCCATGCCAGGAGATGAGTGTGAGGGCTGCTCTGGCTCCTCCAAGGTTCCTGGCTTACACCCTGTGCTCCCTCTTCATCCCAGCATGGAAGTGGGTCCATGCTTTCCTTTGCCTTCCCTTTTTCCCCCTTGTTGGAGGTCACACCCCACCTCCCATTACATAACCAGGAGCCAGCTCTGGGCAGAGCAGGGGAAACTTGACATTCACATAACCTGCCAGGCTCTCTCCAACAGGGATTATTAAGTCATTAGAGTCTGTTAGCAAATTTTCCCAAATACTTTTTTGCTTCTTCCCAGGGGCACCTCGATGGTTAATGATCCCAAACTACAGGCTGGGCTTAAATTCACCCACTCCAGTCAAACAGCCTCCAGTGATCCTCAGGGTGTGGGAAAGCTGCAGAGGGAGGGGTCAGGAGGGGACCCTTAAGAAAATTCCCTCCTAAGGATGCTGCTGTGGGGTGGCAGAGGGGAGGGGGAGAGGTGCCCACCCCAGGGAGGGGTGAGGGGGTGATCCCCATCCTCCCTCACTAACACACACCCACTCTTCTCCTCAGCTGAGCTGGCAGCCCAGGGCAATATTTCTAACAGGCAACTGTATTGCCTAACTGGAGACAGAATAAAAAATAATCATAAAAGAACCAGTCAGGCAGGCCAGTTGAGTAGAGAGGAGATAGGTTTCACCCACCTGCAGCTGACTTGTCCTCACATTCTCAGGCTGAGCAGTGTTGCACATCAACACCCAAGGATCTGAGGCTGGTGACAGGGGACATCCCTTGGCCCCAAACCCCCACCCAGGAGCAGCATCAGTTCAAAATCCACCCTTTTATCAGAGTATCCCTCATATTTTTGTGCTTTTTGAGAAGTCTTTGCTTCTGGAGGGAGGGTTACAATTGCAACTCAAGGCGAAGGTAAAGGGGAAATCCCACACAGACTCCTTTTATTTTAGACCCGTGACTTTTAAAAAGAATATTATACATTTAAAAGGATTTCTGATCCATTTGGCATTTAGAAAAGCCTTCATAATTTTTATGAATATCAGTAAAACTAGCAATAATAAAGAACTGATGGCTACCAAAGTGTGCCTCCAGGTAACTCTGAATAATTTCCACTCGGATAAGCAGCACAGCTCTCTGATCCCCATGACCCCACAGCCTTGAAAACCCTTTGAAAAACCAGAGGAGGCCATGGTTTCCATCCCAAGCCATTTCTGGTTAATATCTGTGAGGAAATCACCTGGGTATATCCAACATGAGGTTCAGCATTGGCATGGGGCTGCAGAAAGCTGATTTCCCAGGCAGTGTCCCACAGCTCCCAGGACAGGGGATGGAGCCTGGCAATGGATCCCCTGTCAAGAACCAGAGATCCCTCAGTGTCACCGACCCCTTCACCACTGGGCAGAGAGCAGGGAACCAGAGAGTCAAAAATTCACTTTCTTTGCAAAGTTGCTCGTGGAAGATTTGTCACATGAGCCTGTTTGCTCCAGAAATAAATCTCCCTTTAAGGCAGGTAAATCTCAGGCAGAATCTGTAAGATACCCTAATGTGGCATTAAGCTGAAGTTAAGGTTATATTCCTCCAGGGATGCCAGATGGGATTTGCTTTCCTTGAAGACAGGACACATATTTTAACTTTAATGGGTTGATGGAGCCCCTTTTATCTTGTAAATATGAATGAGGAAGGGGGAGCTGTTAAATAAATGGAGGGGTTTTACCTGAACCTTTTTCCCTGTCATTGGCTTGGACTGTGCTAAAGACCTTTGTTTTCTCAGTGGAAAACTCGCTCAATCATTCAGAAAGGGAACTAAATGCCTTTTGAGAACATAACCTTTATTTTCTAGATAAATGGTTCACTCAGAGCAATTTGCATGTGGGAAGCTGGTATATGGCACAGGGAAAAAAGATTATATTTAAAACCCAATAGCAATGTAGGTCATGATACAAACATCTACTGCTGAGATGACTTCTCTGGGGCTGGAGTTAGGGAGCTCAAGGCAAAGTGGAAGGATGGGGAGGGTTTGTGAGCAGCTCTGCTTGGGGCTGAGTGGGTACCTGGAGGAGTGAACTGATCTGATCCATAGTGGTCCAGATAAAAGGGGCTGGGCCCTGGGAAGATGCAGTGAACCAGATGAGAAACTCTGCACGTGGTTCCCACCACCCAATCCTGCTCTGCAGCCTTGTGCCCGAGGCTGGCCTTGCAAACCCATCCCAGCCCCTCTCTCCTTCCAGAACTGATACCACCAGAGTGTCCCATTCCCTGGAGCTGTCACACCGACCCCAGTGACACTTGGCCACCTCTGCCCAAGCACAATTCCCACAGCAAAGCCAACCGAGGGAGCTGCTGCTGCCACACCAACAGGGAGGGACAAACCAGCATTCAAACCATTGACTCCTGCTGGCTCATCTTCCTCCAGCAGCAGGTTTCCCTAAATTCTCCAAATCAGTTCACCCCAAAACGTCTCAAAAGTTCCAAATCCCTGATCCAGCCTAGAAACAGCCCCCAGATTTCCATAGCTCGGGCTGGGAACTCCAACCCTGGTGTCTAAAGGGAGGAAGGACCCTGTGGGGCCGCAGGTTGTGCCCGTGCCGTGGTGTGGAGGAGGCAGAGCCTGGGAAAGGCGCCGGGAGCAGCTGCAGCAGAGCCCGGTGCCAAGCCCGGCTGCTCGTTAATGAGGGCAACATGTTGTCTCTTGTACACACCTCCAAAGACGCTGCATTAGCTTGATAAGTATTTAACACTTGGCACAGCGGGAAATTTCCACTTAGCATCCAGCAGCGCTGAGCAGCAGGGAGGGAAAGGTGGCACAGGCAGGGCAGGAGGTGGCACAGCCCTGGGCATCCAGCCTTGCCCTGCTGGGACAGCATCAGGCAGGAGCTGAGGGGTTTGGGGGCTCTGCCATCACACTGGGACAAAGCCCTGACTCTGCTCTGGGTTTAATTCACCCCTCTCCTGGGGGTTGTGGCTGCTCGTGCCTCTTTGAGAGGCTTTTTGGAGAGTGCTGGCCGTGACAAACCCGCTGTGCTGCACACATTGTGCCGGGGTGCAGGTACCGTGCAAACACACTGCCAGGGCCAATGTGCTGCTGCCTGCCAGACATCTTCATCCCCACAGCTGCCTTCCTGCAGGGGGGCTGCAGGAAAAAGGGCCAGGCTCAGCTCCTGGGACGGCAGGATATCCCCAGAGCTGAGGGAAACTCAGCTGGGACCCAGCCAGCCTGCAGAAAAACAGTCCTTGCTGCAAAAATCACCTTTTGCAAGCACAATTCCCTCCAGAGTGGGCAGGGATGAGGGTGATCAGACTCTCTCCAGCTCTGGGGACTCATCCCAGACACACATAAATTGAGCTGTTCCCATTCCATCGGGCACTGCCTGAGCCTTACAAAGGGCCAGGCAGCAGCCCAGCCTCCTCTTTCCACTACCAGGTTCCATTAGCTTTTTCCATATGTTTCAGTGCAGATAAATCTTTTGTCTGAATCGAAATCAGTAATTATGAGTCAGTGTTAGCACACAGCAGGTGAGTCAGGCACAGAGGCATTTTTGCCTCATACCCTCGAGGTCTAAGACACATCTCTCTCCGGAGCCTCCCGTGTGTGGTCTTTGTTCAGGGCTTTCACAAACTTCATGGGCAGCCCCCAGCCAGAGCTGCCACCTCCTCCTCAAATCCTCAGGGTGGGAAAGCACCCTCAGCACCTGGGAAATGCACAGGTGGTCCCTGCTCACTCCGTGCCCTGCTCACTCGTGTTCAGCTCTGGCAGGACCTGGCTGGGTCGAGGGGATGTTTTATTGATGGGTGTGGCTGCTCGGAGATTTGTCTCCCTGCTCCCTTTGATCCCCCAACTCATCTCCTCACCCCATCTCCTCTCCTCACACCCCCGTGGAGTTCAGCCCCATCCTTCCCTGCACCGTGGCGCTTCATCCTCCCACACCAGGGCTACGGAAAAAGGATCAAACCCTGAGGTGTGGTGGGCTGGGGTTGGTTTTGGTCACCCAGGTGCAAGGAAGGAGCTCCAAGCCCACAGCCACCCTGGAGAGCCCATCCCAAAAGCTTTAAAGATGTGTGGGCAGAGCAGTACATGGCCTGAACCCTGCATCTCTGCAAGGGCCACAGCGTTAATGTCACCAGGGTGAGACTCACTCACGGCTCTTCTGCTCCCTGAGAGTGGAACTTCTTTAGGGGCTTTGTCCTAAAAAGACAGGAAGCTCATGGCTCCAAAAGTTATTAGGAGAGAGAACACAGTCCAAGGTATGCCCACATCCAGCATGATCATCTAAACTCCATTTAATTTAGAGGTGCCACAAGAAAGTAACAACACCCTGACAGTGCCACGAGCCAGCACCGCACACGCAGGGGAGGGACAACATCCCCACACTCCTTGTTGGAGCCACAGCAGAGATAAAAACCCCGCTGGCATGACCGAGGAAGGAGCTGTCAGTCCCCACCTCTGGGCAGAGATTAGCCCAGCGAGCTGTTTGCTTTCTTTGCCTTAAAGCACACACAAAAAAACCCCAACAAAACAGACTTTGTTTACTGCCCGTCCTAAACCGCTTAGGCAGGGGGAGATGAGCTGGAAGCTTAGACACGCTGCAGAGCTCCAGCCAGATGTGGTTTCCAATAGCTGAGTTAGGCACCTCTGAAACCCGAGGTTTATTAATGAAGGTGCCTGCTGAACCATAACGAGCTGTTGTAATTACCTCGGGCACAGCATGCCCGTGGCCGGACAGGACAGCACAGCCACCAGCGCCCAGCTGAGTGACCACAGCATCTTGGGCAGCTGAGGAAATAGCTGAAGGTCATTCCCCACACTGACAGGCTCTGGTGGATGGCCGGGGAGAGATAAAAAAGCCACTGAGGTCACCTCGATAAGGGATGAAAATGCTCCAGAGGTGAGGAATAATTACGTGTGAAGGGCAATGTTTCCCTCCCAATGACAAACTCCTCATCAGAACCCTCCAGAGCCGAGGATGCTCCACTGAGGGGCCAACCACAGCCAGGCAGCACCGAGTTGTGTCTCTGTGGGGTGAGCACTGGGCTGGAGAACCTTTCCCTGCAGCCCAGATGGTCCCTTCCCAGTTCAAACCAGTGCAAGGAGCAGAAAGGAGGGGTGTTCTTATGGAAATTCCATAGGTTGATCCCAACACCCAACCCCACTGGTCACCTCTGGAGGAGCTCTTGGATGCTCAGCAAATGATGCTGGGCTTAGGTAGGAGCAGCTTAAACTGCAGTGAGCCCAGAGGCCGCAGCAGAGGGAATAGAAAAGTCATCCTGGCTGAGGACCAGTGAAGCATCAGCACCAAACCAGCAAGTTGATGGAGACCAGGAAGATCAAGGAAGACAAATCCCAGCTTCCAGGAGGGGTGACAAAGCAGGGGGACCAGGTGACCCTCCCCAGTTGGGGCACAGACCCATCCTCCTCCTCCTCCTCCTCCTGCCCTGTTCCCCAGGGCACAGCCCTGCTGATGGAAGTCAGCACCTCGCCCAGCAAACACTCACTGGGAGCTTTTCACACCTGGTTTAGCCTCTTGAAGTTTCACACCAGTGAAGAGCTGTGACCTCAGGAAGGGAGGGTATCAGCTAGATTTCCCAAATATCAGCAAATCGTGTGAGAGAAAGAGATATGCTAAGGGGGCAGACTGCTCAAACCATTACCATCCTTCTTAGTACCACTTAGCTGAACCGTTAAAAAGATCCAGGGCTCCCAAAGACAATTAAGCTCAAGGGAAGCCATAAATCTCAATAAACATCAAGCCAAGTTTTCTTCACTGCTTGAAACAACAGATATAATTTCATTGGTTACTGAGCTCATGCTCCCAAAGGGATTTCAGATAAAAAGCCACTTATTCAAAACACCAAACCCAGGCTTCTCCTGTCTCTCAGGCTACCGAGGGGTCAGATTTCCCAGCATGGGAACATGTGCCCCGCGGTCTGCAGAGGTGGAGCCTGGCTGCAGCAAACCTTTGCGGATTTATGATGTCTGTGGCACGGCGCTGTGACCTGCCACCAAGGTCAGGCACCTGCCTGGGGAGGTGGCTGATCCCAGTGGGAGGCAGGAGGGGACCTGGATGCTGGGCACAGCCCTCCATCCTCTGCTGAGCTCGGCAGGACATGGGGCTGGTGGAGTTGGACGCCTGCTCTGGGACCCCAGGGACCAAGGTCATGGCACAGCCAAGGTTGTGGGGGGCATTTTCTGTATCTTCCATCCCTGCCTCATTATCTCTGAGGTACTTGAGGAGCCCAAAAGGGTGGCACAGAGCACAGCAGCTCTCCAGGCTGCCCCAGGAGCCTCCTGGCACTTTGCCCTTGTGCTGTTTAACCAGCCTCTCTCACCCATGTGTGGAGATCAGAGTGAAAGCCATGCCAAGGCAGCACATGCCAGCCTCAAGTCCTCACTCCAGGGTTTTTTCCTGCCAGGTTCTGTGCTCAACAGGGCTGGTGCCTCAGTTTTGACAGCTCTCTGCAAGGTCATTCCATCCGCCAAGTGCTGCTTCCTTGTGCTTTGATTTAAGTTCTGGCATGCTCCTTGTATTGATTTCTCTCAGATGTATTTTATGGGGAATAAGCACTCAAACCAGGAGGCCAAGACCTCCTGCATTGTGCACGGCATAGTAATGGATGAGCTCCTTCTCACACTCCCTCCCTCCCTCCCCTTGTCCCCAGTTCTCTCACCTTTTATTTAATCCACTTGCAAATGCAGTGGGGTGAAGGACAGAAAATGCACAAACACAAGAAGTGTCCCCGCTTTGGGGAGAGCCAAGCAGGAGATGCCTTTGGGATGAGAGTAGAAAGATTTCTCCCAGTTTCTATCAGGAGTTTCAGCTGCAAAAGCATTTCCCTGGTTGAGACCGTCTGTGGGATCTCCTTGACCACTGGGCAGTGGTCAAGAGCCTCAGGAAACATAAAGAACTCAGCCTTGTCATTATTTAGAACCTAAAAGCTGCAGATGGTAGAACCAACTCAAACCTCAACATTTCTCCCCAAGAGGAACCATCTTTACCACCAGAAATGCCCTGGTGGGATGGCAGGGAGTGTGTCCTCATATCTGTTCTGCTGTCTGTGCAGACTATCCAGGGCCAAACATTCCAGGGAAGGCTTTTCTGCCAGCTGAAAATCTCCTGAGCTCAGCAGAGGTGGAGACACACACGATCCTGGGGGACAGCCTGAGCTGTCCAGGTTTCCAGCCCAGTGGTTTAGCAGCATCCAAGATGTGCACTCTGAGTTTACTGCATCCAGCACTGCTGGAGGTGACCTTGGCAGTGCTGGTGTCCTGGTTAAACCCCAGCCTTAGGTGAGACCTAAAAATCACCACCAGAAACAGCAGAGCATTTCAAGGGACAAATTGCAGCAGACTCAAGAAATGGGTTTTCCCTATTTTAGTAAACAAACTACTTGGGATCCCTATTGCCAGCATCAGGTTTCCCAAAATCCTGAATCCAGGCAGCTGAAATGATGACATTGCTGAAGACGTGAGGACTCCAGAACTCCCATTCAATCTATTTTCCTCTGATGACACAAGCCCAAGGAGTCAGGATTTGGAAGGCAGCCCTTGTTCTGTCCACTGGAGGAATAAAAACATGGTTATTGTTTTTCTCAGTGAACTGCAAAGCCTGTTTTTAAGTGAAACCTGAGCTTCCTGTCTCATCACGTGCTTCCAGGAGCTCGAGCTTTAGGAAAACCAAATACTTTCAAACTCTGGATAAAACCATTAGAGTTGCTTAATTTCCTTTATGTCCATCTGTTTCAGTTCAGCTCAGTTGCTTCTGTCCCAGACAAGACATTTGGCTCTTCTAAATAAATCTTATAGCCCATTTGGATTAAAGACTTTCTGATGCAGCCTCTGCATATAATCCCTCTGATTTACATCTCAAAGAAATCGAGTTAAAACCGAGTAAGAACCATACACGGAGTGCTTGGAATTGCTGGGGTATGTGAAGCACTCACGAGGTCCCATATGGATAATGGTGCTTTTGTTTGGAATTTATCATGAGCTCCTGCGTTTCCCCTGGCTGTGGTCGCACCAGGCACACTCCGGGGCTTTCGAGGCAGGCAGAGTGAGAATAGAATTGACTGGTTTTGCTGTTGTCCAAGTCTTACACCCCAGAAACCGAGAACGCTGCGGGGAAAGTGAGAGACGCGCTTGGAGAGTGCGGGGCGGCAGATGCCACCACGGGGACAGCGGAGGATGGATGGATGGATGAACGACAAATCCCCCTTCGAGCTCCGGGATTATTCCGTCCGTGATCTCCAAGAGGTGTTTTGGACATCGAGGGAGAGCCCAGAGCTTTTCCCCGTGCTGGAGCGCATCTCTCACCCCGCAGGCAGCGCTCGCAGGGGTCCGTGCGCTGCTGTCGCGCTGTCCCCACTGTCCCCAGCCTGCTCAGCCAGCGTTATCTTTTTTTTTTTTTTTTTTTTTTTTGGAGCAGCAGAGCTGGGTCACGGGATGCCGGGGTGCTATTCCTGGCGGTGACGCAGCCGCTTTCCTGCCCAGGCAAATGCTTTTCCCCTTTCCGTGTCCCAGGGTACCTGTCTGTGACACATGCCTTGCGAAACGCTCCGAGATTCCCCAGATAAGAGGCTCCGTTCGAGCCTCGCTGCTGCAGTAATTCTGGCAGCAGCCCAAGCGCTCCCTCGCTGCTGTCCCACTGATTCCTCTCAGCAGCGTTTGAAAAGCTCGAGGTGTTTGTGCCTCTGAGGCGTGGGAACAGCTGCTTCCCTCTTTTTAACCTTCGCAGCGGTAAAATCCTGGGGAAAAAAAATTAAAAAGGGAAACTTACATAACTCTAAAAAAAAAAAATTTAAGCAAAGCTTTGCTGCATCACCAGTGCTGCCCATGGCAGAGCTGTGCTCTAAATGGATTTAAGGGAGCGATTCAAGACCCTGTCACAGCCTCCTTCAGTGATATAATTACAAGAGGAACGGACATGGTTGCATTGACAAACTCCAAACCTCCTCCCAAAGATCCCGAGATTATCAGCTCCTTGGGACAGGGGGAAACTGAGTCACAGAGCAGGGAGGTGGTTTGGGTATCAGCCCCGCAGGGTTACTGCACAGGATCAGATCCTCAGCAGGACACAGGCAGGAATCCCTTCGCTAGGGCAAAGCAGACGCCCACGCTGCTAATAATGATAATAATTAATTACAAGGACTGAGCAGAACTGCCCCAGCCTGAACCTTTACCCAGAAAAACCTCATTTTCTCTGGATGAGAAGAGCCTCAGTTGTTTTCCACTGAGGAACAGGGGGGAAAGCTGAGCTGGACCCAGCCCAGACCATCACCCCCTCCCCTCTGCCACAGCCCCAGAGCCATCACAGGGCCATTAAAATCCAAATTCATTTCCACGGCTGAAACCAACTGCCCGTAATACAGAATCTGCTGCAGCTGTGGTTCAGTGTGGCACCTGAGAGCTGGGAGGTTAATGACACAGGGCTGTCAGCAGCCTTAATTATATTCCCATTTTTCCAGCCCCTGATTAGCTTTAGAGCTCATCTGGTGTCAGAAATTTGGTGCCTAAGCTTTGACAAAAGTGTTTCATTATTACTTAATAAACGGGCAGAGAGGGAGGGCATTGTCTTTAAGCTCTGGCTTGTAAAAGCTTCCTCTTTTTTTCAGCTTTTTTTTTTTTAATTTAACCTCCCAAAACTCCCTTACCTCAGCCATTTGGGCTGACCCCATTCTCAGTGCCCAGCCAAGAGCCCCCCACATTGATGGGACCCCCAAACCTGTCTCAAATTCCCCCATAAATGTGCTCTGTTCAGCTGGGAGCCTGCTGCTCTCTGGCTGCTGATGGCCGATTAATAAGAATCATTTATTACTGTTCTATCACCCCTAAAATGAGCCAGGTGTTTGCAGGGAAAAATAATAAAATAAAAGGAGGTTTAAAAACAATAATAATAAAAGCACAAGCTTTGAATCAAAAGATCCACACGGCTTAAAACCTAAAGCAGAGCTGAGGTTCTTCTTGAGATTCAATTTCCTCCAGCTCTTAGTGAAGTTAATTAGCTTGAATATTAATAGAAGTGGTGAGAAGGAGCCTGCTATCTTTTAGCTCCTTCTCTAAAAACACAGTGAGCTCCACCACAAACCTCGCTGGGACCAACAGCTGCCCAGCAGCTCCCTGTCCTTGCTCAGACTCCAAAGGCATCTTGGTACCCAATTCCCAATGAATTCCCCCCAGATTTTTTTCACCTTTCAGTGTTTGTCTTTTTTATCCTTTTGCAGGAAATTCCCGGAGTGGAAATTTGAGCAAATAATCACAAAATACTGGGCTTGTGCACAGGACTGAAATCGCTGGTGCTGCCTGGAGGAGGTTTTTAAAGCCAAGGGTGGCTCTTTAGCATCATGAGCTCGATGTTCCCTCCCACCTGGCCTGGCAGTCAATCCCTTCAATCCCTCCTGTGTTTTGAACAGCTCTAACAACACTTGCCCCGTCCCTGTGAGGATGACAGGGGCCTGCCCAGAGGAGCAGCACATGGGCTAAGGTTTATGGTGCTGGTCTCTCTCTGGCCTTGGCCACGTTCGTGGCAGTTGCCTGAGATGAAGGACGCTCTCAATGACTTTATCCTTGACCTCTGATCAGTCAGAAACCACGGAAGTTTCCAGCACCTCCAACCACTTAATGTTTAACTTCTGCTGTAGCTTCTGGATGGAGATACTGATACAATTTTGGCTTTGCAAAGGCAACTGGGCTGGAAGGAGCTGGCTGCAAATTAGCAGGACTGTTCTCACCCTGGTTCTTGGCTTTTTAATTGCCAGGCAGAGTGACACGAGACACTCACTGCAAAAAGCTGCAACCACATGAAATTCTCCTCGTTTGAGGTTTGGTTCCAGCGGAGCAGCCAGTGATAGAAACCAGGTTGATATTAACGGAGCCACTTCCAGTGTCTCCAGTGGTGAGAGCACTGGAAGTTTGGCTCAGAAGATTTCCAAAGGCTGGAGGTGGGCAGGGAGCAACCACAGCATTCAGTGAATGGCCTCAGCTCAGCACAGAGCTGTGGTGTGGGATATTTTTGGCACAGTCTCACCACTGTGTCTGATGTTCCTGTCATTTGAGTGTTTAAAACAGGCCCCATCAGAAAGGGACCATGGGGACATTGGTGACTTCACACGTTCAGCTTGTAAATTATTCCTGTGCCTAGGAATACCTGAAACTATTGGAAAGATTATACCTCCTTCCTTTTCCCATGTGCATGAAAAGAATATTATTTGGGAGGGAAAATCAGCTGGAATAGGAATGGTTTTCCATCAGTGAGGAGAGCTGAGGTGGACATTCTCTCTGAATGGAGAAGGACTTTGGTCCAGCTGCCTCCCAGCAAGGCACCAGTAACGCCAGTAAAACCAGTAACAAACAGCAGCCCTGTCCCCATGCCATTTGCAGAGCTGGTAACGAAGGGCAAACACCAAACGCTCATTGCATGGAACCCACCCAGGCTAATAACAGTATTAATTACAGCACACAGCCCCTTCTTCCCACTGTAAATCTCTATTAGCAATAAACTGGAAGGGTCATAAAAGGGAGTTTACAATGAACCCACCAGGCAATATGTGCCTGAATCCTTGGCTTTGTTGCAGCTGGCAATAAAGCCGTCTTTTATTAGAGCACATACCCTGCCCTGGAGATAACGTGCAGGGCCCAGGACTCCTCGAAGAAATGATGCAAAGCTGTTTTGTTGCACTTTGATTTGCTGCAGAGCCGTGTGGAGGTGGGAAAAGCTGAGGGATGAGGGTAACAGGCTGCTGTTCCCTCATCCCAGCCTGACACTGAATCACCAGAGCAGCAACAGCCTCGGTAATTCTACATCGTAAATGTTCCCCTGCCCTGCAGGGGGGAAAACTCGAGGAAACAGGGGGAAAAATTTTAAAAAACAAAATAAAAAAAAAGAAAATAAGAAAAAAAAGTCGGAGGTAAATTAAGAAACACGTGGAAATCCTTGGTGTAAGAAAGGAGTAGCAAACGGTTGTGGTGGTGTCATGGGCAGGCGTTAATGTTTAAGCTTCTGTTTTTGTTTATAAAAGTTGGGAGCAGATAGTGCTGAATATCTTAGAAATAGGCACAGATCCATCCAGGGGCACGAGGGCCAGGCCTGGAAGAGATTTGTTGGCTTCAAAGTCCTAGGCATGCTGGTTCCAAAAGAGGAAAAATATTAAAAAAAAAAAAAAAAAGCAAAGTTTGATATCTGCAACTTTTGGAACATGAAAGAAGTGTGAAAGAAGTGCCCAGACCAGCACAGAAAAGATCTCCCTCTCTCTGCTTGCCTCTCCAGCAAGTACAAAACTGGACTTTGATGCTCTTTGTAGGTCCCTTTCAACTCAGGCTGTTCTGTGATTCTGGGAAAGTTGGCTTTGCTGAAGGACAAACCCCAGCACTGACAGGACCACTGCCAGAGACAGCCCAGGGCTGCCCCTCTCCCCACTCCTGTCCCAACATGGGACAAGCCCTGAAATGGGGACCTGGATCCTCTGGGCTTGCAAGACTCTTTAAAAGGCACCAACACTCATTAATTTAAGCTCAGTGGAAGGTGCTGTAGACACCAGTGTGAAATCACCAGTTTTATTTAGCTCGCTGCTCAGGTAGGATTGTTCTGAAGTGCAGATCAGCCCCGTTCTCTTATATATCTTGCAGTCTTAAAAGTAACAATTCTGTCACCTCTAGAGCCTTTTCTCTGCTGTTTGCAGCCTTACTGGTGCTTCAGTGTTTAGCTGGAGGGCTTCATCTCCTTCAGACAGCCACCTGTCAATTATCCATGCCCTCCATGAATAAAATAAACGGCTGGTGGCTTTTGTTGTACCCATAAAAAGTCGTTCTCCCTCTGTGTTTGCAGTAAAGCTGGTGGCACTTTGCTAGGAGAAGGCAAACAGATTTTTCCAGGGAGTTTAATACCTGGCTCCAGCACTGTGGTTTGGACTTTCTTTCAAGCTGAAATTCAACCACATCCCTTCACACTGCTGCCTTTATGCTGCTCTGAGGTGTGTTTCCATTCTTGTAAACACTCACAGTTTTGGGGCTGCTCAGAGAAGTGTTCCAGAGCAGGCTGGACAGGGCTTGGAGCAACCTGGGACAGTGGGAGGTGTCCCTGCCCATGGCACATGGTGGAATGGGGTGAGTTTTAAGGTCTCTTCCAACCCAAACCATTCTGGGATTTTATGTCTGCTGTCCTGGACAATGGTGAGACCCCATCGTGGTTGTCAGATGAACAGGACAAGTGCTCTCCTCACTCTGGCCTTTTTAAAATTATCTTCTCCTTCTTCCACCCACTCCAGACCTGGCATCCTGAGGGAAAACTCTCATCCCACTTCTCCTGCACTCTTCCCTTCCCAGGTTAGAGCTTTTCCCAGCTGGGTTTGCAGGCCAGACACACTCTTAAAGTCAAGGGGAGAAAAATAACACGCTGGAAGCGCTGGAGCCCTGGGCCTGGCTTTTTAAAGATGAATATTCCGCAGAGAAATTACTCATTGTTTTTTGTGGCTCTTTTACAGAGACAGAGAAAGAAAAGAAACTGATGTAATAGGAGATATTAGCCAAGACATCTGACTAAGGCACCTCACTCCCCATCCACCACATCCAGCCTGCTTGGAACTTCTGCTGCCAGCCCCAGCCTGGGCTCTGCTCCTGCTGCCTGATGGGGCACAAACGGGGCTGGACATCAATTTTTGGGTGAGTCTGCAAGAGTCACCCCAAAATCAACCTCTGAACCCACCCCACAGGGGAAGCAGAGGAAGCTGGGGAGCACCACCAGGCTTGGAAGGGACTTTGTCTCTCTGCTGGGCGCTTTGCCACCAGGCTGTCCTTCCCTGTGCTACCGAGAGTGCTGGGCAGCCAGCAAGGCCACAGCTCCTGAGTCATCCCCATGCAGCCCTCCCCAGCTCCAGCTCCCATCCATCCCCATGAGACACACATGGGAAGGGACATTTTATATATATATATATATGTATTTTTACTGCAGCTGGTGGCCCTGTTCCTGAGGACAGAGGAATTATTATTATTATTATTACCTGCTGCTTTTGTGCTGTAATAAAGAGCATGTGTTGTACCCTGCATAAATTCAGCTCCTGAGCTGATGAGAGAGGAGATTTTTCCCCTTCTCTGCCCTGGACTGTGCAGAGGAGAGCTCACATTTATCCAGCAAGGAGTGGGAAGGGATGGCTGGGTGAGAAGTGGGAGCAAGGCACACATGTGCACACACAGGGACACATGGCCCGTGCATCCTGAGCCAGAGAAATGCTCCAGCTCTCTAAATCTACCCAGCAATCCCGCACTAATCTGCTCAGTCCCAGTCCCAAATATAACTCAGGGACAATAAATAAACTAACAGGAGTTAAATAAGTTCAGCTTCTTAACCTTTGCACGGATCAATCCCCATGTTATTTCATTTTTCCCTTGTTTCTCTCTGTCCCCATGTCATGTTCCCTGCTTTCCCCTCCCTGTTGGCTCCGGGGACAGCAGGGCACAGCAGCCAGGTGAGCTGGAAGCACAGGGGGAAGACCCAGATCTGTGAAAAATTAAATCACCAACCACTTCCTTTCTGAAACCTGAGGCTGTTGCTTCCTGCTCTGCATCCCAGATCTCAAGAGGTTCAATCTCCAGGGGGATTGACACCCTCAGGGTGCAGGAGTTTAAAAATCCTGGTTTAGAAAGCTCTGGCTGTGTCTCCTGCTTGTAAATCCCACTCTGCCAGTCAGGAGTGAGATGGTCCATGGATTTGAGATCTGTAAAATACCTGGTCCAACATGTGCTGGAAGAGAGTTTACCACATCTTCCATCATGACTCATGTGCTGCTGTGCCACACACTCATGGGGAAAGTATGATGCTGGTACCCAGCAGATGCCACCTGGACAGTCCCAGCTGCACTGCTCAGCACATCCTCCTGCTTTATTACCCATCCCACTAGGAATAAGTCTTTCCTCCCAGCTGGACTCGCTGTTTCCTCAATAATGATGAGCCTTGCTGCTCTGCCATCTGCACAGGCCACCATTTTTTAGATCTTTTTCGAGGTGGTCAGTACAGCCACCATCCTGCTTTGCCAAAATCCTGGGAGGGTTTTTTTACTCTGAGCTGGGAAAAAGAAGATGTTTTCCAGACTCCTGCCCTCAGAGGATGAGTCGGAGGAAATTAGCAATGATGCACCAGTGAAAAAAATCAAATTGTTCGAGCAAGTTCAAAGCTGAGCCAGTCTGGAGACATCTGCACACCACATGCCAGGAGCAGTGAAACACCAATAAATCCCTGCAGGATGGCACCGAGGGAAGGAAGCTTGAGCTGCTCAACCCAACTCAACTCCTGCCCTCCCAGTGCTTCTGTTCTGAGGTGCCTGAAGGGACTCAGTGGGAAGGAGAGAAAGTTGAGAGAAGTGAGGGAAGAATAACAGTTTTTGGGGAAAATGTTGAGCTACCTGTGTTCATAGAATCTCAGACTGGTTTGGGTTGGAAGGGACCTGAAAGATCTCATTCCAACCCTCTGCCCACTATTCCAGGTTGCTCCAAGTCCAATCCAACCCTGCCCTGGACACTTCCAGGGATCCAGAGGCAGCCACAGCTTCTCTGGGCAACTCCTCACAGTTACCTTCATTTTGGATGTGGTCATTGCTCCAGTTTCCAGAATGAGATGACCACTGAAGTCTATTTTCTGATTGAAACCCAAAATCATTAGGCCAAATCTAAAGAAAACCTTTCTAAAATTGGAAGGCTATCATGAATTGAAACGACAGAGAAAAATGGAGGAGAGAGTCCAATTTTATTTCTGGAGAAAAGGCTGGTTTTAAAATAAAAATAAAAGAACTTTGCCAGGTGAAAAATGTCCATCCCTTCACCAGAGATCAGTAACTCCACAGGATCAGGCACTCAGGCCAGCTGACCTGTGGCTGTTTGCAAAGGGCTTTCACTCTGCCCACGGAGCTCAGAGTAAAAAACTTGACAGTGTTCAAAGAAAAGTGAGTAAACAACCCAAAATCAAAGGTCCAGGAGCTCCTCATCTAAATAACCTCAAGATCATGCACAGTGGAGGAGGAGGTGTCAGTGCAAGTGGGAAAATCCCACTGTACCTGAGCAACACGGGAGCTTTGCCATCATCTCCAACAGAGGCAGGAATTATTCACTGTGTTTTTCTGAACTTCTGTGTCATCCTCAACTGCATCCCTCTGGATTTTGTGGTTGAGGAAACGCCAGGCCTGGAGCAAGGCAGTTGCAGGAAAACTTTAGGTCCAGATTTAGCAAGCACAAATATCCCCTTGTGAAAATCCACGTCAGTGTGATGGGTGGATTCTTCCACCTTCTCCAGGCTGGGATGACAGGAATGCTGTGCTGGGAATTCCCACACTGGCAGGTGCCACACTTCATCCCCAGTGCCCACAAACTGGTGAAGCCCCATCTCCCCACCCAGCTCCAGTCATTCCATGGCCCCACAGCTGATATTGCCTTCTCCAAGGAAAAATTAGGGTCAAGCATAGTTTGAACACCATGACCAACCCCATGGTCCTTATATATGAAAAGAGCTCCTGCTCTTCAGGCACAGAAATTCAAATAAATCAAAATCTGCTCTCAGCATCTGAAATATCCATCAGTTGTAGAGAAAGGAGGCAGAGGGAAGGAGCAGGGCTAGGGCTGGCCCACAGCAGAGGAAGAGACGTGAGAACAGAGCCTGGTGCCTGCCCTTCCTCTGAGAGAGGAGTTTCACACAGACCTGAAACCAGATTGTCAGAGCAGGGATTTTGCAGAAGTGCTCCAGCACGGGGGAACTCCCATGGGGATGCTCGAGACCAGACTTTCCTAAAGTGCTCACCTGATCTGCTGTGCTTTTTGGAAAGTCTGACATGCAGAGCAGATAGCTCTAGACACTGCTGTCTCATATAGGTATGGCTGACTCAGATAAATATATAAATATATGTGTGAGTGGCTTAACACACTTCCCTTTCTTCCTCCCCTCTCCCCCCAAGTTTTGCATGTCTGAAGCTGTTTCAGATAAAAGATACTCAAAAATGAAAATGCATTTGGGATGTCTGGGAACTAACGAGGTCAGACTCAGAGAAAACCAGACGGGGTTAGAGCCCAAAAATCCCTGTCTCCTGCCAGGAATCTCAACCCACTGCTCACTGCAGGTTGAGGCTCCGTGTGCTAGGCAGCAGCCAGGGATTTTTCCAAAGTGTATTCCATCAGCAGTAATGGGTCTTTCCTCATAAGCTCTGTTTTCATAGTAAATCTTCAGTCTTACATTGCATTACAGAGTTCAGCTGCCGCTAATCCTTAAAAACAATTCATTTCCAACTGCAAAGTGCAATAAAGAAAGGATAATCACTATTAATATTAGTTATTGTTATTGATTTCAGCTTTAAAGAATTGATTTTCAGTCCTGGCTGCATTTATGAGTCTCTTTGCTGAAGATGCATATACAGGGCCCACCACTATTTTTAGATCCTTGCCCCAGCTCCAGGAGGAAGAGGAGGGAGAAGACAAGGGAGAGACCTCGTGGGGAAGATCCTGATGGGTGAGGGAGGGCACACATGGAGGAAAACACAGAGATTAAAAGGAAAACTATCAGTGCTTTCTTCCAGCGAGGTCCTGCAATACCAGTGAGCCCTCCCAGTCCTTCACGAGCCATAAATTCAATTTTTACCCCCTGCCAGTGAGTCTTGCTTTGCCTGGAGTTCTCCTGCCTGACTCTACCCACAGTTTGATTGCTAAATATAATATCAAAATGTAAATAAATTTTTTTTAGTGGAGGTGACCCTTTCCTCTGGGGATGCTCAGCATCCTCTATTGAGCAAATCTGAGTGACTACCCCAAAACAGGCAATGATCCCGGGATGGGATGGGAATTCCTGGAGGATAATCTGGGCAGGAGCTCAGGGATGGGATGAGGATGGGCAGGTGGGAAATATTTTGCCACTTGTGGTTGAAGCAGATGCCCAGGAGGGGATGCTGAGAAGAGAGAGTAAAGTTTCAGTTCCTTGTTTTGAAGGCAAGAAGGGGGTTGGGTTTTTTGAATCAACATTTTGCTTCAAAAAGTCACTAAAGTTCTGTCTCAAGGGCATAAAAATATTGTGAACCTCAAAAGCAGAAGGAAGGGGATTGGTTTTGAGGCCACCAAAATGTTTCAGTGGGCTTGGACTGAAAAAGTTTCCAACATATTGCTTGGGAAGAAATTTTGGAAAATTTTTGAAATTCCAGTCTGCAGCAAACGGTCTTTTCCCCCAGTTGTTTGGATATGGCAGTATGCATAAAAAAATTCCATATATAGCTTTATTTTCTGTGAGCTTTAAAAGCTCTCCCTCTAGATAGTTTGAATATAATCTGGTGATGATGTGGGAATGAAACTGGGATAAAAACCCTTAGCCAAGCCTGCGAAATAATTAAATGAGCGTTTAACCAAGATCATTATTTTCCACAGTTTTATTTATATGCAAGATTGGATACAATGGTCTGGAATATTGTTCCACACTATTACTGTGCTATAAATTATTCGAGCAAAGCACAGCAAGGCTTCATAATGCAATATATTTTTATAGTGCCATAAAGTAATTACGCACCAGACAACAAAATCCTACAGAAGTGACATATTTTATGCTTAAATTATAATTACATTAAAAGCGTCTCTTCCATTTGATGTTTATGGAGCACACACAACGGCTGTCGGAGGCCTGGGAACAAAGGAGATCTCTCACAGAAAGCTGGGCTGGGCCAGGGAGATGCAACTGGGGAATATTCTTCAGATTTTGGTGTTTTCAGGGTATTTCTGACAATTTTGGCTGTGTCTCAGCAGCCAAGCTCAGAGTAACACAACTGGTCCTTGGGTTAGGCCTATGGGTACAGGCCCAACTAGGAAAAACAATGTAATTTAATCGTGTTCCAAGAATTGGGCTGGTTTTTTTCCTTTTATTTCACCTCCCCTGGACATGAGGGATGAGGAATTACCCAAATTAACATTTGTACCCCCACAGATCTCAGCTACAAGGAAACACAACAGCCTCCCTCGAGAGAGGCCTCAAACCATCTCCTTCCAACACTAAATCTTGTGATGTTCTGGGGATAAATTCAGTCCAGGAGTGGGAATAACAACCCAAAAATTGCACTTAGAGCAATGGGTGGGAAGAGCCCGGGAAACAGAAAGAGTTCTTTGGTGAGAAGAGCTCGGAGCCATGGATTTTTCACCTCAGAGAATTTCAGCCTGTAGGAAACCTCTCCAAATGAGGCTTGGAGATTTCTCCTTGTAGATCGTGCCTGGTTTAAAACCAACCACAAGGATCAGCTCGGTGATGCAGAGAGGGGTTGTTAACCCAGGGAAGAAGCTGGAGGAGTGAGAGGAGCCATGAGGCAGGGTTGGTGCCATGGTCCTCCATCCAGGAGCTCCTCGTGGGAGCAGCCATGAGGATGGGAAAGGGGCAGCTCTGCACAAATCCCCTCCTCAGGAGGGCTCAGCATGTGCACAGCAGTTGTTTCTGGCTTTTTTTTTATTTTATTCAGGGGAATAATGGCTCGAGCCTGCAAGGAAATGGCTTCTGTGGTTGCAACCCAGCTTTTCCTGGAAAGAGCCCAGCTCCCACCTCGCAGCTCTTCCTGCGTGACTCACGCCATGCAGGCTCCCCAAGGTGGGCGTTTGACGCCCTTTAGAGGTGGTGACATCTTCCTAGAAGTGTGACAGAGACCATAACTGGCAAGACAGCAAGGGGCAGCAGCGAGGGGAGAGGATGGAGGACGGGGCCCCTGGCTCTGCCACGCCTGGGGTTGTTCCCCATGTGTTCTGCCACCTTCAGAAGTGGCTTTGCTGTTGGAGTTAACATCAATAATAGTGCAGATAACCACAGCTTAAGGCCGTGGGAAAACCCTTCCATAGTAGTGAGTAAAAGAACACCCCCAGAATCCTCCAGTTCTACTATGTTCATCATTGCCAGAAAGTTCTCTGCTTCCCTTGTTATCATTGGTTCCTTTTTACTGCAATAATTTTAATATTCCAAACCACCCTTCCCTATTGGATACCCTCTCTAAACTCCACCCTAATTCCTCCCCCCCTCCAAGTTTATGAATACCCCTGCCCTGCCCTAACACCTGCTTTTATCCATTTGCCATCGTGGATGGAACTAAACTCTCTGTACCATCTTTCCTGGTTTGTTCTGTACAAACTGTTCGGCTTACTGTTCGTTATTTTCCGGTATTAAAGTTTTTTAGTTCCCGAACAATCGGGTCAGATTGTCTTTCTGCATAAAATCACCGAGTTCAGTGGAGCCTCCAGCCCTAATAGCCAGGCTAAGAAGGGTTGGAGACTCCACTTTGCTGCTGTGTGCCTCAGTTTCCCCACCCGAGTGGGAGCCGTGCACGGAGGGAAGGAGGCCAGGAGCAGTTGTGAGCCAATAACGCTGTGCAAACACTGCCACACTCAGGAGCGGGGTGAAGATACACAGAGTGCCCTTCCAGAGGCACCCAAACCTACAAAACCTGTGTGTGAGCCAGGGCAGATAAAGGTCCTGGGAAGGCTGCATTGGTCTGTCTCTGTTTCTATACTCTCCACATTAACTAACCAACCAGCTAACTACCCAACTAACCTATCTGTTTGTCTACTCTTATCCACTGTTTATTGTTTACTCTCTGTTTATCCATCCACCCCCTGCATATGGAATGGCCTCGCTCTTCCAGAGCTGACACCCTTCAGAACAAATCCTGCCAGAGTTGGTGTTTTGCTAGAGAAAGGTCATGTCAGCTGTTTGTGTGAGAGCTGAGGCCAACTCCATATCCTTCCTGTCCTGACATCCTTTTCCAGGCCAAAACCCTTTCTGGAAGCACACAGAGGAAAAGCTCAGAACAATATCTGCCTTTATTTCCCACTCCTGAGCTGTGTCCTTCAGTGTTCCACGATGCAGGGGTTCTGCTCCATGCTGGAAGAAGGAATGGCTCTTAAATCATGTCTACACATGGCTGCTCCCCTGGTTTACCCAACAAACTCCTGGTGTGTGGGAGCAGCCCTTAAATTCAGTGACCCAGAGAGCTCAGAGCAGAGCAGGGATGGTTTGAAAGTCTTTCCTGGCTCCTGTGGCTTCTCTTCTCTTGGACTTTTGTCGTGACATGCCTGGACAACATGACAAGACCTGCACAAACTCCGTCAGCCTCGTTGTGCTTCCTCCAGCATCGAGCTTTTCTTGCAAGCTTACTCCAAGAGAAAGAACAGCAGAGATGCTGCAGAGAGAGGAGAGGCCAGGGGTTAAATTCAGGCCTTGGAGAGCTGAAATATTCCAAACATAAGGCGGATGTGGCACTTCCCAGACTGCATGTAAATCAGAGACACATGCTCCCTCCGCTATGGCAGCACATGTGCACTGTTTATTTGGAGGACCCACATTGCCACTTATTTTTGTTTCCACCCAGTCAGGACTGGAAGAAGTTTGCTCCAGCTCTCCGTGGAAAAATAACACAGGATCTCTCATCCCCCAGGATCGAGGGCATGAGAGCTACCTTCAACTTCTTGACCAAAAGAACTCAGTGTTGCCCTTTTGAGATGAGCTCCAGATCCCCCACCAGCCCTGGAGCTTTCTCTCCCTCTGAACCCAGCCAGGAGCAACTCAACATCAGGAAACAATTCCAGGGACTGTTCCACATTAGCCACATTCCAATTCTTTTCCATAGCCTGGTGATGTCTTTCCACACCCCTTCCCTGGCCATGGCAATGCTATTGATGGCATTGGGCAGGTTGGGGGTGACCAGCCCAGGGACAGCCTGGACAGTGGCAGCACAGGAAGGGACATGGCAAGGTCTGTGCCTCTGGCTGTTTGCACAAGCCCAGGTTTGCCCTGGTGCTGGCAGCAGCATCCTGGGGGTGAAGTCCAGTGCTACGCTGTCAGTGGGCAAAGGACACGGGCACTGTGGAGACCTTTAAGCAGCCAGAAGATCAAAGGCGACAAATGTCCACGGAGGACAGAATGACAAAGCCAGGGTGAGAAAGGGGTTCATGTCCTGGGCACGGGCAGTGCCCTGAGAAACTTTCCAGTCCAGCAGTGCTCAGGGCTGGCTGCAAGGCTGCTCCAACTTCCCTCTTGGGTGTCTCCACTGGGTATTTTGCAAGCAGAAACTCTTTTCTGGCTCAAACCAGCCCTGCCTTCAAGCCAGGAGCTGTGGCTGTGGTCAAGGCAGGGCTGAGGCACCACTAACAAGCCCAGCTCACTGTGCATCAGCCCCCACACAGCCCCGACTGCTCAGTGTGACTTTCAAGGCTCCCCACCCACCACAAGCTCCTCATCTCCTCCTCCATGACACCCTGGCTCCTTTTGTGCCCAATTCCAGTTTATTTCTTGCTTGAATGTGCTCCTTGGCTCAGCACCCGGGCCAGGCTCCCCGCAGGGATCACAACAGGGATTACAGCGATCTGCAAACGGGATTTGAGGTCCTGGGAAAGGTCCTGCCTGCCATCCCTCCTCACCTCTTCACTCTGAGCTCTGCACTGGCACGGCAGGAGTGCAGCACTGCAGGCACTGCCTTCCTGCAGGGTCATTGCTCTGCTCGCCTGCTTCGAGTCGCTTACCCTCGGAGCCCCCGGCACCACAGCAGCACCCCGGGCATGCAGCAATCCCTCAGGAGAGCAGCGTCTGCTGGATCCCCCCTGCAAGGGTGTATTTCTGTGCGTTTTTGTCCAGCAGCTCCCATCTGACTGGAACAGAGAGCGAGGGCTGGCCCCGCTCTGTGTGGATATGGCCTCGTGTCACCCAGGAGAGGCTGGGTCCCCGCTGTCCCCATCAGCCAGATGTGACTTGTCCAGTGATGCATGAGCGCCTGGGCTTGAGCTTTCTTGGTTTGCCTTCCTTCCCAGTGCCCCCAGCTGATGGCAGGAACTGGAGGAGGCAGCTGAGATGCCAGGGATGAAATCTGCTGTCCCCTGGCACGGAAATCCTGTGTCCCCAGTGACAGATTCAGCCCAACCAACCTGTCCCCTGTGATGCCGGGAGCTGCCGGGTTGCCAGACCTCTCGGTGAGTTTTGGTAGCCAGCCATTCACAACATTCCTCTTCTGGTGCACAGAGGACAAAAGAAGAACCTGAATCCAACATCTTGTTCCCAAGGGGTGGAGGAACTGGTGTAACTGGTCAATTTAACAGGTGGGAGGCTCACACTAGGCAGGTACAGGCACCAAAAGCCACTCTGGAGAGGATGCAGAAAGGCTTTTTGCAGCCATACTCCAGCTTGGTTTTCCCTGCTGTATTCACACTGAGGTGTTGATCCCTGCTGAAGCCAGGAGTGATAAGAAAGGACCCACCTGGAGCAGCCCCCGCTGCATTTTTTGGCTCTGTGATGCCCATACCCACCCCACAGCCAAAACTCCCAGACAAATCAGGAGTTTGGAGCTGCTGGGGCTTGCCCAGCTGGAGGGGATGTTTGTGAACCCACTCACAGCATCACAGTGCAGGGAAAACAGCCAAAGGGGGCTGGGGGAGACAGAAAAATCCAAAACACAAACAGAGCTGGGAGCAAGGCAGGGAGGGGTCCTTGCTTTTCGTGCCCAGGTGAGGCAAGGCCGGGAGGAGAAATGTTTTCCCCTGGATCCACCAAGCCTTGAGGGGGCTGGCCTCACCCCTGAGAGCACAGTCCCTGCTGTGGCACCTCACCTTGATCCCCCTGGGACGGCAGCAGCTTTGGGGAGAGGAGAGGAGAGGAGAGGAGAGGAGAGGAGAGGAGAGGAGAGGAGAGGAGAGGAGAGGAGAGGAGAGGAGAGGAGAGGAGAGGAGAGGAGAGGAGAGGAGAGGAGAGGAGAGGAGAGGAGAGGAGAGGAGAGGAGAGGAGAGGAGAGGAGAGGAGAGGAGAGGAGAGGAGAGGAGAGGAGGGCTCCCCGCTCTGCAGCTCCTCCATCCTGGAGAGCTCTGGAAACTTCCCTGCCCAGCCAGGAGCGGTACCACGAAACCTGGCAAGGGCACAGGCGATGCTTCCCTCCCTCTCCACACAAATCAGCCTTTATCTCCTGGCTAAGTGGGCCAGAGGTGCCTCTTCCGAGGCTGATGAGAGCCGGGAGTGCGAGCACAGAACGGGCAGCGCCCACAATGGCTCTTTGTAACAGGGCTGAGCAAGGCTGGGGAAGCAGAACAGGTTTGCTTCACAAAGACCAAAATCCTCCCAGGAGCAATTACCAGGGGATCTGAGGGTCAGAAAATCCCCAGCTCCCTGTAATTTGGATGTGAGGACAGGCTGACCCGTGAGGACACAAGTAACAGGGTGAGAACCGTTCGGGGAGGGCTCCTGGGGATGCTGCTGTAGGTGGAAGTGCTGATCAAAAATCCTGCTGATCAAAAATCCAGCCAGCTCCCTATGGAACCAAGATGTGGGGAAGGACTAAGTCCTGCTTAATTTGGAGCTGGAAAAGATCACACTCCCTTAGATGGCTTGGAAGCATATTGATCTGACTGCTGTGGTCCCAGGCTGTTGTGCCGTGTCAAAACAAGACGTTTTGATCAGACTGAAGCAAAGGAAATGTTGAATTTTCCCTGCAGGGAAAGAATCCCCAGGACTGTGAATTTCATCCTGGCTTGAGATTGCCCTGCTTCAGCAGTTCCCATGGGACAGAGAGGTTCAATTCTTTTTTCCAAGCTCTTGTCCTCAAGACCTTCTTCTGAAATTCTGGACTTAGTCCTCCCAGAGGGCCAGGTTTATTCATGACTGAGGAGGCCAGAA
This sequence comes from Acridotheres tristis, assembly GCA_037013685.1. Taxonomy (NCBI): domain Eukaryota; kingdom Metazoa; phylum Chordata; class Aves; order Passeriformes; family Sturnidae; genus Acridotheres; species Acridotheres tristis. The sequence continues at coordinate 7,798,754 of CM072904.1, read as the reverse complement.
GGCCTTTTAAGCAGTGCTGTAATTATAACTGAAATGTCCAGAGACTCTAGAGAGAGCAGAGGCTGAAGACGAGCACAAAATGCCTCAGGAGCCTTGAGGAAATGAGGAGATCTGGCACAGGGATTTGGACAGCCATGGATATGCCATGAAAGCCCTCATTAGTGTTATTCCACATTATGTTTATGGCCATAATACCAAGACAGAGCTCTCACAGGGACACCGTACAGGAGCATCACAACAAACGGTGGTGAATGGAGAAACATCTCCCACCTGCTGCTGTCAGAGGCTTTCTCTCCTCTAAATGCAGCAGCACAGACTCAGAGCCTGAGCCCAGGCACTGCAGCTCGGCAGCTTTAGCCCACAGACACATCCTGAGTCACGGGATGGGTTTCTATTCCTGTTTTCTGTGCCTTTGCAGGACAGTTTGGTGTGAGATCGTGTCACCCACACTCACACAAACGTCGGTGTCGAGGCACTTCTCTTCCCTGCCACCTCCATCTCCTGCTGTGCTGGAGATTTCCACCTCCACCTGCCTGCACAGAGCAGGAGCAGGAGCACAGCCACATCCAAGGCTGGCTCAGGTCAGTGCCAGCCTGCAGGAACGTGCTCCAAAGAGTGGCATCTCTTCATGGCAGACAATTTCCAGAACATGCTCACCTGTTTCAGCATCAGTTCCCAAATTTTGGTCCTTCAACCACCCACACCTGTGAAACACATTCCCACATTCCCACCTGCTGTACCTGAGACTGGCATGACCTCAGGACTAAACCAATGGACTGGGATTCTGCTTGCTGTTAATAACCCAGAAATGGGATCAGATTTTGTTCATGGCATCAGATCCACCACTGCTTCCCAAGAGTTTTGTGGCCTCTTCAATTCAATGTTCAGACCTACAACCCAAAATGAAAGGGTTGACCTAAGTGGTCATGAAGAGATATTTGGACACAAGTAGAACCCCACCCCAGCAATGCCAAGAAGCAGCTGCACTCTGAAACCTGCTGAATCTTCTTTTCTGCCAAGACCATTCCAGGTGACCTTTTGCAGCTCTTTTATCCCACCCACGAGAAGTCTGCATCGATGCTTCAGTCTTTGCAAAGTGCTCAGAGCTCTACAAAGTTCCCAGTGCTGGTGCAAAGGCAGGTGTTGTTGAAAGCAGGGCTTGGGCTCTGTTTGGCCCAAAAACTGCAGCTGAATGTTTGGATTTTGATTTGGCCACGCATGCAACAATCAGTTAAAATTTAAGCAATGTCCAGAAGTCCTGTTGGCTCCTCTGAGGTCAAAGGACACATCTGAAGTGAGGTGTGGGGTTAAATCAGGTTTTCCAGTGGAGTCTGATTGAGTAAAGCATTCAGTTCCCAGGATATGCCTGAATCCCTACACCTTTCCCAAAAATGAGATGTGAAGATGAGGTTACCTCACCTGGAGAAAGACTTGGAGTGTTTCATGCCCAGCTTGTCTTTCCCAAAACATCATGTTTTCCACTGAAGGGAGCATTCAGGAAATGAATGACTCCAAACCTCCCCAAATGTTGAAGCCGTGTAAACAGGGACAGTGCCCAACAGTGCCATCCTTTTTGTGTCAGTGGCTCATCCCTGACAATGATGGAACAGCTCCTGATCCCACTGTGACATCAGAAGCTCCTCGTGATTTTGCAGAGCTTTTCAGAACTCGAGTTCTCTTCTGTTCAAACAATCCTCACCTTAAAAACGAGGCTGTGGAGAATTCACTGCAAATCCCTTTGCATTTCCTGAGCACTGAGGAAACGAGTGAGATCAGCTCCAAACTTGCAGCAGGCTTGCCCTGCCAGAAATATTTGTGCTTGGACCAGCAAAGCCAACCTTCCCAGGCTGGCTTGGGAGAGCAGACGCTTTTTTTTTTTTGGCTCCAAGGGAAAACGTTGCCAGCTGCCAGCATTTAAACCAGCAGTGCTGCTGCTGAGCACGAAATCAGCCAGGCAAGACATTGTGATGGGGAAACAGAAGGGAAGAAAGCAGGGCATGGACTGGGTGCAGAAACCACCGTGGAGAAACCCAGCTGTGACACAGAGCTGGGGCGTGCCGGCGGTGAGGCCAGATTAAATCAGGAAATTGGGATTGTTCGCTTCTTATTGCTGCCATCCTTCACCCATTTGTCCTGGGAAATGGGGCAGGAGCTTCTAAAATCCTGCTGGAGCCGTTTTGTGTCGCTGCCCCTGCCCCTGGTCTGACAGCCCTGATCCATGGGGTGACCATGGATATTGCTCTGGGAGGATGACTCAGTCTCACGGAGGATAAACTTGAATTACTTGGAGAGATGATCATGTTTTTTCCCGGGGTCCATGGCTGTGATTGCTCCCACATCACACCCTCATCCTCCCAGCCTTGAAAGCAGATGTTGGCAGCTCTCAAGGCTTCTCTTTCTGAGCCAGGCAAAAGTGACTTTGGTTTTCCATGCTGCTTTAGCAGAATGTTCTGACTGAGTGCACGAGTGGATACGGATTTATGGGGAATTTACCCAACGAGTTGGGAGCTGTAGAGTCATATATATATAAAAATATAAAAATTCTGTTTCAAACCAATATCCCAAGACTGTTCTCCATAAAACCAAGAACTTACACAAGCAAAAAAGAATTAACATCAGTGTGTTCCCCACAAATAGAAAGTTTCACAGAGTTTGGGTTTTGTGGGCGTACATTTCAAGATCTGCCCACAAATGTTTTCTGTCTTAAACACCTCAAAAACTTCCCAGCGAAAAGTGACAGAATGTATCTCTCAGCAGTCAGAAATGGGATTGCATCATGTACAGACACAATCAGGCTGGTTTTCAGCTAATTAGCTCTGATCCAAACTGCATCACTGCTTGAACAAAGCTGTAAGAGACCTAGGGCAAGTTTCATGATCAGGAGGTCCATGGGGGTTAGAATAAGATGATCTTTTAGGTCCCTTCCAGCCCAAATAATTTTATTATTTATTATGAATCCATGCCAGAGGGGCTGGAGTTCCCTGGAAAGCCATGTTGATGCTACTTTGAACATTTTCATGTCCTCCAGGGAAAATTCTTCGAGCTCCCTAAACGTTAAAATATGAGTTGGGAAAATATTCCGAATTCCTTTGCAATAGTGGGGAAAAAAAATTCCAAGTTAAATCTGGAGTGTTTTCCTACATTTAAAATAAGAGCTTTAAATTGCATTTGATTTGAAGGGACCTTTCAATTTTATATTTATTTACATTCTATGATGACATGACAGGGAAGAGTGGTTCCTGCAGCTGGAGGATGGTGAGGTTTGAAGGAGATGCTCCTTGCAGGGAGTTGTGCTGGACCACGGTTTGGGATCAGTGCAGCAGCAGCCTCCCAGTGCTTCCATACCCAGCTAATACGAAGGAAAAACTCCTGCTGTCTCCAGCCGATTGTAATTCAATTGTAAAAAAAAAAAAAAAAAAAAAAAAAAAGAAATTTGCTCCAGGTGGCAATTTGGCATCTGCTCGCATTTCCCTCTGCGGTGAGGGATTGCAGGCACGGCTAACGAGGGGCTGATTTTGCACACAGAGGGTCAGATCCTCGCTCCTGCAAAGCACTGGGAACACCAAGATGGGAAGCAGCTCATTGCAGGCCAGGGGATAAGCCCCAGCAGTCAGTCCTTCCAGTCCCAGAAGGACAGCAGCTCGGAGCTGTGAGTTTTGGGCTGCAGCCTGGGACGAGCCCTGGGGTTGCTGTTTGCATCCGCAGCCTCTTTAAACATTCTCGTGCCGTGTTATCGCTCTGGAATTCCAGAGTGCTGAGTCCCAGCCTCAAGCAGCCAGAGGAATTTGCTCCCCAAGCATTAATGCCTTCTTCTTCCCCAGAAGGATCCCCTGGGATGGCTCCTGTTGTGCAATGAGGGTGGGCTCTGGTGTCCTGCCAGGCCCCAGATCCGGATTTGGGCTTGGTCACCTCGTCCAGCTCTGAGCTGGGTGATGGGACCATCATGATCCACGGTGGGACTGGGACAAGCCCATGGTGAAGAGGGACTGGACAGGTCACTCAGGGGTGACCTTATCCCTCTCTACAACTCCCTGAAAGGTGGCTGTAGCCAGGTGGGGTTGGTCTCTTTCTCCAGGCAGCACTGGCAGAAACAGAGGACACAGTCTCAATCTGCATCAAGGGAAATATAGGTTCGATATCAGGAAAAAGTTTTTTACATAAAGGATGATAAAATACTGGAATGGTTTGCCCAGGGAGGTGTTGGAGTCACCATCCCTGGATGTGTTTAGAGACTGGATGTGGCACTCAGTGCCATGGTGTAGTTGAGGTGTTAGGGCTGGGTTGGACTCGATGATCTTGAAGGTCTCTTCCAACCTTGTGATTCTGTGTGATTCTGTGTGATTCTGTGTGATTCTGTGATTCTGTGTGATTCTGTGATTCTGTGTGATTCTGTGATTCTGTGTGATTCTGTGATTCTGTGTGATTCTGTGTGATTCTGTGATTCTGTGTGATTCTGTGTGATTCTGTGTGATTCTGTGATTCTGTGTGATTCTGTGTGATTCTGTGTGATTCTGTGTGATTCTGTGATTCTGTGATTTCTGAGGAGCCTTCTCCACCCCTTCCACTCTGGGAAGTGAAGCCCGTCCAGAGGCAGAGCTGGGTCCTGCTCTGGGGGACATGCACACATCTGGATCCTCACTGCTATCTCTCCCACTGATGCTGAGGACAAAAGAGCAGCTTCTCCACTCAGCTGCAGGACTCCTCACTGCAGCAGAATTCCTGCCTGGACTGAGCTCACAAGGAATAATTTGAAGCTGTACGCACGCAAGAGCACTACTTTGAAAAACAGAGATAGAAAAGCTTCTGGATGAAAACCAGGCAAATTCCTGGAGTTTGGAGGAGGTTCATGCACATCTGCTTACTGCAGGGGTTCCTGTCACTGCTGCTGCTGTGAGCTCAGAGAGGCTGTGGGGCAAACAGGGCTGCGGGGCTGGCAAATCCTCCTGGGCGAGCACTGAAGGAGCCAGCAAGCTTCTGCAGAGCCTTTTTGATGACAAGAGCGTTGTGCTGACATAACAGCCCCGTTTTCCCTGCTCTAACCCCCTCGTTATCAGCCCTTCATTTCAGGAGTGTTGGCTGACACGGCAGACGAGGATTATTAAGTTGTTGACAGAGAGCTCATCCACTGCGAACAGTTATCGTGGCAGGGAGCATCCAGCACGCAGGCAGCTCCTGACAGGCTCTCTCATCAGCCAGATGCTGCGTGTGGGGGAGCCTCCTGGAGCCTCACACCCCGTTTTCCCCCCCTCTTACTGTATTTAAATGAGTCTCCCAGCAGTGTTATGGTTGATTAGCCCAGCAGAGAAATTAATGGGGCATGGTAATCCTGGAAATGGTTCTTAGTTGTCCCTCCAGGTGAGTTCATCTCTGCAAGGAGGTAGGAAAGGGATTTATTTGGGAGAATGCTGCAATGATTGCTCTGCTAATGCCCAGGGATGAGCATGGGACCTTCATGGATAGAGAAAACCAGACCAGACCAAGGCCAGAACTTCACATTGCCAAGACCTCCATTACTTTGCTGATTTTGGTACAAGGCTCCTGATTGCACCAAGTGGCTAAAAGCCATGCCATAGGCCAGGATTAGAAAGCCAGAGTCCTGTTCAGTGCTTTATTCCTGAGCTCAATAAATGTATCCCCTCCTGGAAATGCTGCTCAATGTTAACAGGATTAGTGGGCCTGTTCATCCATCTGGGCAGCCTCTCAGAGTGGGGTAGGAAGGAAGGATAGACAAAAGGAGGGTGGAGGCTGGTGAAATGTCCTTAATCCTACTCTCCTGCCCACTGGGACACGGTGCTCCCTCCCTGCTGCTCTGCCATCCAGACAGCTCAATAATCACAAGGAAGCAGCAAGACCAGCCCCAACCCATGGTGCAGCATTGCAAAACTCAAGGTTTCACTTTGATCTCTGCCTGGAAGATGAAAAGTCTTAATCAAGGCTGTGAACACATTAAACAGCAGACTCTAAAATAATTGGGCACTCCAGCCTCCTTAGGTAAGTGCAAAAAGAGGGGATTATTGTGGCTTGGGTAGTCAAACGTGTCCAGGCTTTATCCTGGCTGGAATAGGGCACAGGCAGAGGGAGCAGGGCAGTGCCGGCTGAGCACACCCTGCACAGGGTTTGCCAGGCAATCCAACGGTGTCTCTGCTCCCGGGATCGTGCTGTTCCCTGCTCTCCCCTCGAGCTGGCTGCATTAAAGCTGCCTGGGGCAGGGCTGCCAGCCTTGGCCAGCACTTGCCTTGCCAGCCCCAGGAGCAGCTGCTTTTGCAGAGGGGATTTGTCTGCCTGGAGAGTCCAAGTCTTTTACTTCATTTCTCTCAAGTGTTTTAAAAACCTCTGCCTGCAAGGCTGAAGGAGACTTTAAAAAGGTTTTAAACTGGTCGTTGCTAGTGGGATGGACTCCACAAAAGAATTGTCTTCCCAGTGCTCTTAGGATGATGTGCAGGGTAAAAAAAGGACAAGCATGGCATCCAGATGAGCCACACTATTTCAAAAAGCTGCGGAAATCAGGAGGGATGGAAAGGAGAGGGATGAACCTGCTCCTTTGGGCTCAGTGCTTGAAGAGAAAACAGCAGAGCCAACGTGGTAGGAGGTATCCTGTACTTCCAGCTCTGATGATGCCACTGGGTGCTGGAGCAGGTCCCAAAGGTGCCCATTTCTCATTGCAGGTTTGTGTCACGCTGGCTCCCAGCACCTCACAACCAGCTCCACGTGCCACAACACCACACGAGAGCGAGTGAACCTGGCACGGGGAGGTTTGTGCCATGGAAAAGGTGCTTTGCCCCTGATTGGAAAGCCTAATTAGCAATTAGAGAGGAAGGAGCACCCCATCAAGTAGATTCGGAGGTTCTTTTCCAGCCCATCAGGTTTGCAGAGAGTGAGGGAGCAGCTTCTGGAGCGGCACAGGGGATCGAGGGGATGCACAGACGAGAGCATCGTCTTGAAGAATGGAAAGGACATGAGACAAAATGTTCTTGCTCGATGTTGTAAACAAGCCTAAAGTGTTTTGAAAGACTCTGTCAATATAAATTACTGACAAACAAGGCACTGGAATTGCAAAAGAGGAGCCCAGCTGGAGGAAGGCTGCTCACAGAGTGCCTGGCTGCCCACCTCAGACACTCAATGCAGCAGCACCACTCTCCACTGCTCGCCCACATTCCCATCTATTCTTCCCCTCTCGAATGGAGAAGAGGCATCAAGTGCTCTGTGTGAGATGAGTGCATTAAAGCATCCTCCAGCCCAGCCACTGCAGCCCTGGCAGCAGAAGGAATTTGCCAGCAGAGCTCTCTGTGCAGCATTTCACGATAATTCCCTGTGCAAGCCCTGCCTGTGGTGTGGGGTTGGGAGATTTGCTCAGCAGTGTCTGAGTCCCTGCTCCTTCCTGCAGGCAGCTCATTCCCATCCCCACAGGATGGATCAGGGAGCTCTTGGCATCCTCCATGGGGTAAATGTGTGCTCAAGCCACGGGCAGGGAGCAGCTGCTGTGCTGTAAATTCACAGTCTCAGTTACCTCGTGTTAACTTTCTCATCTGGCTGTACCTTCTCCTGGGACAGCAGCCAGAGCTCTGCAAGGAACAACCGTGGCAGTGCCAGTCTCAGCTCAGCTGTGGACAGCCCAGGCAGCAACCTTGGCAAAAAAAAAAAAAGCCCAAAATAGAGTAATGCTGATGTCTTAGCCATGGGCTGGAGTGATTCCAGCTGCAGGTAGAGTGGTGAACACTCCCTGTGTGCTCTGGGGACAGTGATGGGGACAAGTGCTCACACCCACACTGCTTCAGAATCACAGAACCCATGAAGATGGAAAAGATCTCTAAGATCATCGAGTCCAACCAGTACAGATAGAGGCCAAAAGTTTCTATTTTTAGGGGTGTTAACCCTTTCCCAAAGAGACCAAACATAAAAAAATAGTCCTTGCAAGGTTTGTTGGTGCAGTCAGCTCCAGCCCAGCCCAGCACCAGCCTCTTCCCAGTAGGGCTCTGCTGGCAAATCTCAGGAGGATTTTTAATCATAACAGTGGGGGTTAGGCCTTCAAAACCTCTCTGCATTTGAGCTTAAATTGCTAAAATTTCTTCTAATTTTATTTTCTTGCTAAAATTCTCTTCTTCTGGAGAAGAAAAGGCTCTGGGGAGACTTTAGAGCACCTTCCAGTGCTTAAAGTGACTCCAAGAGAGCTGAAGAGGGACTTTGGACAAGAGTGACAGGACAAGGGGGAATTGTTTCCCACCGCCAGAGGGATAAGTGAGATATTGGGAAGGAATTCTACCCTGTGAGGGGGGAGGCCCTGGCACAGGGTGCCCAGAGCAGCTGTGGCTGCCCCTGGATCCTGGAAGTGTCCAAGGCCAGGCCGGATGGGGCTTGGAACACCCTGGGATGGTGGAAACGAGATGAGCTTTGAGGTCCCTTCCCACCCAAACTGTTCTGTGGTTCTACAAAAACAAAGGCTCCAAAGCCCACTGCAGCCCCTCAAAGGGTCTGTTTGTACCTCTGGCATTCCAACCTGGTACCTACTGAGTACAATTGATAAAACAGGTGAGAAGCAGGAATTTCTGCACCCAAAGTCTTCCTACTAATTCCCAATATCACCCTGTGAGTGGCATCAATCAGAGTTCTGCATTTTCCCTGCTATTTAAAGCACTGGTGACTGAGCAGAGCTCCAGGAACAGAGCTCTGCCTGGTGCAGAGCCATGGCTTGCACATGGGGATGCTTTAAAGCCATATGGGATTTCCAGTGGGCCCTACTGTACTTGGGCCTTGAGTTCAGAGCAAGGGGAGTGCAGGAGGGGTGGCTTTACCAGCTACATAAATAAACTGGAGTGGGTTCGTCCACCACTGAAACACAAACATGCCTGGGGTGGCAGGAGGCCAAGCAGAGAGATAATATTTTTCTTAGGTATTAGCCCAGTATGAAATCAGAGCAGAAGAATACTCAAAGAAAGCCTTGACAGGGAATAATGAGATTTTCAGGTGGGTTTTTAAAATTTTACTAGAAAGCTGAGAAAATAATGAATTCTAACCATCTTAAAGAGTCTCAGTGCTACCCTCTCAGAACAGCACGGGCAGGAAATGCTTTTCAGAAGGATTTAGTGGCGATTTCTGCTTCTTTCTGTATTATGGGAGGCTCCAGGAGCTGCAGGGCTCACCTATCCTCTAGCAGAGGTGAGCTGGGCTGTGCCCATGGCATCAGTGCCCACCCAGCCCTGCCCTGGGAACAGCAGGGCTGCCCTCAGACCAGGGTTTTGGGGCACATGCCCTTCTCCAAGGAGGAGAACTCAAACCCAGCCCAGGATGCAAGGAAGGATCAGACAGAAGGTGTTCTCCACGTGCTCACTGCTGGTGCTGAGTTAGCTCTGCCTCCCCTCGGGGCCAAAAATACCTTGCTGGGACACCTGACAGTGGTGCCAGAGCAGAGCTGGGGTGGCAGGGGACAGGGGAGTGGGGCAGGCAAAGGGAAAACAAGGACAAACAACTCAATTTTGTTTCCACCGAGATCGCAGGACGCTTTGGGTTGGATGGGGAGCTTAACGAGCATCTCATCCCATCCTTCCCAGCATGGGACACCTTCCCAGCATGGGACACCCTCCTGCAGGCCAGGCTGCTCCGAGGTGACACCAGCTGTGTGTCTGGCTCCGGGAGGAGCGTTTTGGCTGCCGCCTGTCCGTGTCAGCCGGGATGGGGAAACCTGAGCCCGTGGACGGCTCGCAGGAGCAGAACTAACAAGCCAACAAATCAGGCTGCTGCCATCTCCTCCGCCCCTCTCTGTCTGCTTCAATAACAGCCGATGGGGGAGGCTCCCAGAACTGCTGAATGGCTCGATAACCAGGAGCCAAAAACATTCAAAACCGCACGTCTAAATTAATTCATCCCAAAGCATCCGCAGACAGAGAAGGGGAGGGGGGTGGTGGTGAGGGAGGAGGTGGAGGAAAAGAAACAGAAGAAGGAGAAACGACTTGGCTCCTTTTCAAGCCCTTTCTAAAAATGCTGAAAGAGTTTGGCAATACTAATAAAAACCCAGTGCAGCAGTTGCCCTAATTTCTCAGAGCAACCTCGCTGAGAGGCAGGCGACAGGATGGCTGTGGCATGTAAAATAAGGGATGAAAAGGAGGAGGAAAGGGTTTGGATGTCACAGTGACAGTGGCAGGATGGAGTCTGACAGGATGGACACGGGGATGGCTGAGCTGCTGGAACCCCACTCTGCTCCATCCCTGCTCCATCCCTGGCCTTCCAAAGCTCATCCCAGACCCCCTCCCAGGGCTGGGAGTCTCTCTCTGTGCTTGTGCTGCTTCCAGAAGAGCAGAGATGGATTTGAACATTGTCTGGAGGCAGCGTGCAGTGTCAGCCTGTCTGCTGGGATGAGACTCAACAGAGCCAGAGGAGAGGAGCACAAAAGCCACTCGTTGGTATTGGGGTGAGGCAGCCAGGCAGGAGGGAGCTCCAGAGAGCAGCTGCTCCTCAAACAGCCCCAAATCCATACAGGAGAAAAGTTTGTGATCAACTCAGCCTGGGAATCCCCTCCTAGGATCCTGCAGGTATGGCCAGTGTGGACAAGGTTTTCTGCAGCACCATCAAAGCTGCATTTTGGGCTTGGGTTCCTAATGTTTGTCACTCTGGAGGAGCCCTGGCAGCGTGTGGGGTGGTCATTCCCAGCTCCTCACACACTCAGAGGGATGCTGAGGGGCACCTTTGAAATTGATTCATCAATTAATGGCTTTAGACTGGAAAATAATGCCTTCAAATTGAAAGAGAGCAGGATTAGATGGGATATATGGAAGAAAATCAACCCTGTAAGGGTGGTGAGGCCCTGGCACAGGGTGCCCAGAGAAGCTGTGGCTGCCCTTGGATCCCTGGAAATGTCCAAGGCCAGGTTGGACAGGACTTGGATCCCTCCCAACCCAAACCATTCTGTGATTCTACAATTCCACAATTAATTAAACCATCCCTCAAGAATTGCAAGCTCAATCCCTTAGATTTTAGGTTCCCAACACCAAACATCACTTCAGGAGTTTAGATGACTCCACTCCAGCCTGGGGCTGGTTTTCCCAACCTTTGAACAATGGCATTTTCAGGGCAGTGGCAGACCCAGGTCCATGTTAGGGGTTGCTAAATTGAAAGGCCAGCACTGCTATTAGAAACACAACATTTAAGGACTGCAGCCCATCAAACCACCAGCACAACCAAGGTCAAAACCATCTTTGAGTCATCCCATGGAGTTTTAGAGGGATCTGTACAAATAAGTGGAGAGGCTAAAGCTAACTGCTGAGTGCAAACACTCCCAGGGCTGCAGGACTTGGTGACATTCAGCCAAAAGGTCACATCTCTCACCATGCTATTTGCATTCTCCATCTACATTCAGCAGGAGGAGAGCAAAGGAGCTGGAGGAGGCAGAAGAAAGGGCTGGAAATGCTGCCCAGCCTCTGGTTTGGACAGGACCTTGCATTTCCTTTCATTAATTTGACCATGAAGGTTTCATAACGAAGCATCTTGTGGGATGTTGGGTCTGCTACTCCCTCTGAGAAAAAGTGAGGGCAACACATGAGGACAACCAAGCTGGGACATTGTGGCTGCCACATGAGACCATTCCCTGCTCCAGCTGGGACTCCCTTCCCAGGAAGATGCTCTTGTAGGGACCAGTAAAGAATGGGGCTGCTCTACCAGGGCTGCTTCAACCCAAGAGAGGGGGCTTTGGAAGGAGAAAAACGAGAGCTCAAGCACTATTAGGATGTGCAGCATTTTGAGGGTGTCCCTCATCCCTCAAAATTAAAATGAAAGGGTAATTAAAATGGCAGCCCTTGGGAAGGGAACCACTGAAGCTCCATGTGACTCCAGGCTGGCCAGCTCCACTTGGGATGAGTGAGAACTGTGTTTTTCTGTCTCCCAGAGCTCGTGTTTGCTATCTGGGGAGGGTGGTGTTAGGAAATCTCTCTGACTCAGCCTCAAAAATTGCTCAACTGAAATTTCCACAGCAAAGCAGGGTGCTACAGCTGAGGGATTTCTTCCCCAGTTGCAGAAGAAGGGATGGCTTGAAAAGTTGCAACCTCCAGCTAATTTTAGATGGACTGCCCTATTATTCTCCAAGCTTACATCAGTTAAACCATATTTTTCTATCACACAGGACATGGGACACGTCTGTACCGCTGAAGATTGGCTTAGTCAGAGCCTTTCTGAAGCCTGGGGCTTGCTGGATTGAATCACAGAATCATTTAGGTTGGAAAAGACCTTTAAGATTATCGAGTCCAACCCTATTTATGTACCTTTGTAATGTTTAACTTCATGGCACTATAATGCAGTTAAAGAGAACTCAAAGGGAAAACTCTGCTGCTCTTAATGCGGTTTCTGCTGATGTCTGAGGCATCTCAGACAGCAAAATACATCTTTTAAATCAAGGAGGAAAAGGCTGCAGTGTGCAGAGACCTGGTGAACCGTGTCCTCAAAGTGCCAGGAAGGATCAAAGTTGGAAGACCTCCTCCTGCTCCCCAGAACACGTTGGGTTGTTGCACCAACTTGTACATGAATTTAAGTCCCAGGTAGGATTTTAACCACAGCAGATGGTTGGGAAGAAAGCAAAGGCTCTCCAGAGGAGCCCCACCTGGAACGTGGGCTGTGCTGTGATGTAGGAGACTGATTCTGGGGTCGGGCTTGTTCCTCTCACAGGTATCAGAGGCTTTGAACATCTCCCCAAGATTCTTAAGGACATTGTGAGTGTGGGGAAGCCACCCTGCCTGGCTTAGGGAGGTGACTGCTCAGCCCTCAGCCAGGGGAAACCATCCATAAAGGCTCCAAAGAGGAAATGCCTTCAAAAAATTTAGGGGGACAAACCAGCCTTTGCGGATCTTATCTCGGGGGAAATGGGACTCAGGCTTTTGGGAGGAGGCATTTCCCACCCCTGCAGGCTGCCAAGCCCCCCCGTGCTGCTGCACATCCCTGGCAGTGACCTTTGCAGGATGCAGGAGAAGGCCTCTGAGACATTTCTTACAAAAATAGAGCAGGGGTTACCCTTTCTTTCCAAACTCCTCCCGGGAAGGAGCCGCCCTCTCCCAGCGCCTCTCCGTCCCCTGGCTCTGTGCACATTAACCCCAACCATGAGGGTCCAACCTTGCTTTTCCCTGGGCTCTCTGGTCATTCCTGGGGAGCAGCTCCCACCTCTCCTGCTGGTGGCTTCCCACACGGTCCCAAAAAGTTCAAGGGAGCACCAGGGAAAGATGGAAATGCGTTGGAACGTGATGATCTTTAAGGTCCCTTCCAACCCAAAGCATTCTGTGATTTCTGTGATTCTCTGCTTTAATTTCAGGGCCCTCAGCAGGGCTCCAAGCCAGCCAAGCAGGAGAGACTTTCCAGAGCTTATGGCAGAAGAGGAGCTAGAGCAGAAATTTTAGGAGAAACGCCAGATCCCTGCAAGTCATCAGCGTGAGACAGCCCCAGGTCTCTCAAGACAGATGTTTCCAGATGTGGCCAGGCAGCTGGACTACCTTACAGGCAAAATGGTGACCTGGCCAGAGGTTTGGTGGCCAGAGGGCCACAGGCCAGTTCAGCAGGGGGTGAAGAGGGGTGATTTGGCAGGTTGCAGGTGGCAAAGCCTCACAGGTCCCCTTTGACAGGCTGAGGATCATCCCGTGGATCCAGACATCTCTGCCCCTGGGTTTGTGCCTCTTTAAAAATCAATCAAACAACCCCAGGCTTCTGGAAGGTGCTGTGACACTCTGTGGATGTGGCTGGAGTGTTTTTTATTCCCCTCTCTGGAGAGAGCTCTGCAAGTGTCAATGGAACTGGCACTTAACCTTTCCTTGGGTCAGGTAGTTTCACTCCAGCATCCAGGGCATTCAAGCCAGGATCAAAGGTCTCTTCTGCAAGATGATAAAACACAGTCAAAGGCCACGTTCAGATGGATTTGTCTCCCAAACAAAAAGGAAACTGAAGATTGTTCAGCCTGGAGAAGAAAAAGCTTCATGAAGCACCTTCCAGTACCCGGAGGGGGCTTACAAGAAGCTTAGAGAGAGACTTTGACAAAGAGAGCAGGATTAGATGGGATATTGGGAAGGAATCCTTCCCTGGCAGGGTGGGAGGCCCTGGCACAGGGTGCCCAGAGAAGCTGTGGCTGCTCCTGGATCCCTGGAAGTGTCCAAGGCCAGGGTGGACATTGGGGCTTGGAGCAGCCTGGGACAGTGGAAGGTTGCCACGGCAGGGGTGGGACTGGATGAGCTCCAACCCAAATCAATCTGGAATTCTATGAAATGGAGGGAGAAGAAACCCCGAGCATCCCCGTTGAATGGGTGAAGGGATGAGGGGAAGCAAAACTGCAGCCAGCCAAGGAGCTGAGCTGCTCCCTCTGCTCTCCTGAGCGTCCCCCCAGGTCCTGAGGATGCTCCTGGCGCTGTGGGAGGGGTGGGAGCTCCTGCATTCCCTGCAGGGCATGAGGGCTAATTACCAACCACAGCGGCAGGCAAAGTGTTATTGACTGAATCACAGTGCAGGGAAACGGCGACCTCAGCTAAGGGAACCTCCTTTTTCTAAATGGTTAATCTCCAACGTTAGAGCTGGTGTGTTAAAGGAGGTTTAGGGCAATTTAATAGCTCATAAAACTTTATGGTCCCAGTTGAAATTGGAGTGATAACTCTGGAGTGTAAAGCTATACTTTGCTAAATGTCTCCCTTAGATTTTTTATTTTATTTTATTATTGGAAACTTAACATCTGCTACAGCAAAATAAAACGGAGCCATTTGCACTGCTGAGAGACGTGAGCATTCTGCTTCTCTTCATTCTGTTTATATGTTTATTGCTTAAAACTTTGGCGTCGATATTATCCTTGATTATTAAGATTTCAATCACTCCGAGGAAGGGAGAGATAAAATAAGCCAAAACAGAGCTGTGATCAGTTTAACTTGTGGGCAGAATGGAAACCAACAGGATGCCAAATCGTAGACATTGATATTGTTTGGAGTCTTCTGAAATTTCCATTAATGATTCCTTGGCCAATTTCTGTCTGTAGCAGTGCTACATAAAGCAACACACAAACCACCACGGAAAGGGAAATGGGGAGGATTTGGGAGGTGCTTGACTTGTAACAGTCCCTGTTGTGGTGCTTCAGTTTCCCCAGATGTCAAATGCTGGTGACTGCTCCTAAATGTAGACCTGAAAGCTTCGTCCCAAAGGTGAAGGGTCATTACTGCCCTGGGAAGCCCCAGTAAATACCAAAATCTATGGCAGAGCTGCTTTTCCTGAATCCCAGCATTGTGGAATTCTCTACAATACCCAAAGTATTATTTTTTTCCTCCAACAAGTACCTATTTGCTAGTCTTCCCCGATTCCTTCCAGCATAAATCTCAGCTCACATTTCCAAGACACGTATTTAAGGGGGGGAAAGCATGTTTCTAAAAAGATCCATGTGAGAAATGAACCAGGGGCTTAGGGAGCCAGAACAACCACGACTTACAGGGAAAATGAAATGAAAATGTTGGTGAACTGCAACCAAGGGTGCTCCAGCAGGGAGGGGATCAGCGAGCCCAGCACAGGCTTCAGTCCCTGGGGAGTGTTAAAGGAAGTTTGGGATTTATTCAGAGATATTTATGTGGAGACCAGCTTAGTCTGCTCTGCCAGCAGCCTGGTTTAATTTAAGCCTGGCTTTAATCTGGTGGCCCTTGCTCAGCACAAGTCCCAGTGCTGCATTACCTGGAGCCCCTGGGGGTGTGATTTCCCCAGTGCCAGCAGTCCCCCCAAGAACTCTCTCTGTGATTCTGGGTGTTTAATTGCCACTTGGAACAGAACAAAGCCCTTCTGGCACAGCCCTGACAAGAGCAGGATGTCGAGTACAGGCTTGAAAACCTGGTTCCTGCCTGCCAAGGCCCAGCTCTGGTATGTCCCCTGACCAGAGTGTCCACGCCAGGCTGCGTGGGAGGACGTGTGGGAGTGGGCAAAGCACTCCTCTTGAAAAGCCTCTTCCTCAGCTCTCCCCTGATGTGCTTTCCATGCAGAGATTCCCCCATTCCTTTCAATTCCACCCCAGTTTTCCCTTTCCCCTGCCTGCCATGTGCAGAACAGCTTTGCAGGGATGTTTTCCCCGTGATTCAGCAAATTCCAGGGCAGCAACTGAAGGGTTAAAGAGCCTCTCTCTAAGTTGCCCCCAGGGATCCTTTGCCAAGTCTCAGTCTTGGCCTTTGCTGAAAGATTTCCTCCTTCCCTGAGATGTCATTTAGGCCATTAGGGGGATCTTTTGCAGGGAATAATGCCTACGCCTTACACGTGGTCCCCCTTAATTAGTAATTAGTATAATGCAATATTGAAAAAGCGAGGCACAAATTTAATTAGTTGTGTTTTATTAGAGTAACTAAGGAGAAGGCCCCCGGACTCCACGGAGGGAGAGGGATCGATAGTGAACATCTATTTTCACTAGAAAACAATTGCAGCTGACGGGCTGTCCGTGGGGGGAGCCACCCTCAGCCTCCATCCCTGGAAGGGGCAGCACAGGGCCTGGAAAATGAATGATCAATACCTGCAGAGAGGGTCTGTGCAGCCTCAGTGAGCGTTGCAGAGAGGATGGAACAGGGGCTGACACACAGCTATGGGGAGATGGCCTCCACTGCTCAATTAGCTCGTTGTCTTTTAAGCTGTTCTGGCTCAAATGATGGCAGAGGAGCTTGGGTTTTGCATCTCTACCCGTTTTTTGGGGAGTTGGTGAGTCTGCTTTGCAAAGGAGCTCCTTCCCCACTGCCACCCTCTGGCCCCTGTCCCCCCTCACTGACCCAGCACTGCTCAGTATCTGCTGGAAAAAGCCACCATGCCCCTTCCAAAGATTCCTTCCCACTCCTTCCCCACCCCTCAGGGGGGCTGCAGTGGGGCTTGGCATCCTCTGAGATGAAACAACACTTCTGTTTGCTCTGCAAACCCTCCTGGTGGAGATCTTGAGGGAAATGTTTCCTCTTTGGCAGGGTTTGCTCACACAAACCTGCCTTTATTTACTCACCTTCATCTCAGCACGAAACCTCCCACCTGGGCACACGTACACACCTCGTGCCAGTGCCAGGGAGGCAGTGAGTGCCACTTCTTTGCTTAATAAAGCCACCAGACAGTCCCCAGTCTGCCTTTTCCTACCCCTGCTTCTGTTCCATAGCTGTTCTCCAGCATTTCTGCATCTCATTGAGTATGGAGAGCAGGGCCCTGCTGGGGCAGCAACTCTGCATGGTAAAATAAAGAGACTTCATGCAGGCACTTGTAGCTCAGGCAGGAAGATAAAAGCTGGAATAAATGAATTATTCTTGCCCGGTTATTTGAGGGACAAATAAAAGGGCTGCTGAAGGCTGCAGAGAGCAGGACAGGCACCGTGCCGAGGGTCCCAGGCCAGAAAAATCAGATTCAGACCCACGCAGGCTTGATTAGAGGTCAGGCTTCAAAATAAAACCCAACACCAATGGTAAAGATAAAATAGGAACTCACACAGATTTCACAGCCTGGATGCTTGAGCATCCTGCCTGCCCTGCACAAGAGGGATGGTGTGACACAAAGGGAGCTGGGCTGTGACCCACCCTCCCCACGGGCTGCTGCAAACGGAGCCTTTCACCATATTTAATGCTCTCCAGCACGATTTGGTACATGGAGATCAGTCAGGCTTTGATAAGATCATAGCAGGAGGACAGGAGGAAATTGCAGTCTTGCCCAATGCTTGATCTTGTGCTGCTGAACCTGCTGTATCAGAGACGTGATGGTCCAGCCTTAATGGCATCATATTAAGCTGAGACAATGCAGCCCCGTGACCTTGTGATGCTTGATAGCCATATGTGCTATTTTAATGAAAAATCGGGGCTTAAGTAAATGGCTGCCCATGGGCTGAGGGCTGTTAGCAGGATCTCACTCCGAGGGGGAGGGAAAGGGAAGGGAATTGGGATGTAATAGCCATAATCATCCCTCAGTCAATGACCTTCTGCCTCCTCTGAGCGTGGCCATGGTGCTGGTGGAGAGGCAACCCCTACAGGACTGTGACCCACCTGGGGCTGCCGGGGTCTGTGCACTCAAATTTGGGTTCGGGCCTCTTTTCCTCAGAAAGAGCCAAAAAATCTGCCACTACCACATCACTTTGGGGGCAAATCACAACTGGATTCAGAGCCATTCCTTTGCTCCAGCCTCCTCCACACCAACACCCACCTCTGGGAGCAGGGATTGGGGTGGACACCCCTTCCAGGCACACACACTGGTCTCCTCCCCCAACAAATTGAAGCTGTAAATATTGATAACCTTCTCTTCCAGGGCTTTTTTAATGCCCTCCAATACTTAGGAACTATTAAGTGCACCCATCATTACTAACCTGCGAAGTAAATGCGTCCTAATGGGCAGGCGAGCTACGCTGGCCCCAACAAATCATTCCTAATGAATAGTACCTGGCACATCCATCACCCTTAAACGCCAAAGCAAATCCATCTGCGTTAGCCGCTGAAAAGAGCCAGGCAGATCTCGCCCTCCCTTTCTTCCCAAGGTAGGGGAGGGTTTGGCTCTCAACACGTGAGCGTGGCTGTTTCCAATCTTTCCCCCCATTCCTGCAGTCAGCATCTCCAAGGCGCATTTCTCAATGGCCGGGCTGCTCCCGCACACAATGCCGAGAGGGCTCTGGCAGCCGCATGAAAGGCTTTAAATAGAAACCAGCGATTCTCCCTCTCGCTGCACACAATGCTTCCCTGACCCTTCGCCGACCTCACCCTCAAATCTGGGGTTCACAGCCCCAGCCTTGAACCCGGCTCTGTTTTTTCATGTTTGGCCTCTCTATTTCCTGAGGTCAGGCAGCCCACCGCTCCATTAGCATGAAGCAACTCAGGGCTCATTTGCCAAAACTGACATCCTGGGAAAGTCCTGATGAATTTATGAATTAGAGGCTACAGATGCCAGTAAAAGAATTAAGGACTTATTTATTTATATATGTATTTAATATTATTATTATTATTTGCAGGAAATCAGCTGGGATGCTGCTGTTTGCTTTTTCTGAAAAGCAACGCCAGCCTTGAACGCTGTGTCAGCAGCAGTTTTCTTCCAGAGAGGAAAAAACACTTTTTTTTTTTTTAAAGGTCTGTTAAAGGCTTGGGGGGGGGGGGTTAGTTTTTTTTTTATTATTATTATTACTATTATTTTTGGTTTTTAAAGGAAGGGCCTGAGGAAGAAAGTCCAGCGAGCAGGAAGCTGAGGGAGCCAGCCCGGCATCCCGGCGGGGCGAGGTGCTCTCACCTTGCGGAACGCGGGGATTGCGACACCCGAGCAAAGAGGTAAAATTTATATCCCATAAATCACGTGTCAAGTGCCTGCGAGGAGAGGTCATTAAACAGATGTATGAGGCAAGAGGCAAAGTCCATCCATTTCAGGAGACGCTCCCAGTGTCAGCAGCTCTCCAGAAGTCTCGAGAGGCAGAGGGATCCAGCCGGCACGGCAGCAGCTTCCCTGATAGTCTCTTATTTATTTCCTCCTCTATTTATTTGATGGCATTTTCTTTATTGGAAGAACTTCCTGGGCTTTGCTGTCCCCCTGTCACAGCTGCCCAGTGTTGGGGGCTGTGAGAGGGGAGGGTGGCACATCAAACAGCTCGGGAGGGATGGAGTGATGGATGGAGGCTGCCCTGTGATTAATAATCAAACCGAGAGCTTTTACTGGGCATCATGTGGAAAATGTGGCTTTGGAAACATTTGTCTTCATCCCACAAACAACAAGTGGTGTTTCTTTCCCTTTCTTTGTTTCTCACCACCCCCCCTCGCTTTCCTCCCTCCCTCTCTCTCTTTTTGCTTTCCTTGCCCAGAATCACTGATTAAAATCTTTTCCTTGCTTTACCTGCTCCAAGTGGCTCCCGTTCTGGTTTGATTTATGCTTTGCTTATCTCAGGCTTCAGTGGAAAAATAATGACCAGATAATAAAGAGCACTAAGTAGCTTTTCAAGTGACATGGCATCCTCTGTGGGACTGGGCTCTGCAGGAGCAGGGAGGGAAAGGCTGGGATGGCCTTGGGCCAAAGGAGAGGGAGGAAAACAGAGGATAACGGGAGGACAACCACAACCCTGGGCCAGCGGTTCCTGAAGGGATGGAAGCTCAGGGCACCCTCCAGTGGATGCCTCATCCAGCCCTGCTGAAGGGCAGGAAATCTCACCAATGGATGTTGTGATTTCCCCAGGGCTTTTGGCCAGGATTCCGTGGCTGTTTGTCCTCCCACACCCAGGACAGGGGCTTCTCTCACCCAGACTCATCAGGATGTTCCTTCCCACCTCCTTGTTTGCTCCTGGACAGACCCTGCTCCAGTCTGCAGCTGACCCAGGGTGCCCAAACCCCGCTCCCTCCTGCAGCTCTGGGTCTTGCTGCTCCCAATGGATCTACAACAGCTCCAGACCCACCAGGTTTCACCCACGGCAGAGGAGATCAGGCTTTACTACAGGGCTGGGACCTCCAGCTTTCCCTGCCTCATTCCTTGCTGTCTGCAGGGCCACACAGCTTCCCTGCTCCAGCTTTCCCCAGCCCTTTTCCCAGTGTCATCTGGTTAAAGAATTGCCATTAATTTCAGGGTAGGAAGGACCCATTGTTTACTCTACGCTCAGGGAAAAGGGAATGGTTTTGTTGCCAAGGAACTATTTTTAATTGTAATGTGCATCCCGCATGGCCAGCGAGGTGGCTGCTGCCTGGGAATGGCAGGAAAAGTGGGATGGGATAGTGGGGAAAATGGGGAAAGCAGGAAGAGTGGGATGGGATAGTGGGGAAAATGGGGAAAGTGGGGAAAGCAGGAAGAGTGGGATGGGATAGTGGGGAAAATGGGGAAAGTGGGGACAGCAGGAAGAGTGGGATGGGAAAGTGGGGAAAATTGGGATAAATGGGAAAATTGTAGGGATAACTGCTGGCCATCGTCCCATGGAAAACCTGGAGGTTCTGCCCAGCTTGCAGTGACACACAGGAGTGTTCCCTCAGCCTGGGAAGCAGCAGCAGCAGCCTGTCCCTTCCAGCCCACATTCCCAACAAATCATCCCCAAAATGTGCTGCTCAGCTCCATTTGGAGAGAGAAGAAGAGACACAAACCAGCTCGGGCCTGGCGCTGTGAAATTATTGTCGAGCAGGGAGCGCACAGCTCCCTCCTGGCTTTGAATAATCCCAAAAAAAAAAAAAAAAAAAGAGATGCCTCTGGATTGCCTGCACGGAGAGAGGCGTGTGGGTGAGCTGCAGGGGGAAAAGAGGGATGTGCCCATTTCTGTGCCCCCTGTCCCTGGCTGGCAGCCAGCCCCTGACACCTCTGGCAGCGCCGGGCTCTCTATAAATACGTGTGCATGACAGATCTGGCACCGCGTGTTCCTGTAAGTGATGTCATCTTTGGGGAGTTACTTAGCAACCGTGGAAAATGTTTTGGAGGCTCTAATTTTTCAGTATGGCAAAGCCATATATTTGTGCAGCTCGGCTAATCAGCTCGCTGGCGAGGCAGCCCCGATGAGCTCATTTTCTTCATCATTATTTTATGTGAATTGGGCTTTTAGCACTAAAGAGACCACAAAGATTTAATTCAAAAATGTGATTGCTTTATGTTTCCAGGGTATCATTAACATGGCATCTACGCAAATAACCATGGTAACAAACTGGTAATTAGTACATATATGGCACTTATTATTAATACAGAAACAGGACAAGTTCCAAATCAGCACAGATTACAGTACATTATTACCATAGTAATTACCTGCAGTAACACACACAAATTGAACTAAATGGCCAATTGAACTAGAGTGAATGGCTTTTTATTCCAGTCCCTAAATAATGTGCATTCTTGGCTGAGTAGTTCAAGGTAAATAAAACTGTTTTTAATTTATTGCCAAGGGGTTTTTTCCCCTCTTTGGTGGGAAAGGGCTGGGAATGGCAGGAGTCAAGAACTTTTTTTTTTGGTTTTTTGCTGTGCTTACTGTATAATTATTGTACAGGCTAAACCATTCCTGATTCCCAGAGAAAGACAAAGAGGGTAAAAGTTATTAGTTTATTTTATTAGCGGGGTTTATTTCTCTAATTTCAGCCATGAAGTAATGTTCAATGTATCTACAGGAGTCAATGCCAAATAAAGTAGGGTCCAAATCCAGACTTTCAGTCCCTGGGTTTGGCTTTTTTTTATTGAGAGAGAAGGAATATCTGCATTTGGAGTAAGTTAGAAAACTGAACTTTTTGGAGATGATCACATTTATTAAACTAATGAAAAAGCAGGAGTTTGGCCTAACCCTTCCCTTATGGGTTTGAGGTATATAAAAGCACTGAACCCACAAACCCTGAATCAAACCCAAGCAGCCAAATGCACTGGATGAAGCCAGAAGTGCTGAAATGAAGCCAACCACCAAAAATAGAGGAAAACCTCAAAATTTCTTCTTATTCTCTCCATTTTGCTACATTTTATTAGTGCTATCCCAGACTAGGGAGGGCTGGAAACCTTTTCTCTCTGAGGTCCTGGAGATGCTGAACACTCTGGGCTCGGAGCAGCAGTGGCAGCAAACTCCCAGCCCTGTAAAGATTAAATCCATCCCTCCATCCTAAGGTTATTTTTTTTTCCCCTTTCTAAATGGAAATAACATTCAGAGAGACACTTTCAGAGGGAATCTCTGTCTGGCCTCTGTGTCTGCAGTTTGCAGCCCTGGGAGCAGGAGCACACATTGCACTCACTCCTCCTGTTTGGGGGCAGCCCATCCTGCAGGTGCATGCTTCAAGACATCTTTTTTTGGTTTTTGGTTTTTTTTTTTTCCTCCTTCTTTCCTAGATTTGCCTCCTGGAATGATTCTCCTGGGTTGTCTGGATGATGATGAATTTACCAGTCACCCCTTTCTTGGGAGGGCTTTCTTCCAGCTGACATTTTTTCCTGCCCAAAGCCACACCGAGCAAGTTCTCAGCATGCAGAGGTTCCTTGTTCCCCCCACCAGAGGAGGTGCCTCCCCTCTCCCCAGCACCAGCAGGACCAGAATGAAAATTCCAGCCACTCAGAGATTTTTTTTATTTCCCCCCTCCCTTCCCTCCTCTTTCCTCTAGACAAGCATTAATATTTCCACTTGCTGTGAGGAATTCACACACCACCATTCCTGGAGCAGCACTGGGTTAGGTGTCCACGCTTTGGGATGGAGACAGGGAGTCTGTGAGGGCTTCAGCAGCTGGCACAGCCCTGGAGAGCATCCCACACACCCCACACATGGATCTGCACGGGGGAAAAGTGGAGGATGTACCCCACCAGCAAACCTGCTTTGTTGTGCTCTTCACCCATGTGCTTCTGCTGGAGAATTATAGTTCCTTTATCAGGTCCATCTCTCATTGTATTTTACCTTCCTCAATTCATAAGAAAATTGTTATTTTAGCAGGCAGGCATTTAATTAAGTTTCACTGTGTTTGCTTTGGCTCTCACAGCATGGAAAATCTCCTTTTAACAACCATCCCTTGAGCGTGGGTTCTGATCAAGCCAAAGCTCCTGGATGCAATCCCTTCTCCCAGCACTCCCTTTCTCCTTCCAAAACCCTCTGAGCCCCACGGAGGTGCTCCCAGCACAAAAATCCCCTCTGAGCAGGCAGCAGGAGCTCAGCACTGCTTGGCATCGTGGCTCCTGCCCACTCCTCCCCTGCAGCCCCGCCTGACTCACAAACTTCCCACTCCAAATTAACACCCATTAGGGCTTATTTCCATCACGCTCTTCCCACGCAGCCACAGCACAGCTCTGCCTGGGTTCAAAACAGGGATGGAGCTGCGTTTTGAGGCTGGGTTTAGCCCGGTTTTGTTTCCTGGAGGGATGTTGCCCTCCTGAGAGCTGAAAGCATTGGTTTTTTTGGGGGAGGTGGGAGCACAGGAGCTGCCCCTGAGAGCTGCTCACTCCTGGGCTGGGTTGTTTCATCCAGCAAGTCCACAGAACTTCAGTCCTAAGGAGGAAAAGGTTTTTTGTTTTTTTTTTTTCCTCTGCAGTGCCACGAGCAGCTCATCTTTGGGAGGTAATTAAGAGCTGCTGTTGATGATTTGGTTTAATTTAGGAGAAAAAAAACAAAACAAAACAAATTGGATTTGGTATCCTCAGCTCCCTGCCCTGCTCTGCTGCCAACCCTCAGGATGTGGGACCTTTCTCAGCCTGAGCAGAGGCTCAGGAACCCCCCTGGCATCAGCACCCAGACCATGCTCTGCCTCCCCTACCTGGGATGCAACATCCCCCCCGACCTTAAAAACGCCCAAAAGGCCAAAGCAGGGCTTGATTTTCCCTTTCCCCTCCTCTCGTTGCTGTTTTGTTTTGCAGTTGCTGCTGTTGCCATGCCATCTCCTTTTGTTGCTATGGATTAATAGTGTTTTTTACTTATTTTTATGTATGTCCTGGGAACATGATTGCTTAATTTGCCCTGCAGGTTTGTGGGCCTGACAGGCATTTCCACATCGTCACCTTATCTTAATCCAGTTCTGGGCAGCTTGCAGGATAAATACCTGCAGAAATACCTGTTCCTGTGGAGGTTTGGGACAGGTATTTGTCCCAGCAAGTGGCCAGGGTGGGCGTGGTGGGGACACAATGTTCCTACAGCCTGTGCTGGGCCCTTTCTGATGTTCTGTTTTTTATCTAAGCCAGGAAAACACCTCAGGAGCCACCAGTGGAATGAGCCTGGGTGGAAGGATGGGCTCCCCATGGACACCCAAGGTGACACAGCTGAGGGATTGCATGCAATATATTCATTTATTTCATTACAATGGGCATTGAATCGGGATTTTCCCTCCAGCTCTTTCTGTCCCTGGAAAATCCAGATCACTGGAGAGGGACCAGGAGTCCCCAGGGAGCATCTGAGCTGTGCCATGGGAGAACCTTTAGTGCCCAGCACGGAATGTGGTGCTGGGAGCGAGGCTGCTGCAATAAAAAAATAGGAACAAAGTGTTTTCCAGTGGTTTTAGGTCAGTTTGTGCTGTGAAGGCAGAAGAATCAGCAGATCCCAGTTCACTCGTGTCCCACAAACCCCAAGGGCTGCTCCCCCACTGCCCACGGCCACCCCTGCAGTGTCACTTGTCCCCAGCCATCCCAGAGAGGGATTTGTGTAAGGAAACCACTGCACATCTTGGGCTGGTTGTGGGGAAGCACAGAGGAGGGATCAGGAGGGATCTGCTCCAGGTCCAGCTCCCCACACACCCCTCCTGGCACCACCCTGTGTTATTTCATCAAGTCAAACCTTTCATTGCTCTGTGTCTCCATTCTCCCCACGTGAAACGGGGAAAATCTCCATCCTTTTACCCCGTTATTGAAAACTTGGAGGAAGTGACTTCATCCTATTATTATTATTATTATTTGTGCCTTTAGCTCACCACAGCCCTAATGCACTAATGAATATGGATACAGGGACACAGGGATCAGCCTCTTCCCTCCAGCAATTCATCTTGCCTCCTCCTATTTACCCCCAGAGTTGTGGAGGTCCCTGGCTTGCACACATCAAAGGGGAGCTGGTGACATCATGGAGATGACAGAAAACATCAACTCTGCCTGTCTGGGGAGGGAATAAAACCAGCTCCTTGCAGATCCACAGCTGGTGGGGCTCTTAATTACACAAGGGCCGAGGAACATTCCAACCATAACATCCTGCAGCCTCCCTGCCACCACACAACGTGTCTTTTATTGGGCTAGGAATGTCTCTTTAATAAACTGGAGGTTTTTAACTTGTCAGAGGGTGCTGGGGATGGGATCCAACCCAGTCATTTTTGGCCAGGCTGTTGTGCTGGTTTGTCCCTCGGCCGCCCTGGTCCCCCATAACTCTGGGGTGAGGATCCTTGATCTCCTGGGCACCCTCCAGTCCCCCTTCCAAGGGACTGATTCACCTCCATGGGCATCTCACAGCATCTTCCCTGTGGTCCTGTGGAAATCCATCCTTGTCCTGCGAGGAGAGAGGGTGGAAGCATCTCTGAGCCCTTGGAAGTGTCCAAGGCCAGGCTGGATGGGGCTTGGAGCACTCTGGTGTCCCTGTCCATGACCTTTAAGGTCCTTTCCATCCCAAATTCCATGATTCCATGGTGAGTGAGGCTAAAATCCTCATGGCACAGCAGCAAATCCATTCTTCACCTTAATTACCCCTGCCCTCATCACTGTCCTTTGTTTGCACAAACTGGGCTTTGGGGGTGGGGGAGTTCCGTGCTAATAAATGTTTTCTCCGGTTCCAAAACCATTGTCACCATCTTCCTCACTGCTGTGTGTGTTTTATATGTGTGATCCCGCGGGATTCTGCAGGGTTTGGGGCTTTACTGGTGTTTTTTTAAGGTTTTCTTTCACCCTGTTTTAAAGCAGCACCTGAGGGAAGGTGATGCTCAGAGGTTGCTCCACCGCAGAGTAACAAATCTCTCGTGTTTTTCCCTTTATTTATCCTTATTCAGAGACTTCCAGCCCCCTCTGAAGGGCTGTTTGCTGTCATCAATCCTGGAGGAGCCCGTGGGGGCCAGGAGAGGAGTGACACCAGAGATTTGTCCTATTGATTAACCCGGGATGGGAGGAATCAAACACCAGGAGCAGACAAACGCCTGGGAGGAGAACAGGGCAAATTGTCAGGTTTGCTTTGCAGGTTATTGGGTTTGGAAGATCTCATTTTTCTTTTCCTACCTGGAGGCTGAGAGAAAGTGGTAAAACTTTCCTAAATTCCTCCTCGTTTTACTGTTTGAAGTTCCCGAGTTAACACCACACACCAGAGAGAAAAACCCCCCTCAGAATCCCCCCTCTGCAAAGTGAGATCTCACATTATTGCCTCTGACAGCTCTCATTCCTCAGGCATTTTCTTTTTCCTTCCTCAAACGAAGGGGGGAAAAAAATATCAAAGGTTTGCAAACCTGAGCACCTTCTTTGCAAAATACAGCCTGATATCGGGAGGGATGCTCTGAGCTGGAAAGCAGGAGGGAGGATGGATGCAATCCTTGGGAAGAGTTACATGTGTTTGCCATCGCGTTTGCCTTGGGCCCTTGGAAAATGTTTGTAGTTTTCAATTAATCTCATTAGTTTGGAAGTAGACGGAGGGGCGGGAAATCAAAATAATTTCACGGGGAATTCTCTTTAATGACATTTTAAAAACATGTAATTGAGAGAGATGGTGGTGGAAAACATTTTAATAGTGCTGAAATCCACGGAGGGGAAGGAGTAAGGAATGTTCAGGAAAAGCCTCGTGTGAGGGGTCTGTGGGGACAGGGATGAGCTGTGGGGACACAGGGCTGCCAGTGGGGCTGGCGTGGGGTCAGCACAGCTTTAGGACCCTCAGCCAGCTCCCAGGGCTGCTGATAACCCCTGGGAGAGCCCTGCTTGCCACCATCAGCTTTTAATTTCCTTTTGCTGCTGTCCTGAGCAGTGTGTAATTTATTTTATTTAAAGCATTAATGTATCCCAAAGCTGTCACAGTACAGTGTGATCCCGAGGTGTAAGGGTGGTGACACAGGATTCAGGCAGTGGCAGCTGTCCCACATTTGCTCCGTGTGTTCACATCTGTGATGTAGGGGGGACTGAAATCATTTCGTCTTCGTGAACCTATTGAAACAGGAATAGCTGAGTTAATGCACAGCCTTCATTTGAAAGAAAATCGAAATTTTCTGCGGCTGAGTTTGCAGGGCTGGAAGGGGTCTGTGCTCGCTGCAGTTTTCCCTTGCCTCGCTCACTGACTGTCCCCAGGGTGCTCTGGTGACACTGGGGTGCCTTGGAGGGGGGCTGGGGTGAGGATTGGGCGTCCCCTCCATCCTGAAGGGATGGCTGGAGATGGGACAGAGCCTGCCCGTGCACTCCGGGCACACAAACCTCCCTGGCCAGCACAACCACCCACAGCATCCCCCCAGAGAGCCCAGCACACGCTGGGGACACGGGACACGCTGAGAATCCATCCCACTCCTAATTCCCTGCATCCCAACTGACCAGAGAGTGAGGACTGCTCCCTGAAAGAGGTTTGGTTTTTTTTGTTTTTTTTTTTAATCCAGGAGCATCCTGTGGCAGACACCCCGACAGCCAAAAAGAGAGATCCAAAACCTCCCCTAACCGCAGTCTGTCCCTATCCCAGCAGAGCTGTGCCCTCCTCTGCAGGCTGAGCGCTTAATTGATTGGATTAGCCCTTTTTTACTAATTAGCAGCCCGGTGCCCGGCCGGGGAGCTCCCGGTTTGTCCCCGAGCAGTCTGTCGGTGTTTGCCGGTTCCATCCGTGATTCATTCGTGCCGTGTCAAAGCGAAACTTGGCTCGGTGCTTTCCTGGGGCCCCGCTGTTGTGCCGGAGGGGGCAGTGCCAGGCTCTGCCCACCTCTGAACTCGCTTTATTTCCCCTCCTTCCGCGCTCACTTTGCTTTGCTGGGTTTAATGAACCCGCTAATTGCTGTCGCAGAGCGGACGGAGCGCTGACAAAGACACAACCTGAGCGGAGGGATGCGACACTGACACCCAGCAAACCTGGCTTTTGTCCCCAGAGAGTTCCCCACTGCCAGGACACGCTGTCTGCTCTGTCACTCGCTTCTCTCCATCCTCTTCCTCGCTGCTGCCCACGCCACGGTCTCACTCCGGGTGTTCATCCATCCTCCCCAGCCCAAGGCTCGCCGGCTCAAAGCCCCCGGCAGGCAGGGGAGGGGTGTCTGGGCAGGGGCACTCCGCAGGATCAGGTCCACGGTGGCCAAAGATGGAATTTTTATGCCCCCCTCGTTGTAACTTAATGAGAATTTTGGGATTTAGGGGGGCAAATATCACCTGGCACCACAGTGCATAACCCACACCCTAACTCTAGCCCTAACCCTGATACCCTTTCCTCTTGTTTTTTGCCATTATATTCCTGCCACCCTCCCAATCACTCCGCTGAAGGAAATCAAAGAGCAAATTAAGCCAGGAACATCCATTCTCTGCAGCACAGCCCCGGAGGGCAGCGAGAGCGGCCCCAGAGTGTGAGATGCTCAAAGCATGGAGCAGAAGGAAAAGGCTTCAGGGTGTGATTCCAGGCTGGAAAACCCAAACACCTGGGAAGGAGGACACGCAGATCCTCTGGTGATCCATTAGCAGGTTCCATCAGGAGATGTGAGACACCTTTTGACTTGTTAGCAGCCAAAGCCTTGTGTGCATCACTCAGGGGTGTCCCAGGGGCACACACAGCATAACACCTCTCCTTCCCGGATCAATAAAAGAGAAGAACATCCCAGAATAGGTGTCCAAGGGGAAAGTTACTCTGTGGCAGGGCCGTTGGATATGGAGGATAGAAGAGAGGGATGCTGTGGGATGCACAGCATGGAGGAGAAGCTTCACTCCCGTGGGTCCCAGGGGAGATCCTGGCTGGATACAGGGAGGCAGGAATGAAGGGATGAAGGGATGGAGGGATGGAAGAATGCAGGGATGCAGGGATGCAGGGATGCAGGGATGGAGGGATGCAGGGATGCAGGGATGGAGGGATGCAGGGATGCAGGGATGGAGGGATGGAGGGATGCAGGGATGGAGGGATAAAGGGATGCTGGGATGCAGGGATGCAGGGATGGAGGGATGCTGGGATGCAGGGATGGAGGGATAAAGGGATGCTCGGATGCAGGGATGCAGGGATGGAGGGATGCTGGGATGCAGGGATGGAGGGATAAAGGGATGCAGGGATGCAGGGATGCAGGGATAGAGGGATGCAGGGATAGAGGGATGCAGGAGGCAGGGAGGCAGATCCTCCCCCACACTGTGATGACTCTGCTGCCAATGGATCGATTGTGCTCGGAGGGCTCGGGGCTCTATGTAGGTCAGGCACATCTCTGGCTCCCACAGTGCCATGGAGTTATTGAATTGAACGAGGATCCCCCCTTCTCCCTCCATCCAACCCTGTCCCTGCCCAGCCCTTGGCACAGGGCAGCCTTGGCTCTCATCCTAGAGGAGAAGAGCATTGCCCAGGGGCTCAGGGCTCATTTGGGCACAGCCCGTGTGTGTCCAGCTCCTGCACCCCAAAACCCCCGGAGCAAAGCACTCCCAGGAGAGCTCAGTGCTGGGAGGGGGAACGGGCTGCATGACCCAGTTCATGGGTTTCTGTCAATGAAGCTGGCACTGCTCCCTCTCAGCTTTGTGAAATGGAAAGGCCTGGAGCAGCTCCCAGAGAAAGGGATTTCTCGGAGCAGCATCCCCTGGGAGGAGGGAGCTGCATCTCCCACGTGCAGTTGCTCCCCTGCTCATCCCCATGGGGGTGGAGTAGATAAAAGACATCCCAACCTTCAGCCTTAATTCCTTCTAGAAACCTTTGTCACCCAAGGAGGAAACCCAAATCTTGTGGTACCCTGGGCTCCTCCTGGGCTGGAAGGAGAGGGAGGCATGGAAAGGGAAAGAGAGCAGAGGAAAAGCTTTGTCAAACAACAACAAAAAAATCCGCTCAGTAGTTCAGAGCAAACTTTGTACTCGTTGAAGATTTGACCTTGTGTTCTCTCCTAGGAACAAACAAGAGCAATACGAGGATCATATTATTTTGCCTGAAATTTGGAGTGGATCAGACCCCTGCTGTTCCAAGCCCCTGCAATGAATGGCTATAAACAAGATGCATTTCCAGAGAATGAATTAAACACTGAGCCTGAGTACTGCCTGTGTTTGAGAGATGTTTATTTGTCCTTGCTGCCTCTCCATAAAGAGTTGCACAAGGACTTACTAAATTTTAACCCCGCATTGTTCTTGGGTAAACACTGTCCTTTATCCAACGTCAGGAGTGCTCAGAGCCCAGATAAGCTCAGGTTGGCTCGTGATCCCTGGAGCTTTCAGCCTCTTGGAACCAGTTTCTCACAGACCCCAGGGCAACCACACAATTGCCAACAGCCTCCAAACCTCTGGCAGCTTTCTGCATTTTTATGCCAAAAAGAGTTTGTTGTGAGAAATGTAGCAACTTTTATCCCAGCTCCTCTCCTTATTTTGGAAAGAGAAAGGGGGATAAACCATGAAAAACTGGTGATAAACTGTCCCAGGAGCTGTGCTGTGACTTCCCAACAAATCCCTGTCCCCACTCCCAGCACCATATGGAGCAGGGGCGTTGGAATGAGGTGATCTTTAAGGTCCTTTCCAACCTAAACCATTCCATGGTTCCATTTGCCACTGTCCATCCTTTCCCTGCCCTTCCACAGGGTTGGAAATAGTGAAGCTTTGAGAGTTTCCTCCATCCTAATCCTCACTCTGTCACTCCCAGCATCACTGGTGAACACACACACAAAATAAAAAGCCTAAAGTGGGGTGAATATCACTGCAAACTTTCTGTCTGCTTTGATTTCCAGAGTCTACACAGTCTTGTGCTTTTGGACCATCTGCTGGCATCCAGTGGGATGGGGAGTTAGGTCTGCACAGCCTTTGGCATCCAAGCAGGAAGAGCAGCCTGGAGTGCAGCAATTCTGAGAGGAAAAAAAAAAAAAAAGGGTTTTGCTGCTCAGGAGGAAAAGGCTGAGTAAAAGTGGTGTGAAAACCAGCCCTGCCTTCCAGGGAGCCCATGAGAAGTCCCCCCCTCGCTGCTTCCAGGGGTGTTTCGTGGTGTTTGCCTCGCTTTGGGGGGACACTGCCACAGGATGTGAGATGCTGAATGTGACTCTCTCAAAAGAAGAAGGATCTGTGCCTTGTAGAAACATTTCTGAACTCATGTTTGTTCCCTCTCCTGGGTCTGGGCAGAATGTCAAAGCCTGCTCTGAGCTGGAAATATTTTAAGACTAGCACTCACTGGAGACTGAAACAATGGCAATTCTTCAGCTACTGAGGCTTTTATAAAAGGGCTTTTGACACGGAGGCTGCTTAGGGTTGGGGTTTTTTTTTTCTTTTTTTTTTAGTTGGTTTTTCTCCCAGAAAACACTGTGCTAGTGTCCATGTGCATGCTCGTGCACACACTTTTGTGTGTGCAAAATAATCCCTGAGCTTCCAGCAGGGCTGAAGGTGGGAATGCCCAGGAGATGCCTCCAGCCCTGCTCCTGCAAGGAGGAGGCAGCAGCTCACACGGGATCCACGCAGCCATGCAGGAAGAAAAAGACATTTTAGAGTAAATGTCAGCTTTTGCGTTTCTGGGTTTGGGGCTTTTTTTAAACATGTGGGTGGGACTTTTAATGCCCAGATGAAGCTGAGATGGTTTCAGTCTCCAGGGCTTATCCAGAAGATTCACACAAACACTATGGAAAGTGTCTCTTTGCTCAGGGAGGATGAAATTTGACACTGCAGAGATTTTAACCCGGTATTCCAGCGAGAAGCCTCGGTGTCATATCTGATAAAGGCTAATCAGGCCTCCTTCAGGCACCATTCAATTCTTATTTCCATCTGCTTCCCATGCAGATTGTGTTATCCCTGATGTGGACTCACATGCAGGCAAACCAGTGCGAGTCCTGCTCAGGAATCAGAGGATCAACGGTGAAAAAATCCACATGGATCCCCCAAGCAGAACCCTTAAAAACAGCCCAGGCAGTTCCCAATCCTTGCTTGGAAACCAGCAGCGTCCAGCACCAGTTTGCACTGGTGTGGGATGGGGTCCCACTGGGCAGCAGGTTTCCTGCACAGCCCCACTGCCTGCCCCAAGCTCTGCATCCCCTTGCCCCAGTGCCATCCCTCCCTGCCCGAAGCCTCCTCCCCAATTATCCCGGCCACTGTTTGTTCAGGCCGTGTGGATTTAGCTCTCCAGCCCCATGTGCGCTGTGTGTATAGGGGAAGATAGATTGTCGCTACTTTCCAGTATAAATCACATTCCTTACAACACTCCAAAGTAGCATTTTCAACCTCAGGGTGCTAATAGGATCCAGCAGGAGAAAGAAATGTCAGCTAAGTAGCAGGCGCTGTTTGGAGAGTGCAATGGAGCTGATCCACAGCCCCGGGGCAAAAGGAGCAATCCCAGGGCAAAGGTTAAAGAGTTCAGGAGCACTTCAGCCTACTTAATTGCAACAGGCCTCTTACACGGTGTAAGATGGATGGCTCGAGCCGGGCGAGGGGGGCAGAGCGGGGCCAGCAGCACCACCCGCCCCGGGAACGGCCGGCACGGCGGGGAGAGCACCGGGATGGAGCGCTGGAGGCACCGGGAATGCTCCTCGCTTCTCCCCAAAGCGCTGCCGGCTGGCAGAACTCCGCAGCAGCATCCTCGGGCCGTCAGCTCTGCCCCATCCCAATCCTTCAGCCATCATCTCTGCCCATCTCCGTCATCTCTGCCCATCTCCATCATCTCTGCCCCATCTCCATCCTCCAGCCATCATCTCTGCCCCATCTCCATCCTCCAGCCATCATCTCTGCCCCATCTCCATCCTCCAGCCATCATCTCTGCCCATCTCCATCATCTCTGCCCATCTCCATCCTCCA
This sequence comes from Acridotheres tristis, assembly GCA_037013685.1. Lineage (NCBI taxonomy): Eukaryota > Metazoa > Chordata > Aves > Passeriformes > Sturnidae > Acridotheres > Acridotheres tristis. Next base: position 7,765,559 of record CM072904.1, on the reverse strand, counting down.
GCCATCATCTCTGCCCATCCCGATCCTCAGATCATCATCTCTGCCCCATCCTCAGTTCATCATCCCGATCCTTCAGCCACCATCTCTACCCATCTCCATCACCTCTGCCCCATCCCCATCCTCAGATCATCATCCCAATCCTTCAGCCATCAGCTTTGCCCATCCCCAGATCATCATCTCTGCCCAACTCCATCATCTCTGCCCCATCCCGAACCTTCAGCCACCATCTCTGCCCCATCTCCATCAGCGCTGCCCCGTCTCCATCCTGAGCCGATCAATGGGAATTTATACTGGAAAGGGCTTTTGCAAGAGCTCAGCAGAAGCAGATAAATAACCAGTAGCCAGAATAACTCCAGCTGCCAAGGAAATGTTTCCTGCTCCCTCGAAATTCATAAGGAACGTTTTAAAGGGAAAGAAGGGGAACTGGGTACTGCTGCTGCTCTCGTCGTTTTTCTTCAAGGATTTGTTTTCTGATTTCCTTTTATTTTGGATCTTCAGAATCTGAACGTGTTTTGTATCAGTCCCAAGGTGTTTCTATTGGGAAGGTGCCTCAAATAATATTTTCAGTAGAGTTTTGGCTTGTTTTCCGATACACATCTGAGAAATGTCATCAAAAGCTGATGTTTTGCATGGAAAAGGTCTTTTGCAATACTTTTTTTTTTTCATCTGAAGAAAAAGTAGAATAAAAATATTTCATCCCTTTCTCACAGCGAGGTTTATGCTGTTTCCCTGGTGATAAAGGCACAGGGCTGGCTCTTGAGACAGATGCGTTTAATTCCCAGCTCTGCCGCAAACCCCCGCCATGACCTTGGAGCAGCCACTCAGGCTCCGATCCGCACGGGATGGGATTTTTCTGCTAAAGCTCCCGTTTGGCCTCTTCAGCTGGGAAAAAAAAAAACATCTGAAAACCTCGCTGGTTTCACTGTCCCCCTCGCTGTCCCCCAGCCCAGCGCTCACCCCTCGTGCTGGGGATGCTGCCCCGCTCCATCCCGGAGCCCCGAGCCGGGATGCGGAGCGAGGGTCGCGGATGCCCTCTCGTGGGAAGAGCGGGGCTCGGCCGCTCTCCCGATCCCCGCGGGGGCGTGGGGACACCCCCAGACTGCGCTCCCCGTGCCCCGAGATGCTGCAGGTACCCCCAGACTGCACTCCCTCTGCTCCAGGATGCTGCGGGTACCCCTAAACCTGAGCTCCCCCTGCCCCGGGATGCTGCAGGTACCCCCAGCCCTGCGCTTTCTCTGCTCCAGAATGCTGTGGGTACCCCCAAACTGCGCTCCCCCTGCTCCAGGATGCTGCAGGTACTCCTAACCCTGCGCTCCCCGTGCCCCGGGATGCTGAGGGTACCCCCAGACTGCGCTCCCGTACCCCCAGACTGCGCTCCTCCCGCGCCGAGATGCTGTGGGTACCCCCAAACTGCGCTCCTCCTGCCCCAGGATGCTGCGGGTACCCCCAAACTGCGCTCCCCCCGCCCCGAAATGTTGCAGGTACCCCCAGCCCCCGAGCATCCCCGTGCGGGGACATCACTGACACCTTCCCAGGGCGCAGCACCTTTTATTGAGGAGAGGGGAGAGGGGAGCGACCTGCCCAGCCCAGGAGCAGCCATGGGGGCTCCCTCGCTGCCAGCACCTGCATCCCGCATCCTCCACCCCGCGGGGCTCAGGACAGGAGCAGGGCAGCGAGGATGCAGGGCAGCAGGAGGTGGCCGGGTGGCTCTCGGGGGGCTCTGGGGGAGCTGTTGCACAGGTCGGTGTCGCAGCAGTGGATGCGGACCCCCGGCAGCTCCTGCTGCTGGCAGTGGCGGGAGGTGGCACAGCCGCTGGTCAGCAGGATGCCCAGGACCACTGAAAAGCAAGAACAGGACATCAGGGGTTCGGGCAGGGTGGAGGGGACGCTGTGACAGCCTGGCACAGGGGACAGGCCCCGTGTGGGGGGTGCAGGGTTGGGTTTTGGGGGGTGAAGAGCAGCCGGAGCAGCCCCCGCACCCCCAGCCCTGGGGGCGGACTCACCGCTCTCTGTTTTAATGCAGAACCGGTGCTTGAAGCCCTGGTGGGACTGGGAGCAGGTGATCACCTCGGGGTTGGAGCACCCCATGTCCACGTTCTTGGTGCCAACCACGATGTTGCAGCCGTAACACTGGAGTCCAGACACTAAACAAGAACCAGAAGAAACACGGCTGGATTTTTTTTTTTTTTTTTTTTCTTTCCCCGGGGGGAAAAGACTTCAACTCGTTCCGAGCTGCTCTCTACCGACGGCATCGCAGCGCTCCCTGCCTTGCCAAGTCGCATTAAGCCGGAGCCCGGAGCTGCCCGTCACTTGTTTACCCAGTGGGCCCGAAAATACAGATTCATCTCCCACTAGAGGTCAGTGCAAAATCAGAGATTAGCGGAGATTTGAGCTGGGATCAAACTGTGGGAACAAGGGAGCTTTGAAACAGGGGGTGTGAAGAGTAGGTGAAACCCCATAGCCACTCGGTCGGGTTCAGAAACTGCTTTTCCTGTTTTCACCGAATTTCTCCAGTTTAGCTGTGCCTGTTTTGGAGGTATTTACTCCAGAAGGATGGGGTTTATCAGCGTGGTTTGGTTTTCCCTCTGGGCACAGCCCTGATGTTATCACAGGGTCTATCAGGAAGGCAAACCTGCTCGGAAACAGAAGGGAAATCCTCCTTCAGAGCACTGAGAGCCACTGTGCCTGTGACCCCGGGCCAATGGCCTCAGTGTGTCCCCAGGGCTTTGCACACTTTGCACTGGCGGCAGCTCAGCCCTTCCCTGCAGCCACTGTGTCTGAAAATTGCCACAATGGGAATTAAGCCATTTCTCAGGTTTCTAAAAAAAAAAAAAAAAAAAACCAAAACAAACAACAACTCCAAAAAGCCTTTAAAGGATATTAATTTCCACCATCCACCTCTGTTGTGGAGGTTAAGGCAATCTCTGTTGATTAATCAGGTTGCTGCCCTTACCTTTTGTCATCTCTGAACCACCCAGAGCTCTCCTGTGCTCCCACAGGGTTTTTGGGGGTTCTGAGCACCCTCACACAGCCAGGCACTGCAAGGGGAGTCCCTGCCCCTGCCAAATCAGGGAAGAGGAGCCCAGGGGATCCCAAATCCTGGCACAGGGCCCTTTTGTACAAAACACGGTGACGTTACCTCCACCCTAAAACCACCGGCACGCAGCTGCATGGCTCGGGGTGGGAGCGCCCCTAAATTCACCCCGAGGATAAACGGGCAGCTCGGGTTTAGGGGGGATGTCAGCTACGACCCCAAAGCACGCCCCACCCCGGGGAGAGCAGCACTCACCATCCGGCAGGACGAACACCACGGTCAGCAGAGACAGGATCCCATGGGCGCCTCCGGGCATGTGTCCACAGAGCATGGGGGGCAGCTGGGGGGGTCACCCAGAGCTCGGGGGTGAACACGGGGGATCTGGGGGTGCAGGATGAGATCTCCTCTCCTCCTGGTTCTTCACCCCAGCCGTCCTCGTCCTCGGAGTGTCCTCCTCACCTGCGAGCCCTTCCCGCGGGATTCAGGGAGGTGCCGTGGGTGCAGCAGGGATCTGGCTGCTCCCAGCCAGCCCCTGGCACCCAGGCTCCTTATGTCGATGCCGAATTTCTTCCTTCCTCTGGAGAAATTCCGCAATTCTTTCAGTTCATGCACAGACCTGAGTGCGTATGTGCTACCCTCAGTTATTTCTGTCCTATTTCCTCTGTCCACGATCACTTCCCATTAATACCACCGTGCAGCAGCTCTTGGAGAGAAATTCTCCCTAATCAAGATTTAGTTTTAAATCCACTTCGAAATCCTCTAATTCAGTTGGATTAGGCAGAAGGGGTTTGGGGAGATGTATGGTTTTACTTTTTTTTTTTTTGCCCATCTCTTTTTCCTCTCTGAGCTGCCTCATCTTCATGAACGGACCCACCGGCTTTCTGTGACATATTGTGCTATTTAAAGAGGAAAGGAATAATTTTATTAAAGAGAAGCAGTCAACTAATTTTAAATCCGAGACTTGACATCCTCTCACAAAGTACAGCTCTGGGGATGGCCCTGGGGTTAAGGGGGAAACCTGAAGGAGAGGGAAGAGGGTTTGAATGGAATGTGTGTATTTACACACTAGAAAATAGTTGCCTTAATAAAGCAGGGAGAGTTAGAGCCAGCCCCGGGCTTGGATCAGCTCTGGAGGGAGCTGGGAGTGCCAGGGGCTTGGGGAGGGGACAGGGGGACAGCAGAGGAAAGGGCTGAGCAGTGATGGCTCTACAGGGCCAGGTCACACCCACATGGGACACCGGGGATGTCACCAGCTGCAGGACCGGGCCCCAGCCCCCTGTTGGCTCCTCCCGTGCTGTCCCCACAAGCACAGCCCCAGCTCTCAGCGGAGCTAATGGGACTTGGAGAGCTAATGCTTACTAATAAGAGAGCGCGACTGAATGCACGGGATTAAAAAATTAAAATGACAAAATAAGCTGCTTATGTAGCTCATCCAGCAACTGCCTGCTAGCAGCACCTGAAATCCCCCACCCTGGGCACCCCAGCCCACCTCCTGTGCCAGACACAGCTCCCAGCCAGGCAGCCTTGGACCTGATCTCCAGCAGCATCTTCATTAGCAGGGATGCTGGTTCATATCTCACCAGGAGGCAGCACAAACTGGTCCAAGGAGGGGCATGTACAGCTCAAGGGGGCAGCTGGCACCTGGCAGAAGTGCCCAAGAAATTCAGCTCATGGATTCAAATCCCTTAAACCACCCACGGCGTCTCGCTTGCCTCAAAACAATGTGATTGTAACAAATGTCTGACACAGTAAAGCCTGAAAGCCTGGGGGAGAAGGGATAAAAGGCAGGAAATGGGATTGATTTAAACGCATGCATAAATCAGAGCATTCAATAAGGAGGGGGAACTAACTTTTAATCCCCTAATAAACTCATCAGTTATCTGGAAGAGGCAGCCAGGAGCAGCCTGGGCTCTGTAGCAGTGATGAAGCGTCCCTGGAAGTGTCCAAGGAGAGCTGGACAGGGCTTGGAGCAGCCTAGGAGGCTGGAAGGTGTCCCTGCCCACGGCAGGGGGTTGGGATGAGATGATCTGTAAGGTCGCTTCCACCCCAAGCCGTTCTGAGAGTCTGTGATGCAGCAGCTGTGCACATCTGGCGGGGCCGCGCAAACCCCTGGGCGCTGCATCTGGATCCGCAGCCCCCTGCGGAAAAGCGGCTCCTCCGCTGGTCCTTCCCACCGGGAAGCCAGCGGGAAGCTCTGAGACAGTCGCAGGGTCGGGGGATGGAGCAGCATCCCATCCCTTTAGGGTGGGACCTGCAGAGGGATGCTGCGGGAGTAATCCCGCGGGGAACTGCAGCTCCCCGGGCTGGTTTGAGGTGTTGCAGCGCTCATTTAGAAAAATGTTTGCCTGGTTTTATCCCCTTGGGATGCCGAAGAGAAAGGCCTTAAGAAAAGGGGGAAAAAAACGCCACCCAAGCTCTTCCACCGCTCCCACATCTGGATCTTGTAACTCGTATTTAGCTCTGACGGAACTCGGAGCGATTTACCAGCTCCGGGGCAGCGGGAACACATCGGGAATGGGGCTCCCTCCTGCACCGCTGCTCCGGCTGCGGGACATTCCACCAGCACAGCCCGCGGTGCAGTCCCGCTGCCGCTGAAACCCGAGAGATATCCATGGGAAAGCTCAAACCCCAGGGATACCCGGCGGGAAAGCTCAAACCAGCGGGATATCCACGGGGAAAGCTCAAACCCGCGGGATATCCATGGGGAAAGCTCAAACCCGAGGGATACCCATGGGAAAAGCTCAAATCCGCGGGATATCCGTCGGGAAAGCTCAAACCTGCGGGATATCCATGGAGAAAGCTCGAACCCGAGGGATACCGTCGGGAAAGCTCAAACCCCAGGGATATCCACGGGGAAAGCTCAAACCCCAGGGATACCCGTCGGGAAAGCTCAAACCCGCGGGATATCCATGAGGAAAACTCAAACCCGCGGGATATCCATGGGGAAAACTCAAACCCGCGGGATATCCATGGGGAAAGCTCAAACCCTGCGCAGGTTACGCGTTCCAGCCGCACACCCCGCGCCGAGCTCACCCCAGCGGCACCGCCCCGCCGGGGGCGGGACTCGAACCCGCGAATCTCGAGCTCGCCCGCCTCCATCAGCGAGGCCGCAGCAAAGCCACGCCCAGCGAGTCACGAGGCTGGCGAAGAAGCCCCGCCTTCTGATCGCTGAATGGCTGGTAGTGTGAATATATTAAAAGGCGTAGCGGAAAGCACGCCTTTTGGCGATTTTTAGCGAAAATTTTAGATGTTTTAGGGCAAACTGGGATTTAGAGTAAAATATTTTAGTGAGAATAAAAAGAAACATCAAACTGAGGGGATAAAAAGCACCAAATTTGGCTCGCACTGTCTGTAATAGACATAGGTTGTGGGAGGTTTAAATAGGTTTGGGAGCAAACCACAGCCTGTGTTGTATGAAAGGAGAGAAGGTTAGCACTCCCCTTGATAAGGATGGAAGAGGCCCCAGTGGCCTGTACAACACGCATACGGTTAAGGCACTGCCACCTACTTCGTGGCATCTAACCATGTTTTTTCATTTTCATCCCTCTTCTTTTCTTTACTGGAGATGCTACAAAGAATAAAATAAAGCAGCAGCGTGTTTTTTAGTCACCCAGCTCGCGTTTTCTCTCAGTTTCGAAGTCGCCGGTGCGGCAGAGGCCCGCAGTAGAAACACACCCCAGCCACTCTCAGCCTGTACCTAAAATAAAGTTACACCTCCCCGACTGCAGCCCCTCCAGCCAGAACACGATCCTGATTTCCAGAGCTGTGCTTGAGCTAATCCTGGCCCTCCAACCACCGCAGCCATGCCAGGCCGCACAGAATTAAACATAAGTAGAGCTCATGGCAATCGGCCCCAGCATTAATCCCAGGTGGGATATTAAGGATTTAAGCACAACCTTTATGAAGAGCAGCTTTACAGCAGATCCTTTACATTAGGGGTTTTTCTATCCCTGTTCAAGAGATTTCCTCGTGATAGCAGGAAATTCATCTCCCTTCATCACAGCTCTGTGTGACAGCAAAGCTGGGCAAGCAAAGCCCCTCACACACAGAGAGATACGAGAAGCACGATGACAGGAAATATTTCTGAATCAACATTTTAATGCTTTACTGGAGTAAAATTCCACCTTCTCCATGCTGTAAAGCAGCACGGCCACATCTTGCATTGAAGAGTTTCACTGGCTTCAAGAAAACGGCTCAAAAAAAAAATCATGAGTTGATCATTTTAGCAGTGACACCAAGTCTAGACACATTGTCCCTTCCTGGGGATAATGAAAAACCTCCAAAGGCAGTGATATTATTAATAGCCATTTTAGCAGCTCAACATGAACTCTATTTTTATATTTTAAAAAGAAAACCTATGCCTCATGTCTCGCAGCTCTTTTTCTCCAAGGGTTTCAAAGCAAGGCAGCCTCAGAGCAGCACTCCAGAAGTCTGGACTGTAATTGATTTGCTTTTATTACCAAGCACATGAGGTAAATACAAAAATAAAAAGAGGTTTTGCTTCACCAGGAGCAAAATATCCCCTTGCAGCAGAACCCTCAGGGTGCAGTAAAACTTGTGCCTCTGTGTATTTGTTACCCAGCACAAAGTAAATCCTGCAAGGACAGAGCTCAAGCTCTCTGTCAGGGGTTGTAGCAATGGTGTCAGCTCAATCCTTCTCCTTTTATTAAATCAATTTGGACTTGTGTTTGTTCCTCTTTTTCTCCTCATCCTCCCTCATTGCTTTCTACAGAAAACATTTCCCCTTAAAAATGTTTTTAAGAGAAGCTTCCATGGACACAGACACTTCACACGAGCACACTCTTAACCACAAACATACACATAAAATCCCACCTTTTTATTATGGCACATGGTATTTTTCTGGATGTGTAAATACCACATGGATATGACAAAAAGGGAAAGAAATACCAATGCTGAGATAGATACAGAGTCATGCCATTTGCAATACAGCTTCATACCATGGATTGCCAAGATACAAAAAGTCTGTGTTTGTTTCTTTTTACATTGAAATAACTTTACAGTGTTCTGTGAGTCGGCTTTAGAAACAGAAGAGGCAAAATAAAAAAAAAAAAAATTAAAATATGCTGAGAACAACTACAAGCAGGATTCATTTTAATGGTTAACAGAAGAACTGTAACTTTGCTCTAGAACAGCATCTATTAAACACACGTAACAAGAGGTAAGCAACTATACAGAAGGTAAGAGATTCCACCACAGGAGTCAAGTCAGGGGCAGGAAAAGGGAAATCTGGAACTGCATGGTTTTATTTGGTCACAAAGTTTGAGTTGAGTGTTTTAAAATGAAGCACCCTTAAAGATGCAGTACTCCTATTTAAAACAATACAGAAACTTCCCAAGAGACTAGAACCTACATTCTGGAAAAAAACAAAAAAAAACCTTAAAAAATTAAAAAATAAAAAAAAAATTAGACATATTTTTAAAAAATTCCACACATCTCTAGGCTTGTGACTTAACTTACTGGTACAAAGTAGACTGGCAGCTCTTCCTTAAGCAGCAACAGTGCCCAGAAGCAATGCCATCAGAAAATACAGTATCTTTGGGGTGTCCAAGGATTCTGACTCGACATCAGAATCATCCATTTGTCTGCCAAAACATTAGGCAAGAAAAGGAGACACTGCATTTTTTTTTTTTTTCCACCACATTGCCCAGCTCTAGCAGAGCTAAGATGTTTTCTTTGGGCCAAGACTAACAGAAACCACTTTATCAAATATTCTTCAGGTTTCCTGCCAAACTGGATTTATGGGTGTTTTTATTTTTTAATCATTTTTTTAAAAACATTTTTTTTGTTGTTGTTTTTCCTGACAGTCTCTAAAGCAATCCTGGAACGTTTAACAGTCACTCTTCCACAGTTTAATTGTTTTGTCGTTTTCTAGTGCTGCTGATGCAATGATGTTTTCTGTTGGGTGACAAGCTGTGGAGATGACAACATCTGAGCAAAAAGAAAAGAGAGAAAAATGAAATTATTTAAATCTGGTTCATGGCAGGCATTTCTGAAAATTAGTAATCGTGTTTTATTAAGCTAAGTTATTATTTCCTGGTAGCAGAATTAAACGTGTTATTTGTAAATATCTTACAACTGTTGCTCCTCTGTGAGAGGAAATAGAAGCAGGAAGGAATTGAGGGCAGTAGGAAAGTGTTTGACAGGTTTCAAAAGGTGAAAACTCTCTAGATTCGAGTTCTCACTTCTATCAGATCATGCCAGACAAAGCTGAATCAAAACTCAGGTCAGTTTTTTTATCATTTCCAACATCCTGCTCAGTTTGTAGGTAACACTTCACCTTCAGAGCCTGAAAATGAAAATCTGCTGCCACTGCCTTCCTTACACTCCAAATTACTGGGATCCAGCCCCAAGTAAAGAAGTGAGCACACTGAGATTTCAGTTAAAACTCTGCTCTTTTCCAGGACTCAGACTGAAATACCCACCAGGGAACATCTCATGGTTCAAGACCAGGCCCATGCACAGACATTTCCAGACCACATCAATCCTTATCCTTGGGAGCTGCAGCTCTGGAAGGTTTTACCAGACCATTCACTCATTAATGTTATGAGACAACTCAATATTAAATATCATGACCAGTTCTGTGCTCAAGCAAATTTCCTTTGCAAGCTGATGTCAAAGTTCTGACAGTTGAAGAAGAAAACATTTTCAATGCTCATAAAACTCTTCATAAAAAAGAGCAAAACTCCCAGGGTTCAATTAAGCTTCAGCCACACAAGAATTTATGGGTCTGAAAGTCAAAATTGGTATTGAGAGAAAATGCTCAGGCTAAGCCTGATGATATGAGGGATATTTCATCAATAAAAACAGAATCCTCTCCCTCACCTGTGTGTCCTTGTAGTTTCTGTACAATCTCTTTTGTCTGAAGGTTCCAGATATAAACCAGGTTGTCTTCTGAACCAGACACGATCCACTGGAGGGGCAGAGAGAAAACACAGTTCTCTGAATCTTTCTGAGCCATCTCCAAGTGCTGTTTCTCAGTAAACATTTCATTTTTGTCACGAAAGGGAGAAGCTGGAAAAGTCAGGAAACCTGACAGCGAGCCCACCTAGAGGCACAGAAACCAGAGGAGGTTTCCAGCCCCAAAAATCCTCTTTTATCTACAGAGAGGAGCAGGAAAAATGCACATAGGTAAGAATAAATCATCAGATCAACACCAACCTTTCCACCAGTGACAGAGAAATTGGCAAATATGCAGTACTTCTCATTTTTGTGTCCTGTGTACGTCTTCAGGCACTGCAAGGGAAGAGCCACAGGACATTAGGGCAGCTGGGAGGGAGTTTGCTCAGTCAAGGACAAACTCTCTGAGGAAAAAAAAAAGACTAAACACATCAGTCTGTGTTTCCCCCCCTGCCAACTGATGTACAGGATGCAGATGCTCTGCTCTAAAACCCAAAACAAAGCCCTGAATTTGTCCCATCACAACAGTGAAAGAGATTAAAGGCAATTTATTGTTCACAAAGAGAAAAATGCAGAAATATTACTGTACTTAATTCTCAGGGCTATGAAGAAAGCAAGTATTTTTTTTTTTTTTTTTTTTCTAACACATCTTTAGTCAGAATCACAGAATAGTTTGAGTTTGAAGGGACCTTTAAAGGTCTGCCATGGGCAGGGACACTTTCCACCATCCCAGGGTGCTCCAAACCCCATCCAGCCTGGCCTTGGGCACTTCCAGGGATCCAGGGACAGCCACAGCTTCTCTGGGCACCCTGTGCCAGGGCCTCTGCACCCTCCCAGGGAACCTTTTAACCTGAATCCATTTTTTTTTTGTTTAAAACCATTACTCCTTGTCCTGTTGCAACAGGCTCTGCTAAAAGTTCATCCTCTCCACTAAAGGGGGACACACACTCTTTTCTGTAGTACTCATATGTTGTTTAAAAATCACATGTAAAATCCAGTTTTCCTAAAAGCTTAGTTAAGTCTACATAAAGAGAAAGAATTACCTTTCCTTTGCTGTAGTCCCAAAGTTTAAGAGTGCTGGAAATAAAAAAGAAAAACCAACATTTTAGTTCTTGGGTGGTTTCTTTTTTTTTTTTCCTATCTGAAAAGTTCCTAGCAGCTGAAAAATGTTTCTCCAGACCAGAGTTCCAAAAGTCTACATGGATCCTTTCAGCCTGGCTTTGGAATGCAGGGGTAGTTAACCCCAAAATATTAATTTTACTGCCATGCCATTCATATTCTCCTCCACAGTAAAACACTACATATGAAGTCATTTATTATCCTTACTATGGCAGCCAAAAAGAAAAATAAAGCATCACCTGATACTCCAAATTTCAAACCTGTGTGTTCTTCTTTATTTTTTTTTTTAATACTTACTTGTCCAAAGTTGCAGCTAATATGTATTTGCCATTTGGTGAGAACTTCACAAAAGACACAGGAGGGTTATCATCATCTACAGCAAAATTAAAATCAGTGTTACAAAGTGCACGGCTGTGTTGTCTCACTGACAGAGGGTTTCTTTTGACATTCATTTGTTTTTAATAGGTTCTCTGAAACACAGAGAATCTGTGTGAAAAATAGAGCCCAGAAAAGAAATATTTCTACTTACCAATCAGTGTTTTCAAGCACTGGCCTGATGCTGTATCCCAGATTCGACTGTTAAAAAAAACACACAAAAATAATTATTATTTGGTTTGAAATCTTTTATTACAATTTTAACATTACAAATACAAACTGTTTTTTTTTTTTCCTAAAAAGTATTTCTAAAATTCAAAAGGTGCAGAGAAGAAAGAACCACTTACCAGAGTCCATCATAGCTACTTGACACTATCAGGGATCCATCACGATTAAAATGCACCTGTAATATTATTAATAGTAATGATTAAAACGAATAATTTTACTGATGTTCATAAAGATCAAACGTTTAAGCTCCACTTCAAGTCCTTATTTTCCATTTCTGACATGAGCAGAAACAAACCTGAAGACAGAACCTGATTATTTTAAGGGCATGGAAAAGAACCTCTTACATAGCCACTTATATGTTTTAAAGTAATTTTCTGCTATTTCTATCTAAAGAACAATTCTTTAGAATTATTACTATTAAGAAATATTTGTAAATGTGAAATATCTTTTACACATGGCAGAACAACCATGTTAGAACAGCCAGAGTTCAACACATGTGAGGCTCAGATTTTTTTAAATGTTCTTCATTTCAAAGACATTAAGAGTTGAACGACTCCTGGTGAATTTTCCTTCATTCCAATGGATATTGCTGTAATTCAAGCTCGTTTCTCCTGTGAAATGACTGGGATTTAAAACAGGAGTGTGCTATGGAACAACACAAAAGCAAAAGAAATACAGGTTGTTCTCTGAGCATCAAGTGCCACAAATTTGTGTCCCAGAATGACACTCGGGCATGCCTGACCTTTGCAGCCAGGACTAAAATCCACACTGATCTTGGAGAAAACACCACTCACTCCATTCCCCCTGAGCAATGGCCACTGGCAGCAACCACAGCCCAGGCTGGACACTGTGCAAGGGCTTGGTAACAGAGCACAGTCACCTCTCTGCAGGGGCAGGAGAGGAGCTCTGCCAACAAAACAAGCATTTGGGTGTTCACTGGTCAGGACTTACAGCTGAAACTGGGTCAGAGTGAGCAGGCAACGTCTTGAGGCACTTCCCTGTTTTCACATCCCATATCCTCACACTTTCATCAAACTGCAGAGGGAAGAGAGGCACCAGGGGGTTTAGTCAAGGCATTCAGGTACAGCTTGGCTACAGCATGAAATCTTATCCCAGCTGGGCCAGAAAGCCCAGGACACAACCAAGAGTTTGGCAACAGCTCCCTGAATTCCTTGTCTCCATGTAGGACATTGAGGATGGATTTTGTTTTTCTCCAAGTAAACACAGCAGGGGCAATGCACAGCTCACCTGACTACAAGCTGTGTTTGTATGTGTTTGAGAGGGAAAACACAATTGAAAGGGGCTGTGGGATTCATGTTCTTTCAGTTAATATTGTTTTCAAACCATGATCTGACCCAATCTGCAGAGGGAGAGGTGATTAGAAGTCATCCTTTAAATAAATGAGAATCCAGGTGATTAGAAACTGTAAGTTGTACTATAAATTCTGCAATCACTACTCATAAATTGTACTACATCAATCCTGCCTGCAGAAATCCTGTGCCATTCTAATCATAAATTAGTGTGCTACACTAATCATAATAATCTGTTAAGAAAATAAAGCTGTAATTGTAACTATGATTTAATGCCATCATCATTCTGCCAAGGATCCCTAAAGAACCTGTCTGTCCCTTTAGTGACAAGTGACAGAGTGTGCAGTACTTGCTTCCCACAAAAGGAAAAAAAAATTAAAAACCACTCACTGAGCCAGAAACGATGAGGTTTGACTGAGGGTTGAAATTGCAGCAGAAAACGTAGTTACTGTGCCCTTTCAATGTCTTTAAGCACTTACCCTGAAATAAAATTCAGCAGAGTTAAATACACAGCATCACCCAGCACCATAAAAGCACCCAGAGAGACCACATTAAGGTTAATCACTGTGCAGCACTGAAAAAAAACCATCTCTAACCCCAGGTTTAGATGGGCAGAGGGCCAGCTGCAACAGAGCAGGAAAGAAAAGAACAATATAAAACCATCATAAAGATTGCAGACGAGGTGCAAACCCTTTGGGCAGCTCAGGAAGATCCAAACCATTTAACATTCCTAAATCAAAACACAACCAAATTATCCAGTTCTCTCTGTCATGAGAGAATGGGGGGATGAAAAGCAGAAATAAGTGTGGCTGTGATAAGAAATTACAAAAAGATTTCATCTGAGAGGCTTTTTGCTGTAGTTCTATCTCCATCATCAGGCTTTAGTGCTCTCTCAGAGCATAACAGGCTCCTCAGGGTATCCACAAGCATCTCACTCTCTCCAAGAGCAGACAGCACCATTCATTCATCCTCACAGCCCATTCACCAGCTTGTTACAAGCAGGGACTCAAGTGAAGAAGGCAATGCTGGAGAAAAATCAAAGTAAATAAATAATAATTGCTGCCCTTACCGAGCTTACATCCCATATTTTGAGAGTTTTGTCATCGGAGGCAGAGACAAGGAGGTTGGAATCTGATGACCAAGCAACATCAGAGATCCCCTAAAACAAAGAAAAACAATTCTCTTCTCAGCTCTGTTTGTTCATCCACAGAAAAGTGGAAAACACAGAGTGCAGATTACATTCCCAGCAGAAGTTTGAATGAAAATTCAGCACTGAGAGTCAGGAATTCAGTGATTTTGCTGGGTTAAGAGCTCCTCTGGCACAAGTTAATTTTAAGCTGAGCCACGTACTCTGAGAACATCAGTAGCTTGTTCACACAGTTCTCACTGTGGCCACCAAAATCCTTTGTTGGAATTCCTAAATAGAATGCTCATAAATTAATCTGAGTAAGTGGCTTTTCTTCATGACAAATGGCTCCTCTTTACAGTCCAAGTCCCCAAAGGCTTGAGAAGATTCCAGCGGATTTTCTTTTGATAAATCTTCATTTTTGCTCATGAAACTTCAGCACATTAAAAAACTTTTAAAAAAAAGGAAAACCAAAGGGCTTGGGAGTTTTATGTTTTCTTTAGAACTTTGCAGAATGAGTAAGTGTTGTGTTTATGTAGGCAAAGCCACAAGAAAAATTTAATCTCCTTAAAAGGCAAGTGTTTTGTTCCTTATACAAAAGAAAGATGGAACAGGACACAGCGTTAGAACTCACAGGGATTTTCACCCAGGAATTCTCTGCCCTGTGTCTGAGGTGGGTTCCCCTGAAATTCAGGGACACGAGAAGCTGGCAGGGCACTGGGAATGCAGGTGTGCCATGAGCAGCCTGCACTCCACCCATATTCCCAGCCTGCCCCAATATTACTCCAGCAATTCCAGGACTATAGAAACAAAAACTGCAAAACAAGACTGAAGAACAAACCTTCTACACAGGCAGAACTAACCGAGAATGGAAACTTCTGAATGAGGAAAAGAAAGCAAAATTCTTCCCAGCTAAATTCCCACAGTAATCACCTCATACTTACCAGTTTATGACCAGATATTGTTTTTTCAAACTTGCCATCATACGCTCCCCAGATCTTAATGAGTTTGTCAGCAGCTGGAAAAGAATGTGCCAGTTCAGAGGTGAATTAACAGCATTAGCAGAGCTGTCCCTCCCGGGTGAAAGGAAAGAAGTTAATTCTGGCTCTGGGCAGTTCTCCCTCCCCAGGCAGACCTCAGGGAAGGAGGTGATATGGAACTGGTGAGGAACAGCTTCCTACACAGCACTCTGCAGCAGCTGAGGTTACATAAGCTGCCTGGAATGCAGAGACACTCCAGCAGCTTTAGTTTCTCTCTTGACAACTTGGGTTTCTACTTTTGTTTTAGATTGCCAGTGGTAAAAGTAGTGCTGGTCCACGGGAATGCTTGAAAGGCTTTTGCTCCAAAAAGAACAATAATTACACCACAAGCTGGAGTGAATGGATGCCTGCAGAAACCCAAACATATTATCCATGGTAACTTGCAAAACAAGTCAGAGAAAAAGTTGCTATTTGCCAGATATAGTTTGGAAAACATGTTCAGGGGAGAGGGGAGGGGGACTCAGATGGGGACACTGTAAGAATGATTTGTATGGCACAGTGCACTGGTTTATTGAGGCTCTTTGCAGTGGAGTCAAAGCCCCAAGCCACTCCCATGTCTGGAAGATGTTCCAGTGACCCTCACTGTCATATTCAACATTTCCAGCTGCCCTTTCCCTACACATGGGTCCTCTCTGGATCACTGACAGACACACAAGCACATTTTCAAGGCAAAGCTGTCAAGCAGTGCTGAACACCAAAAAAACGCTTATGAAATATCAAAGCTGACAGAAAAGGGACTTGTTCTATCACTTAGGAGAGCAAGCAGTGAAACACTGTTTATAACAACTTTCTGCACTTCACTGGGGCAATTAAAGCCTCTGAGTGCCAACCACCACAGGCACACAGGACAGAGCATAAGAACCCAACTCTGCAGCCCAGCAGCACTCTCCTTATTTCCCACAGGCAAGTTCTGCCTTCAGATTCTGTGCACAAAGTTCAATTTAAAAGCTTAAGATTCTAGTGATAAAGAAAAGCACAACGGTTTCCTCTGCACAGGAAAGAATCCTGCCTTGGTTTTTGCCCACTTGCTCAGTAAGGAAAGCTGAACAGGTGAGGGCTCTCCTGGCAATGCAAAGACCCAGTGCTCAAAGTAACAAAACTTAAATCAAATTATCTTGAAGAGTGACAGCTTTGGTATCACTTTTAACAAAAACCATGACGTGACATCCCTCCTCTCCCTGCTGGAGGTAGCACTGCAGACAGGCCCTTTTCAAGGCCAACATTTGTGTTTGAAATGAGAGAAAAGCAAGCAATACTTACAGGAGCTGGCAAGCCACTCTCCATTAGGACTAAACTTGACTGATGACACTGCCTTGGTGTGTCCTGCTAACGTGAACTTGAGAGCATAGTTTGGCTTTACTGGGGCAGGCTGGAAGAAACATATTTATGAATGAGTTAAATTCCAAATTGAGTATCTCAGTGGCCAGATCTGATCAGTACAGAGGAATGGACCACGTGGATGTTCACCATAACAAATCCCAGCATTTACATCACATTTACATTCCCATTCCCCTCCAAATTCAAAAAACAACCAAACAAAACAAGCACCCTTTCAGTCTGGGGCCTCACTGCTCCAAGCACAACACCAAGTCAGCCCTGAGGTGAATTCCAGCCAAGCCAGTAATCAACAGGTGAGAATCATCCAGCAGCCCAACCACAAAGTGCCTGACACTCTTGATATTGATCTGTGCAGTGCTTTCAAGTGCTTGCATTTTCACCCTGATCATGAATTAAACCACAGGCAAATTCCTCCATGCCCCTAAAATCCCACTTTTACCCTTTGAAAAGGCCTCATATTTAGACAGCAACACCTCCTTTGAGCATCTCCAGCTTCAAAGAACCTGAATAACTGTTTCCCCACTCCACAACTAGAGATTCACCAATTCTCCAGCCACCTCCAGCATTGCAAGGATACAAACAAACAGCCTTTGTCATGATCAAAACCACAAGAAGCATTTCACTAGTGAGAACTTCCCCAAAACAAAAAAAAAAAAAAAAAGAACAATTAGCACCACAGCAGTGCTGCACTCCATCCACTTTTCCCATAAAATCCCCAGCACGAGACAACAGCAGAAACAGCCACATGGAAAAGATCTCAATTTTATATTAATAATCTTAATAACAGGAGAATTCAAACCCCTGGTTCTGGTCTGGCTGCTGAGTGTTCAGGTAGTCCCAGGTGTTTTTACAGGGATGTTTTTTGGGGCCCCACACACACCTTGCTCTGATTGGTCGAGGAGGAAGGAGTAGATTGTGTTTTGGTGGATTCTGCATCTGGCTTCTTTTCTTCTGTTGCCATGGTTCTGGAGCTGGCAAATGAGACTTATGGGTGCTTGAAGGGGAGAATGAATGTGCTGCTTCAAAAGGCAGCTCTTGCCACCGAGAGAACCACGCTGAAAGGAAAGCCTGGAAGAAAAACAAAATATTCTCATTAGCTGTCAAAAAGATTCTCAGCGTGCACGAGAGTGGGATTGGTCAAAGCACAGGTTGCCAGAAACCAGTATGAAAACCCCTATTTTTTATCTGTTGAACAACACAGCAGTATTTTAGGCTTTCAGACCTACTTATGTGCAAGACCAAGAACTCCAGCCATGGCCTTTGATCACTCCCTGGAAAGCTTTTTCCAAACAGAAGTACAGCACAAGAGCTTTGAGGTGTGGCAGGGTTTTCATACTGCAGACCCCAAAACACTTGTAACAAGTACTTAGCATAGGGTAAATACAGTAGTTTGTATGGAAGATGGAAGGAACAGTTCAAGGCCTTTCTATCTTAATTTATTAAACTAGAGAGTAAGAGATGATAAGGAAAACAAAAAATAACCGGCACTTGCAAAGTTTGAGACCTCACTAGATTCCTTTCACCTCAGAATGTGAATATTTTGGTGTCATATTTCCCTGCTGAAAGGTCTGAGCATCAAACCATCCCCTTCTCCAACCGAGACTTCCCTGACTGGCAGCAGCCTTGGATCAGCCTCTCCAGACTCGCTTTCTGTAACAAGACCTGATGGAGTGCAGTGCCAGGATTCTGTAATCGGGGCTGATGCTGCAGAGGGAACAAATCTCCACTGCAGCTCAGCCACATTTCAGCTCAGGAACAGAATCATCCCCGGCTCACACTGTCAGGATTTGCCTTCTAAGTGCATTTGCAACATCGCAGCTCCTTTTGCTGGTGGCAGCACATTTGGGAGCGAAAGCGTTTGCTCTCAGGATCCACTGGCATTCCAAGCATCTCCTTCCCGACAGGGTGCAGAGCAGGGCGCTACCAGTTGCCTGCGGGCTGTGCCCGGTGTGGGGAGATCCCAAAATCCCAGAATGGGCCAGGCTGGAAGGGAGCACAGGATCTGCTCCAGCAGGGCCATCCGAGAGCACATGGCACAGGAATTGCATCCTGACTATCTCCGCTCAGGGACACTCCCCGGCCAATCTGGGGGGGGGGGGGGCCACAACAAGAAATTAAACTTTCCTAACGCAGATCCTGACTCCTTTTCATCTGGAACTCATCTGGGAACTCGAGCGAGCCCGCAGCGCGCTGCCAAACCACCGCAGCATCGCTGCCCGGGCCCGGGCGGGCTCCGTGCCCGGGGGGCTCCCAGCCCAGCGCATCCCCCGCCACCACACACGCGGTACCGATCGCCCCCCCCCCCAACCCCCGGCCCCGAACCGCCCTTCCCTCGCTCTGGAATGTGGGGGGAGCTCCCCGTGGAGAGCCCGAATGTGGGGAGGGGGTGACCGGAGGGGTCCCCACGCGGCCGGGGGAGGGCGGGGGCCGGGCTGGGGGCGCGGGGCCGGGGGGGAAGGGAAGGGGAGCGGGCGGGCTCCGCGCGCGCTGCCTGAGGGGAGGCGGCGGCGGCGCCGCGCGCGGGCAACGGCGGTGCGGGAGAGCCCCGGGCGGTGCGGGAGACGAGGAGCAGACGGGAGAGGAGGAGGAGAAGGAGGAGGAGGAGCCGCCTCGCTCTCTCGGTGACTTACCGGGGGATGGGGATGGGGAAAGGGGAGCGGCCGCCGCCTCCTCCGCGGCGAGGGAGGAGCGCGGCCGCGGGAGGGGAAAGGGGGGAACGCGGCGGCGGCGGCGGGTCCGGGTCCGCCAGGCGGGGAATGCGGGGCGGCGCCTGCGCGGAGCGGGCCGGAGGCCGCACAATGCCGCTCTCTCCCGGGAGCGCTACGGCGCGGCCCGAGAGCCAAAAGAGCGGCGCGAGTGCGCGCACGGGCGGGGCCAGCTCCGCGGCGCCGTGCCCGCCCCTTCCCTCCCCTCATTCCTTTCCCTCGCCTCCTCCTTTCTCTCCTTTCCCTCCTTTCTCTGCTTTCTCCGTTCCCTCCCGGCGCTCCCGCTGGCTGTGCGGAGCGCCCTGCCCGTGCGGCCCGCAGCCGTGCCGCTGTGGCATTTCCGTGTGGCTCGTACGGAGCGGGATGCGGTGGCCAGGGCGCTGCTGCCGTGGCCCGGGGGCCGTTGAGCCCGGCTAGAGGGGGTTAGGTGTCGTTGGGCCCCGTTGGGTTCACCCCCATAAAAGCGGCTGTGAGAAGGGCAGGCCAATCCACCCGGCAGTAATGTCTATAATAATGTTTATATAATGGCTATAATATCAATAATAATGTCTGTAAGGTGGCGGTCGGGCTCTTCTCCCCGGCAGGGTATGGGGAGTCATCCTCAAGCTGTGCCAGGGGAGGTTCAGGCAGGACGTCAGGGGGAATTTCTTCATGGAAAGTGGTGTCAAACCTTGGATCAGAGGGAAATATTAAATATTGGAACAGCCCAGGGAGGTGGCGGATTCCCCATCCCCGGGGGTGTTCAAGGACGTGGCTCTCAGTGATCAGATTTAATTGACAAAGTGATGATCAATCAAAGGCTGGACTCGATCATCCCAGAGGTGTTTTCCAACCTAAGTGTTCTAAGTGACTCTCTAATGCTGATGTTTGAGCCATTTAACACTGTCATCCTCGCCTGGGTGAGAGGCTATCTCAGGCAAGGTGGTTTTCTTAGTGTATAGTCACACAAAAAGCCCTGACTCAGAAAAGTGTTTAATTCATTAAGGCCGAACAGCCCAGTTACAGTTAAACATGTGTTTAAGCGATTTTCTGGAGAGCAGTGGGTTATTTCTGAACCCACACGTTGCAGTCTGCTTTCAGTTAAAGGGGAAGAAACGGAGACGTGTGTCATTTACTGGCCCTTTAACACAGGAAGATATTTCACTTCCAAAAATTCTAGTGGCAGTTGAGAAAGGAAAAGATGAAAAAAACCTGTGGTATAAGTGAAGCCAAGGCCCTTCTCCTCCAGCCTGGAATCCTGCAGCAGAAATCTGGAGAATTAGCCCTGCCCTCGAAACTCAGGGAGGTAAAACACAGAAGAGCTGCACACTCACCAGAACAATATTAGGAAACAAATCCAGTTAAATCCCTGGCGCTGATTCTTCCAGATGGTTTTGGCTTAATGTTTTCAGCCTTTTAAACAATGAATATGAAATAAAATGGGAGACTACAAATCAGCAGTATAATGCTATTTATAGAACTTTCTCGTGGCAGGGTGATTTTTGTTTCTTTCATGTCGGAGATAAGTTTGTATTTTGCCTCTCAGTGTCTGCTTTGGGAATTTTTGCCTGATATTTTTCTATATATGTAGAAAATACATATAAATATATATGTAGAAAATGCATATATGTGCATGCATAAAAATCCTTATCTGCTCTAAATAATACCTCTCTGGAACCTGAAAAATGTAGCCTTGACTACAAATTAAGTGTAATCCTAAACAACCCCTTAGCCTTTAAGTGTCCTGGATGGTTTTTTAAACTAGTTTTAAGTATGATAAACTCCATGTGGCCAAGGACCTGATTCCATGCCAGGCTGGATTTTTGATAGCATGGAGCTTTCAGGAACAGCACGAGCAGGGGCATTTCTTTGGGACTGCAGCACATCCCCAGGGCTCTGCACAGACAAAAAATTCGGATTAAATTTCACTTGATGGTTATGAATCATCTGTGCGGGTCTTTCTTGCTCCCCCAGCCAGGCTTCCACAGCTGGGATCAGCAGGATGTGACATCTGTCCAACCTCTGGGAAAGCGTGGGGCTTGGCAGGCTTCTCCCTCACCAAATCTTTCATTCCCTTTGCTTCCAACCAGCCCGAACTTGGGGACGTGCCAAGAGCACTGAAAAGACACCTGTCCGAGGTGTTTGTGGGAGAGCAGCTTCCCATGGTGATGAAAGGGAAAGGAAAATACCTCAGACTGGAAGGAAGTGGCTGCTCCCAGTGCTACTGGGGTCCCTTCAGGTGCTTTGCAGGGTGTCAGGAGCTGAGGCCGTGGCTCCTGCTGTGACCAACGTGGGTGATTTTGCCCCAGGTTGCTCCACGAGCAGAGCTAACCCAGTGCTGCAGAGCTGATCCAAAGGCCCTTGATATTTGTGGAAAAGCTCCCAGGAACTTCACTGGAGCCTGGACCTGCTCTTTAGACCTGCCTGCTGCACACCAGCTCGTGCTTACGTTTGTAGTGGTGAGTAATCAGACACGGAGCCTACGAGCTGTGTGAGCCCATGTTTATGTTTTGGCACAATTAGCAATCTCAGCTCGCATTTTTATTTGCTTGGGCCCCTCAGCAGACAGAGGAAGTGCAGAACAGACTCGCTGTGTGTTACACTCAGCTCCAGAAACAGGGAGGAAGAACTCAGGAGAGACCTGCTACATCTTTTAGGCTTCTAAAGAGCAGCTGATCCCTGACACAGAGCTGTTTCTGGGTGGTTCCTAACATGCTGCTCTGTTTTGTTTTTTTTTCCCTAAATCCCAGATACATCACATTCATATGTTTCTTCTGGGATTTAAAAACAAACACTGAACCTTTTCCAGGATGATATTCCTACCTCCCCCACTACACTCTGAGCCTTGCTTGCATCATTGCCAACATTTGTTCATTTAAAGCGAGGAAATCTTAGCCCAGTGGAGAGCAGGTAGGATTGGAATCATCCTGCCCTGGGAGGGATATGTACAAACACTTAATCGAGGCAAGAGGGGCCTTTAGAAGTTGAAGAATTCATTTCAATGTAAGAGCACTGAACACTGCATGTATCAAACCCTTGTTAGTAAACATCTGGTAAGAAACATGATTTTGAAGAGCAGGTCAGACTCCTCACAGGGTTGGAGTCCTGCAATGTGCTAGAAGGCATCATTCAGCACAAATTCCCCCCAATGCCAGCATAGTTATTGCATAGAGGCTGGTGATCTGAGAGCCCCAGCCTGAGTCACACATGCTCTGACTGCCAGACGTGATGACAGCCTGCCTCTCCCAGCCACTTCAACTGGAGCAGCAGGTTCTCAGCACTTCTGTGAATCAGGAGCTTTGTTCTTTGGCTGCAGCCACAGAGAGCGGGCAGTTCAATACAATTCAGTCACACCCCTGAAATACTTTTAGTGAAATCTATTTATTACTCATTGTCATTTACAGATCAAGATGTTCAAAAGGTGTTACTGTTTGATTAGAGGATCTCTGTGCCATTCTCTCCAGTCTTTGGGGCAGGAAGAAAAGTAAGGGAATACAGAGGAATCCTTTAAGGCTTTGGCCAGCTGAAGGCTGGCACGTTCCTGTGTCTGTTGGTTTAAGATGCCAGCTCAGTAGCACACACCATTCACAGCCTTGCTTACCTGTGCAAACCACCGTGTTCACAGCAGGTGCTGGGTCTCCATATCACACTGAATGTCCAACAAAACCATTCAGATGCAGGTAATTTCCAAAGGAACATTTCAAAAGGTATGTAGTCATGTTGGCTGGGCAGTTTCTTTTCCATTCCCAAATTCTGTGGTCATATCCTTCTCTTCTCTCTCACAACAGTTTAGGCCTTTGTTCTGCCTGTTTCCTTACATATAAATCTTAGCCCACTGTATCCCAGTCTCCAGCTCCTCCAAATGAAGCTTTTTGCTCCCTCCTGGGACACTTCATAGTCAGACAGAAGATTTTGTGGGCTCTTCTTGCTCTTCCTGCCCATTGCATTGGAAGCACTTCATCTCTGCTTCACTTCCAATCTGGAAGAACTTCATTAAGTCTGCTCTGGATCCCCTCCTGGATATTAGCTGACTCCAGACCACCATTCAGATGACAATCAAAACTTCTCTTTGCAGATGAACACTTACAAGATCCTTTAGGTCTTGGGTTGCTCAGTTGTTTCCTGCCTTCCATTCAAACAGCACAGTGCTGTGCCTTTTGAGGCTTGTAGACATCCTGGCTCCTGGCTTCCCAGTCCGGGGGCTCTGCTCACCCTTTTCCAGATGAAGAGGGAACACTGAAGATCCAAAAGCCCTGCAGGCACTGACATTCCTGGGAGTGAGAGGCCAGGGTGGCCTCACCAACTGGTGTGTCCAGGCTCTCAGAGCTACAAAGAATGAGTCAGAAGAGCTGAGTCCCAGTTCTGTCTCTGCCCATGATTCTCTGCATCATCATATTCCCTCTCAGCTTCCTCAGTTGAAAAACAGGAGTCATAATATTTCCTTACCTACAAAAGCTGCTAGGAGGATTATTGCATTGTTGTGAATTCCACAGATGAAAGGTACTACAGAAGAACAAACTGCAATTATTGTTTCAAACCTCTGCCCTAATCCTGTCATCCTTAACTTACTGAATAACACTTACTCAATCGAGGAAATCCTGCCACTACACTGAAGATGATCATTGGAAAAGATGACTGTTGTAATAAGAGCATTTATCCCCTTGTGTTCAACACCCTTCTGCCTGATACCAGAGTGATCTGAGTCATATAATCTCCCTTTGCAGTGGGGAACTGTGGTTGTGATGGTGGAACAGGCACAGGTGAAAATCAGAAGCTTGCTGGAAGTACCTATTGCAAAGATCAGAAGAATTGGTGCTCCCAGCAGCCCCTGATTCCTGCTAAATACTGTTGGGTGCAGTCACACAAGGCACTGAGTGTGGCCCATCCCAAAACTCATCTGTCCCACAAAACATCTCCTCTTCTGCTTGCATCCCCTCCTGGTTTCAAAACACTCAACACTCCATGAGCAGAGAGGCAAAAAGTGCCAGTGTTCAACAGCCCTGCAAACCACTCTAGTTTTGCACAAATAACATTTTTCTTATTGAAGCCTGTGCACAAAGCTTCTGAGAGGGATTCAGGTACCACTGGGCATTACAAGTTAAAAGTACTGCAGCAGGCAGGAATAAATACGTGGCAGGTGTTCATTAACAAGGCACTAATTGGGTAACTGGAGGTGCAGCATGAAAGACCTCAGAGGGGAATTGAGAAGCTTTGGGTGAATCTAGGATGCTCCTCTGAGCTTGGGGAGCAGGAGCTGTTGCTCTAAGTTTGTGCCTTATGGAAAAGCTGGTGTTAAGGTGTCTCAGAAGAGGCAGCCTGTTACTCTTGTGCATGAAACTGTGTGACAAAATCAGTTCAGAATTTAATTTAAAGATTATGACTCTCTTTTCCTCGGTTGAAGTGCTTTTACTTTGGCTTTAGTAACTTGAGCTTAAATTGTTCTGATTTGATTTCACTGTACCTCCTAAGGGGCTTATTCAAACTGAGTCAGCCTGTGCCTGTTTGGCTAAACCATTATCTAAACTCACTGCCTTGCATAAAGAAGGCTTTAGGGAACCCAAAATATGTTTGCTTTCTTAATCCCTTGGAGGATGCAGCAAGGTTCTTCAAGCACAAGTTTGCAGACCTACAGGTAGGTGTGTGAGTGACTGCTGTGTTCTAGGTTGAAAACTGATAGTGGTGAAATCTCTGGGGACAGTTTCCCACGTGAATTGTTTTGCCTGCTCAGCCTGCTGCATAATGAACACGACAATTTGGGATGAAACTCTCTTACACCCACCCTAGGTGAGATAAGGCAGGACAAGATGTAATTGGAGACTCCTTTTGGGTTGCAGTTTTGATATACTCTTCATCATCGTGCTCCTGACAGTGGGTTTGCAGTGAGGCTCAAACTCCAATATTGAACTTGTGCATTTTCACTGCGAGGTGAGTGCTCTGCTAGCTTGGAGAGTTTTTTGCTCTCTGGCTTCTCTTGTCTCTGCCTTTCTGCCTGCACTCCCCAATTTCTCCCTGCTCTGTGTCTGTCGCTGGAGTTGCTGAATGCTCTGCATTAGGAGACCCCTGTTTGGTTCCTTATGGCTCTGCCAAGTCTGAGATTGCAGCCAGCGCTTCTTTTGTTGTAGGAGTTTGTCTTAAACTAAAATATAAATACTTTTAAAACCCAAGCTTTCAGATTATGATTTAGCTGAAAAGGAGTCTTTGGAGTGCATGGAGTCCATTTTTCCAAGTGTTCCTAATGAATACTCAGCCCATTTCTCCCTGCCCCCTTTCTTGGAAAGCTTCAGCTGCCAACTTTTCCCAGCCCCCATGCCTGGAGCTGCAGCAGTTTTCATTTAGGGGCTCTTTGGTCATGCTCATGATTTGGTGTCTGTGTATGTTATGGCATTCAGGAATTCCTGCTCTGGTTATCCATGTGGATCAGGTACATCCTGGAGCAGGACAGTGCAGTCAAAAGAACTGCCTTGCTTCCCTTCAGCTCTCAAATGTTTTGACACACTTGTGGTCTTTTAGATTGCCTTGAAAATGGGCTTAGAACAGAAAAATGGTAAAAAGTAGTCAAAATCCATTCCTTCCCTTACTCCCTGGTACCTGCTGTTCAGGACACTTGTGGGCAGGGCAGAGTTTAGGTGGTGTTTCAAAAGGATTTCTTCTCTGTCCAGCAAGCAGGTTTGTGAACACCTCAGTGAAGTGTGGTGGCTCTTCTTAGGAACTCCTATAATTAACTTTTTTCTTTCTGCTTGCATGCTTCATGTTCCTGCAGAGACCATTTGCTGACGGTGGGGATGTGACTTTAGGGTCCCTGATGGTCAAGTCCAAAGGGTGAGGAGGGAAGCCCAAGTCTCACACACTGACCTAGAGCGGGGTTTGGGTGTAGATGCAAGTACACCAAATGCTGCCTTAGTAAATACACTCAAGAGTGGTAGAGTTGTGAGCAAGTTTCTGGTTCCTGAATTTGCACAGACTTTGAAGTTGAGTGCCAAAATGCCTTTTTTGGGGGGAGTTTGGCTAAGGCATGTACACAATTTTGGTTCCACCCTGAGGCAGCTGCAAGCATGGCTAAATGGAATTCTCTTAAGCCTGTACAATCTTTCTGATTATATCATACCTCTGGAGAAATTTCAGTCCCATTGGTCGTGTGCTTCTAAAGCTAATCTTCTGGAAATAAGGTCTTTTAGTAAAACTGCCTTCACCTTATGGTTACAATAAATTGACTTATTAATTGGCATCAACGTGTGGCTGTCTGAACCAGCAGCGTGGCAGCCTCTGCTGGCACACGTGTCCACAGAGAAATCCCCTCACTCTGCCTTATTCCATATTGGCACTTAAATGTTTCCCTTATTTATTTTCCAATAGTTGTATTGTACTATTTTTTTCTGCAGCAATTCAATCATATTTTGGCTTATAACATTTTTTTTTTAACTTCTGTTTGCAGTTGTGGATTTGCTTTAGGACACGGGATGTGTGTGGGTCTGTTACTTGGAAGTGTTTTTAACAGCGCTGATGTTTGTTGATGCTTTTATGATGGTGCGCTGGTAAAATTCACATTGTTTATATTGTATACATTAGATTAATTTCTGTTGCTTTCAGCAGTTGACAATGTTATGAAATCCACCAACCAGTGCAAACTACATCGGGCTGTGGATTTTCTTGATGGATTTTTTTTTTTTTTTTTTGGCCGCTCGCTACTCTAGCGTGTATCGGCGGCGGGCTATTTTTATTGCAGCTCGTATTAGTTGTTGCGTAATAAACGCGAGAGCGCATTACCCAATACAAACCGCGATTAAAAAAAAAAAAAAACAAAAAACCAAAAAAACCCACACATACACACACACAAAAAAAACAAAAAGGGGGCGAGAGCAGTTGTGATTTCCAGCTCGGCGTGGGTCCCACGCGCGTTCCCAGCCGCACTTTTCAAGCTCTGCTCGTACCTCGGGAGGCGCGACGCGGGCGGACGGGGGAAGCCGGGATTTTCCCCGGCCATGTCTGCCCGGGGGACACCCCCTCGCCGCCACCTCCTCTCGGCTCCGTGTCGCGGTTCCCCTTCCCCGAGCCCTGCCAAGGCGCTTTCCCCGCCGGGGCCGCGGCGTTGTGCGGCCCCGCCGCCCGCTGACCGGGGCATCACCCCCGCCGCTGCCGTCCCCTGGCCGCCGCTCCGGGGAGGGCGCGGGGGGCCGGGGGGGGGCCCCGAGGCCTTCTGGGATTTGTAGTCCGGGCTGAGGCCGCCGCTTCCCGCTCGGCCCGGCCCGGGACTACGGTGCCCACATGGCCTTGCGCCCCGGCGCATGAGCGCTCGGGCGCTGTAGCGCATCTATTATACTGCCTTGCCGAGGATAAAAAGAAGAGCAACTGGAGGGACTGTAAGGCAAACGTTGCTGGAGCTGCCGGGGCAAAGTAATCTATTTAATCTTTCCCTTTATTTGTTAGATGCTTGGGTGTGCATTGCTAGCACTGGGCCATGGTTTCTGGAGGGAGGGGGGCCGGGGAAGAAGGGGGAGGAAAGCAAAACCCACTTGGGAAAGGCCAATGCTGATTTTTTTTTTTTAATTTTTTTTTTTCCCTCCTCTCTTCTTGTGCTCCTTCTTGTTGCGAGAGCCCCGCGTCGCTCCCCGCGGCCCCGCAGCCTTTGTGCGCCGCCACAATCGTAACAAAGCGCGGCGGGGCTGGCTGCAGCCTGGCCATTGATTTCCTCTCGGCCCCGCCGCTCCTGCCCACCCTTTTCTTCTTCTTCTTCTTCTGCCGCTTCTTCTCCATCTTCTGCTCCCCCTCCCCTTCTCGCCGAGCGCCCGAAGACGCCCCGGCCGGGCGCAGCCGCGGCCCCGCCGAGCCCAGCGCAGGACGAGCTTGCTTTCTTTCTCTTCTCTTCTCTTTTTTTTTTTTTTTTTTTTTTTGGGTTTTTCTTCTTCTTCCCCCTCTCTCGCTCGCTTTCCCTCGCTCTCTCTCTCTCTCTCTCTCTGCCCGCCATCTTTTGAAGGGGAAAAATTAGGGGCGAGGAAAAGGAGGGCTGCAGGCGCTCTCGAAAACAAGGAAAAAAAAGAGAGAGGGGAGGAAACAAAAAACCAAAAAAAAAAGGGAGGGAAAGGGACAAAAAAAAAAAATTAAAAAATATCGCGGAGGAAGGGAAGGAAGGGGGGGGATTAGGCAGCTTCCAGCCCCCGGTGCTGGCGGTCCCCGGCTCCGGAGCCCGGTGGTGGCCCCAGCCCTGGGCCAGCGCCCGCCCGCCCGCTCCGGCCATTTCCCCGGCTGGCTCGGGAGCTGGAGGAAAAAAAAAAAAAAAAAATAGGTCTGAGCAGGCAGCGGATGAGATGGGCTGGAAAGTGCGCGTTTCGCGTGTTGTCCGCGTCCGCATGCATTTATTTGTGTATATGTGTGTGTGTGCGTACCCAGCTGCTCCGCTCGTGTAAATATCCGGTGTTTACCAAACTTTTCGCAAATAAACGGAAACCCAAGGGTTCGCTGCCTAAACTCGGTACGCTTTCTAGGTGTAAAAAAGAAACGCAGATTTATATATATAGAAGTGTCACGCTATAAATAATGCTGCCGATAATAAAATGTAAATCTTCAAAACTCAGCCGTCCTTCTCTCCTCCGTTTATGTTTCTTGTTCGGGTTTGGCACCTCCCTGGGCGCTGGGGATAGAGCATTATTTGTAGCCTGCTTGGTTTCACTTTCAAACAAAGCTGTAGTGTTCAGGTCGCGGGTCTGTGTGCGTGCTTGGGTCTCGCAGGGTGTTAATTCAGAACGTGTTTTCCTCCACAATTGACTTTTGACAACGTGGAGAATGCGTTCTGTCAGGTTCGGGATAAATGTTCTGTGACAGTCCCAGAGTGTGGATGTTCCTTTCTGTTGATTTCTTCAGGAGTCAAAAGTTACTGAAATAAAGTTGTTTGGATGAGCAAATGTGATGGCTTCACTAATATTTCAAACTTTTATACGTAGTTTTTGGGATTGTTTTGGGTTGTTTGTTGGTTTGTTGTTTTGGTGGTGGTTTTTTTTTTTTTTCATCTTAAGTTCCCTGACACTGGTAAATAATAGCAGGTTAGGAGCTGACATAATTAGCAAAGCACACCTGCTGTTCCTTGCTGGGAATAGAGAAGCACGTTTCTAATATGCTTGTTAATATTTTTAACGTGTACAGTGTGAGTGTGTGCTGGGGGGGTGTGTCTACATGGAACTGGAAGTCTAGTTTTAAAGCTGAAACTGTTGTCTTTAATTCACACAGTGCTAAGCCAAGGTATTAGAGGGGACTTGGTGACTGCCATATGTGCTGCAGGATCTGGGTGACAAGTGCAGAATAAATATGCATCGATCAAAACAAACAAGAAGTCCCCAAAGCAGTTTGGTTGCTTTACAAGCAGAAAAAGCCATGATCTGTATTGCTTACAACTCCCCGAGTGCTTGAGTGTTCTGTGAATGCAGGTCCTGCCTCCTGATCTGCAGATCACAGCACTGGCAGGCTGCTGGGTGTCTCATTTTTTGTAGTACAGAAGTTTGGGGAGTTTTTAATAATACCCGGGAGGCTCCTGCTGAAACAGAGTAACTTCAGACCTCAAAGCCTTCCTTTTTGGAAAGAAGAAATGCTAAGATTGTGTATTTCTTTCACTCGTTCTTGTTTAGTGTTTTGAGACAGTGTTTAATAAAAGGCTTGGGCATGGGGTAACAACCTTATAAAATGTTCAGCATAAGCTTAATTGCAATATTGTCTCTTCAGTGCTGAGACAGTAGCTATTGTAATAAAAAGCTTTTTAGTTGTAGTGACCTATGCGTGCAGAGTTGAAATTAAGAAAGAATGCAGGTGCAATGTGAAGTGTCTGAGGGTTGTTTTCAAAGCTGACTCTGGAGTGTTAGTTCTGTTATCTTCAAATAAAAAAACTAGACTTCTGGAAATAAAACTGGTGTCACCGGTGTCACCAACGTGCTTACAAAAACTGTAGTTCTTGTCGTTGAAAAAGTATTTAGAGGAAAAGCATGTTGAAGTCTGAGTTCCAGCTCAGTGAGCGTGCTGGGCAGCCTTGCCCTTGCGCTGTCTGTCTTTAAAGAAGGCTGATTTTGTTATTAGTCAGTGTCTGCAAATGCAAGTGTTTCTGTGGCTTTCGTCGCTGCTCGTGTCTTTGCACTGCTGTGTACAATGACTTAAATCCCAGTTCTTAATAATCTTGCAAAAGGCCTCTCTGCTGAGTTAAGAACTGTGTGTATAAAACTCATCTCTCGAGATGGAGCGAGCCTAATGGGGGTTTTTGGTATCCTCAAGCCTCACTTGCAGGCCAGGGCTCCAGCAGAGTTTTCCCAGGCACATCTTTCACCTGGTGCACGTTCTGAACGGTGCTGTTTAATATTTAGCACTTCCCCTTCGAGGGGAGGCACTCGTGCAGTGGGGTGTGAGTTTCCAGCCAAGCCCTGCTGCACTCCTAGAATCTCATTCCTCCTCCTCCTCCCAGGAGTAATCTGGGAGCCTGATCGCTCTTGTTGACAGCACAAACAACTTGGGAGTCAAATCCCTCTCCTCGGCAGCAGCTGAGTGATGTACTGAGGTCTCATATTTCAAAGGCTTAATTACTTTTACAAAATATATTACTCTGTCTACTTTGGTAAGCTATCAGGTGCTTTCAGCACAGGCAGAACTACACTTCGCTAAATAAATGAACAAAGAGTGTTTTGCATCTCAGTGTTGTTAATTGTTTCTCTTTAATCCTGGTTGCTCCTTCTTTGCTAATTTGCAAAATTCATTAATCCTCAGTGGGTTTCCCAATCATTACCATGAGCCATATGTTTTGTTGTACTTGATGTTGGTTTATTTTGGGTTTTCTTTTGTTTTATTTCAATTTGCTACATTATTCTTCAGTTGTAAGCAGTGGAGTTCTGGGAGTTGGGAGGGAGCCATTGTGTGCTGTGCTGCTCACTGAGCTGTCAGGACATTTTGGAAGGATCTGTGCATCTCCAGCTTTTCATTCCACGGGATCTTACTGCCACATCAGGGTTGTTTTGTCAATCATTAGTGCTTGTTGGAGGTGAAAAACTTTCTGTGGCAAGCTAACTCTTTAACCCACTTGTTGCTAAAGCCAGTGTTGTGAGGATGTAAATTCTTCTGGAGAGCAGTGCAGAAGTTCTCTGTGACGTGCTGTGTTTTCTGGTAGTCCTTTTCCCTTCTTCTTGATAAGATACTGACTGAAGAAACTACTCGCCTCTATTTTGGGTTCCTTATGCACCTTTCCAGGCCTTGGTCTCTTTTCAGGAGATGTTGTCACATTTGGAAGTGTTTCAGCAGCATGGATAACCTGGTCAGAGGAGTTTTTTACTTCTTTCCTGGGAGCAGGGCTTTCTCCTCTCTACCAGCATTGCAACAGGTGTAGCAAAGACAATTGGAGGTGAAATTTCTGTGCTTGAGGGATCAGTTTGGAGCAAATTTCCCTGTCTGCACTGATGGCATTTACTGTCAAACTTTGAGATTTAGACTTGTGTGTGATTGACACCATTCTGCTCTGGGAATGATCCTGTTTGCTCCTGCCTTTCCTTTAAAAAGAGAGAAGCAGGGACGGGAAAGGGTTGCTGTTCCACTCTTGAAGTTTACACTTGGAGAATTTTACTGATACAGATGTACAGGCTGAGATGCTCTTCATGTGACTGACTTTCCTGTTGTAACCAAACCCTACTTGTATTGAGGAAAATACACATTTTTTTCCTTCTGGTACTTTGTCTTTTCAACTGCTCAGCTCATCCTCCTGTAACATCACAGAGGGTGCCTGGTTGGGGATCTCCCTCTCTCAAAACCCATCGATATGGCCATGCTGAGATAAATCTGTTTTAGAAAATTGCCCTGGTCCACTGGCTTGGCTATAAGCAAGTGTAAAGTTTGCAGCCCAGAGCTTTTTTGCCGGGAGGGGCTGCAGGATGTAGCTGCCTTTTTGCTTGCCAAGGCTGATTTAGGAGCTGTAGTGAAAGTGATAAACTGAGCACACGTGTGTAAGAATTGTCTGAGTTTAGTGGAGAATGCTGTTCCTTCCTGGAAAGCATTGCTTTTTGCTCTTCCTTCCTGGAAAGCGTAGCTTTTTGCAGATTTTGTGTTGCTGCTACAGTCCTTCTCAGGGTCTGTGAAATAATGTTGAAGTGCAGCTCTTCAATGAAGAAGAGGGAATGTTTCTCCCAAGTTTCCCCTGGAGTAAGTGAGTATTATGGATCAGCCAGTGTGCTGAAAGTGTATTCCTTTCCCGGGCAGGAACAAGCCACGTGGGAATCATTTGGGATACTTGTGTCCACACTGTCGTGGTCATATTTCCTTGGACTTGAGCTTCATCCACATGCAGGAGCTCCGAGCAGCTATGGGCTTGTGTGCTCTAAGCCGTGGGTGCTCCCGCAGGGGCTGTGCTGCTCCTGGCAGGAGCTTGTCCTCCTGTCCGTGTGTCCCCAGCACCGTTCCCCGGGGCTGAGGCAGAGGGGAGCACCTTCCTCCCTTCTCCTGAATCGGCAAACTCTGCTCAGGGCAGGGTCATAGACTTTAAGATCCACATTTTTTTTTTCCTTTTCTCGCAGGGATTGATTTCAAACACGCAAACTTTGTGCTTTGATGCTCTCTAAGGGAGCGAGTGCAGCTTAACCAGCCCGGCTTGTTCACACCTCAGCTGACCTGGAACTTCCTTGCATAGCTGAGCAAGTTTATGGATCTAGCCAACCTTAGCAAAATCACTTTTCATCGGAAGTAGTAGACCCCATAGAGCCTTTTGTACTTGTGTGGCTGTGTTTGCTTTAAGTTAACACACAGAGTTATTCCGGGACAATGTGCCTGTTCAAACACAGGGCACTTGAATTGCTTTGAGAACAGATAAAGCCAAGCTGGTGGGAGTGTGCACAGGGGATGAGTGGTGGTCTTCAATGGGAGGGTGACTGGTGTAACAAGTGGCTGCTCTGCCTGCAGAGCTGCAATAATTCCCTTGCTGTGGTGTGTGTCTTACCTTGCCCCATTACCAGGTTCCTGTGCCTCAGCTAACAAACAGTATATTTATGCCCTGGTAATTCAATCCCTTTCATTTAATCCTTCATCCCCTTAAACTAACTTGATTGTCGTGTATTGATTTTCGGTGGATTTTGCATGGGAAGGGTGCAGTGCTGTAGTTGTAAATTCAGAGCATGATTTAAACCAGTGGCAGCTCCTCCATTTTTACTACACTTGTTATGCTTTATGTCCTGAAACGGATACGTTCTTTTTTGAAACAATAACTTTAACCATTTAAATACATAAAAACAAATTTAGAAGTTAAGTAGAAGAAAGTGTTGGAGCACGAGAAGTGTTCAGGGGAGGTTGTTGATGAAGATGTTTTCTCTAATGAATCACTTTGGTTCTGCTCTGTACAGTGAAATGCTTCAAACAAGTTAACAGATGGATCAGGGTCTGTTTATTAGAAGTCTGTCGATGTTTGCATGGAGCTGCCCCTAAGGAGAACATCTGTAGCACTTGTAAATCATATTAATAATGCTGATATATGGCCTTGCAGAACTGGTGGTGTAAGGGAGAACTGCAGTGTAGGTTCTTAGCTCCACAGAGCAGGAAACAACCCTTTAAATAGATAATACAGAGGAATTAAGTGCTATTTGCAAGGGCTCTGTATTTTATACTTCGCTCAGACTACTTTCTGTACTTAGTTTCATAAAGAGGAGGTGATATTCCTGTTTCTGTAGCCTCTTAAACTCAGCTGGAAGGGGAATTTGACCCCTCTCCTTAACAGGTGTCACTAAGGACGTTTTGGGTGTTGTGGTTTATCTTTTAGAAATGTTTTTAAAGAATGCTGCCATGTGGGCAAAGGGATAAAGCAGATGGCAGTTTTAGCTTTGTACTTCCTTCCAATGACAAGGACTGTTGTACTTAGTCAAGAAGTTTTTTCCAGAAACCAGTAATGGTATTTGAACACTTTGTAAATGCAAGTTCCTTTGTGCTCTTACTTCTTTTTTCTTCCTTTTCTTTAAAAT
The DNA here is from genome assembly GCA_037013685.1 of Acridotheres tristis. Taxonomy (NCBI): domain Eukaryota; kingdom Metazoa; phylum Chordata; class Aves; order Passeriformes; family Sturnidae; genus Acridotheres; species Acridotheres tristis. The sequence goes on along the minus strand of CM072904.1, from coordinate 7,731,433 downwards.
TTGGTGCAGCCATAACACTGAGAAGGAGTTAATCTATAAATGTGTGAGAAAAGGCTAATGACTTTAATTGCAGATAGCAGTGGAAATATTGATATTCCCATTTCCAAGTGGGGGATAACCAGCCTGCAGCCAGGGGTGTCAGAACTGTTGGCAGACTGGCTTGTAGTGGGAGTTTTTGTAATTCTGTGCAGGTACAGCAGATGCTTGGAGATGCTCTGCCCAGCAGGGAAGTAGTTGAGCTCTTGTGGCTTTTTCTTTTCCTTTTTTTTTTTTTACACTTTTCTTCAAAAAGCTTTCTGTCTAATAATCTCTCTTTTTGGAAATCAAAGTGCAGAAAAAGAAACAATCGCGACAACCTGTTGTGGAAAGGCTCTGTGTCATTTATTCACTGTGTGCTGAATCAAATGGAGTGAGTTTGAGGCTTTTCCTTATGGTCTAAAAGTACACAGAGCACCATATGCTGATTAAAAAGAGGAAGGGCTGACTTTTTCAAGACTCAAATATTTAACTGTGCAGATCACATCCTTTAAAAAGCAGAAAACGAGGGTGTAGATGTACAGTTAGGAGTTGTGCACCCTGTGTGGGTGTTGCCACGTTCTGCTTTACTGGCTCTACCTAAATGCTGCTGCTGTGCATGCACTGGCTGAAACTTGGGACAGGGCCAGAGTGTGTGGGGGTTTTTTTGTTCCTATTACAGTTCGTTTGGTTGTTTTTTAATAATTCAGCTGAAATACAGTGTGTTGACCTAAAATTGGCAAAACTGTTTGCTGGAGTCACGGGGTGAATGGTCAGGAGTGTCACTGGTGGACAAGTTGTGCTTTGGAGAAGGGAGATGTAAAGGAATAGGGGAAATATGGGAAATCAGGAGGGGCAGAGCCTTGATGGAGATGGGTTATGATGCTTTAGCCTGTAGCTCAGAAAAGTGGTCTGAGTATGATCCAGCATTTAACAGCAGCCTGTGGTCAATCACATTTTCAAACTGCATGAAACAAGGAGCTTTCACTTCTGTTTCCTCACTCTCTTCATCCCTCCTTTCTTTTCCTGACTTTATGTTTTGCTTTCTCCCAGAGGGTGTAGGTTAGCTGCCTGTTTCCTCTTGCAGTTGATCTGCTCAGTAGTGTTTATATCTGTTTCTATCCACCACTTGTGTTTCCTGTAAGAATACAAGCAGGAGCAGCCCCAGGCTGATGCCACTGAGTATCAGATTAAGATTATTCAGCATTATTATCTAGTTCTGAAATAATTAACAGCCTCAGCCTGCTGCTTGTCACTGGATGGTGTGTCCAGGATGGACCCGTGGCTCCTGCACTTTTAGCTGGCTGGTTTCTTCTTAACATCTCCCAGAAAGTGAGATTTGTCTTTTGCTCCATGTGCTGTGGCAGCTCTATTTTCTGATGGCTGGGCAAACAGGAATTCAGAGATTCCCTGAGATCTGTTACAAGCAAGTTCAGGCTGAAGGAACATCAGTTTGTCACACAGTTTGTCTTCCAGCAGTTGGTGATGCTGATCTGGAGGATGCTTAGAAAGTGTGACTGTGGTTCATACCCAGGTGAGGAAATGAATTTGTAGTTCTGGTTGTTCTTGGTGTATGGATTTAAATGCAAAACCAGAGGCGAGCAGAAGTGGAAGAGTAGGTTCTGTCCCTCTGTGAAGCTTAAAGTGATAGTAATTCCAGAAACACAGAGGTGAAATAACAAAGAAGGTGTCCAGCAGACAGCATTTGTGCCAGTTCTGAATTTGCAGAATTGGCCAGCCTGCAGAAGTTGTGACTGAGTCTGTGGAGTCTTTTGCTGTGCCCATCAGCAAGCCTTGAATTTGGGTTCACCAAAATTTTTCTACTCCTTGGCCAACTTTCATGTAAACATGGAGATCCTTCTTCTTGATTAGGTTGCAATTTTTTTGTGCTGTTTTAGGAAATGTGGTGGCAGAGAACAGGATCTGCATGCTCCTGCACCCCTTGCCCTTGTGCACTGGGATTTCTCTTGCTGGGATCCCGTTCTGCTGCAGGGAGTGGATGCTTCTCCAGGGCTGGGTGGCACTCACTCCCTGGGCTCTCCCTGAGACAGTGGCAGCACCCACACATCTGATCGGTCTGACAAGAGTCTCCAGCCCCAGATATGCAGCACTGAACTTCCCTTGTCATTTTACCTCTCTCTAACAGCTGGAAAAGGAATTGACTCGGGTAGAGAAACCACAAAATGTGCAGAGCTTGAGTTTGTTCCTGCCTGTGCTTAAATCTTCCTTAGAAAGAGGTTTATCTTGATTGACCAATTAGTTGTATCTTGCAGGTGATAAGTCTGCAAAACCCTCTGTGGTGAGGTGCTGAGCCACAGAGACCTTGCAGCTTATTGAGAGGGGAAAGCTGCTGAGCACTTTGCAGGATCAGGCTCGAAGTGGCTCCTGAATGCCAGAGGACTGGGCTGCCGCCTGGGTTGTGGTTTGCCCCGCACTTCCAGTGTGCCCTCAGCCACCTTCCTGCCTCCCCGAGCTCTCCTGCCCCTTGTCCTGCTCCTGACATGTGGAGAGCATGGATGGTATGTGGCCATGTGCCAGAACCTTCCCAGTGCTTCCTTTCTCCCCAGGCTGCAGGGCTGCTGCTGCATGGGAGCTTTTGGGGGGGCTGCAGCCACCCCTACAAGTGCTAGGAGTTGCCAAATAAGTGTGCAGTGCACTGGATAAGAGAGAGAAAATCTGCTCTAAGCAGGAGGTTTTCCCTGTAAATTTTGGCTGTCTGGTTTCTCCCTGGCTCTGCCCCCCATTAAGTGTTGTGGGTTCAGCCCTGTGGGTCACACAAGGTAATTCCATTGCTTCTCCACCTTTCCCCTCTGGGGAAAAATGGCACGAGCAGAGTCTGCCCAGACATGTGGTTATCCCCAACACTCCACTTCCTGTGCCAAATCTCTCTTATGTAAAAGCCCAACAGTTTTTTGGTTTTGTTTTTTTCCCATTGCCATCAAGGTGTAATATATGTGTATCTTGTGAGAGGCACAACCACCAGCATTTTCCTGTTAAGCACCTCCCCATTCCCATCCTGTTGATTTGGATGTGCAAGCCACCAGCTGCTCCAAGTACTCTGGAACCTGTTCATAGATCTCATTTATTACAGCTAAGCATTTGTTAACTTTTTCATCATAGGCCACCCAGTTAATTTGCTGAAGTGCCTCCTGGCTGATTCTTTGCAAGTGCAGTTCAGTTTATCTAAGTCCAGACCTTACTGCAGTCAGGTCTCAAAGCTGGCTGAGCTCCTTCAGTCAGGAATCCAACACAGAGTGAGCTCTGTAACCATTCAATTTTCCTTCCTCCTGTAGCCTTTTTAACAAAACTCTCTAACTCAGGAGCTTGCACAAAACCAACACAGGCTGAGTTGAAATTTGCCTCAGTGTTTTCAGGGGGACTACAAAAAGCAGGGCAGGAAGAAATGTCCAGAGGTCATTCTGTCCTCCCCAGTGCAAAGAAAGGTTAACTATGCCTAATTCGTTACTGACATTGGTCTCTTAAAGCTATTCTCAAAACCAAATTCAAAGCTATGAAAATGAACTTGGTTTAGTGTTAACCATCATTCTTTGCACTTGAAATTGCAGCCTTTAGAAATCAGTTGGGCTCCTCTGATTTGTGTGTGACGTGCAGCTAAATTCCTGCTCAGACCTGCTCAGAAGGTGCTTCCTGTGGCATTAGTGACTTGGGAGAGAGAAATACTCTGGCCTCAAATTATCAGAAAGCCCATCACTTTATTTGAGGTGCCTAATAGTGTTTGTAAGTCTCCAGTGCTTTTATTAAAGTGACTTTTGGGTATCCCTGGGTTGGAAGGAATCTCATCAGAGATCTTAGAGCAGTGTGACTTGCAGGGAGCACTGAGTGGGCATCAAAAAATGACCTTTGAAATTATCAGTTACTCCTGGCTGATTCCTACCTGTTGGTTAGGAACCCACAGGTTCCTTACTGAGGAAACACCTGCTCTTATAATAGCCAAGGAGAGACCAAGGGTGGGAAAGGCATCTGCATAATCTGATGAGCATTAAACCAACCAAGTCAAAAGCCAAGGAATTGACTTAATCTGCTGTGATCTTTTCCCCTCCCTCATGCAGAGGTGAGCTCAGGACACAGTTGCATCTCCCAGTCTCAGGATGTTATTAGGGTGGTGCTCAAACTAATATGCATGAAAAGCAAATCTGTGATGTGTGGAATTCATGATTTGGGAGACAGCAAGGGTGGCTGAATGGACTTTTCAGCGTGCTGCAGTGTGCCATAGGGTCACTACAAGCCAAATTCCCAGCTCCTGCAGTGAAGCCAAGTGTAAATCCCAGTGTCTTGAGGGGGTGGCATGTTGTGTGAAGTGTCTGTCTGCCAGGGCAGGGTTGGCTGATAAAGCAATTCATCTGTCCTCAAGTCTTGCTCTCAAATTGCACATCCCTTGAGTCTGAAGACACCATCCCTGCTGATGTGGTAGTAGGTCCTGAAAGCTGCCTCAAGTTCAGTTCCTGTGTGGGGCTAGGAAGGGAAAGCAAGGGAGGAGGAAAAGGAGGCATCCCCAAGTTTTGTTTCCTTCTGAGGAGACTGGAGGAGTGCTGGTGTAGCCCTTCCTTTCTACAGCCATAGAATGAAATGGGTACAACCCTCATTAATAACCTTACCCGACTTTGTTTTTGAGGTTTAGTAGTGCTAAACCTTCCCTGCAGAGAGCCTGGACAAGATGACCAAGGCTGGGCTGCTTCTCTAATGTGGGCAGAAGCACACGGTGACAAATCTGACCAAACTTCCACTTGTTGGGAAAAGAAGAGACTGAGAACCTGCTTTGGAGGCTGCAAGGAGCCAGTGTGGGGAAGCAATGCTCGGAGGACACTGCTCTGACTGCCCTGCTGGCAAATTTTGGGTCTGGCTGCTGACTGGGGGCCTCTGGGCAAGTCATTTCACCGTGGTGTAAAGTGTGAGTTGTGAGCAGCAGCCCTCTGAGGAAGGAGCAGGGTCTTTGTGTGTGCAGAGTGTGAAGTGCCAAGGGACCTTGGTCTCTGCCCAGCCCTCTGTGTGCTACTGTAATGAAAATAAAAATGTGCAGATAACAACGAGGTCAAGGAACATCTCTCAAACTTGATAATTTTCCCTGATGGGAAGATTTATGTGGCTGTGCTTGGCCGGGCTGGAATTGTGCCAGATTTTGATCAGTGTCCAAGTAACCACACAGAAATACTATACCAAGGGAGGGGATAAAAAAACCCAAGGAGTTGTTAGCCATGTTTTAAAACATAAAAATCCATCCAACCTAGCTGGGTTTTTTTGATGACTGGTTTGCCACAGTGAGGTTGTAACTTAGCAAAAAAATACTTAAACTCCAGGACTTAAAAACCTCCATTCTTTGAGGTTTTGGGTTTTGCTTTTAATTGGAATCTCAGACTGAATAAGAAGCAATGGTCACTCTTTGTGTATGACAGCACTTTAGGGTGTATTTTAAACTTGCAATATCAAAACTACTTGTGCAGACAGAGAAGTGAAGAACAGCTCCTGCTACTTGAACATTATAGGGCTGAGGAACAGGATAAGTAGTGATTTAAAAATAAAAATTTAGAGAAGTCATTACTGCAGGGCTAAATGAAGTTCACCTTAGCCCCTCACTGGAAGGTGCACATGACGTCTGATTTTTGGCAGTCTTTGCTCCAGTACCTCGTACAGTGATGTCCTGGGTCACTGTCCCTGATAGTTGAAATATTTATTGATACCAGTGCAGTTTCAGTAGGTACTGGAGTGCTTAGACAAGAGCGGGATAATTTGTAGAAGCTTGCCTATTTTTTTAGTTATGGGATAATTTGTAGAAGCTTGCTTATTTTTTGTCTGTGGATCTACTAAAGTGTTCTCTTGGATGATTTGTGTGGTAATTTGGGATGTCAGATGGTCAAAGCTTTCATTCCCTCACTTAATAAATCATGTTTCACATGGAGTACATTTCTCAGGCATTAATTTACCTTTAATTCAAATTCATTGTCTTTTGGACATTTTCAAAGCATTTTTACCTTAATCTTCCAGATTCCTCATAGTCCTCCTTTTTACATTCTCAAAAATGATTCCATTTTGAGTCTTAAGGAATGGCTACAGAAACAAATTCTTAGTTTTAAACATTACAAAGTGATCCAGTATCAAAGCAGCTTCCCCAACAAATAGTGAGGAAGCTGCTGGATCAAGTTAAAGGTGCAGTGAGGCACAGGCACATTAAAGCTTTATTTATGGCAGGACAGCACTTCCAGTGCTGCCACATTAGTGCAGGCAGCTATTTCTGTCTTCTGCAGGGTCCAGCCCTTCAATGCCAGTACTGCTGGGAGCTTTGGAGCCACTTTTTGGGTGTAAAAATCAATGTATTAGGGCATGGAAGTTAAAAGAGGAGCAGGGACCTGACCAAGTTGGCTGTCATGGTCCTGCCCCTCCTTGTTTTGGTAATGTTCTTAATTAAAATCCTTTCTGAGTTGTGTCACTGATGACTGTTCCATGCTTTTATGTGGACTGCACAAGTTTTGTTTAAGCCTGAGGATCAGAATGGCCCTGTGGAGGGGCAGTGCCTGTGCCAGAGAGTTTTCTCTGCTGGGTGGGGTCAGAAAGGAGCTCCCATATCTCCATGGCACAGATGAGGAGCTGTGGGGTGAAGATACTGAAAGCCTTGGCTGAGGTCAGGGAGAAGAAGTCTGAGAGAGGTAGGAGCTATGGATCTGTGGTTTGTTGAACTACAGTTCTGGGATTTAATACAAATTAATTAAAAACCCTTATCAAACTGGAGGTTGAGGTAGGACATCAGGAAATTCAGATGAAAAGAGAATCATATTTAGCCTCAGGTTATTTAAAGGGAAGACTTAAGTTACACTGCATAGTTTCAAACTTGTGACCCAAATGTTCTCTAGCAGTAGGAATTGCTCTCTGTGGGTGTTTTAGTTCCCCTCAATCCTTGCACTGGATTCAGTTTGTTAATCAGGAGGACAGCAAACAGAATGCTTCAGTGGTGGTCACCAGGGGCCTGCAGCCAGTGTTGCATTCTCTGGGATGATGGATGTTGCTCAGAAACCTGAATCCATGCAGGGAGCTCCCCAGAAGGAGACTGGGTGAAATTTCCTAATTATCTTTTGTTGTTGTTGTTGTTGTTTTTAATTCTTTGTCTATTTACCCCCCTCGACCTGAAGATTGAATTTTGCAATATTTCTACTGCTGCTTTGACTTGATGGAACACCGGGAGAAAATGCTTCCCCAAGTTCTTCCAAATCTGAAATCTCAAGTAACACTCTAGTTATGAAATTCCTTGCCCAGAGGATGCCAGCATCCCTTTTGGCTGCTTGGTGATCCCCCTGCCTGTCACCAGCAGCATGCTCAGATCAGTCCTTTGGAACTAAGCTGAGCTCCTGAGTTATCAAAAAGCAGGGAGCAGGAGCCTGGTTCTGGAGCTATACTGAAATCCATGGCACAGGAGAGTCCTGCTGGCATTTTTCCTTGGAATATAGTGGGTGTTGTGAACAAATGGTGGCAGCATCAGAACTGGACTTGTCTTGTTTCCTGCACAAATAATCACATGTATTCACACAGGAGTTTGGTTTAGGTTTTTATCAGTTCCCTCCCTCTCTGCTGCAGATCTTTGTTTGTACACAGCTATTTTGGTCAATTTTCCCCAAGTTAGGTATGTGTTTACTTTTTGCCTTCATCTAATCAGCAGCTCACAGGGTAAGTTGATGTTCTATATTTAGTCCAAATATTCAGTAGAGATGATTAGGGCTGTATTAAAGGAGAGGTTTTTGGGTTTTTCCCAGGATGTCTTCCTGCTTTTTCCTTGTGTTGCTGCAGCTTCTGTCCCTGCTCATGTTTCTCTGCTCAACGAAGTGTATGTCAGAGTATTTGTATTGCTTTCTAAACATATTTGAAATAATTTGCCTCTAGAAAGTGATTGTGGTCTGTTGGCCACGAGAAGAGTAGCTGCAGTCCTGATGTGAGCTGAAATATTCAATGTTTATGAAAGATGACATAGCAAAGCTGTTTACCATATGCTACACAAGGCACAGTGATACTGGGCTATTTTTACCTCTGCAGTTTGCAGAGGGAAAACCAGAATACAATAATGCAATTTGTGTAGTCTCCTCTATTTCAGATAGACAGAGAGAGAGAAGGTGACAGCACTGTCTGAGCCAGGTCATGGCATATCACTATAACACCAGTTATTATTTGAGCCTGGATCTCTAAACTTTGGTACAAAACTGGGGTCAAAACCAGTCAGGTGCATGCAGTAAGAGGCATAATAAGATATTTATGAGATTCAAAGTGCAGATTGCTTCAAGCTGGGCTGTTCCTAGTGACACCTTTCACTCCCAGCACTTCACAGCATCTCCCTCTGCCTTTCTTTCCTTTCCCTGGACTGAGGTCCTCTGACAGCCATCATCTGCTCTTCATGATGGGATTTCAGACCCATTGCAGCAGAGCAGAGCCCTGGTAGCTGACTGTGTGCCAGGCAGCGTGGGTCTAGAGACAATGCACTTCAGTTTGATGGAGCTGGAAGCTGTGGATTCAGCAGCTTGCCTCAGTGCATTCATGGGAGCCTGCATTACATCCTAACTGTAGTCCCTGAATGGATTCTTAGGTTGCCCCGAGTGTTTTCTTGACATGAAGATGCTCTCTGAGCCAGCTAAAGCAAGAACTAGTCCCATGAAGCTTGCTGTGTCTCTGCAGGCTTTGAATTTGGGAATTGCTTTTCCACTGTCTCTTGGGTCTTGAACTGTGCCCATCTTCAAGACAAACTGTGTTCCAAGAACAAAGTCAGTGGGGTAAAGAGCCTGAGTTTAGATATTGTCCACAGAGGAAGTGTCTCAACCTGCCTGCTTCAAAAACCTGCATTTACACCCTGCCTTCTCCCTCTCTCTAGCTTGCTCTAGGTTGTATGGTTGCACCCTGGCAATGGGATGTCAGTCCCATTCAGGGAGCATAAAGGAAGAAAGAAACTCTCCCCGTTGCTGCCGCAGTGACAGCGAGTGAGACGCGAGCAGGAAGATGTCGGCGGTCACGTCAGCCATCCAGGCTCCCCAGGGCCCGGTGAATCCCCCACCTCCAGAGGTGACCAATCCCAACAAACCTGGCCGAAAGACCAACCAGTTGCAATATATGCAAAATGTTGTGGTGAAGACCTTGTGGAAGCATCAGTTTGCTTGGCCTTTCTACCAGCCTGTCGATGCAATTAAACTCAATTTGCCGGTACGTGTATCTGTCGTCTTCTCAGCCTTTGTGTTGGTCAGATCAGGTTTTTGGGATTGCTTAGAGTGGAAATCTCAGTGCCTTGGGATGGTGATGGGCTCAGCCAGTGGCTTCGTGTGCAGCAAGAGAGGCTTTGGTGCTCTAATCTAGAACAAGAAAATGACACTGCACAGCCCTGCAGAGTCCCCAGGCTAATCACAGCCTCTGCAGGTGCTCCAGAGCAGCCCAGGGAGAAACTGGGTTAACAGGTGGAAACCTTTTAAAGGCCAAAATGCTCTTTTAAAATTAGAGATTGAAACTCTGAGCACAGTTTTAGCCAGCCCTGATAAACTTCTCTGAGTGCCAGAGGCAGCCTTTTAAAGAGAGAGGCAGAAATGCTGATTCCCAGACTGGAGGTTGTGTGTTTTTGAGTCAGGTTCATAATAAAGGTAAGACTAAAAAGATACAAATTAGAAAATAAATTTATATATATTTACGTTTACAATTTCCACAAAATTGGGTGGGGGGGGTGTTTTTTAGGAGGGGGGATGAGGAGAAAGCAGGGGTTAGAGGGAGATGTAATATCTTCCCTTTTCCAACAGGATTATCACAAAATAATAAAAAACCCCATGGACATGGGCACCATCAAGAAGCGCCTGGAGCACAACTATTACTGGAGTGCCAGTGAATGTATGCAGGATTTCAACACCATGTTTACAAACTGTTACATTTATAACAAGGTAAAAAATACCCAGAAAAACCTTTAGAATAAACACCCACCTGCCCCTGTTACTGTGCAGGTTTTGAACAGGGCCGGCTCTGGGCCCTCCTTGCAAGGATTTGAAATGCCACTAATTGCAACCACGTTACTTGAAATGCACAAAGCTGTCTTTGTGCTGCCTCTTTCTTCCCTCAGAGTAGTTACAATGGCAAATATGCCTTTTAATCATAGGTGGATTTCTATTCTGGGGTTATGCAGCAAGTTTTTAGTCCTTTTATTTTCAGTGAGGAGTTTTCTGGGTTGAGCTGCAGTTAATGCAGTGCTCTGCAGGTGTTTTGAGGTGCTTTAATGCTATGTGTTAGACTGTCTGGCACTAAATAGTATCTGTTAGCAGCAGAAGGGAGTTCAAGAATCCTAACTCTGTTCTTTGACTCTGTCTCCATAAATATGTTCATACTTACACACATTTCGATTGCTTATTATTATTATTTTGGGTTGTTTGTTGTTTTGTTAAGTTGTTAAAATTCTTTGTGTTCTGTTTTTTCCAGTCATTTGTCATCATAGACCCAGACTGGAGAACAGCTGAAATAAATTAATTAGTTTGAGCCCCAGAATATGTGTTTAGCCTTTTCCCTTGGACCTGCTGGCAAGCAGGGAAGGACAACTCATCCGTTCCAGTTTGCTGCTTCCACTCTGCTGCTCAGGATACTGGTTTACCAGGCTCCTACTGAAGTCCTGATAATTCTTTGGATGCAGCACACTTAGGGGCTGTAATTACTGCATGCTAGAGCAGAATAGGAGAGCAGGAGAGTGGCAAGCAAGGAGGGAGAAGAGCTAATCTGTTTATTGTCAGCATCTGAATACCATAATTTATGTGAAGGGCATCAGTGTTTTCTAAGCCTGATCTTCAACCTCGCTGCTTCAGATATGTGAATGATACAACAAAGGCTCGTTTTCTTCATTGTGCAGCCCACAGATGACATTGTCCTCATGGCCCAAGCCCTGGAGAAGATATTTCTGCAGAAGGTTGCCCAGATGCCTCAGGAGGAGGTGGAATTGCTACCCCCAGTTCCTAAAGGCAAAGGTCGCAAGCCCTCAGCGGGCACCCAGAGCACAGGTATGGATCCAGCCAGGGCCAGGGAATGTTGGGAGCTGTTCCCAAAGTCTGAGCCACCCTCCAGGCTGCTGGGCTTTGCAGATGGTGGAGAGGCTGGGAAAGGAGAGTGTGGTCTCACAGTTGAGGCAGTGGGGAGGAAGGTGTGACATGTCTGGGTGATGCTCGCTCAGGGTTTCGGGGCTCTCTGCATTTGTCACGCCAATTTTGCCATCTGTGATTTGCCCACCCAGGCAGCACTTCAGGGAGGGAGGGCAGTGCTGCTGCTTCTCTGTGCAAAGAAGAAACCAAGGCAAGCAAAAACAAGGCAGTCAGAAATGCCAGTCTGCTGCCAGTGCCACACCATGACATGGAAAGCCTTAACAGATTTGGGTTTACACAGCTCACCCTGGCTTCTAGCAGAAATCTGACACAGCAGAGACTTGGACTCAAATTTTGCTAATTCCCTAAACCCTGTCTATTTTTCTTTTGCATACATGGCTGCAACATCATAAAATTAAAGGATTTATTATGCCATTGCAAAAGACTATTTAGATCATTGCATATCAGTGGAAACTAAGTTTAGTTCAGTTTACCTAGAATTGATTTTAAATGGATTTAGGACTAAAATGCCCAAGCATAGTAAAACAGTTCATTAAGGACCTTGTGTGGGCTGAGTTAAATGAGAGTTAAATGATTGCAGTTTTTTTTCCCTCTAAACAAGGTCTAATTGTTGCCCTGGGAAAATCAATTGTTCCTCTGTTTTCCCACATTTCAGGTGCTAAATGGAGCTATAACTCTTCCCAAGCTCAGAGAAATTAATGATGATGTATCTTTTCAACATCCTTTGATAAAACATCGAAGGAGGATTGCTGCTTTGGTTATTAGGCAGTAGGTTTATCCCCCTTAATGTTACACCAGGCAGGTTTTTAGCAGTGCAGGTGTACATCGGACACATTGAGGCCATCAGGAGGCTTAAGCCCTCCTGAGAATCATAAAAAAAAAGAGTTGGAAGGGATCACTGAGCCCAGCTCCTGTCCCTGCACAGGACCAACCCCAAGAGTCACACCCTGTGCACCGGTGGCAAATCTGAGGTGCTTTGGACTCCTGGGTGCCCAGGTGGTTTAGGGCAGTGGTTGTTGCCATTTGCATGGTATGAACCCCTCCACTGTTCTTTAGCTGAGCTCAGTGCAGCTCTGGGAGCATCCAAGGGAATGGAGATATCCTAGAGCAACACACACTCCACGTGAAAAACTGGAATTATTTTGCTTGTGGCTGACCTGAAGCCTTGGTACAAAAACTTAGATCAGAGATTCCTCACTTTTATTGTACCCTGTGCTGTAACAGCACCGAGCAAACCACGCTGTGTGACAAATCACACTCTCCCTGCCACCCCTTTGCCAAAATCCACCAGTTTGCTCCCGGCACTGTCCCAGCTGTACCCACCAGCTCCTTTCCCGTCTCGTTTAAAAGGAGCTCAGCAAGCCGTGGCCGTGTCTTCCGTGTCCCCGCCGGCCCCGTTCCAGAGCGTCCCTCCAGCCGTGTCCCAGACGCCCGTCATCGCTGCCACCCCCGTGCCAACCATCACCGCCAATGTCCCTCCTGTCGCCGCCCCTGCCGCCGCCGCCCCGCCGCCTCCCGCCGCTCCGATCATGCCCGTGGTGCCTCCCACGCCGCCGGTCGTCAAGGTAAAAATCCGGCCAGGTCTGCCCAGCCCTCGCCGCTGGAGCCGTGCGTTGCTGTTTGCAGCGTTGGCTGTTGAGTTGGAGAGGGCTGAGAACAATTCTGCCGGTTTGCAAACCAGCCCAGGTGATGCTACCTGTGTTTGTACCAGCCTCCCCTGTGCTGCTGCTCCAGGGCTCTTGGGATTTCACACCAAATAGCTCCAAGCATCTCTCCCCTCTCTGACTGAGCCCCTGATTTTACTGGGGTTATTCCTTTAAGGTTTGTAGGCTCCAAGCATCTCTCCCCTCTCTGACTGAGCTCCTGATTTTACTGGGGCTGTTCCTTTAAGGTTTGCAGGCTCCAAGCATCTCTTCCATCTGTAACTGAGCCCCTGATTTTACTGGGGTTATTCCTTTAAGGTTTGCAGGCTCCAAGCATCTCTTCCCTCTGTAACTGAGCCCCTGATTTTACTGGGGTTATTCCTTTAAGGTTTTCAGGCTCCAAGAATCTTTTCCCTCTCTGACTGAGCCCCTGATTTTACTGGGGTTATTCCTTTAAGGTTTGTAGGCTCCAAGCATCTCTCCTCTCTCTGACTGAGCTCCTGATTTTACTGGGGTTATTCCTTTAAGGTTTGTAGGCTCCAAGCATCTCTCCCCTCTCTGACTGAGCTCCTGATTTTATTTGGGCTGTTCCTTTAAGGTTTGCAGGCTCCAGCATTAGGAATGTTCCTCTCTGCTTTCAACCAGTTCAAGACAAGCCTGTCACTCCAGTTGGAGGAGACTGATGTTGCCTGCAGGTTTTGGGTGCATTATTTCTGTCTTCCTTACTGAGTAATCTTTTGGGAGTTGTCACTGGTGTTTTGCTATTTATTATGTTAATTTATGGGTAAATGAAGACATTACCTAAATAATTGAAATTTTCTTAGCAAGCTGTGTATTGCTTAAAAATGATGAAAGCATAGCTCAGAGAAAGCTGGGGGTCTTTTTATCTCAACTGTGGAATTAACTGCAACAGTTTTGTTTTTGAAGTTGGTTGGACCAGCAGAGGCACAGAATTGTTTCTGCTTTTTAACCTAATAGTTTGGGAATTGCTAGAGAAATTTTAAGTCAGATCTTGCAGCTAAGCTGTCCAACTCCTGTCTCATATTTCAGAGTCTGTCCAAATAACTTGCTTCTGAGAATCAATTTCATTTGAAAACTCAAGGATGAGCCCAGAAGTGAGTTTGCCGAATACACACTGCAAAATTAATTCTGCTTGGGATTTACTTAAGATTTCCCTTAGATTTCTCTAAGGAACTTTTTCCTCCCTGTCTCCCTCTCCAGAGAAATAAATCCTTCACAGCAGCACGAGAGAGCTGACTGGACAGTCACAGCTTGAATTTATGTGCGAGGGTTTGTTTGCTTAAGGCAAAATCTACCTTAGCACACTCACTAAATACAGAGGAGTGAGGGCTCATGGGTCTTTGGTGATTAATATGCTTTGGTTCAGAACTTATAGCCTGATCCTGCCACGGGGGACTCAGACATGTGGTTCAGTTACTGCCACTTTCTCAGTCCTGATGCATCAGCTGAGCTCAGTAATGGACTGGGCACCCTCCTTTCCTTGGCAAACACAAGGTAAGAGTCCTGGCTTCCATCTCAGGGAAACAGCACATTCTGCAGCATGGTTTGGCTTGGGTTGGAGCAGTGCAAATGGTTGGTTACTGTGGCTCAGGCGATGTGCAGCGTTGGAGCCTCGAGTCACAAATCCCATTTATCCCAGCGAAATAACCGGGTTTTTTTTTTTTCTGCCAGAACTAAGCATGAGCTGTGCTAGGCTTTCAGCCGGCCACGTACTGATGGAACGTGTCCCTCTGCCCTTCCAGAAAAAGGGAGTGAAGCGGAAAGCAGACACCACCACCCCCACCACGTCTGCCATCACCGCCAGCAGGAGCGAGTCCCCCACGGCCCTGTCGGACCCCAAGCAGGCCAAAATCATCGCGCGCAGGGAGAGCGGCGGCCGCCCCATCAAACCACCAAAGAAAGACCTGGAGGACGGAGAGGTCCCTCAGCACGCAGGCAAGAAGGGCAAACTCTCTGAGCACCTCAAGTACTGTGACAGCATCCTCAAGGAGATGCTCTCCAAGAAGCACGCAGCCTATGCGTGGCCCTTTTACAAGCCCGTGGATGCGGAGGCCTTGGAATTACACGACTATCACGATATTATCAAACACCCCATGGATCTCAGTACTGTGAAAGTATGTCCTCGTTTAGCACCTCTTCTTGTGGGGGTCCCTCTGTTTGTAGGGGACTGGCTCCTTTGTGGGAGGGGGAAGGGGAAAGGGTGGAAATTGAACCTGTTTGGATTCCAGCTGGATATTTTTATATTTTATTTCCTTCCCCTCTCCCTTTTTTTTGCAATAACCTGGCGTAGCTTTTTTTCCCCTGCAAAGCAAATGATGTACACAAAACAAAGTACTATGGCATCCTCTCCTCTTTGTGGTATTTAACTGGTGCTCTTAGGATTGTGTTGCACTCTGAGAAGAGGAGGTGCTTTATTTCATAGGATTCAATTGATGGTATCCCATTTCCAGAAGCTGCTGCCTGCCCACTTGGTGGTGGCAGGTAGGCTTACACTGAGTAATTCCAACTAGAATGTGATGGTACTCAGGGAGATGCCTGATGGTTTTGTGGTTCATGCTTGGCTCCCCAAAAGTTTAGCTTAGTATGGTCCAATATTCTTATTTTTCCCAGGAGGTGTGGCGGTTTGCTGAGTCCCTCCATGAAGCAAAACTGTGACTTTGTAGCTCCCATCTTCTTGTGAGCCAGGCACTGGATTCTGTGTTGATGGAGGGGAGATTTCCATGTGCAGGAGGTGAAGATGTCGTTGCTGGCTTTCACTGGCACTGCCAGAAGGGTTTTGCTGCCAGCTGAATCGGTGCCTGGGATTGTCTGGATGCCCAGGTGACAAAAGGGCAGCTGGGGTTGTGATTCCTGTCATATCCCTTGGCAGATCCTGTGTGGTAGCCAGGAGCAGCGTGTCACACTCTGATGTGCCATGCATCCATCCCAGGGATGCTCTGGGTCTCCAGAGATACCTGCAGCCTGCTAGTTGAAGCCCCAGGTGATTGCAGGAAGATTAGAGATGGGCAGAGTGAAATCCTGACCTTCTCAAACTGATATTTCCATATATGCTCAGGTGATTTCCTATTGCAAGAGATCCTTGTGGTGTGTCCTGAAAAATCTAGGTGCAAAGCTGTGATTTCTTGGGTTGGTGACTTCTTCATACTTAAATCTCTTTGAGGTCCTGACTTCATTCTTTTAAAATTGTACACCTCTGCCCCTTTCTGGCAAGTGCAGGTGATATCCTCCCTCTGCACCTGACTAGTGTAGGGTAGGAAGCTGGAGACAGGTTGATGGCAAACCCAGTGGAGTCTTTTACACCTCAAGACTCTGGGTTTCTCATTCCACATGGTAATATTTTTCATAATAAAGTTGTTTGAGGTGCTGTCTGGTATGGGTATTTTATGGAGTGTTTTATTGTCGTTGCTCTTGGCCTGCAGATCATGGTGTGACTTCTCAGAGATGCAGCTTGTAATACATTCACTGTGTGGAACAGAAACCTGCCCTTTGCAGGCAGTGTCATTTTCCAGTGTCAGAGACCTCTTCTGTGGCTCTGAAAGGTTTTTACATTTAATTCTGCCCAAGTGACAATGGCTGTGATAAAGCAGCACAACTAAGGGCCTCCAAACTAACCTGGGAGGAATTATGTGAGAAAATAAAACACGAGCATTGCTGCAGCTGTAACACATCTTGTCTCTTTGCCTCTGTGGCTATGTTAGGTTTGATTTTCCTCAGAGAATATCCTTCATGCCAGGAGCTTTATTTTCCCTGGCAGAGGTGTGTGCAGGAGGTTTTGGAGGTTGTTTTCTCTGTGTGTGGTGGAGCAGGCAGGCTGGCTGCTGTGACTGTGCCAGGGGCAGGTGAGATGGAGGGGCTGTAGCTGAGCTTGGTGCAGCCAGGAGCAGAGGGATGTGCTCAGGCTGAGAATGGGAACAGCTGAAGGGACAGGATCTGTGAGCTCATCTCCAATTCTCTTTATCACAGAGAAGGAAAGAGCAGAACTGCTTGAAGTAGGAAAGGGTGGAAGTGTGAGCAGAGAGAGGCAGCAGCTCTAATTCCCTGTGAGGAGTGGGATGCACTGAGACTGGAGCTGCTGCTGGCCTGTCCCCAGGCAGGCAGGGACCACCTGCAGAACATCCCTGTGTGGTGCTGGGGGACCTGGAGCACCTCTTGTGCTCCATCCTCTGGCTGCCAGGTCCCAGCAGTGCCAAGGATGTCTCTGCCTTTGGTTTGCTCAGTGGTGAACGAGCCTTGCTGTGTAAGTGGATTTGCACTTTTGGAATAAAGCACTTCCTCCAGGGATGTAACTCTGCTCACTCCTTGATTTTCCTGCAGTGAACTGCTGTAGTTTCAGAGCAGCTGAGTTCAGGGTCTTAAAAGTGAGGAGACATTCTTTGTGCCTTCTGTGGGCAGGGCAAGACTTAACTTAGAGCAAGGACACGTTAGACATGAGGAAACAAATTTATGAACAGTAAAGACGATTAAACAAATGATTGAGGGGAAAAATGAGATTGCTGTGGGACAGAGGATGGGTGAGCTCCACCTCTGCCAGCCCTGCCTGACTCCTGATTTCCAGTTGTAAATGTAATCACTTTTTTTTTTGTGAGCAGCTGAATATCTCCAAGTGAATTTATACCAAGATATTCCCACTGATTTAAAGTGCTTTTCTTTCTTTTGTTAAGCTAATTATTCTTTGTAAGAAAATAAAACAAAAATCCACAGATTAAAACTGTAGGACTAGAAAACTGTTGAGTTGGGATGAAAAGCAATGCCTCAGACACTGGAATGTATTTCATAGGCAGTAATGAGGCCCTGAGTATGCCAAACAAATATAAAAAGGCCTTTCATGCAGTAAGATGTATTTTAAAATAAACTGGCCCTTTGGTTTGAACATATGTTTTGCTTTGGAATTGGCCTGAGAGGCTTTTCAGACAGGAGCACCACAAACCTATTTCCTTTTCTGCTTTTGTGCTGTGGCTTCCAGGCTGTCTCCTGGTTTATTCACCAGGAAAATGAGGGCTCCTGGCAAAAGTTTGACAGATGTCTGGCTGCAGGGATGTCACCACCCTGCATCAGGTCCCTCAGAAGCTGAATCCCTGGAGGTGAAATTCTGCCTTTTTCACAACAAAAACAGCTCCAAGAGTCATTGCAGTGTTTCAAGACAGTTAAAGGTCTATCACAGCTGTGAAATTTCTGTGAAAACTGGGAATTTTGCTCGTTTTAGGGGTGGGTGACAGACCCTGAGCATCCCTGGTTGCTGTTGGGATGGGGGATGTCTGTCCCCATCATGTCCCCAGCCTGTCTGCCATCAACCCTTCCCTTCTCTGGGGATACAGGTGCCCAAGACATACAAAAGGGAAGCCTGTAAGCACTTGGCAAATAGAGAATTTCTTTAAACCCAGGTCTTTTAAATGCAAATGAAACCTAGTGTTAGCTTCTGGTTCTTTTCAGCAGGAGTAATTGGAGCTAAGGTTTTATACATAGTAGTAATATATGCACAAAATCAATTAAGTGCTAGGAATGCTATAAACTGCTCTCTAAACCCGAATCATTGAGTCCCAAACAGCAAGAGAAATGGCTGGAAGTGAGAGCTGAAAAATAAGAGAAAGGAACAAGGTACAAATATTTGACATTTATCCTCACTGCTTTAGGAAATAACATTATGAGTAGGTTCATAAGGGGTGAAGTCTGTATCCATTTCTAGGAGCTGGACTTAGAAATAAAGAGTGGGAGTTGTAGTTGAACTGTAAATGCCTATTTTGCTGTAGGAATTGCAGAGCAAACCTCCTGCCCTCTGTTAGCAGGAAGTCAGAGTTAGATTTGCATGATCTTTTCTGCCCTTTCAGATTTACAAAGCAAATATATCCAAGCATATGTAGAAATACACACTTCAGGTACTCCTGTAATTGTGACTTGCCTGTTGACTCTTGCCCTTTCCATCCATGATCCTTGTTTTTATTACTTCCTGATCTGTTTTTCTACATGATTTTTCTGATGATTTCTAACTGTTTTCTGGTAGAATGTGGACTCTGACAGATTTATATTCTACTACTTAGAAAACAAGGCCAATTTAGGCTCTTAGTGTTTAAACTGCTATGAAATATCAACTTCTTTAGTTGCCTGGTGTTTGTTTGTTTGTTTTTTTTTATAAAGCAGAAACTCTGAATGTTATTTAGGAGCCAATAACCCAAATCAGACTTCCATTTTCTTAGATGAGATTTTTGAGGCTGAGGTTCTCGTGTCCTCCACACAGTTGCTACAAAATACCTTTTGCTTATGGCTTTTCTTTTTCTTTCTCCTTTCCCTTTGGCTTGTTTATTTGCAGAAGAAAATGGACAGTCGGGAATACCAGGATGCACAAGGTTTTGCAGCAGATATTCGGTTAATGTTCTCTAATTGTTACAAGTACAATCCTCCAGACCACGAGGTGGTGGCCATGGCCAGGAAGCTCCAGGTAAAGGTGTTGACAAATGCATCTTCCAGAGTGCTTTTAGTTCAGGTACAAGGTGAGATCCAGGTGTGGATCTGCTCTTGGCACCACCAAGGGAGATTCCTCCAGCCCTTGGAAAGAGCCTCGTGCTCTCTGCAGGACTGTTGTGCTCTTCACATGCCATGGGCCCAATGCCATGTTCAGCTCCTAAAATATTATAATCCTTTAAAGGAACTGGAGAATTTTATTGGGCTTTGCCATATTCTGTATATTATTATTTACTTGTAGTGCACAAAGACCCTGCCCTGATGCGTTTAAGAGACCCAGAGTGAGCTGTTTGTGGCCGAAGCTCCTTTGGTCACCAATTTCCCTCCTATTTTCGCAGGATGTCTTTGAGATGAGGTTCGCAAAAATGCCCGATGAGCCTGCAGAGGCCCCCCCTCCACCTCCCCCGACTGCCCCAGTGGTGAGCAAGAGCACAGAGAGCAGCCACAGCAGCGAGGAGAGCTCCTCCGACTCCGACAGCTCCGACTCCGAGGAGGAGCGGGCGACTCGGCTGGCCGAGCTGCAGGAGCAGGTACTGCAGCCCTGCTGCTCCGTGGAGGGAGCAGGAAACACAGAAGGAAGCCTCCCTGCATCCTCTGAACAAGCTCCTTGGAAAATCGTAGCTTAGAGATGAGGAATGGCTTGTGGAAATGATGAATACAAAAGGAATTTAGCTTCCCCTCCCACCTTGGAAGGCCCTCTTATCTATTTTCAGTATTAGTGGTTTATTTTCTTTTATTATCCATAGGCCAGCTTTGAATGCAAAATCCCTCAGGGATTGGTTAGAATGTAGAATTCCCTTGGTAATTGGTGCAAACTGTAAAACCCTCAAAAGATATAAAAACCCCTGTAAAACAATAACCATGGGTATATCCTAGATAGGATGCCTTCATAGAATAAATATGGATTTGTGCCTCTCTGCATATGCTGGTCTCTTTTCCCCGCTGGTCTGAGAGCTCACCGTGAGCCAGAATTCTGTCTGGGCAAGGCTCAGGAATTTGCTCCATCACTGAGGGCTGCAAAAGCAGCCTCAGGGATCCCAAAGGGGTGACACTGCACCATCCCAGCTGTGTGCCTGTCCGTTAAACAGGGCACAGCAGCAGGAATTGTGTCCTGAAAAACATCTCACCTAGGCTGGCATGCAGGGAAACATTTCCAGCCTAAGGGAAAAGCATTCAGTTGTGCAATCAGTGCGTGTTTCTTTGTTTCTTCAGTTTTCTTCAAGATCGTTTTTCTCAGTGCTGATTCTCCCTCTTTTCCTTCTGGGATCCCAGAGTATGAACTGCTTGATTTTTGACTTTAGGATATACTTACACCTTGGGGTGTAGAGGGAAGGGTTTGTGGAGGCAGCAGTTACCTTGCCTTGATGATTTTTCCCCATTTCTCCCCAGCTGAAAGCCGTCCATGAGCAGCTGGCTGCACTGTCCCAAGCGCCAGTGAACAAACCAAAGAAAAAAAAAGAGAAGAAGGAGAAAGAGAAGAAAAAGAAAGATAAAGAGAAGGAAAAAGAAAAACACAAAGTCAAAGCTGAGGAGGACAAGAAACCCAAGGTGGCTCAACCACCAAAACAAACCCAACAGAAGAAAGCCCCAGCTAAGAAAGCAAACAGCACAACCACAGCTAACAGGTGAGAGCCAAGGTGCCTTGAGGGGAGAGCCAAGAGCTTCCAGCTCTGCCCTTAATTCCTGGGGAAGCTCAGTAGTTGTTAATTTGCTGCTGAACACTGTTCCCATTCCCAGACAACTCCAGGGAGTCTTTAACTTGGAGCTGGCAGTGGCACCGTGGTGTTTTCACTGTCCAGCTCTTTGAATCCCTGCCTGATTGCTCTCAGATAAGGTTTTGGGGCTTGCCTTTTGTGCAGCCACCAAGAACGTGCTTTTTCATGGCTGCACCCCTGCTGCTGCTTGGGCTCATTGTCACACTTCACAGGGCTAAAATATAATAGGAACACAACAGCTGATCTCAGGCTGCTGAACTTTTCCAGCACTTGTGGTGCCGTTCCAGCCATCTGACAAGAGCTTCAAAGCCAAGAGCACAGGGATGTTTGTTACAAGGGACTTGAAGGGGATTGGGGGGAAAAAAAATAAAAACAATTCATTGCTGCATCCCCATGAACGTTTTCATGCTTGACAACCTCCCCAGGCAGCCCAAGAAAGGAGGCAAGCAGGCATCTGCAACCTACGACTCGGATGAGGAGGAGGAAGGGCTGCCCATGACGTACGATGAGAAACGACAGCTCAGCCTGGACATCAACCGGCTGCCCGGGGAGAAGCTGGGCAGGGTGGTGCACATCATCCAGTCCCGGGAACCTTCCCTCAGAGACTCCAATCCCGACGAGATTGAAATAGATTTTGAAACCTTGAAGCCCACAACGTTACGAGAACTGGAGAGATACGTGAAATCTTGTTTACAGAAAAAACAAAGGAAGCCGTTTTGTAAGTTCCCCTCCCACAGCAGCTCTTGGGCTCAGCTTTGGAGTCTGGGCATGTGCATTGAGATTCTCTTGTCCACCTGTTGGGTATGTGATGGCAGGAATTTTTAGAGATTCTTTTCTTCCAAGGAAATGTACAGAAACTTCCTATTTTTCTCTGTTCTTATTCCCCTGGTGTCCTGCTGCAGAAACCTGGAGAGCCACTGTGTTCCTCTGCAGGACCTGTGGGATGCCTTTATTACTTACCCAGGCTCTGGAAGGTCCTGTAAAGGTTTCAGTCTCATTGTGTCAGGTGTTACATGCACCCATCTGGAAGGATCAGTTTCTTATCCTGAATAGTTTATCATCTAATTAGGAAGGAAACAAAAAACATGGTTGGGATCCAAACCACTGAGGCAATAAATGATTTGCACAAGGTTACCTGTGGATTCTGGGCGTGTCTGAGTGGTGTGTTCACCCCAAAACTGCTCCTCCTGTGTGTCCTGATGGCCACATGGGCCTCCCCCTGTGTCAGTTCAGGGGGTGAATGTCAATCTGCTGCTGAGTGTTGCTTCAGTGTGGGACAGACTTTGTGCCTCGTCCACAAAATGAATTCCTGCAGCCTCTGGAGAGTTTGGCTCCAGCTGGACAGCAATAGGATCACTTACCTGAAGTGCTCCTGGCCCTCTTGGTTAAGGGAGCTTTGCTTTTAAGATTATGGCACAAAAGCTACTCCTTGCTCTTGCAGAGCATCTCCATTCCTTCCTCACAGGATTTTCAGGAAGGCCTAAGCAGAGCACAGACTTTGACCTTTCTTTTTGCTTTGATTTCTTTTTTTTTCCCCTGAATCCTTCACTGTTGGCATAGCTCAGGAGAGGATTTTCCAGAGTGCTTAGGAACAGGAAGCATCTTTCAATTTTGGAACCAGAGCATAGAGTAACAGAGATAATCTCAGATATCCACCCTGTAAGGCTGGCATGCCTGAGCCTGGCTGGACTCCTGTGCTGAGTGTTCCCTTTTAGGACTGTGCTTTCCAGATTTTATTTTTTGTTGTTGTTTTCTTAAAACAGCTCACAGAACTGTAGGTATTTCCTTGCTGGATCAGGCAAAATATCTGGCTCCTGTCTTGTGCTTCCAATCCTGGCCAACACCTGTGTTCAATTACTCCTCCTTTGGAGGAATATTTCCTTTCCTTGGCAGTGTGAGTGTTGCTGGTCATTCTCACCCTTTCCATCCTGGGGCACTTACATTCCTGTTGTCTGCCAGCCTTTGCCACAGTTGGTTTTTAATTTGCCTTTGTTTGTTTTGTTTTCTGTTTAGAGCAACATAAACCACAGTAGATCCTTGCGTGAGGGGACTGGAAGTTTTAATGGCAGATGTTTTATTCCTGACAACCTTTAATGGGACACTTTATTTTACAGGGCAGAAAACCCATGTAACAATTGTGTAATTACAAATCTGTAATTATTGACCATATAACTGGCTGGTAAGTAACCTGTAATGACAAGGTTATTACGTGGATATTTCTATCTTCTAAAATACTTTCCAGAAGATCTCGCTTAAAAAAAAAAAAAAAATTGCATGTTACAGGATGGTGGTGATTTGATGAGCAAGGCAACTTCAGGTGTTGTCTTCTCTCTGGGATGTGTAGTTGCTGTGTGAGCACTGGATCTTGGCAGTGTCCCTGCAGAGTGTGCACACAGATGTACATGCCCTGTAAAATAGTGATGTCCACTCTTTTCCCCCCTGCATCCCTGCACTTTCAGAAACTCTGCATTCCTCCCCCACAGCTGCCAGTGGCAAAAAGCAAGCAGCAAAGTCAAAAGAAGAGTTAGCTCAGGAAAAGAAGAAAGAACTAGAAAAACGGTTACAGGACGTCAGTGGGCAGCTAAACAACAACAAGAAGCCTGCAAAGAAAGGTAATGGCTTTGGGTTCGTGTGAAAACAGCGCCCCAAAAGTGGACAGACTTTGTCACAGGGTCACAACCTCTGCCTTGGGTTTGGATCTGTGACAAGAGCCCTCGGGGAGTTCCCTCTGGGCACTGAGCTGCTGTGTGGGGCTGCTTTGGTCCCTGGCCGGGTGGGAGCTCCTGGGTGGTAAAAGGGAACTGTTTGGGAGGCAATTCCTCCTGCAGAGGGAGAAAAATCTTCCCTGTGTTAACCTGCACCACAGAGCTCCTAACACATGGGGTTAAATCCCAAACCCCAAAGGTTCCCCCAGTGCAAACAAAGCTTTCCCAAGGGGGGTTTCCTTGCTCAGAGATGCCAATTCTCCTTGGGGGGGATCCCAAACTGGGTCACTCTGTGGGTCCAGCAGTGAGTGACCACATCCCTGCCTTGTTCTCACAGAGAAATCCGGCTCCTCTGCCTCCGGAGGCCCCTCCCGGCTGAGCAGCAGCTCCTCCTCCGAGTCCGGGAGCAGCAGCTCCAGCGGCTCCAGCTCGGACAGCAGCGACTCGGAATGAGCTGGGACACACGGACACAACCCCCAAACGGACACCCCCCCTCGTCCCCCTGCTCTGCAGTGTCCCCTCCCCTCCTTCATCCCTGCTCTCGGGCCACGGTGGTCAGGTTTTATCCCTTCTCTCTTTGCTCTTGACTTGTTTTTTTTTTTTTTTTAATTTTATTTTTTAACTCAGTGTTACAAAAGGTATCTTCCTTTTTTTTTTTTTTTTTTTTGGGGGGGGGGTGGGCTCTCTTTTAATAGGTCAAAGATCTTTGAGTGTGTGTGTGTGTGATTAGACTTTATGACAAATAGTTCCCTTTTGCATAAAGTCTCTAAAATTTGCATTTATCTGGAGAAAATTGGTCGAAAATGGAAGAACTTTGAGCTCTTAGCAGGAGATAAATAGAAAATTCTGCAAGGTTTGTAGTACATTTCCCTCCCAGCCCTTCCCTTTCCCCAGAATATTCTCTTTTAATAAGCCTGCCTGGCTCACACAAGGTAAAAACCATCTTTTTTTTAAAGAAATCTCTGTAAAATGGTACTGTATCTGAAAGATGTTAGCTTTTGAACTAGTTGGTGTATTTGTTATTAGCACTAGTATTCTTAATCTCCAAGTCTACAGTGTGATGAAAATGTCAGATGCTATCATCTTTTTACATAAAAGCAACAAAAAAAAATCCAAAAAAATTCTCATGTACTGTGGATTGCTAACATGCTTTTTTAAATCTTGGTAGAGGTTATAGGCACCTGTTCAGGAGGGTCTTGAAGCATGAATTTAACTTTTAAGTACACAAGCAATAGAAGTGGTTGCATTTCTTGGTTTTCCACTCAAAAGCTTCACTTTTCCTGGGCATTCATTGGGAAGAAAGGAGCAAGGGACACACTCAAGATTCTTGGGAATGTTATTTTATACCATTAAATAGATAATTTCCAGGAAATGGATGCTCTCTATGAAAGTTTTCATGGAATTGAAAAGAGATTTTTTTTTTTTTTTTTTGGCTGGAAGTTGTCAGCTGGAGCCTGGAGTGATCCCTGCAGTGACCAGCACAAGTCATGTGTCCATTACTGGGCACATCTTGGGGATTTTCTCCATGACAAACATCTCAGTCTGGGCTTAAAATAAAGCAGCACTTGAGCTGCAGCTGAGGCTGAGCTGGCAGGGGAAGTGGAGAGGGATTTTGGGTGTGTTTGGAATTTTTTTGATTTTGAGTTTGCTTTGGTTTTTCTTCCCTCTCCTCTTTCTGGTGGTGAGCTCCTAGAAAGGTGATGCTCCTCCTGTGTCAGGCAGGGTTCAGGTTCCAGGCACTGAAATGTTTTACCTCAATGAAAAGAAGAAAGAGGGGAGGGAGAAGAAGATAAAAAAAAAAAAGCTGATTTTTTTTAAAAGCTTGCTTTTTTTTTTTTTTTCCAGTCCAGCCTAACATTTTGACCTGCACTGCTGCAATACACCCTAATTTCATGTATATACCAGGACTTTATTTATTAAACACCATTAGTCACTTAAAATATAATAAAACCTGACAAAAGCAAAGCAGACAGGCAGACTTTTAATGAGGTTTGAACCAGATTTAAAAAAAAAAAAAAAAAAAAACAACACAACAAAGCAAATAAAAATCCACTACTTTATTTATATACTTTGGACTTTCTACCCACAGGTGCTACAGTCCAGTCTCTTGTGTGTCTGGTGCTCTCTCATCTTTGGTGTGTTCATTTTTAGATTTTTTCCTCTTCTTTTCACCCCAGCCCCCTTTTTTTTTCCTGTTTTGTACAGATTTTGGAGACATACACTTCAATACAACTTTATTTTCTCAATGGTCTTTCCCCCCCCCCCTCTTTTTGTGTTTTGGTAAAACAAAATGGGGGTTTTATCCTTTTCTAATCCAATTTTAGGAAAACACCAGTCTTATAATTACATCAGTTTTTTAATCTGAGGGGCAGAAGTTTTATTATAAATTCTTTTTATTGTAAAGAAAAAAAATATACAGAGTTTAACAGAAAGTTCTGCCTTTCCATCTCCAGCACCAGCCCCTAAAACTGCCTCTCTCCTGTGGGGTAGCCCTAAAATTCCCTTTCCTGTGCTCTTCCAGGGGTGCAAATTGCTCCAGATTTTATTTTCCCTGCAGGTGAGTGGCCCTGGAGGCCCCTCAAGGCCAGCACTTGGATTTCCTTTGCACTCCCAGCCTCAGGAGATGTTCTGATTTTTACTGAAATTCATGATTTTTCTTTTCCATTAACAATGGAGTTCAGTTCTGATTTTTTAATTTTTTTTTTTTTATGTTCTGCTCTTACAAAACCTTCCCCCAGACAGATCCCTGGTAATATATTTTCAGAATTTACTATGAGGAAATGTAATATTCACCTAATTAAGAGCTTGGGTTTTTTTTTTTAAATGGGGTTGGGTTTCACCTGTGTTTCTCCTGTTGCCTGCGACTTGAATGATCAAAACCAAGGAATATTTTAAGGAATAATTGCAACCAATTCACTGCCATGGCATTTGGATAAACAAACTCCCAGTTTTTCCCTTCCTGGAACCTTTTCCTGCCTGCTTGACCCTGAGCTGTGGTGGTGCCTTCCGTGGGGAGGACAAACTGGAGGCAACAGCCACAAAAAATCCTGGGAATTCCAGCTCTGTCACCATCCTCTGACATCAGGAGCAGCCCCTGGAACACACAGACATCCCTCAAGGAGCCTCTCCCACCAAAATGAATTGGCCAAGTTGGAGCCAGAGGGTTGAGAACCGAGCAAGGAGTGATGGGGAAAGCGTGGCTCAGCACGGGAGGAGGATCCCTGGAGCTGGGGAACCATCCCAGCCTGGCCATTTCCCACCTGCCACGGCCTCCACGGAATGGAAACCACCTCCTGCACGTCTTTGATCCACCGGCTGCAACTTGGGCTTCCACTCATTGGGAAACTTTGCATGGAAAGTGAGATGTTCCCAACAAAATGGAGCAGGGAGAAATCCATTTTTGGCACGGGCAAGGGAAGGAATCGATGACTCCTCACTTGCAAATGTTGTCCTTACACTTCTCCATTCTTTGTGCTCATGATCCCCACCACGTCCATGGGGGTGCCTCGTGTACATCCCGAGTTTCTCCAGGAAAGAAAAGATGTTTCCAGTCCAGATTAAGTAGCAGCAGTCCTAAATGAGTTGGGAACTGAACCAACAGAGCATTTATTTAACTGGGTTTTATTGCATGACACGTCAGTCCAGATGTCACGAAATAACTTTGAAACGATCAAACACACAGCGTTTGAAAGGACATTTTTAAACTTAAGAACTTAAGAATTAAAAAAAAAAAAACAAAAAAACCTTAAAATTTTTATGGTAGAATTTTTCTTGAATGAACAAAGTTTAACTTTGTTTTCCAGGGGAAACTTCACTGAAATCAGTATGATTTCATATGTATGCATACACACAGAGTTTTATTGAAACTGCTTTTTTTCGGACGAATTCCTGTTTTGACAAAATATCTGACCAGACCTTTCTCAATCAACCAGCATTACTGCACCTTTGAAAAACTTTGTGAAAACTTTTCTCTGATTGTAAACTCAGCCTGTCTCGTGGCTCAGTGGGACCACAGGGAGATCCCCATCCCAGCACCCCAAGGAATCTCTCGGCTCTCTGCACACCGAACGTCTGCACAACAAAATCTTTCCAATTCTTGTACTGATGTGGTTTGAACCTTGCCTACCCCCAGGGTCTGGAAGTGTAGGAGTGATGGTTCAGGGCTGTGTCACTGCTGGGAGGGTGCAAACATCATTTGTGTGTGTGGAAATCCACAGCTGAGCTCCCCCTGAGCTCTCTTCCCTGTTCTCTATGTGGTAGAAACAGATTGCAGTTACCTAATCTAGTTCTTTCTCTGCTTTGGGAACTTTTAGACCAGTTTTTAATTTTGGTTTTTGTTTTTTTTCCCTTGTTTTGAAAGGAATGTTGTTTTTTTTAAAGCTGGGGTTGGAGCTGAGGGGAAGGGATTGGGGCATGACAGACAAACCACAACGATTTTAGTGCTGGGTTTTAAATTTTCAGTCTCTTCTCAACCCTGAGCAGTTACCACTAGGGCTAACTGTGGGCAGGCTCTGCATCAGTAAAGAGAAATTTAGGATTCCTTACACAGCAGCATTATCTTGCTTGAGCTGCATTTTGTAAAGAAAATGGTATTTGCATATCTTTTTAAAATGTCATTTTTAAGAAGTAAATTAAACCACCAGCTAGGATTTGACACAGGCCACTTAGAACACAGCCCTGATACTGGTATAACCAATCCAGAAAGATTTGTTGTTGTATTTTTTGTTTTATTATTTTGGGGTTTTTTTAATATTTAAAGAAAAAAGAAATTGTTACTTTTCTGTATGATGTGCATGCAAATTTACCGTAACTCTTTTTCTTAAAAACTTTTTAGTGCCATTTCTAGTATATTCCTGTAAATGTCAGTTATTGAAAAGAAATGAGTCAATGTAAGTAGTTTAGCTTGTTTATTGCAAATTGCTGGCCTCAAAACAGAATTAAAAAAAAAAAAGAGTTAGAAAGTAATCTTTGATGTTACTGGTAATCACGGACCCTGGTCCTGGGGCATTCGTTTTGTTTTCATAATAAAAAGAAAAATTGTTTGGTGTGTGCAGTTTGATCCCATATTTTCCCCTCCTCATCTTTTCCAGGTGTGGCACTCAAACCTGGACTGAGCAGTGCCAGGAGCCAAAGATCAGGATATTGAATCCTGGTGCCACCCGGAGTCCTGGAATTATTTGGAAGTTGTTTTGGGGAATGTCACACTCAAAGGGCTGACTGCCTTCAGAGAGTGGGGGCAGCTGAATCACAGCTGAGTACCTGCAATAAAACTCCTTTAAATCCCCTTTTTGTGGCCAGGAAAATTCAGCTGCTCCCATGCCCCAGGGCAGCCAAGGAAGGGCTCCAACTCTTCCCAGCATCCTATAATCTGCAGGGACTTAAATTCTGTCAGAGTTGCTCCTGACTGAGGTAAGTTGGGCTGAAAAGAGATCAAATCTCACCGAGGTTTGCTGCTGGTTTCTTGGAAGCCACCAGGACGTGCAGGAAGCAGAGAGGGACTTTGTCACCTGTCATTCTGTGAGCTCAGGGTGACCTGGAAGGCACAGCCTGGCAAGGGGGGCCTGGAGCAGCTGGTCCCAGTGCCAGCAGAGTCCTGGCATTGCTGTGTGGGGGCCAAG
The DNA here is from genome assembly GCA_037013685.1 of Acridotheres tristis. Lineage (NCBI taxonomy): Eukaryota > Metazoa > Chordata > Aves > Passeriformes > Sturnidae > Acridotheres > Acridotheres tristis. The sequence goes on along the minus strand of CM072904.1, from coordinate 7,702,158 downwards.
GATCTATTTTGGTCATCAGGGAGGCTTGGGGTTGGTTTTGCTGTTTGGTTTGTGTGTCAGGTGGGGTTACCACAGCCAGGCTGCCCCAGGGTTAATCTTTCTCTAACCCTGTTCCTGCTCACTGCCTTTCCAAGGCTTCAGCAAACCTGTTTCACTCTGCTCTTGTACCAGTGACACTCCCACAGGGGCTGTTTGTTCAACCTGGCCCCTAAACAATGTCCTGTGAGGCAGGTGAGGACGTTTCTGGAGCATTTACAGGTGAGTTATTTCTGGGAGCAGCAAGCAGAGCCGTTTCTTCAGGCTGGGAGGAGGCTGAGGACACACAGGACACGATTGAGGTTCACTGCTCATGCAAGAGGGGCTGGAAGGAGTCCAGGGAAGAAAAAAGGGTCTGGAAAGTCTGTCCTGTGAGGAGCAGCTGTGGGGGCTCAGCCTGGAGGAAGAGGAGGCTCAGGAAAGACCCTCTTGCTCTCTACAAAGTTGTGAAGTGGGGTTTGGTCTATCCCAGGAAACTGCTGCCAGGACAAGAGGGAACAGCCTCAAGCTGCATCAGGGGAGGCTCAGGTTGGACATCAGGAGCAGTTCCTTCAAGGAAAGGATGCTCAGGCTTTGGAAGAAGCTGCCCAGGAAGGTTTGGAGTCCCCATCCCTGGAGGTGCCCAGGGAAGGGCTGGATGTGGCACTCGGTGCTCTGGGCTGGGGACAAGGTGGGGATTAGTCACAGGCTGGGTGTGACAATCTCCCAGGTATTTTCCAGCTTTGATAATTCCCAGACTGAGTGTGACAGCCAGAGGCTTTCCTTGTCCTGAAAGTGCTGGGGAGCCCCCCTGCAGCTCCCAGTGCAGTGGGGTGGCTGGGGAGCCCCACCAGCAACTCAGGAAATTCCTCCCTCCCAAATGGGGAATGCCAAAAGCTGTCACCTGTGGGCATGCAGGGGTAAAACAGCCACTCACAAAGCTGCATTCAAATCATTTTAATGCACTTTTATCAAAGAGGCTACAACAGTGTTTGAAACAAGTGCATCACCACCACACAATGGGCTCACAGAAACAGCCACAGCAGCCACTCCACAACCCTGCTGTGACCAGTGACACACAGAAATGGAAAACTACAGTCACATTCACAGAGATGGAAGGACAACTCATCCTCTTCTTCCTGCACTGTCACATCCAGCCTCCATCCTGGAAGAATTTATGCACATTCTTACGGGTTTAGTCTTGTATAGTCCAATTAACACTCTGCAAAATAACTGAATTTCGGTTTACCAACCACGTTAACAAAAAGAGACTGATTATACCCAAAATAAGCATCTTCCTTACTGAAATTAAAAAGAAAAATAAGTGTCGGATTTCTTTTTCTATAAGAAAAGGAAACGAACAGCTGGTTTGGGGGGATGTGCTGTTCCTTAAACTCCCAGAGTTCACGTGCTCCCCAGGGCTGGCCTGGAACCCACCTCTCCTGCTTCTCCAGGTGAATCCACCTGCAGTTCCCAGGGGAGCTCTGGGCCCAGGCTCGTGCCTGTTGGAGGAAACAATCTCCTGTTCACTGAGCCAAGAGCTGCAGGCCCAGGTGGGTCACACATCCCTGGCACTGCTCCCCTGGCACCTCGCTGGGTTTGTGAATCTCACTCAACGCTTCAAAAACATTTATTCACCGAATTGTTTCTCCTCCAGAGCTAGTCCTGACAAAACCAAGAGGGTTGTTTGTGTGCAGAGCAATGCACGGGTCTGCAAAGCAGCGAGGTCCAGCAGGTTGAAATCTATGAGCACACACACAAGGTATCAAACACCAACACATGCAGAAATAGTGCTTTTAAAAAACAACGAGCTGCCTATTGTTAGCAGTGCTATGGAGCAGGGCTAAGAACACCAAACCTCTATGATTTCACTCTAGAACAGGTGTGTTCTGCTCAGTACATTGAGTTCAGCAAGGTTGAGTGTCTGTGTGTTTCTTGTAGCATTTCACCCACACGGGAGAGGTGGAAGAGATTCTTCACTGTATTTAAAAAAAAAATAAAATTAAATAAATAAAGTGCTTGGAAAAAATGCAAAGGAGGTTTTAGATAAATAGAACAGAAGTAATGACTGTGCCTAATAATAGGCAGGTAAATAATCCATCCTGAAGCTGACATCAAATACTGATTTGCCTGGAGCTAAGCCTGTGCCCAGGCACTGCTGGGTTGGACACATGGCCTAGGCAGGACAGAAAGGGCAGAACCCTGAAGAAGAACTTCCATGCTGAACCCTGGGCACAATAATTCACACCCCTGGAAGTGGTAGTTTTGTTTTTAACAAAGATTCAGGTGCCTGCTGGGCTGAGTTTCTCAGCGTGATCTTGCCTTGAGCAAGTCAGGATTCAGCAGAAACTTAAACCTGAAAGCAGCAGCCTCTGTGCCCAAGCAGGGCAGTGCTTCTCCCTCCTAAAATCCTCTAGTTAATCGAAATAATCCCAGACACAACTTTTAAAATACATGCACCAAACCTACAATCCAACCTGAACTAGAAGTTAAACCCTTCCAAGCTACTGCATGCGTTAAAACTTGAATGCAAAGCAAACTCCAGTGGCCTCTTTCCTTCTGTAGCCCATCTCAGGAGTGGGGCTGTGCTGTGTAGGAGTTTCCTGGTGTCCCTTAGGACATGTGTCTATTTACAGGGGTTTCTTGTTCCTTTCCTGGGCCTGTCCCTCCCTTTCAGGTGGTTCACTGGGGTTCCTGAAGCAGGGCCAGGGGTCTCTGTGAGTCAGCTCCCCTGACTCCAGAATTCCTGTTATTTCCATGGTCCCACACTGTGGGATCAGAGAGGGCCCTTTGCTTTGCAGGAAACTCCAGCACACCTTTCCTACCAAGTGTTTTGAAGACTCAGATGAAATTCTCAACACGTTCTCTCCCTGTCCCCACAACAAACCACTCCATTCCCTGGCTGCAAGAGACCAACTCAGGGCACGAATTAAAGGAAGATGGGGCAAACAGAACAAGTAGTGGCCAGATGGTTTTGGAGATCAACTTCTTAAAACCACAGCCTTGATGGGAACAGATCTGTGCTCGCCTCTGTCCCACCAGCATCCCCAGAGCTCTGGAAATGCACCAGGACTGGCCAGTAAGGGTGGCCGGGGACGGTGCCCAAGTGCCAGCGGGTGTTTCTCAGGGCACACGAGCCACTTAGAATCAACACATGGTCCAGCACAGCCCCTGCCAAGATGCTGGGCAGCAACAGGCTTTGGGAGCTCCCCAGCAAGACTGGGTTTGCTGTACACACTCAGCAACATGCAGAATGGGAGTCTATAAACAGCAAAATCAAACAGAAACAATCAAATTTCAGCCTTCCTGGAAACGCTGCTTCCTGTGCAGGGCTGTGAGAGGGTGGTGCACACCCACCTCCCCCAGCTCTGCTTCCTCTCCACGTGTGGATTCCTGTGGGGAATTACATAATAGCACAAAACTTGGACTGCCCCGTGTCCCTGGAGACATCCAGCTTGTTTTTGTCCCGCACCAGGATGGCTTCGTTGCCGTACTGCGAGTACCACATGCTCCTGCTGCGGCTCAGGTACGTGTTGGGGGGAGCTGACTCCAGTTTCTGCTGCTGCTGCTGCCAGATGAGCAGGGACGTGTCCCTGTACCTCAGCCGGGCGTAGCCCTCGGACAAGGCTTTCTCGGGCAGGGGGACCCTCCCATTCATCACTGGGTCACTCATCTGCCCGAGGAGAGCTCCACAAACAGGAGCTCCTTCCCACCGGCTCCCAAATAAACCCCGCTGGGGCTGTCCAGGTCGATGGCTGCTGCCTGGAGCTCAAGGGGGAACATCCCAGGGCGCGGCTCTGGGGATCCACGAGCTGCTGGCACCGCTCAGGAGAGGGAGAAGGGCCCTAAAATCACAGCAGGCAGCCTGGCCTTGCTTAAAAACCACACCAGGGCTTCTGAGAGCTTCTCCAGTGGCGCTACTGCCGGTGTTTCATGCCGGGAAGGGCCCACACATGCTGTTTGTTGCCAGTCCGTGAAGCATCTCCATAGGTTTGAGCTGCAGCCAGGCAGGTCAGGCTGAGCGGGTCTGGATGAGCTGGATTCGCTGGAGAAAGGATCCCGAAGGCGTGGGGAGGTCAGAGCCCAGAGGTCAGCGGTGCCCAGGCCCGTGCATGGCCTCTCCCCGGTGATGGACAGGAGCCCGGCACGTCACGTGCCCAGGGATGCAGGAGAAGATGCTCGGCCCTGCTCGTGGTACCCAAGCTGGGGGGGCCCGGCACCTCTCGGCGGCACCTGCGGGGCACAGCAGGGTCACCCCACGGGCTGGCAGCGAGGGTCCCCACCCTGCCACCCTCCCTTCCCGTGCCCCCCCCATCCCACCCGCCCCCAGACCCATTCGCGGCCCCCGCCGGTGTCCCGCACCCCCGGGCCCTGCCCGTCCCGAGCGGGGGGTCCCACCCTGCCCTTCCCACACCGCCCCCCGAGGGTCCCCCCGCGCCCCCCGGCGCTGCCCCGGCCCCACCGTGCTGCTGTGCCCGGCCCGGCCCGGCCCGGCCCCGCTGCGCTCGGCGGAGCGGCCGCGGAGGCTCCGCCCGCTGTGATGCGCTCGGGAGGAGCCACGGCCGGGGCGGGGGCACCGGGGGGCGGAGGGGATGGCGGAGCTCCGGGGACACCGGGGGGGATGGCACAGCTCCGGGGACACCGGGGGAGATGGCACAGCTCCGGGGACACCGGGGGGCGGAGGGGAGAGGAGCTCCGGGGACATCGCGGGCACCGGGGGGGATGGCGGAGCTCCGGGGACACCGGGGGGGATGGCGGAGCTCCGGGGGCACCGGGGGCACCGGGGATGGCTATGGGGCACCCCGAGGTGGATTTGGAACCCGGATTTGTGGGTCTGGACTATAGCAGTGGGGTACCCCAAGGGGGTATGTGGGTTCGGGGATGGCAGTGGGGCTCCCCAAGGTGGATTTGGAACCCGGATTTGTGGGTCTGGACTATAGCAGTGGGGTACCCCAAGGCGGATTTGTGGGTCCGGGTATGGCAGTGGGGTACCCTCAGTGGGGTGAGTGGGTCGGGGGATGGCTGTGGGGCACCCCGAGGTGGATTTGGGACCCGGATTTGTGGGTCCGGACTATAGCAGTGGGGTACCCCAAGTGGGGTGTGTGGGTTCGGGGATGGCAGTGGGGTGTACCCCAAGCCCCATTTGTGGGTTCGGGGATGGCAGTGGGGTGTACCCCAAGCCCCATTTGTGGGTTCGGGGATGGCAGTGGGGCTCCCCAACCCCATTTGTGGGTTCGGGGGTGGCAGTGAATCCCCTCCAGTGGGTGCGAGTCCCGCGGGTGTCACCCAGCACTGGATGCTCAATGTTTTAAACATCCAGTCCAGCGTGTGCTGAGCCCGCACTGGGAGCACTGGGGCTGAACTGGGGGACTCCTCCCAAGCCAGGGAACTCTCCCGGCTGCCTCAGGCTGGGATTTCCAGCCCACTCTCCTTTCTGGTGCCCCTTTGTACCCATTTGTACCCCTTAGGGCTCCCCAGTGACCGCCACCCGTGGGGTGGGGACAGGCAGGGGACACCCCTGTGTGCTGCCATCCTCATGCCACCCTCACCGTGGGAAAGGATCGTGACCGAGCAGCCCCTCCTTGACCTCCGCCTCTCCTCATCCCGCCTGCCCCCTGGCCAGCACTGCACGAAATATGTTTTGAAGAGAGCTGCAGGGCTTATTCTCTTCCCGATGATGCTAAATTTAAGCTCTCAATCTTCTTATCTCCTGTGAAGGCAGCGCCATCTAATCTCCTGCGAAGGACCCGATGCATTTATCCGAGCAGAGCTGCTCCGGGCGCTGCTCGCGTGGTTCCGCTCGCCCTTCACGGACACAAACAGGAGGCTGTGGTTTGCTTCCGTCAGAGGGAAGGCATGCTGCAAGTCCCTGCTCCCAGGAGATTTGGGCCAAACACAAAGAAGAGGGAAAAAAAAAAAAAAAAAGGAATGACCACGCTATTAAAATGTTTATTATCAGAAATATCCTGACTCCTGCTTCCTGCTAGTGCAGGGAAGCCAGCCCTGACCCACTCGTGGAAGCTGCAGAACAAAGTGCAAAATCCTTTAGCGGGCAAGATTTAGGGTTTTTTGAGGCTATCTTGGTTTTGTCTGTAAAATTCCTGTTCTGTTATCACCAAACTAACAGAAGTTGGTAAAGGGGGGTGGGTGCACTGCTGAGAGGGGCAAGGAGAAGGATTGGAACCTGCCGAGCTCCAGCAGCCACCTCCTGCTCTGACCCCTCCAGACTCCACTGCTGTGAGTCCCTTGAGTCAGGACCCCTCCCAAATGAATCACAGCAGCTGTGGGATGGACGAGGTGAAATCCAGGTGCTACTCAGCCCATGGTTTGTTCCTCTCCACCTTCCTCCGAGGAATTCTCTGCTTTGGAGCTGCCTCGGGCTGTTCCTCTGCTGTGCCATGGCTGCAGTGAGGGTTGGGCTGGGCGCTTTTCCCCTTGCCCAGCTCCCGGGGCTGTGAACACTCCAGATCTCTCTGATTTTGATGGCAAACCTGTCGGGGTGGAGCCCCGTGGAGGATGTTTTATTAGTGAGGATATCCCAGCAGCGCGGTGATGGTGTTGGAAGCTGCTAACTGGTGCTTGCTGGTATTCAGCACAGCTAGGGCATCCCAAAATGAGACTGTTCCACCGAGAAATGCCCAGGGAAGTGCCAGCTCCACCTGCTCCGTGCCTGGGCTCAGAATCCTTTACCAGTGGAGTTGCACTCTCAGGTTAACAGAGAGCACCCATGGCTGAACGCTCCTGTTGCTCCAGTACGAGAGAAGGATCCATCTCATCCCTCCTGCCAGGGAGCTGGGCCAGGTTCATTTTCCTGCTCCTTTCCACGGTGACAGGCAGTCCCCTCCCCGGGCAGCCCCGGAGGTGAATCCTGCTGGGACAGGAGCTCTGCTGGCAGCGCTGCAGGGCCATCAGCAGGACGAGAATCGCAGTGACTGTGGCAGGGCGCACCTTGTCAGGACAGGTAGATCAGGTGTGTGATGAGCCAGACAGAGGATTATTGTCTGTACCCAGCAGCTGAACGCTTTGGTGGCCCTGTGATTTCCCCCATAATCGAGCAGCAGGTTTGCCGAGCTGGGGCTTGCACAGATTTCCTAAAATAGTCGGTGAAAGGAGATCACAACATCGAAAGGCGTGTTGCAAATGGCACGTAGGCTGTGTGACAGCTGCCGTGCCAGCAGCCGGGCCGGCTCCTGCTCTGGGGACCCTGGCTCCAGCTGGAGACACGTCCCCTGGCAGCCAGCACGGCTCCGGGACAGGCTGCTGCACGCTTGGACTAATCCAGAAGGTGGCAATGGCAATCCACAGACACTGCCTGGCTGGGAAAAGAGGATTTCCTGGCGGTGTGGCTCTGGTGTTGAAGGGATATTTTCAGAGGGGATGCACTGTGGCTGCTTCTCTGCACGTAGAGAAGCCTGGAGTGACAGCAAATGTTGCAGAAAATTCACCTTTTTTGGAATTGTGGCCACGTCCCAGGTATTTTGGGGTTGATTTGTAACGTATGGTGTCCTCATAAATGTTAGTGTATTTAATTCCTTCCTTCTCTCTTTCCCTGCTCCCTTCTTCCCACTAGTTTTGCCTATTCCATGCAGGTCTGGGGTGTCCCCAGCCAGCTCCGTGACATTCCCAAACTGCCACCACTTCACCAGCCAGGTCCCCCTCACATTCCCTGTGCATTGGGACCCGAGCTATGGGCGCTGCCTGCCAGGCTCCCTGTCTGCACACACCGAGACATTTTGGGGGTGAAAGAACACAAAGTTCCCTCTGGCAGCCCCTTCCCGGTGCACCCAGCCGCCTCTGGGCTTATTTCGTGCGAGGAGCTGAAACAAAAGCGCATGGAGCCAAGTGTGAGAGCGGGGAGAAGCTGCACGCTGGGTCCCCAGCAGAGGGTGGTGTCCCCCTCTGCCCTGCCCGCCTGGCATTCCCTGGCATTCCCTGCCCGCCTGGCATTCCCTGGGTGCCTGGCATTCCCAGCACTGCCAAGAGGCAGGGGAGGGGAGCAGCAGCTCCAGCACAAAATCTGACTTCTTTAATTTATTCAAGCTCCCTTTTTATAGCTTTAGGTCCACCTTGAAAACAGCATCTGTGTCCTCTCCACGCCCCCCATCCTCTTGCAGGACAATTTGTACAATGCGGAGCTCCCAGCTCACCAGCGTGTGCTGGAATCGAGCTCTTCCTGAGCCTGGCTGCACAGGTTGTGGTTGTTTTTATTTTTCCTGCTCTCAGAAATACCTCTGCCATCAGCCCTTTGGGCTGCTGCAGAGGTAGGCGAGGAACGTACTTGCTCCAACACCTCCCACGCAGAGCCTGGCTCTGCAGCTGCAGGGATTGTTCCCAAGTGTCCAGGGGCCAAGAATGCTTTTTATTACTCAGTAAAAAAGCCAGGCTGTGCCTCGCAGCTTTAATTATGCACATATAATAAACTCCTCTGTTGTCATCTACCTACAGACCTGACCTCACACGGCAGGCTGGTACTGAGTCAAAATTATCCCTGGCACGACTCCACTGCCTTCAGTAGCCTCGTGATTCCTGCCCATGGGTGCTGTTGGAGGGCAGAAACGCTTCGTGAAGAACTAAAAGACCAAGAAAATCATTCTGAGAAAGCAGCTCCTCAGGGTATGGGGAGTGTGGGCTGAGATCTGAATGCTCCCAGGGCAGGGCGCAGCTCTGATGGTGAGACTGGAGCGTGTGGATGCTGCTCGCCCTTGGATCGCTCTGTTCGAACCCTGCCCGGGGGCACAGCCGGGCTGAGCTGCACCTCGGGATGAAAGAATTTCTCCTTTAAAAAACACAAACAACCAAACTTTCCTCGGAATATGAAACCATTGTTTTCTGTTCTTCGGAGAGATCCTCCTTCCTAGATTGAAAATGAAGGATCATGGCGCTAGAGTTGCTCTTTCTCCTTTATCTCCGCTTGGCTCCATTTGGAAGAGATTAGTGTTGCATTTGTTTGACATCCAGGTTAATAGCTTCCCTTCGTCCCAGTCCCGGCTTCCGGTTTTGGCTATCTGGAAAGCCGGGCTGGAAATTAATCGGCAAACTCTGGGGAGAGGATCTCGGAAGAAAACTCAGAACAGATTTGAAAAGAGGCTGTTTTAAGCCGCGCTGATTTGGAAGGAAGCCACCGGTGAAAATTAGAGATTTTTCAAGAGTTTGCTGCCAAGGAGTTAATGCCTGAGAGTCGAGGTTTTTAATAAATACACTAGTAATTAATTATAGGAGTTGTCCTCCCGTTTGAAAGACAAGGAACACGATCGCTTGTTTGGGTTAAACATCTCCCGTGCAGTATTTGCAACCCAAACACGGGATGATGACGAGTGGGAGCGAGCGCTCAGACAAAGCGGGGTCTGTGTGTGTGTGCGCGGCTCCGGGAGCGCTCCTGCCACGGCCCGCAGGGCTGGGGGCACCTGGGGGAGCCCTGGCCACGGGGGACCCCACAAAATGCGGTGGCGGCTCTGCCAGAGGGGACAGCGAAGCAGCACCGGGGCTCTGGGTGGCTTTCCCGGAACAGGGAGAGGAGCGGCAGCGTTGGGAGGGAGAGAGGGATACGATAAGGGAAGGGAAAGAAGGGCAAAAAAAAAAAAAAAAAAGAAAAAAAAAGGAAACCAGGGAAAATAAAAAAGAGGAGGGGGAAAAAGAAAAAATATTAGGGGAAAATAAACGAGCTACGAGCCAAAGCGCCGCGAAGCGCCCCCCGCCCCCGCTGGCAGCCCGGGCTCCCGCAGACAAAGGGGCGGCGGGGCGGAGCGGGGGCGGGCCGGGGGCTGCTCCGCTGCCCGGGGCGGGCAGAAAACTCGCACCCACGGCGGCTCCCCGGCTCGGCAGCGCAGGTGGGGTCCCCTCAGTAGAGCAAGTTTCCACAGGACACCGAGAGGGAGTTGCGCGGGGTGCGGGCGGCCCCGCCGTGCCCGCCTGTCCGTCCGTCTGTCCGTCCATCCGCCGCTTTGTTCCCGGAGGATGCGGCGCGCCTAACCCCGGCCGAGGCGGTGGGGCCGCAGCGGGGGCAGGGGCAGCCCTCCGCCGGAAAACTCCGCGCCGCCCTCCTTCCTCCTCCTCTTCCTCCTCCTCCTCCTCCTCCTCCTCCTCCCGGCCGGAGCCCCGGCGCGGAGCGATGCTCTCGGGGCCGGCGGGCGGCGATGGAGCGGGGCGGTAGCGCGGAGCCGCCCAGCACAGCGGCCCCTCGGGCAGCTGCCCGCCGCCCCTGAGAGCCGGCAGGAGGAGGAGGAGGAGGAGGAAGAGGAAGGCCGGGGAGGAGAGAGAGAGAAAGAGAGAGCACAGACCGCGGCCATGGAGGAGTGGCGGCAGTGCGGCCGCTGGCTCATCGACTGCAAAGTTTTGCCCCCGAACCACCGGGTGGTCTGGCCCTCGGCCGTGGTGTTCGACCTGGCACAGGCGCTGCGGGACGGGGTGCTGCTGTGCCAGCTGCTCCACAACCTCTCCCCCGGCTCCATCGACCTCAAGGACATCAACTTCAGGCCGCAGATGTCCCAGGTAGGAGGGGAGCGATGGGTGCAGGGGTGGCTGCGTGGGGAACCCCCAGGCGCACCTGGATCCCTGGATGCGGCTGCTGCTGCCGCACAACTTGGTGGGATGGGATGGACTGGGATAGACTGGGATGGACTGGGATGGAGAGAGTTTGTTTCACCCCCCCGGATACCCGGCAGCCCCTCCCAAGCTTGATCCCCCCGGTTTCTCGCCGGTCCAGCGCCGGGGGAACCGCGGCCGCACGGGAAAGGCTCCGGGACGGGGAGAGAACACCCCGGGAAGGAGGGGAAACATCCCCCTGGTGTTTACAGTCATGGCGAAACAAAAGCAAATAACAGGGCTAAGAGGAGGAGATGGGATTATTCGGGGTTTTGATGGAGGCGCTGGTTTGTCTGAGATGTGCGGGAGGAGCGGGCGCTGGGGCGAAACTTTGGCTGGGAAGACTCAAAGCAAAATAAATGAATAAATTTATGAAAACACACGAAGCTCTGGTGCTCTGCGAGCCTGCCCCGAGCGAGGCCAGTGCAGTGCCCGAGCCCCGCTCCTGCATCCCCACATCTGCTCCGGGGCGAGAAGTGATGGGGGGCTCAGGTCAGGGACCCCAATTGCACCCCCTTGCCCTGTCCTCTGCCCATTTTAAAAGGGCTCCATCCTTGGAAGTGTTTCTAGTTCCTGGCTGGTTTGGTGGAAGGAGGCTTAAACAAACGGGAAAAAAAAAAATCAAGAAGTAAAATCAGCTCAGGTTGTTTTGGGTCTAAATGCTCCGCTGGTGTTTTTGCAAGCTGAGCTGTAGGTATTTGCATGGGAATCGGGAAGTGAAATCATTTAGAAACAAACGAAATGGGGGTTTGTGCCCTGCCCGCCGGCAGCCCTCGTGTTGAGGAGTTAATTTCAGAGTGTTGGCTTTTATTTTTGAACAACAGGTTCTAGTGGTGAAATTGAAGGGAAACTTTCTGTGTTGAACTTCGCTGAAGCCTTCTAGGATAAATAACCCCCAGTGCCCACATGAGCTCTGCTCCTGTGCTGAGAGAGCAAATCCCTCTCCCTTTTTCCACTGGAATTTCCTTCCAGGACAATGTTTTTTTTCCAGCTGTTTGTCCCCTTCACCCTGCAGGACACAACCACGTGTGCCGGGGTGGCTGCAGTGGTTGAGGACAGCCAGGGGCTCCCAGATTTGGAGCCTCTCTTTGGGAAGCAAAGGGCGCTTTGCTGGGAGGATGTCCTTGATTCTGGAAGCACCAGGATGGGAATCCCCAGCCCTGTGGTGAAACCAGCCCGAGTAAATAACAACACGTCCCGATACCTCTTCCCAGGGTGGAACAATGCTGTGAGATTTCCTCTTGGCTTTCCAGGCTATGAACTGATCAAACTGTTTTCCTCTCAGCCTGATGTTTCCAAATATAAACTGCCGTGCAGGAGCTGTGGATGTGGAGGGCTGGAGCTTTCCTAGAACGTGCTGAGAATGGCACACTGTGTTTTGGGGTTTTTTTTTTGAAGGACATATTGTAATCCTACAAAGCTAGTTCCGGTGTGATAGTTGCCCTGTGGGGAGCTCAGAATGGGTTTAGAGATGTGGCACTTGGGGACGTGGTTTAGTGGCAGATTTGGCAGTGCTGGGTTATTGGTTGCATTCGATCTTAGAGGCTTTTCCAACCTAAACTCTGTTTGTGTGGGATCTGGGATCCAGGGAGGATCCCGGGGTGGTTTGGAGAGGAGGCTCTGGCTGCCCTTGCCCAGCCAGGTGTTTGCTGGTTGGAGGGAGAATTTACAGCCCTGCTGTCTTTAATCAAGTTGCTTTCTGCTTATCCCACCTGGCTGCTTCCACAGCTGTAGAGGATGTATGAGGGGACTGACTGGGATGGGTTTGGTGGCCCTCTCTCTGAAAATCAGGTCATTAGAGGGGAGCAGCACAGAGCTGAGCCCACAGGACCTGAAGAGCATCACCTGGAATGGGAGTGGATGCTCTGGTGAGGCTCAGCTGGTGCCTCAGCCAGGATGGGACCCAAACCACTCTGGAGTCAGCCTTTATACTTCATCTATTTGGTGCTCCTTTGGTAATCCCTGAGTTTGGGAATTTGGCTTCTTCCCAGGGTGGTTAAAGGCACCTCCTGCTGCACAGGAGCCCGGGGAGGTGATGGGGAGGAAGGGGCTGAGCCCAACCACAGAGGGGACAAAAACCCCTGGGATGTTCCAGCCCTGCTGTGGCTCTGGGAGAGCAGCTCAGTTCTCTCGACCAAATTTCAGAGGAGTAATGTAGGAATCCATCTCTGTCACCCAGCTGTGATGTGCTCAGACACGGGGTAGGGATGTGTGAGGCAGAACTTCAGAGGTGGTTTTTGATGATAAATGCACATTTTGCCTGGCTGGCTGGACTGGCTAACCAGCTGTCTGCCTCACTAGAGAGCTCGTTTTGTTATTAATCAGGTAAAATGCCAGGGGACAAGACACTTGTGCTAGACTTGAAACACCCAGTAATACTCAGAATATTCTGTCACCCACCTTTCCCGCTGAATTAGGTGAGGCTGTGCAGGTGTGGAATGAAAAACAGATTTTTGCCTGAGGTGAGCAGCGTTTCAAAGGCCAGAGGTGAAATCACTTCTCTGCAGAGAAACACTTTAAGATCCAGGCACTTGTGTGTTACTTTTTTAATCTCTTTCCACGCTGATTTGTTTTTCCTTGATGCGTGCTGCGAGGCGAGGTTGGAGCGTTGGCAGCACAGGGAGGATGCAGGGACTGGTGCTCCAGCTGTGGAGGGATGGATTTGGTGTCCCTGTCCCCCTAAAAGCTCCCCAGCCTCATAAAACCTCCCTGTGCTTGTTCAGCAGAGAGCCCAGACTCACCACAGCAGTGCTTTAATACGTGATGCTTAATTAAATAAATGAGGCAAATCACCCTGATAGGTTGCAGTCTGAATTTTGCTTTATTTTCATGTTCAGCTCCAGAGACCCAAATCTGGTGTTTGGTGGGAGGATGGGATGACCCAAAGAATTTCCAGAGTGGCCAACAAAATAAACAGGAAAAACAATCTTGAATCCCAGCTCTCTTCTGAGAGTTGCTGGACGTGAGGGCAGTTTTGATGAGCCTGGAGTAAAACTTCATTTCTGCTCCTTGCTTTTGCTGCTGAGGCTGTTTCTGGAGAGCTGGGAAGTGCCATGAAGGGTGATGGCTCTCGGTGCTTATTGATCATCGTGTCTGTTACTGTGATTGCATTTCTGGGGGTGTCATTCAGGGTGATTTTCCAGCCAGCTGGGAGAGCGTGATGCAAAGGATATTTGAATTTGCAACTTGGAACCCTCTGGTTTGCATTCCCTGCCCCAGAGCCATCCCCAGAACCCCACTCCTCTCCCCATTCCCCTTCCTAATTCCAGTCCTCTGTCACTGTGTGCTACAGCTGCTCTTGGGAGTGAGATGGGGATCTTCAAGCTTTGCATTTTCATCAATAATTAGATTTGAATCTTAATTTTGTTAAATCTCTGGTCAAATACAAATTAAATTAATCTCCCCTCATGTTCCAGCATAAAAAATACGTGCAGTGACACACCTGCATGCTTGGGTGAGGTCGATATTTGGTGCTGCGAGTTTTGTGAGGTTTTTCTTTTTATTTGGTATTTGTCTTAGATAAAATTAATCCTTCCTGACAGGGCTTTGGATGTGTTTTGGAGGTTGGTAGGGAAACCTGCTGCGAGCTGCTCCCTCTCAGGCTGCCTCAGTTGTGCCAGACACCTTTGCAAAGGGTGGGAGTTGATCAGGAATTATCCAGGAAAACTGGGGGGGATCTGGCAGTTTCTTGCAGAGTTCCAGATCACTGTTCAGTCCCCTGAGCTGAGCTCAGCCTTCTGGGGATGCTGTGGAGGGAATTTCTGCTCCCAGTCTCTGCAGCTGAAGGAAAATAGGTTGATTCTAGGGAGGACAGCTGAGAAAGAACAATAACCCCCCAAATCCTGCCCCACTGCCCTGTCCTGGCTGGCTGAGCAATCTCTGTGTATTGAGAGGTGGAAAATTGGTGCCTACACAAAGGTGGTGTGATGTGATTGAACATCAACCCTCCCACAGACATCACACTGCACTCACCCCTCCTCAAAGGCTGCTCTGGACACTGCTAAATATCTTTATTTTCCCTGCTCCAGAACCTCCTGGGTTCTGGAAATGAGGCAGTGTAGGGTGAACGTGCTGCATGCACAGACTTGAAGTTAGCAGTACTGGCCAGCTCATTCAGGATTCTTGTTTTGGAGCACATTGACATTTCCCCGGAGGGAATCCAGCCCTCCCTGCAGCGCCTGGAGGTTTGATTGGGGCCCTGGAGGCTGATGAGAGGCACAAAACATAATTGGAGCAATGGCTGGGCTGCCCAGTGCTCTGATGAAGGAACCACGCAGACACCTGAGCTGAGTGCCAGGATTGATGGCTGCGAGGCCCCACACCTGACTGAGCTGTCACATGCCTCCTGGCCTGCTCTTCTTTCTTCATTTGCCATCAAAATCCTATTTATTGGTGATGTAGGTGCTGGTTTTTGCAGTGGAGCAGGTGCTTGGAGCCTCTCCCCCAGGTCCAGGGGAGATGGAGGCACGCTGGAGTGTTTGGTGCAGGTAATTATTCACGAGGCTTTGGGCTTTTTAACGTGCCACTTGAAGGCTTTATAGCTACAATGCTCGTAATTACTTCCATATGTCATGATAGTAGTTAAATAAATTCAGTATTATCAGAGCTGGCTGGCTGGGTGGGTTCTTAGAGCAAAGTCTGTGTAGCCACTCTGATTTACCCTGCTCAGGTCCTCTGGCTTTTTATTTACTCTCTGCTTTTTGAAACCGAGTTCTGTTCCAAAAAAAAAAAAAAAAAAAAAAATCAAAAAGGGGCTGTGAAAAACAGCCTCGTTACATCTCCCTGTTTACTGTGTCTCACTGACTTCCCGTTTGGATGTGCTGAGCCTCAGAGAGGGAAAAAAGGTGCTCTGTGTGTCCAGCCAGGCTCGTGAGCTCCTTGCAAAGCAGGAGCTGCTCCCGCTCTGCATTGCCCAGCAGAGCCCTAAAACCTGGTGTCAGCACAGGCAGGAGCCTCTTCGTGGCCTGAAGGATCCAACTGAACCTGCAGCTGAAGGCTCATAAATATTCTGGTGGGGCAGAGAGTGTTGGATGGATGCTGAGGGCTGTGCCAAGCAGCCTGAAAAGCAGTGAAAACTTTTTTTTATTTTTATTTTTTCCACGCTCTTGAATTGATGGATGAGAGCTAAATACCTGCATTAAACACCTACCAGCAACGGGCTCTTGAATGAATAGATGCCTTTAAAAACACAAAGCCAAAAAAAAAAAAAAAAAAGGGTGAAATGAGAGGAACAGGAGAATTTTTTTGGCACTGGCATTGCTGTGGCTGGGTCTGAGCAGGGCAGTTGGATGAGGAATTAGGGAAATGAGGGAATTCAGGCTGGATTGTGTGGGATGGGACCCACCACCCCAACTTGTGGGTGTGGGAGCCCCAAACCCGTTTCCTTCAGCTCATCTGGAGCCAGAAGGGACCTGATTTTTGGCAGGGACAGAAATGTTGCTCCAAACTGACCCGAGGGCAAATTTTTGATCCATTTCTTTGTCGTTCCTTAAAGACACAGAGACTTTTCCCAGTGCTGGAGCTGTTTTCCTTCTCCACTTGACTCCCCTCAAGCTGTGTTGAGAAATGGGTCAAAAGTGCTCAGCCCAAAAATCTCAGCAGCCTGGGCTGGGGCTTTTTGGGACAGAGCTGGGCTGGGAGGATCAGGATTCTGTTGATTTAGGGTGCAGTGTGAATGAGTGGGTGCAGGGCTGTGAGGTTCCTGTGTTGGGCTGGAGGGGTGGTGGAGGCTGGAAAATGCACTGAGCATTGACACTTCTGGGAACTGAAGCCTCTCTCTTTGATTTTTAAAGTATGGATCCACTTTGAGCTGTGCAGTGTTTTTAAAATAAATTTTTATTTCCTCACAGCACTCTCAGCATCGCTTTGCTCCTTTGGATTGCCAGTGGTGTTAACACAGTCCTGTGGCTGCTCCTCGAGCAGAGTTTCTCAGAGCTCTGCTCCCAGCCCAGGGCTCGCTCAGTGCCTGTCAGGGTCACCCTGTCCTGGTCATGCTGGGTCCATCTGTCTGTCCAGCTGCAGCATCCTCACAGCCCCGGGGCTCCTGGGCACTGCCACTCCCAGCTCTCCTGTCAGGACGAGCCCCAGGGGTGGAATTTGGCTCCTGTGTCACCCAGGAGCAGCCACCCAGCTTCACCTGCTGATTCCCAACCTCAGTGCTCCTTTCGCAGGAGGGGAAGGACCTTCCTTCTCGAGTCTGCCTCTGACAACTGCAGGCTCAGCACTGATGAAATTACTTTTGAATCTCCCCTTCAAAAACACGCCTGGGGAAAAGTCTGTTTCTAACACCAGTGACTTTTCCTCCCTGCTTTGTGTTTTCTTTGGTTGCAGGCTCTGATACAGCTCTGGTGAACCATTCCCTGCCCTCCACCCTCTGGAGCCTCCCAGCTGTCCCGGGGATGGACAGGCAGGGCTGGGCTCTCCTTCCTGGCTGCTCTTTGGTGCAGGTGGAGGCTGCAAACACAGCACAGAACTTGGTACAGAACAAATCCGTGCTGCTCTGCTGGTGTCTCGTACCTGGGGTTTGTGACTTGGCAGCTGCTGAGCCCTGCTGGCTGTGATTTGATTTTTTTCCCTGCACATTTTGTGCTTCTGGGAGTGTTTGTCTGGCATCCCGGGCTAGCCCAGTCCAGTGTGTGTTAACAGCAGGGTTTGGCTAAGATGCCCTAACCTGAAGGGCTTTTTTGAGGTTTATATCTGTGATGGGTGTCTGGACTGTGTGAGTCCCTCCTCCTGTGTCAGAGGGTGCTTGTGCTCTACCTAAAGCCACAAGAGCTCCAGTGTAGAAGGAATTACAAAATTACAACAATAACAGGTGCAGATGGATCAGTTTGCTGAAAGAAAACCTCAATTATCCTCAGGAAAGTCACTGCAGAGCTTGGTTTGGTCATCAGATTTCCCAGCCTTGTCTAACAAATCCTGCAGAATTAATTTCTGGACACCTCTTTGGATCTGTTTGGACACTTTTTGGATCCCTTTTCTGGAGTCCCCACGCAGTTGTTTCACCCTGATGTCAGAGCTGCCAGCCCTTCCTGCCCCAGCACAGAGGATGTGCCTGCCCCTTGTCCCTGCTCTGCCCAGCACCCACTGCTCCGAGGAGGTGATGTGGAAAATCTGTTCCTGTTTTGTAATCCTGCCCTGTCTGGACAGCCAGGATTCAGCTGGAAGATCCTCCTCTGCCTCCTTGGAAAGCCACCAGCCTGACTCATATCCTGACTTGTGCACAGTGACCACTGCAGTCAATGGACTCTGTGCTGTTGCCCATGGTACAAACCCTCCATAAATCAGATTTTATTCACTCTGATGCCTCTGGGCTTCTCAGATTCTGGATTGGATTTTCCAGGCTTGCTGGAGCTGGGGAGCATCTCCCACCTCTCCTGGCCCACGCTGCAGGTGCTGAACTGGTTTGGCACAGGGAGATGCTGCCAGCTGCCTTTGGAAGTGCTGGGAGTGGGGAGGTTGGGAAGGGTTTGTGCCTCTCTGGGCTGTCCCTGGTGCTCCAGCAGGGACCATGAGCCTGTGGCTGCCCCCACTGGGGCTTTGCTTTGACCCCCAAACCACCAGGATTTGGTAAACGAGGAGAGGGGGAAGGTTAAGAGGTTCCCATAGAGGAAATTCGCTTTTTTCTCTTGCAGCATTCGCCTGAACACTGATGGAGGGGGGGGAGTAAATTGGCCCTTTTGTAGCATTCATATCTTTTGTTGTGTTTTATGGTGGTTTACAGCTAAATGGAACATCTGGTATTTGAAGGGGGCTGAGGAGGGAACAGAGGAGGTTTGTGGCTGGGGAAGGGGAGGAGCAGGAGGAGTGATTTGTGCTCAGTGCTGCAAACACAGAATTATCTGTGAAATCCAGGGGCACTCAGAGCCTGGAAAACAAATGTCCAGGCAGGCTGGGAGCTGTGGCAGCTCCTGCATCCCTGCAGGAAAACCCCAGGGCAGCATCTGTCACCCTGAACCTGCCCACAGGGAGATGGTTTTGCTGGTTTTGCTTTCCAGGATGAGTTGTTTGGCTCCTCTGGGTTTGTCAGAACTTGGGGTGCTCTCAGAGCACTCAGGTTCATGCAGGATCCAGGTTTTTCCTAAAGCAGAGCCTTGATCTCGAGAGGCTGAGCTTTGTGGCAGAAGCAATGAGAATGGGAGATTAGCTGTGTGATGGTGTAAATATGTTTTATATATAAAATATGGGATAGAGATAGATGTGTCAAATATATGAATCTATTTATATGTAAATAAAACTGTATTTCTTTAAGAGCTGGCGTGTGTTAAACCCTGGAAATCCCAGGCTGAGTGGCATGGCCCCAGGACAGGAAATGTGCACAGCATTGGGACAGGCTTGTGTGCACATCGAGACCCTTTGTGTTTATGGGAAGCACTTTCTCATGTGAGTGATCTTCCAAGAACATCACTGGTGGGCCTTGGAGAGGGGAGGAGACAAAAAAAAAAAGAGACAAGACTTTTCCTCCCACAGCTATGGGAGAATTGTGGCTTTAAACAGAAAATAAACCAGAAAATTTCCTAGTAAACCCAGCAGAAGAGTTTATGACTTTTTTTTTTTATTTTTTCCCTTTATAGATCAGCTTCTATGTCTTTATTTTCCTGCTGCTGCTGCAGGGTTTGGGGGTGTTTTGTGGGAATTGCTGCTGCAGCAGCAGCTGTTCAGCACAGTGTGGCTCTGGGCTCAGCCACTGGCCCTGGGTGGCTGAACTGGCCCCGGGGCTCCGTTTAGTGGCCCTCTGGCAGCAGCTGCTCCATCTGCAGGGTGTAAATGCCTTTGTTGTGGTGCCTGGGCAGAGCCCAGGTGATGGCAGAGCTCTGGATTTGGGGGACAGGGCATTATTGGTGGTGCTGTGGCAGCTTTCAGCTCTGGGGTGATGCTTTGTGGCTGCTCCTGGAGAGATGGGGGTGTCTTGTAGGAAAAAAATGTGAATTTTCAAGCTGCAAAAGAGACCTAAAAACTTTGTGTTGTCAAGGGATTGGGGGCATGGAGCCAGCTCAGTAGGAAGCATTCCAGGAGGAAGCTGGGGCTGTGGGGCTGCCTCTGAAAAGGTGAATTTTTTGGGGGTGAGGTTGCAGGATTTGAGGTGTGAGGTTTGCTGAGCTGTCCAGCCTGGCCTGTGCAGGGAGTGGCCATTGCCAGGGAGGTGTCCCTGTCCCTCCTGGGCATCCCTGCCCGTGGCTGATTCACTGAGCATCTCCCAGCCTGGGTTTGTGGAACCCCAGGGGATTTAGGAGCGGCTGTTGCTCCAGCACAAATATTTCTACAAGAAAGAGAATTTCTACAAGAAAAGTGGAGTTTTTGAAGGGCTTTCTGAAATCGTTAAAAGTTTAATCTGGGATGGTGTGAATCATCCCTGAGTGGGTTTCCAGGTCACAGGGCAGGCTCCTGGGTGGCAGCACAGATTTGTTACCTTGCTTTAACCCTTCCTCATCCACCAGCTTTGGGTTTGGGATGTTCACACTGATGGAGCAAGGACACTTCCATGGGACTTTTGCTGCCACTGCCCGCAGTTTTGGCCACTTGGGGTGTGATGCAACCAGAGTCTCAGTGCTGAGAACTTCACCTGAGATGCAGAATCCGTGGTCAGATACCCTGAGCAGCCAAACCTGTTCCTTGGGTGAGAGGCCAGACGAAGCTTTTGCTTCTCCCTTGCTGCATTTTCCACCCTCAGCGTGTTCAGGTGCACGTCACCAAGCTCTCCCCACATGGACAACGCCTGAATTGATTTTATTTTCTTCGAGGTGATAAAGGTTAGGAGTGAATTTTCCTCGTATTGACAACTGGGTTATCTCAGGAAGGGTAATGAGGAGGCTTTAATGAAGCCACAGTATCTGCCTGAGAGTGGGGTTTTAGCCAGGTTGTTGCAAGAAGCATTTCTAATTAGCAGAGATTTAATTCCAGATTTTTGTCATCCTCCGCCCCCCCTTCCCTCTTAATTATATTTGCTAACGTGTTTAACAGCTTTCCCTTCAGAAAAGAACAATTTATTCAAAGGTCATAAATAGATTCTGGCATTAATTACTCCAGGAGCCACACTGGGCTGCTCTGGAGAAATCAACTCCGTGGGGAATGCTAAACCTTTTGCAGTTGGATTTATCTGGGGTTGAAATGACTTTGTTTGCACACACCCCCATCAAAGACACCTCCAAAAAAAACCCCCAAAAAAGCTGATTGCATCCACATTTGTGCCCAGCTGCAAACCCACGGGGATCTTGTAGCTAATTTCCCCGAGTTTTTGGAGCAAGCCTTTAAATCACAGCATCTCCCTTGATCTCTTTAAATTCGTTTTCTAAGATTTGGGGGCTTTTTTTTTTTTTTTTTTTTTTTTTTTTTTGCCGATTAGGTTTGGGATGCTGTGGATGCTGAGCTGGAGCAGGGAGAGCAGAGCCTGGCTGGGACCAGGGGCTGAGCTGTTCCCTCCTCCTCAGCCCCTCCCAAGCTCAGCCCAGCTTAGGTTAATAGTTTTTGTAACCTCCAGATTTTGGAGTGGCTGCAACATCTGTTCCAAGTGATAATAATGCAGTGCCGAGGGGGAATTAGCATACAGCTGCCGGGGTGGGGGAGAGCCTCTATAGAAAAATAAATGAATTTATTGATGGGAGATGAAGCCTCATTGCGTTTTCATAGTTCCTGGTAATTTTGGCAGCGTGGGCAAAATCTGTTCCTTTGCAGTGGGGAGAGGGATGTGGGACTCTGATGTGATTTGAGGCTTGAGTGTCCTTTGTTTTGTCATCTCACCCAAAGCCAAGAGTACTTTTTGCTGGCTTTAGGTTCTTTTTGAAGGCTCAGTCTGCCAGATGAGGCTGGGCTGGGCTGGCTGTGTGTGGGGAATATTTATATATGTATTTTTATATATATATATATTTATATATATCTCTGGAAATAACTCTGCTGTCTCAGTGACCTGATCTGGTGGGTGGCATCCCTGCACGTTGTGCTCATGAAAATCTCTTTTTTTTTTTTTTTTTTTTTTTTTTTTTTGGCACTTTGGCTCTTGCTGTGGTCACCAGGAGCTGCAGGTTTGTGTTGGCACCTCCAGGATGTTTTCCCTGTGCTGGTCCCTCTCCATCCTTCATCATCCTCAGGGATCAGGATCCTGCTCACCTTGAGCAGGTGTCTGACCCACAGCTCTGCATCACCAGCTCTGAGGTTAAATATTTCTATGATTTTTCCTCTCCTGGTGTTTTTGAAGGAGTCCTGTGATGAGATTGTCTGCCTTCCCTCAAGGAAAAATTAAACTAACAGGCATTGCTTTCCTTGCTGTGGGGAAATGCACAAGAATGTGATTGAAGTGTTCTCTGAAGCCTTGCAGACTTTGAAAGTGAATTTAAAATGCTCAGGTTGTAAAATTTATAAATCCAGAATGATGGTTGGTGAGATTCTAGATTCCCCTCTTTGTAAAATAATAAAAAAAATTAATTTCTTATTTTTGCTTGGGAAGCCCACCCATGTTCAGCTTTGGGCTCCACCAGCAAGAGCTGAGTGAATAGAATTTTATGTGTTTTATGTGGGGACAAAAACAATCCTGAACACCTGATGTGAAGGAAAGGAGTGAGATAAAGCTTCAAGGGGTGGAAAGCAGCCTCAAAAATCCAGAGGGGCAGAGAGGAACTTGAGTGTGTGTGCATGGATGCTGAACCCCCTGAGCTGGGGCAGAGGGAAGGAATAACCCCCTGTTATTAAAACCACGTTTTGCAGGGTCCCTTCACAGGAAAATCTGTTTTTCTGAGCAGATGTAGAACTACTCAAATATTGTTTTTTTTTTGTTTTTTTTTTTTTTTTCCGTGTGATTTAAGAGGTTGTTTTTTTTTTTTTTTTTTTTTTTTTTTGAGAGACAGCTCTTCTAATAGCAGTGTCAGGGTGTGAGGATGCTGTGTGACACAGGCACAGGTGTCAGGAGTGTTCCTGCTCCATAGAAACCCGTTATTCCAGCAGGGCTGTCATTTCCTCCTCTGCAGAAGGAGCTGCTCCCACAGAGCACGGGAGGAACCAGCACACAAAAAGAGATATTTAACTTGTCTGTGCTCGAGGTGCCTTAATAACTGCTTGGGTTTGTCTTTGGCACATCAGCAGCCAGGCTTGGAGCGCTGAAGGATCAGCGTGGAGCTTCTCCTCCCTCCACCCACTGAGGGGTTTCACTCAAAAATTGGATAAAAATCCTCCTGGCATTGGCTGCTCATCCCACCCAGAGCTGGCTCAGGTCTTTGGGGTTTGACATTTCCGGTGTCTGCTCATCTGAAATGGATTTTCAGCCTCCCACCCTGCTCTGCTCAGCTCTCACAGCTCCAGTTGTGCTCCCTGGCATCCCAGGATAAAGGGGCTGATGGAGGTTGTGCCCAGCCCAGGGCTCCACGTGCTGGCCTTGGGTGTTTTAGCATCATTATTCCTGCTGTCTTTGGGGAAAAAAACTTCTGCAGAACTTTTCTGGGAAAAAAACCCCAAAAACCAGTTGGATTTTTACAGTTCTGTGGGTTTAAGGCAGCTGTGGGGAGGGTGCTGTGAGCTGCTTCCACACCCTGGCTCTTTAGGAATCTCCCTTAGCTCAGAGTGAGTGCTCAGAAAAGCCACTTACATGTTGCTATTTGCATTACTTTGGGTTATTTGCATTAGTTTTTGGATTATTTTTGTGTTACTCATGGATTCCCAGGTCCAAGCTCCACGTGGTAGCAGGCCCTCTGCAAACAGGGGCCCTGATCCTGGGCAAAGGTTATCCAGATAATGTGGGAATGCAGAGCACCTGGATCTCGTTCTGCCTGAGGAGAGCCCCTGGGCAGAGTCATTTGTTGTCCCTTTGCCTTCCTGGGGCTTGGGGAGAGACAGCTGGGCTTTGTAATCAAGTGTTTGTTTTTTGTCAGAAAGGACTCAACTGCTGGGTTATTGCTGTCCCAGTTTGTGAGTGGCTGCAGGAAAGGAAGGGGACAGAAGTGTCAGTTCTTCCTCTCCTCCTCCTCATCCTCCTCCTGGGGTGATGCTGAGTCCCAGGCTTAGGGCATGGATCCTTTTCCTGCTGCAGGAAACTTGGGAGAGCTGTGGGACAGTCCCACTGTGTGTCCCCAGTGGCATTCCATGGATGTTGTCCCCTCTCCAGGCTTCCCACGGGCACCCCCAAACCTCCCAGCCTGGACAGAGGTTGGGGAGGAGGCTCTGGCTGTTGGAAGGGAGCTGAGCTGGATCTCCCAGCCCTCCAAAGGCTTTGGGAGCAGATTTGGGGCTGGTTTGGGGGTCACACCGACCTGCTGTGAGACCTTGGAGCTGCTCGTGGAGGAAACGGGCTGGGTCAGGAATGAAGAGGTCCCAGAAATGTGCAGGTGCTGTGTGACTGTGTGGATGCTGAGCCAAGGGAGTCTGCTGTTCTCGTGGCCACTTGGGCTAGGTGGGAGTGGTGCTGCTCTCAGCTTGTGGGATGTGCCTGGGGTGTGGGCTGGGGGGAAGGAGGAATTCCATGCTGGAGGAGGGAGGATTCCATGCTGGGCGTTGTGTAACTGTGCAGTCCTTCCCTGAGGATTCAGAGCTGTGCCTCACCAGACTGTGGCTGGGCACGGAGCAGCTGGGAGCTCGTCCCGTGTGCTGGAGGAGGGACAAAAGTTCAAAAGTCAAAAAGAGTGTCTGAGTGAGACCAGCAGCTCAGTACCAGGGAAGAGCTGACATGGCTGGAAACCAAAACTGGGGCTGCATTTCAGATCGTTGCATCACTTTTACCGGATGTTCGTTGCATTATTCAGCCCAACGTGAAGAAAGCTTCCTGGGATGGAAGGAGATATTTGGGAGAGGAGGAGGACTAAAACCTCCATGAAATCCCTTTGTTCCCTCCTGCCAAGCTGGGGAATGACGGGTCAGAAGTGTGAGCACACCCTGGGGCGTGCGGGGCCGGGCTCACAGAGGGGGCAGCTGTCCCTGTCCCCTTTGTGCCACCCAGAGATTTGGGATCTGGGAGGAGCCCCCAGGGCTGGCCTGGGGTGCTCTACCTGTGCCCTCAGGTTCCAAACACAGGGGTGGAAAGGCTTTGTTCCCTGCAAAGCTCCAAGAACCATCCCCAGCAATGGAGCCCATGCCATGCTTGGCTCCCCCCACCCTCTGCTGCCTCGGGAGCCCTTTGCCAGAGCTCCATCAGACACGTGTTGGTCACTGCTCCAGCATTCCAGGGACTGCTGCTCCTGTGCAGTGTGCCCCAGGAAAAGCCTCCCTCTGCTCCCTGAGTGTAAGCAGAAGTGATGGGTCACCATGACTTTTCATGACATGTTATTTTTGCTCCCCTCCCCGAGGCACTCAGCAGCTGGAGAGCCTTTCCCCCACGGAGCTGGAGGCAGCACTGCTTTGAATAAGAGCTTTTTGCATTGGAAGCTACACCTTAGGAGAGATGTTTTATTTCCTTGGCTGTTTATAGCCCTGTAAAATACTGTGGAGCCTTCATTTTCCCTCTTTGCATGCTCTCCATTGCATTATGCAGAGGAACAATTTATTCCTAACAGCTCAGCCTAATGTGTGCCACAGCCATTTCCACAGGAGCCAGACCTGCCTTAATGTTTGCTGGATGGCTTTTTAAATGCATCGTGCTGGCTCCTAAGCCAGGCTTTTTAATAACTCCTGTTCAGAGCTGAGTGTACACAAGTCTGACAAAAACCTTCGTGCTTGTTCTCGCACCTTAATGCTGTGCTTAAAAAAATCCCTCCCCGAGTTCTCCACTCTGTGTGTGTTGGTGGAGGCAGTTGCTAAGAGAAGGGATAATTTAAAGCAGAAGGAAGTCATACATGCAGCTGTACTAAAAATTAACTTCAGTTGGGTGGTACTTAGGAAGTTAAAGCAGGGATGCTGCCAAAAAAAAAAGGGGAAATGAAGAGTCTGCGTTTGACTGGGTGTTGATACTGTCTTAACTGTGTCAATAAAGTCACTTTAATTCGTGGGTCAGTGAGCTTTTTTAGGGCTGCTGCCTGTTTAGACTTATTGATCCTGTCCCATTAAGCTCCAAATATTGTCCTTTCCTGTCCAGACAATTCTCAGCCCTCTCCAGCAGAGTGGGTGGCTTTGGAAGGAGATGGAGTGGAGCAGCTGAGAAGGAATCAGATGCTGCTGCCAGCTCCCCTCTGCACCCCTCTGGCTGAAATACAGCATTAAATGGTCCAGCCCAGCATGTCCCTGGGGCCTTATCTGCATCCTCAAATTGCACCAAATTAATTAGCCCGGCACAGCAAAAGCAACCCAACCTTGCCTAACGCTCTGCAAATGCAATTAGCCCGGTCCCAGAGTTTATTTGAGATATTCCAATTAACAGTCAGCTTTGCTTGTGCACTGTCTGGTGGAGCTGCTCCTGTCTGGCTGGTGAACACCTCATTAAATCCTGTTCCAGGGAATCCCAGACTGGTTTGGGTTGGAAGGGACCTGGATGCTCCTCCAGTTCCATCCCCCTGCCCTGGGCAGGGACACCTTGCACTGGAGCAGGTTGTTCCAGAGGGAATGATGTCCTGGGGAAAGAGCTGGGCTTGACAGGACCCAAATGAATGCAGGAATGGAGGGAAGCAGGGTTGGCTCCCAGAGAGCCAACCTGGATTTTCCCATTGTCTCGCAGGGAGATTTTTCCAGTGGAGTTTTCCTGCTTAGCTGAGTGTAAACCAGTGCAGAATTACACAAGTGTTGGTGCTCGTGATTAATCCCCACATACAACTTCCCATTAAACAATTTACCAAAGCCTAGTTTGAAAAGATGCAGCCCTTATCACAAAATACAAAATAACCTTCTTCCTTTTTTGTAGCAGATTAAAAAAAAGGGGATAAAGAATATAAAAATATTTCTCTGCTTGCGTGTGTTTAGCTCCTGTTAGCCTGGCTCAGAAAGGAGGACTTGCCTGACAGAAATATGAATCCAGATCTGGAACCTGTTCAGTCAAAGCATCCAGGAGATTTTGGAAGGATTTCTAACCCCCTCTAGCCCCAGGTGCCAGGTTTGGGTGCACCCCTGATGTGTTACTGTAATAAATGAGAGTTAGGAGCTGCCAGGAATGGGATGTGGGTGTTAAATTAGAGGGTCCTGATATCTTGTTATCCTCCCCAAGCATTAATTTATATAAATATCCAGAGCCTTGTTTCCTGTAATCGCTGGGATCTGTTCTCAGTGGTGGTTTT
The DNA here is from genome assembly GCA_037013685.1 of Acridotheres tristis. Classification (NCBI taxonomy): domain Eukaryota; kingdom Metazoa; phylum Chordata; class Aves; order Passeriformes; family Sturnidae; genus Acridotheres; species Acridotheres tristis. The sequence continues at coordinate 7,675,447 of CM072904.1, read as the reverse complement.
TATGAGCTGGGGACCTGACCTTTTTAAGCAGCTTTACAAATTAAGTAGCCAGTAGATTAATTTTCTGTAGCCTGTTCTCATCATGAGGAGCAGGAGCTGTTCTGCATTGCTGTGGCAGTAAATTTTACCTCTGGAGCTTGGGAAGGGAGGGGAAAAAATATCTTCCAGATAAGGTAAAATAGTCACATCCTCAAGGAGAGATGGAAATAAATTGGGTCAGAAATGAAGCTCCCCTTGTTTTAATTCAGGGGAGGTCAGGGACAGGGTTGTGCCCAAATCCAGGGAGGTTTGGGCTTTGTGGCCAAAATTTAAGCAGTGCTCACTGCAGAAAGATCTTTAATTCATTGTGGTAACAAATCTCTTGATGCTTTAGGGACCTTCCCAGAACCAGACTCAATTCTGGCTGGAGTCTGTCATTAAATTCCACCCTTTCCTTTCTGTTGCCTGTTTTGCTCCTGTGGTGTGAGTTGGGATAACTGAGCTGTGCAGGGGGAGGCTCTGTGTGCAGAACCACTCATGGGTTCACAGCATCCTTCCACAATTCGAGTTTCCTTTCAAACCTGGTGCCAGGGTCAAGGAGTGATGGCTCTTGTGCTTTTCACCTGGCTTGATACTCCCTAGTAAGGAATGAAACCTCTCCCTTTCCTCCACGAGGGCTGAGAAGTCTTAATTGAAATCTTGCAGATAAAATACAGCCTCTAATCTTAAAAAAAAACCCCGAACTCAACCAACATCACAGTAATGCCAGTGGCCTCTTCATCCTCCCCCTGATCAAAGTTCATTCTGATTTTTATCTTGTGCCTGCATTAAATATGATGGTTAACCTTCAGATTTCCTGTCTCGGCCTCCCAAGCTTTGTGATACTTACAGTTACTCTTCAGTTAATTAATTTCCTTGCAGTGCTGAAAGGGAGAGGAACTGATACCCTGAATGCAAATTGCCCAGGGCAACACGAGTGCTTTAGCTGGAAAGAAAAATGGATGTTTGTGCCTGTGGGTTTTCCTTTCCTGGGACACAGGGATGGGTTTGGGGTGGATTTATTTGGGCAGGTAGGATCTTGGGATGTGCTCTGAAGCTTTCTGCAGTCTGGTGGAGACTCGTGGGGGGCTTCTCGTGATGCCAGGGGAGCTCTGAGCACCCAGCTGTGGGTTTATCACTGGAAACTCTGACATTTTCCTACCCTACAGGGGGCTCATCCCAGCCTCGGTTTAAAAGTGGGCATTACCAAAATCCCTTCCCGTTCCCGGCACTGCTTCTCCTTCCCAATGCTAAAACACCACGAAAACATTCATCATTTCAAGCTGAGGGGAGGAAGAAGCCCTGAGCTACCCCGAGGGTGTCAGGGCTGCCTGTCCATCCTCAGTCCCTGGGCACAGGCAGCCCAGGCTGCTCTCCCCAGCTCTGCCAGCCTCTGCTCCAGCCCCTGCTGCTGCCCAGGGCTGCAGGTTGGGTGCTCAGCTCTTGCCCATCGCCCCGGAGGCTCAGGGATGCTGCTGGGCTGGGCTTGCTCCCTCCCCAAACAAGGTCTGGCTTGTAGGTCCTGTGGCACAGGAGAGTTTTTCATGTTGGAGGAGCAATGTGCAGTTTGGTTGGTTGGCCCAGGGGCGCCCCACAACCCAATTTCTGCTGCTTTTTTGGGGTGAAGGAGGAGCTGAGCTGCTCATCACCTCTGCCCTGAGGAGCTGATGGCAGCACAGAGCCCTGGTGTGCTGCCACGAGCATCCAGGGACCTGTTAAAAAGCACATTTTGGGCTCAATCTCGTGAAAATTTCGTGTGCAGGTCTGCATCAATCCTCCAGAATGTGAGAAGTGTTGTGGTTTTAATTCCTTCTCCAGGCAGGAGCTGGGGATGTCTTTCAGCATCATTACCTGGTGCCATTAAGAGAAATGTTCTGAGGATTTGTTGTCTGCTTCCAAAAATGCCATCCCTCCCCTTGGGGTGACATTTTGGGGGCTGTTTCTCTGCAAACCCACTGGCCTGGATTTCAGCAGGGCTCTGGGGGAGGCTGGGCAGCACCCAGGAGGTGTCACCCAGCCTGGCTGTCACCAACAGTGGGTTGTTTCCATCTCCTGGGATGCAGAACTCTGAACTGTCCCCTCCAGGTCCTGCCTGTTGGACAAAGCTCTGCAAATCTCACTGCACCATGACATTTGCAGTTTTTTTTCCAGGCTTTTATTTCCTCTGCCATCCGTTTCAAAGGTAAAAGCTGAGATGAACTTGGCGTTAGGAATGTTTTTCTTGGCTGAGATTTTGCTTTGCAGGGGTGATTTCCCTGTGGGTGATGCCCTGCTTGGGCTCCCTGGGATGAATGCTTCAGGAATTTGTTTGCTCTGCCTTCTGGCAGGTACCCTGGTACTTCTTGCACAGAGGAAAACAACACATTTAATTGTAATTTTGGAGGCTTTGTGAAAGTGAAGCGAGGCTAATTGGAAAGGAGTCACCCCACCCCGTGACTGTGTGCAGAAAAATTGCATTTTACCCACGATGGATGAATAATGCCATGGCAGCCATACAAGCTCTTCCCAGAAAAGTCTCTGGGATGTTGGAAGATTGCATGCTGTTGGTGTGATGGCAGAATTTCTAAAATCAGATTTCCTGGGATGTTTTAAGATAGCAGAGTCTGCAGTGAGGCTGCTGTGTGCCCTGAAATGAGGATGTTCCTCAGGGGTGTTTGGGGCTCATAAAATCACAGATTTTAGCTCCTCAGACCATGGGCATGGACACCTTCCTCTAGGCCAGGTTGCCCCAAGCCCTGTCCAACCTGGCCTTGAGCACATCCAGATATCAGTGAGTATTTAAAATCTCCTCTATGGGACTCCTCTATAACTGATACATAAAGATTTTTAATTCAGCCTGCACGTTTGATTATTATTTAGACAGTTTTGCATGACTGCCACTGGAGTCTCCTGTTGCAGACACCCTCCAGTCCCACCCTGTGGTTCACAACAGTTTCAGACTTGGCTCTTCACCATTTTTTCAGGGCAGTTTGGTTTTAAAGAGACAAAAATGAGTTGTGGGAATGTCTTGAATTAGCCCAGGCTTGCAGGCTGCTGCCTGCACCCAGTGCTTGACGTGACAAGGCTGGATTTGCTGACTTGGCTGCTATTGACTCATCTGAGAGCTGCACCAGAGCTTTTCTCATCACTGTCCTGTCAAAATTCCATCAGGGCTCCATTCCCTGGAGCCAGCCTGAGGAGCAGGAGGACAAAGCCTGCCTGGAAAGTTCCCTGGAAGAGCAGCCTTGCAGGGTAACTCGAGCTGGGCTTGCACAATTCCTCCTTTTCCTCAAGAGCAGCTGAGTGCTCTGTTATAATTTGATTGTCATGGTTCAGGTCAAGTCCTGTCTCAGAGCTTTGGGTTGGCCCAAATGTTTTGAGTTTTCTCTGCAGGAGCCTTCCCACGCACAGTTATCTCATTCCTCCATCAGCTCACATCAGGGTTTATTTTTCACATGTCCCATCTCTTATCTGTGGTCATGTTTTTGGAGTGAAGTGTGATCCTGGGTGAGGCAAACACAAGGTTAGGACTTCACAGCAAAAGCATGAGCTAAGACATCTCTTTTTAAATTCTTTTCTTTCTTCTTTTTTTTTCTTTTTTCCCCTTTTTTTTAACTGAGTCCCCTGATGGAGCTGCATTTTTTCCAGCAAGAAGAGGAAAAGGCTGGGTTTGAGGAAGGGAACTCTTCATTCAGGATGCCAAATGTGGGCAGATTGAGCAATGCCTCCAAGCTCTCCTGCTCCCAGCCTTTCTGCAGCCTCAGATTTAATTGCTCAGGAAAGCCCAGCCTGGATTTGCCAGGCTGCTGTGGAGACACCCAGATCTGGGATGCAGGAGTCTGAGATTCCTGAATTCTGTGAGGAAGCCCAAAAGAATCACCTTGGAGGGGTTTGCTGTGGCACTGCTGAACCCTGGAAGTTTCTGGGTTTCTCCTCTGGGGCAGGGTGATGATCCTTGGTGGTTTTTCCACACTCAAGGCTGCAAAGCCTCTGCTCCCTGCCTTGCCATCATCCCTCAGGAGCTGCTGTGTTGGAGCCCTGCAGCCTGGGAATTTTGAACTTTCTGTGCTTTTCTTGACCCCCAAAAGAGCACTGCTTTTGACTTGAGGCTTTGGAGAAACTCCCAAATTTGAGTAATAGAATGACTGGTGTGTAGCTTGAATAGAAGTGTGTAACATCACACAGTAAAGGGTTTGGAATTGGGGGTTTTGGAATATAGTAATAGGTACGGAATAATATGGAGTTCTAGAGCGTTGTCTCTTCTTCCTTCTTGTTCTCTCTTTTGTTTCATGATTTCAGGGAGTTTTTGGATTGAATAGTTAGTACTGCAGTGCAGGTCATTGGGTCAAAAGTATAAATAATATAGATGTTAGCTTTTAATTGGATAGTTGGGCTTTAAAAGACCTTGTAGCTAGCTAGATACACCTCCATTTTCTCACTTTTGGCTTGATAGCTGGAAGTGCTGAAGAACTCTCTGTACTTCAGATAAGATTTAACAAATAACCAAGTCCAAACAAGAAATCAGTGTCTGGAGTGTTCAGTCCTGACTCGGAGTGAAGGCAGAAAAAAAAAAACCAAATCACTTTCACTGCTGGACACCAGGGCTGGCAGAGAGGGGTTGTGCCCACCTGGTTTTGCCAGAAACTCTTTTTGGCTCTTCAGGTCTCTCAGAGATATCCTAAAAGATCGATTTCTGGAATACAGCGATTTCACTGGGATTTTCCAGAACCTCAGTGGGAAGGGTTTGGGATACACAAAGCTCAGCCCCGTGGCTGGTGGGGTTTGCAGCAGTGCTGAACCTGTTGGACCCGCTGGATTTGGGGTGGTTGGGGCGATTTCAGCCCTGGTGAGCACCATGGATGAAACCCTCCCAGGCATTGCAATTAAATAAAACCTTAATGGTTGTGGCTTTCCCAGCATCTGCAGGCCCAGGAGGGCTCCACAAAGGAGGGAAATACTGTCAGCAGCGGCAGCTCCAGCGTTTTCTTCGGGAAGTTGCAGCTTCCTTCCTCTCATTTAGAGCCCCAGAGTGGCGTGGGGTGACCCTGGATGGACAGACGGACAGAGCCCAGCGTTCCCCCGGGAATTTGGGATCTGCTGCTCCTGGCGGGGGCTCTCAGAGCCTGCCCTGGCACCAGGGAGAGGTTTTGGGTTTTGGGGAGGTCACTGCTGGTGGGGGCTCACCTCTCAGCACACAAACATCTGGGCTTGCCTGTGACGTCTTTTCCCTCCTCTGGAGTCACGGATGTCACCAGATCCTCGTCCCCTCCTCCAGCCCTGGGTTATCTTGGACTCTCAGCTGCCTGATGGATGGGGGGGTTTAGCCACACTTACAGCCTTCTTTTTGCTCTTCCATCATTTTCCCTTTGTAATGGGGGAAAGGAACCTGGCATACTTCATTTAGGAGCCAGGAAAACTTCCCTTGGATAAAACAGGATGAGCTCTGGAGCCCTGGGCTTGGCAGGGTGACAGCAGCCCCCTCTGAGTGTCCTCTGCCTCTGGGGCTGAGGTTTGGGACCTCTGGGTATTTAACAGGTTACTCCAGACTCTCTATTTTACTTTTATTTTGCAGTTTTGAATTTTTTTTTTTTTTCACAACTCCATGTATATTCTGGTTTCCAGTTCAAGGGTTTTATTTGGTTGACTGAGAGCCCACAGACCATGATGGGAAGTTCCTGTGGGGTACCTGGGGGGATCTTTGTCCCTCTGAGCCATGCCAGGGCGATGATGAGTGAAGGTGTGAGGATGAGCAGGACCTGCTGCACCCCTGGTGTGATTCTCTGGGGCAAGGTGGAAGCTCCTGCTGAGTTTGTGCAGGAATTTTTCATCCCCTCTGAGCTCTGGCTGATTTTCCTGCCTGGGAAGGAGCTTTTCTTGCTGTAGATTTGCTTTCCCCCAGTCCTCCCAGTGCCCTGCTATGGGTATTTGCTAAAATCCGTGGTTGCTTTCCCTCAGGTGCTTTCCTAGGGATAAATGGTGCTTGTGAGTGGATGTGAGAAGGAGAAGCTGTGGAGAGGTCAGCCCTCATCAGTGTTTCAGGCTCATTAATCATCCTCCCTTAAGTGGAATTTGTCCAGCCCTGGAGCTCTCAGCAATGGGAATGGCTTTGAAAGGGGTATGGGGGGGAAATAATAGTGCTAAACTGTTTGAGAAATAATTTCATTCTCCACTTCTCAATAGATAAATCTGCTGTCCAACAACCTGAAATTTAATCTGTCCATCTGAAGTAATTGATGAGCTGCGACTTGAATCCAAATGCAGAGGGGAATTCTCTGCAGAGAGGTTTTGTGCTGCCTCTGCACCAGAGACAATGGGGAGGAACAAAGCCAGGGGAACAAAGCCAGGGGAGATTTGGTGATGCTGGGAGGGGGATTGAGCTCCAGTGGTGCTTTTGACTCGTTGCTGGTCCCTAAACTGTGCTGGGGAGCCCTTGGTGTGGAGGGGAGCTGGATGGGGCTGAGCCATTCAGAGAGATCAGATACAGGCTGAGATTTTCACTTTTAGATCAGAAAAAATCACGGGTTTGAAGGAGAATCATGGGTTTGAAGGCACCTTAAAGACCACCTAAAATCCCAACCCCTGCAGCCCTGCAGATCCCACTGGATACCCCTGGACTTTCTCTCCATTCCTGATGTTGGAGGAAGCCAAGGGGAGTTTTGCTGCCCCTTTGCAGTATCAGAGTAGCACAGGGGGGACTCTCCGTGGCTCAGAGAGGCATCCTTTGGCTCTCTGCAGAGCTTTGTGCCGCGGCACTGCTGTTTTCCCCTTGTAAATGATGTGTTTTCTGCAGGGCAGAGCCCGTGATAAGCACACGCTCCCAGCTCCCGTTGAGGACTCGCTTCTCAGCCGGCACTTCCAGAGGTGCTGGCACTGAGATAAGAGGAAATCTGACATCAGGGCCAGGAAGTGCTAAAGAAAGTCCCTTTCTTCATCCATCAGTGGGGTTATCTCCCCCAGCACAGCTGCAGCATTCCTTGCATGCCCCAGGACACATTTCGAGCCCAGGGCTCTGGCCACGCTGGGCTCGTGGCCATGTGCCCAAGCAGCCTGTGTGCCATTGTGTGCTCCCCTCACAGCCCCAGCCCCTCTCCTCGAGGTCCTTTCCAAAATGCTGGGAGCTGCTGGATGTTCCTGCCCTTCCAGGCAAAATCATCCTCCTCATTTCTTTCCTTTTTTTTATTTTTGTGTGTTTTATGGCATTGTTTACAAGTCTCTCAGAGAATCCCAGGTGGAAGGAGCAGGGGCTGCTTTGATTCTCCTCCTGACCCCACCTGGGATCCCTGCTTGGTTGTTGAGCAGCTGCTGCTGCTGCATTCTCCAGCTTTTTGTCTGTTGCTCAAGAAAGCACCAGAGTCCCCATCCCTGGTGGGATTGATGGGGTATGGATGTGGCATTTGGGGACATGGCTTCGTGGAGGGCTTGGCAGCTGTGAGTTGATGCTCAGACTCGATCTTAGAGGTCGTTTCCAACCACAATGGTTGTGTTTTTCCATTCACAGAGCAGTTTTGGTGGGTGTCAGGTGCATGTGTGACCTTCAAGCCTTTAGGGCCGGGATGTGTTTCCAGCCCACCCCGGGTGCTGGAGTAGTTGTCTCTTTCTGGTGAATTTGCATTGGAAATGACTCCTGTCCTGTCAGGGCAGGTGCCACAGGTGCCCAGTCATTTGGGGACCACAGGGAGGGGCCTGAAGTGGGGGGTGAGGAGGAATGAGGTCCTAAGTCACCCCCACCCCCCCAGAGTCCTCCCCCAGACCCAGAGCTGGAGTTTTCAATAGCAGAAACATCCAACCTGCCCTGGGGTGGCTGGGCATGTCCCTGCCGAGCTCCCAGTGTCCCTGGGCAAACTGCAGCCATCCCAAGTGCCAAATTATCCTTTCTTGGACCTCCCCTGAAGGCACCTCCAGTGGCACAAAACCTCGGCAGCACAACCCTCTGTATGGGCTGTGATCATCTGAGGAGTCTCTAAACTCACAGAATCCAATAAAAGAGATAAAATCAGGAAAACTTTCTTTTAAAACAGAGCATCCAGAAGCTGCTGCCAGCCTTGCTTGAAGCAGATGAATGCTCCCAGGCATTGGGGCTGTTGGCCACCCCGTGTGCAGGAGGGTGGCCAAGGGCTCCCAGGGGGAGTTCAGAGCAGTTTCTTCACTTTATGAGTCTGCAGAGTGGTTAAAAATAAGCAGAGCTCTTGTGAAACTGGCTGAGTGCAGGTGATGGGGCCCTTCTGCTGCCTCTCTAGAGCTGGTTCTTTACAAGGGCTGGGGCAGAGCTGACCACACTTTTCTTATCTCTTACCAGGCTTCAAGGTGTTTTGTTTTACCAGACGAGTTTCTTGCTCTGTTTGGCACAATCCCATCCCTGTTCCAGTCACCTCTTCCCTCTGGCTTTCATTTCCCTCTCTGATGGGCTTTGCATTGCTCAGGATGTTCTCAGCGCCCAAGGATTTGTTCTGGGGCTGTTCCAGAGCCTGGGAATGTTGGTATCCATGGAATTCTCTGTGCTCTCAGGTCTGTTTCCAGAGCTGAGCACGGTGTCTGTGCCCTTGGGTGGCTCCCAAGGTTGTTTTGGGTGCCCAGGAGGGTGGTGGCAGGGCTGGGAATTTGTGTGGTTGGTGCTCCCTTGCACCAGGGGAGATCCCAGGACTCTTTTCAGTGCCAGCCTTGCTTGAAGCAGATAAATGACACCACTGATTTTGGGTCTGACAGGTGCTGAATGAGCCCTGTGGAGAACATTGATTTCTCTCTCTCTTTTTTTCCCCTGTGAAATGTTTGCTTGTCCAAAGGTGTGATTGACTGGTGAATAAAATGGCCTCGGCACAGCCCATGTTCAATTGGAGCTAATTTTAACATGTGGCCCTTGAGTAAAGAGTCTTGAGCCAAGAATTCATCATCTTCCATCAGCAGCGACCTCGAAATGCCAGAACAATACAAAGCACAGGATGACACTGCAGATTGGGCACAGAAAAGGTGCCAGGAGTGAATTGTGCCACCAACAGCCACGCTGGGTGTCCCCACCTGGACTTGGGTGCTCAAAGGGTGAGGGTGAAACCCACCTGCAGTTGTCACCTCCAGTGGTGGCTTTTCCTGTGGGTCTTGCTCTGCAGCCAGATCCTGGAGCAGGTGAATTGGTTCCTTGTGTTTGTTGTGTTGTACACCAGGACTTTTTCAGCAGCTCTTTAAATAGATGAGGGGCTTTTTCCTCGATGTTTGTCACCTGCTGGCACCCAGGGCCTGGCTGGTGGCTCTTTGCTGATGTCACCCAGAGCTGCAGGAGGGCACTGCCACTGTGGCTCCTCGTTTGCCAGCTGTGGTGAGGTGGTTTCCACATCTGGGTTGGATGAACAACATCACTTTTGGTTCCTTCACTGGCACGGGTTTCCCAGAGCAGCTGTGGCTGCCCCATCCCTGGAAGTGTCCAGGGCCAGGCTGGGTGGGGTTTGGAGCAAACTGGGATAGTGGAAGGTGTCTCTGCCCATGGCAGGGGGATGGAAATGAATAATCCTGAATATCCCTTCCCACCCAAACCATTCTGTGATTCTGCTTTGGTGCTGCCCAGCCTGGGCTGAGCAGGAGCTGGGGAGGGAATGCTGCAGAAGGGCAGGGCAGAGGTTCTGCAGAGGAAGTTTGCCTCTTGCTGTGTGTAATTGTGGCTGTACCCTGTGCCATTAACTTTCAAAATTGGAGGCTTAAAAGGATTTAAAATAAGCACACGCTGGAACTTTGGAATCAATGGGACTGCAGTGCAGCAGCACACACAGCCTGGGGTGTAAATTCTTGCAGAGACCCAGGAGATAAAGTTATGAAATAACCTGTGTCAGCAAGAGAGAGCCTGTAAAGCTATTCCAAAAAAACAACCAACCAAAAACCCCCCAGTCTAGACACTTAATATTTACTGCAGTGTTTATGTGAGATAGAGGGATGCCCTAGAAAACCAGATTTGTTTTCAATTTCTGCCTCTGGCACGTGCCTGTCTAATGAGAAGGCTCTGATGGGATGGGACTGTCCTGTGCCACCTCCCGTGCTGGGAGAGCTCTGCTGTCACTTGCTGGAGAAGGGTAAGAGGTAATTTTTTTTGCTTTGTGTAGGTGAATCAGCCTGCTGTTAATGAGGTGGTTTTGCTAATCCACGGCTGGAGAGCCTCGTGCCTAATCCCCAAAGCAGCACTAACGAGGCCGTGGAGATACCACAGCCCCAAAGACTCTGCTTTGATTCTTTTAATTAAAAGAAAATGAAGCTATTTTCTTTTGCTTTGAACCCTGGGTGAAGTTTGCAAGGGATGTCTTTAGGTGGTGCGTGTTTGATGACAGCCCGGGGAGCTGAGATTGTGCCATGTGACAAAAGCTGGCTGAGGGAATCCACCCAAAGGCAGCTTGGCTCCTCTGCCTGTTGATCACATGGGGGTGATTCACCCCCTCAATGGATTGATTTCCTTAGCATTCTAACATGCTTGTTAGGTATTTGTGAGGAATTAGCTGGAAAAAGTGCCTAGAGACAGAGTGATAAATTGAAAGTATTTTGCAGTGAGGATGCAGGAAGAAGGGAAGTTCACTGGCTGGCTCAGCAGATGAAGGATGTCGGTGATGCAGCTGCAAAAATGAAGCAGATTTTTGTATTTCTCTTCTTTATCCCCTGTGCTGGCAGGAGCAAGACCCTCTGCAGTCCCCAGGCTTCAGAATCCCTGGTGATTGTGGATAAACAACCTTTTATTGCTATAGTACTTTTTTAAAGAGAAACTTGATGTTGCTCTGCCAGTCAACCTTGCTGGATGACCAAAGGTTTGCCTTGGAAGGGATGTTGTAAATCACCCAGCCTCACCCCTGGGCAGGGACACCTTCCTCTATCCCAGGATGCTCCCAGCCCTGTCCAGCCTGGCCTTGGGCACTGCCAGGCATCCAGGGGCAGCCACAGCTTCTCTGGGCAGGGCCTCCCCACCCTCACAGGGAGGAATTCCTTCCCAATATCCCATCTAACCCTTCCCTCTGCCAGTTTAAATCCATTCCCCCTTATCCTGTTGCTGTAAAGTGTGTCCCTTCTGTAGGGAACCAAATGGGATCAAGCTGGAAATGGTTAAATGCTCCACACTGGGCTTCTGTGGAACATCAGCTCTAATTTATATTTGCCTTCGACCTTGAAAGGGAAACTGGCTTGAGTTTTGCAGCCCTTCTCCACGTTACCTTGGGAGAAACTTGTTTTTCAAAGGGGCGTTGTGTTCCTGGTGTGCAGCTGAGAACACAGGAGCCCTCGCAGGGCACCCTGAGTCTGACATCCCCAAAAACAACAAACAAACCCCTGCCTGCCTTTGCACTCAGAGTTTCTCAGTCCCTGCTCACTTGTCTTGTGTTTAACTCAGTAAATCTCAGCTGGAATTTCTGTCTCGCTCACTTTCCCCCAGTCCTTTTCTCCTTTTTCTCCCCCCAGTTTCTGTGTTTGAAGAACATCCGGACCTTCCTGAAGGTGTGCCACGACAAATTCGGGTTGAGGAACAGCGACCTCTTTGATCCCTTTGACCTCTTCGATGTGCGGGATTTCGGGAAGGTAAGAGTTAATCCCAGGAAGGGACGAGTGGGGCTCTTCCCTGGCTTTGTGCTCCAGGTTTGGGATGAAAATGCAAAGGTTTTTGTGCTTTTCTGAGCAGCCTCTGAGAACTGGGCACCAGTTCCCCTGTGCTTGTGGTGTATTTAGGATTCTGCTGTGTCCTCGGTGTATTTAGGGGTTGTTTTAGTGTATTTGGGGGTGATTCTGATTCTGTTGAAGGGAGACCAAGCCTTCAAGTTTTCTGCTTTAGGTTAAAAACTCTCTGGGCTCAGTCTCTAAAGGACATGACCCATGTGTTCTTGAAACTTTGCACAGGGTTCACACCTTGCTCGGTCCTTCCCCATCCGCTGCCACCTCTGCAGAGCAAAATAACTCTGCTGAAATCACCGCTGAGCTTTGTCATGTGGCCACTGAGTGTCTGTGGGGTCGGGGAGTTTCATGGCAGGGTAAAATGAGTGCCCTGAGCTTCTCAGAAATGTGTTGCTCTAAGTGATGGCTGGCACCAAAAACCGAACGAGGAGAACTCTGCCTGGTTTTGACAAGTGGCTCTTGTTCTGATCCCCTGCCTTTGACACCAACTGCATCAGGGCTGATGGATACAGGGCTCAGGGAAGCCATTACCCAGGACAATTGCTATATTCTTCAGCAGAAAAGGTGATAAAAGATTTATTAAAGCTCTGGATTGTTTTACCTGTTTCGAGCTGCCAGACACAAGCTGCTGGAAGGCATCTTCCCTTCTGATTATCCAAGGAGTAGATTTTCACTGCTGATGGGGATATATTATTTGATATTTATTGCCTAATTTATTTCTGGACCATTATGTGGAATGTGCAATTGCAGTGCCTTGTTTTATGAGGTTTTTTTTGATTTATGGAATACAAGAAGGCAGTTGTTGTTCTGGGAATATGAATGCACAGAAGGAACCTTTTGGGCTGGGGAAGGAACTGCTGCTAATTAAAATGCTGCTTTATCGTCACGTTGTCTCCTGCTTTGTGCAGTTTCAGATTGCCTCTGATGCCTGTTAATGGGGCCTGGTGTTAAACATCAGCTGATGAGCACGGTTTGCTTTCCCTCCTGCTCTGCTGAGGGAACAGCCCTTCTCTCCCCCTGTTTAATTTTTGGGGGTGCATTCAGCTTTGTGACTTGGGGAGGTGATTTGCCACTCCCTCTTTCCTCAGGGCAATCTGGTTTTTTAGGAGACTTGGGAAAGAACTGTGTCATAAACTTCCGAGAGATACAAATGTATTTTATTGCCTGCATGGTGCTTTTCATGTTGTCGTCATCCTCAACCAACCATAGAAAATGTGGGAAGCACAGACTCTCTGTACAAAAACCTAATTTAATTTTTTTTTTTTATCAGCTTGGTGGAGGTATCAGCTGTGCAGCTCTGCACCACCCTAAATCCCTCTGGAAGCCTGTCAAAACATTCCCATTGTCTTCACCACCTTTCATTCCCACATTATCCTCAGATCCGTGTTCAACAGTGGCAAAGCAAATAAACAGGGAAAAATCTGCTGTTGACCAGAGCTCCTTTTCCGTTTTGAGTCACAGCAAGAGCAAAAGGAGTCTCTAATCCACGTCCCCACTGGCCAAACACAGACTTCACACACAAAAAATTCTTCCTGGAGCTATTCACTCCTCAGCTCGATGGTATTTTTTTGGTTACAAGACACTGACACCGGGTAGGAGGGGTTTCTGATGGAACACAGCTTTTAATTGCAGGGGGGTTTTGGTGGAGTGGTGTTGGGTGTTTCCTTTCTGGATGCCACTGGCAGAGTTACTCCTCTCCTCCAAACCAAAAGGCCACTGGGACAGCAATTACCAGCAGCTTTTGGGATTGCTGGAGTGTAATTACCCAGGAGAAAGGCAGGGACTTGATGCCAACCTCTGCATAAAGGGCTTTGAGTCTTCAGGGATTTTTAGTGTTAGAAAACCACTGATGATTAAAAAAAAAATCAGATCCTTCAGTCTTGCCCTGCCCAGCTGTTATTCTGAGAGAGGTTTCCATGTTTCCAGCCCTCCTTTTGGCTCCTGAGCCAGGGCTTCTGCACTGGAGCTGCCTTGGGAAGGATGGATCCCCTTCCAGCTCTGCCTGGCAGCTCTTCAAGTCCACCTTTACTCCTGGTTTTGCTTCTTCCTTGAGTTTGGAGCTTGGGAAGGCGCTTCTTGCTGTCAGGCAGCTGGTGAGATGGGATTGTGAACCTTGTGGGCTTCTCCAGCCCAAATCCCAGAGGAGCTGCAAACTCCATCTCCATCTCCGTGGGATGTTGGGGAAGGGCACACTCAGGTCCTGCCACGTGGTGCATCCCATTCCCTGTGACCTGCAGGGTGTCCCAGCTCCCCAGAGGGGCCCAGAGGCCACTTCCCATTGCTCATGGCCAGCTGAATTGCTCACAGCCAGCTCATTCTTCCCCATGTCCAGTTACTGAGCAATCCTGCTGCGCTGTGTTTCATGACTGAGGTTTGCAGAGATGCTGGTGCCTGTATTCCTACCCATTCCCCTTCAAAAAAAATGTAGTTATATGAATTATTTTTAAATATTTGATCCCTTTAAAGTGGCTCAGAGCTCTCCATAAATCACCAGTGGCATCTGCAGAAGTGTTTTCTCTGTGGCTGCAGGAGTAAAATCCCAGTTAATATTGCCTCATCCCTAACTAGGGTCTGATTCTGCAGGCTTGCTGTGCCCTGTCTCTGTTAGTACAGCCAGGCTCTTAAAAAAGAAATAAAATAAAAAGCTTGTGCTCATGTAGTGTGTGTTGTTACACATTTAGTAGCAGTGATGGTATAAAATCAAACTCTTATTGGACTTGCTAATTTATTGGCACCGACTGTAATGACATAAAATGTACATAAATATGGATTAAACTCTTTATTACTCTATTAGTCAGCATGATGGTAGCCAGGTTCATTAAAAGGAGTTACTCATTTTAAATAACTTGCAGTAATGTACAATTTTTTTTTTAAGAAATATAGTTCAAATATTCATAAACCTGTGGAGCGTGCCATTTATTAGCCTCCCACTCCTGTCTGCCCTCCTGACGTGGATTTAATCATCCTGAATTCCTCCTGAAGTTCTTGCTCTGTTTGAAAAAGGCAAGATGAGGGTCTTCCCTCCCCTGCCCCACAGAAATGAAATGCTGCTGTTCTAAAAACGAAAAAGGGAAGCGATTCACAGGCTGGCTGAAAGAGGAGGAGATGCTGGTGCTGAGATTAAAGTCGTGTTTTCCACCCTGCTCCTGGTCTAGAGCTTGGGGAGGCAGAGCTGCACCCTCCTTGCAGCTGGAGCAGGTTTGGAGCAGGGTCTGGATCAGTTCTTCCTCTCAGCTGAGATTATTTGGTGGCTGGGGCAGGGTCCAAATGGGGCTTTTCTTGTGTGCCAGGGAGAGGATGTGGGTGTTGGGGAGGTGGCCCCGAGGCTGGCACGCTCCAGTGGCTGTGCCAAGAGCTGCCTTGGGGGTGGCAGTGAAGTCACAGTGCAAGCAAAGGGTGTCCTTCATCAATCTGGAGAAATTGCACTGATATTCAGGGTGTTTTTTTAGTGTAAAGGTGTCCCCTTCCTCCTACTGATGGGCTGGGAAACTCTGCAGGGATTCAGGCTGGTCTCACGGGATGCTCTTTGTCCCCAGCACCGTGGCTGGAGAATTTTCCAAGTGAAGGATTCCCCCTTTTCCAGCCTTTTGGATGGGTTGGGGCAGCTCTGGAGGGGCTCAGCTGCCACAGTCCCCCCCTTCCCTTTCTGTCCCACCCCACCCTGCTGCCAGGGAGTTAGAAAACTCAATTTTCTGCTTGCTTTCAGACAGGAGGGTGGGGAGCGTTGTCAGAATTATTTAAGGGATTCATAACTGAGAGTTGGTGGTTTCTGTTTCTCTGCTGAGAATTCTCCTCCCTCCAGCATCTCTAATGCTGTGTAGGAACCACCAGCCCTGCAGCAGGATTTTTAAGGGTGCCTTTTTAACACAGAGAAAAGGAGTGATATATATGAATTAATATAGAAAGGTGGAAACTGCAGAGATTCTGGATATACAGCAGCAAACCCAGTGGCAGCTGTGACCTGCTGGTGCTGGGAGCAGCAGCTCCTCTTCTCTCATTTTGACTTTCAGGGGGTTTTTTTCTGACCTCCTGGAGCCAAGAACATATTAAAAGCAGTGTGTTTTCTCTCTGCACCACGGAGTGCATGAAGCAATAACGTCTGGGAGCACAGAGCAGCCAAGCTGGGTGTCCCATCCTGGCCCTGCCTTTTATTTTTTACAAATCCCTGGAGGCCCAGGCAGCTGGATGGGGCTTCCCATGTTGTGGGCCACTGTGCCAGCTCCTCTGTGGCACTGGCTGTGTGCCCAGGGGCATCTTTTGGCAGCTGGGAGCATCTTGGATCACTGTGTCACCACGGCGGGTGGGGAGGGAAGGGAGGAGAATTCTCCAAAAGAAGGGTGTGTGTGCTTTATATATATTTGATTTTTTAAAAAATTCCCAAGGGAGCTGTAGAGTAACTGGCCTGCCAGGAGATTTTTGTGTCATTGCATGGAAGAAGCCCCACTTAACTCCTTGCCTGCCCTGTGGCTGCTGGTGCTTTGTCCCCACCAGAGAAGGAGCCACACGTTCACCCTGTGCCCACACTGGGGTTTTCCCCGGAGCCTTTAGGACTGCAGGGACAATCCCCAGCTCTGGGGAGTGTAGGAGAACATGGGGAAGGCAGCCCTGGGTGCCTGTGCAGGGCTGTGACTCCAAAAGTTGATGATTAACTCCCCACTGCAGGAGATGTTTGGTGTTTTAATGACCTTGCTGGATTTGTTCTGGAGATTTGGACATTGGAGTGAAAGCTCCAAATGGCAAAAGCAGACTGGAGCAGCAAGGCTTGGCCTTGTTCTTCCTTCCCTTTGCCAGCCTGAGGGTTCATTTGGGCTTGGGAGCCCTTGGTTTGGAATTGAGGTGCTGTGGGGTCACCCTGCTGCTCCTCCTCACCCTGGGGACACTGCTGGGGCTGTGCTGGCAGGTGCAGTGTGCCCAGCAAGTCATGCTCAACTTCCCTAAAACACACAATTACAGATTTTTTTATTTTTTTTTTTGGCCAGTCAAGCCTGACCCAGACAGGGCCTTTGGCTGTGCCCTGCCAGGACCATTCTTGGGGTGATGTTTGCCCTGAGGGATGTGGTGGTGCAGCCACTCCTCCCATAATGGACATTTTTAGGTTCCAAATCCTGATAATTTCTCCCTGCTCTGAGTTTAGCCCTGGTAGCCTGGATCTTCCCAGTTGTTTGGGGCAGTTAGTGCTGAAAGGGCCATGCCTGGGGTATTTCGGGGTGTTCAGGGCTTCAGAAACAGCAGCATGGCCTCAAGTCCTGCTTAGGCAACAGAAAGGCCAGTTAATCTTTCACTGCACCCTCAGGGCAGAACCTTTGTGACTCTCCTGAGTGGGGCAACCTGTGGCAACCTCCAGGGCTCAAGGAAATGCCACAATCCAGCAGTTGGTGGCCCTCTGGTATTCCCTGCCAGGAGCAGCTTTTAATTGTGGCAAACTCTCTGCTTTTCCCCTTTCTTTTCTCCCCTACTTAAAACTCCAGACTGTTTATAGATGTGCAGCTTCTCAGTGCAACTGAAAGAGCCAAAAAGGTTCATTCTGGGAAGTTTTGCCTATTTTTTTTTTTTAATTCCTTTCTTGGCTGCTTTCCCCAGTATTTTTCCAAGGGGTCACACTAAGGGGTGTTATGTTTCAGATCAAACAAGTGTGGGCAGGATCTTTTGTGACTCTCACAAGTCCTGATGGGAGAATTCTGCAGTTGTGCCTCGAGCAGTGATGGAAGTGCTTTGGAATCCAAAGTATTGATCAGGATAAATGCATATCCTTAATGTGTATGAAATTGATTTCCTCGTAGCTTCTTGATTTGTCTGAGTTCTCCTTTTGTTAATTTGACACTAGATCAGGGAGAGAAGGATCTTTCTTTACTTTGGATAAAAACCTGTGGGCGTTAAAACACCTACAAATGTGTCTCCAAAAAGTGGGGAAGGGAGATGCCAGCCTTTTTTTTTTTTTTTTTTTTTTTGGGGTGATCCAACAGTTTCTGGCTATTGAGTGGTTTCATTTGAGCCTCCTTGATTATGTCATGGGATTTTTGAGGCTTACAGTGAATAAATATCATTGTGGGTACAAGATGCCAACAGGCAAAGCCAGGCTTTGTGTGCCTGGGAGTGGATCTCTCATCACTTGGGCTTAACTGTTCAGCATCATGTGCTCTGGGAAAGGAAGGAAATCCATCCTGGCTAATATCACTTCAGGGACTCTTGGAATAAAAGGAATTTTTTATTCTGTAATGAGCTCTTCTGTTTCTTCATTAAAACCCTCAGCATCTGATGATGAGACTGTCCCAAGGCCAAATAATACAAATAATAATTAACATTTCTAGAGACAGATTAACACGTGGGTGTAGACGTGGTTCAGTAAAAAGTGAAACTACCAGGCTGAAAGTTCTGGTGTGGCTGAACTCACCATCCCCAGTGCTCAGAGCATCTTACCCATGAAACAAGGTAAAAAAAAAAAAAATGAGGCGGAAGAAGCTTCTCTAGGAAATTGTGAATTTTCTTGGGGCAGAGATGATACATTGAGAGATTAATACATTGAAATATCACTCCTGAACACAAACATCCCGATGTCTGGAGGAGCCTGGGTGTCCCTGTCCCCAAGATATCCCAGGATTTGGGGGCTGTGCTGGGTGAGGCTGGGCCCTGCCCTGCTCCTGCCAGATCCGTATTTTACATTGGAAAGTCACTCCCTGCAAGGGAAATGTTCATGTTCTGTAGTAAATAAACAGTGCAGACACAAATGTGTCAGAGCCTGTGTCAGCAGAGTGGGAGCTTGGTGAGGTTTGCTGTTTGCACCCTGAATTTTTTCTCCTCTGAGTCTCCTGTTGAAGAGACTTCAAGATATTGAGATTGTGCCAGGCAGGGACAGCTTTAGAAACCAGGAGTGGTAGGGAGGATCCTCAGCTCCCTCCCACACTTCTTCATGGGGGGAAAACTAAAGGGGAAAGAAAAAACCATCTTGGACTGTTTTGTTCCACTGGCTGTCAGAATGGGCTGCTTGTTTGTTCTTGGAGGGCTTCCAGATACGGGATTTTTTTTTTTTTTCTTCCTCTTTTTCCTTCAGAAATTAAATATTTCTTCAAGGTTTTGTGATTCCTCCCACCTGCCCACTGCAGGGAGAGGACTGGGGTGCACTCACAGGAGGGGTGGAGAGGATGGTGAGGGTGGAAAGGGTGGAGAATTCCAGGAATATCCTGGAGCTGCAGTGTTGGGTTGGTCTTTCTGTGCTGGGAGGAACCAGGTGATAATCCCAGGGCTGGTCAGGAGCAATTTGCTGTGAGCAGGTTTTGAAAAGTTTCTCTCGAAACATCCCAAGGGAAGCTGGAATGAGCAAGATCACCTGCAAGGCTCTTTAAATATCAATTTCCCCTTGTTTTCCAGCTTTTCCTTGCCTGGTTCCAAACCGGGGAGGTGATGCTTTGGCCATCCTTTCCTGTCTGGAGCAGGACAACATCCCAGGCTCACCCTCAGTGCTTGGCTGCTCCACTTAACGATCCTCAGATGGTGATGCTGCAGAAAATTCATTTTCACCCTCAGTGTTAATGGTGTGTGAGCCAGAGTCCCCCTGTTCCAAATCATTCTCATCCTGCTAATTAGGGGTTAGAGCCTAATCATGGTGGCAGGACAGCAGCCTGAAGCTAACGAGGTGGGCATTGCCCTTTGTGGCATTTCTCAGGAATTCTTATTTCTCCTTCCAGGCTTGTCTTGGTTGTAATTTTAGGGATTTCTGAGCCAGCGTGGGCTTGACTGATGTTTGCAGTCGCTCCTTGTAATGAGTGAGGTTTGTGTGGGAGAGGCTGAGGGAGCTGTGCTGGGGATTTCACCTCCCTGCCTGACACACGGTGGGGATTTCACAGCCTGGCACCCAACTTTTTTGGGGAAAAAGTGGCTGGAAATACCTCGGGAAGGAGCGACGTGCAAACAGGCTGGAAGTCGTGGTGTTTCCCATCCTAATTTTGGGGCATTCAGTTTTTTTTTTTTGGGGGGCACAGTTTTGGTGGCAGGCAGTGGCGAGAAGCAGTGGCACATCTGGAGGGAGCAGGGACGCAGCTCCAGAGCTGCTGAGCATTCCTTGGAGATGTGGTGGATCTCACCCCCGTGCAGGGGGGGAACCCTCTCGGTTTTGTGCATCTTGATGCAAAACGTGCACATCTCTGCAGAGAAAGGATGCAAAAGTGGAGCTTTGTGGAGTTTTCTCAAGGAAAAAAAAAAAAAAAAAAAAGAGGGAAGATTCTTCCCCTTACACAGACTTTTCAGGGTGCACAGAGAATAAAAGCAGGAGGATTTTTGAGTGCAGGCTCTGGCTGTGATGTCCCTGTGGCAAACTCACACATCAAAGACAAAACAACTGGAGGTTGTGTGACTGAAATAAATGAAATAAATGAAATAAATGCTTGGAGAGCCAGGGTGGGTGTGAGGCAGAGCTGCCCTGCCTGTACCTGAGCCTGATGGAGCACAGCAGCTCTCCAACAGGAGAGAGAAACTCGCTCTTCCAAGCCAGTGGACTGCAAAGATTATTGGGGAAAAAAAAAAAAAAAAAAAAAAAAGGAATTTCTTTCTTTCATGCGGAAATAGTGCTGCAGTCCCCGTACAGAGAGATTTATCAAAGGGACCTCTGTGCTGCAGCAGCAGGGCTGAGATCACAGCTCGCTGCAGATGGGAATTGAACTGACTGAGCCCCACTTTCAGCAGCTCTGAGTAACCATTGTGCACTGTCCTGAGCCCCACACACCAGCCCTGCTCCCGGGCTGGCCTCACACAGCCACGCTTGCACAGCAAAGGAGTTTTTATTTTAAAAAATGAAATTTTTGGCCCTTGGAAATCCCTCAGTGAAGCTGGCTGTGTGGGCTCTGCACTGGGAACTCCAGTGTGGGATGCTGGAGGGCCAGGGAGATGTTAGAGATGGATC
Organism: Acridotheres tristis; assembly: GCA_037013685.1. Taxonomy (NCBI): domain Eukaryota; kingdom Metazoa; phylum Chordata; class Aves; order Passeriformes; family Sturnidae; genus Acridotheres; species Acridotheres tristis. The sequence continues at coordinate 7,654,935 of CM072904.1, read as the reverse complement.
CATCAGCATCTCAGTTTGTCTGGTTTTGTTTCCTTTTTCAGCTGGGATATTCCATCCTGTTATAATGGAGATGGATTTATGTATATTCACATTTATATATGAATATACATATTTATGTGTATTCAGGTGATGCAACAGTTTGGAGTGTTCTGATTTTTGTAGATGTACACGACAGCTCTTCTGTGAGAATCTGATTTTTTGGGACTGAGTGCTCAGTGGGATTAGACTTCAATGTCTGTTTCTTCATTGAAAAAATAGAGATTTATTCTTCATAAAAGAATAGAGATTTATTACTCACTGGGACTGTCTTGAAGCAAGATCTTGGATTGAATGTTTTTACCTGGAAACAGAAAAACCCCACTGACCTTGATGAGGTACTGAAGGCAGCTGGGCCTGGCTCATCAGCCCCATATTTGATCTGGAAATAAGAAATTCCATGTAAAAACACTCCAGCATAGAAAAATGGAGAGCTGGGAGGTGGAGAGGGTTTTGGTTGGAGTCCAGCCTGCAGGGATCCTCTGAAGGGCTCTTGCCTTGGGGCCTCACTTGACTCTGGGTGTTTGCTCAGCTCCTTTCCTCCTCCAGCCAAGTCCCTGTGGGAGCTCTGCTCCCTGCCCTCCCCCTCACCCTTTTATTTACTTTTTTTTTTTTCCATAATATTGTTCTAATTACTGGAGTGTGAAGAATTGACTCTTAAAATGCCTCTTGGCAAATTCCATTTGTGCACTGATGAAAAGTCCAGCCCGTCCTGGGATCACAACTTCCCTGTCTGTCCCAGCCAAACTGGGACACGGGGCTTGTTCCTCTGGCTGGGGATCCTAAAATCCAACAGGAGGTGGAAAAGGGAAGAGGAGAGGAGGGGAAAGGGTTAACACTTGTTTGCTGGCATCTCCAGATGTGATTTTTTTGGGGGTAAACTGGGACAGGCTGGGACAGCTGTGGGTGCAAAGCTTGGAGAAGGAGCTCAGCAAAGGGGTTTGCAGGAAAGTTGTGGGGCTGAGCATTTTGGGGATGTCCAGCCCTGAACCCTGCAGAGAGCAGGGGTTTTTGTGGTGGCACTTTGTGGCCATGTCCTTTGCCTTCTCACCGTGGTTGTCCCTTAAGGAAGGGACCTGAGCTTGGCTCTTCTGCACCTTCTGCTCCCTGGCTGGAGCCTGGACTTGCAGAGAATTCAGGGGCTGTGGTTTAGGAACTTCCAAAGTGAATTATTTTCAAACCAGCACTACTGTAAGGCTGTTCCTGGAGGTTTTGGTTGTTTTTTTCAAGTGAGAAAGGAGCATTTGTGCAATGCTTCAGGCTTTTTCTGCATTTCCAAGGGCATAAAAACCTGAAAAATGACGCTGAAAACTCAGTTAATGAGTAATTGCAAGGTTTGCAGGACTGAGGCTGTAAGAAAAATGCCAAGGAGGAGTTTTTGTTCATGATGTTGGAGACTGGGCAGCTTTGGACCTGGTCCTGATTCCAGAGCACTTGTGGTGGATCCACTGGGCAGACTCGTGCAGGAAAATTAGAGATTGGTCCCTCAGCCCTCAGTCTGCAGCCTGGCAGCTGGAGGGGAGCAGGGATGGGATGGGATGGGATGGGGATGGGATGGGATGGGATGGGATGGGATGGGGTGGGATGGGATGGGATGGGATGGGGTGGGGTGGGGTGGGGTGGGATGGGATGGGATGGGATGGGATGGATGGGATGGGATGGGATGGGATGGGATGGGATGGGATGGGATGGGATGGGATGGGATGGGATGGGGTGGGATGGGATGGGATGGGGTGGGATGGGGTGGGATGGGATGGGATGGGATGGGATGGGATGGGATGGGATGGGATGGGATGGGATGGGATGGGATGGGATGGGATGGGATGGGATGGGGTGGGATGGGATGGGATGGGGATGGTGATTTCCCCTCTGTATGGGCTGGCCTGGAGCACGGTGGCTTTGGCTACCATGAAATCTCCTCCTTTAGGATGGACCCCAGCAGGAATCCTCCTCCAAGGGTGGGATGTGGAGTGCAGAGGCATTTTGCTGGATCCCAGCTGGTTTTTGGGTCAGTTGCTCTGACAGGGAGCCCAAATTCATCCTCAGGGCTCTGCTGTGTGTGGGACAGGGGAGGGGACAGCTGTGATGTGATGACACCCGTATCTGTGTCCCTCACTGGGGGACCTGGCCGAGGGCTGCCCCAGCCTCAATCTCCCCCCGGGGATGTGCTGGGGGCACCTCTGCCACCTCCCCAGCTGCTCTGGGGACACAAAGGGCTTTCACTGTCCCTTGCAGGAGCGCTGGGCACATCCCCTGCTTTATTCTTGCAGTGGTGGGCTTGGCAGTGCTGAGTTAATGGTGGGACCGGGTGATCCTGGGGGTCTTTTCCAAGCTCGGTGATTCCATGGATGTGTGATTTTAATGTGCCTCTCCTCCCCCGATGGCCCACAGAAGAGCAGTTATCCTTCAGAGGAGCAGCAGAGCCTGAACCTTCCCCACCTCACCCCCCTGCCCTGGCAGCTCATCCCTTCTCACCTTGAGGAGGGAGGGGGAGAGCTGAAAAAGCAAGGGCAGGTTCAGACCACGAGCCCTGGCTGGAGGGAAGGACAGACTGACCAGGACAGGGAGGTGGCCAAGGATGCTCAGCTTTGGGGTTTGTGTTTTTACAGTGCCAGGAACCTTCAAAATGCAGGGAAAGGGCAGTGCTGGGAAACCTGGAGGCAGCTGAAATGGGATGCAGCCACTTGGGCTGGCAGGTGATGCTGGAGAAAGATTTTTTTGGAAGCAGAGTTCTGTGTTGGGAGCTGTTCATTCTGTGAAATCTCAGCGTGAGCTGCAGCAGACACTGCTGAAAAGTCTAAAAATGTGTGAAATGGCCCAAACCCCGTTTGACTTCAGGCACTTCACTCTTCCCACATGCTTTTCCAGCTCTGCCCTGCCACAGAAAGGCTTGTAAAGAGGGAAGAATCGATGAAAATGAACGGCAGCAAGCTCCTGGTGGTGTCTGGAGAACAAGCAGATCTTTAGATTCTTGTGGTTTTCCTCTATTCTATTTCTAGGTCCATTAAATCCACATTTTACCCTGTTCTCCGCTGAAACATAAATGAGTAAATGAGGTAACAAGGGCACACTTAAGGAAAAATGAAGCATGACTGTAAATAGGAGTGACCCAGCTGAAAGGGAGGTCAGATAAGAGACATTTCCCAGTTGTGTTCATTAAGGGTGCCAGGCTGGAATTCAGAATCCTGCTTTAGGATTGGGAAACCAGTTGGAGGACCCATGGAAAGAGAGAAGAGCTGTAAGATATGGAGGGGGAAACCTTTTCCTTCCTGTTGTTTGCAGAGGGTGAAGTGAAAGAGGATTTTTGATATTGATGATTATCTGTGATGTGCGATTATCTTGGAATTTTGGGGGAAAAAAAGCCCCAAACATTTGAGGGGGAAAGGAAGGAGCTGAATGATGGCTTTGGCCCTCGTGGTGCTTCTGTTTGGGGAAGGCAGGGCTGTTTGATTTCCTGCCCCTTGGTATGTGCTGAGCAAAGCTGGGCTGAAACGTGTGAGAAGTTCATAAAGGTGTGATTTGGATCCTGAAATTCGGGTTTGGGGTGCCAAGGTTGGGGGCAGAACCTGCCACCCATCACTGGTGGTTCCTGCTTGAGGGATGCTGAAGGGAAATGCGTGGAGTTGCTTCAGAAAACAGAAATAAGTTGGAGGCAAGAGACAAAGCCCTGGTTCTGTGGGACTGGGAAGAAATTTCCTGCAGGGATGTTGGATGTGGTGGTGTTTTATAGGGCTCTGCTGCCCCAGCACGTTCCTGTCCCTGTCCCTGTCCCTGTCCCTATCCTATCCCTGTCCCTGTCCCTGTCCCTGTCCCTGTCCCTGTCCCTGTCCCTGTCCCTGTCCCTATCCCTATCCCTGTCCCTGTCCCTGTCCCTGTCCCTGTCCCTGTCCCTGTCCCTGTCCCTGTCCCTGTCCCTGTCCCTGTCCCTGTCCCTGTCCCAGTCCCTGTCCCTATCCCTATCCGTGTCCCTATCCCTGTCCCTATCCCTGTCCCTGTCCCTATCCCTGTCCCTGTCCCTGTCCCCTGTCCCCTGTCCCTGTCCCAGTCCCTGTCCCTATCCCTATCCGTGTCCCTATCCCTGTCCCTGTCCCTGTCCCTATCCCTGTCCTGTCCCAGTCCCAGTCCCAGTCCCAGTCCCTGTCCCTATCCCTATCCCTATCCCTATCCCTGTCCCTGTCCCTATCCCTGTCCCTGTCCCTGTCCCTGTCCCTGTCCCTATCCCTGTCCCTATCCCTGCCCTGTCCCTGTCCCTATCCCTGTCCCTATCCCTGTCCCTGTCCCTATCCCTGTCCCAGTCCCAGTCCCAGTCCCAGTCCCAGTCCCTGTCCCTATCCCTATCCCTATCCCTGTCCCTGTCCCTGTCCCTGTCCCTGTCCCTGTCCCTGTCCCTGCCTGGAGCTCCCCAGGTATTCCTGCCAATCCTGGAAATGCCTCCAAGTGATGGCAGGGAGAAAAGGCAGGACAGAGAAATTCCTCTTTGTGCCAGCAACCGAGAGAATGGGGATTTCTCTTGGAGATTAACTGGGCAGCTCTTCTCAGTTTGCTTTTCCTGCCACGAAATTCATCCCTGTGAGCTCAGAGGCTGCTCCACAGATCTGCAGTGATAAAGCTGTTTAAATCCCCTTTTGGATTTGGGAGGGACAGTGATAATTCCCCTGGAGATGAGGTTTATTTTTCTCCATTAGTACCTGGTTTTGAAGAGTTTCCTTTCTTCTCTTTGCTCAAGGCTGGGCTTTCAGAAAAGCCTCTTCACCACGTGAAGTCAACAAGGGCTCAACTTCAAAGTGAAGCATGTGGATAAATATTATACTGACTTGAGGCTACTATTTATTCTTTTTCTTCCAAAACAAAACACATTCACACATGCCTTCTCAAGACTTGGGAGTAATTGTTTTTTATTTATTTATTTTTTTTAACCACTGTGTATTCACTCTGCTTTACTCAGACGATCACACCTCATCTGCCTCTCTCAGGTGGGTGGGGTTGACAAAAATTCCAGCAATTTTTGAGTGTTGAGGGGAAGATAACGTAGCCAGGGCCAAAATCTTCCACTTTTAAGGCTCAAAATGCTCTGTTCCTGTTTGTGTGGTTTCCATGGGTCACCAAGGTGGGATGGGAGAGCACAGAGAATTGGAAACCTGAAATTCAGGATTCAGCTGAACGTGACTTGTGCCAACACTGAGTAGGATTTACTCCCTAAAAGTGCCTGCAACAGGCAAATCCCTGCATCCCACGTGTCCAAAAGAAGCCACTTTCACTGCAAACCAGCCTGGTTAATTCTGCCTCAAACCTCAGGACCGATTCCTGATCTTCCAGACAATTCCTGGCTGCAGGATCACCGTCCAACCCCCCCCGCCCCGTGCAGGGCAGAGCCTTCATGCATAGGAAATAATCAAATAAAACCGTGCCAGCAAATGTTTTATGTATGAGGAGGCACGGGGGGGGGGGGGCTGTCAATAATCTTCCATGTTTTTTAATGCCAGCTCTCTGGGCGTCGCTGCTCGAGGCTTGATGACACCAATTAATTTGATTGTTTGGAAATAATCTCGCGCGCCCCGCGATCCGCACGGCCCCAGCCTTGTGCTTTCTAATGATTTCTCTATTAATTTCACCGCTGCCAATGAGCTGGGAGATGCCTTTCAAGTGGAAAGGGAAACATGACCTAATACCATGGGTAAAATATTAGCGAGAGGGAATGAAATCCCTGTTAGCAGTGGTGGGACCCCGGCCCCCAAAGCCCCAGGAGCTGCTGGAGCGTGGCAGAGAGAAAAGAGCTGCACATGCTGCGTGTGGGTGCACGAGTGTGGAGCAATAAGTTTTGGAACAGCTTTAAAATTAATGGAGAGACAGTGTTGGTTTTTTGGTTTTTTTGTTGTTGTTTTTTTTTTTTTTTTTAATTTTTTTTTTTTTATTTTGGTCCCCCTCCTGCTCCAGCTGGCGTTTCCCTGGTTAAAAAAAAAAAAAGAGCTGACACGGAGAAATTCAATGTCTGGGACTGCCCCTCTGGAGATGGGGTTGTGCTTTGCTTTAATTCCCATTTTTTGGTCTGAAGTTGGGTATGGTGAACTCCTGGGCAGTGCTGCCTTTGTCACCTCGTGTCCACCTGCAAGGATGAAGCTCCATGGAGGATCTCCCCGACCTGCAAACCTTAATTTTCTTAGTTTCCAGCACCACAGGCCTCAAACTGGCCTTAAACTTTGTCTTTTTGTCCACCCATCTGGCAGAAATCCCCCCCAAAAACAAGGTTTATACTCAAGATTTCCAGCACAAACTGAGGGGGATGACTTTGGTACTGGTTATCTGTGAGTCCTGAGAAGTGGCCTTGGAACAACCTGGAATATCAGAAACTGTCCCTGCCCAGGGCATTGGAATGAGATGGGCTCTAAGATCCCTTCCAACCCAAACCATTCCATGATTTTATGGTGAAGTTATTCACTTCTTTATTCGTGGCTGGGGCTGATTTTCTTCATCCATTTCCTTGTGAGAGGAAAAAAATATCCCTGTAATGCACAAAAACATCAGCCCATCAATATTGCCTGAGCGAGGCACAAAAAAAAATCAATTCAATTTGCGGCCAAAATATTTACGTGATGATTTATATAAACACCCAGATATTTATTGCTTTAATGTTTTAGTCTCTGTGGAGTTGTTTTTGGTTTTTTTTTTTTTTTTGGGTTCCTGCATAAATGAGTTGGTAATCAAGGATATGGAGCTGAGGGCTGGGGAGAGATGAGAGGTGAAAACTTGGAGCTGGGGGTTTGCAGTGGGGAGGATCAGAGCTTTTCCTTCACAAATTTCTCATTAAATTCAAACCACGAGGCTTTGGGGTTCTGTGCTCCCACCTTGGCTGGGTTGGCAACCTGGGGGGCATTTCAGTAATTCCATATATTAAAAATCTGAAATTATTTTTTATTGTGTAAACGTAGTTTTAATTGTGTAAACACAATTTTAAATTCTGTAAAATATTTTGACAAAATATTTTTAATTGTGTAAACCCCCCCCCCCCCAATATTTTTAATTGTGCAAACAGAAATGAACACCCAAGTTTTTACACGAGTGGATGGTGACAATGTGGGCAGGAAGAAAATAATAAATAACACAGTGAATTGTGTATTAAATAATGTCAGGGGCTGAGATGAGTCTGTGGTGCTGCTGCTCAGGAAGGATTTTGGGTAGTTTCATATTTCTCCCCATATTTTAATTGTGCAAACAGAAATAAACACCAGGTTTTTACACGAGTGGATGGTGACAGTGTGGACAGGAAGAAATTAATAGAGTGAATTTTGTATAAAATTGTGTGTGAATTCTATATAAAATAGTGTCAGGGGCTGAGGTGGGCAGAGTCTGTGCTGCTGCTGCTGCTCAGGAAGGATTTGGGGTAATTTCATATTTCCCCCTCCCCCAATATTTTGAATTGTGCAAACAGAAATGAACACCCAAGTTTTTACACAAATGAATGGTGACAATGTGGGCAGGAGGAAAATAATAAATAATAGAGTGAATTCTGTATAAAACAGTGTCAGAGGCTGAGATAAGTCTGTGCTGCTGCTGCTGCTCAGGGAGGGTTTTTGGCACTGATGGTTTTGCATTTTTGGGTCCTTCCTGCCCCACAGCCACTTTTTAGGACTGGACTCCATTCCAGAGGAATCCTCGAGCCCTTTCTGCTCTGGGACATGTCCAGGAGCTGACTGGGAGTGCTTTGGGATGGTGACAAAATGCTCCTGGAGGGATCCAAGGCTGAGTGTGGGATTGGTGCTGGGCTCAGGCTCAGGGTTGGAGAGGGGAGCTGAGGGTAACCCAAAACCATCCCAGCTCTGCCCTCCTGGGGGAACTCACTGAAACTCAGTGCCTGCCCTTCTGAGGCACAAATTAACTGAAAAGTCAAATTTTTTTCCCCCTTCACTCTTAAAAAAAAAAAAAAAAGCAAAACTGCTGAAAGAATTTGGTTGTCAGCAAAAGCAAAAAAAAAACCAAAAACCCCCAAAGTGCCACCCACCATCTCTGCTGCTGGGGCAGACCCAAACCAGCAGAATGAGCTGGGGTGGCTTTTCCTCACTCTTGGAAGGAACTCTGGTTCATAATTAATAGTTTTCCAGGCTGATTCTGCAGGGAGAACAATGAGGACATTGAGAGCAGATCCCTGCTGGACTCCCAGAGAGCCTGAGCCCCAAATCCCAAATTTTCCTCACACCCCCCAAGCAGGACATCCCATCCCACCTGGTCCTTCAGAGACAGGACCAGGATTAAATCTCAGAGTGAATTTCCCCCCCTGTGATGCTTTCTTGGCCTTTCTCTCCCTGATGGACTCGAAATTTCTGATATTATAAGAAGCGAGGAGTAATGGAGCTGTTGGCCTTTTTAAATATGTATGAAAAAGCAGCAGTGTCATTAACCAGGCGTGGGTGTCTCTTTTCCCCCTGTCCCAAGTCATTATTCATAGGCAAACCATAATATTTCTGTTCCTTTGCTTATGGATTATTGTTATTTTTCAGGAGAAGGCTGCAGCTCCCAGAGAGCTGATGGTGCAGTTCCCACCTCTGGTTTTTGCTGCTGGCAGACAAAGCTGTTTTCTGCTGCTTGGCAGGGTCAGGCTGGGTGGTGACTCAGGAAAATGAGTTTTAATCCTGCGGTTTTGGTGATAAACCTGCAGGTTTTTATTTGTTGTGCTGGTCAGGTTTGGTTTCTGAGAGTTGGGGGTTTTTTTGTCCCATGCTCTCACTCAGATTTATCCCTCCAGGTGAACGTGGTGGGATTTCTCTGGGGTAAATGACTTGGTGTTATTTAGGTTATTCCTAAATACTGCTATAACCCATGGATATGTGAATTAGCTGTGCCAGGATCAGTTCCTCATGCACTTAAAATACAGCAAAGCATCTTCCTTACTGTCACAGCAATGGTTACAGCAGGACAAGGGCAATTTCTCATCTTATTTAATTATCCAGACAAACTCTAAATTTAAAAAAAAAAACCTTCTAATTTTGGCTGAAATGCAGCTGATAATTTTGTTTTAAAAGCAAATTATTTGAGATTAATTTTTAAAATTATTTTTACGCAGTGTGTTTTGTTTTCATTTAAAATTATATTTAATCTGGTGAGCTTCTTATTCTGAGAACTGTCCAGAGATACAGCAGGAGCAAAGCTCGTGTCCCACTCTCCTTCCTTCCTTCCTTCCCACTGGGCTGCCACAGCACCTCCCAAAATGAATAATTCAGCCAGCAGGTACCGCCGGGATAGCTGAGAAGGTCACATAAATGAGGTGACACCCATTTTTTATCAGACGTGGAGGGGGTGACACCCATTTTAACATTCCTTCCAGGGCACAGCCGTGAAGGTCATTCCTGAGGGGAAGAATTAAACCTTGGGATGAGTTTCCTGCTCCACATGCGAGGGTTTGCAGGGTTAGGGCTTCTGGAATTTGTGGAGTTTGGGATGTGCAGCACATCCACCAGCACGAATTTGTCACCATAACACACACATGGCACGAACTGATTTTTGATGTTGGTGGACAAGGGAAGCTGGTGAGGGTAGGAAAAAGAGGAAATCAGGCAGGGATGGATGGGATTTGCTTTCAGGGAGGGCTGTCCTCACCCACAGGGTGATGGGGTGAGATGTTCCTGTTTGCACAGGGATTGTGTCTGCTACAGGAGCGGGGTTGGCTCTCAAATATTTGATTTTCTTGGGTTCTTCAGGCTCTGAACAATGGAAAACGTGGTAGCCATTGGCTTTCAGCCCCCTCCCCAGGGCAGGGGATCGATAGAGCTCAATATGGGGTTCAGCCTGTGGTTTGTGCTTTTTCCAGAAGGACTTCAGGAGAAAAGATGCCTTTTAAAGAAAATTACTGCGTTGCCTATCAACTGAAAACAAAAGTCTTTTGTCCTGTCAATCATGGGGAGGCTTTATCTTGTCAATCACGGGGAAAATGCTTCCCTTGCACTTCTGCCAGGCTTTGCACAGAGTGGGTTTCTCCTTCAGTCAAACAAGCAAGTTTTGGGCACAGCAGCTTTTAATTAAAAAAAAAATATATAAAAATTACATTAAAAATAAATTAATGTTTTAGCAGTGTTTAGGCTTGAGAGAAGGTGGTGATGCAAGTCAGAGGGCAGATCTTGGGGCTTTTCCTCACTGTTGGAGGGAGCTCTGGTTCATAATTAATACTTTTCCAGGCTGATTCTTCAGGCAGGAGGGAAGAGGTTCCTGTGAGGAACCCACAGGAACACTCCAGGGTGTTGGCAGAGCCCAAATCAAGCTGCTCCTGTCACCTGAGCAAGACTCACCTGACTCTGGGCACAGACTGGGCTCTGTGGCTTGTTTTGAATCATTTGAGGCTTTTGTTTTGTTCACAGGAGTGAAAGATGTTTTCCTTTCCCTTTCCACTTCCCTTTTGCACGGTGGTTTTCCTCCTTGTGCTGTGCTCCACAGATGGGCTTTCCATGTTTTTTTCTGGGAATAATTGCACTTCCAGGAGCCTGTGTGTCCATCCATCAGTGCACAGCCTGGGAGATGGCAGCTGGGTACCAAACACCTCTCACCCCTGTGTTTGGAGATGCTGCCGTGCTGCTGCCTCTTCTCCTGCCTCAGGAATGTTCCTGCTCAATCTGGAGAGCCAGTTAAACGCCAGGAGTTCAGGTCACATCGTGCTGCCAGCACTGCTGGAGCTCCCAACCCCTCGCTGCCACTCACAGAATCCCCCAGGATGGGGAAACTCCGGAGCAGTGCAGGATCCCTGATTCCTGCCTGGCCCTGGGGCTGTGCTCCAGCTCTCCCCACTCATGTCAAGGTTCCAAGAGCTTTCACCCAGTGCTGGGTGGGCTGTGCCCAAGCTGGGGCTGTTGTTGTGCAGCAGCCACGTGGCTGGGGGTGTGTGGGTGCTTGCCCAGGGCTCGTGGCCATCTGCTCCTTTCCTCCTTGGCTGGCAAAGGCTTTTTTCCTGCAGAAAAAAAAAAAAAACAACGTGTCAGGAACTGGTATCATTGTTCTCCAGCTTCCCCTTGCAGCCAGCTGAAGGTAAAAAGCTGCTGGGTTTGTGGAGTTTCCATTCTCTTGATCCTTCTGTGAGCAGGACACCCAAATATTGCTGTGCCAGGGCTTTGACTGATGGGGAGGTGACATGGCTGGGGTGCCTTTGGTGATGGTCCTTTTGAAGCCAAGCTGAAATTCTTGGTTAATAGGGACATCTCTCTGTAGCAGGGGAGCTGAACCACCCCTCTTGAGCTTTTACCTGCAAACTTTATTCTTTTTGCAGCTCAGTTTTGTTCCCACAGCTCAGATTTGTTCCCACAACTCCAAGTTTTTGGATGCTGGAGCTGCTGGTGGAGCTTTTCCAGGAGTGGCTCAGTGGGGAGGGTGAGCTCAGGGTGCTCCATGCCCATCACTTTCAGTGGGGGATGATGGAGCTGATGGATCCAGAGCCATCCTTTGGGAGAACACAGCATGCTGGTGTTGCTCTGCATCCTCAGGTCATGCCCACGCTCTGCTCCATTTGCTTTCTCTGCTGGGAGGCTCTCTGGGGTTTTACATCAACTCTGGGTGTTTTACTCTTTTTCTGTTGCTAAAAATGTCGATTTTCAGAGCATGGAGTAATCAGGGGTGGCTGGAGCAGAGAGCAGGGACCAGTGCTGGTGATAACTTACCACTTTCTCTTAAAAAACCTGGCTCGATCCCAGAAATTCTCCAAATTCTTTACACCTCAGTATTTTATAAACCCCAGGGCACCCATCCCTGGAGAGAGCTGTGGTGTGAGGAATCACTGGGTGGTTTGCAGAGTCCTGCCCTGGCACCCACCTCCTCCCCATCCAGCATCCCCCCCTCCATGGACATTGTGCCAGACGAGGACAGATGGGACCTGGCACTGCCTTTCCCTCCCCTGAATGCAGGAGATCTGTCTTAGCCAGGCTTTTCTTAATGGAAGACAAATACGAGTCACCCTGGTGGATTTTCATACCAGCCTTTTGTTTCTTTCCCTTCTGAACTGTAACAAAAGCTTCAGTGCTTGGGACCAGTAATTAGTTTCGCTCTTATTTTCCATATAACTCACCTCTGGAGCACGTGTGTGCCAGCAGCCACATCCAGGAGAATGGCCCCAGGGCTGAATTTGCATTTCTGATACAGAAATTCAAATTAGTTCCATACATCAAGCGATTGCAGTGGTCAGAGGATCGCTCCTTATCAGGGGCTGTTGGGATCCTTGGCTGCCGAGCCTCACCAGCTGCAGCTGCCAAATTCTTTGGAAACTTGACAGAAATAACCCCAAATAATCCCCACCCGGGATGATGTGTGTCCTCAGCCAGGGAGGGCTTTGATCCCCACGTGTGTCTCTGAAGCTGTGGGTTGAGGGGATTGTGTGTGAAGTGTCACCTGGGCACTGCTGTCATCCAGGATTTCACCTTCCTGTGAGTTTATTCCGTGATTATTTCCGTGTTTTCTCTGAGTGAAGCAAAGTCTGGCGGTTCCTGAGAGCGTTGCTGTCAGCCAGACTTCGTGGTTGGCTTTTAATCTTTGGTAAAAGTAAATGGTTTTCCATCCCCTTGCTTTTCATCCTCGAGTATCCCAAAGCTCTTTGTGAGTGGAAATGTCTGTGAAGGAGGCAGGGGCAGGGCACAACCAGGAGCAAGAGCAACCCGAGCACCAGGAGATGCCTTGAGGAGCACGGGTTGGAAAAAACAAAGAGTTTTGTCTCTGCCCGTGGAGCTGAGGCTTCCAAAGAGGAGCAGATGGCACTGAAAGCATCTTCTTGGTGACAGCCAGGCCTTCTGCAGGCAGGAGGTCACACTTGGATGATTTTCAGGTTTTTGGGCAAGTTGTGTTTCCCAGCTGTGCTCCTGTTGATGCAGAGCACTACATAAACTTCTTGTCCACTGTTCATCCATCCTTTTTGTGTTGGAAAAGGAGATTCTTTGTGACATTCCCAGTGCTGCTGTGTCAGGAGGTGGCTGTGGTGTTTCTTCAGCTGGATTTGGCTGTGAAATGACATTTGCCACCCCCAAAGCCAAACCTGGAGGGAGATGAGGCCCCCTTGATGAGGGGAATCTTCAAACTGCAGCAACACAGGGCAGAAACAACCAGAGGGAAGAGACATCCTGCAGGAAATTGCAGTTTGCTCAGTGACCCCATGATGTGTTCGTAGGGGTGAATTTTTGCTGCTCCTGTTCCTTTCCATGTCCAGCCTTTCCCTGCTCAACCTCCTCCTGCTTTCCAAGAGCCTTCCCTGCCTCAAATTACTGGGACATTCATCATCCACACCCAAAATTACTGCTCAGTTCATCCCCCTCCAACAATGATGAGCACTGGCTGAGGAGGAGAGGACTGAGCATCTTCCCTGGCTTTGTTTGGAGGAGGAAAGTAAAATAGAAAAAAAAAAAAAAAGACAGAAAATCAGCTCCTTGTTCAAATTCTCCTCTGCCTCATCACTTGGGTTTTGGTAATTGCTTTAATCTGCACTTGGGGTTTCCTGGCAGGAGAAGGATTTTTTTAGTGACTGTCATTTCTTTGTTACTGGTTGTTTCCAAACTCATTACTCCTGGCATTTATTCACCCAGGCTGGAAGCAGCTTGCACCAGGGGCACAAAATGGAAATTGATTCACAGCGACGGTGTGTGTGATCTAGAAGATGTCAATTTTATTTTTCCCCTCCTGAGTCTATAAATTAGTTTTGATTCCAGTAAGGTTTTGTGCTATAGTTATAAATCAGATCCCAAGGAGCTGTGTGAGTTGGGATATTAAAGCAGCAAAGCAGCAGCCCTGTACCCCAATATTGCTGATGCCCAGAGGTTTTGTGGGATCAACTTGGGAAAGGGGTTTTCATCTGGGGAGAAGAACCAGCTGCTGAAATACAGATGTGTCCTTAATAAATCAATTAAAAAATGGTATAGGTCTACATTTTTAGGAAGCTAAGGGCCTGGAATTGTTTGTGATTTAAGGAAACAAGCCCCACAGCGAGTTTTTTGGAGAATATTGATGCTCCAGCACTTCTGAGCTAGCAGATCTCTACCAGACCTGGCTGTGAAACCAGTGATGGTTTGGCAAATTTGGGGTTGTTTGGGAGAGCTCACAGTGTGTGAGCAGCTGGTGCAGTTGAGGGGCAGGAGGGCTGCAGGGAGCTGTGGAAATGGGGAAATCCACCCTCGAGCTGGTGTTTCCCAGGATTGGTTTGACCCGCCATGAAACTGGAGCAAACACCACGGTGGCTCCTCACCAGGTGCTCCCTGAGCTCTGCCAGGTCCTGCTGGGCTCATTCTCCTTCCAGGGATGTTCCTGGGGGAGCCCCGAGTTCCCCAAAGCTTTTCCTGGAGGAGCTGCCAGCCCTGCCTGCAGTGCTGGGACACGTAATGACCTTTCTGTGAGTGAGCCTCGTTTCTGCTCAAGAGTTCACTGGAAAAAAACAAAAAAAAACCCCATTTCTGACCTGACACCAAACCTCACAGGAGGTGACAACGTGATGTGATGTCAACCTCATCGGATTTTCCATTTGCCCAGCCATTAAAAGGCCAGCAGCACAGAGCATCAGCCCCCAGTGCAGCTGGGGCTGTGCTGTGCCTGATCCGTGCTGTGGCACCCGGGGCTGGGTGGTCACCTCCCACACCAGCAGCTTGTCACCGTGCCTCTTCCTCTGCCATCCCACCCTTTTATAACCTTTTACAGCTCCCCGGGGCTTCCCAGTGCCAATATTTACAGCTGAAAAAGAAAGGCATTTTGTGTATGTGTGGGGATGTTTGCTTCGCTTTGGGTTCATTTAGCAAATGTTGGTGGGGTTTTTTTTTTCTCTGTAAAAAAAAAAAAAAAAAAAAAATTAGGGAGATTTAAAGCTTAGAGCAAATTTGAAGCAGATGGAGCTGGTGACATCACTCTTTGTTTTACTCCTGTTAGTGCAGATTAGCTACTTTGAGGTAAATCCTGGAGAGAACCTTTCTAGGCTTAAACACCCCCAGTCTCTCCAGCCTTTTCCCATCCCTGTCTGCCTGCTTTGTCCTCTCTTTGTGCCCCCTTCACTCCCCCCCAGCCTGCCTCCATCAGATGCTGTTCCCAGACAGAAATCCCATCAGTTTGCAGCTGTTCCTGGCGCAGGGATGAGCAGGGAGCTCTGTGGGGTGATGCTTCCCTTGGGATGACCCCTCAGGTGGCAGGAGCAGAGCCTGGGCACTGCCAGACCCTTCCCAAACCTACCCCACCCTCCATCCCCGGGCAGTTCTGTGGTTCCAGGGGATTTTTTCATGGATCCATCCCAAAAGTTGGAGTATCCACAGCAAGGTGCTGTCCTTGCCTGTCCCTGCTGTGGATCCCCTGCCTTCAGCCCTGACTTTCCTCTGGATTTTCCTTCTCACAGGAATTCCAGGCAGGGCTCAGATCTCCGTGGCCTTTCCCCATGGCCCATCTAAAGGGGAGGGATGGTTTGAGGTTGTCCCCAGAGCTGTGTCCCCCAGGGCTGGTGGCAGTGCAGAGTGGCTGCTGTGGCCCTTTTTCCTGCTGTCCTGGTGCCAGCACTGCTCCCACCCCAGCCAGCAGGAATTCCCTTTATCTCCCTGGCAGCAGATGAAAAGCCCTGGCCACAGGATGTGTTTGTGCACATTCTGGAAGGGAGAGAGAGCTCAGTTATGCTCTGTAGCCTCTACTCTATTTTATTCCACATTTCTTTTTCCCTTTCCAAGGAGTTAAAACTCTCTCTATTTCTCCCTTTCCCTTGGAGATTTCTGCAGCAATAACACCCTGGGATCCTGGCTGTGGTGCTGGGCTTGGGGTGATGCTGAAGGTTCAGCTCCCCAGAGAAAATGCTCCCCAACCTCTGTGACTTGCTTCCCCCCTAGGGCTGCTGATGCAATAAATGAACACATTCGTGTTTTCCCAGTGGGAATCTGGGTGAGGGCAAAAATATGGAGATATATAAAATATAGGAGAAAATATCTTTAGCGGTCTGTGCGTGATTTTCAACTTTTATTTCCCTTTTTGCCTGGCGTGGGTGCACAGAGCTGCCTGCTCTGAAGCCATGGACCACTCACTGCAAAGCCCACAGCCCTGAATATACCAAATATTCCTTAAAAATCTGGCCGTGGATAACCCCTCGTTTCCCCTTTGCACAGAGCTGTATTGGATCTCTGCGTTTCTCCCTGCTGTTCAATGCTTTGGATATAAATACAGCTCGGTTTTTCTTGGCTGCTCCAGGCCTGGCTTGGCTTCCTCCCTGCTCTGGGGCTTGTGGCAGGACACGTGCAGAGCACAGCCCAGGCATCATCCTGCTGCTTGGTCTCTTGGGCAGCTTGCTCAGGTGGTTTTTGGGGTTTTCCATTTGGAAAATGGCATTGTTTTAGGGGCTCTGTGGGGTTTTGTTGATGGCTGTAAGCGTTGGTGGGGATGTCAGTGCTAAAGGTGTGCAGGGACCATTTGGGACCTCGTGTTGAGCAGGGTCACCAAACAGTTTGGGTTGGAGGGGATCTCAAAGCTCATCCATTCCAACCCCTCCTGCACACTTTCCACTCATTCCAGGCTGCTCCAAGCCCCATCCAGCCTGGCCTTGGGCACTTCCAGGGATCCAGGGGCAGCCACAGCTTCTCTGGGCACCCTGTGCCAGAGCCCCCCACCCTCCCAGGGTGAAATTTCTCACAGCTGCCAGTGGCTCACTGGTGCCACAGCACAGGCAGCAGCTCTGGGAGCCAGGCTGGGAATTATCCAGCAGAGCCTGACTCGTTCTGAGCCAGGTAAAATCTTCTTTTCCATCTTTTTTTGTTATCTTCTCATTCCTGGTTAGTTCAGAGGGTCCCTTCCTGCAGTGCTGCTTCCATCCTGCCATCCTTGGGCTTAGGCCAGTGTCCAAGAAGAGCTCGTTTATTTCCCTGTTTTACATTTATTTACACTATAAACCATTGTGTCGTGAGCTGTTTGTGGAGCACAGAGGCGCTTCCTTTTCTCATTGCTCATTTTTAATCAGTGGTTTTTGCTTACTCACCACCAGCAAAGCCACAGAGGAATCATTTCTTTTCCTTTTCTCCTTTATTAAACTCAAAACCCCTGGTGGAGGTACCAAAAACCAACCAGTTGCTTGGAGAAAAAAAAGCCACGATTTTCCTGCACGGATGCTTTGGAGACAATCAACTGTGCCATGATTGGGCCCAATTAAAATCAAATGGCAGCAGCAAAGTGTGTCTGGTTCCTGGTGCTGGCTGTGAGCAAGGCTGGGCATTGCAGCCTCTGGGTTACTTTACAGGCAAGCTCAGCCTTGCAGCAGCAGAACTGGATATTTTAAATAAAAAGAGCCCTTCCTGCATCCAGCCAGGTGCTCTGAGGTGTCCAGGTGCCTTTGGATGGTGGGATTTGGCTCATGGATTGAAGGACTTTGCAAAAGATTTGCTCTTAATATCAAAGCAGCTGGAGTGGGGTTGTCAGGAGGTGACACAGGGGACAGAAGAGGGTGGCAGTGGCTTTTTGAGCCTGGCAGGCAACTTGGCACCAGAAAAAAGCTTTGCATCAAAGCTTTTGCTGTCTGGCAGTGGCTTCACCTTTGTGTCCAGCGGGTTTTCCACACACCAAGGCTGCAGGCAGAGCTCAGGGTGGGTAATTAAGGTCATTTTTGCTGTACCTAATTGATATCAGGAGACTCTGATCCTGCTTGGCATGGTGGCATTCCCTGGCAGGAACGGGGACATTGCTCTGGCAGTGGATTCACTGCCCCCCTGATGCTTTTTTTGGGGTGGGAATTTGGTGTTTCCACGCTTATCCTGCAGCAATAAATAAATGGAAACTGGACTGGTGGCCCTGCTGGTGCCAAGCAGGGCAGGGCAGAGCTGCAGGGAAGGTGCTGCCTGATTCACCAGCTGGGATTTGGAAACCTGGAAGTTTTTCCCTGCTCCTCCCTGCATGGCAGGGTGATCCTTGGTGGAGGTCCCAGTTTATTCTGCAATTCCTTTGTGCTTCCAACCTGGAGCTTTCACCCCCAGAGCTCCCAATTCCCCCTCCCTGCAGTGCTGCTCGTTTGGGGTCACAGCTGCCATGGAGAGGATGTGGCTCTGCTGTGTTTGCTTGCAAAGTTTCCTGTTGGAGTGTCCTTCCTCTTCCTCTGCTCCTTCCACGAGCATCCAGGGGCTCAGCCCGTTTCCTGCTCCCAGCCCTGGGGGACACAGTGCCACGTGGATGTCACCAGTGTCACCAGCAGGAGCTGGGTCTGAAAAAGCAGCTCCACCAGTTCAGCTGGGTGTTTGATTTCATCTGCTCATCTTCGGGTTTAATCTGTAAATTCTTCAGGGGTGATGAATCAGTGTTGGGTTTTCTGGTGTGGAATAAGAGCGTTTCCCATCACTTCATTCTCTGGGAAAAAAAGAGGGAAAAGTGTGTCTATGAATAGCTGCATGAGGAAGGCTGTGCACAATAAAGACATTATGAAAAATATTACACTCATCCATATTGATTTTTGCTTTGTTTGCTGGCTGGTTCCTTTATTACCCTGGCAGAGCCATGAGCAATGTCATCCCTGCTCAGCTAATGAGAAAACATCAGATGCTGCTGTCAGGCTGCCTTGAAAAGCCACTTCCATGGTCATTGTAAAAAGAACAATTTGGAACGTCCAGCCTGTGAGGCTGGTCCAGCACTGGGAGATGCTGGGCTGGGAAGGGGCTGCTCTGATTGCTGGCCTGGCTGTGATGAGATGGATGATGTCAAACACAGAATGTGGCACATCCTGGGGGCAGGGCTGGGCTGGGAGCAGCCTCCACCCTCCTCCAAAATTGGTGCCTTTTGCAGGATGGCCGAGCCCAGTTGAAGGGGATTAAACACAATCCTTCCCCAAATTTTGCCCTTTATTCAGTGACCTCTCCTTTTGTGATGCACTTCACCCTCCTGTCCCCCACCCCCGGTAAGGAAATGTTTGCCGGTGCTTCATTTATTTTAAACTGAGCTTTTCCCAGCAGCCAGGGCTGGAATGAGCCCCAGGGTCTCTGATGGGATGAGACTGGGGCTGTCACACAGAGTGACAGTGCGTGGGGTTTGAATACCACTCATTAATTAGGATTTCCCAGCCCCTTTTTCCAGGCTGGAGCAGCAACTCCCTTCATTAGCAAAGAGAGAAATGCTCCCTGCAGCCAGCTCAGTGTGGTCCCACAAACCTTCCTGGCCCCTTGCTGGAGAGCACGTGCTCAGCTGGGGCTGGATTTACGGTGCCATCATGTATTATTCATCCCAAATAATACATATTCCAACCCTGCCATTGTGCAGGGCAAGGCAGAGTGATTTGAGGGATATCTCCAACCTATAAATCTTAATATTCAAAGCGTTGACAGATTTTCTGTGGGGCACACAAGGAACCCTCCACCTTAGCAGAGAGCAAGGGATGCAGCCAAAATTAAATGTTTTACAATCAGTGTTTCCCTCAGGTGTCCATGAGTGGTTTGTTAAAGAAATTCTGGTCTGGTCTAAATATATCTGTTGGGAAAAAAAGTAAGAGCTTGCTGTTTGAGAGCATCTTTTTGGACTTGAGGTCGTGATCCTTGCTTTAAATGATGGTTATGGCCAAGGCAGAACCTGTTACTAAATGTAGATTTTTGTAATTTGTTAGCGGGATTATTTCTGGTTGGGGAAGAGGAAATAATCTTCCCAAACCCACTAGCATTTAATAAAAAAATTATGTGTAAATATCTATTAGGAAATTTGGGCAGTGGAACTTTTTAAAGGAGGTGTTCATTGATTTATCTTAATCTTACTCTAATAATTGACATTAAGGGAAAAGCCAGCAGTGCAAATCCACCTCCTTTGCCACGGCAGAAATCTTTGTATCCCTCATAACATCCTATTTACCCCCAGGACTAAATTACAGCTTGTGCAGCCCTTTTCTTTAACTCAGTAAATAAGATTTAGCTCCTGTGCGCCATCCACCTGTTTCTATGGAAACCAGATTGGAGCGCCGGGAGCGGATTCGGCACCGGCCGGGGCGAGGGCGGCTCTGGATCCCACCCCAGGTTCTGGGGGGCTCCCAGGGACACCTGCAGGAGCCAAAGGAAGGGGGTGCAGCTGCCTGGTGTGAGGCTGAGCTTGTGCACGTGGTGCCAAACTTGTCTGATCCCCTTCAAACCGAGAATAAGTTGATTTTTTATTTTTATTTTTATTTTTTTTTTTGCCTGGAATGGCGTTCTCGCCCGTTTTGGAGGGGGAGAGGAGATGCTTTGGGCTGCTGTCTGCACCACACAGGGATGCTCTGTTTGTTAATGGAGTTATTTATTAATTGGCACATAGAGAGGTGCAGAGCTGGGGGGGGCTGGTCCAGGGGGTGATCCCAGATGCTCCAGTGAGCCCTGGGCTGGATCCTGGGTGAGATGAACAAGGAGGAGTGGAGCTTGGCTCAGGGTTCCCCTTCAAGAGCAAAGCAAGCCAAAAAGACTTGCCTTTTTTAGTGAAAAAATAATTAAAGCATAATTAATTTCTTAGACTTGGATAATGAAACATCTTTCTCTGTGGGCCTGAGGGCCCAAATAGGAGCATTTTTAATGTTATTTTTAACAGTGCTATTTTTTCCTGTCTCAGCTCCCATTCTCTTCATACTCAAAGCAGGAAAAGCCAGGCAGTGAGATTGATATTAAAATCTCCAGCCTGTTTTTGCCATGTTTGAGGTTAGATAATGCAACAAATCTGGGGTCTGCCCTGGAGACAGGGGTGTGTGGAAAAAACATCAGCTGGTTAAAGCCAGATGGCCTCCCTGGTCATCTCTGTCTGATATCAAAAGCAATTTTGCATCATCTTTTTAATGTTCTAATGGAAAACTGGGGTGGGAAGTTGGTGTTGCCTTACTCAGGGCCTGGACATCCCATGGTCTTTCCAAGATTATTCCCTAATCCTTTGGATATTTTCCTCACTGCTTTCCTGGCATTTGCCCCCCTCTCTTTGCCGTGCTGGGATTTGAGATGTGGGAAGCACAAGCCTGGGTGGAAAACAAACCCAATCCCACTTGCACTCCGAGATTTTGATGATAATGAGCATTAATAACATGCCACGGTGAGAAAATTGGAGCAGACCCAAGGTTTTAGCAGGAAGGAGCAGGGAAGGATTTTTACTGGCAGCTCTTGGGTGCTGAGGAGCATCAGCTCTCCCTTGCTGAGGGCACAGGGACCCCCCTGCTCTGCCTCCCTCTCCCAGGGAAGATGTTCCTTCCTTGCTTGCTGCAGTTCCTGCCCTTGACTGGCCTTTTTTAGATTCTTTTTCTGCAGAATGGTGTAGCTGGAGGCTTCTGCCAAGCCCTTGCATTCCAGTTTGAGGGTTTTGGGGATGGAAGATGTCGTGTTCTTCACCCCATGTGCCAGCCAGCTGTGTCCAGCTGTGTCAGAGGGGTGTGTGGGGCAGGGGAGATGCTGGGCTGGCTGCAGAGCCTCTCTTTTCATCACCCTTCATTTTTTTTTGGTATTTCCTTCTTCATTTCCATCATCCAAGTGCTTATTCCTCAGCATCCTGGATGACTCCAAGTCAGAGAACCCCCCCCAGCCTGTGACCAGTTCAGATCTTGGTGCATTTAATGAACGGGGCAGAAACAAAATCCTGAATCCGGAGGTTTTCCCTTTCTTTCAGCCCCAGACCCTTCTGTAATCTTAATGAAAAAAAAAAACCAACAAAAAAACAATCTCCATCCCCATCCACCTATCCTTTATTGGAAGTGCTAAACAGCCATCTTCAGCGACTTTTTCTAATAAAAGGATGTCTGTTAAACAGAGCCCCAGAGAGCAGAGCTGCTTTACAGGGAGCTGTTTGAACTGCTTTCCGTGCTGGCTTTTTAATATACTTTAATACAGTTCTGGCCCTTTTTCTGCATAGTTTTTCCCCATCAAAGCTTATCGTTTCCACTCTGTTGTCTGAGTGTCACACAGCTTTAGAGGGGGTTTGGGGAGGGGAATGGCACATGGAGCAGTGGAGAGCTCCATATTTTACATCCCAAATGCAGATTCACCAGTGACTCATCTGTGTCCGGCTGGGGAAATGCTCTAAGTTAAAATCCCAGTGACAACAGGCGTGGGGCACCCCAGCTGTTCACTGAACAGGTTGCACTGTGTTATTTCTTTATTTGCAATTGTATTTATTTGAAGATTTTCCTGATGGCACCGTGCAGTGCAGGAGCAGCTCCAGGGACAGATGTAGCTCCAGGCAAAGAAAGGCACAGCACAGATGTGCTGGTAGGAGCAGCAGCCAGACAGGAGAGATGGGCATTTCCACAGGGCTGGGAACAGCACTGGGAACAGAGCTGGGAATAGAAATGGAGACAGAACTGGGGACAGAACTGGGGACAGAACTGGGAACAGAACTGGGGACAGAACTGGGGACAGAACTGGGAACAGAACTGGGGACAGAACTGGGAATAGAACTGGGAATAGAACTGGGGACAGAACTGGGAATAAAACTGGGGACAGAACTGGGAATAGAAATGGAGACAGAACTGGGAACAGAACTGGGGACAGAACTGGGAATAGAACTGGGAATAGAACTGGGAACAGCACTGGGAACAGAACTGGGAACAGCACTGGGAACAAAACTGGGAGCAGAACTGGGAACAGAACTGGGAACAGAACTGGGAACAGCACTGGGGACAGAACTGGGAACAGCACTGGGAACAGCACTGGGAACAAAACTGGAAACAAAACTGGGAGCAGAACTGGGAACAGCACTGGGCTCTCTGGGATCACTGGGAGATGCTGTTGGAAGGACACAGGAGGATGTCAGCCTGCTTTGTGGGATTCATGATGAGCCTGGCTGGGCTTCCTCTCCTAATATTAAATTTAAAATTCTCTCCTAAGCTGTGGGATGTGTTTGGGATGAAACCCAGCAGAGCTTGTGCTGCTCCAAGTGACAGCAGCTGGGACCCTCTGCCAGGGTGTGGGGTGATGTGAGAACCCCTGGGTTGGTGCTGTGGCACCTTCATCTCTCCCCCAGAATGGATGCTCAGGTTTCTCTGGAAGGGCAGGAGAAGGTTCTGGTGTGGGATGGAGCAGATCAAAGGCAGAGAAGGGGTCAAGGGCACTTGAGAGCCCTTCTCACACGGGTCCAAAGGAGAGCTGGGACCTGCCCGTGCCCTGGAGCCCATCTGGGAACCTTTGTCAGGGCAAAAGCTGCTGGAAATGCTGTCAGGAGCAAGAGAGGGGCTGGATGTTTAATTAATTTAAATAATTTATATCATTAAATGATTGGCTTGACAAGGGAGCAGGGAGATTGCTCCCAGCAGCTCTACTGGAGTCACTGGAGGGGAGGTGACAGTGCCATCACCCCCAGCAGGCAGCACACGGTCCCTGAGGGAAATTCCTGGCAGAACATCCCTGGGGATCTGTGGGGAAGCAGCTGCAGGGTCAGGAGGGAGTGAAGACATCACCAAGTGCACATCCAGGGAAACATCTCCAGCTCTGTGCGTGTCTAATTGCCTCAGACGTGTTCCATCCTCTGCTCAGCCACCATGGAAGCAGCTTCTGTTGGAGCTGTGACCCCTGGCTGGGGCTGGCATGAGCAGATGAAGAGATCCTGTATTTTACAGGAGCAGAATGCAGTGCACAGCACGTGGGCTGGATGAGAAACTGCCCATACTGGGGGCAAACTGGGATAATTCTGCCTCAAACCCAGTCCCACTGGTGCTTTAGGTGTGAAGAACGAGGGTGAGAGGCAGCCAGCTGGGATCATGTTTTTTTAGTGGAGGCATTCCAATATAAATAGCTTAGATAAATGGAGGTCTTAATAAAACTTAATAAAAATAATAAAATTATTCTGGGCCAGGGCTCATCAGCTCTTATCCAGAGCTTTACAGGTATCAGCAGCACCACCTCCTACCCTGCAAACATTTATTGCTGATTATAGTCCACGTCTGCAGCAGAATAAAGCACTTTATGACAAATACATCCCACAGAAGTGGGGCCTTTGTTATGCCTTGGTATTCCTGCTGTGATAAGCAGCAGGGACATTCCCCTGGGTTTTCCCTGCGTGCTGCAGTGATGACAGTTCTGCCTTTCTCTCTCTCTTGACCCCTCAGCTCCCCATCTCTCGTATCCTGGGCTCCCTGGGCTGCTGCTGGATCCCAGTGGGATCTGAGGGCACAGCACTGGGCAGCCTGGCCAGGAAAAGGCTCCATGAACTGAAGGAAAGGAGCAAAACACATGGGAGGGGATCCTAGCAAGTTCTGGGGTGGCAAATTCACTGGAGCTGTGCTGACTGGACATTGTGGAGGGGCTTTTGGGAGACCATTTGCTTTCCCCTGTCCAGAGGCACCACCAGGATGCTGCTGCTGGGAGAGGGAACTCGGCTGTGGTGTGACTTTCAGGGTGCCTGTGAACACCCCAAGGAGAGCCCAGGTCCCTGTTCACTCTGTAGCTCAGCACACATCACACCTGGGCTGGTTTTTCCTTAGGGGGTGTGGCTGGAAATGGAGTTGGACGAGTAGCGGGAACAGGGAATTCCGAGCTGGAGCAGCTGCTTTGGTGTGTTTGCACCCGGTTTGGTGCTTTGCTTTTGGGTGTTTGCACCCAATTCCCCAAATCCAGCTCCTCCCTGACCAGTCCCACCCCTCTAAATTCCCATTTCCAGGCAGCCAGGAGGGAGGGAGTTTGCTCAGCCGAACGTTCTCTTCTGTAATTCCCGCATAAATATCCATACATTGTCAAACCATCTCCCTTTTCTTCCTCCCTTTTAACCCCTCAAACACGTGATTTTTATTTCTCCAGCTGTAAAGCCGGGCGTGTGAACATGAAATTGTTAAAGAAGTCAAACATAATTATTCAAGGGCCCGGCGTGATGCGATTCAGGATCTGAGACGCGGCACAAAGCGAACGCTTTTTGTGGGGATTGCTCTCCTCGGGGGGACGTCATTTTGACAAGAATCTATTTCCCCTCTTTCCCAGCCTGTCTCGCTGCTTTGGTGGAAGTCTCATCCGAGCAGAGAGTTGATTTTGATGGGGAATTATTCAAAACCTTTCAGAGCCATCCCTGCGGACCGGCTCGGCTGATGGGATGGTGCCGGTGAGGAGCTGAGGGCCTGGTGTGAAATAAAAAGATTTTTTCCTCTTGAAAAGCTTGGGCTGAGCTGGTTATCTCTTGGTAATGCCATCAAATGCTCTCTTCTGCAGTCCAAGCACATCGTCTACATCTGGCCAAAATATGGCGCGGAAGAAGAAAAGATGTTTTGAACAAAAAAACAGCCTTAATAGCAGATGGGGAAAAAGTCATTAAAACTCAATTTTCAGGGACTTGTTTGGGCGTTTTTAAAATCCAAAATTGGAAAACATTGTGTTTGTCTGTGGACATACAGGAAACAGTCATTGCCTTTTTTCAGTGGACAAAACCAAAATGCTCCTCAGTATTGATCAGAACAGAAAGCCCTTTCTGTTTTCTCTGTCCCACTTCTCAATTTTGAGTTTTACACCAGCTGAGCTTTTCCTCTGGGAATTCCAGACATTGCTGCCATTAAGCACACAAGGTTATTTGCAGTGTGGATTTTCGTGCCCCACATGAGGCACCTGAGCAGGGGCTCACCCTGACCTGGGATTTTTGGGATTTTGAGCTTTGTAAACCACCCTGTGCAGTGGTAACTCAGTGCTGCTGGTTGTGAAGTCAGTCAGACTTTAATGTGCTTTTCCTGGCAGTTAAAAAATGCCAAGAGCGCCAGCTAAGAACAAATCCCAGCTTCCTGTTCCCTTCCCACAAGTAAATACTTGTCAGGCATTTCCAGGAGCTCCCTTAAACCAGTTTTACCTGTTTGATGGCAAAATCTCTTTGTTCTGGACAGGAGCTCCAGGGAGGAGTTTTCCCTGACCCTCTGGGGCTGCCCTGCTCTGTTATTTCTCTGACCTCATCCTCACATTTGCATGGGTGGCCTTTGGGATGCAGTTTTGGGTGTTGACATTTATTGGTAACTCCGCCCTGCTGGCACCAGCAATTCCTGTCCCTTTTTTACTGTTTTTCCCTTTGTGGCTGCTGGGACCCTCGTTCCCTCCTGCACAGGGCATTGTCAAGGACTCTCATCCATCTTGATGACCTTTATCAACATCGTGTGTTCAAACCTGGGCCCTCAGAGCCATCAGGGGGCCGTGGTGATGGGAGCCTGTATGAACACATGGATAAATCCCATTTTTTTCCCTCCCCCTACAACCCCAGGCTGACCACAGTGCACGGCCCAGCTGCTCTTTGTCTCTAAAGTCTGATTAAAGGGCTGGGAGGAGGAGCACGTGGTGGTTGAAAGCCACATTTCCCTTTCTCTGTGTGATGATGTGTGGGGTTTATTTTTGGGATTTTCCCTCCTGTACCAAGGCTGGCTCTTCCCAGCCCGCTCGATTTGAGCGTCGCGTGTCGAAATCCCTCAAAGCCTCTGCTCGCTGCGTGTTCCACACTTGCTCAATCTGTTCCTATTAATTTTTAAAGGCGTTTTTAGCGGCTGATAAACAGCTGGTGACACTTTGGGAGCTGCTGTGACGCCGCACACGGAGCTGGGGGATGCGGGCACAGCTCTGGGGGTGTGGGGATGGTGTTCCCTTGGGATGCAGACACCCTCCCTGTGCTGCTTCCCTCCCCTCCCCAGTGAGGATGGGGCTCTCCAGCTGCCACTTTGCTTTCCCTGCTGCTTCCAACCATCCTGGCTCGCTGCAGGTCCTGAGCAGAGCTGAGCTCACACTGGAGGATCCAGCTGGGGAATGTGCCTGAGCATCCCTGACGAAGCTATTTACATTCCTTAAATCACTGACTGAAAACATCGTGCCCCACTCCTTCTTTTCTTGGAGACAGACAAGATCTAATCTATGATATTTTTTTCCTTTTCTTTTTTATATAGCTGTATGGATTTGTTAGGCCTGAAGGGACTCTTAGATCATCTTGTCTCACCCTCTGTGCAGTAATGACCATGGAAATCCATCCAGCTTCCCCTTCCACCCTGCCATTTGTGAGCTGTGACACCCTGTCAGGGGAGCCAATATTTGGGATGTTTTTTCAGTGCAGTTCTTTTCTGGGCTCCTTTGCAGTGTGCTGGGAGCAGAGCACGTTTCAGTCACCCCTGGAGCAGTAAATGTGCTGTGTGCAGAGGCAGAGCAGCGACTAAATTTAACATCCTCAGTCAAATCAAAGCTCTTTGTGGGTATATTTATCCTCTGTTACAGGATGAGAGGAAGGGAGGTGGTTTCTCAGCATCTCTGGAAATGCCTTGTGGGTTGCTGCTCCGTCTGCCCCAGGCTCCTGCCTTCCTGCAGGTGGAAATGCATTAATTGATGGCATAGGATTAATGAACAGAATTAATGTGGCAGTGTCAGAGGTCTCTGTGCAATGTGCCATTCTCTTTGGAAAGCCCAGGGCAGGAATTTACCTGCCCAGGGGTAGGAGACTGCTCCAGACAGCAGAGTTTTGTCTGGAAACCTCTTGATGCTTCCAGCTAATCATGGATTTGGGAAATTCAGGGCTTGCTATTTTGAGAACTGAATCAGAGAGGAAGCTAGAGTTGCTTCTGTTGTCAGGATATGATTGATAGAGAACCCTTTTTTTTTTTTTTTAAATTTCTGAAATAACATTTATTTCTGGAAGGTATCTCACCAGCAAAGCGGAATCTGTAATAAAATAAAACCCAACCCTTTTATCTCCTTCAGGGAGGGCAGGGAAGAGGAGGAGCAGCATCCCTGCTGCACACGGGTGTCTTGGCTCTGCTGCTGCACTGCACAGTCTGGAGAGGCTTCATTTGTGACAAACATGGAATAATTGCAAAGGGAAAAGCTCGTGGTAGAGCTGTCCTTTCCCAGGTTCTCTTCCTTTTGAAACAGTCCTTGGAAAACTGGGCAGGAATTGTGCAGTGAGGAAGAACAAAACACACAAATCAGCAGCTCTGATATTCAACACTGGCCCCTGATTGTGGCACTGCTTGCAGAATAAGGATTTAATCATTTATATGTTGTTTTTTTTTTTTTTCCAAAAATATGATGTAAACTCACAGAAAAAGGTGATCTGACCTTGCCTCAGGAGCTGGGAATTTCTCCTCTCTGCTCTGACCTGCTCCTCCCTACCCTCAGTCTTCTGAACATCCTGGTTTAGCTCCTGCTGGCTGCCTGTTTTTCTAGGAGTTGGAACTTTAACACAGTTGTGTTCCAGGGAACCCAGAGGTGACACTTTTGAGGCTGACAGGAAGTGACTGAGGTGTCCAAGTGGGTAACACTGATGGAAAGGTCGGGCCAGCAGCACAATCCTGGCACATCCCTCTGGTTTAGGTGCTCAAGACAGGGAAGATGAGTGGATAGAAACAGTCTGGTGAAAATACATGAGGAATTTCTGCTTACTACAGCTAAAGGTTCAACCAGAGCATTCTACAGCTTTGGATGGGTTTTTTTCTTTGTCAAGAGCAGTGAATTCCTGTGATGATTCTCAATAACCTGGATAAATTGGGCATTTGTTTCTGATGTGAAATCTTGTGGACAGGAGGAGGGAGCAGTGGGAATATTCTCCTGCCTGCCTCCATGAGTGGCAGCCTGCATCACTCCTTCTTTCCTTAGAGAAACTCTGGAAGGGACAATAATAGCAGCTAAATTGGCAATATTGGAGGGCTGAAGTTCATGTCAGTTATTTTCCAGACTTGCTGGATGCTTGCAGACATTCACAGAGTGGTGCAGGAGATGGGTAAATGATTCCCTGATTGATTACATGTCTGAATGTGGCTTTGTGGGATTTGGGAGCCTCTTCCAGCTCAGGGGGAAGGGCTGAGAGCTTGAGTCATAATCTGAACTAAAGTCTCCTGGGTTTAGAAAGGAGAAGTTCGCTTCCTTGTGCCCCACACCTGAACTGTTGCAGGATGCTCGAGGTGATCTTATCAAAGGTTTTTACTCATGAAACCAGGACCTTGTACTTGCAAACAAAGCAGGGTGAAGCTGGAGCTCAGTCTCAGTTTCAGGAGCAGTTTTGAGTGTCCCTGGTGATGTGATGGGCTTTGGTCATGTGTCCAAGTGTCCCCAGTGCCTGAAAAAATGGATATTTGACAGGCATGTTAGTGCTGATCTGGGGCAAGGAGGCAGCTCAGACCTGGCTGGCTTTGAGGGAATTTTGTTTGCAATATTAAATAATAATAAACCCCACAAGTTTACAAGGAGCTTCTCCTTCCTGGAGTCGGGAGAGGATTAGGGTTAAGGAAATGAACTTCATCCTGCTTTTCTGTGCTTCTCTTCCTACTGCTCTTCTTCCTGAGTGTTCCTGCTCAATGTCCCTCTGTGTTTCGAGGTGCTTGGGAAGGGGCTGCAGGCAGAGGAGAGCTCCAGCCCTGTCCTGGTTGTGTTCCCAGAGCTCACGGGCATGTCGAGTCCTTTTGCACCTTCCTTCTCTTCTGAACCTTTTTCCTTCCTTTTTGTTTAACAAAAACTTGGAGCTGTGGAAGTGAAGATGTTTCAGGCAGGTGCAGGAAGGTTGGAGCAGCCCCTCCATCCGTGGAGCCAAGTGGGATTCCTGCTACAAGCCCTGACTCCGTGTAGCTGCAGGGAAAGAAACTTCAGTGGGAAAGGTCTCCCATCCCTGCAAACGCAGCAGTTCCAGGTTTTGAGCGAATCAAAGCAGCAAATCCCAGGCAAATTCTAAAAGCTGCCTCTTACAGTGCACTTGAAAAACTCCTGTTTGCTTCCTGCCTCTTTTGTGTACGTTGGAATTACGGGAATTTCTTTGAGCTTAAACCGAGTTTTTCTCCTGATTTGTAAAACACAGCTGGTCTCAAACGGCTTGTGATGGTTAAGCTGCTGCTGCAGGAGGGCTTTAGGAGGGACTTGGCTTCCCTGAGGCTCCCTGGGGCAGAGCTGATGCTTTGCAGGTAGGATGGGGGGAGTTAAGTAGAGCTCTGAATCCAGGGCTCAAAGCCTGAGGAATCAATGGAAAAGCATCCTCTGCCTTCAGGGCTTGGACCACAGCAGCCTCTGAAGTGTTGAGCTGCAGGTGCCTCCCTTGAAGTGGGATATTCCCATTCAGTGGGATGCTGAATCCAAAACCAGAGCCCTGGGTGTGGCAGGGAGGGACAAACCTGTCCCTGTCCTGTCCATCTGTATCTGTCCCCTGCTCCTGGCCCGGGCATCTCCCATCAGTGCTGCTGCTCTGGGCCTGGAAAGGATTTAAACTGACCTGCCAGGAATTGTGGACTGTGCAAAAATGAAAAAAAAAAAGAAAAAAAAGCTTTTAAACACTTTTTAAAACACTTTCCTTCGTGTTGTTTTTCTACACGGCTGCATTTTTATTTTTTTTTTCCTTCAGCACCTGGAATAATGATGAAGGAAATCAGGCAAGGAGAATTTTAAGCTCTCTCTCCCTCTCCCCAATAGGTAAATTACTCTTTGTGCAAATGGATTGGTTTCATATGGGTGCTTCCAATTTCTCCTGCACATGCAAAATGTTCCCAAACTTTTTTTTTTTGGGTGCTCCATATGTTTTGCTGTGACCTCCCAGCTCCCTTTTGGAGCCAAACGGAAATGGGAACCCAAAGGTATGTGAAAATCTGTAATATTTTCTGCTTACATCCCAGGCCTTGATCGAAAGGGATTAAATTAATACAGATTGAAGCCAGTTTCTTGGAAGCAGCTTTGGATATCCGTGTTTTGCATCTGACTAGCTGTTTTTTCCATCTGGTTCAACAAATCCAATCAATACTGGGGGAGGGGGGGGTGTTTTTGCAGGAGAATCTCTCCTTGTGCAAGGAGCCCTTGGCTGGAATTCACTTGGAATACCTCAAGGTAGAGCTGATGAAAGGGCTGGGATGGGGTGTGCTGGCTGAGGTGGCAGCTTTAATCTTTAAATTTTTTATTTTTTTTTAATGTAGAGTCTGGTCATGGAGTGATAAAGCCACAGAATGGTTTGGAAGGGACATTAAAACCCATCTTGTCCCATCCCTTGCCATGAGCAGGGACACCTTCCACTAGTCCAGGTTGCCCCAAGCCTCCTTCAGCAATTCCAGCTTTTTTGGGTGACCTGTGCCAGTGCAGTGCAGAATTTGTGAGCAGAGCCATGCTCCTGTCTCACCTTCTGCCACCAGGAACTGATGTGAGCTGCTCCTTTTCCATGCTCTGCCTGAGCAGTTTTTTGTTAGGGTGCAAATAATCCCTAAGGAATGGCTGCCCCTCTGGCAGGGGATTTTCCCTGGAGAAGTTTGTTAGGGTGGCACAAATGAGGGTTTGGCTGAAGTGCCTGACTTTGGGAACCCTGAGTTTTGGGCTGGGGTCAGAGAAGGACCTGGAGCCTTTTAGCACGAGGAGGGGATGAGGTTGTGGAGCAGCTGCCCCACAATTTGGGGAGTGAACATAATTAAATCTGACTGAATTCAAATGTTCAGCAGGAGCAGCTGATTTCTGGACGAAGTTTAGCCTGTCCTGGTGTTCCCTATGGCGTAAGACAAATTTTGGAGCCGTTTTTGGGGTTGTCTGTCCTTTTGCATCAGTGCTGTGGGGTCAGGAGTTGTCTGCAGGACCCTTTTCCATGAATATTCGTGGTTGTTACATCCATGGAAAGCACAGATGTGATAATTACGACCACCCTGATGAGCATGGGGTGAGCTCTGAGCCTTTTCTGGGCTCTCCAAAGCCTGCAGAGCTCCACCCAGAGCATCATGGCCAGGGTTTGGACCACCTGGAAGCACAGAGGCACAAGGAATTCTGCTCTGAGCAGCTGGAATGATCCTGCTGGTGTTCACACCTGGGCACGAGGGGTCTTTGTGGCAGCTCAGGGCTTTGCACACTGCCTGTGTAAACCTGTTGTCTTGGCTTAGTTTAGGTTTGCCAGTTTTAATAGACTTAATTTTTGTTGTGAGATAGGATTAGGGGCAAAAACAAGGCAGGCTTGAAACTGAAGAGGGTATGAAGACAAACTTTATTAACAGCACAGAGAAAATAAGAAATTTAAGATAAGATTTTTCAGTTTCCCAAGAGGGAAGGAAGAGCAGCTCTTTTGGGACTTTGCTTTTTATGACCAGCAGCAGCTCGGGGAAATCTGTAAATCGTGAAACTCTTTTCATTTTCACAACCTTCTCAGAGCTGTGTTTGTGGGCTGTGTTAAACTCATGGGGTATTACTTTTTAGGGTAAGCTGTTCAAAAGTTTTCCAGGCTGTCAATTACTTAATCAGCCTCCAATTGGTCTTATTAATTTACAAAGGAAGTTCTCATAAAATAAAAACTTCTGAGTGTGTCTTCCTTCCAGATCGCCTTCAATGCAAAACCAGTACACCTATTTACCAGCATTTGAAGGTAATTAGCGGTTTTAGGGAGATTTTTTTTGCCTTTTTCCCTCCTTTCCTGCCCCTCTTTCCGGGCCAGGTGCCCAGCACAGCTTGGTGGTTTTCATCGGGGGCTCAGCGAGGTTGGAGCCATCAGCACCCACGTCCTGGCACGTGTTCCACACCTTCCCACGCTCCAATCCCTCCTCTGCTGCTGGGCATCCTGCCAGCTTCATTAGGGAACAGCTAATTGGGGGCAGAGGGGAGGGGCTGGACAGAGCAGAGGGTTGGGGAGGGGAGCGAGAAGTTGTGGTGCTGATGGAGCCGCGCCAGGTGTGCTCACCTGAGCCAAGCTCCTGCTGGAACCACTTTGTGGTTTTCCCCCCTCTCTAATTTGCAGGAAAAATCCCAGTTCCCCACCCTCATTACCCTCCTTTCCCGAAGGACAAGCTCCTTTTGTAACCAGCACAAAGCCATGCAAACGAGCCCTCTCCAGTTACACGCTGGATTTTTAAAAATTTTTTTTTCTCCTTAAGAGGCAATTTTGTAATATTTTTAATCTGGAGGGAAGCAGCCAGCCCCCAGCTCAGACTTGCAGTGTTCAGGCCTTTCTGGGAATCCTTCTTGTCTCTGGGAATCCACTGGGAGGGTGTGAAATCCCAGCTGCAATAAAAGTGAAACTCTTATTAGTTTCTTCTCCCTGCTGGCTCCCTCAGCCTAAATATATTTCATTATTGCTCTGAACAAAGGCAAAATTCATTTGATTTGTGCTTCACAGGTCAGCAAATCCCAGCCTATGCTGGGGTGCTCTGGGGTTGTGTGAAAAGTGAGGGACCAATGTGCTGGCCAAAGCTGGGGAGGTGACACTGCACTCCTGGGCAGTGGTGGCACCTTGGAGTGACACAGGGAAGTATTTCCAGAGGGAGAGAAATACAAGGACAGCTCTCCAAAAGGCCTTGGGAGTCACATTTGGTGGAAATGTGCAAGTAAAATTTAAAACCTCAAGATCAACATGTGCTAAACATTGCATCCTTCTCCTCCACCTTCAGAGGCCTGGGGTTCTGTGCAGGAATTCTTCTGGACAGGAGAATTCCTCTGTTAAAATCAGTCTGGGCTGGATCTCCTGGGCTCTGTCCTGAAGGGATCTCTGACAAGACCAAGCTGCTTTCTCCTTTCTTTCATGGAAAGAAAGAATTTCAGGACAGCCCAGGTGACTTGAGCAGAGCCATGCTCCTGTCTCACCTTCTGCCACCAGGAACTGATGTGAGCTGCTCCTTTTCCATGCTCTGCCTGAGCAGTTTTTTATTAGGGTGCAAATAATCCCTAAGGAATGGCTGCCCCTCTGGCAGGGGATTTTCCCTGGAGAAGTTTGTTAGGGTGGCACAAATGAGGGTTTGGCTGAAGTGCCTGATTTTGGGAACCCTGAGTTATGGGCTGGTTCTTTCATGGAGTGCCATGGAGGATGAATCCCACACCCCTCTGATCCCTGGTTTCAGTTCCATGTGTTGCTGTCCACCAACACTGGAATAGTTTTGTTTATTGAATTAATTGAATTAATTGAATTAATGCTGTTTTGTGTCGTGCAGAAATGTGAGATGGGCTGGGGTCACCTTAAACCCCAGTGTGGTGGCACAGCCCAAAACTCATTCCCAAATCAGCCTTCAGGGGTGCTGCCAAAGCTTGAACCAGAAATGGGTTTTGGATATCAAGGCTTTTGATTTTCCTTCCTCTCTTGCCTTTCTGTCATTGGCAAGTTCTGGGCAAATTGATGGGGGCAAGCTGAGCAGGGAAAGTGGAAGATGTGGGAAGGGAGGAGGAGGAAGAAGAGGAGGAAGAGGAGGACCTGGCCACTCACCCCTGCACCTCTAGCTGACTACTTGGGGTTTTTTTCCTGTTCAGGAGCAGATCCTGGGGACCCTCTTGTCACCTCCTCATCGTGCCACCCATTCTTACCCAGGAACTTTGCCACAGCACCAGCTCTGCCTTGCTCAGTCCCATAAAGATGTAATTTCCCTTTCTCTCCTGTTTAATTCTCCTCTCTGGCAGAGATGTTTGCATCCCTCCAAAACCTATTGTGGGATGGGCTTGTCCTTGCCCCAGAGCAGGAGATGCCTGTCCCTGGGCAAGAGGGGAGGATGTGGTGGCTCCCAGGCAGCTGGGTTGGGCTCAGAGCAGGCACAGCCCATCGTGAATCCCCAGCATTTACAGCACAGCAATTGTTTTATGGCACCCGGAGTCTTCTCCAGGCCGTGCCCTGGCCTTGGTTTTGTTGTCTGCACATGCCCTGAGCTCAGGGTGTCTGTGCCAGGCTGCTGAGCTTGCCCCAGACTCATGGCTTTGCTGAGTGTCACCTGCTGGAACCCTGAATTCGTGGCTGAAACACTCACCCAGTGCCCTGAACACTTCCAGCACCCATGGGCGCTGCTGAGCTCTCCCAGGGGATGAGCTCACCCCTATTCCAGAGCCATCACATCAATCTGTGAGCCCTGTCCTGTCCAGCTGGAGGCTCTTTCCCAGCTCATCTCTCTTGGCTTTGGTGTTGGCTCGCTTGAGAAACTGCTGGATTTCCCCCCCTGAGGCTTTTAAAGTCCCATCAAAGCCAGCTCCTCGCTCCAGTCACCACTATCACATAGAGATAATAAAAGTACTCAAAGAGGCAGCAGCTCAGCAGCCGTGGCAGAGCAGAGAGCCCATTAAGGAGCAGAATAATTCTTTATTGCTGTTGTATTAGAGGAAGTCGGCAGCATAAAGCAGGCACTGGAGTTTCAGGGCATTAATTCCTGTGTTTGGGAGCTGTGGGAGGCTCAGGGAGTGGGGCTGTGCCTGGTTTGTGATTCTCCTGTTGGGCTGCTTTGCCTCTTCTCTTCTTGCCTTTGGATCTTCTCTGTGTCCTGGGAAAGTGAAGGACCTGCCCTGCCCTGCCCCTGGCCAGGGGAGTTTGCTGTGGGGTGGGGACAGAGCAGCACAGACACCTCTGGACACGCAGACATCAGGGTTTGGGGACCCCAAAGATGTGTGACAGTGTTCTCTTCCTTCCTCAGCTGTTCTGTGATGGGAAAAGACAAATTGGTGTCTTAAATATGGGAGGTGGGGTGTGTGCATCTGGGTAACTTATGATGGTGTGACAGAGTGCAGAGATTTTCTAGCAGTAGCCATAAATCTACACGAATTGTTCTTTTGTCCTCCTTGTAAGGGAGCAGTGCTGGTTTTGCAGTGACTGCTCACTCTTGAAAGGCTTCATGATTTCAGACATGAGGCCAGCCCCAAAGAGCCCAAAATAAACCTCTTAAAATCCTACACGAGTCCTGTTCCCACTGGAAATCAGCAGTGATTTAATATTTGTGTCCCTAGCACCTAATGTGGCCAAATCAATTTTTAATGTAAAACGGTGATGGTTTAATAACATTGTTTTAAAAAGCTCATTCAAACACATGGTGTGGCTTTAAAGCAGCACTTTACAGCTGTGGGGCTGGGGAAGAAGAGGAGGAGCTGCCAGAGCTCTGGGACCAGCAATAAAGCAAATGCAAGTGGCAGTGGAGAATCCCTGGTATTTGTTGGAGGAGGGAAGAGGTTTTACCATGCCCAGACTTGCCCATCTCTTGCACGGCCCTTGCAGTGAAACACAGGGACAGAAGCCCTGGACACACAGGAAAACTTCCCTGGCTTTGATTTGAAATCCTTATCAAATATCTATCAGCCCAAATCCAGAGCTGGATGGCAGCAAACACCACGCCTGGCATGAGTGGGAATGGGAGGAGAAGCTGTGACATCCCTGGGCAGGTGAAGGAAATCATCCAGGCAGGCTCTGGGAAGGCTCAAACCAATTGTCCAAACCAGTTATTACTGACCAGCCTCATCCTCAGCAGGCAGCTGGGTGGATGTGGCCCAGCTTGAGAGGATGGGTGTAGGAAAATCCATCTGGTTGGATCCTTCCGTGGGGCTGTGCCCACCCTTGGCACATCCCAGGAAAACATCACACCGTGGCTGATTTCCTCCTGCCCAAACAGGGCTCTCTCTTGTATCAGGAGATGGTGATTTAAGGAATTCTTTGTGCTGGTGTTTGTTGGGTTTTGCATCACTTATTAGTGGTTTGTTGTCTGTTTTTTCTTAGAGCTAGGATTAAGAGAAACACGATTGAGGTAATTTTCGTGTTCGGGCTTGGATGTTTATTGTATTTTATCAGAAATTACAGAAAATATGACAGCACTTTTAGCTCTTTGCTAGAAGTAGGAAGAATGGTTCCAGCTGAGCCTGCTTCAAGGCTTTTTAAAGCTAAAGAAACCAAGAGAAGTTTAACACTTATATTATTTGTCCTTTTGACTTAATAGATTCTCACAACTCTTAGAGTGACTTTTGACTGATCAACTAAAGACTACTACCTGAGTTTTGTGAAGAAGAAGGAAGAAGAAGATGAACAAAGAAAAAGACACCACCCAACATTTTCCATTTTGTTTCATAACTACCACTACACATAAAAACCTCAAATTGAAAATACACACATCTAACCCTCTACACATTTGTGATTTCTAACTCACTATTCATATTTAGAAGCTTTCTCCAAGATTTCAGCTCCAGAGCAGTATTTTCTAGGGAGTCTGTGCCTGGAAGCACAGAAAGCTCAAAAACTCCAGATTTTTGAGATCCAGCATTCCCCAGTAAATTCCCGGGATGCTGAAGCAGCAGCAGCAGTCCTGGCTTGGGGGTCTTGCAGGTTCATACCCCAGGCAAGAGCACAAAGGGCTGATCCAGAACAAGCAGGTGTGGTTTGTGTTCCCCTCACGCTCTGGGCTGGTCTGGTTTGGCAGCCAAGGTCCAAACCATGGCACAGGGAAATGCAAACACAGAGATGGGAGGCTGGAAGCTGCTGCTGCTGACACCTTGGTTTACAAATTGCAGGTGGTGCCCAGCCCAGGGGGGTGTGCAGGTACCTGGAAGGTGCTGGGGAGTGCCCAGGTGTGCAGGGAGAAGAGCAAACAGGAGCTGAGCAGTGGCAGAAAACCCAGGATTGTGCAGCTGGACCAAATCCTCCTTGCTCTGAGGATTGCTTTGGCCTGTGCTGGGACTGTTCCCATCAGTGTTTTGGTTGTGGGATGCCATTATCCAGCTGGGAAATGGGATCTCTGCCTTCCTCCCCAGCCAAGTGTTCCCCAGCCCAGCTGGTTTGTTTTTTCAAACCTGAGAGAGTTTATTTGAGAAGTTGTTTTTTTTTTTTTTTTTTCTGGTTGCTCAGAGATACCATCAGTTCGTCTCTGATTTTGGGGTCAAGTTTCTGCCTGAGGCTGGGGATGTTTGGCCTGAGGGTTTGTTTTGTTCTTTAGGAGTTTAGGGGCAAAGCAGAAAATGACTCCCTGTAATTCCAGGCTGTGAAACCTCCTCTCCCTGGCAGGGCATGGGCAGGGGTGGCACAGAGAGGTCTCTGCCCAGACTTATCCGTGTTGGGCAGAGCTCCTGATTTGCTTAGAAGCAAAATCTGTTTGTTCTGGAAATGCTCAGTGCTGGCTGTGAGCCCTCAGCTCATTCCCACTCCCAGGGTCACTCCTGGAGTGCCCAGGGCTGGAAAGTTCCTCCTATGCAAAGTGTTCTCCAGCCCAGCTGGGTCAGTTTGTTTTTTCAAATAAATAAAAGTTTGTTTTAGAGTTTTCTAGATGCTCAGAGATACCATCAGCCATAAACAATGCCGTAGGAAGTAGAAGAGCAGTGAACATGATAATTTATTTTCTATTAGGCTATGGTTTATTTTAAAATCTGTAATTCCTAAAAGAAAGTGTTGGAAGTAAGGAAGAGAAGTGGTGGATTTTTATTGAAGTGGTGTAGTTTATTCTTTTCAAAAAATCCCATTTCTTTACTCACTTATTTTTTTTCCAAAGCGACCAGTGAGTGTGAAGAACCCACTTTGAACCTTGTTTATTTTATTTTATTTTAATTTTCTTTCTTTTTTCCCACGAAGTGCAGAACTTGATTCCTTTTTAAACCCCATGCAGGGCCCTCGTGCCTCATTTTGTGGTGCTGTTGTTTTGCAGCAATGATGTCTCTGGTCAGTAAATGATCAGCTGGGTGGGTGGATTTCACTCATGCCCAGAAATACAAGAATTATTGTATTCACACACTGGAATTTCAGGAATGTGAAGGGCATCCCTCACTTGTCATGGCAAAACCATCAGAAATTTCCCCACTAACCCTTTGCAGGTCACTGGTAGAGGAAAGTGTGCATCACCTGCATTTGGTACCTTTATACTCCTATTTATATTCCTGCCATCTTATTGTCAGTGGGATGTTATATATAGCTTTTATGGTAATTTTGTGTGCTGAATGCAGTTTCCAGGGAGGAAACTGCAATGAGAAATGGGTGAAGAAGTAATAATAATAGCAATAATCTGCATAAGCCCCCATTGTTAAAACCCACAGCCCTACATCTCCTGGAAGAAAAATGCACAGATAAGAGAAGAGTTTTCCAAACCACATCTTCAAATGACTTGGAGGGTGACTTTTGGCGAGGGATGGAGTGGCAGGACAAGGGAAAAATGGCTTTAAACTGGCAGAGATTGGGGTTAGATGGATTTTGGGGAGGAATTCTTGGCTGTGAGGGTGGTGAGGCTCTGGCACAGGGTGCCCAGAGCAGCTGTGGCTGCCCCATCCCTGAAGGGTTCCGGGGCAGGTTGGAATATCTGTTTTTGTTGTTTTGGTCTGTCCTGGTATTCCAGAAGCAGGGAAAAGCCTCAGCTGGGATCAGGGACCCTCGTGCTGCCCTGTGGGTGTGGAACAGGTCCTGACCAAACACCAGAGCCAGAAGTCAAGTCTGGTTTGCCTGCAAATAATAACCTGTTTTACAGGGGAAAATGAGACACAGTTTAGCAAACACTTAAGGGCTGACTTACTTCTAAGAATGTTGGTTAATCATGTTGAAATTGAGAGGATTACTTCTCCTTGAATGCATGCTTAAGCACTTCCCTGGCTGGGGGCTGGGATCTGTGAGGAGCTGGCCTTGCACTTGTTTTGTCTTGCTCTTAGCAGGAGTTGTTGTTTGGAAAAATATTCCCTGATATTGGGACAGTCACTGTTCGGCCTTGTGGAGATGCTTCAAGGAGGTTTTTTGTGCCTGAGCCCTCACACTGGGTGGCTTGGCTTCCTCACCTGAGCGTGGATTTGGGATCCTCACTGGGCTGGGCTGGCTCCTCACTTTTTTACCTGAGTGTGGATTTGGGATCTTTGCTGATCTGGGCTGGGCTGGCTCCTCACTTTCTCCCCTGAGCATGGATTTAGGATCTTTGCTGGGCTGTGCTGGCCCCTCACTTTCTCCCCTGGGCATGGATTTGGGATCTGTGCTGGGCTGGGCTGGCTCCTCACTTTTTTACCTGAGTTTGGATTTGGGATCTGTGCTGGCTCCTCACTTTTTTACCTGAGTATGGATTTGGGATCTGTGCTGGCTCCTCACTTTTTTACCTGAGTGTGGATTTGGGATCCTCACTGTGCTGTGCTGGCTCCTCACTGGAACCAGTGGCCAGGCTTTGATGTGCCAGGACGTGCAGAGCTTGGGGCTGTTCAAAGAACAAAGGGAAGTTTGTTGGTGAGGAGAACAGGGAGCTTTTCTCTTAAATTTCCCTGGAAGTCAAACCCCGCGGTGGAACTGTCTGATTCATAAACTGGATTTTTACTTCAGAAGGCTAAAAATAGAGCAGGGAAGAGACTCATTCAGTCAGTCTGGGACTTCCCTGGCACTATTTTAAGCCCCCTGGAGCAGGGCTGGGGGTGCCAGTGGAGTCTCCAGTCTGTGTGCCCTGTCTGGGTTTGATGTTCCAGGTACCACTCGTGGTGTTCTGTGCCATGATGAGCCCTGGAGCCTTTCGGGGATGTTCTGTTCCCTGTTTTCCATGTGCAAATCACCTGCTAAACACCAGACTGTGGCAGATTTTTGCTTTAGCTCCACGTGTGAGGCACCAGTTCCACGGGCCAGGCTGGAGTTCATGGCAAATGAAAAATGGGAGGGATGAAGGTTGCAAAAGTGTGGAGGAGAAGGAGGGGGTGAGATGAGATGTCCTGGGATAAAAGTGTGGGAGGCAGAGAGGCTCTGAGTTCATCCCAGAGCAAATCCAGGGATGTGGTCCCTGGATGGGTGGTGTGGAGGTGGCTCAGGGGAGCATCCCAAAGTAAAATTCCCAAATAAAGGAACCTGAGGGGTCCCTGTGGCTGGGTTGGGTGAAGGGCAGCTCCAGGGGCAGCAGCAGCCCCCAGGGGGTTGGGTTTGCCCACTCAAGAAGCCCTTTATCCATGTCCCATCCCAGCAGGTTGGAAACCAGTCCAAAAATAACAGGTTTGTTTTTATCACTCCAGCTCTGAAATGGTGAATGTGAACAGGAATGAAACACACACTTCAAATCTACAAGGGACTCAAACCCATTCTTTGTTTCCTCATCATTGAAAATTCCCCATAGCAATTAAAACTTCCATCAAAAATGGGAGTTTTTCTGAAAATCCTGGTGGTTTTATTGCTTCTGATTGCAGTGCTGATGAGAATATTTTGGTGTTGACTCATTCCTGGCTGTTTTCTGCCAGAAAAGGGCGATGGTCTGCACTCACCTCTGACAAACTGATGATACATCTTTATTGAATTGCAAGAAGTCAGAGCTCTTCAGTCTTGGCAAGTTTGCCTCAATAAGATCATTTAGTGTGAGGAGAGACACGAAAGGAGTTGTAATCCTTTTGTAATAAAATACAAATGAAGAGGGTTTTCTGAATGCTTCTTAGTGTTGCATAAAACCTGTCAGGGCAGGTCTGGGCTCATTAAATGAGTGTGGGGATGGAGATTCCTTGGATGGAGCAGTTCAATAATGCCTTTGTAGCTGAGGGTTAAATGTCTTTTGTGCTCAGTGGTGGAACCTAGAGCAGAGTTTGCACTGGCCGTGTCCTCCCGGCCCTGATGGTGACACTGTGACACTGGGGGGGGACTGGAGCACATCCATTCCAGAGGGGATTCAGCTCCAAGCACCAGCCTGGGGGTCCTTGGGCTCCCACCAAACCTTCCTGTGTCCTCAGTAAGCACAGCAGCATCTTTTCCTCTCATTTCCAGGTGATCTCTGCAGTATCCAGGCTCTCCTTCCACAGTATTGCTCAAACCAAAGGAATTAGGTAAGATCCTTTCAATATGATGCTTTCAATAACATCTCTCTCTCTCTGCCTCTCCATATTCCTTGTATTTAATCACATCAGACACTTTAGAAGCTGCACATAATGGGGTTAAACAGACCCCTTTGGGATGTGGGTAGGATCCTTACAACTGCTTGGGAGTAGTTTCAGATGAAATAAGTGAAAATATGAGGAATTGTGTGCACTGCTCCTGCTGGGGAGGGCAGCAGGGGGAGTTTTGGTGTCTGTACCTGGAAGATTTGCTCAACTTCACCAGGGATCCCAGGGAAGCCAGCAGTAAGAGCCAAAAATGAGGGATGGGGGCTCCAGGTGACTCTTTAAGATGCTGTTTATTTTATCCAAATGATCCAGCGATTTATTCATTATTTAAAATGCTGTTTATTGTATCCAAATGATCCAGCAGTTCACAGGGTCATGGGTGACAAGAGCCCAGCCCACAGCCTGTCACCCTCAGCTGTGGGTTCATCTGAAACCATCTCTAGTTCTGGTTACAATGCATTAAATACTTTTAATTGCAGAACATCTTAATACATGACAACCAATCAATACCTTTACTGTTACCTGTAGCCTATCCTAACTGCTAACATTACCATATTCATGTCACTATTTTCCAATCACAAAAGGTTGGTATGTTACAGTTTAAGCTAGAAGTTGTTTTTCAGTTTTCTGGGAATGGAAAATTCTGAGGTCTTTTCTTTACTTACAGCATTGGCTTTCTTGTCTGTGAAAATCTTTTTGCTTGGTAAAAACATCTTTTGTTTGAGGTGGATTTATCCCTTGCTCTAAGTCATAAAAGCCCTTCCAACTCACTTTGCTCTTTGCCCTCTCGTTACCCAGTCACACTGGCTCTGCAATTCTTTTATATCAAAACTTGCTATCATTTCTATTCCTTCTTCACATTCCACATTCAAAAATCTTTCTGTTATACACACACACACACCTGTGAGACCTTCCTGTCCAATCCTTATCCTTCCCAACAGCCAGCAGTGCCCAGGAGCTGTGCCATCACCTCATTGTCC
Source organism: Acridotheres tristis (assembly GCA_037013685.1). Lineage (NCBI taxonomy): Eukaryota > Metazoa > Chordata > Aves > Passeriformes > Sturnidae > Acridotheres > Acridotheres tristis. The sequence continues at coordinate 7,612,616 of CM072904.1, read as the reverse complement.
CCACTGTCCCCACTGTCCCCACTGTCCCCTGCCCCTGTGCAGGAGAGCCCAGGCACCTTTCTGCCCTTACCAGCAGGGAAATGCCCCCCTGGCTTTGTCCTTGGTGAGGGGCAGGAGTGCCCTGGCACCCCGGGTGTGCTGCCTGCTCCTCCTCTGCTCGCTCAGGGAGCAGTGCAGAAGGAATTAAAAGCAGCAGACAGCTCCTATTAAGCAGAGCTGTTATCCTGCTCTTTGTTCAGCTCCCTGCAAAATTGCTTTGCAATTGCTTTCCTTGTTAGAGTGCATTTGTGTTATTAATCTGGGAACATCTCATTAGGGCCACGGCTATAACAGGGATGAGTTTGCAGCCTAAATTACCTTTCCTCGGTTTCTTTTTTGGGGGGACTGTGTGTGTTTACACCCCTCAGCTACAGAACAAATTTGATTTTCTCCACAGCATGTGTCCTGCTGCTGTTTTGGGTGGTGCATCCCAAGCCAGGCACGGCCAGGATGAAGGGATTCAGGCTGGATGGGGTCCCTGCCCCACTCCCAGCCCTGCCACCCATCCCCAGCACCCCCTGCCACGATTCCCACTGTTGGAACATATTTTCCCTGCCTTGTCTGCACTGAGATTGCTGGAGGGGAACAGCTTTTCACGTGTAAAACCAGCTCAGAGCCTTCCCATCTGTTAAACACGGATCTGACAGATCCCAGCAGGGCTGGGGGAGATGCAGGGGGTGAAGGTTTGAGGAAGAAAGATGTGCTGTAAGTTAAGGATTGTTTGTTATGATGATAGCCCTGAGTCCTGGAGGAGCCTGCAGTGATTTTTGTTTTAAGGGAAAAGCACATCCAGGGAGTTTGGAGGCTGGGAGCAGTGGGGGATTCACTGCAGTGCCTCAGCAAGGGCTGGGTTTAAGTTTTGGGGCATCACTGGGAGGGTTCCGGGGTGTCACCCCTGGCAAAGCCCTTCCCAAGGCAGGGAGGGAGATCCTGGATGCAGCTCAGAGGATGAAGGAGCTGCCATGCCCTGGGAAAGCTTTGGCTGAGCCCCTGTTGGTTGTGTTGAGGGCTGGGCATAGCTGGGATCCAGAGACAAGGGAGGTTTTGCTATTCTTGTGGGTATGTGGCTTTTTCTCATTCATTTTACAACTGGCATTTACAGTTCCCACTAAAATCCTTTATCTTGGAAGCCTTTGGCACCATAATTACACAAGAATAGCAGAGAGCTTAGCGAGCCTTTGCTTCTAACTCTGTTTCCCTGTGTATTAACCCTGTTTCTCCTCCAGCTCTGCAGGAACAGAAAATGCTGTCACTCCTTTAGCTGGAAAATAGAACAGACTAGAAATGAATTCTGTAATTCCAGGGAAATTCCCTCCTGGGAGTGTTCCCTCCCAGCTCGCTGTCCCCTGCAGCCACAGAGCCCTGGCTTTGTCCATGGCTGCATCTTCTTTCCTTTAAATTAGGTGATTTCTTGCTGCACCACCACAAACCCCTCAATGACAGAAACTAATCTCAAATGAATTAATCTGAATTAATCTAATCTTGTGGGAACCAGCAGCAGCTCTGGCTCCCTGAAGGGATTGCTCACATCAGCCACCACTGCCCCTTGGCTGGTTGGGGTCCATCCTCTTCCCTCTCCCAGTGAAGATGTTTCCATTGGAAATGGGAAAAATCTTGTTGGCTTAGGCACAATGCTTAAAACCACGGTAAATACAGTGAAATTCAGGTGCTGGGTGGATGGTATGGTGTTCAGCCCCACAGCATGAATGTGGCTCTGCTCCAATCCCTATTTTAGGGTCTGAGGATCAGGATCACGCAAATTAAGAGTGAAATAAATCCCAAAGCCTGTTACTTGTCCTTAAATAAGTTTCATGGCATGGAGAAAAAAAATCAATCTTGTGTGCTGTTCAGTGAAAAAAAAAATTTTTAAAATCACTCTTACTGTCTTAATAATTTCTGCCTACAGGAACCTTGGCAGAGGAGCCCTGTTTCCCAGAGTGCTGCAGATCAGGATAGCTCTGTGGAGATGACAGAGTGTTTCTTCCAAGAAACAAGCAGCAAAACCAGGGCAAAAACTCCATCCTGAATGCAGTGGTTTATTTGCAATGTGCCTAATGTGCAGCAGCTGTAGCTACAGCCCTGCTGTGAACCATCCTCTGCCTGCCTTGTCCCCATCCCAGGGCTGCTCCCACAAATCCTGCAGGTGTCAGGCTCTCTGCTGATGGGATGGGAACTTTTTGCTGGGATTTTGATCCCTCTGTTGTCCCAAAGGGTTACACACAGGGACAAAGAGCAGATCCTCATTGCTATTGTTATTGGTTCTCATCCTTCCCTCCATCTTTCTGGAGGGTTCTCAGCGATTCCAGGGAGAAGTTCCACTGTGCTCCATGCCTGGCTGTCCCTGAACAAGGAGCCTTTATTATCCAGCCAGGATTTTCCACTGCAGCCCTGATTCCATTACCCCATTCCCACGCTGACTGGCACTTCCCAGCCAGCCTGGAGGATTCTGTAGCAGCGTGGTCTTTGCTCAGGAATGTCGTGCAAAGCTTCTCCTCTGCTTTGGAGCAAGAATTTTCATTCCCTTCCCGATTTTCATTCCAAGTTTTCTTGAGCAAACTCAGCTCTCTGGAGGACAACAAGACTTCTTATTGCAGGTCCCAGTAAACCAGGATTATAATTCTTTTCTTAATGCTTTTTTTTTTTTTTCTGTTTTCCCTGAAGATTTCCCTGTCCCAGCCACGGCTGTTCCCTGCTGCCTGTGGCATCCTCTGGGCTCCATCACCCTCCTCGTGCTCTGGGGGCTGAAAGTGAGCTCTGAGCAGAGGAGGGGGCTTGTGTTTATTCATCTCCCTGAGATCTGTGTTTTTCCTGGAAGCAGAGTTCTGCAAGCAAAGCAGGAGGTTCAGGAATATTGGCTCGTGCTGCCTGCATGCATTTTTCATGTGTGCACAGCAAAGCCCAGCTGAGAAGGGGAAGGGGTTTGCATGTTCAGAGGCCTTTATGGAGGCCCTAAATCTGAGTAAATCCTTTCTATATGAACTGAACCTCTCAGTGACTCTCCTCAGAAGGCACCACACTTCATAAAGGAGAGTTAAAAACACTTGCAGATGGGCAGGAGGGTGAATCCTGGTTGTCAGAGGTTTTCTCTCACAGGAGCAGTGGCCATGCTTTGGCTGGGCCATGGGATGAAGGACACAGGGATGAGTTGTGCCCCTTTTGGGGCCAAGGCAGGACCCTTTTGGGTCAGTTGGAAGAAAAAGTGCCCAGTCCAGCTGCAGTGGGAGTGGCTGTCAGGGCTGGGTTGCCCATACCCTGTGGAATGGCCATCTTGGCCATCCTGGCTCTGTTTCTTTGCCACAGGCTGCCCAGAGAAGCTGTGGATGCTCCAGCCCTGGGTGGGGCTCTGAGCAACCTGCTTTAGTGGAAGTTGGATTAGGGAGATTGCAATGACATGATCCTTATGGTCCCTTCCAAACCATTCCAGGATTGTGTGATTTTTTTTTTCCCCGTCTCCACAGTGCAGAGAGGGGAGAGGAGAAAAGCTCAAGACTGGGATTAGCCCAGCTCAGAGCCACCTCCAGGGCAGCCAGAGGAGTGCCAGCATCCTGCCTGCAGTGAGGATTGATGCAGAGGAGATCCCCCAGGGCTCATCCCTGCTCCCTCTGCCCAGGTAAAGCATGGAAAAGGCTCAGAATGAGGATTGCAGCACTGCCAGCCCTGGAGTTTCTGTAATATCGCCAGTAATATCAGGATGTGGGGGGGGGGACAGGGAGGAGGGATGGGAAGGGAGAGGCAGAGCAGCATTCCTGGCAGGAGGTGCCCACAGGAGAGGGGCAGGGGGCACAGGGAGCTGGACCTGCAGCCCCTGCCCTGCCAAACTCGAGTGTCTGTGACCCCAGCGTGTGCCACTGGGTGATCAGGAAATTCCTCAGTGATTCAGCCTCCAGTTCAGAATTAAACCTGGAGTTCTGTCCAGGTTTCATGACTTTAATCTATTTCGCCATCACACCGTGGTGTGGGGTGACCCTGTAAAAACGACTTTGTGATGCCACCAGCAAGCCCCACTCCTTGCAGAGGATGTGGTGGCACAAGCTGGAGCTGACCAGGATGTTCCTGAAGGAGAAGGGAGATAGGGGAGGATCTTTTATGGCCTTTGAAAGGATTCTCCAGCGTGCTGGAAGCTTCCTGCAGATCAGATTTGGTCTCTGCTCCCCTCACCCCTGGGGATGGGAGGCAGATCCAGCTGGGTGTGAAAATGGCAAGTAATTAAAGGTGCTAACAATTAAGTCCTCAAGTGTTTTCTGGTGAGGAGGTTGTTAGGGCAGCTCTTCTGCTGAAGGTTGGTTTTACAAGGACTGTTTTACTCCCTGCCGAGAGCTCTCTGCAGTTGCACTCTGCCCATTATTCTTTTACTGCCGTTGTGTTTTCCTTGTACACACTTTAAGTGTTGCTATAAAATGGATGGAGAAGGCTGTGGGAGGATTCGTGTCTGGAAAAAGGTTCAGCTGCTCTGCAGAGCTCTCCTGGAACTGGGACCAGTCTTGGAACTGGTGGCCAGCACAAACTGAGAGAAGCTCAGCACAAACCTCACAGGCAGGAGGTCGGGTGGAGATTTTCTTGTGACACCACCAAACCTTTAGGAGTCACCATAAAACTCCTCCATTTGTTGGTAAGCAGAATCCTTGGCTGAAAAGCAGCTCTCTTCCCACTTTCAAAAAACATTCTTAACACATTTATTTTGACAAGTTTGTATCCTCACAGAGAGCCTGAAGAATATCCCTGACGTGTTTTCCTGCAGGCTGCTCTGTAGGCTGGGGGGGGATGCTGAGGTCACCCCGTGAGCATCTGCTCACAAAGCCGAGGCAGCTTCCCTGTCCCCCTCTGCAGGAGCAGCTTTGCATAATGAACACACAGCTCTGGTGAGCTCAGCTCAGCTCTGGCTGGGCTCAGCTGGGGCTTTGGGGTCACCTGCTGTGTCACTGCTCATCCCTCAGGCTCCTCCTGTGCTCCACTGCCCACCCTGTGGGACCTTTCCAGCACCTCCCCAAAATCCAGCTCTTGCCACAAGGATGCTCCAAGGATGGGGAAGGGCTCCAGGTTCAGCTAATCCAAAATCTGGGAGGTTCCCAGCCCTGGGGGACAGGGACAGTGCTGTGGGCTGTGCCTGGAGAGGGACACTTGGATGCTCTGGGACAGCCCAGGTCTCTCTGCAGCTCCCTGGGGAAAGGATTCCTGGTGGCCCTTGGGATGGGCTGTTTGGAGCTGCTTTATGCTGCACGGTTGGGCCCCTCGTGGCTGAGATGTGCTGGTGGTGCTTTCCCTGCCATCAGGCAGAAAGGTCCATTTTGGTAATTATTTATTTTTGTTGGCACGTGTTTCATAGGATGGCAGCTGCTCAGGTACAGCAGAAAAACTCAGAGTGCTGAAAGATCTCCTCGTGCTGCTTTGCTGCAAGTTAAAAATGGGGATTTCAGGATTTGTGTTTTCACCAGTGAAAAATTTCATTTGTGTTTTCCCAACATGAGCCAGTGAATGTTGTTGGATGAGACCCATCCCAGGTCTTTACTGGGACAATCATTCCCCAGTGGTTGGTTATGCTGTTACCCCACAGGGTTTGGGTCTTTTTTTTTTTTTTTCCCCTTTCTTTTCAAGAAAGACATTTCTGGATTCCCCTTTTGATTTTATCCATCTGTTCTCATCAATGTGGAGCTGAAGTGAGGAGAAAATCATCCCTGTTGCTTGAGCGAGGCACTGGGACACGAGGAGTTTTTAAAAACGCGAGAATGTGTTGAAACATAAAATTATACGAGCTGTTATTTTCTTGTCTTCTCATCTCCAGAAATGCTCAGTTCAGATTGGAGCTGAGGAACAAAGCAGGGCCTGCAGCTCACCTTTGGGCGCTGACACTGTGCAAAGTGCTCTCCTGCAAAATCATCATCATCATCATCATCACCTTCTTTGTGTTGCCTGGTGATGGAACTCGCTCTTTCCCTGCTGAATTTCCATCAGAATTAATCTTGCGAGAATTTCTGCAAGTTCCAGGCCACAAATAAAAGCAAACTGTAATTTTTTCAGAGGACGTGTCTGAAATTTGGCGCCGCGTGAGGTGCTTCTTTCCAGAGATGAGTGATGTAACAGAAAAGTGTGATTTTAATTAAATTCAGCAGCTTTTGGTATGCTCTGATGTGTCTTGTTCTGCACGGGGAGAATTGATTCTATTCTGCTTTTTATAAATGGATTTTGGGGGCATTAATGGTGTGGTTTTATCTCGCAGCACTTGACCAAGATCATTGCTGCTGTTTCACAGATGGGAACCAAATTTTGGAGGTGCTGCCTGGGTTGAGGGCAGGGCTGGAGAGGCAGCTCCAGGTTCCCTCTTTGCTGGGCAGCTCAGAGCCCCTCTTGGTAAATTAATTCTGCTTTAATCTGCCTCGTTCCATGGAGCCAATGAGGGAAGCATTTTCAGTGCTGTGTAAAAGTCTCGGAAATTTTCATGATTTTCTTTGGGCAGCTCCAGGAGTGCTCGGGGTGGTGAGCCCAGGGTTCCAGAGCTGATGGCTGCCAGGGGGCACAGTCACAGGAATGGGCTGATCCCCAGTGACTCGTCCTCCTGGAGAAAAAGAGTAGGAAAAATTAAAAAGGGAAGGTTGGAGTTACCAAAATGATGTGCTGGGAAGAGCCAGATCTGAAATTTTGGGATTGAAGCAGCATTAAACCTCAGCAGTGGGACAGAAGGACTTTGCTGGAAGCATGGGACCTGTGGGAACCCCACTCCCAAACTCCCATGGCATGCAGCCTGAAGCCTAAAATATTGATGAAATCAGTGTGCTGTGGGTTTTCTGTGCATTGCCACGGTGCTTCCTTCAAAACCAGGGATGTCAGGGGCTCTGGACACCCAGCCAGGGGAGCTGCAAGTCCTGCAGGTGTCATTTCAGCCTGTAGATTCCACACCATGGAAATGTTTTCCTGCCAGGAGGGCTCAGCACAGCCCTGTCCATCCCAGCAGAGAGGCTGAAGCTCCTTTGCACCAGCTGGAGGCTCTGGTCTCTCCATTGCTGGAGAAATCCCTCGCAGCAGGGACAGCAGATGGGAGCAGCTCAGGTTTCCCGGGTGTCACACACTCCACCTGCTTTTTAAAACACTCAACTGTTATCCCTGGACTTAGGAAAACAGGGGGAGATTATCCTGCTGGTGCTGGCAGGGTGGAATCCCCCTCCAAAAAGGGATAAATCACCTCCTTTAGACTCCTGAGGGTGTTTGCACAAGGCAGGAAAACTTCCTTGCAGATCTGCCTGGCAAACCATCTCCACTGGGAGCAGCCTCGAGTGGGAGCAGCTCCTTGGGATGGAGTGCCCTGAGTGGGACATTTCCTCCCTCTCTGCTTCTCACCAGGCTCGCTGTTCCCAGGGCTGGTGTTTGACCCCAAGAAATCCGAGTGGAGACTGGAAAAATGGTAAATGAACCATGCTGGGTCCTCCTGGCTCTGTCCCACATGGATTTGAGGCTGAGATGCTGCTGTACAAAATGATCAGACTGATCACATCCCTGACCCTCTGCTCTCTGCAGAGGTGAAGGAGCTGCTGGGACAAGGCAGCCCAGATGCTGAAATATGCTCATAAATAAATAAACCTCCCAGCTTATTGCTGTTAGAATTGCAGCCTACCTGGCTCTTCCCGTTAAATAATTCAGAGGAAGGAGCAGCCAGGCAGTGCTGAGAGATTCCCTGTGCAGGGATGGACGGTGAGGATGTGGTGTGGGAGGGATCATGGGGCAATCTGAGAGCAAGGCAGGGTTTTTTTAGCATGAGGTGCTTCATGAAATATTAAATTAATTGATTGTCCCTGTGGGTGATGTGCTGTGGCTGTGGCTGGCTCTGCCTGTGTTCCATTTGCAGGGAGCTCTGTGAGATCCAGAAAGTGCCCAAAATGTTTTGTGAGATCAAGGGGGTGCTTAGCATCACATGTCAAGAAGCTCCTCCAGAGGAGCAGCTCACTCTCAACTCCAGAACAAATCACTTGGTCTTTTCTTCCTTTTCGGCTCTAAAACAACCACAGCAGCTCGATCCCACTTCCCTTCCCTCCTTTGATCTCTGGGAGGACGCTGTGGGGTTTGTCTGTGATGGAACCTACTTTGGGAGCTTTATTATCTCTGAGGAGCCTGTTCCAGCTCTGTTTGATGGCACTGGAGGTTTTTTCTTTTCATCTGAGCCAGGGTGGGGCTCGCAGCAGCCCCAGCACGGGCTGGGAGGATGAATGGCTCAGCAGGTGCTTCTGCATGGTGGTGGAGTAAAAAAAGCTGGTGCTCAGCTAAAGATACGAAATAAGAGACATTTGCAAATGAATTTTAATAAACTGGGATCTCTGCAGACCTGCTGGACTCAAAATACTCATTTCTGTTGGGTATTCCCAGCTAGACTGTGCTCCTACATAAGAAGTTGCAATGTGCCTGGAGGTCTTTGAGAATTTCCCAGGGGATCCAGAGCTTTTAGATCCTTTGACTGACAACATTTTTACTCATTTTACCAAAAAAAAAAAAAAAAGACACAGAGATTGTTCCCAAACCAGGTGTTTGCTGTGGGGGAGCTCATGTGGCATCACCTGCATGGAGATGCTGCTCCCTGCATGGCTGGGGCATGACCTGTGGGAAGGTGCTCAGTGAAAACCCTGTGCTTGGGAGAAATACTGGGTTGAAAGATCTCCCAGTTGGCTTTTCTTTGTGCTGCCTTGGTAGGGATCTGGTGGGGTCTGTCCCCACCACATCAAATCCATTTCTGCAGCCAGCCCAGCTGTTTTCAGTGGCAAAAAACAAAATAACCTAAATGGGACCTTAAATAAAAAAATAGGGAGATATTTCAAATAGTGGCTGTTGGTAGAGCTAAATTAAATTGTGTTCTTGCACTTAGAAGTCCTGGGGAAGAGCAAGGGATGAACAAAGGGAAAAACCCAAGGCTTTGTCCAAAAAGCTGCCCTTCAGCTCCAGATTTTGGATGGTCCATTTAGTAATCCTCACCCTGGTGTGACTTCTCCCTCTAATTGCATTCTGTGAGTCCTTATTTAGCCATTAGCTGGACACAGGTTATTAATTCCTCCCCTGCCCTGACTTTCACTCTGGACCTTCACTGGCAGTCAAGGTGAAGCTGGGAGGGCCAGGGGAGCTGCATCCTCATGAAACTCTGATTAGAAAATATTTTTCTCCCTTTTCTGCCTCCTTGTCTTACATGGGGAGTTGTATCACAGGAGCCAATTACACCTCAAGGCCAGATTTATGGCTGGAGATGTGTCCATGTGATTTTAATATTCTTTATGGCTCTTTTACTCCTTTCTCTCTGGCGTGGCGAGCTCTGGGGAAGGAAACAGTCAGAGATTAAGAGCAGGAGATGCATGTGAAAGAAAGGAGCTCGTGCCTTGTGGTGGATTTCTTTTTATTGTTGTAACAAGTGATGTTTAAACAGAGGTCACCTCTGAGTTCTGCCTTCTTGCCAGAGCTTTGCATCCCTTGCCTTCCTCCCTCCCGTGTTGCACACGGATGTGGTTGGGCACACCTTGGGTGCTCCTTGCAGCTGTGATGGCTGGAATTGTCCTGCTCCACGGCTGGGGTCACCACGGCTCTTTCCCCTCCTGGAATCACCACCTGGTCAGGGTTTTAATTGAGCTCTCTGCAGGTCTCAGCACTGTCTCAAAGTGCTTGGTCTGGAGCTGCTCAGTGAAGGAAGGCTGAGGTGTAGCAGGGGACAGAAAGCAGATTAATGCCAGTGATAGGATCCCAAAATAGCAAATTTGGGGGCTAACCAGGCCATGTATTAAATCTTTCAGGAGAAGCAATCTATCATGGGCAGGGAGGGAGGTGGGGAAGGGGAGGAAATGGCTCCTGAGGGCAGGTACAGGTTCACGTGGTGACAGCTTTGCTCCTCCGCAGCATCAGTGTCCCAATCCCTGTAATTCCCAGCCTGGGGAGCCCCACCTGCCTTCTCCAGGGTGCCCAGGAGGGATGGGCAGAGCTGCCCTGCTGCCACCCCTCCGTGTCCCTGTGCCCGTGGGGATGCCCAGCCCAGCCCAGCTGTAGCCACAAGGTGCATCCAGCCCCAGCAGAGCCTGGCCCTGTGCCAGCAATAATACGTGGGGTTTAATTAAAACAGTATTTTTCATCTCCCTCGTACATTATTTGGTTATCGCTGCGGAATGAGCCAAGGAATTCTTGTATTCCCCCCACTCCCTCCCTCGCTGTTTTAATCTTTCTCCCCTCCTTTCTTCCTGCCCTTTCGTTGTCCTTTCCCTCGTCTCCAGGGGTTTAACTTTTTTCAGCTGTCACAAAGTTGTTAAGATGAGGGAGCCTGGGGTTCATAAGGGCTCCTTCATTGCAGTGGGGTTGCAGGGAGATGCCAGTGGGAAGCAGCACAGAGTGCCCAGCCCAGCCCTGCTTGAGCTCACAGGTGGAAAGGCTCCATCACTGGAGGAGGAGGAGTTTCTGCATCCCAACAAATCCAACACCAGGCTGGAATTAAGACTCCCGAGTTGTTCGTGCAGCACCAGCTCAGCAGGAAGGGCTCGGCCACGGGGGCTCTGAGGTGCTGTCAGACCATGCAGCTCCTGATTTTGGTGCCCTGTGTGCTCAGCTCCCTCCCCAGCATCCTTGCCCTGCCCTGCCAGCTGTGCCCTCGGGAAGCAGCAGAGGTGGCGTCACTGTGGGACAAAGGGGGATTGGCAGTGAATATTTTGTGCTGCTCGGCAGGGATGCTCAGGGCTGGGCTGAGTTCAGGGGCTGTGCTGGGAGGGGTGAGGCACTGATATAACCCTGTCATCCCTTCCCTTCCCAGGCCCTTCCCCTCGGAGGAGACCACGGAAAACGATGATGACGTGTACCGGAGCTTGGAGGAGCTGGCAGAGTGAGTGGCCTCACCTTCTCCTGGCAGGGGAAAAGTTGCTGTGGGTTTCCAGCAGAGGCAGATAAAGTTTGACAGCGGGGCTGGGAGAGCCAGGACGGCTCCTTTGATCCTTTTGCCAGGAGATTTTTGTGCTCTGACAAAAGTCCATCTTTTTCTCGTGTAAAGCCCTGGGAGATGTCACTTTTAATCAGGTTGAGCTGATGAGTGGCTTGGTGGGGGGCAAAAGGGGCCAAGCCCAGGGGATCCTCTGCTCCTCCTAAATCCCAAAACCTTGGGATAATTCATCCTCTGAGGTGATCCAAGCCAGCTCTGGGAGTGAGGTACCCATTGTTAACAGGGCTGGATCCCCCCATGGCATTTTTTGGGTGCTGCATCCCCCATGTGTGATTTTGGACCACACCAGCTGGCCCCGGGGCAATCAGAGAATAGTTTGGGGTGAAAAGGACCTTCAAGAACAATTCATTCCACCCCTTTGCAACGGGCAGGGACACTTTTCACTATCCCACATTGCTCCAGGCTGGCTTTGGACACTTCCAGGGTTTTGGCAGCCACATCCTGCCGTGACACCCACCCTGCTTGTCCTTGCTGGGCCGTGGGGTGATGCTGCTGCTGTCTCTCTGTGTGTTTATCTGTTTTTTCTGCCTGTGGTGATGATGTAACAGGCTTTTAAAATCAACCTTGAACTGCAGCACACACGGTGAAGTGCAGGCACTATTGGAATTCAATGGCAGCATTCCCATCAAGCCAGGGTTTTGCTTATGAAGTGCAGTCTGCTACACGGAGAGGGATGGACTGCACGAGTGGATATGTGGCTTTATGCAGTTAAATATTATTGTTCCACAACATAAATAATAAGACTCCTTAATCCAATGAGTTCCTTATGGCTTCAGTTATTACAAAAGTAAATCATAAATTACCAGCAGAGGGAATGGAGTACCCTGGAATTCCCTGCTTGCTGTTGGCTCCCAGCAGCTGCAGTTTAATAAAATTTTAACTAAGACAGGGATCCTTTCGAGAATAGCATTTTTTTGTGTCCCCTCTCCAAATGTTCTCAAAATCCCTTTAATATTGGGGTTTAAAATTCCTGTTTCTCACACACAGATGGCTTTTAACTGGGGAGAGGTTTGTGTGGGGACTCTCACACAAGTGCTGAGGGGGGGATGGCAGTGCTGGCCTAGAAAGGGTGGGTTTGGGATGCTGCTCTTGGTTATTTGGTGCTGGAAGTGGATTCCCACATTTAAATCTGCTGAGGTGTCCAGGTGGAAGCTTCCCAAACTGTTCCTTGTCCCTTGGTCAGAGGGGCTGTGATGCCCATCAGGTAACTTGGAGGTTTTTTTCAACTGATTGCCTTGTTCTGTCCCAGATCTCCAACTTCCAACTTTCCCATCCTTTCCCATTCCATTTTTGTTTTCCCATTCTCTGCAAAATCCTCTTTTTTACATCTCACTTAGCACTCGTGGGGTAAAGGCATGTTGAAACCAGCAGGGATTGCACAGATTCCTTCATCCAGACCTGCCCTCCCAGTGCATGGAAACACAAAACAGTGTCAGAACTCACCCATAGCTGTAAAAACCCCAAAACCACCCTGGAGAACCCCTCAGCCACCAGTGCTGCTGCTCCTGCTGCCCTTTTCTGCCTCGGAGCAGGGAGCTCTGACTGGAAACGTGCCAGTCCCAGTGGTGTGGCACTGCCAGCCTGTGGCACCCATGACAAAGCTCTTTCTGAGCTCCTGCCCTCTCCAAACAGCCCCACAGGGGCAGCATTCACTGCTGGGAATGATTCAGTCCACCCAGCACCCCTGCCTTTAATATTTCTGATGATCCAGCAGCCTGGGGAAGGTGTGGCTGCAGCCAAAATGCTTTTTTTTTGGAGGCGAGGAAGTGATTTCCACAGCAGGCAGGGAAATGCCACACGATGTGTGTGAAAGCTGCAGGGATTTGTCACCTCAAGGTGCCACTCTGTTGTCCCCACGGGGACAAGGGTGGGTGAGGAGGGCTCTGTGCCACCAATTCACCCTGGGACAGAGGAATCCCCCAAAGGGAGCTCTCAGGGTGTTGTGCTGTTGGACAAAAAAAAGCTCAGGACAAACACTGAGTTGGTTCTAGCAAGACATTTTGGGGGCTGGTAAATGAGGGTTTTTTTGGGGGGAATGTCAGAATGCTTCGTTTCAACTCTAAGTAATTAAGTGGAGCAGTTTGGTGTCCCCAGGTTGAGATTTTGAACTCAAGGCAGAGCCTTTAAAATATGAATATATTTGTGATGGAGGTGCTGATTTGGGGAGCAGAAGGAACCAGGCTTTGTCTCTGTTTTCCCCATGATGCTCCAAAGAGTAAAAACCTTTATCCTGAGAACTCCCCCAGCTGTGGGACAAAAACCAGTGCCAGGGCTGGCCAGGGGATGCAGGAACAATCCATGGGGTACTGGTGTGTTTAAAGGATGTTTAAGCCTTGCTGACCCCATTGTGTTTTCACCTTTGGGGTGTTACAGGGATTAATCCCAGCTCCACACAGATCCCCAGCCAGCAGATCAAGGCACATAATTGCCTGGAAACAGCCATTTAGTTAAAAAAAAAAACCCCAACAATTGGTGATGGAAAGGGGAAGGGAAGCTAAAAGGCTATCAGGGGAGCTGGGAAGTTCTCGAATTCCCTGTTTTCAGCCCTCTGGCCCCTGGGTTTGCTGTGCCCTGGGCCAGATGGCAGCTTGCAGCCAGCCTGGGCAGATGGCAGGGGCTGCTCGCATGGCAAGTGCTGCCTGATCGATGCTGGGAGGGGCACTAAAGGGACAATTGGCCTCTGCTGCCTGATTTATTCCAGCCTGCCCCGTGCCAGACCCTGGAGCAGCCGTTTTGGGGGGAGTTTGTCCATGAAATGAGCTGGGTTTTGCAGCAGCAGTGTGTGGGTTCTGTGCCCCCTATCAGGGATGTTCCAGTGACCCCTGTCCCGAGGATGCTCCTGCAGGTCCCTGGGGATGGGAGCTGCTGCTTCCCACATGGCTGTGGCTGCTGGGAACTGATGTCAGGAGGCAATTATCCACCTTACTGCCCTGCCAACTGCTTTTCCATCCCCCTTTTATGGCTCTTTCAGCTGCTCCAAACCGTCTTGGTACCTCAGAGTTATACTTAACATTTCACCTAAATTTTCTCTGCTGCCACTTGAGCTCTCTCCAGTTATTTTGTCTCATTAAATTTATGAGAGTGATTAATCCTGGCCCTTTTTACAGCCCCAGAGCCTTTTTTATGATGAACCTTCTCCATTTCATGGCACTGTCCCTCTGCAGTGGCACAATTACACAGGACAGATTTTTGGGTTATTTGTTGGCTGTTTGAGCAATTCAGAGTCAGGCAGAAGTTCCGTGAATGATTTGAAGTGAAACATTTAATTTGCATAACTTTGACCTTTATTTTCTCTTCTGAAGATAATTTGTTTAGAGGAGAGGAGTTGTAGTTTTGCATAAAGGACAAAATAAATGTTTTAGGCAAAGCAGATCCCCACCAAACCCTACCCATGGAGAGCTTTGTCCCACAGGACAGTGTCGATGTCCCCTGCTCTTGTTTTGAGCTGCAGCTCACAGGGATTTTATCCCTAACAAACTTATTGGGATAACTGATATTGTATTGGGATAATTGTGTATTCCCAAACTTTCCATCCTAGAGAAAGGGGATCTGTTAGGCCACAATTTCTCAAGTGATGCCTCTTTGGGGCTCAGCTTCTTGCTGAAGTTTCTCCTGCTTCTCTCACTGCTGTCACCAGCATTGCCCCCCTCACATCTTCCAAAATAGTGCTGTGATCAGCAGAATTTCTCAGATGCATTAAAAAAATAACGAGTGCAGGAGCCAAGGTGAGATGATAAGTTAGCTGCCACTTTTCTCATTATTTTTGCTGTGTTGGACAAACCAGGCACAACAGCCCCTCAAATAAATGGCTCTGTGGTGCAGGACACTTGAGCCAGAGCACTTGTAAACCTGTCTGTCCTCCTGTGTCACTTGTATTGATTTTTGCACGTCCTGCTCGTGCCATCTCATATTGGTGCCTGTAACTGTGTGAGGATTTTTCTTTGGATCAGAACCTTCCACTTGGGATGGAGAATGGAAGCCCCAAGCAGAATAGATGGGAAAAGGCTTCCCCTGCTGTTTCCAGATCAGTGTCTCCATCCAAGTCCAATCTGAGTAATTAAAACCCTGCGAGATCTCGAGTCCAGCAGCTGCACACGCTGCACTCCCTCACCCTGAAACCTCAGCCTGCCAGATGTGCTGCAGATTTAGGGTTCTGCTTGTCCTCTCTGGCACGATGAGGGGCTGGTTGGAGGAACCCCTGAATGAAGGGGTTGGTTGGAGGAACTGTGTATTTATAGCTGTGATCAGAGTGGGAATGACAAAGTGGGGATTACTGGGGTGGACTGGAGCCTCCCAGCTGGACACCCTGCAAATGCACTCCCAGCCTGGGCTTGTGGTGGCTCTGAGATCTTCTGGCTCTTAACCCTGGTCACAGGACTGCAAATCTGGGGTTGTCTTATTTTAGCTCCTTCTGTCCCCTCCTGCTCTTTCTTTTGCTGTTCCTGGTGGTTCTGGCTCTTTTCTCATCGTGGTTTGGACGGAGTTTTGGTGTGGTGGGTTTGTCATGAGGGTTTGTCCTTGAATTCTTGAGGCTGGTACAAAACTCATCAACTTCCCACAGCAGTTTTTATGGATGGAGAGGCTCTTCAGTGGCCCTGAAATCCATCAGAGTTCCCACAGTGTCATTGCAAAGATGATGTGCAGGGTTCCTTCATGCTGTGTGTCATTTACTGGGGCATCATGGGCTGTCTGTGCCCACGGTCCCTTCCGTCCCTTCCAGCCCCAATAATCCTGTGATTCTATGGATTTGCTCCTTCCCTTTCCCTCCCTCCAGGGCAGCATCCTGGCACCAGTGCCTCTGTTCTGGGAGCTGCTCCTTGGCACGGCTGTGCCTGCCTGGGTGTTAGTGCAGAGCAGGCATTGCCAGTGAGGCACAGCTCAGCCAAAAGCATTGTTTTTGCCTGAAATTGCCTCAGATATGAAAAGCTTTATTCATTATCAGCTTTTCTGGGTCGGCAAGATGCTGCCAGCCCAAAGCTGGTTACATCCATCCTAATAACAGTAATTGTGAATGCTGGTGTTCACTCTGAAGGGTGGCTAAAATCCCTTTCCTAAGCCCAGAGCTGTCAATGAATCTCCTAATCCAGACAGTAGATCACAGGCTCTGATACCTACGGGTAACTCACAGACTCTGCTGCTTTTATTGAAGGAGTAAATTGCTTTTCTTTGTGAGGAACGAGGTGATCTGGCTTTCCTTGCTCAAGTTGCTCCATCTGCCCATGACACGTTTGGGATGCTGAATTTATTGCCTGAATTCAGTGTGTCCTGAGCTTTCCACTGGCTAAAATCATCCCAGTCCCTGTTTTAAGAACAGGAAGGGTATTTTCAAACGTGGGGACAGGTGAGGATCAATATGTGCAAAGCAAAGATGTCAACATCTGTACAGCACAGCTGGAGCTTGGCTGCTCCAGGAGAGGCTGATCCTCGTGGTTTTACTGCTCTCCATAAAAACTGGCAGCCCCTGGTGTTTCTCAGAGATGCACTGAGAATGTGTTTTAATAAATAACAGACTGCTGGACAATGGTAATGTTGTAATGCTGCCACGGCTGTCAGGTTTGAGGAGCTCTGGTGCATCACCCCAAAGCTCTGCAGTGGAGGTGAATTTCTGGGTGTCCCCAGCATGTGGGAATAGATCCTTTTTTTTTAAACCAGGAATTGGAGTAGAGAGGGGCAGGATGTGGCCCCACGTGGTGGGTGCAGTGTTTTGTGTCTGTGATGGGTTGACTTAAGAAGAAGAAATATATATGTTAAAAAATCTAAAAGTTTTGTTCTTCATTTATTATTTCTTCATGTTATTAATAAAATTCTCCTTTACACCCCTTAAATTTGAAACCTGCCTTACTTTTACTCCTAATTCTATCCCACAACAACAACAACAATCACAAAAAATATTAAAATTAACAAATCTAAACTACTACATTAATGAAAAGAACCCTTCCCAAGAACCCTGCAGCCAGGGAAATGATGTGTGCAGAGACAGCCAGCAATCCCAGAGGTGTGGGCAGGGAGATTCATCAGGAACTGGGAGTGACTGGCTCTGGATGAGGAGCAGAGCTGAGAATATAAATATTGGTGCAGATAATAACAGCGATGCCTGGGAGGGGGAAGATGGATCACCAGCTATTAGTGGGCATTATTGCAGCAGCTGCAATGCATCACCCGGGAAGAATGGGATGGATACATCATGCCAGTGTATTTATTTAAAATCCCCAAACTTTTATTAAATAAATCTGGCTGTGTAAATAGAAAGGGCTGTATTTAAGCACAGAAATAAAGCCTGGTTTTGCAGGCAGATGTGCTCTGCTGCTCCCTGATATATGGTAGGGAGATGTTGAGTGTCACACTTGGAGCACAGCTTTACACCTAAATTTATTTGTGTGTAATTAAGACCCCTGTTGAAAGACACAGCTCGTAAAATATGCGAGTGCTGTTTGATATTCCAACATTTCACACTGTCCTGATCCTGTGGGATTGACTTCAGTGGGAGCCATTAGCAGCCAGCACCTGTAGATCTAAGCACTGGAATTATTATTGTTAATTGGTATTTAATATGGGCTGAATTTTCAAAAGTATTCCGAGGCTGAGGAGCCCTGGGAGGGGTGTGAAGGCTCAGATGATAATTAATTACTGAACACCATCACCTTTAGCACAACCTGGGCACTGCAGCTCTGGAGTGCCTTTGATGCCTGGGATTCAGGGGCAGCTCCAAAGTGATGGGGCTGGACCTCAAAAAGTGACATTTTTGCTGCTTAATTTCTCTCTGCTGTAAATGTTGTTTTTGGCCTCTGCCCACCGAGCTGAGTGCCTGATGAATTTGCCTTTTAGTGATCAGGAGAGCCTCGCACTCCCCTGGGAAATGCTGGGTTAAAAATCACCCAGTTGCCCATCAGGGCAGGGGTTGGGCTTTGTGGGAGTTGGTGCATCACACAGATAACTGGATACAGAACATTTTAACCTGGCTGGAATGCCCAGGGCTGGGTCCAGGCTTTGCTGTGAGTCCTGCACAGCCCAGGGGTGTTGGTTCATCAGGACTGGGATGTTTCTCCTACTCGGAGACATTGGATGAGTGTTTAATATCTGCTGCTTTGAGTGGATCTGGGCTCTTAGAGCAGTTTGCACCCCTGGCTGGGGGAAGGGGATGGTTTTTTTGGCACAAAGGAAACCTTTCAGTGAGGAAAAGCAAAATCATATCAAGAGCAAACGCAGAGCCTTAAGCAGACCAAAATGCAGCCCTTAAAGTGAATTCTCTGAGTATTCTGTAAAGTCACTGATGCAAGAGCTGCTCCTGGTCCTGGAGAGGAGCTGAAGGGGAGGTTGTGGGCACCTGTGGAGCAGGTGGAGAGGAGCTGAAAGGGGTTTGTGGGCACCTGTGGAGCAGGTGGAGAGGAGCTGAAAGGGGTTTGTGGGCACCTGTGGAGCAGGTGGAGCTGGAGCTGGTGGCTCTGGTGGCTCAGATGGTCCCGCTGGGCACTTGGCTGGCAGATCCATCTCAGCTGGCCCCATTAGTGCCGAGCAGAAGCTCTGCAGGGGCAGAGCTGGCAGCCCGTGGTGGTGTGGGCATGGAGGGCACGCCTGGCACAGGGCACAGAGCATTTCTTGGCTGTGATCCCCGCTCGTGTCGAGCAGCATTCCGCCTTTTCCAGCCTCCAGCGAGCGGAAAGAAACGCGCAGCAGGCACTGATCCGGGAAAAACAGAGAGCACGGGCTGAGCACAGGGATTTGCACAGGATTTTCTTGTTGTGCTTCTCCTCAGTGAGCATCCCCTCGTTATTATCCCTGACTTCTTCTCCTTCTCGTTGCAGCGAGCACGATCTGGGGGAGGACATCTACGACTGCGTGCCCTGCGAGGATGAGGGTGATGATATCTACGAGGATATCATCAGAGTGGAGGTTCAGCAGCCCATGGTAACAACCCAGCTGCTTTTTTACAGCTACACCTCGGTGGGACGGGGAGGGAGGGGGGACATCACCCCCATCACTGGCAGGTGATGCTGCAGGGATGGGAATTGCTCAAATCCCAGTGTAGTTGGAATGGCACCGACCCAGAGGGATTCTCCCAGGAGTTTCCCAGCCCAGCCTGTCATCTGCAGGAGTTTGGGGAGGAGGAAGGGCAAGGGAGACCTAATAAGCCCTAAAAGATAAGCTAAAAATAGGACTTTGCTGCTGAGGCTGTGTCACTCCAGCCTTTCCAGGGAGGCTCTGCCAGCCAGAGGTGCTGTTGGAATTTTGGTATTTTTAGATCAGGGTGACAGATCTGCGTGTGAGGGATCCGGCAGCTGTCTGTGCCTGCTGCTCCTACCTGGATGGCTCAGAGCAGGAAGGTGTCAAGCAGCTGTCCCCATTTGTCACCTCTAAAAAGCTTTTGCTGATGGAGCAGCCTGAGTGTGAGGCATGGACAGCATCGTGGAGGGACCTGTGGTGTCTCCAAGGGCTCTGGAGCAAACGCCACACTCCATGGATGAGCCGAGGAGGTGTTGGTGGCCCTTGCACCTCCCCAAAGGTGCCCACAGCCACCTCCCCACCTGTGTCCCCAGCCCTGGTGCAGGGACCTTGTCCAGAGTGTGACCTTGCAAATTGTCTCCCCCCTTCCAACATGTGCCACCCGCGGGCTTTGTTCAGATCATTACTGTCCCCTGGTTCACACAGTGCACACCTCCCTGGAACAAAGCAGGATCAATGGACAAGTTCAGTGATCGATTCAGTGCCTGGAGCAGGACAGACACGAGGGGCTGCAGCCTGGGAATGCAGGGCTGCATCCATGGATGCTCTCATCCCTCCCCTCTCCCAGCTCGCCTAGGAGTGGGAAAAAGATAATAAAACCTTAATTCCGTCCCTTCACACCTTGCCTGCAGCTGGAGGAGCTCCCTGCACGCCGAACCCCCACCTCCAGATCGAGGAGTATCTCCCAGAATATTCCCACTGATCCTGCCAAAGTGCTTGGATCTGAAGTCAGCACAGCTCGTTGGCCACCCGTGGTTTTTGCCACCAGTTGCAAAAGTCACTTGGCCCAAGAACTGCCCTGGGAAGGTTTTGGTAGGAATTTTTCTGCATAAATAGGAAAAGTGGGGGAAAGCTCCAGCAGCCAGGTAATTCAGGATTAAGGTCAATGGAATTGGCAATTTTTCACTGTCCCTTCCACATTATTTTATATTTTCTGCTAAGCAGTGTTGGAGTTGAGAGCTGTGACTCCCTTCCCCTTCCCTGAGCAAAAGAGTCTATTTTTAATAAATCTACCCAAAAATTGAACATTTTGGGTAACATTTGTTGCAACAGCAAGTGTGTGATGCTAATGGCTTCTTGTATTTCTGCATGCTTCAGATTAGATACATGCAGGTAAGATGAACTGATTAAAATCTGGGTTTTCATCCAGCTGAAAGGTCCCAGCTGTGAGTTCTGAGGGGGGGGGACAGAGGGGCTCTGTTCCTGTGCATGATCCATAAAACCCCATCACTGAACTCCCTCCCAAATTCAGATTCTGCCCTGCCAAGTGCAGCAGCTCCCAACACGTGGTCCCAGCTTTACAGAGCAGAAGTGACTGCAAGATTTGGGGCTTTGGGAAAAGCACATTTTATCAGATTTGACCTAAAATCATGAGAATTGGCAACCCTGGCCAAGGATTAAGTCTAACATATTATTTATGACCCACTTAGTATCTGTTGCGAGTTTCATCTTAAGCAACAACAAAAAAAATTTAGAAGGGAAAAATCAGCCTTTATCTCTTATTATTTTTTTTAGCTGATAGTCTTTGGTGGTGTGGCTGTAATAAATGCAAAAAATGCAGTGTTTTCCATGTTGAAACACATTTAATAACACAGACAGGGTTCTTCCTTATATTTTTTGGATAAAAATAATTCCCTTTAGCATAAAATGGTTCTCTCCTGATTTTCCAAACTTATGCTTGGTTGCTGTAACTGGAGACTGAACTGGATCACCATTAGGACCATCTGACCATGCCTTATTTTTCCTTTCCCTAGAAAATGGGAATGACAGAAGATGACAAAAGGAATTGCTGTTTGCTAGAAATCCAAGAAACCGAGGCCAAATACTACAAAACACTTGAAGACATAGAAAAGGTGAGAACTGAGCCCTCTTTCCCACGGCATCCCCTTCCCCAGCAGCCCTGCATCCCACAGGAATTGTGCTGGTGGAGGAAAATGGGAGAGGAGGGGGATCCACAAAACCCAGGCTCACAAGCACGAATGTGCAGCCTGCAGGAGCCAAAGCCAGCATTTTTATTTTTTTTTTTTTTATTGCTGCAGATTAGGCTGAACACCCTCCTGCTGTGTCCCCCCTATCCTGGGGTGAGAATCTCCCACTCCTGGCTCAGCCAGACCGGGTTTGCTGATAAGAGCCCCGTTTGCAGATATCTCTTATCACTCTGATTGCCACGGAATAATTCCTTTATTCGAAGTGCTGAAGCTGTGCTGACTTGCCATTGAAGCTAATTGGATTAAAAGTAACGCCCTGCTGCCTAAATTTGCGGGGTTTTAATTGGTTTTGATGAATTATTGTGGCGTCTTTCTTTTAAAAATAAATAAAAGCGAGGCAGTGGAGTCGTGGATGGAGCCTGGAGGTGGTTCCTGCTCCCAGGAGGAAGAGCAATAATGAAAATCAAGCTGCCATTTCTAATCACCCTGATGCTTTTGTTTCCTCCCCTTTTTGCCATTCTTTCCCTCTGTCTGCTCAAAGTTCCCCCGAAGAAGCTGTGGGCAAAAACACTTCCCATTTTCCAAGAAAATGTCCCAATATATTTGTCATTTATGTTTCCAAGGAATCCCTGTTCCTTGGAAACAGCCACAGCCCTCTGGCTCAGTGGAAAGGAAGAGTTAAATTATTGCTTTCATATCAGTTAAAGCTTTGCAGGTCCTGGTGGTGTTCTGGGTGGAAGTTCCCCTCTCGGCTGTGCTGTATTTGGGGTTTTTTGGAGTCCCAAGTCACGTAGATGTTCCATTAATATGTATTTGTTCAGAAAGGCATTGCCCATGTAATCACATCATCGCTGCCTTCTCAAGGGCAAAATTCCAGGGAGATAAAGAGCTGGGAAGATGCTTCAGTGCAGCCAAGGACTGCAGCTGAGTGCATTTCACCCCCCTGCCACAGCTTTAGCAGGGAAGGGGGCTGTGGGCACCCATGGGTGGGGGTCTTGCACCTTCCCACCCCTGGGAGTGCAGTGGGAGCTCAGGGATGATGCATTTATGAAATTCCTGCCTCCCACTTCTATCCCTAGTCATCCTCTGCCTTTGCAAGTGCTTAAACTCATTGAAACCTGCCCAGGTAAACTCAGCTGGTGAAGCAGAAAATACAAATCCCTTGCTCAGCCTCGTTCTCTCAGTACCTCAATCCCTTTTCCATTTCCCTCTTGCAGAACTACATGAACCCCCTGAGGCTGGTACTGACTCCCCAAGACATGGAAGCTATTTTTATCAATTTGGAGGTAACATCGTGGGCATTGTGCCTTTAATCTTTGTTCTTTCCACAGCAGCTCAGCCCTCTCCCTGCTTAGGAGGAGTTTTTCTGATTTCCTGTTAGATTTGTGCATTCTCTTGGAGAGCTTCAGCCTTTCGTGTGCTGTGGAGCTTAAACTGGTTTAGGAGACATTTTTTAACACTCCATTTTAGGGGTGGGGAATGTATGAACTCTAGGTAAGAAAACAGTTCTATCTAGTGGATGTTTCAGGGCTGGGGCTCTGGATTTTAGTTGATTTAGGTGATTTGGGCAGAGGGTGATGAAGGGATTTATTTCTACTCTGGTTTGCACAGGGTCTAGGTCAAAACCTGTCATCTCCTCCACTCCTTCCATCCCATCCCCTCCTCCCTTCCCATGCTGGGACATTTCTCACTGTGTAACCTCAGATGGAATTACACCCCAGTCCTCCAGGCCAGTCAGGGCTGCCTCCCACTAGAACAACTTTCTTTACAAACACCTAAAAGAGAGGAAAACCCTGCCTGATAAAGGAGTAAACGTGAATTTCTTTAGGCTCTGTTTGCCCACCTGCTTTGCTGTGTTTAAAGTATTGACTGTTGCTTGGTTTTAGGACCTAATTAAAGTGCACTTCAGTTTCCTGAGAGCCATTGATGTCTCGATGATGTCTGGAGGAAGCAGCCTGGCAAAAGTGTTCCTGGAATTCAAGGAGAGGTAAAGGAATTCCGGGCTTCAGGCAGCTCCAGTTTTAACAGATTTGGGTTGATATTTTCAGAGATTTAAACGGAGTTCTTGTTACTCTCTGCCTTCTCCCTCTCTTACTGCCTGAAAGGAGGTTGGAGTCAGGTGGGGATCTGTCTTTTCTCCCAAGTAACAACAGGACAAGAGGAAACGGCCTCAAGTTCCACCAGGGGAGGTTTAGAATGGGTATTAGTGAAAATTTCTTCTCTGGAAGGGTTGTAAAGCACTGGAATAGGCTGCCCAGGGAAGTGGTGGGGTCACAATCCCTGGAAGTGTCCCAGAATTGTGTGGCTGTGGTGCTTAGGGACGTGGGTTAGTGGCAGTGCTGGGTTAGTGGTTGGGCTCAGGTAATTCTGTGATTCCAGAAATGCCTTTCCCAGCAGCCCAGGTTTGCATCCTGCACAGCAAAATGCTCTCAGGCAGCTGAAACATCACTCAGTGCTGACATTGAGCAGCCAAATCCAGCCACAAGTGTCAGGTCATCCAGGGCAGAGGCTGGGACATCTCCCCTGCCCATTCTCAGTCCTGTGGCTCCCTTGGATCCTTTACCCCTGGATTTTTCTTGAGCTCAGCATCCCGTAGGAGACTGAATATCCAGGGTGTTTGTGGGGACACATCTGAGGGGATAAAGATGGGAATTCCTGGCCTGTGGTGAGCTGGAATGGAGCAAAACCCTGCTGGCCCTCAGGGGTTTTGTGTGCTCCCCTGCAAGCAGCACGGGGCTGGGATGTGCTGGGGTCACTCCTGGGCAGGGGAGATCTCCTTACATCAAAGGGCTTCCTCACTCTCAAAGAATCTCATTTTTGGCACAGAGCTCATCCTGCTCCCTTTGCACCATGAATAAATGTAGAAATTTCTTTCACAAGCAGAATCAATCCTGAGTTCTGGCAGCTGCAAGCAGGAGCACCCCAGCACACAGAGATAAGGTTGATAAAAGCCTTTAATATCCTTAATACTAATCAAAGGGTGATTCACTGTGGAATGGTGCCAGGCTGTTATTTCACTGTGATTAAACCAGTGTCTAGACACAGAAATGCCATTCAGAAGTCAATAACTCCAGAAATACCATCTGCATTAATAACACACCGTGAGGTCACCTCTTCCATCATTCGTGGGGCCCCTTGTTATGAAGGGCATTTTTTTCTGGATTAAATTTTTTAAAATATTTCAAAGAAGAATGCAAATAATTTCAGAATACTCAAAAAAAAAACTCGCTTAGGTGATTTTGATCTCCTAATTCCTGGCTCAGCTCCATGCATGCCAGTGCCATCCCTGGGGCAGAGCTGTGGACACAGGGAGCAGGGAAGGGGCACAGGAGGAGTTGTGGTGGTGGCACTGCTGCCCAAAGAGATGCCATGGCTGTGCAGGAGCACGAGGCTTGGTTTTGAGCCACGAAATCAATATTTTCTTCTCTTAATGTGCTGGTGGGAGGTGGCAGAATGCTTGGAGCTGGTGAGTTCCGTGGCAGATGGGTGAACCAACTTACCCCCCTTCCTAAGGGAACTTGCAAAAATCTTCCTGAAGGACCTGGAAGCCTTGGCAAGATGTGAGGGAAGGAGCCAAACCAGCTGTGAGATGGTGATGGTGGATCTGAAGCTTTCTTCAGTCCTTGGGGATTTTGGGGACATCGGTGCTGTGGGAAACTGCTGGTCAAGGGGAGGTTTTGCCTTGGAGAATTCCCTAAACCCAGATTGTTAGAGATGAAGGGTTTGGAGCAGCCTGATGTAAATAGGCAGAGCCCTTTCCTGCATCAGGAAAGTCGGGAATAGCACATTTTACAGCAAGGGAGTTTCAGTGCAGGAGGAGGAGAAAGTGAACTCGCTGTGGGGAGAGAGTGTTGCCCCACCAAGAAAGGAACAAGGATCTGCAGAGTCCCCACTTGGTCCCTGAATATGAGACTTTCCTCCATCAAATCTGCCCATGACAAATAACTCCTGCTCCCCTCCACATCCTTGGAGACATTCTGGCAAAATGATGCATTGCTCCTTGGCTTTGCAGGGGCCTTTTTTAAGGAAATAGTTTGTAAATCTCATTCTCTGGAAGCCAGAGGTTTGAATTTATGCTCCTGAAGCCTCTTTGAAGCTCTCCCCGTGCTGGCAAGGTAGATATCATTGTGCCTGTGTAGAAGTTGTCAGGGGGGGAAAGGTAGAAGAATAATCTCTACTGGCTGTGGCTGTGGCTCCATAAATCTCTTTATTCACTTCCCTGCAGGGTGTGAATGTCCCATGTTTATGGAGCAACGCTGGGTCAGTGCTTCCCAGGTCATCTCCATCGAGAGATGAGGCCCCCAAATAATGGATGAGTTGCAGTTTGTGATGGAAGATGTGTCTTAGCAGCAGCAGGAGAGTTAACAGCCAGGAAGGGGGAGAAAACCCAAACCTGTCAGGCAGGATTAATGAGGGAAGTGAGGGAAAAGGGGGAATCCACTGACAAAAACTGCTCTCTTTTGTCAGTGTTTAAATTTATAGCCCAGGGTGTCCATACAGAGCTTCACTGTGTTTCCAAAGGCTGTGACAATCTTCTTTTCCCAATTACCCAGGCTCTTGATCTCGAGGTCCCTGTGGCTCTGTCAAGAAGGAATGATTCTAAAATGTGACACAGAATGATCCTAGAATCACTGGATGGTTTGGGTTAAAATTCATCCCATTTCACCCCCTGCCATGTGCAGGGACACCTTCCACTATCCCAGGTTGCTCCAAGCCCCATCCAGCCTGGCCTTGGACACTTCCAGGGTCAGCCACAAATTCTCTGGGCAGTTTTTGACAGTTCTCACCACCCTCACAAGGAAGAATTTCATCTATCTCATCCAACTCTCCAAAAACAGGTTCCTCTGCTCTGGCCACCCAGCCCCTTCTGCTCATCATGAGCTGAATCACCTCCATGGGCTCTAGAAACTTCTAAATGTTCAAACGTTGAAGATCTAAATGTCAAAAAGCCACACAATAAAAGAGTGCTGATACTTTGCTAAGCAGTTAAATGGGGGAATAGCTGTTTGCCTCGTCCTTTTGCCATACACACATTTATTTATCTTTTATAACAGCTTATAACTGCCAGCAGTGCCTGTCTAATCTGTGATTTTCCCCTCTCCAGGCTGCTGATTTATGGCAAGTACTGCAGCCACATGGAATATGCCCAGAACACCCTGAACCACCTCCTTGCCAACCGGGAGGACGTCAGGCAGAAGGTGGAGGTGAGCGGGCAGGGGCTGAGTGCCACCCCCCACCCTTGTCACAGCTTGGGAAGGACTTGCTGGAACTGAGAATGGTCTCTGGGGAATGTTTGATTTACCAGAAGAGAAGAAAGGAGTGAGAGTGTGTCTGTGCTGCCACAGAGGGAGCAAAGCTGGGGGTTATCCTGTCCTGATCCCTCGTTTTTCCTTTATCTCCTCACCAGACCCACGCTCTGTCCTTCCTCCCCAGGTTTATCCAAGTTAAAACAAACCAGTGACTTTGAGTGAGACTGGCTGGGACAAGTTCTTTGAGTTGTGCATCCCCAAACCAGGAACTACAAGGTTTTCCAAAGCCACCAGCAGCATCAGGGACTGGCAGAGGCAAACCCAAATCCCCAGGCAAACACCAGAATTCCTGCCCTGACCTCCTTAGCGTGAATAGGGGCTGATGCAGATATTAAGGAATCAAAGGAGCCCCAGAAGGGATGCATTGTTTGAGCTGCTGTTTTACCCAGCTCTAATTCCTGCTTTGCTCTTGATGCTAATCGCGATTTGCTGGGCTGTCTGTACGCGTTACCTCGCCCTCCACAAACGTGCTTTGATTCCCTGTGTGAGCCCAATTCAGGGATAAAACTGCATTTAGGAATTGCTTAAAATGTGCTCTCTGTGTCTCACATCAAGGCTGGAGCGTCCAGCTACTTTTGCTGTCTCTCCCTCTGTCAGGTCACACAAGGGAGCTCAGCCAGCAGAGTCACATCCCTGAAATGAGTCTGGGCGAGGTGGCAAAACTTCCTGCGACCACAATTAGCTCATCTTAATGACTTAATGCTCATCAGTGACTCCAGAGCCACAGGCTGCATGCTCAGTGCCAGCCCCTCACAAATCAGCTGCATCAGCTTGGCCCAGCAAGGAGGTGGCTGAGGACAATGGGTTTCATTTGACATTTCCCCAGGTCTGAGAGCATTCCTGCACTGCCCTAACGAGCAGCATCTCATTAGGCTGGAGTAGCTCACTTGTGGCAGTGGCTGAAATTTAGGGATTAATTCCTTGGTAACCTCTGTGGTGGGAGCCCAGCCCTGGCTGGGTGGCTGCAAGGACCACAGGCCTGTGGGCATCAGAACTCAGTTTACAGAAGCCAAACAAACATTCTCAAGACTTTAGAGGCTTCTTTTAGGTGGGAAGCTGTTGTTTTCTCACTGCTGATTTACTGATCTCTTTCCTAGGAATGCACACTAAAGGTCCAGGATGGGAAATTCAAATTGCAAGATCTGCTGGTGGTTCCAATGCAAAGAGTTTTGAAGTATCATCTCCTGTTAAAAGTAAGTTTTTCAGCACTGGCCTTTCTCTCTCTGCTGTAGCATCTTTCACCTCTGTCAGTGGAGGGTGAATCATTGCCAAATGCAGAGCAAGGGTTGGGATTTTTATTCCTCTTCAAATAAAATAATTACTAGAGCTACTTAACACAACGTAGTATTTGTGCTGTCTCCTAAAGTACAGTGACCCAGGGTAATTCTGCACTTGCTAGCCACGAGAGGCACTTAATGAATATAAAATAAGCTTGCATATAATCTGATTATGTGTGAAATTCCTCCCGTCAACTCCATGTAACAGATCTCTCAAGCACCAGCCCTTGGTGTGTTCCCTGTCCTGCAGCCACAGCTGCCTGCCCGGGCATCCCTGCATCCCTGGCACCTCCCTGCATCCCTGGCACCTCTCTGGCATCCCTGCCACCTCCCTGGCATCCCTGGCACCTCCCTGGCATCCCTGCCACCTCCCTGGCGTCCCTGCCACCTCCCTCCATCCCTGCTGTCACCCAGGCATCTCTGCCACCTCTCTCCATCCCTGCCACCTCCCTCCATCCCTGCTGTCACCCAGGCATCTCTGCCACCTCTCTCCATCCCTGCCACCTCCCTCCATCCCTGCTGTCACCCAGGCATCTCTGCCACCTCTCTCCATCCCTGCCATCTCCCTCCATCCCTGCCACCTCCCTGGCATCCCTGCTGTCACCCAGGCATCCCTGCCACCTCTCTCCATCCCTGCCACCTCCCTGGCATCCCTGCTGTGACCCAGACATTCCTGCTGTCACCCTTGGGATGCCTGCAACCCCCCCCGACATCTCTGTCATCACACTCAGGCAGACCCTGTCCAGTGCCAGCAGGGTCTGGGCATCTTTCTTAGCACATCCAAACTCCTTTTATTCATTTCTGCTTTCTCAGGAGCTGCTCAGCCATTCCTCAGACCGGCCAGAGAAGCAGCAGCTGAAGGAGGCTCTGGAGGCCATGCAGGTACAGGAGGGTGAGAGTGGGGAGGGGGCTGTGCTGGGTTTGGGGTGCAGCAGAGCTCAGGACCCCTCTGCTGTGTGAAACAAAAATTTGGATGGAAGAACAGCTGGAGGGAAGGCAAGGTGTGCTCCTTTGGGCCACATCTGTGTACATTGATTGCCATTTGGTGTGGTGGCCTCACAGCACATCCCCTGTCCCCTCTGAGGCAGCGGGGGGAGCTGGGCTTTGTTGACAAGTTAGGACATTTCCCTGATTGCTGCTGTGTGTGCAGAGCCTGTGCCAGATCCGGCTTTTGTTTTTGCTGGGAGGGATTTGGAGGAGCTCCAGAGGTATCAGCAAGTCAGGGAGTATGGCAGTGATGGGAGCCTGTGTGTGTGTGGAGTGTTCCCTGTGTGCTGTTAGCCAGGTGCTGGGTGGGAATCCTTTAATCCACACTTTTTAATTTTATTTTGTTAAAGGGAAGATGTGTTTTCAACAATTGATGACTTTTGGCATCAACAATTTGCTTTGCTTGAAGTTGGTTTTATTTCCAGCTTTTAGCTGGAGCCCCCAGAATCTCAGGAAAACCATCAGGAGCAAAAAAAAATCAAATTGTAGAATCATCCAAATGTTTTCTGACTGGGATATGTCTCCCCACACACGCATTCACACCACATCCATTGTCAGCAGAACTGACTGGAGGATGCTCATTAACTCCAGGTTTTTCCCCCTGGAGAGCACCTCAGGATTCACCCCCGTGCTTGTGGCCACTTTATTTTCCAGCTTTTGTAACGTGGCTGCATTTCCTGGCACTTCCATAAGTTGGGTGACCTTTCCAGCCGTTATCCCTGGCAGCCCAGGGATGCAGAGCTGCTCTGTGGCTCTCTGGAGAGCTCAGGTTGTTTGAAGGACGTTGCATTCCCAGCCTGCTGCTGTGGCCTCAGATGAACGCTGGACCTGGTGACAGCAGCTAAACCCCTCTCATGGCCTCATCACCCAGCACCACTGCTGCAAAATAAATCTGTGTTTGCTCTGGCTCTGCTGCACACTCAGCATTTGTTGCAGGAAGACGTTGATAACCATCAGGGAGGTTTCTTTCTTCTCCTCCCCATCACCAGGAGAGTGTGGGAGCAGTTCCGACCACGCTGGGCTCGGGGGGCTTGGGGAGCCATTCACTATGGTTTTAATTGATCTGTAAACCAAAGCTTAACTTCCAAGTGATGTCTTTCATCACAAGTCCAGCCTTTCTGTCTGCTGTGCTGGCAGGCAGCAGACATTGCTGTGCAGGGGGGTGGATGGAGGGACATGCCCAAAGGGATTCAGCTCCCTTTTATTTTGTTTGAATTGTTGG
Organism: Acridotheres tristis; assembly: GCA_037013685.1. Lineage (NCBI taxonomy): Eukaryota > Metazoa > Chordata > Aves > Passeriformes > Sturnidae > Acridotheres > Acridotheres tristis. Next base: position 7,582,698 of record CM072904.1, on the reverse strand, counting down.
TTTTGCAAAGAAAAGGCAGGATTTGCACCAAAAAAAATTACTTGTGGTGGGTTGTTTTTTTTTTTTTTTTTTGGTGCAGGTACCAACCCTCTGCCTGAGAATGCAGAACTGAGTTCCCAGTGGTGTGGGGGAAGGGCAGCTCCCAGTGAAATTCCACAGCCAATATCTGCACGTTGTTGTTTCAAGTCCTGGTTGATGCTGGGATTGTGCTTCCCCGGGACTGTGTGTCCCTGCTTCAGAAGGCTTTTTGGTTGTGTCATTTCTCATCACCATCCCTGCCATCCCTGGCTGGGTGATGCTACAAATGTTGTCACACAAATCTGTGATCATGGGCTGTGATTAACCCTTCTTGTGCTGGGGAGCTGAGCGAGGTCTGACCCGGGGGGGGATGTCTTAAAAAATCCCCTGCTCAGATTTAATCCAAGTTGACAAGAGCTGTTGTTGAGGTCAAGGAGGGAGCAGATAGGAAGTAAACAGGCACAGCAAATGTGCTCTGAAAGGTGCAAGAAGTTGTTCCAGTGGAAGGGATGGTTCCTTGTCTTTGATGGATAAAAATTTGGGGTTTGGGATCACTGTGCTGTGATGGATTCATGCATTGCCATCTTCTGGGAAATGGAAAACATTGCAGCACCTCAGCACTGGGAGCACCAGCAGCCTCACCTGTCCTGGCTGCAGTGGAGTCCTGCTCAGATTCCTGAGGGATTCAGGGAGCCAGGCTCGTGTTTGTTCTCCTGGGTAAGGTGCTGGTAAAGTAAAAAAATCACTGTTCACCATTTTTTTTTAAGGACTTGGCCATGTACATCAACGAAGTCAAGAGGGACAAAGAGACTTTGAAGAAAATCAGTGAATTTCAGAGCTCTATAGAAAACCTGGTAAGTTGGAAAACCTTCTTGAACCCAGTTTAATTTGATTATTCTTAACACATTTGCTTTTTTGGCCAATCACTATTTATTCTGATGTGCTGAAAGATGCCCAGGTGCTCAGACTCTCATGTTTTGCTGATGGTCCAGAGGTGGATTCTCCATCACAAAACTGCTTTGGCTGGGATGGAGAGTGGCTTCTCCTGTTGGTGTTACCCTAAAAATGTTTCTTCAGCTTTTTCTCACATTATTAGTGTAGGGAGGACCCAAAAATTCCCCAAGCTGGTATCTGGCTTTTATTTAAAAAGAGGAAAATAGGGTTTCTTTTGCTGTTGAGTGGACAGAGGTTAACTGAAAGGGGAGGAGAAGGGCTCATGTAAAAAGGCACCAAATCCCCCAAAATTTCAACCAGGTATTTTAAGAATTCATCCTCCAAACTCCAGAGGTGTCAAACACTCAGCCCCATTGCTTTTGGGGTTGTTTGGGGTGCTGGGTTTGGGGGCTTTAGCCTTGACTTCATTTGGAAACGATGAACTTTTAATTAATGGTTATTTAACAGAGACAAAATCCTTAATTATTGTGGAAACTTTTGAAAAAAAAGCTCATTGGAGGTGGGGAGGGGTTTGCAAAAATGCTTTAACTGCTGAGCCTTGCCCTGGGGGTGCCAGTGCTGGAGCCCCAGGGATCTCCTGCAGTTGATGCCAGGCTCCCCTTGGTGAGGGTGGCGCTGCTCCCTGGAGCTTTGGCAGCCCCAGGCAGGGCTGGGGAGGTGCAATCCACACAGCTTTGGGTTTCCAGCTGCCCAAAGCATCGTCCCAGGCCTGGCTGTGGAGCTGAGCCCTGCTTTGCTTCCTGCAGCAAGTGAAGCTGGAGGAGTTTGGGAGGCCAAAGATCGACGGCGAGCTCAAGGTGCGCTCCATAGTGAACCACACCAAGCAGGACAGGTGAGTGTCCCCAGACCCTCATAACGATTCCCCTTGAGCTCATTTATTTAATTACTGCCTGGAATTTCACTGACATAACCCGGCATCAATGTGAAATCACAGCAGGGCACCAGCACTGAACAGAGCTGGCTGGGGAGCTCCTCAGAGCTTCCCAAATCCTTCCCCTTGGATTTTTTAATGGTGTGTTTGCTTGTTTATTTGCTTGCTTTGGGCAGGTATTTATTTTTATTTGATAAAGTGGTGATCGTCTGCAAGAGGAAAGGATACAATTATGAGCTGAAGGAAATTATTGAGCTGCTCTTCCACAAGATGACTGATGACCCCATGAATAACAAGGACATTAAGAAGGTAGGTGGACCAAGGATTGGCTCTGGAGAGCATTTTGGAGTTGTTTCAGGGTAGTATGTTCTCATTAGCCTTTTAAAATAGAAAAAAGCTGGAAAATAAATGCTCAACTTTCAGGGCAGCCTTAAATAGCATTGGGAAATGTTTATTAATGTGGGGCTGGGCTGGATCCTTGACCCGTGTCCTGGCAGAGCAGCCCTGAGGAGGCTGGGATGGTTGGAGTCAGGAGGGAGGAAGCTGCTCTCTGCTTTCTGGCCCAGTGTCAGGGAGCAAACATCAGATGGGCAGGAGAGGAGGGCAGGGAGGGAGGGAGGGAGGGCAGGGAAGGTGCAGGATGTTCTTTCTCCCACAAGCTGCAGGGTGGAGGAGCCTGGAAAGGCAGCTTTGCACACCAGGCTGCCAAAATTGGCACTTGAAGCACTGAAAGAACATCATTTTCCTGTGGTTTGATGCTCACTCTGCAGCCATGGAGGAAAAACCTCCCAGCCCTTGCTTTAGCCCTGTTAGCTTAACCCACTTCCCTACCATGGGAAGAGCTATGGGATAAGGGACACTGGGGTAAGAACAGCCAATTTTGCCACTTGGCTGCTGAGGGAACGCTGCTGGCTTTGTGTTTTAATGAAATCTATTTCCCCTTTGCTCTCCTATGCTTTCTAGTCCCACGGAAAAATGGTAAGCAGAGCACCCCCGTGGCTGTGGCGTGTTTTGTGTGCACTGTGGTGGGGAGACAGGCTGAGCATATGTGCACTGGGCAGGTCAGACGCTCCTCCTGGGCTGTCACTTGCTGTCAGCCACAGACAGAATGGCTGGGGAGGATCCAGTGGAGCAGAAGAATCTGGGTTCTCTCGTGTGCCACCGTGAAATCCTGCTTGCTCCGAGTGCACAGCGCCAGGGCGGTTCAGGCGTCATTAACTGGGATGTGTTAGAGAAACAGGGAGCTCTCCTTCCTCCTCCCCTGCTGTTCCCTGGCTGTGGTTCAGCAGGAGGGGCAGGGACAGGCACTCAGAGCAGTGGCTGAGGTGTGGGAATGGCAGTGTGGTGTGTTCCCTGTGACATCAGCTCTCTTTTCTCCTGCAGTGGTCGTACGGCTTCTACCTGATCCACCTGCAGGGGAAACAGGGCTTCCAGTTCTTCTGCAAGACAGAGGAGATGAAGAGGAAGTGGATGGAGCAGTTTGAAATGGCCATGTGAGCATGAGTGGCTGCTCTAGCCCCGGGTGCACTTACCAGGCAGGGGGGAAAAGTGTCTTGGGCCATCAGGTCACTGCAGAGCAGCTCTGACAGCAAAACCTGTGATGGGGAAGCTCCTGTGGCTTGGTGGATGAGTCCCTGTGCAAAGGGAGCTTGGAACTCTGAGCATCCATTTTATCTCTCAAACTGAGATGGGATATTTGGAAAGAATTCTCGCCTGGCACAGGGTGCCCAGAGAAGCTGTGGCTGCCCCTGGATCCCTGGAAGTGTCCAAGGCCAGGCTGGACAGGGCTTGGGGCAGCCTGGGATGGTGGAAGGTGTCCCTGCCCACGGCAGGGGGTGGGATGGGGTGATTTGAAATGTCCCTTCCAACCCAAGCCTTTCTGTGAGTCTCTGAAACGAAACCTCACCCTGGTGCTGGAGGATGAGGAGGGAGGGTGGTGCTGCAGAACCTGGTCCTGAGCAGAGCAGGGCTTGGGCTGATGATTGACTCAGACCAAATCCATGACTTTTGTCCCAGGGGAAGGTGACGGGAAAAATCCTCTCTCCACAACTGATCTCCTTTCACGCTGCATTTCACGTGGTGTCCAAGCTCAGACTGAAATGCCAGCATGGGGACAGGCTGATATAACCCCCAGGTCCTTTCCCTCAGGTCCAACATAAAGCCAGAGAAAGCCAATGCAAATCACCACAACTTCCAGATGTACACGTTTGAGAAGACAACCAACTGCAAAGCCTGCAGGATGTTCCTGAGGTGAGCAACACCTGAGCTGTTCTGTATTAAAACATGGAAAGAAAAATCTCAAAGCTGAGGCTGGATTAGGATTTTCTGACTTCTTTATTTTTTTTGGCACAGAGGAACCTTCTACCAAGGCTATCTTTGTCCCAAATGTGGAGCAGGTGCTCACAAGGAGTGCTTGGAGATTATTCCTCCCTGCAAGATGGGTGAGTTATTTCATGAGCAGCTCGTTGCTGCACGTGAATGATCTGAGAAATTCACTCTATAAAGCACTGATGTTTGTTAATGCATTAAAAAAATACCAGGGCTGTAATTCACGTTGGCTGGTGGTTTAAAATACAAACAAAGCAGCCAAAATTCTCCTGGACAAAGAGCTGCATCCCAAGGATGGCAGAGAATCACAGCAGATCTGTGCAGTGGATGGGATGCTCTGGCTCTTGTGGGTGGGCATTTAAGAGAGGTGATCAGTTCCCCATGATTTAACAGTGAAATCGGGATGGTCTGCAGCAGGGAGAACGTTTCTGATGAGAACTCCTCTCTGGACCCCAAATGTCCCAAAGTATTGCAAAAATTTGTGTCCTTGGTTTGAACTGTGCAAAACTGGGACTCACGTGTGCTCAGCCCAGGGGGTGTCACAGGGTGGCTTTGGAGAGGTTTTGGCTGAGGAGTGGAGGGAGGGAGAAATAAAATTGCAGAACTTTGTGGCAGTGAGGAAATGCCCCTGTGGCTGCAGTCCCTGCCCAGATCTTGCCCTCCCAGAGCAGGGAAGTGACTCAAGTGTCCCCACCTCTGCTTTGGGATTCCTGCATCAACTTCTCACCCTGCTGCTGGTGTGTTGATACTCGGAGCATCAAGAGAAGCAGGAAATGGCGTTTGTTACCTGTTGAATTAATCCCTTATCCCATCATTTCTCTTGCAGGTTCTTCAGCAGACCAGGTACGTGGTTTGGCCCTTTTCCTCACCCCCCTGTCCTTGCCCAGTCTGGGTGTGGGCAGCTCATGGGAAGAGGCAGCACTGGGCTCAGAGGTGTCCCAGCAACCTGTGGGACAGGGCTGGGGACCAGTGACCTCCTCTCCTCCTAAAACTGGCCCAGTTTAAGCAGCAGCAGAACCCTCAGGAGGTGCCAGCACCCAGCTGGGGTGAGCACCATGGGCTGGGGGGTACCAGGGAGATTTGGGGAGAGGTTTCCTCATCCCAGTGGCATCAGGTGGGTGCTCATAGGGTGACCTGAGGCTGATGTGTCCTTACTGAGCTTTTTTCCTCTTTCTTTGCAGGATTCCCTGGGTGCAGGACCTGGTAAGGGCATTGCTGTGTGACAGGAGGGCAGGGAGAGGTTGTGACTGCAGGAATCCCCAACACTGGGTGTGTGGGAGGGGGAGGCTCCTTCCAAAAGCAGGAAAGAGCTTTAGTTCCTGCAGAAGGGTCTTGTGCACCTCCCTGGCCAGCAATGGGGCCCTGGGCTCTGTCCTGTCCCTGCTGCCACATCATTTCTTTGGGTGCCCTGGTGCCCCTGGCCAGCCCTGCTGGGCCAGTAAAGCTTCTGCCCATGCCACCAGTGACCAAGGAGAGCCTGGCACAACTTCCTTGTGCCAAACCAGCCCTCAGGGCAGACCAGGTGTGTTCTGGCAGGGAGATTTGTTGCTGGTGGGGAGCATCTCCCTGCTGGCATGTCCAGTGTGCTCTCATGGGCTGTCAGTCACAAAGGTTACTGCAATAACTTTTATCTTTCTGTGTTTAAAACTTGCCTGGACAGAGGTCTGGGCCTGCCCTGCCCCTGCTCTGGCTCAAAGGGGAAGAACAATTTGTTTTTGTGCTATTTCTGATGGAAGGAAAGCCAAGCCTGGCAAAAAAGAAACCTGAATCAAATTTGTGGTTAAAAAAAAAAAACAAAACACCAACAAAACAAGCACAGAGTGCTCTTGCTGGGAGGGGAGAGGCAGAGGTGGGGAGGCATTTTGAGGATAAACACTGCGGGTTTGGTGCAGTGGGGGAAGTTTATTTAATGTGCAGTTGTTGGCCAGACAAGTGGACTTTGACTGGGAGCTTCAGGGGCGTTGGAGTCCCAGGTGCAGCTGCTGTTCAGTGCAGCTCAGTGTCCACTGGTCCCTTTTGCAATTGTGGTGTCACTGCTGAGCCTGGCAGGGCTTGGTGCTGGCAGGAGCTGCTGTGCCTTGGTGAGGCTCAAACCCAGGTGCAGGGCTGGGAGCTGGAGCTTCAGCTTGGCTGGGTCCTCCCTGGGTTTATTTTTGCTCAGGGAGCTCAGTCATGCATGTAACTGCAGGAGCCAAGAACGTTCACTGTGGACACCATTCCTTTCTGCTTTCATGTTTCCTGCCCCTAAATCCTGCCTGCTGTGCCATGTCAGGGGATGAGGAGGGACAGGCTTCAGGAGGGGTGGTTTTGTTTGTTTTTTTTTTTTTTTTCCAGCAGGGACAAGGTTGTGAAACTGTTCTGCTTCTCTGCCAGGTCCTAAAATGGTGGCAGTTCAGAATTACCATGGAACCCCAACCCCTCCTGGGAAGCCAGTGCTGACCTTTCAAATTGGGGATGTGATCGAGCTGCTGAGGGGGGACCCCGACTCACCGTGGTGGGAGGTGAGAGTCATTCCTCTTGGGAATCTCCTGGAAACTTCTAAATCAGTGGCTTCTGTGTTATCCCTTTTATTTGTGGGCTTTCCTGGGGGGGTGTGCTGGGGTTGAGAGGCAATTTGGGACCTGTCCCCACCCCTGCACGGTGCCACCAGTGCTCCCAGTGCATGCCCCAGCCTGATGCCCAGCTTGGCTTTGCAGGGGAGGCTGCTGCAGACGAAGAAATCGGGTTATTTCCCCAGCTCCTCAGTGAAACCCTGCCCCGTGGATGCCAGGGTAAGTGCCAGGGAGGAGAGGGAGCTGGGAGTGCCAGGTGGGTGCAGGTGTTGGGGTTATCCCTGTCACTCTTCTCAGCCTTCTCCTCGAGGCTTCAGTCCTTCCCTGGACCTTCAGTGAGGTCTCTGGCTCACAGGGGAGGTGGATTTTCCATCCCATAGTTGCAGGTGTCAGGGCAGGGCAGTCCCAGCCCTGTTCCCCAGGCTGGGGTTGGCAAGATCAGATCCAGCTCTGTTCCCTCTCTGCAGGGCTGACTCGGGAGCAGTGCTGGAGATCGGGCCCAGTGCAGGAAAACTGCATTTGGTTTGTTTTAATTGCTTTTAGCTGCTTGCTGTAATGTTGTCAGCTGCTTCCCAATTAAAAACCACTCAGGTAAATGAACAAACACAGCCTGCTCATCGCAGCTGGGAGCTCAGAGATGCTCAGCTACAACACTGCCCTCCTCTGCCCGAGCCCAGAATCCAGGGATGGCTTGGCAGAGGGAAGCTTCCCGTGGAGAGCAGCATCCCACACGTGATCCACAGCCTGAGGAGCTGCTGGCTCTTCACTAATTCACAATTCTCCATTTGCAGCCCCCCAACAGCCGGCCGCCCTCTCGGGAGATCGACTACACGGCGTACCCGTGGTGAGTGGGCATAAACCCGCCCTGGAGATAAAGAACATAAACCAGCCTTGCCTTTTGGCTGCTGCTTGCTCAGAAATCCACCCCGGGAAGGAATTCCCAAAGCAGACCTGCTTTTTCTGTGGCCACGGAGCAGCTGCCACGGTGGTGAAAGCCCTGGCAGCAACTGTGGGGTTTTCTTCACTGATGGGAGAGGGTCAGAGGCAAAAAGAGAGATGCTGGTTTCTCTTCCCATTTGCTGTGCCCAGAAAATAATTGTGGAAGGAAGGAGGCAACTCCTGCCTTGGCAGGAGAGGCTGTGCTTGGCTTGCCTGCTGCTCCTTCTCTCCAACTCCAGCCAGGTTTATGAATTCATGGATATAAATTATCCCTGCTTTCCAGCTCTTGCTGAGGCCTCATTAACCTGGAGACTGATTCCCAATTAGTGGGTTTTTCCAGGTGTCAGGTACTTCAAAGGGAAGAGGCCACACTCTGTGTGGTTCAGTGCCTCAGCAGCTTCTCGTGTATCCCAGGGCACTTCCCTTCCTGCTCAGGATATTTCAGATGTTTCTCCACCTGCCTTCCAACCTTCACGCCTTTAAAAAAAGACGTCTCTTCTTACCCAAAGCATGCCTGCTTAAAGATACGTGTTCATTTTAATGAATTAAATGAACTAATTAACCTCTGGGCTCAGGTTTGCAGGGAACATGGAGAGGCATCAGACAGACAACCTGCTCAAATCTCACGTCAGCGGCACCTACCTGATCCGGGAGCGGCCAGCTGAGGCCGAGCGCTTTGCCATCAGTATTAAGTGAGTAATTCCCCGTCTAGGAACTCCATCATCCAATATTTCTCACTCCCAGAAGAGGAGGCAGGGCTGGAGCTGGTGGCTGTGGTTTTTTTTTGAGTGCCTTTGCTGTCGTTGGAAGGTTCAACGAGGAGGTGAAGCACATCAAGGTGGTGGAGAAGGATAACTGGATTCACATCACAGAAGCCAAGAAGTTCGAAAGCTTGCTGGTGGGTTTTCATTCCCCCGTGTAGCACCGTCCCTGCAAGTCACGCAGGGGGTGGCAGAGGCAGCCAGGTGCCTCTCCTTCCTTCTTTTCTTCCTTCCCAGGAGCTGGTTGAGTACTACCAGAGCCACTCACTGAAGGAGAGCTTCAAGCAGCTGGACACAACCCTGAAATATCCCTACAAATCCCGGGAGCGCTCTACCTCCAGGACCTTCACCCGCTCCCCAGGTAAAACCCAGCCCAGGTGTCCTGGCAAACTCCTACAAAAAACCCTACCCACAGCTGTAGGAGCAGTGGATGGAGGAATTTACAGCTTCACTGCAGGGCTTGAGTTGCTCAGTTTGCAGATCAGTTCTTCTGGGCTGGTGGCATTTTCAGGATGGGTCTGGCTGGGGGTGGTGGGGTCAGGGGGGTCTGGCACTGCTGCTCTCTGAAGGGACAGTTTTTGCTGGTTCCCCTCCTGTGTTTTTTTTTTTTTTCACCCTGTGCTTTGCCCACCCTCTGGCTGGGAGCAGGGATGTGATGTTTCACTTCCTGGGATTTGTCCTGTCTTTCCCACCCACGTGAGATTTTTTGTGTTTTAATGGATCCGGTTCCAGTGTGACTTGTGGTGGTTTGAATCCCAGTGGGAGTCCTTTAGTGGAGGTGATGGTGAAAGGGTAAGTCTGTGTCTAGAAGGAAAGGAAGAATCGAAATAAATGGGAAGAAAAAGATGCAATAATGCAAGATGTTGTTTTGTCCAGAAGTCTAAATGCAGAACTGACTGCTTTGTGGGGAAAAATCACTTTTAAATATTTTTCTCCATGATATATTTAGAAAGAATACCAAAGGAATATAGGTTTTAAAAGCTGGTTAAATATCTTTTTGCATTAAATACAACCCTAGGATGAATTTTGAGCCCCCAGTGGCTGTGGGGCTGTGGCCAGACCTTTTCTGAGCTGTCACAGCTCTGAGCCCCTGCACAAGACCCTCTGCATGCTTTGCCCTATATCCCTCCATCAGCTTTTAAAGCATTGTGCCTTATAATATTTTATTTTCATTTCCTTTTTAATGCGTGTTCTGCCTCTTTCTGTTTCTCTCTAACCTCTTTGCAGCCTCCTGCGCTTCCTACAACTTTTCTTTTCTCAGTCCTCAGGGCCTCAACTTTTCTTCTCAGAGCTCCTCCAGTCCCTTCTGGTCAGGTACCAGTGCCTCTCCCTGCTGGAGAGACCTGCCACCATCCCCAGCTTGAAAACCATCACCAGTGGGACCTGTGGGGTCCCCCCGTCCCTCCATCCCCACAGGCAGTTCAGGGGGTCCCCAGTGCTGCCCTGGGAAATAATTTAATTAAGTTAATTAAACGTGGCTTGGTTGGCAGCAAAATGCACTCCCCCCTCTCCCCAAAATCAAGGCAGGGAGGAGATGGACTTGTTGCTGTTTGAGAAAAAGGGCCAAAATTAACAACAACAACAAAAAAAGTGGATGTAGCACTTTGGGATCTCATGATGTACTTCAAGCTTGACCTGCTTATCCCGTGTGTGTCACCAGCATTGCACCCTGTCCCAGTCTCATCCTCCCTGTCCTCCAGGAGAACATCCCAGTGTCCTGCAGGCTTTGAGCTCTGCTGTCTGAGGCTGCTCAGGAGCCCCTTGCCGAGGGGACAGGGACACACCTGTGCTGTCAGGTGTGTTTTGGGGCTCAGTGTCCCTGCACAGAGTGCAGTGGTGCCCCAGCCTTTCCAGGCTGGTGTCATCCTCCCTCTCGATGGGATCAGAGCAAAATCCCGCCAGATTTTCCTCCCAGTGAAGTTTTTATCTTTCAGTCTCTCCTTTAGGCTGGGCAGAGAAAATTCCCAGCAAAGCCACGTGTGCCTTCCTTGGTGCCGTGTTTGGGAAGAACATTTAACTTTTCAAGCATAAATCTGGGATTTTGAGGTTCTCTAACTGCATGGAAAGTATTGCAGGAAGTGTTCTGTGTAGCAAGGGGCTCTGAGCAAGCTCCTGATGAAGGAGCTCAAAGCTGCCATGATTTCTGTCCATTCTCCAGCCTGGCTGCCTGGCCAGGATGGACAAACCCTCCAGTGGTTGCACATGGTGTGTCCAAACCATCTCCATCGCCATCCTCATCTCCTTCCACCCCAAGAGCTGAAAACCTGGGCAAAGCTTTCCCTCAAACTTCGTTCAACCTTGGTTTACACACTTTTATAGTTGAAATTAACCCTTGGAAATCCTGGGAGAAAGAGGGGAGTGAAACACTTTTTTCTTTTTTGCCAACTTATTTCTTTTTTGCCAACTTCAGAGAAAGTGCATTTTTTCTCCTCCTCTGCCCATCCTGTTCCTCCACTGTTGTTCTCCAGCCTTTTCCCTGTGCCCAGACCTTGGGGCAGGAATGCTGAGTGCTGCCCCTGCCTTTCCCCTCCTTGTGCTTCCCCCCAGCATCCCCTGCCTGAAGTGATGGAGATCCCTGGGGCTGTGCTGGTGGAGGTCAGCTCCTGGGCTGGCTCCCGGGGTCATCTCCTCATCCCAAGGTGCTGCTCAGTGTTAGGGTTTGGTCTCTAATGGGACCAAGTTCCCAAGGTTGCTCCCTGGCAGGGACAGGAGCAGGGAGGTCCCAGGTTAGGAGCTGGTTCCTCCTCATGGCAAGGCACGCAGGATTTGCTCAACACCTCTAGGAGAATCCATTCCCAGTGACTCTGCTTTTGAAGAAGCTTAAATCCAAGTTGATTTACAAAGCCTCTTGACCAGGGGGGTGCCATCAGGTGGGTGGCAGCTCCACAAAGCAAACTTCCAGACCTGAGACTGAGAGCTGAATGGGATTTTTCCATGATTTCTCCATTAATGGTTGTGTATTCCTATTAAATCCTTTCTTTTACCACCTCACAAAAGTGCCCTTCACCCCAGTGATCCCCTGACCAGCAGAGAGTGGCTTCCCAAGCCCACAGAGCCCTTCAAAGCCCAGCTGGAACCCAGTTTAACCCCGACCACCCCACCCAGGCAGGGCTGGCCAGCTCAGGCGATGCCACCCTTCCATCCCAGCGGCTCCAGCTCTCGGTGCCGTGGTGGAAAACCCAGGTTGAACCTCTGCAAGCTTTCCCCAGGCTTCAGCCAGTGTGGGGCTGCTCCTGAGGCTGTGCTTTGTCCCTGGCAGTGTTCACCCCCCGGGTCATAGGCACGGCGGTGGCTCGGTACAACTTCGCGGCGCGGGACATGCGGGAGCTGTCGCTGCGGGAGGGGGACGTGGTGAAGATCTACAGCAGGATTGGAGGGGACCAGGGATGGTGGAAAGGGGAAACCAACGGAAGGGTGAGTGCATCCAGAGAGATTCCTGTCCCGTTTCTGCAGTGGGATGTCCTCCCTGCTGTCAGGATGGCAGAGGGAAGGGTGGGTGTCCCCCACGTCCTCTCGCTCTATTCTGGATTCTGGGTGGGTTGTCACCTCGTGAGAGCCACCTCTGTGTGGCCATTTGTGACAGTGATATCCAGGGCACACAGGTGGATGGGAGTATGTGGTGGGAGGCTCTGATCTTCCCTAAATCTGCCCCTGGGGGATATCTGTCCCGTAGGGGAAGGCTCAGCATCCTGGAAAAACCAACAGCCTGGTGGCTTGACCTGGTGTCCCACAGATTTTGTAGCACTGGAGGTAGATTGTTCCTGCCCTGATCCCTTGCAGGCAGTGTGTCCAAGTCAATTCAGTTAATTAAACGTGGCTTGCTTGGCAGCAAAATGTAATCCCGCCTCTCCCCAAAATCAAGGCAGGGTGGAGATGGACTTGTTGCTGTTTGAGAAAAGGGGCTAAAATTAACAAAAAAAAAGTGGATGTAGCACTTTGGGATGCACAGGAGTTAACTCCATCCCAAACCAGGGTGATGGCTCACACCAGCAGGATCTGGCACATGCAGGACTGGGAGCAGCGCTTGATGGCAGGGGAATAATCCCAGTGACAGGACAGGGGCTCCCTTATAAAATCCCGAATTGGAAGGGCCTCGCAAGCATCATCCCCAACAATCCCACCCTGAGTTGTCCAGATCCTTGAACTCCAACATGTTTTGTGCACCTTTGAGCTTCCAGCCCCCAGCTGACCTGTGCTGTCCCCCCACAGGTGGGCTGGTTCCCCTCGACCTACGTGGAGGAGGAGGGCGTGCAGTGACGGCGGCTGTGGCCGCTGGAAGTCGTCGAGCGCCCGGAGCCAGCAGCTGCAGCCCGAGCACACTTGTCCCCGTGCTGGACACCTCCCAGGACTGCCCCTGCAGCCCCTCACGACCCCCCCCCTGCGCCCAGGCTGCCCCCGTTCCGTGTACAGAAGATTGATGGGCTGTGGGATGGCGCTGCTGGAGAGCCCCGGGAGAGCCGCGCTCTCCCTGCCATGGACAGAGCTCAGAGACTCTGGGGTGCCCACCAGGCTGGGGGTGCTGCACCCCTCTTCTGTCTCAAGGGGTTTTTAAAGCCACCCTGGGCATGGTGGTGCGAGGGTGAGGCTGAAGGTTTTGTGCCTGGTGAGAATTTGGGGGGGGGGGGTTCCAGGGGATGGAGCCCCGAGGAGGCAACGCAGACCCCCTGCCACAGCACTCAGGTGGGTCCCCAGGTCAGGATTTTGGCAGTGGCCCTGGCAGCCGTGGGCAGCACCGTGCTGTGGGCAGGGTGGGGACACCTGGCCTGGGAGGAGGAGAGGGCTTGTGACCATTTTGACCCTCAGCTGTAGGCTGGGAGTGGACCTTCGTGAGAAAGAGCCATTTTGGCACCCCCAAGCTCATTTTCTTTACAGTCCCACCAGCCTTGCTGCAGGCAGAGGGGGTGCCCAGGGAGCAGACTGGTCCCAGTGGTGAGCAGGAGGTCTCTGCATTGCAGGACTGGAGATGTGCTCCACACAAGGGTTTCAGAGGCCACCAATGCAAAGGATGTGTCCCTGGGTCTGTCCTCCCCTTGCTGGCAGCAGGACCCCCCCCAAGCCAGGCTGATTTTCCTTGCAGCTGTGACAAATCTCACCTCATGAGCTCAGGGCAAACCCACCCGAATAAGGGCTACGGCATCAAGTCCTGGATCCTGTCCCTGAGCTGTGAAAGCATCTCCTCTTCCCAGCTGTGTGCACTTTTTGGGGGCTGGCAGCGTCGCCCCCCGCTCTTCCTCCCACAGGCTCTTCCTGCTGCTGCTGTCAAGTAAAGGTCCGTGTGTTGTGACATTCCCACTGTGTCCTGAGCACCCTCTGTCCGAGTCTGCCCTTCCCAAAGTGCAAATACAAACTAAATACCTGTGTGGGAGCGTGACAGGGAACAACTTTCCTCTATCTGAGCCCCAGAAGCTGCTTCTCTGAATACGTGGTGGTATTTTGAGCTGGTGCTTCCATGCCCTGACGTCGTTCCCCCGGGATTTGTGGTGGTCCTGCTGTGCAGCATCGTGTTCCTGGTGTGGGATCCTGGTGCAAATGTGGGAGATGCCAGTGCTGGGTGGGTGAGCAGTGCTGGTGCCCCCAGTCCCTGGCATGGGGGTCTGCAAACAGAGCAGCAGAACCATGCTTGGGATGAGAAATGGAAGAGTTTGGATCTCTCAAGGACAAGGGAATGATGCCGACTTGGGAATCTCATGCTGCTGCTCAGTGACAAGCCCAGAGCCGCCTTGCTCCCCTGTTTCTCCTGGAGCTCTGGGGGTGCCCCCACTCGTGGGGGGTGTGAGGTGGGTCTGGCTGGGGCAGACAGGAGCTGATGGGGACACGGGGGGGCTCAGGGCATTCCCAAGGTACTGTTTGGTGCTAACCCCTCCCAGGCAGCCCCTCCATGCTCAGTTTGAGGGGAGCAGCCAGCAGGGAGCTGAGGATTCCCTGCTCCTGTGCAAAGCAGAGGGTGCCATTCCCATTCCAGAGGCTGTGCTGGAGCTGAGGGGGGATTTGGGTGGATGGGACACACAAACTCCTGATGGCTCCTGCTCTGCCTCACATCCTAAAGCCTTACAGCCCCTCCTGTTTGACGTGGCCAATTTTGTAAGGTGGCAAAGGGAGAGCACAGCCCTGTCACAGGGACCAGGGCACCTCTGTCCCTTACACCCCAAAGGGACCCCCACCCTCTGCCTGCCCTGCCAAACCCCCTCCCCCAGAGAGCTCTCCCTCTTGTGTTTACTGGTGTAAGAAACTTGTTAAAAAAAAAAAAAAAGAGATTGTTCTGTTTGTAAGTAATTATTCAGCCATTTGCCACAAATATATCTGTGAATAAGAAAGGGAAATGTTTTTTTTATGATGGCGAGAAAATTGTATGTATTATTTTAGTTCGTCGCAGATCATTTGGAATTGCAATGGGATACGTTGGAAAATAATATGTAAATTCCTTGGGTTTTTCCTTTGCACTGCACTAACTGGGGTAGGGTGGAGGGGGTTTTAAAGATAAAACTGTTTGTTTAATGGAATAGTTTATAGCTGGGAATTTGGAAATCATTTGGAATAGCTTGTAATGCTGGAATAGAAATTTTAGCTGCTACTTAGAAACCCTTTTGCATGTGGTTTTTCCAGGCCTTTTTAAGTTACAATCCATCAAAGTAAATTCCCCAACGGAAAAAACAAAATAAAGTGTAATTTTGCTGATAGGTTTTTAATTCCAGCCATGGTTTTTAATGTGCCAGGGGTTTGAGGATTGTGTCAGGGTCGTTGTCACTAAAACCCCCTTGGCTGCAGTGGGGCTCAAGGCTTGGTCCATCCAGGGAAGATGGGTGCTCCCAGGGATGGATCCTTCCTGATTCCTGGCATGAACAGTAAGTGTTTTTACCCCTCCAAAATTTGAGTAGATCCCTCCTGTGGTGCCTGTCAGGTTCCTTCTCATTCTTGGAGCAGCTGCCACTGCAGTTGTCCCATCCCAGAGCTTTCCTGTGACTTTTTCCAAGCTGAACCCCTAGGGTGAAATAGGGGCTGATTTTTCCATGGCTTTTAGTCACTCCTGACTATCCCATTCCAGAATCCCACCTGGCCCTGCAGGCAGCAATGTATTCCAGAGCAATAAATAAGTTGCACAGCTATAAAAACCTGAGGTGTTCAAGATGCTTCACCTTGAGCAGGGATGTGATGTTCCTGTGAGCTGCCCTGTCATTTAATTAAGAACATTAATTTTTTTCCACTCTTGGAGTCCCCAGGGTCAGCTGGAAGGGGATGTAGCATGAGCAGAGGGGTTTTACTCAGAGAATCAAGATGTGAGCTGGGCACTCAATTTTGGATGCAGGTTTGGGAAGGTGCTGCCCAGCTGGGTATTAAACCTTCATCCAGGTGCTGACCCTGCCTGGGATAAACTTTCTTTTCGTGGCTGTTTGGTCTAAAGGAATCTCTCCAACATTCACCAGGTATTAAACACCAGGTTTTGGTGCCTGGGCCATCCCCTGCCTGGCCTTGGGTGGGTGGAATGGCCATGGCACAGCTGGGCTGCCAAATGCAGCACTGGAGCCTGGAACCGAGAGCTGGGCAGTGCAAAAATCTGCTCCCATTCTGTCCTGCCTCTGGGGACATCCCTGCCAGCCCAGGGGTGGGGACACTGAGCGCTGGGGAGTGGCTGGAGCTGGCAGGTGAGTGCCTCCACTCACAAAATCTTCTCCTGGGAATTGCTCCAGTGCAGGGTCTGCCAGCTCAGGAATAAATGGGGCATTGATCCAGCGTGCCCAGCCACGGCCAGGTGCAGTAACCAGAGCAGGAGCAGCATTCCAGGGGCATTAACAGGAGAATAAATCCCAGCCATGGCCAGCACAGCTGGCTCCAGCCCTGCACAGCCCCTGGCCTGTCCCAGGAGAGGGGGGGACACACCAGGCACGGGGTTTTATTTATTCTGGTTTTTCCCCCTGCAAGAGCAGCTGCTGCCACAATTCCCCCCATGAGCCGGGCTCTGAGCAAACACGGTGGTGGCTGTGTTTGCTGGCTGCCCTCTGCCAGCAGCAGCTCCTGTCACAGTGTGACAGCCACCTGCCCTGGGACTGCCCCTTGAGCCCCATGGCCACCAGCCAGAACGTGGCCACCTCCTTTGGCCACTCTGGGGGTGAGCTCGCTCAGCCCAGCCCGTGGCATCCCAAAAACAGGGTCCAAACTGCTGTGCCATCAGGGTGAGGAAACTGAGGCAGGGGGTGGCCAAGAGGAGAGATCAGGACAGCTCTGCCCAGCAGGACTCTGGGGGATCTGGGTGCTTTGGGTCAGGCTCAGGTGCTGGTGGTGCTTCCCAAGCCCAAATGGAGGTTGTGGGGCAGAGCTGAGCCCCATGAGGATGAGGATTGGGGTGGCAGAGGAATGCTGACAGTCTGCAGCACGCCTGGCTGCCTCAGCCCTGCATTAACCACGTTTCCTGTGACCTAGAAAACTCCAGCTGGCGCCTGAACCACTGCGCTGCTCTATTTTAGAATTAACCTAAAAATTAGAGGGGGAGATTTGCAGTGTGGCTCCCTCCACACTGGACTGACAATCCCAAAATCTATCCCCCCTCATTCCTGCTCTGGAGTCACATCAGAGGATTTAGGAGCTGCCACTTTCCCCACTGTCCATCCTGAGCTTGCTGAAGGGCTCAGGCTACTGAAGTGGACTTGGGCTGGTATTGTTCTAGGTCTGGTCTAACCCAAAGGTCATATTTATAGTTTGGACACGCTGATGAAATGGTTCTGGCCTGTCAAACAGAAACACCCCACTGCAAACAGGAGTTTAGACTTGTTTGCAGCTCTGTGGTTATTCTGAGCAATTTAGTCCGTGGAGAAGCCTGCAGGAGCTGGGGCTCTCTGTAAAACTGAGAAACTGGTTTTGTCTTTGGGAGAAGGAGGGGAAATGCTGCTGGACACAGGGAATAAAGCTGGAATAAGTGAATCCCTCGGCTCCTGTTCAAACCCTTCCCAAACTGGGGCAGTTTGGGTGCACGCTGGGTACCACAGGGTGTCCAGCAGGTAAGAGCAGAGGGATTGGGTACTGAGGAGCAGAAAAGGGGCACTTCCACTTAGGCTGGATGCTTAAACCCCCTCAAAAACCCATCCCTGGGCTGCTCAGAGCTCTGCAGGGGTGGGTGATGCTGCCTGGGGGACCATGATGCTGCTGGGACCCCAATCCCTCCCAGCCGGCAGCCAAACTCCACCCCGACTTCTGCTTCTCCAAGATACCAGCATGAGGCCCTTCAGCAGAACTTCTGTATCCTGCCCAAACAGGCCCTAATTCCAGGGGTGAGCCCTGGGCTGAAAGAACAACAAACCTCCAGCTTTAGAGATCTAAATCAAACCCTTATTTTTCTACCCAACTCCAATTTAAATTTTTTTTTTTTTTTTGCGTTGCCGCTTTCACTTTGAGCTCTCGGGTCTGGCTTAGGAGAGGTGTAAATTAATTTAAACTCTGTTCTTTGACTGGAGCCACTGGGAACTGCAGCAGGAGGGTCAGATGGTGCCTTTCCTCGCCGTGTTTGCTCTCTGGCATCCAGCTGACAGCTCCAGCCAGCGCCGAGCCAGCCCGGGAGGCTGCGAGTCCCCCTGGCCCCAGCTGGGCTGTTTGTTGTCTGCTGGCCACTGAGCTGGGGAGAAAAGCAGCTTTTTCCTCCCTGCTTTGAATTTCTCCGCTCTGCCAGACTTTTTTTTGTCTTGCTTGGGAAGCAGCAGAGCCACGAGAAGGGGGACAAGGGAGGTGAGTCGCTCTTTTCAGCTCAGGCTGGCTCCGCTCGCCTCCAAGTGCTGGTTAATATTTTTTGCAGCAGGGGCCAAGGGGACGGAAGAGGAGGAGGAGGAGGAGGAGAGCATCAGAGGAAGGCAGGGGCCCCACGATATCCCGGCAGGGAAAGCCAGCCCGGAGTGAGCCTTGCTGGTGAGTGGTGCCTGGTGGGAGTGTGCCGTGGGCTGTGACAGCATTTCCAAATGGGAGTCTGGGGCTTTGGGGGGACAATGAGGGGACAGTGGGTGCTCTGGTGGAGACGTGGCAGCAAGCAGGGAGGTGATCCTCAGGGCAGACCCTGCTCATGGCCTGTGGCTCATGTAGGGGGGTCTGTGTTGGCCTCACTGCACCCAAAATCTTGTTCCAGGAGCAAACCCTAAAGCCGTGTCCCCAGCCAAGACCTGCACTGGGGTTACAGTGTCCAGGATCTGTCCCTTTTCTCCCCCAGCAGCCATTGCCCCACCCTCTGATAGAGAGCAAACCTGGCACATTCTCCGTGGCCAAACAGCTCCTGAATTCCAGTGGGGGGAAAAAAAAACCCAAAAAAGTGGTTTCTTGAGGCATGAGCGAGCACAGCATGCCGTGCCCTGGGAATTCCCGAGCCCCTTTTTTAAGGCGTCCCCTCTGGGGGATGTTTGGGAGCTGCACAACTGGGAAAGGCACTCAGGGATGTGCCCCAGGGCTCGCTCAACCTCTGCACAGCATCCAGACATGGGTGCTGAGGTGAGCCAGGCACCCAGCGAGGCAGTTTGGCTTTTACAGGTGGAGATGTCGTGCATGAGCCGTGCCTGGCGGGCGGCAGCCCCCTGGAGAAACCCCCGGCCCTTCAGCAGCGCCTCGGGCCCCACGGCCAAGAAGAGCGTCCCGTACCAAAAAACCCTGCAGGAGGAGGGTCCCGGCAGCAGAGAGCCCAGCCAGCCCCCGCCAAAATCGGCACAGGTGGTGGTGGTGGGAGGGGGCAGCCTGGGCTGCCAGACCACCTATCACCTGGCCAAAATGGGGGTGAGCGGAGTGGTGCTGCTGGAGAGGGACCGCCTGACCTCGGGCACCACCTGGCACACGGCAGGTGAGCCTGGCACGGGCTGGGCTAGGCTGGGCTGGGCTGGGCTGGGCTGGGCTGGGCTGGGCTGAGCTGGGCTGGGCTGGGCTGGGCTGGGCTGGGCTGGGCTGGGCTGGGCTGAGCTGGGCTGGGCTGGGCTGAGCTGGGCTGGGCTGGGCTAGGCTGGGCTGGGCTGAGCTGGGCTGGGCTGGGCTGGGCTGGGCTGGGCTGAGCTGGGCTGGGCTGGGCTGGGCTGGGCTGGCTGCTGCCCCAGCTGGGCACAGGGGTGCTCGTGGTTTGGGATGTGCTGTTGGGATGCTCAGGGTTTGGGATGCTCAGGGTTTGGGATGCTCAGGGTTTGGGATGAGCTGTTGTGACGCTCAGGGTTTTTGGGATGAGCTGTTGTGACGCTCAGGGTTTTTGGGATGAGCTGTTGTGATGCTCACGGTTTTTGGGATGTGCTGTTGTCTCTGGGGTAGATCCATGGTACAGGCTGCATGTGCATGCGCTGGAGAGTTTTGGTTGTAAAGGCTGAGAATTTCTGGTTTTCCTTCTGCCATAATCTTTTTTTAAACGTCCCCCAAATTTCTCTTTTCCTCCCCCAAGTTTTATGTGGCTGCAGGAAAAGGAAACACTTTATTTTCACAGTTTCCCCCTCTCCCTCCTTTTTACAGCCACTTTTCTTTGGCAGGGACGCATATAAGCTTTTTAATATATATATATATATGTATATATATGTATATATATATGTATATATATTCACATATAAATATATATTGATATTAAAATATATCTATATTAAAATTATGTATTATATAATAGTACAATTACATAATATATACATATTATATATAAGTAATATATAACATTATTTATTACTATTTATTATTATACATTATAATAGTATAATAATATAATGATTAATATATAATATAGTTATAATAGTATAACAATTAGTAATAAAATAATATAACTGTTAATATAATAATATTTTATATATATTATATACATTATATATAATATATATTTAATATATGTAATATATTATTATATATTATATATTATTATATATTATTATGTATTATTATTAATGCTATTCTATATTATTGTTAATTAATAATATAAATATTTATATATGAATATTTATATATAAATATATAAAAGCGCTTTTTTTCCTTCCTTTTTTAAAAATTTTTTTTTTGGAGTCCACCCACTCCCCACCCCTTTCTCCCCATTCATTTAACGCCCGAATAGAGCAGAAACCGATGGTTTGTAGCATTCCCACAAATCCACGAGATGGAGCACGAGCCCCGCAGGGTGGCACAGCACCTGGGGACCCTCTCTGCATCCCTCTGCGGGTGATGGCGAGGTGACAAAACATCTGTCCCACGCTGTGCGTGTCCCCCGCAGGTCTCCTGTGGCAGCTCCGTCCCAGCGATGTGGAGGTGGAGCTGCTGGCGCACACGAGGGATGTGGTCAGCCGGGACCTGCCGGCCGAGACCGGGCTGCACACGGGCTGGCTGCAGAACGGGGGGCTCTTCATCGCCTCCAACAAGCAGCGCCTGGATGAGTACAAAAGGCTCATGTCGGTAGGGAGGAGCCGCGGGGTGTGTCCCCCCGCACGGTGGGATGCAGGGTGGGGTGGTTTATGGAACCCCCAGGTCTCTGAATGTCCCATTCCTCACTGGAGAGCAGCGAGTGGCCCTTCCAGGGCAGCCTCCTGACTTGCTTATGCAGCCAAAATCCGTCAAGCTCCTCCAAAGTTGGCAAAATTAAATCCCAAATTGGATTTTTGACTGTTTAAATAGTGGCAGCATTGTTTTCCCCTTTGTGCAGCATCATTTTTCCAGCTGCACGGGCAGCTTGAATTGGGAAACAAAGCCATATTCCCTGAAATCTGAGCATCACCCCATGCTGGATTAGGGTTTGGGATGTCCTGGGATTCTCCTCCTCCTCCTCCTCCTTCAGCAGCTTCATGAACAAAGCTTTTGCTCCTCACCTGAGCTCCTGGTTTTCCTGCCCCTTGGCAGCTGGGGAAGGTGTACGGTGTGGAGTCCCACGTGCTGACCCCGTCACAGACCAAGGACCTGTACCCTCTGATGAACATTGATGACCTGTATGGCACCCTGTATGTCCCCAAGGATGGCACCATGGACCCTGCTGGCACCTGCTCTACTCTTGCCAGAGCAGCAACTGCCAGAGGCGCTACGGTAGTTATTAATTAGTAATTTATTCATTAACGCCTGTTGGTTTCATCCTCTGCCTTCCTCACCTTCTCCTTTCACACCGGGGCAGAGCTGCTCCTGCAGATTTGGGGTTTTCCCAAGAAGGGTGTTGTCCTCTTGGTTGGGTCACAGTGACAAAGCTGGCAGGAGCCATGAGATCCAGGGAAAATCGAGGGTGCAAAAAAGCCCTTTAGGAGCAAGACAAGAACGCTGCTTAGGTTCACTTTTCCCAGATTTGGGGGCTGCATGTCAGGTGAGGCGGGTTGTCCCCCTGCCCTGGTGACCCTGCTGTGACTCTGCCACCCTTCCTCTGCCACCAGATCATCGAGAACTGCCCGGTCACGGGCATCCAGGTGAGAACCGATGATTTGGGGGTGAAGAGGGTGCATGCAGTGGAGACAGCCCACGGGACCATCCAGACTCCCTGCGTGGTGAACTGTGCAGGTACAGGGGCAGGGCACAGGGGAAGCCGTGGGACACAGCTTACACAGGGTGGCTTTGCTCCCGTGAGGAGGAAGGTCTGCAGCAGCCCTTGTCCCTTGGGTGGCTGTCCCCTGCAGCTGTCTGGGGGATGGAGAGGGGCTCAGCACGGGTTCGTTGTCTCTGCAGGAGTGTGGGCACGGGCCCTGGGCCAGCTGGCAGGTGTGCACGTGCCACTGGTGGCCATGCACCACGCCTACGTGGTGACCGAGCGCATCGAGGGCATCCAGGTCAGTCCTGCAGCTGCAGCTCGGCTCCTCTGCTTTGGGGGACAGGGCTGGAGAGGCAGAGAGACCCCTGTCCCTTCCAGGGACCCCCAGACCTGTGGGACCTCCTCACTCCTGCCAGGTCAGGCTCTGCTCTCGGCACAACCCTCAGCAGGGCTGTCAGACCACCCTGAGCAGAGCCAGATTTAATATTTAACGAGGTTACAACTGGCAAGGTATTTTTTTTCCCTTCAAGATCTCTGTGTTTGGTGTCTGATAGCAGCAGTCATAAAGATCCCAGACCTCTTCTGAGCAAGCCCAGCCCTGGCAGGCAGAGGTGTAGCTCTCCAAGCGTTTCTAAAGTGCCCCAATAAATCTGTTCCTGCCATCTGGCTGTGGAGAACTGCTCGGGAGTTGAATGAGGTTTCATTCTCTCAGGCCCCAGTGCACTGAGGGTGACACATTAATTAGTTTCCATCCTGCTGACACAGTCTGTGCCTGACCTTTCAGCAGGAGGTGCCTCGTAGTAAAAAGTGCCGTGGTCCATGATTACATTTCTGTCCCAGTAACTGCACTGGGCCGTACGCAGCAAGAAGGATTTCCGAGGAGAGGCTGCAGCTCACAGACCTCGGTGCCTCCTGTTCAATCCACTTAATTCCACTTGTCAACACGGGGTTCAGCAGGCCCTACACCAATTCTTCAGTGTTATCTAAATGTTTCCCCATCCATTATTCACAAGAACAAATCCCTCATTCTTCGTGCACCGCTGCCTGCGTGTGGAGCTGCTGCATCCTCCTGCGGAGGCGGGAGGCAGAGGAGTGATGATTCCTGAGCTAGGATCAACCCCAGGGGCTGCTCCCCGTCCCCAGGGCACCCCTGGGTGCTGCTCAGGTGTCTGTGCAAGCTGCTCTGCCCATGGTTTGGCCAGGTTAGCTGGAGCTGAGCTGGGTGCTTTCCTCTTGGGGCAACGCAGGTGCCCAAATTCCGCTGCTGAGGGAGCACCCACGGGGCCACTTCGTGTCCCATCCTTGACAGGTCACTGCTGCAGGTGCCCACCCTGTGCCCTGGGTGCTGTAGGGGTGTGCTCACGGCTCCTGGCCTCCTCTGACCCCTGAATTCCCCCTCCCCATTTCTCAGAACATGCCCAACGTTCGCGATCACGACGCCTCGGTCTATCTCCGTCTCCAAGGCGATGCCCTTTCCGTGGGTGGATATGAGTCAAACCCCATCTTCTGGGAGGAGGTGAGTGGAGCTGGGAGGTTTTCTGGGGGAACGAGGCAGGTTTCCAGGGAAGCCACCTCGGAGGAGTGGGCACAGTGTGAGCGTTCAGCCCCCGCATCCTGCAGGAACCAACCTCTGGTGGCTGCTGGGGAAAGCAGGAGGGAACATCTCCCCTTTGGGGCTGTCTGTGGCACAGATATGCAGTGCAGAGGCGACAGGAGAGCCAGAAGCTGCTGTGCCCATCCCTCTATCCTTAATTTAGAGTTCAGGTTTGTCTGGATTGTTCGAGAAAACCCCCAAATCCCAGAGATTCAATGCAGCCTCGATTTATCTTCTCTGAGGCTGCCAGAGATGAGAAGGTCTCACACCATCAGCCATCCTCTGTTCTGTGTCCTGATTTCTGTTTCTCTCTTTTAGGTATCTGAAAAATTTGCTTTTGGCCTCTTTGACCTGGACTGGGATGTTTTCATGCAACACATTGAAGGTGCAGTCAACAGAGTGCCAGTTCTGGAGAAAACAGGAATTAAATCCACTGTGTGTGGGCCAGGTAACGTGGCTGTGGTGACCACTGTGGTGGCACTGTCGTGGCACTGTGGTGGCCGGGTTTCTCCAAAGATCTTGCTGGAGGTAAAGGCCAATTTTATAACCTGGGGAGAAGAAAAACTCTCTGAACACAGAAAAAGTGTTGCTGGTCTGGCTGTAGTGGTGGCATCTTCCAAGGGGTGGCATTCCAGGCTAACCTGGATGGAGAAATAGAATCACACATTCAGACTCACAGAATGGTTTGGCTTGGAAGGGATCTTCAAAGGTTATCTAATTCCAGCTCCACTGCCATGAGCAGGGACACCTTCCACTGTCCCAGGTTGCTCCAACCTCACCTTGAACACCTCCAGGGATGGAGCCACAGCTTCTCTGGGCACCCTGTGACAGGACCTCACGTCCTTTGTTGTAAATAACTTCTATCTTATAATTTCTTATAATCTTATAAATTTCTTATCATCTTGATTGACCCCCTTTCAGTTAAAACCATTTCTCTGGGGAGATGACTGCCAGGCTGGGAGTGAATGGATTTCCAGCTGATATTGTGGCTGCTGGACTGGAAAATTAAGGGGCAGATGTTTTTAAGCAGTGGCTGTTATTTTACCAAGTGTTATGTTCTGTAATTATTTTTACTACTTGCTCCTGGTCTAGTGACATTAGATTTACCCAGATTTACATCTCAGGCAGTCTGGTGTGGAGTTAAAGCCATCCCTGCTGTGGCAGCTGGAGGTGGTACCAGACATTGAGCCCAAGCCTTGAACACTTGGTTTGGCCTTAAAATCCACTATGCATTAAAAAATCAACTGTATTAAAAGGCCTTTTTGCTGAGGCACTTCAAGGGAAACTCTTTGGGCTGTGTGAGGGGAAAGCAGGGCACATCTCGTGCCCTGCAGCAGATCAAACATGACTTGTACGAGGTGGAGACCTTGGCCCTGGGTCCAGTGGTTTGATTACACTGCAGAGTGAGCAGAGCAGAACTGGCTGCTGGTAGATGAACGTCTCCTCTTTGCAGTACAATAATGTCATTTTCCAAGGCTCAGCTCTCCTCCTTTTCTCCTCCTTGATTGAAACCAGCAGCCTGTGGCAGCTGAGTCACGCTGGGCTGGAGCAAATGGCAAAAGCTTTGTCCCCTCTGCTGTGGTCACCGTGCCAAGGTGCCTGGAGCCCTCACCACCCATCCCAGGGCAAAGTCAGCCCTGCTGGCACGGGAGCTGCTTTGGCTGCTGCTCCATTAACTCCCTGAGCCTGCAGCCTGGAATATCTGTGCAGGGATATTGGCACGTGAGGAGCTGCTCTGGTGACAGTGAAATATTCTGGCTCTGCTCCTGCCCTCTCTGGAGCAGGGATCAGGGGAAACAAAGTGGGCATTATTAAGTGGGGAAAGACCACAGGGAACTCAGTTTTCCCCCTTTCCTTTTACATGCTTGGATGGATGGATCACCATCAAACCTCTGTCAGGGGCTTTGCTGTCCTCCCTGGTGAGGATTTGTAGAGGGATTTCCAAGGGTGATGGTCCCATGGAATAGCACTGGCAGCAGGAGACATTATGAGCACACGAGAGACATGCTCAGCCCTCCCTCAGCTGAACCAAGCAGCTTAAAGTCATGGAATTTCCCAGCAGGGATTGATGAAGGTAGAATACACCATCAGGAAATCAGTTAAAATGGCAACACACAGATCAGTGCAGCCCCCTTGACTGGGGATTGGGAAGGAAAAAAGAGCCCTCACAGTGCCTCATACACCTTCTCTTGGGGAATTCACTTTGCTTCCCAAATTTTCAGTCTTAACTCCAAAAATCTGTGCTGGGAAGTGCCTGGTTCTGTTCCAGTTCTGGCCCCACAGCACAGGAGGCTGCAGGAATCCTGTTTGTAAAATGTGTGACATGTCCCCAAGGTATGGGATCCCCCTGTCCTGGCCAGGCTGGCACGTTCCCTCTCTGTTTTTCAGAGTCATTCACAGCTGACCACAAACCACTCATGGGAGAAGCTCCCGAAGTCCGAGGGTTCTTCCTTGGCTGTGGCTTCAACAGCGCCGGTAAGAGACACCTGAAGGGGTCACACCCTGCTGGCATCGGATCCCCAGGCGGATCCTGGCATTCCACAGCCGTGCTTGGCCTCCTGGCCGGGTCTGCATCCTGCCCTGTTCCCCAGGGATGATGCTGGGAGGTGGCTGTGGCAGGGAATTGGCTCACTGGATCATCCACGGCCGGCCGGAGAAGGACATGTACGGCTACGACATCAGGCAAGTCACTGATGCTGACTGCCCCAGCTCCCTCCACGGGCATCCCTCACCCCTGCTGCTCCTTGGGGAGGCTTTTGAGGCAGGGCTGGCATCAGGGATGGGTGTTCAGGCAGCGTCTGTGTCCCTCCGAGGAGCTGGAATCAATTACACACAGTGGCTTTAATGAATGTACACGTGGGGTTTATCTCATTTGCCTCATTCCACACAAACAGCTTCCATCAGGCACAGGGAGGTTGTGGTGATGGGGAAGGACGGGGTAATTATGTTTGGGTTTTGTTGTTCAATTAGCGCCGTGCCTAATCCTCTAAGTTAATAACTGGGAGGATGATTTCAACAGCACAAAGATTAGCTCAGCCCCTCTCTGCAGCACCACCCGGGCTGGGAGATGTGGCTGTGCAGATGTTGGCTCAGTAATTGCTTTTGACTTGCTTGATTGTCTTTGATTGGGTTTGGGCTTTCTTACAGGGCTGTAGTGACAGCAACCACCTTGTGGGGGACAAAGCTTTGAAAATCTCACGTTGCTTTAGTGGCCAAGCTGGTGAATGCCACGTTGGCTTGGGCTGTGGGAGTGAGGGACCTGCAGAGATGGGGGAGATGCCTCCAGCTGTCCCCTTCCGCCAGCTGGGCTCGGGATGGGGATGGAGAGATGGAGAAATGCCACGCTGGGCACTGGGTTGGCACCAGCACAGCCCCCCTGACCTGCACCAAGGGACCCCAGCCCTGCTCAGAGCAGCCAGGGGCTTTGCAGCCAAACATCTCCCGTGTCCCATGTGCCCTGTCATCAAGCTGTCAGCCCCATTCCTTCCTTTTGGTGACAATTGCCAAGCTCCTCTTTAAATAACTCGCTTTTCCACACATTTCAGTATTTATCCTCTCAGAACATTTGCTTGTAAATTTTTCATCTGGCAGCTGTTGCCCGCTTGCTGCTGTCAAAAAATTCAGCTCGTTGGTGAAGGGGCTGAGGCTTTTGGGGCAACCAGGGATGCTGGTGACATGCCATGTGTCACCTTCTGCCAGCAGAAGAGGCAGCTGCTCTCAAAACTCTTGGGGAGCATCACTTGTACTCCTTGCAGGGCTCAGCCTGTCCTCTGTGCCCAGTCAGCAAGGGGGGAAGCTGACAGTATCCTTTTAGAAGTCCCGAGAAATGGCATTTTGTCTTTCATGCCCAGCCTGGCTCCTTTTCTCCAGCCCTGGCAAATGTGCCACTTGTGCCCAAGGCTGCTCCCTGTGAGTTACAGGTCTCTGGGATTAACAACCTGACTGTGGGCTGAGCTGGCACATTCCTGCAAGGAGATTTTCTGTTTGGAAAATGAAAATATTCCAAATGAATTGAAAATAATTTGGGTTTTTATTTATATTTCAGACCGGGGAAAATTGGGTGGAAAATATAAGGGATGTCCAGGGCTCATTCCCTCATCAGGGCTGTGTTTAAACTCAGTTGTGCCCTCAGGCTGGTCCCATGCTGAAGTGGGGCAGAATTAACCCTAAGTTTCGGGTTTTTTTCTATTTCCCCTCCTCAGCAGGGCTGTCTTCTGCTCCCAGTTGCTCTGGGACGGGGCTGGGAGTTCAGTGGGGGCTGCAGCTCGGATGGACAGCACCGAGCCCTGCTTGGAAAACTGGAGCAAGAGTAGCAATTTTACACCAGCAGCTGCATCCACACCTGGGTCTGGCCAAGAAGGCCACGAGCTGGTGGGCTCATCCAGATGTTGCCATCTTCCAGGAGGTTTCACCACTCCCTGACCGACAACAACCGCTGGATCCGGGAGCGCAGCCACGAGTCCTACGCCAAGAACTATTCTGTTGTCTTCCCCCACGACGAGCCCCTGGCAGGACGGAATGTGAGGAAGGACCCCCTGCACGAGGTGAGGACACCACCCGGGCTGGGCTGGGCTGGCCTGGCCCTCACAGCAGCACAAAGGAGCTCACAAGGGGTGGCTGCAGCTGTGTTGTTCTCCAAAACCCCTGTGCTCCCCTCCATCAGTCCTGGGGAGATCCCTGCCAGATCCCACAGCTCACTGTGAGGGTTCTGTTTCATGGTGGAGAGCCTGGGCATTCCTGTGATATTTAACTCAGCAGATATGGATTAAGAACCTGGTGATGGTCACTGGGCAAGGGGAAAAGGGAGAGGGGAGCTCCGAGGCTGAGTCCATCCCAGGGGCAGCTGAGAGGGCTGAGGATGCTGAATGCTCACAGGAATCTCCTGCCCCTGCTCGCAGTTTAGCAGCAGTTTCTCCCCAGAACAGCATCTCTCAATGTGGAGTGAGGCACAGGGAGGGGTGTGGGAAGAGGTAGATGTGGTTTTGCCAGCACCCTCTAAGTGTTTTTCTCCCTGGAGCCACCAGCCAAGGTTCCCTCCTGCTCCAGCCCCTTCTTCACACAATTATCCGTAGGTGAACACTCTCAAGGTGCAGCACTTGAGAGAAAAACCCAATTCCCAGCATTTTGCTGCACCAGCAGGTCAGAAACCCCCAAATCCCTCGAGACACTCAGCGTGACTCAGCACCGGAACCTCATCCCACTGCCAGCCCTGGCAAAGCCACATTTCCCAAACCCATTCCCGCTTCTCTCTGATTGACATCACACCATTCCTCTTCCAACTGGAGGGCAGAGGCTCAAGCAGTAAAAGAGACACTCCTGCCCACCAGCCCCCGGTGTTTGGTTGACAGCTCAGTTGTTTTCTGTCACTGAGGATGCAATTTATTTTTTAAGAGCACATCTAATAAGCGATGCCCACTTGACGGACAGGCTGCTATTTATCCATGCAGCTCCAGAACATGTGCTGTGTTTTATAAATAGGCACTGAATGGTTTCTGAGATGTTCAACAAAATCTATTCTTTCCCGAACTGAGGCTCCAAACAAAAATGTCTTAATGGATCCCTAATTAATTGCGTGCAGAGAGATTTTCCTGAGAGCACAGAGGAGGAATGAGAAGGTTGCCATATAAATATTAAATGTTGTTATATAATTACTCTGTAAACATGGTGGGGAATCTTGCTCTCTTCATGCAGCATCTCTAGGTCAGTAATTTGGGCACCCTAGTGCAGGTTTTTGTGGGGTGCACAGCTCGGCTGTGGCTCTCTGCCCCTTGACCACCCTTAAGGAAAACATCCTGCCTGAGGGGGACAAAAATCAGGCAATTCTTAGGTTTCACACTGTTTTAAAAGACAAACTGCAGGGCTGATTTTGGCTGTTGATAGCCAAAGCCAAGGGGTCACAAATTTGGTCTTGAGCCCACATCTGCACCTAAGGAGGGCAGCCTGAGTGCTGCTCAAAAAGCTGTGAAAGGGCTTTTTTTAAACAAGCTATTTGTTCCCGTTTCTCGTGTGTAGGAGCTGCTGCGACAGGGCTGTGTTTTCCAGGAGAGGCACGGCTGGGAGAGACCCGGCTGGTTCAGCCCTGGGGGAGCAGCCCCGGTAAGAACACCTGGGTTTTTGGGGGGTCTTCAGCCTGGAGACACCAGCTGGGGTAGGACCCATCACTGGGGGCAGGGATTTTGGGGTGGGGACCCATCACCATGGGCAGGGATGTTGGGATTTTGGAGATCCATCACTGAGGGCAGAGATTTTGGGGAGGGGACCCATCACCATGACAGGGATGCTGAGGTGGGGACCCATCACCATGGGCAGGGATGTTGGGATGTTGGAGATCCATCACTGAGGGCAGGGATTTTGGAGAGGGGACCCATCACCATGACAGGGATTTTGGGATGGGGATCCATCCCAATGGGCTGAGATGTTGGGATGGGGATCCATCATCATGGATAGGGATGTTAGCATGGGTATCCATCACTGAGGGCAGGGATTTTGGAGTGGGGATTCATCCTTGAGGGCAGAGATGTTGGGATGGAGATCCATCACTGAGGGCAGGGATGCTCTGGTAGGACCCATCCCCATGGGCTGGGATATTGGGGTGAGGATCCATCCCCATGGGCTGGGATATTGGGGTAGGAACCCACCCCTGTGGTGAACAGGGATGCCAGGGTGGGCACCCACCAGCACGGGCATCTCTCCAGGAGTGGGGTGAACACGACAAGGAGTCCTTTGGCTTCAGCCTCACATCCTCTTCCTCCCTGTCCCCGTGCTCCCACCCTCCCCAGGTCCTGGATTATGATTACTACGGTGCCTACGGCCACCAGCGCCACAGGGACTACACCTACAACCGCCTGCTGGGGGACGAGTACACCTTCGACTTCCCCCCTCACCACGACATCGTGAGTGGGGCTGACAGCCCCTCCTGCCCTGCCAAAAATCCCAGGGAGCTGGGGGACTTCGAGCCTGTCCCCCATCGCTGCTCTGGGGGTGAGCTGGTGATGCTCGGAGGGAGGGGAAGCTCCAAAACAGTGAAAAATGTCCCAAATATATTAAGAGAGATGTGTAGCCCGTGCTCAGAAACCTCAGGGGAGAGGCCGTGGGAATTATGCTGCTGTTTTCCTAAAGTGTTGAGACCAGCTTGGGAGGGGGAAAAATTCAATTTGATAAAATGTGGGTGTTATTAATGATAACTGTCACCGAGTTAGTGAGGTGAGGAATGGGATCAAGCACTCGGAATGGCCTGTCAGGCTCGCTCCAGCAAATACCTGATTCTTTCAGGAGCATTTTGAAGCCTTTAAAGGCACCAGCCGAGTGTCCTGGTATCATTTCCCGTTACGTAAATGGTTTAATTTGTGTTTCCCTTTGTGGGCTGAGAGCATGGCTCAGCCTCAGCGCCGTGTTTGCTTTAATTGCAGATCAAGAATGAATGTTTAACGTGCAGGAACGCCCTGGCTCTCTTCGACATGTCTTATTTTGGGAAATTCTACCTGGTTGGACCTGAAGCTACGAAAGCAGCTGACTGGCTGTTCAGTGCTGATGTGAGCAAAGCTCCAGGTACAGCCTCAGCTCCTCGTTTTGCTGGGGAAATCTCGCCCCAAAACAACCCAGGGGAACCCAGACTGGCTTTTCCTTTCAAGGCTGCCTTTGCAGAGGGAATGGGAAGCGTGTGGGAGAGGCTGCCCTCCCTTTCCTCACCACAGTCTGGATTCTGCCTCGTTCACACAGGGGCTCAGTGCTCTGAGCTCGGGGATGAAGGAGGGAGGTTTCCCTCTGGCTCCAGCTGTGGCTCACATCTGGAGGTGCGGTAGGTGCTGGAGTAAATCAAGCACAACCTTCACCAGCTGTGGTTTGTTGTCCCCTTTTCCGAGGCTGGGAAGCAGCTCCTGGCGTTTCCAAGGATGCAAGTAAAGGGAAAAAGAGCATCGTTCCTTTCCCCCTGCTGATGCTGGGACACCCAGGGTCGGTCAGGGCAAAGCCAGGCGGATGATTTAAGGATGGGGACACCTTTTCCTGCTGCCCACCTCCCTCCCTCCCTCCGGGGCTGGCTGATGGGCAGCGGTGCCCGTGTGCCCCGCAGGTTCCACCGTGTACACCTGCATGCTGAACCAGCAGGGTGGCGTGGAGAGCGACCTGACCGTCAGCAGGATCAGCCCCGGGGCCCCGGGATCCCCCCTGGCTCCTGCTTTTGAAGGTAAAACCCTGAGCCTGAGGATGCTCTGGCTGTGCAGGTGAATTCCCAGCTCCTTTTCAGCCGTGTCAATGCACGCAAAGATTTTTCCGGTCCTGGGCAGGTTTGTTCCAGCACGTCTTCCCTCCCTGCCACGCTGGAGGGGCTGCAGGAACAGGGCTGATTGCATTTTCCTAATGGCAGCCACCTGGCTTTTTCCACCGCTATCCTTCGGTCCCTGTAACCTGATTATGGCCCCTGTCCCCGGGGCCCTGCACTGCTCAGCGCTGTTATTGGGTTTGTCCAGCCCCGCCTGGCGGCTCTGACCTCTGTCCCAGCCCTTATCAGCTGCAATTAAGGGGGATTGAAAAGCAGCAGAGCAGCCCTGGGGGCAGAAATGGCATTAGGCAGCTGTGGAGGAGGATGCTGAGCTCGGCTCTGGCCAAGCACAGGGTGTGCTGGTGCCACAGAGCCCTGTCCCCACGCTGTGTCACCTTCAGGTGACATGGGGCACTCTCACCCCAGCAGCGTGGGGTGCCAGTGATTTTTTCCCTCCCTTGTGGGAGAATCCTTCTTCCCTCCTGTCTGGGACGCTGGCAGGGGAAGCAGGGTGGGAAGTGGCTGGCAGAGCTGCAGGCTTTGTCGGGCGCTGGAGGAGTTTAATCACAGCAAAGTCTATTTTTCCAATTACAGTAGGTGGCTGCACTTATTATCATTATGACAGAATACCAGAGAGCAATTTCGTAGTGGCAGGAAAGACAGAGGGAAGATTGATTACATATTAATCAGCTCTCAAACACCATCCCTGGGGATTTTTCCACCCAGGATTACTGAGGAGATGAAATCCTTCTTTGCATACGGTACAATTCCCACATTGGTTATGGGCTGGTCACTGTAGCATTCCCTGCTCTCACCTGTAGCTCACAGCTCCCTCCACACGTGAGGGTCTGTTCTGCTCTGGGACAAAAGTGCAGATGCTTTTGCTGTTGGTCTCAAGGAGTTTTTTCCTGTGATGCTCACACACACTTTCACTGTTAATGGTCATTTGGTTTTCACTGTGCTGAGCCCCACAACAAGCAGAGCCCCAAAACCTTCCCTAATCCCACTACTCTTTAACCCCCTCCTTTTATTGGCAGTCCCCAGCCAGGGCTGGGCAAGCTGGAGACGCTCAGGGCTGCAGTTCAGGCTCTGCAGAGCAGAACCAGCCCAGCCCAGCAGTCTCAGCCCTGAAAGGCTGCCCGGGGCTGTGTTCCAGGGGATGGCTATTACCTGGCTATCGGCGGGGCTGTGGCTCAGCACAACTGGTCCCACATCACCACCGTGCTGCAGGACATGAAATTCCAGTGCAAACTGCTCGACTGCTCGGAGGAGCTGGGCATGATGAGCATCCAGGGCCCTCTGAGGTGAGAGGAGTGGGTATCTTCCTGCAACGTGGGGTGGAGGGAGGGATGCAGGGACGGAGGGAGGGATGGAGAGATGGAAGGAGAGATGCAGGGATGGAAGGAGGGATGGAGGGGGGTGCAGGGGTGGAGGGAAGCTTGCCTCAGGTGCAGGTACCTGTGTTGGGCAGGGGTGTGTGTGAGCCCCATGACAAACAGTGCTGATCTGGCTGGGATATCACTCCATTTTCCATGGAACTGAATTTCTTTTGAGGTTCCCACAGCATTGCACATCAGCCAGCTCAGCTCCTCTTTGCAGTGAGAAGTCTGTCTTGCTAGCAAGATGAGGGAGCAAGTTTTGGGGGTAACCCTGAGGGCAGGCTGGCAGCTGAGTCCCCTCACTCATTGTTCCCCCACTTTGCTGTTTCCTCACAGCCGTGTTGTTCTCCAAGAAGTGCTCGACACCGACCTCAGCAACGAGGCTTTCCCCTTCTCCACACACAAAATCACCACGGCTGCAGGGTGCCAGGTAGGCAGGAGCTCTGGGCACCC
The DNA here is from genome assembly GCA_037013685.1 of Acridotheres tristis. Classification (NCBI taxonomy): domain Eukaryota; kingdom Metazoa; phylum Chordata; class Aves; order Passeriformes; family Sturnidae; genus Acridotheres; species Acridotheres tristis. Next base: position 7,549,178 of record CM072904.1, on the reverse strand, counting down.
ACCAGCCTGCACAGCCAAGCATCCAACCCCACACTGGTTTGGGCTGGAAGGGACCTTAAAGCCCATCTTGTTCCACCCCCTGCCATGGGCAGGAACACCTTCCAACACTATCCAGGTTGCCCCAAGCCCTGTCCAACTTGGCCTGGAACACTTCCAGGGATGGGGCAGCCACAGCTGCTCTGGGCAAACTGTGCCATCTCCCTCTGTTAGGAATGTGTCTGCCTCCACTTTATTGCAGAGAGTTGTGTTTTTTGTAGGAAAAGGCCAAAACCCAGAGTGATAAAAGGGTGTTTCCCTCCCTGACTGCCTGCCAGGTGCCACCCTGCTCTCCCAGTGGTGTCACAGCACGGAGCCTGGGGAAGGGACAGGGTGACTCATGGCTTTGCAGTGATGCTGGAGGAACCAGAGACGCCTCCTTGGATTAGGGCAAGCATCAGTGATGAGATCTACCTGACACTCCAGACACTTTTCATTTCCCCCTCCTCATAAAAAAATGGGGACAATTTAATGCAAAGCTCGTCAGATACTGGCAGCAGGGACTGGGCAGCCTGGGAGCTGCTGTGTTTGATCACAGGAGAAGCCTGACAGCCCTAAGCTTCCTACCCAGGCACAGATCATCCTGCTTCTGCCCAGGCTTCAGGGCTCACTTATGCCCTGAAGCTGTTGATTGAGCCTGCTTGAAACACCCTAAATAGAAGAGCTGTTGACCATGAAGTGTCATTTTTCTCAAAGGAGAAATGCCCTGGGAAAATCTGCTGCTGGCAAGTTTGGGTATCAGGGAAATGCTTTTGCAAGGTTTCCTGGAGAAACTCTGGCTTCTCAGTGATGTTTATCCCGTGTGAAATATTCCTATGGTTGCATAAACACTTTTGAAGAGAGGGTGGAATCTGTGAAATTTCCCTCCTTTCCATGGGAAACCTGGGCAGCCGTGATCCCAGAGCATCCCTCTCCTGCTGGATCAGCTGGCTGGGAGGAGGGACCGTGCCCAGGACTTGATCTGGCTCTCAGGCTGGTGCCTGGTGGAGGATGAAGGAGGTGAAGGTGAAGCAGTAAATCTCATAAAAGGCAGCAGGAGAGCCAGGAGCTGCAGCAGGCTGGATGTTGAGGAAATTGGGTTAAGCCACGTGCGGCCACTTTTCATTCAGAATTAAAATGGCTTTAATTCGACTGCAGCTGCCTGCTGAAGGGATTGCTGCTAAATCAAATTAGAGTGTCTTGATTCGGGAGCAAGAGCCTGGCCCGGCCTTAAGGTGGTTTAACTAAGGCACAAGTTTTGCCCAAGTCAGATCAATCTCCAAGCCATTTTCATCAATGCACCCTGGGCTTTGGGTGCCCAGTCACAAAACCCACAGTGAGTTTAGTGTCCCTTGGAGGGGGAACCATGGCCTGGGGGACTTCAAAGCCAATCCACTGGTGCAGGTGGTCCAAAGTGCTGGATTTTAGTCTCCATTAGTCCTCCCCACACCCTCCCTTGTCAGCCTGTAGCAGGCTGATATCATCTTGTAATAATTGCTTATCTCCTGGGAAAGGTGTAGAAATGTTCCTGTCTCCACGGGTGTGATGAGTTTATTTGCATTTCACTTCAAGTTTGTTATAAATAATCCGGTCCTTCAAGGAAGATAGAGCTGCCAGAAGTTTTGTGGGTTCTTTGGAGTGTAAATTCCCTGATGGACAGAGAAAAGCTGTTCTGCCTAAGGGGTGGCGACTCCCTGCCTTCAGGAGTGGACATTGTCCCACGGAACCATTAATAGCAGGAATCCCATCCCAGGCCAGATTTAGTGGGAGGATTTCTCAGGGCAGCAGGCTGAAACCTTTGCTGATATTATCGCCTTCCAGGAGGATTAAACCGAACCCAGCATCTTAAAAAAGTTATCACCAAGATTTTCCTGCATTAACTCAGTAGTTGAACAAAATCAGCTGGAGTCAAAGGAGAGTTCCAGCAGAGTTAATGACTCTGGAAATTATGGACTGGTTTGTGAGTTTATATATAGAGTCTCTCATTGTATGGAACAGCAGAGAAAGGTCCCCCTTTGAATCTCACTGCTGGAGGCAGGGGAAAATTCAGATTTTCATTTTCTACAATACCTAGAATGCTTTGAATTGCTGCACAAAAACCCAGGAACTGATGCTGTTTCACAGCTCCAGCTGAAAGACCTGTTCCCATGGGAATCCAGCAGAGCTGCTGAGTCCAGCCTTAACATTCCCCTCCGCGGTGGGATGTGAATCCTGCCTGGGGTTCACACACATGGGGACAACCCCAATCCCTCCCTGTGCTGAGCTGATCACTGGCACCCCAGTTTTCCAGGGTTACCTGTTTTCTGTGGGGCACTGCTCTTGCTGGGATGCTCATTCCCCTGGAGCACTTTGAGAGGAAGTTTCTCCCAGGAGTAACTTGCTCTTGATTGTAAAGAGCACTTCAGCAGCAGTCACAGACGGGGTTAATGAGCCGGGAAGTTGCCTGTCAATCCCCAGAGCATCTCCTGCCCCGATGAAGATGGAAGCTGCCTTGCAGCAGCCTCATCTCTGGTTGTTCCTTAATTAGATGACACCTTTGTGTAGAGGAAAAGGCTTCTGTGAGCCCCTCGTGCCCGTGCTCCTGGGGAAGGGATTGCCTGCAGGGCTGTGCCAGGAACCAGGGCTGGCTCCTCAGGAGGAGCCTCAAAAATAAATTCCCCATCCTCAGTGTTCCCTCCTACTCCCCACTCCTATTGCAGAGGTTAAGGCTTCTCACAAGCTGCCCTAAACTCTGCTTGAGGACAGGATTTTTGTGCTGTGGATTTGGGTTCCCAGCTGTGCCCTCTGGCCATGCTGGCAGCACAGAGCCCAGGCAGCCCTTGGGCACTTCTGCCTGCTTTGGGCAGCAGCTGCTGCAGTCTGTTTGCATTTGTCCCCAGGATTAGAGAGCACAGCTGGCACCGGCTCTGCTTGGAGTAAGAGCTCAGCAAATGGCAAAACGCAGCTTCTGTCCCAACCATACCCAGAGCCAGCACGGCCAGGCCAGCCCCAAGGCCACCAGAACCAGCCTGGAGCGTGTTGTGAGCTGGAAACTGCTTTGTGAACAGGACAGCCCACAAGCCAGAGCAGAACTCTGGGGTTAATCTCTCTCCCAAAGCGAGCTCTGTGTTTGCAGTGGATGTGTACCCGAAGGGATGAACCAGAGGGGTTTTGTGGGGGAGGAAGTGGAGAAATACAATGGGATGAATCAGAGGGAAAGGCAGCTCAGACTCAAGGGATGTCTCCAGGGAAGGTGTCTGAGTTGGGCTGGTCCCAGCTGGCCTGGAAAGCTTTGGGAATGGAGAGCGTTTCAGAGGGACGGCAGGAGGGTGCAGGCAGGGCTGCCTGGGGGAGAAGCTGGTGGAACACAGGCAGGGCAGTCTGTTCCCTGGGATTGCAGCCAGGCCCCATTCCTGGGAATGAGCCTTCTCTGGAGAAGCACTGAGTCCCTTGTGCCAATCTGTTCATTCCTCCTTGGAGCTTCTTGCCTTTGGTGTGGAGCTCATCTGACAGCACAGCTTTGGGACACAACCTCCATGGGGAAACCTGAGTGGAAATTTCCTGGTGGGAGTGGGACATGGGTCAGGACACCGGGCTCAGCCCCTGCCCAGGAAGGAGCCTTTGGGTGCCTCTGCTTTGGGAGCATTGTCCCAGAAGGGAACTTCCCTGTGGGAGGGACAGCAGGCATGGAGTGCCCTGAAAGCAGGACAGTCCTGCTGAGGACCAGCTTCCCTGTCTCAATGGATCAGCAGAGGGAGACAAAAGCTCAGCTGGAGCTGGAACATCACATCTCACCCCAGCCCTGGAATCCATAGCCAGAGGATGCTGCCAGCAGCCACCTCTGCCCACTGGCACTGATGGTAGTTGGGTTTGAGATGCCAGGCTTAGGTTGTCCAGAGATGAGAAATTCACTCTGACCCTGTCTTTGTGCAAGAAAGGCGGGCACAGAGCTGCCTTCCACCGCAAGGATCCCAGGCTAAGCTGCCTTTTCCCCTGACCTGGGAGTGTGTGGCCTCTCCCAGCCCAGCTCCACCACAGGGACGTTTTCCCTCTTGCCTTTGCAGGTCCGTGCCATGAGGCTGTCGTTCGTGGGTGAGATGGGCTGGGAGCTGCATGTGCCCAGGGCTGACTGTGTGAAGGTTTATCGGGCTGTGATGGAGGCAGGAGCCCGGCACGGCATCGCCAACGCCGGCTACAGAGCCATCGACAGCCTCAGCATCGAGAAAGGTCCTGCCTCTCCTCTCAGCAGCACTCTCTGCTTTTCCTCCAGCACAGGGACCAGGGCAAGGAGCTTTTCCTCAGCTTCAGGGTGGGTCGGTGCGACTGGAGGTGTGGCAGGGTCTCAGAATGCTGAGAATTCCCCTGTGTGGGCTCCTTTTAGCCAGGGCCAGCGGGTGTGCAGGGGGCAGGGGTGATGTTTTGTCCCGGTGCTGTGACAGGGGTCAGTGGGTGACCTGTGCTTGCTCCCTGCAGGGTACAGGCACTGGCACGCTGACCTGCGCCCCGATGACACCCCGCTAGAAGCAGGCTTGGCCTTCACCTGCAAGCTCAAATCCAGCATCCCCTTCCTGGGCCGGGAGGCTGTGGAGGCTCAGAAAGCCAAGGGCATCTTCCGCCGCCTCGTGTGCTTTACCACGGAGGAGTGAGTACCTGGATCTGCCCAGTGCTGGATCTGCTCTGTGCTGGATCTGTTCTGTGCTGGGTCTGCTCAGAGCTGGATCTGCCCAGTGCTGGATCTGCTCTGTGCTGGTTCTGTTCTGTGCTGGATCTGCTCTGTGCTGGATCTGTTCTGTGCTGGATCTGCCCAGTGCTGGATCTGCTCTGTGCTGGATCTGTTCAGTGCTGGGTCTGTTCAGTGCTGGGTCTGCTCTGTGCTGGATCTGCTCAGTGCTGGATCTGCTCAGTGCTGGATCTGCCCTGTGCTGCAGCTCCCAGCTCCAGGACCACCCCTGGAGCAGCACCTCCACCCAGCCCTGTGTGCACACACACACAGGTGCCACACCTGGACACATGTTGGGCTTGGCTGAGAGCCAGCTCAGCTGTTTTCCATGCTCTAATTCCAGCTCTAATTTAAATCCCACTGCAAACTCTCTGTTGGATGTTTAGTGGGAGCTGCAAGTGGTGTGAGGGGGTTGATCTTGTTTCACCCTGGGAGGTTTTGCAAATTGGGCTGGAGGGACTTAGGGCTCAGCAGGGAGAAGTGAACGAGCCTGTGGGCAGTGGGAGCCCTGGCACATGGGAGCCCAGGCAGAGCCCTGAGCCCCGCGGAGGAGCTTTGCTGTGGCAGCTCTGCCCTTGCCTTGCAGGAAGGTGCCCATGTTCGGCCTGGAGGCGGTCTGGAGGGATGGCAAAGTGGTCGGCCACATCCGGCGGGCAGATTTTGGATTTGCCATCGACAAAACCATCGCCTACGGCTACATCCGTGACCCTGCGGGGGGCCCGGTGAGTGCAGACCCCCGGGGTGGCCGTGCCTCATTCCCTGTACTGGCACAAACCCATTGCTGTCACCTGGGGTGGGACACGGGACAGCAGCTCCCCTGTGCAGGCTGGAGGGTGAGGAATGTCACGGCTCGGTGACAAATTGGTGTCACCCACTGCCACTGGGTGAGGTCCGTGCACGGCTCAAGTGCTGCCTCGGGTGTTAATTGCAACCAAATACTTAATTGCAGTAGTGAATTAGTTAATGTTGTTGGGAGCAGTGGCCAATAGGAGCAGGGCAGGCTCTTAATTAACCCTGGGAGACGCCTGGGTAATCAGTGAGGTGCCCTCATTAAGCAGAGTGCTGTGGGGACAGAGCTGGGGGTGACACCTCCAGGGACCTTGTCTGTGCCAGCCAAGTGCTGTGTGTGTGCTGTGACTGCTGCTCTTGCTTGCCTTGGCTTCTCATCCTGCATCCCTGCAAGAGCCCCAAGGCAAGTGAGTTTCTGGGCCAGTTGCCCTTGGGAACCCCCTTTTCTTCCAGGGATGAATGTTCCTTCTCTTCCTCTGCCTTCTTCTCTCCTTTTTCCTATCCTTTTCCCCTCTCCTTTCTTCTCCTTTTGCTTTCCTCTTTTTCTTTCCATCATATACCTCCACAGGAAAAAAACAGAAACCTAAAATTTTCAAACACTGATTTTTTTTTTTTTTTTTTAACCGGGTGCTTTTAACAGTTCTCTTCCTCCTTTTACACATCCTCTTGGGTTGGCACAGCTGGGTTTTTTGCAGACAGCAGGTGTGTGGGGCGGGTGGGAGCTTGCCCAGGGATGGAGCTGGGATGCTGGGACCCTACAGGGGTTTTTCCATGGCTCTGCCTCGCAGGTTTCCCTGGATTTTGTGAAGAGTGGCAGCTACGAGCTGGAGCGGATGGGAGTGACCTTCCCGGCCCGAGCTCACACCAAGTCCCCGTTCGACCCCGACAACAAACGCGTGAAGGGATTTTACTGAGAGGGCAGAGGAGCTGCTGGCTGAATCCCAGCCCCACAGCCCCTGCTGGCCCCGGGGTCAGCTGCAACAGCCTGGAACTCGCCAAGTCAATGAGGGTCAAATCAGAGGGGAGAGGAGGAAGAGATTCCAAAAAGCCCAAAGACTCTAAAGCTGTTTCCCAAGTGAAGCGGTGCCACTGCAGCAATAATTCTTTTCCGTGGGTTAATTGGCCTGCAAACACTGTTTGGTCTCACTGCATGTGAAGTGGTTTCAATTTTTGACTTTGCTGGAAAATCTTTCCCCCCAAATGTAGTTCCACGCTGCCTGGAAATGGATTTTTTTAAAACTAACTCTGCTGTTAATACAGCTGGAGCCTCCAAACCTGCCGTCCCTCTGGTGCCTTGGTGTGTCTGTCCCCACTCCCATGGGTGTCACCTCGTCCTGGCTGTGCCCTGGGGACTCTGCTGGGGTGGGGCCGTGGAGGGAAGGGGCAGCAGTGCAGGGTAATTGCCCAGGCTCACACTGGGGGTTCTTCTCTGCCAGTTTGTGTGTCACACTCACGGAATTACGGGACAGTTTGAGTTGGAAGGGACCTTAAAGCCCATCTCATTCCATGGGTTCCATGGGCAGGGACACCTTCCACTATCCCAGGTTGCTCCAATCCCCATCCACTCTGGCCTTGGGCACTTCCAGGGATCCAGGGGCAGCCACAATTCTCCTGGGCTGCTCCTGGCACAGGCTGTAGTGTAAGGTGGCCAGGGAGGGCACTGGCCCCACAGCTGCCCTTGGCCCTATCCTCTGCCAGCTCCCCGGTCCCTTGTGGCATCTTCCCAAAGGTCACCTTGGAGGTGGCTCCTTTTAGCTCCCCTCAGAGAGGGGAATGCTGGCACAGGCTGAGCTGGGAGCTCAAACCCCTGCAGCCTGTGGCAGCTCAGAGCCAGCCCCGGGGGCAGCAGGGAGGGTTTGCCCTCACACGCACACAGCCTGCACTGAAGGGAAGGATCAGCAATCCCCATCGCCAGCCCTTGCTCTGTCTGGTCCCCTCACTGGGCTCTCTGCTGAAGCTTTCACCCGCCTGAAGAAATAATCTCACTCCCTGCTCTTCGTTTTTTTTCCCTTGACTAGGTTTTCCTGGGTCATACCCTCTTTAGAGCTGATTTCAATTCCTTACCCTTGTGCCACGAGCGCCACGGGCAAGAGCGTGAACTCTGAAATGCTTTGGTTTTACTGAAAACATTAAAAAACAAGATTGAGATGATTTTTTTCTCTTGAATAGGAGGTGACTGCCCTCCCTCTGGCAGGCGGAGGGCAGGGGAGGGGTGGCCACAGTCCTGTTCTGAGTGAAGGAGCATTCTGCCTCCCTGCCAAGCCAGGCATCCACTCTATGCCTGGAAGATCAGCTTTTGCTTCTTTGGTGTGTAGTGCTCCGACCTGAGGTTTCTCCTACACCCAAGGTGGCTGGGAAGGAAATTTGGGCACCCCACCCGTCCCAGGCAGCAAGGACAGGCACCAAGCTGGGATGGACATGGACTTTCCTGCAACACCTCCAGCCTCTCTTTTGCTCCCCCTGAATGTTCTCCCTTCAGAGCTCAACAGCAAAAACCAATTTATTTTACATTTAGATATTTAATGGAGCAATTTTTTCCTGACAAAAGATTTGTCATTCCCCCTTGCCCCCCTCCCCTTTTCCAAGCCCCATCCTAGAGGTATCGTTTGTTCCCAGCCATTGGCGTCGGGTGGCATCGAGAGGAATAATCCTGAGCGTGGAGGAGTGGGGGAAGGAGTGTGGTGGGGAGCTGCAGGCCCTGCAGGAGGGAGGGGAGTGCTGGGTGGGTGTTGTGGCACTCCTCCTTCCATCCATCCCTCCCTCCCTCCTTCCATCCATCCATCCATCCATCCATCCATCCATCCATCCATCCATCCGTGCCACAGCTGCCAGCGTGGGGGAGCACCTGTGGAGCCATCCTGTGCTAGACGGGACCGTGGGACACCGGCAAGGCTTTTATTCTTCTCCCACACATCCCTTTGCTCCGTGCCTCAGTTTCCCTGCGGGCAAACAAGCTCCATCCCCCCCTCCCTGGGGCCGCACAATAGCAAACCTCGCCGTTATTATTCCGGGGGTGGGAAGCAGCATTACTCAGAGCCAGCATTGCTAATAACGCACTAAATATAGCGCTTCCCATCCCCGGAGCACTTTCTGAACTCTGCCTGATGAGCTCTAACCCCCTCCCCAGGCAGGGCCAGGGCACCGGCTGGCACGGCTGTGCGGGCAGGATGCTCCCCTTGGATGGATGCCCGTCCTGGTGGCAGCACCGGGTCAGTCCCTCCGGAGCTGGCCCAGGTTGAGGGGGATGGGGGCAGCGGGACGAGGCTCCGGGGCGGGCGGGCAGCGAGGGATGCGCTCCCGCAGCCTCTCGGTGATGCTGGGGAGCGGCTGCTTCTCCCACTCGCCCTGCAAGAGAGGTCAGCACCTGAGAGCACTGGCAGGTGGGAATTCTTCTCCCCGGAAAGGGAGGAAGGTATTGGAGGCTCGGTGTTTCTGTCTGCTTGGAGAAATGACACGAGCTTTAACGTCTGAAGTGGTTTTTAGCCCAAATCAGGGTGTTTTCTCATGAGACATCACTAATTATTCCTAGTGCAGAAGCACCTACACATCCCCTGAGTGGTGTAGACGTCTGAGGTGCTCCATGTTCCACAAATCCACCCCAGCTGGGGAGTTTCCATCCCAAAAAGCGTTACCTGCCGAGTCAGGTGGAGACAGCTCAAACCAGGGAGTCCCACAGGGATGGGACTCTGGAAAACGCTCCCTTACCAGGTACTGGCAGGAATTTCCAGCCTGGGTGTGCCCGTGGAGCAGGAGGGATGCAGCAGCCTGGCTGAGGTGCCGTGGAGCAGAGGCAGGGAAGGGCTGTCAGAGCCATCAGGGCTCATGGTGACCACAGCCAGGACAAATCCCCCCCAGTCTGTGCATCCATGGAGGCACCTTGTCTTGAGGATGCTCCCTGCAAAGATCAACCTGCCAGGTGCAGGCAGTGCCCGGGGCTGAGCCTGCCCAGCAGGATCTAACTCAGATGTGACACTGGCCTGGCCTGGTGGCCACTGGAGACGTGGGCAAGGCTGGGAGGGCACCGGGGCTCAGCTCCGGGGTGGTGATACTCTGGTTTGGCTGCGTGTTCATGTGGAAATGTCAGCGAGAGGCTGAGCCACAGCGTGAGCAGGAGGAGGGAGGTCTGGAGACGAGAGGTAGAGCCGTGAGTCATCAGCGAGATGAAAGTGGGATTTATGTTTTCAGCTGAAATTTCTCCTGGTGCGTCAAGTGAAATGGGCCAGAGCTTGCACCAGCACCAGGAAAATCCTGGGGACACCTGAGTGGGTTGGAGGGACCTTTCCAAAGCTCATGGGGAGTGACCAGAGAGGGGACAGCATTGCAGGGGAGCACCAGCTGGAGAAACAACTCCTTTCCTGTGCCCTTATGGCTTAGGGAAGCAGTTTATCATCCTTAGGGTGCTCCTGCTCCAGGGCTCAGCCCTGAGCCCATCTGCTGTGGCGTCTGCCCTGCTGATACATCCCGAACCCTGAGCCTGCTTTTGGAGAGATCAAAGGCATGTGGAGTGTCTTGACAGTTGTTGTTTTCAGTGCTCTCGAGTGGAAATCTGAAGCGAGATTGCGTTTAGAGTTTATTGCGAGCCCTTGCGGGCGCAGGGGAACTTGGGGACGGCACTGTCCCCACTGCCGCTCACAAGTGTTACCTTGAGATTTGGCTGGATAATTAACAGCACTCAGCTCCTTCCAGAAATCATCAGATTTGGGATCACTGAACTGCAAAAACACGAGCTTAATTAGGAGCTGGTGCTTTTCTCTTGGCAGGAACAGTATGGAATAAATGAGATGTCTCCAAGCCGGGCTCGCTCTGAAACACCAGCGGAGCTGAGGCTCCTTCACCCTCACTGTGATGCTCATGACCCACTTTGTGCCAGCATTGCCTCTGGTCTGCTCGAGTCCCTTCCTGACAGCCCCCAAGACCTCTCTGAAATCAAGGGAATTGTCTGGGTCATAAATTAAGCGGTTCAATTCATAATTCTGCTGCTGCACAAAACTTCTGCAGCACTTCTGTCCCTGCAGCAAAGCTCTGCATGGCTGAGAGGTGCCTGGTGTCCAGTTCCAGGAAACTGGAAAGGTTTCTGCCCACTCCAGAGTGAAACTTTGCTAAAGGGAATTTACTGTGGCAGGAAGCTGATGGTCATCCCTGCAATCAGCTCAGCATCCTCCTGTGCTGCAGTGGATAGCACTGGATCCAGGAACAAGGTATCATCCAAATTTATTACACTGATAAATGGCATTGGAAGCTGATGCCAGCAGTGGTTTTAAATCTTCATCACCGTCATCATGTCCCTCGTTTCTGGGCCTGATTTTATTTTAAAGACCTCCCAGTCCTTTATCCTTCACGTTTTGCTGGATCACCACATTCGGAGGCTGCACAGATGCTGTGTGTAATGAGCTTGTTCTGCTGGGACTTGGGGTGATTTGCCAAAATCCTAAAAACCACCTCACGTTTCTCCTTGGATCTGGCCCTACTTTAACAGTCAGCAAAAGCAGCCTCCAAATCACTTTATGCAAATGCATCTCCTAATTGGATCTGGCTGGGAGCATCCGTGGTGGGCTCCAGATGTATTGTCTAAGCACAGGGCTGGGCTGGGCTCCGTGTCCTGCTCATGCCAGGAATTTCCAGGCAGCTCCAGCCCCCTGCCCTGGGCCTGCTGGGTTTGGATGTGTCCTGAGCACTAGAGACCCAAATTTACATCTGGGAATTCTGCTGGGAAGCTTTGGGAGTGAGGCTGTACCTACCGGGAAGCGGACAGCAGAGGATTTGTTGCAGTGCATGGAGATCGGAGCAAAGCTGTAGAGGGATTTCAGCACATCCCTGTTGAACGTGTTCCAGGGGATGGAGTAGAACTGCTGTGGCACAGAGACCTGTGGGCACATGCAGATCTCCTCATCGTTAAACCTGGGCAGGAGAGAGGCCATGCTGAAACGCAGCAGTGCTGTGCTGGATGTGACCAATTCCTCCCTGCCTGAACAGTGTCCTGGAATGGCTCAGGGACAGCCTGGAGCAGCCAGCACCTGCAGGGCAGGATTTGGGACCAGCCCTTGGGTATGACACCCTGTGCAAGGTCAGCATCTCCCTTCTCCTCGTGGTGGATGGGCTGCAGCCTCCTCCCCTGGCGTGGATCCCTGGTGTCTGCCTGGGTTATAAGGAATATTTTGCATTTATGCACTTGGCCACACACTGACTCTTGCTGAGAAGTCGCTCCCAGGGCCTTCTCTCCCTTCCTGGTGGTTCTCACTACAGAATCATCCCCAAAACCCTGGGTTTGGCTTTTGTCCCAGTGGTCCCTGTCCCCCCAGCCCCACTGTGCTCTTTACCTGTTCACGAGGTTGAAGTACCGGTGCAGGTAGCCTGGATCCACAGCGCTTTTGCACAGCTCCAGCTGGGTCTGGGGGTAGTAGTGCACGTAGTTCACACACATCTCCTCCAGGATGCCAAACCCTCCCTGTGGCACAGGCAGGAAGGTGATGGAAGCAGGGTCTGGCTGTGCCCTGCTGGGGCTGCACAGGGGCAGGGAGGGCAGGGGGACACAGAGCTCACACCTCTGGGTACAGGCTCATGTCGATCTAAAATCCCTGTCTATAGCTATATCTGGATAAATAGAGATGAGATGATAGAGATTACAGGTATTCACTCCCCTTCAGGTGCATGGCATGGGCAGCTCTCTGCTTGTCTGCCCTCTGTGCAAGGATAGACTTCCAGGCTAGACCGTGTGGTTTACATTAAAATGCAGATTTCCTATAATCCCTCCTCTATATTTAGCCTTGTCCCTGTTGATTGTACCTCTGACAGGCTCTTTTACGTTTTTTTTTTTTTCCCACTGCCTATGTAAGGAAATAACATGCACTGTCAAAAAATGCCACTTCTCTTTAATTACAATTAATCCCTGGTGGAACAGTTTGTGATGGGAATTAGAGTGACACATGCTACTTCACAATTAGCACCTTCACATCCCCGCTGCAGGCAGCAGAGCCTTGTGAGTTCCCTTCTTCCCACCCTCCCTTTGCTTCTGGCTGTGATTCAGCCTGGCTTCATGCAGGTGCCCACTCTGGGGGTGCCCCCAACCCACCCTGGCTTGCCCCCAAAGGTAGGGGGGCTGCCCCTGCACTCACCACGGTGGCTCTGCTCCGATCCTCCGTGTTGTACGTGCAGGTGGTGATGAGTTCATCGCCCTGGGGGGGTCAGACAAAGGAAAAAGTAGGGATTGGGGAGTGTTCCACACAGAAATCTCTGCTCCCCATATCAGGAGCTTGCAACCCCACAGGAGTCCTTGCTAAACCTGCATTCCCTGAGGAGATTCCCCAGGGCTGCATCCCAGGGATGGTGTTTCCTGCTTTCCTCGCTTTTTAAGAATTTCTGCAGGGTTGAAAACACCTTAAAATTGCACTTAGGCAAGAGTCTGAAGTGCCAAATCCAGAGCTGACTTGATGGCACAACAGCCTTCCTGGCACAGTCAGTGCTGAGGACTATGAGGACACCCAGGACACAGCCCTGGGCATGGTTCCAGTGGGTGCTGAGTGCTTTGAGCAGCTCCAGGAACTGCCCTCAGCTTTGCAGTCAGGTCCTTCCCCAGCTGAAGTGCCCTGGGGCAGGTTCCACCCCTGTTTTCCCACCCACTCCCACTCTGATGCCAGATCTCTTCCTCTCCTTCCATCAAGCAAGGACAGAGGGCACCACCATGGTTCATCCTCCCCCCCTGAGGAGCCTCCCTCTGCCAGACGAAGCCCAGATAAATTAGGAGCCTAATTTATCTCCTGGCTGCCCACACACCAATTCTGTGCCGTATGAGAGGGGGCCTGCTTGTCCCCAAAGCATCTGCAGGGAGGTGGCAGATATGACCCAGGGACCCTCACTCCAGCCCCCCTGGGAGTCCCCAGATGGGATGGGGTGATGGAAAGAGGAGGGAACTCAGGGCCATGGGATCAGGATGTGCCTTTTGGAATAATTTTTTGGAGCAACTCACCGGAAAAACCGCAACCACCTCCTTCAGCATGCGGATCTCCTGGGAGGGGAGAGGAGGAAAGGGGGGACACATGAGAGCAGTGCTGTGCCACTGTGCCCAGGGGCGACACCCAGCCAGGTCCCCCAGTGGCCCTGCAGCCCTTGTACCTGGAAGTGAGGGCTGTAGTGCCTGTCAGCGTTCACAACCTGCTGCTCCCTCCCGTCCCGGGCCAGCACCGTCACCACTTTCCTCCCTGCCAGATGTGTGTGCAGCTGGGAGGCAAAGATGCGGATGCCAGCAGCGGGCAGAGCCTGGGGGGAGGAAGGAAAGAAGGAAAGAACGAAGGAAGGACAGCTCAAGCCACCATGGCCAGCCCTGTCCCTCTCCCCTCCCTCCCATCCCCTTGCTGTGTGCTGGGAACTCACTGTCCCTGTTCTGGCTCTCACATGGGCTTTAGGGGATCACTGTACTCCTGGAAAAGCATCTCAGTGAGCTCCTTGCAGGGGGACAAACCCTCATTGCTGCCAAACCAACACTCCAGGGCAGCAGGAGCAGCTGAGCCAGATCCTGCTTCCTGCCCTGCCCTCGTCAGCGGTGGCACCTTGTGGGTAAGCCCTCCAAAAACACACTAAAACTTCCCTGAGAAAGCAAGGTGGGCCCTTTGGAACCATCTTTGAGAGAGCTCTTGGCAAGCTCCCTGGGAGCAGGAGCCAATTTTCCCATCCCTGTGAGGGAAAGCACCACTGGGACACGGCCAGCTCGGCACTGAGTTTTATGGGAATGGTACCCCGGGGAGCTGGAGCAGATGGCTCCCCAGGAGAGCTGCTTCCAGGGGGATTCAGCACATCCCAACCAGCTGCTCTCTGTTTATTGTACACAGCAGATTTTTCTTTCCAGCACTAGCTCACGGTGAGTTTAAATTGGGAGCCTGGAGATTGGTGCTGCCTGGAGCCAGGGGAAAGCCACGGGCAACCTTTCTCCTCGGAGGTGGAGGGGACAGGCACTCACCAGCTGGGTGCATTTATCAGTGCAGTATCCCGTGAGGATGAAGTTGTCTTCTCCAGGGGGAATGGCCATCACTGGGGTGTACACCAAGCCCAGCTCCATGATCCCAGCATCATAGGGACGCAGGGTGGCCGTGTAGTACAGCCTGATCCCCGAGGAGTCACGGCGACCTGGTGGGCCAGGGGACAAGGACAAGTCACTGCAGGGACAAGGTCAAAAGGTGAAAAACAAGGAGAGGTGAAAAACGATGCTGTGCTGCCGTGGGGACCCTCTCACTCCCAGCTTCCTTCATCTGTTTGAAATTGTTTTAAATCCTACAGATTCTCTTCACTGAGTGGCCCCAGATGCACCTGGCTCCCTGGTGAGGGCACTGACCTGAATTGTGCCAGGACAGCAAGGTAAGGAGTGCCTTTGGAGAGCCCAAAGCAGAGGGACAGAACGTGGGGTGCTTTGGAGGACTCCCTCAAAATGGAACGTGGCTCATTGCAGCTTCTTTAACGGGTACATCCCAAAATCCCAAAAGGCCACGCAGGCAAAGGGAAAGAGTGAGGTCAATAGGTCAGGAGGGGTTCAGACCAGCTCTGAGCTCCCTGTCTCCAGGCTGGAGCCCACCCAGGGACAAGAATAACGGGGGAGACACTATTGGTTAACACGCAGAAGCAGATAAATGATGGAAGACGTGAACTCCGTATTTAT
Organism: Acridotheres tristis; assembly: GCA_037013685.1. Taxonomy (NCBI): domain Eukaryota; kingdom Metazoa; phylum Chordata; class Aves; order Passeriformes; family Sturnidae; genus Acridotheres; species Acridotheres tristis. The sequence goes on along the minus strand of CM072904.1, from coordinate 7,534,032 downwards.
AGCCGTGTTTCTTCTCAAGTTGCCGAATGTGCTATGATTGATGCACGGTACATATGCTCTGGCCTCCTAAAAATATCCTTGGGTAGTCAAGAAGCTGCTTGTTTTTATGTTAATGAAGAAACTGGGTTGTTTGGAATCCTTCTTTTTTTTCCAATGTGTCTCCTGACAATGTTATCGAAGCAGGAGAACAGGAACACAACATCCACGTCCCCCCTCCCCAGGCAGCCTGGTCTCTCTGGTGACTTGGCACTGCTGTCACTCTTGCTCTGAGCTCAGACCCAGCCCCACCACCTTGTGTGGAATTTAGGGAGATTCCTGAGACAGCCCAGCTAAATGCTGGTGTTGCCCTGCATCATCACCTCCTTGCAGGATCTCTGTGGGGGCAATTTTCTGCCTGCAGGCTCCTTTCCCAAGCACCCTTCCCCACCTCTGGGCATGCACTTCAGTGAGGATGACTTTGGTGAGACCAGAAAAGCAGCAGCATGGTGGGGATTTCATGTATTCTTCCTGCAGGGGCAGATCTGGGCCATCAGCATCTCCAGCACCATGATTTAGGCCAGAGGTCTCCCCAGAAGGTGTCAGAGCTTCCCTGGAATTTCCCCAGCTCTCCTGCCATGGTCTAACAGGTAAAGCAGTGGGCAGCAGCACCCAGCCCCTCACCTTTGAACACCAGGGGATTGTGGTAATGGATCTCCAGACGCAAATATCTGGAGGAGCCTGGGCCACCAAAGGCTAGACCTGCTTCTTCAGGGTAATAGAAAGCCTGGAAGCAGAAGGGAGGGTGTTAGGGGTGGCTTTCCTGGGAACAAGGCTGGAAAGCCTCAGAGAACATGCAGGCATAATCCTGACCCACACCATGGGCTGAGGGATGTGATTTGTGCCCTTGGTTGTGCTTGAAGAGCTGCCCTTGCTTCCAAAAGCTTCTCTCATTCCACACACAGTGGCACAACACCTGAGTATTATCACAGAGTCATAAAATACCCTGAGCTGGAAGGGACCCACAAGGATCATCAAAACCCAACTTGAATTCCAGCCCCAGGAATCCCCAAAGTGCCTGAGAACGTTGTCCAAAAACTCCTTGAGCTCTCTCAGGCTGGGAGCCGTGACCATTCCCTGGGGAGCTGCTCCAGTGTCCCACCCCACTGATTTATGGCACCAAAGAGGAGGAGGAGGGCTGGGGACAGGGAGGAAACCCAACACACCCAGGAGGGGCTGGGAAACTCAGGGCTGAAGCCAAACCCCAGCAGAGAACAGGGCGGGGATGGGGAAGGTCTGGGAGGCAGCAGAGCAGTTGTCACCCAGGATGGGGACATGTCCCTTGTCACACCCACCTGTGCCCCCATGGCCCAGGCTGCCAGCACGTGCCTGCAGTAGTTGAGCCTGTCTGGCTTCATTTTGGAATCACAGGGCCCGTTGTAGTGGGGGAAGCTGTCGAACTCAGCTGCACACTGGAACACTTCCATGTGGTGGACAAGAGCCTCGTTGCCTGCCGTGACCACCGGCTCGTACTGAAAAGCAGGTCCAGGAGGGAGAGTGATGCCTTCAATTTTAGCTTTCATATTTTTTTCAAATGCTGTACTGCCTTGGTGTGTGACTCTGACCTTCATAATAAGTGTTAGCAAGTTCTCCTCACAGTTTAGTCGGACAAAATAATCCTTTTCCAGCCCCAGAGCCAAGGACAGCCATTACAGCCTGAGGCCCAAAAATTATAAACAACAGCAAATTGAGGAGAGCAATCTGGGAGGATGGGACTGCAGAACCTGGAGCTGGAATTGGACAATTAAGCCCAGTATGGAAATGGACCAAAACTTATAAAAGTGTGAAAACTCATGATCCATCTTGGGTCCACCTTGGGTCCACCTTGGGCAGAGCCCCAGCAAAGCTCTTGCACTTGCCCAAGCTGTATCCTTGTAAGACCTTTTAATAAATCCCTACTTTATTCTTTTAACTCTGTCCAGCCTCTGTTCCAGGTCAGCTTCTCAAGGCATCAAGAGGACACACTGAGAGCCCATCCCTGGGGCTGGATATCTGTGACATCCAGGAATATCTGTGACATCCAGGAATATCTGTGACCTGGCACCAGTTTCTGCCACAGGATGGGGAGGGAAGGTTGCTCTGGGCATGAGGCACCAAGGGCCAATATCACCTCATATTTTGATTATGGCAGAGTTATGCACCTGGGTGCTTCAATAACATGTTATTAGTGCCTAAGGAGCATTTAGGTCAGTTTTGGAAATATTTAATTTCCTGGCTGGCTTAGGGACCAACCCATATCCCACCAGAACCCACAGAGAACCAGCTCATCCTTTCTCCAGCAAAGGACAGGGATCAGCAGAAGATCTTGGTCAGTTTTGTCATGACTGAGTCCTTTACCAGTTTTGCAGGGCTGAGGTGGCCCTGGGATGCTGCTTTTTCCTAAAGAGAGTCCTGCCTGTGCTGTTGTAGCTCTGCCTGCAGCTCTTGGGTTTTGTTTCTATCCCACAGCTGCTCGGGGCACAGGGAGGGGGATTTGGAGTAGAGAGAGTGAGTCAAGCCTGAGGAACATTTCTGGCTAAAAGTGCCAGCTGCAGAAGTGATCTGCAGCAGGGAAGGTATCAGGAGTTACACACTTCTTACTTACACACAGATGATTCACTTCACACCATCTGTCAGACAGAAAATCCTCCTTCTGAGCCCGCCTTTGCAGCGCCGTCTCTCCCCTCAAAATCACTGAGCGCTCGCTGCAGCTCGAGTGTCTCAGGGTTTTTCCTTCTCCCCGTGGTGTGGTTTTGACTCTGGATGTGCCAGGTCACCTCCTGAGCCACCCCCACACCTGCTGAGCTCCTCCTTTCCTCAGGGTTGGCAGCAGGTTTCTGCTTTTTCTTTGCAGGAGATGGCCCAAGCAACATGTCTGGGCAATACCCACAAGTTGCATTTATGTCTGTAAGTCTCTTTTTTCTGGACTATGCCTCATCTTTTAGGAGCCAGTGCCCATCCTGGCTGGCTCTGCCCTGCTCTCACCAGCCCTGTTCCTTTGTTTCCTGTGTTTTTATGCTCCTCAAGGCTCTCTGTGTGCCAAAATCCTGCTGTGGGTCTGTTCCTTCTGCAAGGAGTCAGCTCTGAGCCTGCCCTGGAACCTGCTGGATGTGCCAGGTGGGAAAACATTACCTGATCCCCTCCTGCCCCTGCTCTAGGAAACATGAGGTTGCTCCTGACTGATGGGGTGGACCTGGAAGAGATTTTGGGACCACATTTGGAAAGATGTCAGGGACTGAAATCCTCCCTGTGACCTGGAATTTGCAGGATGTGAACACCATTACTGATCTACCCTGGGGAAAGCAGCCCTCTTCCCCTGCCCCTTACCATGATAATGTGGTGTTTGGGGAAGCCCTCTGGGAGTTCTGCCATGTAACACCAGTAGGTCGTCTCCTGGCTGGGAATGACAACATCTGGGGCTGTTATCTCCATGCTCTTCATGTCCCTGGGCAGCTCAGGGATGCTGATGTTGGGTTTCAGCAGCTGCACCCTCTGCAGCCCCCCGTGGAGGGCAGAGATGTTGATGGCTTGCAGGGAGTGCACAGGTTTCTCCAGGATGCCGTAGATCAGGTGCACGGTGCCATCCTGAAGCCAGAGCAGAATTTATCAGCGGGGTTTTCATGCAGAACAGGAGCTGCATGGACCATTAGCACCAGCACTGGTGGCATCAACCCAGAAATGGGTCTTGTGACCCCACCCTGACTGCACCAGCAGCTCACTCTGCTGTGCTGTCCCAGGAAAGCTCAACATTCCAGCTGACGTGGGCTCTGAGGGTTCCCTACCTGGTGGGAGAGTCTGAAAAGTTTTCCCCATCAATTCCAAAAGGGTGCCACATCCTCCCTGCTCCTTCCAAGCCCCCCATGAGCTCCAGGCTGGGACAAACCCATCAGTGCAGGGCTCATCCCTCCCTGCAGCCCAGCAATAGCCGGGGGGGGTAACAGCAGAAACAAAACTTCTCCCTGAAGTCCTCCCTTTTCTTCCAGCTTCTTTTCAGGTGGAAGGTACCACAAGAAGCTCTGCTGAAAATCTACAGCAAGCAAGAACACTGAGAGCTCTGGACAGGAGATAAAGGAGAAAGGAAAAAGAGAACAATCTTTTCTTAAAGGATCAGAGAATAAAGACCAGCAAGTGTTTTCGTGGTTCGCACACAGATTGTTCCCTCCAGGGCTCTCAGTGTTTTGGCAGACGGCAAACACTTCTCACCACAAGAGAAGCTTTTGAACACCAGCAGCAAAAACTCGAGGACACTCTGTGCCCACGTTGGCTCTAAAATATCTTCCCCACAAAGGCTTTCATGTGAGATGAGCCTTGCACAGATTCCTGCCTGCAGCCAGGGGCTGTAGCTGAGACCCTGAGCTGTCTGACATCCCGCACTGGGAAGGTTTATCCAAAATCCCAGCTCAGAGAGGAGCGGTGGATGCAGAGCCAGAGCCATACAGGAGCACAGAGCAGCAGCTCTGTTTGCTGTCCCTCTGTCCCAGCTCCTGTCACACCCTCCTGTTTGCCTCCTGTGGATACACCAACCCCTCTTCGTAACACTCCCAACAGTTGGCTCCAGACTGCCGAGCAGTGATGCAGGAGGGATTTATTTAGACCCAATGCATGTTCAACAGGAGCTGATGATGCAAACGAGCTAAAAGCTACACTTGAGAGAGCTTTTGAAGGGCTTGTGAATAGATGGTGCCAAACATTACTCATGGGCCAGGGCTGACATCTGTAGCTCACTTCCTCCTTGCCTCACACAACACCAACACCTGATGCTGTGCCCAAACAGGCACAGCCCTGCAGGACAGGTCTGGAGCTGGGACGGGATGGGACGGGATGGGATGGGATGGGGCTGGGGGTGCCACAGTGGGGTGAGGGCGATGCCATACCTCTATCAGGTAGTCCTTGGGGTCACAGGTGCTGAAGGCTCTTCTGAAGAGGAGGTAGAGCCCCTCAGGAGCCCTGCGAGCCCCGAGGAGCTGGTAGTCCTGCTGGGAATCCATGTGGAGCTGCCCCTTGGCATCGCTCCAGGCATCCTGCAGGAGAGAGAGCAGCCTGCTCAGCCAGGAGGTACCTCCAGAGGGACCACAGGTCCTCCTCCTGTCCACCCCCAGCACCCCAGAGCTGCAGGAAATCTGTGCTTTGGTTGCTCCATGCCCACCTGCAGCATTTCCTGGGCACATCCAGGCTGGAATGGCCTCTGCCACAGGATACCTGGAGCTCGGGCAGACCTGGGAAACACCTGACCCAGCACTAACAGCCTGCAGGAAGACTTGTACAAGCTGAGATGTGAGTGGGGAAAGGTTGGGAAGGAGGGAGGGAAGCCCCCAGGGCCACGTGAGGGTGTTGCATTGGTCTGTGCTGTATTTTGGGTGTGTTTGTCTTGGGAGGACCCTGTGGAAGTGGGTGCTGAGTTCTCCAAAACCCTTGGCCCAAACCAGCCTTCCTCAGTTCAAGATCAGATCCTTACTGGGATGTAATATCAGCACTAGAAATTGCTGCCCCTCTGCAAAATCTTTAAAATTTTGTGGTCAGATTGTTCTCCCCCAAATTCCACTTGCTGTAGAGAGTGGTGACAAAGCCACCCCAAGAAGCAAAGCAGTAGGATATTCCTGTGCCTCAGGGTTTGAAGGCTTGGAGCATAAAATCCTGTGATAATTTGGATTTGAACAAGGTTGTTTCTTTGATCTTTTGCTTCTCCTGTGGGTCTCGTTTACTCAGAAAAGGCACCCAGGAAGTAGCTGGCTGTATGTACACAAGTGGCACTGGTTCTCCTCTTTTGGGCAGAAAAATCAGAAAGAAAAAAGATAAAGGAACTTGGCATCATTTCAGCCAGAACTATAGAGTCATATTTCCAGAACATATTGTCCTTAGAGGGGGAGAGGGAAATCAGCTCCACGGAGCTCGCATGACATTTGTTCTCATAGGAATACGCAGCGCAAGTTAATCTCATAGTACACGGGGGGCTGAGCAAATTTGGATCTTTTTAACAGCCAACACACTTATCCAGAAGAAAAGCTGCTGGGAGAGAGAAAACCGGGGCTGGAGAGATTTATTGAGATCTCCTTGCAGGATGGTGTTGAGCACCAAGTGAAAGAGAAAACCCGAGCGAGCGCTGCCAGGCGTTTCATTCAGGGCTGTTTGTCTTTGGGAAACCACACGGAGGCAGATTAGAAATGATCTTTTATGTTTTCTTAACATGATGCTGTGAAATCCTGCAGCATTTGGCCCACCACAGACCCTGAAAGGCTGGAAATTAGCCGGAAAGCAGCGCAGATAATAAACCCTTCTTTTCACGCTTTCATTGCACTGCGGATCACATTGCGGCTGATTGCGAAAGAATGTGTTTTATGGTTAATTTGAAGGAAGCAGAGAGGTAAAATTTAACTTACTGGGAAGCCTCACACGGGCAAAAATGGGAATTGCTTTCTGCAGCCAGGCACAATCACAATCAGCCTGATGTGGTGGGCTGGGGATAGGGCTGGAGAGCCCAGGGCTGGGAAAACCACCCAAACAGGAACCCAACAAACGGACAGTGGCAGGAAGGACAGAGTTTGCAGCAGCAACAGCAAACAACACGACTGGAAATCAGTTTTCCCTGCACTCCCTTTTTACATATCACCCAAATAGATTTGCACCTTTAATTTCTGACAGACCCCAGGCTGCCCTGTTATCCCATTGATCCTTGTGGATGCAACTCTCAGCTGGGTTCTTCCTGCTGGCAGGAGCAGCCTCTCTGCCTGGTGACTTCTGCCCTGTCTCACAGCCATTAATGGGAGCTGTGGTTAATTTCTAATGTGACTGGAAGCAGCACACGAGTGAAGCAGGGTGTTGATGCATCTTCTGTGTGTGTGTGTCCTAAACACAGCAGACACCCAGCCTTGCTGATGTGCTGCTGTGTTTATTCTTTTCTCTTTTGGGTTAACCCCCATACCAAACCCACAGTGTGGATTAGATCTGTGGGGTCCTCTGGGGTAGAAACCCCCCCAAGACCTTCTGGACCCTGAGCAGTGGGGCTGGCCCAGCGTGTCCCAAACCACAAGCCAGATTCAGAGATGCATTCACAGGGAGAGAATCCCAAAATCATCCATGCAAACACTCAAGTGACTCACCCCAAAGTAGGAGTTGTGTCCATCACTCCAGAGCACGGCCAGGTCCGCGTTCTCAAACTCGCCCCTGTCCGACATCCCAAAGAGAAGCCCAAACTGCAGGTCCCTGATGAGGAGCTGGAAGTTGACAGCTTGCTCGGGGTAGCTGACATTCCAGGAGAGCTCCAGCAGCCCCTGGGGATCCAGGGGCACCTTGTAGGGGAAATCACTCCCACGGGGCACCGAGCCCTGCAGGGCCACCACCAGGATGACCAGGAACGCGGCCACCATGGTGAAGTACATGGATGCCACCTCCCTCAGCTTGAGGCTGGGGCAGGAGCAGGGCTTGCTCCTGGAGTTCTGCATCCTGCCAGGACAGCACCCGGTGCCTGGCTGTGCCAATTTATGTGCTGGCCCTCCTGGGCAAGCCGGGTAAGTGATACTCTTTAATTGCATTTAGTTGTTGGGAAATTGGACTGGTGTATTGACCCCCCGTCAGCTTCTGGCCAAACACTTGTCATCTGCTGTCTGCCCTTAATTGGCTCTAATTGCACATGGACATTATCAATAGCAATTGGGTTTGACTGGGCTGATGTGATTCGCTCTTAAATCTTCCTTAGTGGCTGGGGAGGGCTGTTTGCTCACAGGCTGCTCTGGCTGAGCCCTCGTGGACATGATCTGTGCTGCTCGTGGTGCCTTTGGCCTGGGTGTCCACATAACCCAGCCTAGGATCACCCCAAAAGTGGCCAGACATGAGAACAAAGGACCCTGAGCCTGGTGTGAGGAGCTCCCTGGCATTAAATAATACTGACAGGGTTTGAAATAATTTCCCTGCAAAGCTCAGTGCCAGAGGAAATGCTGATTTCCCTCAAACAGCAAGGAGCGAGATGTGTCCTCTCCCTCTCTTCTCGTTTTTGGCCTTTGTGGGATTTAATTCTGGCCTTTTCAAGCCCAGCAAACCCAGCTCCTCTCCCACCCCACTTTATATCCATTGAAGCCCCCACCTGCCTGGACCGCTGGATATATTCAATATTTGTTCTTTCTTTGTAGCAGCTAGGACATCGGCTCCAGTTTAAAGCCACCTTTAAACCCTCCCCCTTCCCATTTGTTTAAAGTCTGATGGATTCTCTATCGGTTATTAACTTTCCCGCGTTAATTGGAATGATAATGAACTGCCTGCAGCTTTTGGATGAGCATACACGCATTGCCTGGCCTTAGTCGGTGGCGTTGTTTTATTAATGCCACCTCACCTGCCATAGGAGTCCCCTCGGGTCCCCTCGGGGCTCGGGTTTCACTCCTGCTCCTTGCAGCAATGTCACAGGGGCAGATCCTCCTTTCCCCAGCCCTGTGTAAGGAGAGGAAATGGATTCAGCTCGGCGTTTTAATGAATCATCAATGTGAGCACCCCGGTGAGGTTTTACTGTCCTGAGACACAGCCATTACTCAGGAATGCGTCAATTGATCCCGGCCGGGCTCTCCTTGCTGGTGACCTGCTGCTCGCAGGGTTTGTGCTCTCCTTCAGCCCCCCCAGGCTAAAGGCCAGGGCAGAGGGAGGGATGGAGAGCTGAGCTGTCCCATACAGCATCCCCCAGCCCCATCCCTCCCCCAGTGACCCCATGCACAGCCCAGTCCCACACCAGCCCTCCCACTGCTGCTTAAAAGCCTTAAAAAGCCCGTCTGGATAGCAGCAGGTCGCTGGAGCTGCCTGGGGATGCTCCCAGCATGGCATCTCCGGGGTTCTGTTCACTGGAGCTGTTCCTGGGCTCTGCATCTGCACCTCACCCCATGCACGGCTCTCTTCACCTTCCTGAAGGAGGATGCAGCATTTTCCTGAGGTTTTGGGCTGGTTCCTGGACGCCCTGAAGGCATCAGATGGATGTTCTGATGGATGTCCCTCATTCCCCAGCCCTGGTGCTCGAGCATTACACAACTCTGGCTGCCTTACAAAGCCCCATTGAACAGATTTTTGTCCTTTCCTATCCCTGATCTCCTCCAAGCAGCTTCACCCACTTGTCCTCCTCTCTTGGCTTCGTTTCCTCATTGTAAAGAGAAGAAGCTGAGCTGCCAAGCACGGCAGGAAGGCAGAGTGATCCTCACCGGGGGCAGGAGGGGGTCCTGAGCTAACAAGTTCTGCCTCCCTCTATCAGAGATGAAACCCCAGGTTGCTGGCGTGTGCAAGTGGAGCTCCTGAGCTCTCCTGTACGGGAGGAATTTGCAGTGGAGCAGCAGAACACGGGCAGGTCAGCTTGAAAACAGCTGAACTTTGCAGATAAGCACGGAGAATTTATTTGAAGAGAGAAAAAAAAAAATTATGTGCATCTCTCTCTCTCTCTCCCCCTCCTTCAGATTCTCCCGAGTCGTGGCTCATAAATCCAGGCAAGGAGTGAGGATCCAGCTTTCCACTCACTGCTCTGGGTGTTTATTTTAAGACTTCAGGGAGATGTAGAAATGCTGGAGTTTCCTGACTCAGAAACTCGCTCCATTCAGGAACAGCATCCCATGGGAGGGCTGTGGGGTGGGAGCTGTGGGTCCTGCCCTTTCCTCAAAGGCAGAGCAGCCACTTGGTGCCCGTGTGGGAGCTCCTGAGGAAGGGAATGCCAGCAGGATTGTGCTGGTGACTGTGCTGGAGATGGAACTCGGGTGTCTCCCCACCCCACACGCTCCTCTCCAGGCAGAAAAGATGCCCAGGGAATACCTGGAGTGGGCTGTGAGCCCCAGGGCAGGGCTGGGCTGGGCTGCCTGGGCCGTGCTGGATGCTGAACGCCCCTTTAAACCCTCACTGGGTGTTGCTGACCCCATCTCACACACCCAAACTGATGCCTTAAGTTTTAGCTTTCATATTTTTTAGATTCTGCACTGCCTTAGTGTGACTCTGAACTTCGTATGAAGTGTTAGCAAGTTCTCCTCACAGCTTAGTTAGACAAAACAATCCTTTTCCAGCTTGAGGTCTTTTCCAGCTTTAGGCTCAAGAAGTGCAAACAGCAGTGAATTAAGGAGAGCAGTCCGGGAGGATGGAACTGCAGAATCTGGAGCTAGAATTGGACAATTAACCCCAATATGGAAATGGACCAAAACTTATAAAAGTGTGAAAACTCGTGACCTGGGGTCCATCTTGGGTCCATCCTGGGTGCAGCCACGGCCAGACTCTTGTACTGCCCAAGGTGAATCCTTTGAAGGTCTTTTAATAAATCCCTTTTTTATTCCAGGTCAGCCTCTCACAGGCATCAAAACCCTCCTGGTGACAAACAGCCATGGCCTCCCACCACCACTCATGACCCTGGGTGACAAGTGGTGGCTTCAGAGCCCTGGCAGGGGCAGTGCCTGGCGCTGGTGGCACTGCCAGGGAGCAGTTCCTGCATGGGCAGGAGCCAGGGCTGCCTGCCTGGAACAAAAGCTGCCTTCCAGGTAAGGAGCTTAAACACAATTGATGCTCCAAATGAGGGGCTGAGGCAGGCAGCACCCCTCCGAGCTATAATCCATTGCCTGCTAACAGAAATGGAAATTCAATTTGGGCAAGGGCAGGGAGGGGAGGGGAAGGGAGGGAAGCTTTCTGTCTGCTCCCACGGCTGGTGCTGCTCTCCGTGCCCCGGGGCTCTGCTGCCCACAGCCCTATCCAGCACCAGGATCGAATTTTCCGGGTGCTGATGAGGTTTGGCAGTGTGTGACTCAGGCTGGACCTGGCACGGTGTGAGGAGGGGGAAAGGTGGGCTGGCACACAGGGAGGATGCTCACATGGGTAGGTGACCCTGCAGCATCACTGGGACCCCTGTCCCTGACCAGTGTGTGCCAAATCTACCCCTCAGGCAGCAGATCAGAGCCGTGGGGCAGCCCCATGGCTCACAGGATCTGTTCCATCACACCCCAAGGTGGGCAGGATTGTTCTTCATCCTTCCCAAAGGATCTCTTTGCCCAGCCCTGTTCCCATAATGAATCAGAAGGGATCTGCAGGCTGCTCATTGGGGTCTTTTTGTGCACCAAGAGGGCACTGGGGCTGCCAATGCGAGTTTCAGTTGCCCAGCAGGGGTACAGGTGAGGGTCTGTCCTCTCTAAAGTAGCTTTAGTGTCCCTGTGTCACCTGGGCCACAGTGAGCTGTGAGGTTTTGCAGGGAACCTCCACATGTGGCAGCAGCCTGGGCTGTTTTAACCCACAGATGTGCCACAGATGTGCCAGCCAGGACAGGACACTTGGAGGTGACTGTGATCCAGCAGGGATGGGTGGGAAGAGCCATTCCTTCCTCCTTGTGCTGAGTTTGTGCCTTACAGCACAAATATTGTGACATCCCCCTCGCCAAGCCAAGCTTGTTCCAGTTTCTTGCTTTCTCCCAACCCGTTTTGCCTTCCTCAGGACCAGATTTTATTTTACACCGTGGAAGAAAACTTTTGCCTCTCATTCTCCATGAGGATCACATCCAAAGAAGAGCCAGCCCCACTGAGCCACTCATCCCAAATTAGGGACAGAACTGGACCTGAGCTGCTCTTTACAGCTCAGTCTCTGCTCCTGCTCTGCACTGAAGGTGAGGACTGGGCTGCCCTGCCTGAGAAGCTCCATCCCTTCTGCTCCAGCCATGCACACACAGATCTGCAGAGCCAAAGGTGGGTGTTTGGGCTAAGCCACGGTGAGCTGGTGATGGGACAGCAGGAAAAAGGCCAAAATTAGCCAAAGAAAACACTGTTTGCTCTTTGGGAAGTGCTACTGCCCTGCCAGGTGCTCCAGGCTGGGTGAGCAGCCGGGCCCCTTCCCAGCAGAGCATCCCAGAGAAATTCCCTCCCCAGTGCTGCTGCAGCTGAGCCACCTAATGAGATCTCCTCGCCTGTGCATGCTATATTAGGGTTTCCATGGATATGGTGTCACAAACACTGGGCTGTGGCTTTGTTATATAAACAGGAGAGATTGCCACAAATACCCAAAATATCTGGAAAGGACAGGAAGAGACAAAAGCGTTCTCTGGGTGTGTTTATATAGCGTTGTGTGATCCAGGGGATAGTGCCAGTGGGAGGTGGGAGAGGTTTGGGAAGTGGAGTTTATCTGAGGGGTGGTCTCACACTCAGGAGCTCTGGAGACTCACCCTGATCTTCAATGGGATGTTTTTAAATAAACAGAAAGCTGCTGCTGGCTGGGCTGTTCCTGCACTACTCGTGCCTGAAGGCTGGGCTCCTACAGCTCCTGGTGTGACAGGAATCCTTCTCCATGAGCAAGTTTATCCTCACTGAGCCTCACATAGATCTTGGTTATCCCTGGTCCTGCTTCCTGCAGCTAGTGGGGCCAGGACTGGTGATGGTGATGGGGACAAATCAGCTCTCCCAGGACTGCCCACGCCTGACCCTGCTCTGCAGGACCAGCTCCTCTTTTACCATTTCAAGTGCAAAAAGTCCCTTTTGTAAGGATCATGTAGTGTGAGGGAAAAGCTGCTCTAGAATGGAGGTGGGATGTAAGGGACACAGAGACATCAGGGTGGCTAAAATTGTATTGCACTCCCACTCCCCTGCCAATAACAACACCAGAAATAAAGTGGCTTTGCAATAACCATCTCCACGCAGTGGAACACAGATCCACGTGTCCCCGCAAAAGATGCTCCAGGCAGGATCAACTCTGCTCCAACCAGGAGAGCCATGGGAAGCTTGGCCCAGTCCTCCCAGTGGTGATGACTCTTTCCCCAGCAGGTACAACCCGAGCTCCCAGTATCCACCAGTGCCTCCCTTTTCCCACCCTCCGTGCTCACCTGTGGTGACATTCCCTGCCCATGGCTGTGTCAGCTCATTCCTGGCCTTCCAGATGCCTTCCACCATGGGAGGAGCATCCATCCATCCATCATCCATCATCCATCATCCATCCATCATCCATCCATCCTCCATCCATCCATCATCCACCATCCACCATCCATCCATCCATCATCCATCATCCATCCATCCATCCATCCATCCTCCATCCATCCATCCATCATCCATCCATCCATCATCCATCATCCATCATCCATCCACCATCCATCATCCATCCATCATCCATCCATCATCCATCATCCATCCATCATCCGTCCTCCATCATCCATCCATCATCCATCATCCATCCATCATCCATCATCCATCATCCATCCATCATCCATCATCCATCCATCATCCATCCATCATCCATCCATCATCCATCCATCCATCATCCATCCATCATCCATCCATCCATCCATCCATCATCCATCCATCATCCATCCATCCATCCATCCATCCATCCATCCATCATCCATCCATCCATCCATCCATCATCCATCCATCATCCATCCATCATCCATCCATCATCCATCATCCATCCATCCATCCATCGTCCATCATCCATCATCCATCATCCATCATCCATCCATCCATCATCCATCCATCATCCATCCATCATCCATCCATCATCCATCATCCATCATCCATCCATCCATCCATCATCCATCCATCATCCATCATCCATCCATCCATCCATCATCCATCCATCATCCATCATCCATCATCCATCCATCATCCATCATCCATCCATCATCCATCATCCATCATCCATCCATCCATCCATCATCCATCATCCATTTGTTTTCTCTCCTCTCTCTCTCCCTGTGAATCCAAGCCAACACCTTTCAAGCTTCATCACCCGACCTGCGGTGGAGAATCCCAAATTCCAGAAGGAAACATCTGTTTTATCATTTGACAAAAGCCACCAAATCCAGTTTTTCCCTCTTCAGATACAGGACACCCTGCATTGCACTCCTGCATTATCTGCCATCCCTGATTTCACAGGACCACTCTTAATTTCCTTTAGAGTTCTCTCCCACCTCTGCAATAGCAGGGGAGAATTCCTCTCCAGTTTCGTTGGAAATAACAGCAGAAGGAGCTGGAATGTGCTGTGGGCATGGCTCCAGGCCTGCCTGCCACACCAATTTCCAGGGGGGTGTGTTGGTGCTGAGCCCTCCTGCATGGGGCTCTGCTCTTTGGTGCCAACCTTTCTTCTTGCTCTTCCTCTGGCCCTCATTTGCTGATACTGAGCTGCTTCCTGAGCATCCCACAGCAAGCTGGATCAGCATGGAGAGGAGCAGATCCAGGAGAGGACACGGGGCCAAGAGAGCCTGAGGAATTTGGAGATGCAGCTTCATCAGCTTAGAAAAGGGCTGGAGCATTGGATGGCAAAGGCTGCAGGCCCTGCTGCTTGAGGTTTGTGATGGACAGCTCAGCAGAAGGACTATTAAAGATTAGAAATTGTGGATAAATGAGATTTCCTGTGGAAAACTCAAAGTGGCTTTTGTACAGGGAGGGTTTGCCCTACAAACCTCTTGACAAGCTCAGGAAGTTTGAAGGGGAAGGTGTTTCCAGGAATCTTTGGCTCTGCCTTTTTCCCAACCTTGCCCAGATACTCATGGAAGGATTATTCCGAGCACCCCTGTGTGCCAGCAGCCCCCCACATCCATGTCTCTTTGCAAAGGGAATCCATGGTGAGCACCCCTGACCTCACCCCCTGCCTCTCCCAGCCCTCCCACCAAGCTGTGGCTGCACAGGGTGACATTCCAGAGAGTCTGGCACGTCTTGTCAGGTGCAGAGGCAGGAGCTGACAGGGCGATGTGACAGGATGACAAATCATCCTGTAGACTGATGTCACCCCAGGAGCCTTGGCAGATGGAGCTGGGCTAAACTGGGGATGTTTAGCAGGGCCAGGGTGGGGCACTGGGTAATTCACCTGATTTAAGGAGCAGTTCCTCTCTGCTGCCTCTTTGTTAATCAGATTCATCCCTTGGCACCCTGAGGTTGTCACCTTCGAGGGCAGACACCTCTCAGAGTAACAGGTGGCAGGTGTGTCCCCAGGACACCTGCAGCTCCTGCCTAAAGCCATGGCAGTGGATGCAAGGGGGACACGAACAAAGTCCCAGTTTGGGGCAGTTGTTGGAGCTGTGTTAAAATCCAGCTGGTTCTGATATCGTGGGGGCCTGAAGCAGGTGGGGAGAGGTGGCTGTGAAAGAGCACAAACCTGGGAATCACTGCTGTTCTCAGCAATATAAAAGTGGCTGAGGTGCTGCAGACAGGAGGAGGCACTGGGGACTTTTCAGGCTGCTGCCATGAATATTTGGGATCAGCTTGGAGAAGGAACCTCCATAACCATGGGGAAGAGGCAGAGAAAAGCACCTGGTCCCTCCACCAGGACCAGAGGGGGGCTGGCACTGGGAGCTGAGCCTCAGAACATCCTGCTGCAGCCTCCTCCTGCAAAACTGCACACACGGGGTCCTGCTTCTGCCAGGGGCTTCAGGTAAAAACAAATGCCAGAGAGGAGCTGAGGAAAAGGCTCTGGCCTTGGAATGGGAAAGGAAGGTGTTTGGCAGGTGATGTTGTCTCTGTACCTGAATCCACTCCCAGGGTCTGCCCTGTGCAGGAATTGGTTTAGAGAGCCCTAACTCTGTGTTTTCCTCTTGGAACAAAGCTCTGCAAGAGCAGTGGGATCCTTTAGCAACATTAAGAGCCCTTTTGCTGCTCTATTTCAGGTGAGTGTGTATTTTATTGCCTCTCTGGAAGGCCACACGCTTGTCACATCCACCAAACTGCAGTTGCTAAAGGAGTTTTGATAGAATAAAATCATCACCAGCATCCCCCAGGCTGGTGTGTTCCACTGGGAACCCACACAGGGAGCTGGGCAGTGTTCCAGAAGCCCACTGCTCCCAGCAGTGCCCAGGTTTGGCTGTGGGTTGTGCTCATGGATCAGTCTCAGCTGGAAGATTCCTCCAGGGTCAGGAAAAACAAAGGGGAACCTGCCCTGGGGATGCAGGTGGGGCAGAAAACCCTTAGAGCAGCCTTGGATGCTGAGTGATGGGAACATCACAAAATATTCCTGGGCAGTTTGATGCCAAGTTCTGAGCCAAAGGAGAAAACCAAGAATTTGGGGCTGCAGGAGTGAGAGTGCACAAAATCACTGAAGGATTGACGCTGGGAGTAACCCACGGGTGGTGATGGAGGGAGGCAGGTGAGCACAACCTGGGCACTGCACTTCAAACCCACCGATGATTTTGGCTCCTGGCTGCTGCTGGGTCTGTTTATCCCACAGACTTGGCAGGCATAGGACACTTCCCAAATGTTGGGGTTGATGAAAGTTGTGGCTGGCCAGCTGCCAGGTCTCGAGGCTATCAACTGGCTCCCAAAGTGTGGATGCTAATTAGCACTTCCCTTCTGCAAAAATTTCTGTTGCAAAGTCTGGGGAATCAGTGTTTGTACAGCCCCTGGCACGGCCAGACTGTGCTTACCATAGAGGTCTTGTACATCAGTGCAAGACAGAAATACATTATAAAAACATTTTTCTCCTTCACAGAATTCTGATCTTCCCCAGAATTGCTCTTAGAGGAAGCAAACCTCATGTTCAAGTCCAAAAAACAAGCTCTGGACTCGCACAAGGCAGCCCAAGCATTTGCAAAGTCCTTGTTATAACATTGTTTTTCCTTGCTTCTTACCCTGGGCTCAGCTCCGTGAGAATTGCTTTGACATCTCCCTGGGAAGCAAGGAGGATGTTTATTGCAGTACCTGAGGCCAGGCATTGAAACCAAAATGAATGGGCCAAGCAGAGAACCTCCATTGTTCATATTTCTGAGCAAGGATACAGTGACAAATTGCCAGACGATGACGTTTGACCTGCACAAGTAATAAAAAGCTAAAATTGGTTGGGTTTTTTTTTAAAGCACAGCCCTTCAATATCTTCTGCACGTGGTTCAAGCAACCTTGAAGAAAAAGCCCAACAGCAGCCACAACACAGTTCAGTATTAAGTGATTTGCTATAATAATTAAATAATTATAGTCTTAAGTGGACTCTTTAATGATAAACGGTGTTTTTTTCCCCTCACCTTCATTTCTTGTCATCACAGTGAGTGCTTTTCCTTTCAGATCTCTGCACAGGCTTTTGAACTGCGTGTAAAGTGTGCTCAGATTGCTGGCAGTGAGCAGTTTATTTGGGGAGGAATTAATTAAATGCAACTGTTTCCCTCTGTATAGATTAAAGGAGTGCTACAAGCGATACCATCTCCAAAAGGGCAGATGTGCTATAAAAACATTGATTATTCCAGTCAGTTGAGAGGGACAGAAAAGTATCAATAGGCTGGAACTGCTGATGAGAAAAAATTAAGTTAGTTCTTGGGAATGAGTTTCAGTGTCAGGGAAATGAATGCTGCAGGACAAAAGTCACACATCCCGATGGACAGAGACAATCCAGGGGCCTGCAGAAGGGTCCCTGCTGCCCCAGGAGTTGGACAGCTTGGGTGGCAAGAGCCAAGGATGGTGGCAGGGGATGAGGCTGAGACACACTGAGCATCCTCTGTGCCCAGGGAAGCTCTGCAGGGAGCCCGGGGAGCAGGGACTGCAGAGCTCAGGGAGGGCTGGGACGATCTGTGCTCTTCTGTCACACCAGCTTGGGGATGGGGACAACCTCCAGGTCACCTGTGGTGGTGCTTCTGCAGCTTGTCCACCTGCTAGAGCAGTAATGCCCCTCTAGGATTCGGGTTTTGTCCAGAATTTTGTTTTCCAGCTTTGAAGGGCCATCACTACCCAAGCATTGAGGAAATCTTGTGAATCACCACTGCTGAAAATCACCACTTTGGGAAAAAGCGGTGGATGAGCTGAGGTTGTGCTGGAATGGGCACGGATTTGGGAAGAGGAGAGACATTCCCTGCTCTGTTATAAAACCAAAACCAGCTGAAACCCCAGCACAGCTGAAAAACAGCAGGGAACAAGCTCATGTCACCTAAGAAATGCCCTGGGGGCCGTGTGGGATCAAACAGGGGCTGCTGTGGGGTTTGCCTTGGCTTTATCCCTGCACTGGGGATGGGGAGGGGGATTCTTTTCCTGTGCCAGTACTGGGGCTGAAGCTCTGTTGCCCAAACCAACATTCCCTGGCTCCGTGGTGGCTGACATGGCTCTGTAAGAGGGGGACACGGCTCTGTAAAGGGGGGACACGGCTCTGTAAAGGGGGTGACATGGCTCTGTAAGGGGGTAATCCCAGTACAGAGAGGGTGACCCCAAGCTGTAGGGGCGTTGTTGGGCTATAGAGAAGGTGACCCCAATCTGCTGGGGGTGATCCGGATATAAAAGGGGCGACCTCACTGTGTTGGGGGGAGTTGATTCGGGTATAGAGGGGGTGACCCCACTCTGTAGGAGGGTGATTTAGGTATAGAAAG
Organism: Acridotheres tristis; assembly: GCA_037013685.1. Lineage (NCBI taxonomy): Eukaryota > Metazoa > Chordata > Aves > Passeriformes > Sturnidae > Acridotheres > Acridotheres tristis. The sequence continues at coordinate 7,515,782 of CM072904.1, read as the reverse complement.
GGTGACCCCACTCTGTTGGCTGGTTGGGCTGTAGAGGGGGTGACCCCACTCTGTAGGGGATATAACGGGATAACCCCTCTCTCTTTGGGGGTAACCCATCTCTGTCGGGAGCCCCTCTCTGCCCCTCCCGGATATCCAGAGCATCCCCACACGCCGGGGCGGGGACCCTGCGGCCGCATCCCGAGCTGGGAGCGGGGTGGGGTGGGGGGAGCAGCCCCGCATCCCTCCGGCAGCGCCGCATCCCGGGCTGCGGGGCGCTGCCCGTGCGGGGCCGTGCGGGGCTCGGGGGCCGTGCGGGGCTCGGGGGCCGCCGCTGGGTTCGGCCCCGCTCCCGGCCCGTCATTGGCGGCCCCGGCAGCGCTGGGAGCGGGGCGGGGAGGCGGGAGCGGCCCCCGCAGAGCCGCCGGCCCGGCCATGTGCCGACAGGGGTGGCTGCTGCCGGCTGCCTGCTCCGCTGCCGCCCGCCTCCTCAGCCTGCTTGCTGCCGCTTATTTTTAATTTTTAATTATTTTTTAAATCGTTGTTTCATTTTTAAGATTTTTTTTTTTTTTTTTTTTTTTTTTTTAAAGCCGTTTATTTTGGTATTGATGCTCTCCGAGCGGGAGACTTCGGGAGACGCGGTCCTCACCTGAGCGAGCCGGCCCCATTCCCCCGTGTGAAGGTAAGCGGAGCGGGAGAAGGCACCGGTGCGGGGGTTCCGTGGGACCCCCCCCCGGCTCTGCCGGGTCCCTTCTCCCCGTCTCTCCCAGCGCTGGGGTCTCTCGCGGTGTTTTTTCCCTGTTGGCTTCGCTCCCGCCCCCGCCGCCCGCTTCCCGGTGCATCCGAAACTGCCGGGGATCGCTGCTCCGGGGGAACCGGCAGCGAGCCCCGCATCCCGGGGAATGCCTGCGAGGAGGGCGGCAGGCACAGGACAGCCCTGGCTGCAGGGAGTGGGGCTGGGAAGGGATTTGGAGGGGGAGACAGGGTGAGGAGGGACATGGAGAAGTGCACGGCATCCTCTCCCCCATAGCCTGCCCGGAGGGACCGGCCAGCTCAGACCTGCATGGGAAATACCGGGGTGCTCCAGGCTCGGTTTTCCCTCATCCTACAGCTCCAAATCCTATGAGGGATGGCGTGAAAGCACCTTTTGGGAAAGCTGCCCCCATCCCATGCCTTTCCTGGGTGTGCAGGTCGTGTCCTTCTCTGCCCCAGGGACACCTCGGTCCCCTTTGCACACTCAGTGTGGGACTGGAACCGGCCTCTCTTCGTGTTCTGGACATCTCACCTGGAGCCATGTGATTCACTTTGTTTCCACCTTATGTGCTGGCCCCAAAGGCCATCGGAATCCCCCTCTCCATCCCAATGAGTTTGTAGGACACCCCAGTCCTGGGTTAGGTAGCAAACCATCCCATTAACTCATGCTCAGCAGAGCAGTGGTGATGGAGAGGGATCCAGGGCAGAACGTTAGGGAGGAAGGCGATGGCACAGTCACCTGTGGGTTGTTTTTGTCACTCTGAATCCAGCAGCCATCAAGGTCTGTGCTCTCAGAGCCACACGGATGTTGTTCAGCACATTAAAGGTAGCCTGAGGGCTCAGGGGGGCTGTGGGAGGGAGAGAGAAATCCCCCAAGGGAAGATGGCTTTTCATTTCCCCATATCGACCGCTCTCAGACAGGATTATTTATATTTGACATAACAGATCACCAAACTTGGGAGGTAGTGGGGGTGTGCTCATACTCATTAAGGTAGACAGTTTTCTGGCAGAATAAATTCAAGGTAAGAGAAGATGGCACTTTGAGGTTCAACAGATTGTCTTCCAGCCTGAAACGAGCAGCGGAAATCAGCACAAAACCTAAACGGGAAAACTCTGCACTTCAGTCGGTCATGAGGTATAGCTGTCATTTTAGGGAACCTGGCAGGTTATCCCAATTTTTAGAGTGCAGATGGTGACTTCATTTGAGCAAAAGTACCCAGTAGGATGGGATTTTTAGTCATCACATCTTGTCTTCGCTGAGGAAGCATCTAAATTTTAGCGCTGTGAGGGAAAGCAGTTGACATGAATTGTGCATGAAGTGAGTGCCTGAACTATCCCACACCTGTACTGAGGCTCCTGCCCCATTGCAGTGGCTTGTGAATAACTGGAGGTTCTCTGCAGTCTCGGTGGTTGATTTTCCTCTCGCCTGAAATGAGCAGAAAGGTGCATTAGGGGCTGTCAGTTGGTGAAAAGAGATTTTAAACACCTTAAAGACCGTGCAGCTGTAATTAGAAGTGTAACCTCCTTCCTCTGCATGTCAGGATTTCTGTGCAGAACGATGACAGGACCTCTTAAGGAATGGTGATGGTGCTCAGGAGAGATAAAGAACTTCAACAAAATCCCCTGCAAAGCTGCTGATGTTGATTTATCACCCTGCAGTACATTGGTTCTTGTTCAGAAAGGATGTGGGGATTTGAGGGGAAGGAAGGAAACAGCCTTTGCTCCTTTCTGGTTTATTGGCAGCTCTGAAATACCTGTGCCTACCTGGGCACAGGAGTTGCAGAACATCACCAGTGCTGTGGCTCCTGGTTGTGTCCTTGCTGTGTTCATTGCTGTTTTCCAGCACAGCCTGGTAGATGGGTCTGGCTGTCACATCTCCTGACCCTTTTTCCATTGAGTCTGTGGCAGTCCCTAAAACCTCGTGGAGGTGACACGAGAGTCAAGCCTGGAGGTTTGACACGGGGGCTTTGCTCTCTGAGGAGAACGTGTTCAGCAGTGGGTAAGGGACAGACTCTCTGCCCACTGTTTATTGACCCAAGCCTTTCTAAATTCTTCTTTCAGCTTCCCACTCTGAAGCTGAAGAACACCCCTGACCCTACAACCATTCCTCAGCACCCCTTTAGGATCTTCAAAAGTTTTGCTGGGTGCCAGATTCAAAGAGATGAAGGTGCTCAATTCCCTCAGGCATTCATGTGCAGCCCACAGAGCTTCGCTGCATCCTCACAGCCTGGCACCGTCTGTGCCACCGACCTTTGGGACATCAGGATGTGTCCTCAGTGCCCAGCACGTGGGGCAAGGAGGGGTTTTGCAGCTGCCCAAGCTCTAAGGGATTTGCCTGACTCAGATTTTCCACTCTGGCTGCGCAGTGCTGGTGGAAGAAGCAGAGGTGGCTGTGTCCCTTGTCACTCAGCGTGTTTGGGTACCTGTGTGTCGTGTTGTCATGGATATGGACAAGGACATGGCCAGGAAAGAGGTGCTGCATGCTGGCAGGGCTCCTGCAGCCAGAGCTGGGGATGCAACTTGTGACATTGAAGAGGCGCAGGGAAGGGATGGAGCAGAGGTGGCAGCTGTTGGGGTTGAACTTGCAGCTCATTCCCTGTCTAAATTGTGTTTTCTCCCAGGTCGTTGTGTGTTATCTCCTTCTCTCCTTACGGTAGGATTGGTTCCCCCTTTGCCTGAGCAAACAGCCTTTATCCCAGCAGTGCAGATGGGCAGAGGGGTGATGGACAGACAGCTGGGTGATGGACTCTGACCCTCTCCAGACCTTTCAGCCACCCTCAGCTCACAGCCAGGACCAACCCAGACAGGACTGGGACCTCAGGAACCTGCTAGAGCAGCCCTGGGCAGAGGGCAGCTGGAAAGGCTGAGGAACAAAATTAAAGGTCAGAATAATACTTTGAAATATCCCTGGACCTCTTTGTCCCCGGAAAGGTTAATAACAGCCTTGACCCATTAATAGCAGCTCAGGGCAGCAGCAGGAGGACCAGGCTCCATGGAGATGTGGTTCTCAAGGTGTCAGAGGCATCACTGAGGAAAGACAGGACTTGATTTAGGCCAGAAGCGCAGCAATGGTGATTTTATCCCATCCTATGTGCCCAAGAGTACAGATTTCTCTCGGGAGCTGAGCGTCAGCAGGGACAATGTTGGGCCCAGCACCTCCCTCAGCATGAGCTCCCCTTGGCAGGACAAGAGGTGGAGACAGGACATGAGCCAGGGGCTGGCGAGCTCTGTCACCCTCTCACTTCAGACAGAGTTTTCTCTGCTCGTTGAACAATCCCCCGTGACGGCTCAGAGCTGACATTTAACTCCACTCCCAATAATGCCACAAGACGAGCTGAGCCATCACCAGGGCAGCATCACCATCCCCAGCACTTCTCCCCCATCTCCCTCCTGCAGGACAAAACCCATCTGCAGCCACAGAATCCCCATGGTGGATGTTGTGAGTGTGCTGAGCTGCTCTGGACAGCAGCACAGGTATTTTCCTGAGCTGGAAGCTGGAAAACACGTGCCATTGTCCACCTGTGCATGAGCTGGAGGAGGGAGGGATGCAGCTCCTACACGGGGCTGAGTCGAAGGTACACGGGGCTCTGCTGCCCTGGGAAATAACTCTCTGCTCCACAGCTTTTATCAAGGAGATGGAAACTTGTCATATTCTTTTTGCAACAATATCTGACATTATCCAAGCAATTTGCCTTTGGTGTGTTTCCAGAAATAGTTAGGCCTACGGTAGGCAGGGGTGACATCTGGATGCATTACTGCTGAGTTCAGAAACATTCAGTAAACAAGACAGGATCTATTGTTTAAAGGTTATTTCAAAAGGCTCCCAGCGACTTATCTGGTGAAAGCTTTAATGGCACTGTGGTAATTGTCTTTTCTGAAGGGTGTTTTAGAGGGAACTTACCAAAACTCCAAAACTAAGGCTCAGCCTGTCCTAGCCAGGGGAGAGACTTGATCCAACCTGGAAATGTGAGGGGGTTTTCTCGTTATTTCAATGTGGTGGGATCAAACCTGGGAAATAGCTGAAGGAAGAACAAGCTGGGGGGCACAGATAGGGAATGCAGGGCAGCTCACCAGCACTTCAACACTTAAAAAAAAGTCTCAGATCAGCATAATAGGGCAGCAGGATTCACATCAGCAGGGAGGGCGAGAGAAAGAGCCCTCCCCGAGGCACTGAGGAGAAAATAAATGTCATTAGCATGGATAAAGCAGCCGCCTCGGAGCACCTGAGCCGAGGGTGGGCGGCTCTGCAGGGAGAGGGGCTGGCGGGGGCTGAGCCCCGGGAGCCCAGCGAGGCCACAGCAGGAGTCGCTCGGAGCCCACGCCTCTGTTCAGCACAGCCCCGAGCGCTGAATAGCTCTCTGTCAAAGAAAGGAAAAGGGAACTCCTGGCAGGAGCCAAGGGCCAGCCATCCTCCCCTGGCCTGGCCCAGGTGCCAGGGATGCTGCTCAGGTGGAGGGAGGGATGAGCTGTGGCTCTGCTGGCACTCGCACATCTGCACTTGCTCCTGGCAGGAGCCACTGCTGGCTGCTCTCCTCAACCCCAGGGCAGGCAGGATTAATGCTCACTGATGATTTCCTGCCCCTCAGAGAGGAAATCATGTCATGAGCTCGCATATCTTCCTGTTTCACCAGTGTTTTTCTCTGAGGGGCAGTGGGGGTGAGTGAATTCTGACCAGAGGAGCCCTGGAGCCAAGCAGAGGGCTCTGCCTGAGGCAGGACCATCCTGTTCCACTGGCTCCAGCTCTCCTCTGCCTCACCTGGTGCTGCTGTGAGGCTGTGTCAGTGCTGCAGGGTCTCAGTGCTGGGCCACAGCTGCTGGGAGCCCTTTGGAGCTGCTCAGATCCCACACACCCAACCTGCTGCCCATCCCTCCCTTTTCCCTTCTGTTCACCCACTGGTGTTCCAGCCCTGCCCTCCTGCTCCTTTTCTTCCTCCCTTTCTGAAACAACAATCACAGAATCCTTAGGTGGTGAGATAACCATGGGAATCTGCCTGGAAAACAGGCTTTGGTGAAAAAAAGCGTTTTTTCCCTTTGAATTGAAGTCCAGCTTAGGCTCTTTCAAGGCTGAGCTGCTTGGCCTCTCCTGGGGAGGGGATAAAGGAGATGATCTTGCTCAGCAGGGGATGGAGCCCTGGGCACCACCAGCTTTAGGTCTGGCTTTGCTCTAGGTATGAGTTCATCGCAGGCTCTGAGCTGCAGAAGCTCATAAGCTCATTACATTGGGGGAGTTGCAAGTGGTGAGCAGGCCACACAGCTGGCATTTCCTCCCCTTCCTTCCCATCTTAGCAAGGAGGAAAAGTCCTGTGTGGTTGCATTTTTTTTCCTGTACAGAGCTGTCCCTTGTCCCTGAAAGGGCTGGACCACGATGGACACGAGTGGCCTCTTGTAGCTCTGCCTTGTCCCCACAGAGCTGGCACCAGGAAAAGCCAGCTCCTCTCTTTGCTCACTGAGTATTTGAGATTAAAGGGGGAAATCCATCAGTATAAATGCCAGGGTGAGGGGAACCCCCAGATTTCTGGGTGATGGGGCTGCTTTGAAATCCCCTGGAGATCACCTCAGCCTTGTGATGGATTCCTCATCTCCCCAACCTCTCCCCGGCTCGGGTCACTTCAGCTGAACGGGATCGAAATGCCCGGGGGGTTCAAAGATTCACAGACTGGCACTGATCACAGCAGAGAGACGCGGAGTTTGTTGTAAAAGATGATCCAGAGGCTCTGTTGAGGCTGGAATTCGCTGTGATGCTGCGGGAGCGTGCCCGGGAGCGAGGGGGATTTCACAGGGAAGCGCCAGACGAGTCCCCGGAGCGGCTTCAAAAAATCACAGCTCTGCTGAAGCATCACTCGCAGGCACGGCTTCCTGCGAGAAAAATCACTTACCTACAGATAGCTTTGCTCATTTCAATTCCAAATATTCCACCTTCGCTTCTCTGGGGTGTTTGGGTGTTTGTGCCTGGGAAATGCTGTGGTATTTTCCGAGGTGACCGGCAGGGACAGTGCGATCCCGGCACTGAGCTCCTGTTTGGGAACCCGCGTTTCTTCCCGATTTAGGCAGAGGGTGTTGCTCGGGCTTTGCCGTGCGATTTGCGTTTGGATTCCCTGCGCTCTCTGTGTGCGTTTGGGTTGAGATCCATCATGGATCTTCCTGCCTGAGCTCTGGCAAGCCACGAACTCTCTCCTTTACCTGCTGCCTGCCTTCCCGGCGGGGCGGCAGCGTGTGGTGGAGAGCTCCTGCATCATCCCTGCAGGCAGGGATGCTCCTCCTGCATCCCGCTTTTAATAACAGCGTGCACCGTGCCACCTTCCCTTAACACAACGGACATAGGAAAAAGGAGTTACAGAGGAAAACAGGAGGCATTTTGTGACAATCCAAGCTGTTTCCTGGGGAGGAATTACAGCGTGGAGGTGTTCCAGATGTGGGAGGGTGGCTGAGATCTCTGTTGGGGATCTCTCCCCATCTTCTCAGCGAGTGCAAGCAGGGATTTGCAGGGATGCAGGCTCTCCTGTGGAAGGGGAAGGAGGTGTCTCGGTCTGATTGGTGTTTCCTGCTGGGAAGCTAAGCCCTGGAAAGATTAGCAATGGGATCTGGGGGAAAATAGCTCTGCTGAGAGAGTGGGAGTGGAAGGATAACGAGCGCTGATTTGCGTTTGCTGTTAGGAAAATTTAGTGGGTTTATTGTTATGTTACACAAAGGAGCAACTGGGGTAATAATTCAAATTATGGCTGTCCCATGGGCTATTTGTGTGACTTTCTCCTTGTGCAAACAGAGACAGGCACGAAGCTGTCACTGCCCAGGGCTGCAGCTCTGCCAGGAGAGCAGAGCCAGCCCCACTTCCACATCCAAAATGCAGTAAAATGCTTGAAAGGTGTTTCTCAAAGTCTTCCAGGTGATGTCTGCAATCCAGCTGCCACCAAAGCCATTTTCTGAGTGACTGTGCCAGAGTTAAGGTCCACTCAGAGCAGGGAATGTGCTCCTGGCTGGGGGGTTGGACTTGGTGACCTTTAAAGGTCCCTTCCCACCCAAACCAGTCTGTGATTCCAGCACTGGCATCACTGAGCTCGAGCAAGAGTTCTCTGGTCTCTCCTCTTTGCAGGGAAGACCTGGTGGGCACCAGGTTGCCCAGAGAATCTCTGGAAGTGCCCAAGGATCTCTGGAAGTGCCCAAGGCCAGGTTGGGCAGGGCTTGGAGCAGCCTGGGATGGTGGAAGGTGTCCCTGTTCATGGCAGGATAAGAGGGGCTTTAAGGTCCCTCCTAACCCATTCCAGTCTGGGATTCTGGGATCCCCTGTGACCAGCACTGGATGTGGCATCCCATGGGCAGTCCCAGCCCCCTGAGATAAAGACAAGCACAGTGAATATTAGACAGCTCCAGATGATTTTTTTCTGATTTGCAACACGTCAGCTTTGCTGTTTTCTCGAGAGTTATTCCTGATTCTCACAGAAGCTCGTGGGAGCAGATTCAGCCCACAGAAAGTGGAGTTTTCTTAGTTGCACCGATTTTCCCTTGTGTTTCTGGCACCACATCTTTGTTTATGTTGTATTTTCGAAGAAAACAATGCAGGTTACAGAAAACACGAAACAGTGCTACCAATTTCTGAGAAAACAAGCACTGCTGTGACCTGGTTTCTAGGTACTGTCATAAATACTACATATTGCTGAATGTTCAGATTGGCAGGCAAAGGGTTAGTCTTTAAAACACTGTCTGATTGATTGGTAGTAAATATAAAGTGTGAAGATTGTTGGGCTGTGGCAGAACTGTTGACTGCAGAGGATTAGAGTTGCTCAGCCCCAGGGATGCATAAAACTGGCACACGCTGCTGCTGGAGTTTTGCTCGAAAAGAGAAGAGTCCCAAAAATTAATACAGGTTTGCCAGGACCTGAAATGAAAAGGGCTTTGTTTGATTGGGCTGTTAACATCACCTTGTAACCCAATTGCATGATAATCCCAATTAAACCGACCAAAAGCAGCACCGAAGCATCCTGGGCTCCCAGCAGAAATTCCCGAGCTCCCACATGCTCCATTCTCTCCTCTCTCAGGCCCAGGAGCAGTGACAGCCAGGCTGGAAGGTGTTTTTTAAGCAGGCCTGTGGTTTGGGACAGCAGTGAATGTTTTCCTGATTCCCAGAGGAGATTTCTGGTCTGGTGAATTTTCCCAAGGGACATCTCCTGCAGGAACAGCCCCATCACACATTTTGAGGGGCTCTTCTGTGCCAAGGGGCACTCCCAGGCACTGGGCAGGGAAGATGCTCACATTTTTACAGCTCTGGGTTTTGCAAGACTTAAACTTCAGCTCAGTGTGTGGTTTACATTGAGGCAGGATGGTAAGGAAGGGCTCCATGGGGGAGGTGGTGCCTGGAGAGCTCAGAAAATCAGCGTCGGTTCAGTGAAGGTTTTGCTAATTTGGTTCTGGGCTCCCAGTCCATCCCAGTTCAGCTCAGAAAATCAGCAGTTTTGCTAATTTGGTTCTGGGCTCCCAGTCCATCCCAGTTCAGCTCAGAAAATCAGCAGTTTTGCTAATTTGGTTCTGGGGTTCCAGTCCAGCACATGAACTCTGTTATTTTACAGCAGGACGTTCCTGCTTCCCAAGGAGTTCCAACAACTGTGCTCAGGCTAAATGAACTCAGGGTGCAAGGGGAGAAAGCTGAAATCCAGCTGGGATTTGGGGGTGCAGTGGGAGCCTCCTCCTGCTTTCCAGGATGGACATTTGCCTTTACAAACAAACTGTAGGGTTTGCTGATAAATGAAATTGAAAGATGAAAGAAGCAATGGGGAAAAACTATGAATTCTATAAGAATTAAAAATTAAAAGGGAGGGTTGCACATAAGAGGGGAATCTCAGATATCAGTTTTGGGAAGTCTGTACCTCTGAAGTAACTCAGCCAATGGGGAAAGAGAGAGGGAAATTGGGATAAAAAAGGAGGCTGAGTCCTCCAAAAATTTGAGAGACCCCAGGGGAATGTCCCATGGCCTCTCCCTTTATTTGAATAAAGTAAAAGGACTCTTCTGTCTCGTTTTTGTACATAAACCTCTGGCGTCTGTGGATTAATTTTCCTGACACAAGGAAGGGAGGAGCAGCCCTGAGCTGATCACACCCATCCTTCTCACCTCGCCTGCCTCAGTTTCCCACATTTGGGTGCCTGTGGCAGCATTTCCCTGGCTGCTGGGCAGGGCAGGGAGGTGGCAGATGAGGATCAGGAGCCATTGCCTGGCTCTCAAGGGCCTCTCCAGCATCAAGGAGTCATTTCAAAGGCAGGGCTGGTGTCGTCCCCGTGCTGACGAGAGGCAAGAAGATCCTCACACGTGTTCTGTTTTTGGAAAGATGCTGTCCCTGGGAACACTCAATATTTCAAACATTTGATCCTGGCAGTTCCCAGCCCACATGGGCTTGAGCAGAGCAATTTGTGTGAAGGTTTTTCTCTGTTGCTTTATTCTCCTAATGAGGGTTTTTCAGCTGAGTTGTGTGAGTTCCTTTATCTTTTCTGCTTTTTCACTTATGATTTTGTTGTTGTGATTTTTTGTTGTTGTTGTTGTTGTTGTTTTGGTTTGGTTTTTTTTCCTCTGAGTTAAGTCTTTCCCTCTCTCATCTCTCAGGAAAAGCTGTAACAAAATTAAGGTGAGGAAAAAAAGAGAAAATTTGCTGGAACTGGTTCATGGTGAGTTGCCAAGAATCTGAAAATTACCCTCTCAGACGGTTTGCATTAATTCCCTGATGCAGCAATGATAAATCCTTATTAAAGAGGATAACATAAGGAGATTTTTCTGCCTGTAGAGAAACTCCACGGTGCAAACAATAAGGAAGCCCATCTCCCTCTTGTTCATGATCCCTGGAAGTGTCCAAGGGGAGGTTGGACAGGGCTTGGAGCAACCTGGGATGGTGAAAGGAGTTCCCCTAATGGGAGGGGGTGGAATGAGGTGAAATTTGAAGTCCCTCCAACCCAAACCATTCGGATTCCTGTGATTTCTGTGATCACTTTGCAAATGCAAACGGTGTGACAGTGGTGACACCAGCCCTGAGGGGGTGACATTACACGGAGCAAAGGGCAGGGAGCTGTGGGCAGTGTCTCTGCCCTGGCAGCATTCCTAAATCTTTGCACTTCCCTGCTTGCTGCAGCTCCCTGAGGTGCAGCCCTGGCAGAACCAGGCATAAGGAATTTAAATGCAGCAGTTTTTGGCCTCTGCCCATGCCTGAAAATTCTCCCCTGTCCCTGTGTGAGGAGTGGGGGGCTCCTTCCCTCCCCACCCCAAGGGCAGCTCATGCCCTGGCCCAGGGAACAGGTGCCAGTCCTTAACATTTCTGTGTCATTTCCAAGATCCCTGAGCTCCCCTTCTCTTCTCCTCTTCTTTATCCATGCACCACCTTGCCCTGCTGGGCTGGAGTGGGAAAAACCACTCAAAACCCACTCGGCTTGTGCCTCGTTACAGGGCTTGAGCCAGAGCCTGAGCCAGAGCCATGGAAAGCTGTAGCTATGGAAACTCCCAACCTTTTTTTTTTTTTTCCTGGTGGTTTATTCTTTTTTTTTTTTTTTTTTTTTTTGAGAGCAGCAACGTATTTCTCTTTGGAGATCCCAGGCTGAGCTGGGAGTCCCCTGGTGTCACAGAGCAGCAGCAGGAGCTGCCAGCACAGAGCCAGCTTTGTGTCCCCAGGGCAGAGGAGTGGGACTGAGGAGGAAAAAGTGGATTGTAGGGAAAGCCAGAGCCCAGGGCAGCACAGGGATGCTGAGGGGAGCAGGGTGATGCTCATGGAGATGTCACCAGCTGCCAGACACCCACCCACAGCTGGCAGGGGTGGGCAGGACAGAGGGGTGCTGCTCCATGTGTTGGTGGCTGGATCTAGGGTGTCCCTAGAGCCCTCCGGGTTATTTTATTTTACTTTACATTTTATTTTATTTTATTTTATTTTATTTTATTTTATTTTATTTTATTTTATTTTATTTTATTTTATTTTATTTTATATTATATATTTAATATATTTTATATTTTATATTTTATATTTTATATATTTTATATTTTAGATTTTAGATTTTAGATTTTATTTTGTTTTGTTTTATTTTCTTTTTATGGTTTTTAATTCTATTTTATTTTATATATTTTATATTTTATTTCATTTCATTTCATGTCATTTTATTTCATTTCATTTCATTATTTTATTTTATTTTACTTGTTATGTTTTTTATTTTATTTTATGTATTTTATTTCATTTCATGTCATTTTATTTTATATTTTATATTTTATATATTTTATATTTTATATTTTATATTTTATATTTTATATTTTATATTTTATATATTTTATATTTTATATTTTATATTTTATATTTTATATTTTATTTTATTTTGTTTTATTTTATTTTTATGGTTTTTTATTCTATTTTATTTTATATATTTTATATTTTATTTCATTTCATTTCATGTCATTTTATTTCATTTCATTTCATGTCGTTTTATTTTATTTTATATTTTATGTTTTTTATTTTATTTTATGTATTTTAATTCATGTCACTTTATTTTATTTTATATTTTTTATATTTTATATTTTAGATTTTAGATTTTAGATTTTAGATTTTAGATTTTAGATTTTATTTTATTTTGTTTTATTTTATTTTTATGGTTTTTTATTTTATTTTATAGATTTTATATTTTATTTCATTTCATTTCATGTCGTTTTATTTTATTTTATATTTTATATTTTATATATTTTATATTTTAGATTTTATATTTTATATTTTATATTTTATTTTATTTTGTTTTATTTTATTTTTATGGTTTTTTATTTTATTTTATAGATTTTATATTTTATTTCATTTCATTTCATGTCGTTTTATTTTATTTTATATTTTATATTTTATATATTTTATATTTTAGATTTTATTTTATTTTGTTTTATTTTATTTTTATGGTTTTTTATTTTATTTTATAGATTTTATATTTTATTTCATTTCATTTCATGTCGTTTTATTTTATTTTATATTTTATATTTTTTATATTTTATATTTTATATTTTATATTTTATATTTTATATTGTATTTTATTTTGTTTTATTTTATTTTTATTTTTTTTTATTTTATTTTATATATTTTATATTTTATTTCATTTCATTTCATGTCATTTTATTTCATTTCATTATTTTATTTTAAGAGCTCCCTGGATCCGTGACTCCTGAGCAAAGGGAAGCAAGATGTGCATCTTTCAAAGACTTTAATCTGCTGAGGCTCTTCCCATCCCAGGGAGTGTTCCCAGCCCTTGGAAACGCAGAGCTGTTGGATTTCCTGCTTACTCCCAGTGTTCAGGGAATCCATTGCTCCTCCTCCCCAGCCTGATCGATGGCTCAGCGGCGGCTCAGGATCGATGTCTCCTTCTCCTCCTGGCACATCCGTGGGCTCAGGGGGGCAGGGTGGGGCTCGTCCTTCCCACACGGAGCTGCCCCCAGCACGCGGTGCCTGGCCAGGTGGGAGCCACCGAACCTGGAGCTGGGCTGGAATCGTTGATGGGTTTCAGATAATCCTGCTTCAAAAAAGCTGAGAGAAACTTCTCTGTCTGGGAAATGGGTGTTGGGGTAGCAACATTTGTCCTGTCAGGCACTGCCAGAGCCAGAGAGCCAGAGATCCTGGGATAAACCAGAGATCCTGGGATAAACCAGAGATCCTGGGGTGCCCAGAGATCCTGGGATAGACCAGAGATCCTGGGATAAACCAGAGATCCTGGGATAAACCAGAGATCCTGGGATAAACCAGAAATCCTGGGATAAACCAGAGATCCTGGGGTGAACCAGAGATCCTGGGGTGAACCAGAGATCCTGGGATAAACCAGAGATCCTGGGATAGACCAGAGATCCTGGGATAAACCAGAGATCCTGGGATAAACCAGAGATCCTGGGATAGACCAGAGATCCTGGGATAGACCAGAGATCCTGGGATAAACCAGAGATCCTGGGATAAACCAGAGATCCTGGGATAAACCAGAGATCCTGGGATAGACCAGAGATCCTGGGGTGAGCCAGAGATCCTGGGATAAACCAGAGATCCTGGGATAGACCAGAGATCCTGGGATAAACCAGAGATCCTGGGGTGAGCCAGAGATCCTGGGATAAACCAGAGATCCTGGGATAAACCAGAGATCCTGGGATAAACCAGAGATCCTGGGGTGAACCAGAGATCCTGGGGTGAGCCAGAGATCCTGGGACAAACCAGAGATCCTGGGATGGACCAGAGATCCTGGGATAGACCAGAGATCCTGGGATAAACCAGAGATCCTGGGATGGACCAGAGATCCTGGGATAGACCAGAGATCCTGGGATAGACCAGAGATCCTGGGATAGACCAGAGATCCTGGGGTGAACCAGAGATCCTGGGATAAACCAGAGATCCTGGGATAGACCAGAGATCCTGGGACAAACCAGAGATCCTGGGGTGAGCCAGAGATCCTGGGATGATCCAGGGCTCTGGGATGAGCCAGGGCTCTGAAGCACGCAGGGCTTCTGTCAGCACGGGCCTGCAGGGCAGCAGGGGTGGCTCAGTCCATGATTTCCCATCAGGATGGTTCTCCAGGCAGAGGCTGTGGCATGTCCAGAGCCACTGGCAGGAGTCACAGGCAGAGCTGCTGCTCTGTGTGGCCATCAGAGGGTACCAGGTCCTTGCTGTCCCTCTGTGCAGTGTCCCTGCCCTGTAAATCCTTGTTCCCAGGATCCTTGTGGATGGGGATGCTGATCCCATCCCAGCTGCAGTGCTGGTGCCCCCAGGAGCAGGAGGCAGGTCCAGCCCCCAGCCAGGGCTGTCAGCAGCTGGGAGCTCTCCTGGTGACTCTGTGTGAGTGTTTTCCCATCCTCATGGCCCAGCAGTCCTGTCTGAGCCATGAAACCCCATTTCAGAGGCATTTCTGGGAGATGGGACAGCAGGAATGTTGGAATGAGCCATTGGTGTCAGACACAGAGCTCTGGTGTTCAGCTTTCAGAATCCACGTGAGTGGAGCAGTTCTGGAAAGAGTCGCTCTTTCAGAAGAACAAATTCCTTTTTTCCCACTCTTGGTGCATTGGTTCAGCAGCGTTTTCTGACAATCAAGGCTTTTTGATCTCTCTGGCTGTGCCTCTCCAGGGGCTGCAGGGAGCTCTGAGATGGTGGAGAGCAAGCCCTGCCTGTTGGGTGAATGCAGCAGGAGAAAGCCCTCGGCAGGGATGTTGATATTTGGCTCTCAATGAGCTTTTCAGGTTGGCCAAGGAACATTTCCAGCCTGCAAAACTGGGAGAAGACCCTGGGTGCTCTCCACGCCCTGACCTTTTCCCCACTCAGCAGCAATTACAGCACCTTGTCTCAATCTGCTGATTCCCAAACCTGCTCTCTCTAATGCTTAATATCCTAAGCTGCCTAAGCCATAACTCAAGAGGTGATTAAATGATGCAGGGTGGAAAGACAGCACATCTTTCTTTTATCTTTTTTTCTCTTTTTTTTTTTTTTTTTTTTTTTTGGAAGGAGTTTAGACTGCTTATGTGTATTTGAGATTATGGCCTGTTTCCCAGCTGATGGATGGGAATAATTCCTGGTGCTTAAGCACAGATTATTTGGATAGTGATAGGTGGGCCTGGGGGGGGGGTAAAACCCTAAAACCCTCTGGAGTGGTTTGACAGCAGTTCTGAAATGAAGACAGAGCCTGGCTGGTTGTGAGCTCCCACTGTAGCAGATTTTTTATTGTATTTGAAATTTTTAATTTTTAAATTTTTTTTTTTTTGTATATATGTTTTAGTTTTTTGGGTATGTTTCAGATTTTGAAATTAGTTTTTGTTGGTTTAGGGTTTTGGATTTATTATTTATTATTGGTAGTTTTGCACTTTTAATTTTGTTTGTAAGTTTTGATTTTATTTATTATAAAGTAGTTTGGTGGTCTTTTTATACTTTTTGTGAGTAGAGTAAATGTTAGGTATTTTTTTATTGTTTTTGTTTTTGATGCCAGTGTAGGGTTGGGATGCAGGGGTGCACTGGTGGGCAGCTCCCTGGCATCCCTCTGGATGTCTCCAGCATCCCTGCCATTATCAGCAGCATCTCTCTCCATGTCACCAGCATTCCTCTCGATGTCACCAACCCCCCTGCGGATGCTTTCAGCACGTGGCCATTCATTTTCACAGAGGGGCAGAGCAGAGCAGGCTCTTCACCGACGCTGAATGTCCACAGTGTTATAAATGAGAGACAAAAGTCTCGATATTCAGCAAAATTTCGATGGCTTTATTTGATATAGAAAGAGCAAGCAGCGCTGGGGAACGTGAGGGGTCACTGCCCACACCATGCTCCATCAAACCTCGGTTTGCAGCCTCTTCTTATACTGTGGGTTCTCCTTGTAATCAATAATTTTTGGTTTTTTGCTGTCATAATTTTGCAGTGGTGGTCGAATAAACATCCGTATCCAAATTCACAAAGTCTCTGGGGATAGTCACAGATAACCATCTGATCTTTGTACATAACCACCAGTGAAGTCCTGGAAGTCTGGTCCTGGAGAAAGGCAGCACTGATCACACAAGGGCAGGAAGGACTATCAGGAAGTCCGATTTTCCAAGTTGGTAGTAGATATAACTTATTTGGAAAACATAATATTCATAACAAGATTTTAAACCAGAATGATTTAATGATATATTTTCATCTAGTGTCCATGCTTCACTTCAGACCTTAGTATTCTGGTTTATACAAACCCCAGTACTTTTGTGATTAACACCAACCTTTTATCAATTATCACAACAGTCACCTTGCCCAGCCGCTTTGGAATGAGGACAGCAGCACCTTCAGGATGGCCCCTGAAGGGGACATTCCCAAGGGCAGCATCCAGGTGATTCAGCGATTCCCCCATCCCTCCCCAGCAGCGCAGCCTCTCCCTCTCCATGGAGCATCATTGAAATCATTGAAATCCCTGCCTGCCATTGTGCTTGGGAAGCCTTCACGCCGCTTTGATGAGCTGTGCAAATATTATTTCTGTGAGGCGTGATTTGCTTGTGCTAAATGCCATTAGTGCCTCATTACTGCAGAGCACACATTCCCTGGCTGCCGGAGGGGCAACCCCTGCATCCAAGGAAACCTTCTCAAGTGTGCTGGAAACTCAGACTGAGCAAATTTCCACTTTAAAAACTGGTGGGAGAAGAGCCCTGATTCTGCCATGAACTTCTGCTTTTTTTTTTTAAGCTTCAGGAAGCCCCACAGTTTGAAGTGGCTCTTGCTGTAGGATGGATCCCTGCAGTAGCCTGAGCCTCCCCTGCTGGGTTTTGTTGTCACTGAGCTGCTGTCACACAGGAATCCAGCCTGCCTGCTCTGGCACATTGTGGGGGTCACACCTGATGACCTTTAAAGGTCCCTTTGACCCAAAATACGGTTCTGTGACAGGGACACCTGCAGAGGTGTGTGCACAGCGTGTCCTTGGTGTTTGGAAAAAACGGATACAACAAGGAGTTGTTGAACTGACACACGATATTTAACAACACACTTTCCATTATAAGATTCAGGGGGTTAATTCTCTGTAATATCATTTTTATATGTGGTTATATTGAATTATAATAGGAGCAGACAGAAGGAGCAGCTCAGTGTGACCCATTTCCCACCTCAGCGCTGCTCTGGGAGCACTGGGGGAGATTTTTCTGGCTGCAAAAGGCTGAGCTGAGAATGGGCAGAAAGGAGAGGAACAGTCCCTGGTCCCCTCAGCCCTCTGGAGGAGTTGATTGTGAGTTCTGATTGATGCAGACGTGGGGGATACATCCCTAAATCAGCCCAGTGCTCATCTGTGTGATCCTGCTGTTCCTCCAGCCTTGGCTCTCCCTGCCAGGGCACTGAAATCTTTCCTGAGCACGGTGTTGTCCTGCCCTCAGCCATTCCCAGGTGTCCCCTGAGCCCTGCCCAAGCCTGGGGGTGGCTGGGATCCTGTTCTGCAGAGCTGAGCACTGTTCCAGCAATGTCCTTGCTGATAAATAATTGATCAGGCACTGGGGATCATTTCCCTTTCCAATGTGTGGTTTGTGCTCATCAGTGGGAGCTGAAGCACCAGGGGCTCTCCCAGCTGCAGGGGGGCTGGGGAGGGTTGTGGGGGTCTCTCACAGGAGTCTGAGCTGTGGGTTACCCCTGTACCAGTGACAGTGACCTCTGCAGTTGGCTTTAAGTCAGGTAAAAGCTCTAAGGCCACCAGAAGGGGACAGGTGGATGTGGAATGTTTTGTTCTTTGTTCAAAGCCCATGACGGTGTTACAGGCATCTCCCAGCTGGTGGAGCCCTCTCTGGTGTGCCATGGGCTTACAAAATTCCTCCTTATTCCAGGGATCATCAATGGTGGTACCTTTCAGGGTAGGGAAAGCCCCTCCTGAGTGCAGGAGCTGCTCTGCCAAGGGCGGTGTCTGAGCAGAGATGGGATGAGCACAGTCCTGATGGATGCAGGAGGGAATTTGGGACTGCTGGGGTCTCTGAGCCATCTCCAGCACCCAGGAGGACCCGTCTGCTGTGGATGAGCCTGGGAATTTGTGAGTAGCACTCTCCCAAAAGGGCACAACAGAGAGAGAAGTGCCCTCTGCTCATAAAATATTCACAAACCCTTGGAGCACAGAGTGCCTGGAGATGGGATTTCCCGTGGGGACAGCAGTGGTGCTGGGATGGGCAAGCAGGGAACGATGAGATGCTGAGGAGTGCCCAGGTGGCCTTTGGCAAAGCCAGGGGTCTGCAGTGACCCAGCCCCCAGGTGCCCTTCCCCAGCCCACCCCCAGCCCAGCGTGGCACAGAACATCTGTCCCCAGGCCAGGAATGCTGTGTCAGGAGGGGACAGGGAGCACACAGGGCTGATGCAGGCCCTCTGCTTAAAGTGTTTTTCATATGGAAAGCCACGTTCCTGCCTGTGTTTCTGGCAGCTGCCCTGTCCTCTGGCTCCAGCGATGCAAAGTCTTCTGCTGGCTCCTTGCCCAGCCATTCCCAGAGCCCAACTCTTATTCATTGACTGGGTAGGATTACAGGAACTGGGGGAAATGCACGAGGAAGGCTGGATTTGCCACCAAACTGGTGTTGGCTCCTGGTTTATTTGCTGCTTTCCCACCTCCCAGGCTGGTGGCAGTGGCTTTCCTTCACGCTGATGCTCTCTGGTGTTTACTCGTGGGCAGAGCTGTGGCATTTATGGAGCTCCAGGGTGGCAGCAGAGGAGTGTAAACCAGGCTTATCCTGAACTTTACAGCATCAAAGGCTCGGATCCAGTCTGCTCTGCCCTGGAGAGTTTATTACAGTGGGATTTCTTGTTATTCTCATTCGAGGTCCTGATGCTGTCTGCACCCAGCTCCAGGACACAAAGCAGCCAGGCCCAGTGGCTTTGGGCAGTGGCACCTTGAGCATCCAGCTCTGCTCACCTGCTCTCCTGATTCCCTGGAATTGTGCTGAGCTCTTTTTCTTCCTTCTGAGGCAGGGCCTGATCAGCATGTCAGGATTCTTGGCACATGGAGGAGCTGGGAAGTGGCTGCATTGCCCCAGACCTGCAGTGCTCCTGTGTTGGCAGCAGAGCAGGGGCTTTGCCCCACCTGATTAGTGGTTTGTCAATCAGTCTCGTCTCTTCTCAAAGCCAGGATGAACAGAAACACAGCTGAAACAGTTTTTCTCGTGTTCAGGCTTGGATGTTTATTATATCTTATCAGAAAGTACAGACACTATGACAGCACTTCCAGCTCCTTGCTAGAAGTGAGGAAAAATGGCCACAGAGGCAACTGCTACAAGGTCTTTTAAGGTTAACAGTCCAATAGAGAATTAACACCGACATTATTTATACTTTTGACCCAATAATAGATTCCCATCACCCTTAGAGTGACACTGACTGACCAGCCAGAAACTACTACCTGAAATCCATGGAGAAGAAAAAGAAAGATGAACAAAGAGACAATGCCTAAAAACCTCCATGTTGTCCCTTACCTATTACTATACTATAAAAACCTCAAATTTAAACCCCATCACCCTGTGAAAGCACACACTTCTAATTCACTGCACACTCGTGGTTTTTACTTCACCACTCATATTGAGAAGCCATCTCCAAGGCCTCAGGTCAAAAGCAGTGTTTTCCAGGGGGTCTGTGCCTGAGAGCACAAAAAGCTCCAAAACTCCAGATTTCTGGGATCCAACACTCCTGTCCCTGCACCACACAGGGTCAGACTCAACACGCCCAGTTTCCACACAGAACTCCAATCTCCCAAACCTCATCATCCCCCCCGAGGTCTCTCCCTTGGCTCTTTGCCTCGGGGTGTCCCAGTGAGCTGGTGCCCCCACCAGCCTGGATGAGGGGCAGCCTGGGGGCTGTGCAGGGTCACTCCCCCCTTGGGGACACCCACACACAGCAGCACTCGGTGCAGGAACAAGCAGCACAGAGTGGGGCAGAGCCAAGACAGGCAGGATGGTGTCACTTCAGGACACAGCACTGGCCTCCCCTGCTCCCTGCAGAGGGTGATGTGGGTGTTTCTCCTTTTTTTTCTTCTTTTTTTTTCTCCTTTCCTTTCTCCATCTCGGCTGTTTGGAAGCTCAGGGCAGAGCTGAGCCCTGCTCCCCTGCACACACTGAACGAGGGGAAGGGTCTCATGCTGAGGTTTGAGCTGAGTGTCCCTTGAGCAGGGGCTGTTTGTGCCTGTGTTTATCCCTGGGTGTTCATTGGGGTGGGCTCCCAGGATCAATCCTGCCAGCATTCATATCTGTGCTGCCAGCTGGCATTTTGTACCCAGTCTGGCTGTTTCGTCTGAATTTCCAGCTCCTGGGGACAGGTGAATAAGGGCAATTCCCACATTTTATGTTGGATAGAGGGCTGTGGTGCCTCTGGCTGCAGAGGAAGCAGCTCCCAGGGCTGCTGCACAGAGGGACAAGTTTGGGATACAGCTCTTTGCATGTAAGACACGATCTTCTTGTGCAGGCACAGCTTCAGCAGGACCAGCATTCCCTTCTTTTAACCACTTGCCATGGCAGCACTTGCAGCTGGTGCAAAATTCTTTGGAGTGACTTTGTTGCCCTGCAGATGGGAGTTGGGGTGGGATGGGATGAAAAGCCTCATTTATTTAATTATCTGGAAGATTATCCTTAACACCTGTGAATCCAGAAATTGGCTGAACTGGGTGCTTAGAGGAACCTTGGAGCATTCTCCTCTTCCATCCCCAGGTCTCCTTCTCCCCCAGCTTCAGCAGGCAGGATCAGGCCAGTCCACACGAGCCCTCCATCCTCTGGACTTGGAGCTGAGTTTTTGGGAGCCGGGTATTTGCTGGAGCCTTGTGCTAGGCTGAGCTCAGCCCCCCCAGCTGTTCAGAAGCCTTCCTCCCACGCCTGGCTCCCCAGAGGCAGCAGCTGCACCAGAGCCAGGCACAGCTGTGAGCAGCCTCTCCCCACCCTGGGCACCCACG
Source organism: Acridotheres tristis (assembly GCA_037013685.1). Taxonomy (NCBI): domain Eukaryota; kingdom Metazoa; phylum Chordata; class Aves; order Passeriformes; family Sturnidae; genus Acridotheres; species Acridotheres tristis. The sequence continues at coordinate 7,494,701 of CM072904.1, read as the reverse complement.
GTGGTCCAGGGGCCGTGTTCAAGATGCTGGGGAGGTGGAAAGAGGATGATTTCTCATCCCAACCCTTCTCCTCCCATTCTCTGTTGTTCAGGAGAAGATTCCTGAAGGAGGGAAGGGCAGCTCCTCATGGCAGTGCCCAAGGGAAGACAGGAGCAGAGGCTGAGGCAGACCTGACCCTTAATGAACAGTTCAACCTCAAAATCCACGTCCTCAGCCATGGCAGGGATGTGCAAAAGCAGGCAGGTGCCACAGGGCTGTGTTTAAAACCAAACAGCTCCTGCAGGACCTGCATCTGGGAATTGTGGAATGGTTTTGGTTTGCAGCAGCACAACCTGTCCTTTTCACTCTGAGAAAGGAGAAGTCTTGCACCGAGCTCCAGTAACCCAGGGCCACCATCCCCTGTCACCCCATGGCACTGGGGACCACAGCAAAGGGCTGCTGGGCAGGGGGCAAACAACCTGTGTGGGGTTATAGCCCCCTGCAGCCCCTTCCTGCTGTCAGGCAGGGATGGGTGATGCTCTGGGGGATGAATTTGGATGGGCTCAGACATCCTTGGTAGCTGCAGGAAGGAGCTGAGCTCTCCTGGGACTGAGTCCCCCGTGCCTGCGTTCCTCAGACCAGGGCTCCCACATACCTTCTGCAAGACCACAGCAGAGCTGCAAAGCACTTCCTTTTACCAGGATATTTATTGCTAAATATATGAATCTGGGAGCCTGTGGAGCGTGAAATTAGGAACAAATGTAAAAAGAAGGTCTAGACAGGAATTGTTCAGCTTATGGGCCTCTGCACGCTCTGCTTCCCTCCCCCTTTGCACGCTGGAGGGTTTAAAGCTTCCAGGTATGCAGCTTTAATCAGAGAAGTATGTTTGGGGAGGGGAAAAGGGAGAAATGCAAATGGTCCAGCTCCGAGGGGAGCAGTGGCTACGATGCCACGTCTGGCTGGGCGCGGCTGGACAGGAACCATGGAAATTGGCTCAGTGCAACCCTGGCTTGTGCCCTGGGGCTTTAATTAATGCGTGGAAAAGCCAGAGAGCCCTCCCTGGCAGAGCTCTGCCTGCCACCTCCCATCCTGGGCCGGCAGGGAGATGCTGATGCTCTGTGATGGGTGCAGCATCGATCCCTGACAGCCTGCAGGGTTGGGTGGCCACCCCAGACCCAAATTCCTGTCCCAACCCTGCACCCCCTGCCCTTGGCTCCGGGGCAGCGTGGGGATGGCAACTGGGAGCAGCAAAGGACCCAGGGATGGGCATTTCCAGCTGGCACCTGGGCCGGCCAGGTGCCTCCATCCCTCTTCAAACAGCAGCCAAAATTTCTGAATCACTGATACATCACCTGCAAACCCTTCCCGTGGCTGTGTTGCTCCTCCTGAGCCTCCTCAGAGTGTTTTCCCCGAGGAACGAGGGCAGGATTTGGCCCGGCTCCTGCCGGTGTGAGAAGCCCTGGAGCCGTCGGGATAAATTCCCTTCCCTTCTCCCGAACTGCTCAGCAGCAACATAAAACGTGACACTGCTTTACCCATTCAGCACTCGCCCAACTTTAACAGGACATTAAGTGCCTGAAAATATGGCAGGGATTTGTTTTCTTTGGAAGCAGGTTAAATCCCTGACAGATACAGTTGCTTTTCCTCGGGTGCTGAAGTAATTTGGGGCTTGGGGTGGCTGGTTTTTGGTTTAACCTGATAGCACGAGCTGGGAGCCAGCTTTGTTAAAGCTCTTGTAGAGTAGGTGGTCAGGATATGATTTCTCCCTTAATTTATGTCGCTCCTCCTGTTCCCAGCCCCAGCTAAAAGGTTGCTGGAGCTTTACTGGTGCCAGTTTTAGTGCCACTGCCTCGTAGGTGCTGGCAGGTGTGAGCAGGCAGGTACTGTGTCTCCCCAGCATCCTTCCCGGGGCAAAAGCTGTGTCTTATCCTGGGGTGGAGACGAATTCCAGGCCTCCCATGAACCTTCCTTCAAGGGAGGGATGCTGAGAGCAAGTCCTGTGCTGGTGATGCAGGGCTTGTGCTGTGCATGATGCACAACATCTGTGTGAGCCCAGCAGGGACAGGGACAGGGACAGGGACAGGGACAGGGACAGGGACCTTCTGCTGCTCCCAGTGCTGTGCCAGCTCCCAAGGGGCATTCCAGAGAGAGAAGGGTGCTGATGGTAGCCCAAAGCACAAGCAGGGAGGCCAAGCTGAGCCACAGCATCTCTGTGATGTCCAGTGCCCTCTTTACCAGCCACAGCTCACCTGGGACTGTCAAGCATCATCCTGGGGTGCCCCCAGAGCCCCCCAAAACTGTGGCTTGGCTATGGTGAAGTGGAGGATCCTGGTGCCTTGGATACATCCCACTTTCAGGGAGGGCAGCACCCCGCTCCCTGCAGTCCTTAAAGGCTCACTTAGCAGCTCCACGTTATTCCAAATTAAAATACCACATTGTTTTCATGGGGAAAATGGATTACAGGCTCAGAGAAAAATGAGGGCAGATCAGAAATCCTTATTGCAAGGCTCCTTCTCCCATCACTGAAGCTTTCTGCCACCAGGTAGGAGCTGGGAAGAGTGCCCTCGGTGCCTGGTGTTTGTCCCTTGGCTCCCCCTCCTGAGGGCACAACAGACAGATGGGACCCCAGAGCTGCTTCTCACTCAATTTCTCACCCCCTGCATGAAGTTTTTTAACCCTTGCACCTGCAAGGTGGCGTTTTTGGGAGGATGGGAACTCCCTGGTGACTTTCCACAGGTGCCCAGTGCAGGGACCTGGCCTGATTCTGCCCTTCAGAACCCTCCTGGTTTTTAGCCCATTTCAAAGAGGGGGTAAGCAGAGACTTTGGGGCTCCCTCACGCCATGCACTCCATTTTGCAGGCTGTTAATGGAGAAGAGGGCGGATGACAGCCGGGACCGTGGTCATCACAGGTGGAATATTAGCGACTGTCATTCTACTCTGTATCATCGCCGTCCTCTGCTACTGTAGGCTCCAGGTAAGGCTGGGGGATGGCTGGGGAGGGGAGGGCTGATGGGCTGGGAGCTTTTGGGGTGCCAGCTGAGCCCCTCCCGTTTCAGTACTACTGCTGCAAGAAGGATGAATCCGAGGAGGACGAGGAGGAGCCCGACTTCGCCGTGCACTCGCACATCCCTCCGCTGCACTGCAACCGCAACGTAGTGCTGACCAACGGCCCCTCCATCTACTCCTCATCCCCCTTCGCCAAAAAACCAGCCCAGAGCCGGCCCAGCTGCCCCAGCTGTGCTCCCTATGAACCCCCCACCTCCTTCCTCCAAGACCCCCCCACCTCTTTCCTCCAAGACTCCCCAACTTCTTTCCTCCAAGAGCCCCCCACCTCTTTTCTCCAAGAGCCCCCCACCTCTTTCCTCCAAGAGCCCCCAACTTCTTTCCTCCAAGAGCCCCCCACCTCCTTCCTTCAGGAACCCCCCACCTTCTTCCTGCAGGAGCCCCCCGAGGATCTGCACAACGGGGGTGACAGGGTGAGCTACAAGACGGTGAGCCAGGAGGATCTGGCCCTGCCGGTGTCCAACCTGCAGGCTCTCAACCCCAACAGGCTCTCGGCCATGCGGGAAGCGTTCTCCCGCAGCCGCAGCATCAGCACCGATGTGTGAGCTGGGAGCTGGGAGCTGGGAGCTGGGAGGTGCAGCCTAGCCCACCCACCCCTCAGAATCTCCCCCCGGGGTTTTGGACAGCGAGAAGGACTGGTTGGAATTGGTGGAGTTTTGGAAAGGGGAAAAAAACAAACAAACAAAAAAACGAAACAAAAAAAAGTGAATGTATTCCTACGGGCTGGCGGTGTAAAGGGGGAGCAGAGCAACCCCAAGCGAGGAGCAGGGGGGTGCAGCTGGAACGGGAGGTTTCCCCAGTGCTGCGTTGCTTGCTTTTATTCTTTTATAAAGAGGATTTTGATATTGAGCATCCTTTTCTACAGCGGAGTTGCCCTTCCTCAGCATTCGGCCGGGGGGATGCTGAGGGAACGATGGGGCTCACGGGTGGCTGAAAATGGCTCGTGCTGCAGGTCAGCAGCAGCTGCTGGCATCACCTGGGGGCCCCAGGATGCACTCACGTGCTCACACACACCCCAAAATGTCCTGCAGCAAAGCAAGGCTGTCACTGCCCACCCTTGTGGCACCCTGTGCTGTGCTGCTCGCTGCTGCAGCCACGGGAGTGTCTGTGGGTGTGGGGGTGAGTGAGCACAGCCCTGCGCCATTCCCAGCCCATCCCACTCCTCCTGCCAGGCGCTCATTCCCGGGTACAGCCAGGCACAATCCCCTCAGGGTCAGGATGGTGGCTGGGTCTGTCCCCGGAGCCCCCCAGAGTGGCCTCATGGACCCCCTGAAGGAGCTGGGGGTGCAAAACCACTGCGTTGCTCAGCTATGGAAATAACATACAGCACACTTTGGGATGGAGGAATGTGGATAATCAGCATCCCTGCTCCAAGTAATGCCATACACAACTTCTGGCTGAGGGCTCCGTGGCACAGGGCTCACCGTGTGTGTGCCCACCCCTTGCATGCACAGTTTTACATACATTTATTTGTTTGGGAGGGGGTTTTTTTAAACAAAAATCAAAGAGAAAAAGGCACTTTTCCCCCATCCAGGATAGTGTCAAAACGCTTTTAAATTCACTCAAAACCTCCAATTTGCATTTTCCATTGAGCCATTTCCCATAGCCGGGCAGCCTGGCTGTGGCACCAGCTCTGTCCCACGCTGGATCCAGCAGGGACAGTCCTGGCAGAGCAGCAGGCACAGAGCTGGTCCCCAGGCCTGTCCCTGTGCACCAGGTGTGCTGCAGAGGAGCCCTTGGGGTTACTCAGAGATTTAGGAGAGGAATTGCAGCACTGAGGGGACTCCTGCTCTGGTTTCTCCCTGCTCTCTCCGTTCCTCCCCTCTAACCACACTCCATGTGACAGAACACCCTGTTTCTCCTGGACTGGGCATTATTCAGGTTAAAAGCATCACCTGGGGATGGCTGGCGAGGATGGTCTGGCTGCACACAGACTCTGATGGCCTCAGTGCTGTGCTCCAGGGAGATTTTCCTTTTTTAAAGATGTCCTGGGAAGAAGCAGCCGTGGCTGCAGTCCCCTGGGCTCATGGACACTGTTTGCAGCCCAGCTGGGTATTTTACTTCAAACCACGAGGGCTTTTAATTCCACAGGAAACCTTTTGAAGTACAAGTCAGTCTTTGCAAATGAGTATCTTGGATTTTCTGGGGGGGGGTTCTCTTTGGGGTGGGGAGGGCTGGGGTTTGTTTCATACGTGTTTAATATTCCAGGCTTGGTCCCTGTGGTCCAGCACAATCCCTCTGCTCCAGGGGGATGCAGCCACTCAGACCATGCTCCCATGTACAGTTCTCACTGGGGTTTGTTTCCATGCCTTGAGCCCTTCTCTTCCTGTTTTTCGTGATTTCTCCTCCCAACCTTCCTTTCCTCCTTTTTTTCCTTGTTTCTTTCCCTTGTAGCTTGGAAATTCAGCAAACGGGGTTGGCTTTCCCTCACCTGGTGATCTGTTGTACAGAACTTTGGGAATCTCAGATAGGGGAGGGGAAAAGTCAAAAAAGAAAATAAATAAATAAAATAAATAAATTACTTTGACATGGGTTTTGAGGTTTGTTTTTCTTTTTTTGTCCCTGCATCTGCAAATTTGTGGTGATGTTTGCAGAGCTCTTAGGAGCTCCCTGCTGCTGAGGGAGGGCTGCAGCAACACTTGGGGTGCACACAGAAGTTTGGGGGGATGCTAAAGAGCCTTTGGCTCAGTGTCTGGGAGTCACACCAGGAAAAACACAGAGCAATAACCCCTTGGGAGCTGAGAAAGACCCTTTTCTTACTGGCACCATATGAAATCTCTTTGCTGCCAAACGCTTGAGGAGTTTCAGGGCTGCATCTTCTAAAGCCACAGAACCCCAAAGGGCCCCCAAAAGTCCCAAAATCGCCCCACTGTTGGGACTTTTCCTTGCATTGCTGTCCAAGGAGCTGTGATTCTCCTGCTTTAAAGCTGCTCTGCCTTCCCTGGGCACCAGCAAATCCCCAGCCCCAATTCCAGTTTTTCCATCACTCCACTACAAACTGGAGAATAAAACAAAATACCACCATAAATATGACAACTTTATTAAAATATACATATGAGTACAAATTAATGATTATATGGATAAAGTTCACTGTCTGTAAACAAATATATTAAAAAAAGAGCACGTCTTTTTTGTGATATAAAGTGCAGTTATGTTTCCATATTATATACAATATGTCAGCATTGGGGGAGGGGGGGTGTTGTAAGGACTATGAAACTAACATTTGATTATAAGATAAAATTCTCTGAAAAAGTATACACCTACATATTACAAAAAAAGGGCTTGAGTTCATTTAACAAACGAGGATCAGCTTCCCACCACGTTAATTCAGCTAACGAGGGCACGCAGGTCTCGGGATAAATCAGGAGAGAGGCACCAACCCCATTTTGTGAAGGGAAACTTGCACTTCCCAGAGTTCACACCAACCCCAACCTCGCACCGAGGGAGGAAACCAAAGGACAAGACCTTGGGTGTAGCTGGATTTTGGGAGGGGGGAATCAAATATACACGACTTTATGTACAGCTCTGATCCCGGGGGGCTCCCCACGTCCGGCAGCGCCGTCCCTCTGCTCGGGACCAGCAGAGGAGCTCTGCTTCGGTGGGGACACAAAAACCAGGCCAAAAGCATCCTTGTGAGCAGCTGTGGGATGGGTGGGCCGTGTGGCAGGTGGAGCCCTGGCTGGGGCAGCCCTGCCCTAGGAGTGGGGTGCACGGCAGGAGCGGCAGCAGGCTTTGCTGTAGTACCAGTGGCTGCACAGGTTCACCTTGATGGCCAAGGCACAGTTGGTTCCTGCCTGGTCCTGGCAGCTGTCGTCTGGGGGAGAGAAAACACAAGGATGGAGTGGAAGGGAAAAAGGCATAGACACCCCCCTGCCAAATATTCGGACAAAGCCCCTATAGATCTCTCCCGGCACATAGTGAGCCATTGCTTCAGCCCATAGAGACCCCCTGCCACATAGTGAGCCATTGCTTCAGCCCATAGAGACCCCCTGCCACATAGTGAGCCATTGCTTCAGCCCATAGGGACCCCTTGCCACATAGTGAGCCATTGCTTCAGCCCATAGGGGCCCCTCTGCCACATAGTGAGCCATTGCTTCAGCCCATAGGGACCCCTCTGCCACATGGTGAGCCATTGCTTCAGCCCATAGGGACCCCTCTGCCACATGGTGAGCCATTGCTTCAGCCCATAGGGACCCCCCTAGCACATAGTGGGTTATACTGGTTCATACTGGGAGGGAGTTCAGGATGCTCTGGGAGTGGCTTTTGGGGGTACTGGTTTATACTGGGAGATGAAACCACGAGGCTCTGGAACCCACTGGGAGTCACTTCTGGGGCTGCTAGGCTAACTGGTTTCTACTGGTTTATACTGGGGACGTGCTCATGAAGCTCTGGGAATTATTTGAGGAGTACTGGTTTCTACTGGGAGGTGCTCAGGACACTCTGGGACCCACTGAGAATGATTTTGAGTGGTTCTGTGCTTACTGGTTTATACTGGCTTTTACTGGGAAAAGTTCTGAGGGGGGTGCCACATAGTGAGCCATTGGTCACCCTATAGGGACCCCCTGCCACAAAGTGAGCCATCAATTCTGCCCGTAGGGAACCCCCTGACACAAAGTGAGCAGAGTACCCTGCCACATAGTGAGCCATTTGATCACCCTATAGAGACACCCTTACCAAATTCTGAGCCAGAGCCCCTCCCCGTATTATGCTATAGACACCCTGAGAAAGAGTCTACAGACTAGAAAAAGAAAATAAACAACTGCGAGCTCATGAGTTCGTTTTCCCCACACACAGAGCTCTAAACAGCACGGGATGAGCAGCAACATCATCCCAGCTGTGGCTGCCACCTCCCTGACATCCCCTGGAAAACACCATGGAGCTTCTCCAGAAATATCATTGTCAAGCTGGGCAAAGGCATGAACAGGCTGATCTGTTCCTTCACACCTGGCCAGGCTTGGGGAGTCTCACTTGGTCCTAGTCCTGAAGCTCAATGTCTTTGTTGTAAACCAGAGCTGCCCAGGGACTGCTGGAGGCACCAAGCACTGAGTTGTGTCCAAGTCAAGGGCTTCCCCTGGTAGGAATTCACAATTTCTATCCCAAAGAGGCTATTTGAGAAAGGGAATGGGAATCCAGCAGTCACATCCAGAGTTAGGAGCAAGTGAGATGCTGGAGAAAGGGATGAGGCCAGAGGCTGCTTCAGCACTCTCCCAGCTCCTTTCAGTGCAATATTTTGCTTCAGACCCATAGGATTTATACTTATATGCATATATATTGCTTAAAATCCACAGGTTGCATGAAACCAGGCTGATTCCAGGGTAAGGGGGCCATGAAGCAACTCCCAAGCCCCCTGCCCCATCCCAGATCCCAAGGGAATGGACAGCCCAGAGCACCCAGGGCTGAGCCAGGAGCTGGCCCCAAATCTGTCTCCCGTTTTCCTGCTTTTCTCCCACACTGTCCTTATTCCCAAATCCTATTAAAGGATTAGAACTGCGTGTTTGCTAAAGATCACAGGGACTCTGAGCCAGCAGACGAGTCAGATAACGAGATAGTTACAAGTCCCACAGGACACCCAAAGACCAAAAATCATTAAAATAATGGCACAGACAGAACTTCCTTGGCTCTAGCTGGAATCTTACAGAAGCAGCACCCAAATCAGCTCTCCAAAGGCCCCTTTTATCTTCAGGTCAGAGCCTGATTCTTCTGAGCTCTCCTCTTAATTTATCTGCAGAAAGAGCTGGTGCACAGCCCCCCATTATTTGGGCACAGAGAGCTGTCCCTGTACATCCTCCCTGGCATGATTATCCAAATGGGGGCAGTGGAAGATAAGGGATCCGTGGAAAATCAAGGCCGTGGGGCAGTGGGGCTCACCTGGGGGCTCAGTGGGGCAGGGCTGCAGGTCACAGGTCTGTTTGCCCACGGGCTTCACCAGCGGGTCACAGCCCCGCACGATGTCCTTGCCTTGGTAGCACTTCACATCCCGCATCCTCACGCCGATCCCGCAGGTTTTTGTGCACTGGGGGACAGAGAGAGGGGGTGAGACAAGACCCTGCCATCCCTGGGGACTGTGCTGAGCCGAGATCTGTTCGTTAGGGCAGGAGGAGAATGTCACAGCCAGTGTCACACTGCCGTCCCCTTGCTCTGTCTTTGCTGCCAGCACCATCAGCTTCTGCCCAGGGGTGGGTGGATGTGATCCCCTGGCACTGACACCCTCCCTCCTCCTGCTGCCCTTCACAAGGGACCACAAACGAGCTGGCCCAGTCCAGGTGATGATCTGTAGGACGTGGGTGGCCATGGAAGCCCCAGAGCAGCAGGAGTGGGGTTGGGGGGGTCTCTGTGCATCCATGGGGGGTTTGTGGAGCCACTGCTGGGCTCAGCACTCACTGCCTGCTGCCCTTAGGATGCCTCATGGAGCTGGGATTATAGCAGGACTGCTTTGGCTAATTACAGGGTTTGCAAGATTAAAAATTAGGCTCCTGGAGCTCAGATCAGCAAGGATATATCCAGGAGGGCTTGCAGGAAACCCACGCTTGCTCAGCTTGGACCCTTGTCCACTGAAGGGTGCCTTTTGAGCTGTGCAGGGTGATGGGGCATCCCATCACAGCATCCCCAAATTCTGCATCCCCGTGGCAGCCACGCTGTGGGCTCCATGCACACCCTCAGCCAAACTCCCAGGCACCAGAGAAAAAAAATAAAATATTAAAACTCCAGCTGGCCCCAAACACCCCCTCTCAGTACTGTTCTCCATGAACACAGGCAGCCCCAGCTGCACCATGGCAGGCAGAGACTCCCTCATCTCCTGGAGGGTTCTGCAGGCAGGTGACCCTTGGGGCAGCACAGCTTTGGGGCTCCCTCCCCACTCACCTCGGACCAAGGGGTCGTGTACCACTTGAAGCAGGGCCTCTCGAAGCACGTGCTCTCCTCCACGGGCTTCTTGGCCATGTCACAGTCAGAGGGGCTGCGGGTCTTGATCTTGCCATTGACAATCTCCAGGCAGAGCACGATCCTCTTCTTCACACCCCGGCCACACGTCGTGTTGCACTGCAGGGTCACGAGCAGGGCCAGCTGAGTCCTGCACACCCCATCCCCATCCCTCTGAGGGCACCCCAAATCTCAGGAGCTGCACTTACCCACTCCCAGTCCTGCACACCCCGTCCCCCCAAATTTCTGGAGCTGCACACCCCACCCCTCTAGGGCACCCCAAATCTCAGGAGCTGCACTTACCCACTCCCAGTCCTGCACACCCCATCCTCCCAAATTTCAGGAACTGCACACCCCCCCCTCTGAGGGCACCCCAAATCTCAGAATCTGCATTTACCAGCTCCCAGTCCTGCACACCCCATTCCCATCCCTCTTGGGCACCCCAAATCTCAGGAGCTGCACTTACCCGCTCCCAGTCCTGTACATCCCACCCCTCTAGGGCACCCCAAATTTCAGGATCTGCACTTACCCGCTCCCAGTCCTGTGCCAGCCAGTGAGAGGGGCAGTTCTTGTCCCCGCAGGGGTGGATGGCCAGGGGTTTGGTGTCCAGGTTGCACTGGGACTCGGGCACCACGCGCCCGTCGCTGGTTTTGCAGTACACGTGCCGGATCATCCTGCCCTGCCCGCAGCCACCGCTGCACTGCAACCACAGCGGGCACTCAGCCTGGGATCCATCCCTGAGCCTCCCCGGGGCAGGGACACGGCCCCCGGGGCAGGGACACGGCCCCCGGGGCAGGGACACGGCCCCCACAAGGCTCAGCTGCCACCCCACATCTGCCTTCCCCAAATTTCAGAGAGGTTTTTGGGGCTTGGCTTAAAACAGCCACAGCCGATCCTTTGCAGCCAACAGAGATTCCAGCATCACGGAATCCCACACTGGGTTGGGAGGGACCTTAAAAATCATCTTGTTCCACGCCCCTGCCATGGGCAGAGACACCTTCCGCTATCCCAGGTTTTTCCAAACCCTGTCCAACCTGGCCTTGAACACTCCCAGGGATGGGACATCCAAAATTTCTCTGTGCCAGGGCCACAGCCCCAATACCCAGCACCTCTCAGGGCGGGTAAAAGGGGAAGCATCACGAGCAGGGAACCCCCAAAGAGGCCAAAGGCAAAGGGGACCAAGGAAGTGACTGCAAATATTCAGCCCCAGTGCCCCAGCGCTGGTGCTCCCCGGCTCTGCTCTTGCAGAGACTCTCGGTGTTTCCTAGCACTGCTGCTGCCATGGAAACTACTTATTTTTAGCTGATGTGAATGTATCAAATTTGGTAAAAATAGCTTGGGATGGAGGGGGTCTCTGGAGCAGAATTGCGCAGGAAGGGGAAAAAGCCGGGGGGGAGAAAAAAAAAAAGAGAAAGCAAAAGAGAATAGAAAATAAGGAGGAAAAGAAAAATAGGGAAAGGGAGGAAAGAAGGAAAGAGAAAAGGTAGAGGGGGAAAAGGAAAAAGAGAAAGGGGGAAATAAAGGGAAAAGAATTTAAAGGTTCAATTTCTGGGCATGGAGCATCAGCATTGCCAAGGAATGCTGTGCAGCAGACAGACAAGAGGATTTTGACACCCACTGAGGCCCTCAGCCAGGTCTCTCAGGGTTTAACCCCTGCTGTACCACATCCCCTATAGGACAGGAGCCTCAAGGAGAGCCCAGGGGGAAGCAAGAGCATCCACTGGGCTGCTGGGTCACCCCCAGCGCCCGAGCCAGGGTGACAGTGCTGGCAGGGGTGACACGGGACAGCCAAAGCACTGGAATTATTCGGGGTCTGCTCCCAGCACAGGCTGCCTGCAGGTTTGTTGGGATGCCGAGCCCACCACGCCAAAACCCCCAATGCCAGGGACAAGCCAGGCTCTGCTTGGCCACCCGGGCGGGGTCTCACCGGTCCCCAGTCGGACACTGTCCACTGCCGGTCACACGGTGGCCCCGTGCAGTTCTTCTCGGCCAGGGGCCGGGCGCTGGCATCGCAGAGCTTCTCGTCCTCGGAGCAGCGGATGTCCCTTGTCACCACGCTGCGCTCCCCGCAGCGAGCCGAGCACTGCCGGGAGGGGACAGGGACACAGCGTCAGCCCGAGCCACCGCAGCTGCTGCCTTCCACACTGGGGGTTTCCTCCCCACTGTGTTTTGACATAAAATTTTAAAAGCACACACTGAAAAATGCACGAATGACTTCCCCAAAGCCCCTCCTCAACAGCTCCAGCATCCTGCCCAGGTGTTGTGCTCTCCCACAGGTGATGCCAAAGGGGGGGAATTTCAAGGTTCCAAGAATGCCTGCTCAGAGCCGAGAGGAATGAGGGATTTGTCTGTACAAACCAGCTGTGGGTCTGCTGGTGGGTAAAACCAGCACTGAGAGATAAAAGAAACAATGGGATGGATTCCATTGATTGATGAATGGAAAAAAGAGATTTGCCTTTACAAACAAACTGTAGGTTTGCTGATAAATGAAATTGGATATTGAAAGATGAAAGAAACAATGGGGGAAAACGATGAATTCCATAAGAATTAAAAATTAAAAGGGAGGGCTATACATTAGAGGGGAATCTCAGATATCAGGAGTTTTGGGAAGTCTGTACCTCTGAAGTACCTCAGCCAATGGGGAAAGAGAGAGGGAAATGTGGCCGGGAAAATGGGATAAAAAAGGAGGCTGAGTCCTCCAAAAATTTGAGAGACCCCAGGGGAATGCCCCATGGCCTCTCCCTTTATTTGAAGAAAGCAAAAAGGACTCCTCTGTCTCCTTTTTGGACATAAACCTCTGGTGTTTGTGGATTAATTTTCCTGACAGAGCTGAGCAGTTTTAGCTGTCACTTGGAGGCAGGGTGAGATCTCCCTCGCCTCCTTCCCAGGAACAGCCAGCTCCTTTCCACCTCTTGGAGAATGTTCCCCCCTCCTGACTGCACAACTGAGATTTTTATGCTGTGGATAAATTTGGCACCGTGCAACCCAGTGACATTATTTAGAACTGGATTTGAGTTACTACAGTCTCACATACACATTACATTTGCTCCATGCATAACGTAAAGCAGGGAAAAGTGTCAACAGCACAGGGCCCAGACACAGCGTGCCGAGATGTTAATCCTCAGAGCCCTGAAATGTGCTTTTTTTAATGCCTATTTCCCCAGCCAACTTGGCACCCCAGCTCTGATGGGATCCAAAGGAGATTAGCTTTGCTGCTGGCTAAGAACAATCTACTCCAGCACTGTCTCAAGCAATCTCTCCCTGACAAATGCTGGAGGAGAATACAGATTTCTGTAAAATAAGCCACACCAGTTTGCTATGCCGGACAAAATAACGCTCCAGCACGTGCTCAGGGAGCTCCTTTCTACCAGCTGGGAAAGTCAAAACATCCTGCACCACCAGGGAATGCACCAGCCCCTCTGTCAGCTCCAGGGAAATGATGCACACCAGCCTGCAGGGGAATGGAGATGTTTAAATTATGACTAAGAAGAGTTTTTGGGAGCTTCCCAGGAGGAAGAGTCATATTCCTCGTGATGCAAACCATGGGGCAGGTTGGCACCCACAGATAGCTCAGCTCAGAGCTCATCTGCTCTTGCTTAGATGAGGTCTGTGCCTGATTTGGGAAGAGGCACCCCGAGGAAGCAGCACTGGTTTGGTTGATTTCCATGAGTTTGTGTTTGTAAGGGATGTGCTGGAGCACTGTCTGTGCTTGGAAAGGGCACAGGAGCTGGGCTGGCCAGCAGGACTGGGGTCAGACCACTCGGACACGGGGCACAGGAGGTGACCTGGCCAGCAGCAGTGACCTCGGACCACTCGGACACGAGGCACAGGAGGTGACCTGGCCAGCAGGAGTGACCTCGGACCACTCGGACACGGGGCACAGGAGGTGACCTGGCCAGCAGCACTCACCTCGGACCACTCGGACACGGGGCACAGGAGGTGACCTGGCCAGCAGGAGTGACCTCGGACCACTCGGACACGGGGCACGGGAGGTGACCTGGCCAGCAGCAGTGACCTCGGACCACTCGGACACGGGGCACAGGAGGTGACCTGGCCAGCAGCACTCACCTCGGACCACTCGGACACGGGGCACAGGAGGTGACCTGGCCAGCAGGAGTGACCTCGGACCACTCGGACACGAGGCACGGGAGGTGACCTGGCCAGCAGCACTCACCTCGGACCACTCGGACATCTCCCACTGGGGCCCACAGGCCGGGTTCTTGCAGACCTTGCGCTCGTCGGGCCGGGCGATGTCGGCGGACTCGCACAGGTCGCTGTACACGGAGCTGTCGAAGCCGGGTGAGATCATCTTCCAGCAGCGCACGATGCGGAACTGGAACCCCTCCCCACAGGTCCGAGAGCACTCGCTCCAGCTGCTCGTCTCCCACCTGGGTGTGGCAATTACGTCGAGATGGACACGACTGGCATTGTCACCAGTCCTTTATCCAAAGCTTTTCATGCCTTTTTTTCAGTGGGCTTCTCTCAGGAAACTCCAGCTACTTTTCTTACAGGCAGCTCCACACAGCACTGACTCCTTCTCTCCTCTCTGCTAGTTTCTTTCTTCCATCTGCATGACCAGCTAAACTCCAAGCTGCCCCTTTCCTGGCCACCTAACCCTGTCTGTCCCTCACACAGCATCTTCTTACTTTATTTATCCCTTGCACAACCACGTGTCCCTTCCTCCTCACAGCACAGCCAGCAGACACCAGCCCAAAGTGCAGCAAGACTCTGAGTCTCAAGCTCCAACTCCATCTAACCCTTGACCACTCTTTTATAACCCCCATCCTCACTGGGCAGGCAAGGCTGTGTCCACTTCTTGGTAACCAGTACAGCTGTCATTCATTGAGGAAAGTTTCCTTCTGCACTAAACTTACAAACTGTCTTCCCATTCAACTTATTTACAAACTGTCTTCTGCTTCCCTGGGCAGGGAGCAGAGCCCATCACCCTGGGCTGGAGCATCCCAGGGAAAGCCCTGCCTGGCTCTGGCTGCAGGGAGATGCTGCAGTGAGTGAGCTGCAGCCAGGCTGCCAGCTCGTGAGAGCTTTTCCCAAAGGATGGGAAGCATCAACATATGCTGGGCTCACCCCACAGACCCTGAAGCTGAAACCAGCTTGTCAGGAGGAAGGGTGGCAGGGCAGGGCCTGGCCCAGTGTCCTCGGTGACAAGTGAGCATTTGTCACCGTGGGATCTGCCAGCACATTTCTCCATCAGGCTTTTTGCCCATGTTTGACCTCTCCTTTTTGCCTGCTCAGCTGAAGCACGGAGAGGACACGCCATCCACCACTCTGCAGATGCCAGCAATAATGTCACACCGAGCTGCCCGAGCCCTGGTGGGACACACACTCATGTCCCACCATCAGTCTGGCTCTGCTAAGCACATGTGACAGGCTGGAAGAGCTGGGATCTGTTCCAGGCACTGCCTGTCCTTTACTGTCCCCTGCCACCTCTGTCCTGACACGAGAGGAGCAGCTTGCAATCCAAGGGAAAAACATAAGAGGTCAAGTTTTTTTACAGTACAAGAATATTATAGGAATTAAAGAACGAGCTAAAAATCAAAATGGATCAGAATTCCCAGCTCCTCTGGATATGAGCAACCCCCAGGTCCCCACTGCTGCCATTCTCTGAGCAGGAGAGAGCCCCAGCCCTGGCTGCCCCCAGGTTTCACATCCCATGTAGAGCTCCAGGCACAGCAAGCAGCCGTAGGGAGATGTCACACATTTGGAGATGCCATTTAGAGGTGTCACCTCACTTCAGAAGGGAAATTAAACAAAGGTCTTCCCCATCCAGAATATACAAAACTAACATTTTTCTTTGAAAAGCCTTGCTAGCCCAAGCATCTTCCTGTCTGCCCAAGTGCTGGTGGCTACCCTGTGAGCTCCCAGTGCTCCCCAGTTGAAGTCACTGGTAAATCACAGAGCAGCTCTTCTCCCTCACAGTGCAAGCCCCTGAGGCTGGAACAGCACAGCCATAAGGAGGGACAGCTTTAGGAAAGACTAGTGGGAGAATCTAAGCACAAAAATACCCTAATGCTTGTTTTAGAAAATGACAACAAAGGTTCCAGACCCCGTGGTGCCCTCAGGGTGGGTGCATTCCCTGCAGCAGCACCATTCACCTCCCCACATTTCTCTTGCCTCAGTTGCAGCCTGCCCTGGCTCTCAGCCCTAACATGAGGATTTTCAGGAGATGTTCTACTCCATGTCCTACCTCTCCTCCTCCACAGTCACCTGAGCACTCTCCAGGAGCCATCCCTGGTCCCTGGGCTCTTGCTTTGCCCTGTTCACACCATTCCAGGGTGTGGATCCCTGGATTTACTCCTCCTTTTACTCCTCCCATAGTCTGACACCATCACAGTCATAGAATAGAATGCTCTGAGCTGGAAGGGACCCTCAGGGTTCATCGAGTCCAGCTCCTGTTCCAGCACAGACACCCCAACAATCCCACCCTGTGCCTGGCAGTGCTGTCCAAGCTCTCCTGGAGCTCTGGCAGCCTCAGGGCTGTGCCTGTTCCCTGGAGAGCCTGGGCAGAACCTTTCCCTGATGTTTAACCTAAACCATCCTGACACAGCTCCAGCCATTCCCTGGGTCCTGACATTGGTCACTGGAGAGACCAGGGACCCCTGTGACCCCTTCTGAGGAACTTGTAGGGTGCACTGAAGCCTCTCCTCAGTCTCCTCCGGGCCGAACAAGCCAAGTGACCCCAGCTGCTCTTTGTATGGCCCCTCAACACCCTTCACCACCTTCACAGCCTTCCCTTATCACTTTCTTCTGTGGTGGCACCCAAAATGTCACACAGGACTCGAGGAGCAGCACAGTGGGACAATCCCTTCCCTCTGCCAGGCAGGGATCTGTCCTGCCCAAACCCTCCCAGCCTCCACACAGCCCTGGAGATGTCCAGAGCTGGACAGTGTGGCTGTGGCCAGCCTGGCTCCGGACAGCCTGGCTCCAGACTGTGGTCACTGTTTGGATTAAGAGCCACATCAGAAGGAAAACTTTCCAAAGGACTTCCAGCACAAGTTCCTCTCTGCACCAGCTCTTGCCCCAACACAAACAAACCTCAGGGATGTTTGGGATGCTGAAGGGATCACAGGGCTGGGTTTGTGGCACAGTTTGCAAGCCCAGCCCCTCCACCCAATTCACTCCCACATTTTCCATGTGCCAGGCAGGACAGGATGATCCTGCACTGCTTGAAGCTGGTCTTGCTGAGACCTCCCCAGGTGCCAACTCTGCCAGGATTTATGGAAGTTTTAACCTGGCAGCTTGAGTTAAAGCACTCAGGAGGAAATTCTTGCTGCCTCCCAGCTGGAATTAAAGGAGAAGGGATGGGGGTGCCATCTCTACTGCCCCCCCAAACCCACACCAACCCTCCCACAAACACATCCAGGGCAGAGAAAGCACAGAGAGTGCAGGAGGTACCTTGGCTGGCACTCTCTCCCAGCACAGAACTCATGGATGGGCTCGGGCCGGGTCATGGCATCACAGTAGGTGTCGTCCACCTCGATCCCATCATAGCGAACACACATGGCATATGTGGACATCACTCCTGGGGCCAGAGAGAACACACACACAGCAGGGGGCTTGCTGAGCTGCACATCCAAACTCTTGGTTGTTTTTAATTGTTGTTTTTCTGGGTTTAGCTGCGTTTCTCAAAATTTCCTCCCAGCAAAGCAGCGAGCTGGACTTTGTGTCCCATAGGATGGGAGGGAATATCACAGTGGCCACCTCAGTCCGAGCACTGTGGTTGAGTTTGGCCAGCTCACAGGAGGGCATGGCCATCCCTGCCAAGGCCTGCCACCAAAACCAATATATGACTAACACATTTTTATAGGAAATACTCAGCCCTGCCAGGCTGGTGGGTGGAGGAGACAGCAAACAGCCCCCAGCCCACTCCATCCCCCCCCCACTCTCCCTGTGCATTACACCAGGTGCTCCCCAGGTGCATGCAGAGCTCCAGGCCAAGGCAAGGATCCTGGAGGTTTGGCAAGGAAAGCCCTGCCCCTCCTGCTCCCCCTCCAAAGCAGCAGCAGCCGGTGCTGTCAGAGCGAGACCTTTTCCCCCACAGCCTCCCGTGCCAGAGTAAATGTTGGGAAGTCCATTCTGGGACCTGGCTGGGGACCAGGAGGCTGCTCTGGCTACAGGTAACAAGAATTGCAGCTCTGGGGAACATATGGTTTACATGAAACGAAAAAAAGATCTACAGCTCTTGACACGGCCTCGCCTCTCTGCGATATGTCACTGAGAAAAGGCAGTGGGGAAGGAGAAATTTGAGTTAAACCTCTCTCGGCTTGCTGCAAACCAGGGCAGAACAGGCTGGCCCAGCCAAGGGAGAATTTTGTTCAGAGGGGATCAAAGAAGTTAAAAATGTCCCAGAATGCGTGGATGACAGGATTTTGGGGAAAGGGATGGCTCGCAAAGCTCCTGCTGCAAGCACGAGGCTGCTGGACAAGAGCAAATGCTTAAAAATGTAAAATCCTTGCATTTGGTCTTTTAAGAGATATCCCTGAAATTGTAAACTCCTCTCTCTCCCACCCCCTCTTTTTAATTCCAGAAGCACTGCAGGCTGTGGATAATTCCAGGGGCAGCACAGACAAGTGCACGACCCACATGCCTGATTCATCCCAAGGGATCACCAGGACCCCCTAACAAGGGGTGAGGGAGGAGATCAGGTGCCTTGAAACTTTTCAGGGGGCAAAAAGGGAGGAATTTATGCAAAAAGAGGGAATTTCTGCCTGAAGAATGGAGGCTCAGTTTCAATATCCCTGGCATCTCTGTCACTGTTCCAGATTTACACCCTCACAGCTGAGCTCAGGCTCCAGGGTAGAAGGAGTGGGAGAAACAAAACATAATCAAAGAGCCAAATGCTATTGTGTTTCCTGCCAGAGCTGAACAATCTTTAAAATTTCTCTCTGCAGGGAAGCAGCTGAGCTTTTCAAACGCCTTGAAGCTGTCAAAAAGGTGAGGAAGAGGGGGAAGAAAAAAAAAGAGGCTCAGCATAAGTTTGGGGATCCTGCTGAGCCCCAGGGGGGACACAGAGTGAGGGGAAGTGAAGGCAGGGCTCAGAGCTTCCCAAAGGGAGGGTGTTTGGAGGGATGATGGACACACTGGGCACCAATTCCTGGTCCTCAACACACCTGAGAGGTGGGTGGGCTTTGCATGCTCAGCCCCCAGCTCCTCTCCCCACCTTTGCACCCAGAGCTGGGGTCGTGCTGAAGCAGAGCTCACGAGATCCCCTGAACATCACCAGCTCCTTCCCATCCCTCACAGACAGAAAATGGACTCACACACCAGGTGATTTCAGCAGGCTGTGCAGAATTTGGCTGCTTCTTATAACTACCTGTGGTGCATGTAGAGCTGCAGGGTTCATGGGAGGAAAGCTTCCACCTGTACATGTCAGCAGCACTCACACCTTGGCCCTTTCTTAACAACTTCAATCTGTTTCTAGCGATAAGCAAACAAAACAAAACAAAAAATAAAAGAAAAAAAAAAGAAAACAAAAAAAGAAAAAAAGAAAACAAAAACAAAAAAAAGGCATTTACAAGGCAAGCAGTGACAGCCCACAACAGACACACACATCTGGCTGCAGTTCGGTTGGGTTTGGGTTTGGGAGGGGATGTGCTTGGTTTGGCTTTGGTTGGGTTTGGTTGTTCTGATTTTTTGGGAGGTTCGTTCGTTTGAATCAATTTTTAATTTTTTTTAGTTTCACAACATACCTGTCCTGAGCCCCAAGTAGAATCCCCAGCCCGGTTAGAGGCAGAGCTTCCACTGTCTAGAAATAGAGAGAATGGGATAAAAATACCCACAAGTAGAAACAGTTCAGAATTTAACAAAGTTTGCATTTTCTGCTCAAATACACCTGGCCCTCGGCACACAGTGACTAAAGGTGCAGTATCTCCTCCCCTGTGTCTCCAGGGCTGGGCAAACCCACTCGTGCTGCTCAGTGCAGCAGAGATTTTTGGCTGCTCCAATCTCCAAAAGCCAGCACAGGAGTTTCTGAGCTCGCCCCTCAAAGCCCACTGCTTTTGTCACTCTGCTTTTGGTCTGATTTATTTCGCTGGCAATTTGCATCTCTCAGATCCACGCTGGGCTCAAACACAAAATGCCACGGGGAGAGGAGTGACAGAGTCAGCCTGGTGTGAGAAACAACATTTATCCAAGTGAGAATTGCAGCTGCTCCCCATGCTGGGAGGGGGGAACACCTCAGGGATACTGCACCTTTACAACAAAATGTTCTCATACCTTTGTCCAAACCCTTGAAACAGCTACACTGGAATAGTGTACAAAGTTGTATCCTCACATCCAGTTGTCTCTGGCCTGGCAGGATATGCAGCTTGTATGATTTCTAGGCAGCAGAAGCTCTGAAATTGCCTTATTTAGTTGTTTGCAAGAAAAAGTTGAGGTCCAGCCTATCAAATCAACCTTTAAGAGGACACTGTTGAGAATCCAGCCATTTCCTTTCTGACCCACCCTCCTTCCACCGCCAGCACTGAGCCTCCAGAAGGATTAAAAACAACAACAATCTCATTTTCCCTGTTGATTTTGCCTCTGTCAGTTTGGCAAATGGTCACTTCCTGGGCTTGAAATGGAACTGAAATGAAAGTGACTTTTTTTTTTTAATGGAAAAATAACAGCCTCAGCTCACTATAAATAGTGTTTTATCTGCCACAGCAGCTCTGCCTGAGAACCCACACCAGCTCCTGGTCCCTACCCTGTGCCACCAGCTGCCACCCAGCCAGGAGAGGGCTCACAAATGACACTTGTCATTAAAACACAGTAAACATCTGCTTTTTGTATTTTAATTTGCCTGGAAATATTACCCAGATCCTCCAGTCTATATCCTGCCCTCCAAGGCATGAAAGTAAACACCAAGTTATCCCGTGACCACGATTACTCTGCCTTGAAAAGGAGACAATCTTCAAAATAAGCTTTATCCCACATCTGAGGACAGTAAATCTTTCAACAGTGTCCCTTTAGTGTATGTGATCTTAAATAAAGAGCTTCTATGCATGACAAGGTCCCAGGGACAAGATCTTTCCAGAGGAATCAGACATTTTCAGCTCATTTCCAGCAGAGACAGAACTGTCACTTTGTTCTCCTCTAAATGCAGACAGCAGCCCATTGTTCAGCAAAACTGGGGGCATTTTCTCTTTTATTTTAATTTTCCTCTTGATTATGAGCTAAATAATAAAGTCACGCATTTGCTTCCCGAGCTTTTAATGTGCTTTTCAAGCAAGATACAGCACCAAAAATTAGCACCAGTCCCTCACCCTGAACTGAGTTCTGGGCTGCCCCTTTTCCTAAAACAGCTCCCCCAGTAGAGGAATAACCCTGACAAATGCACACAAACACCACAGATCAACATCCACAGTCCCTGGCTCCCATTTCTGTGTTTTATTTTGGTTTTTGTTTCTCAGCAAAGGGCCAAACTCGTGGCTCCTGTTGCAGGCTCAGCCCTGGCTGCACACTGGGATAGAGGGTGCCTGGGACAGCCCAGGAAAGGTTTTCAGCTGCTCCAGGAGAGGAAAAGCAGCACAAGAGCCACCAAGCCATCCATCCCAGCTGGATTTGTTTCCAGAGAGGAAATTAGGACAGCCCACACTGGTGCAAGGTGCTCGTGTAACTGGGTACCTCCATCCACACCACAATGGTTCAGCAGGAAATAAACTCCACCTCTAACCAGCACTGTCCCTCATGGACACACTGGCTGCAGAGAGCTCAGCTTCCCCTCTTGGTTCACTGACAGGGAATGAAAATGAACAAAAAGCCACAATCCATCCCAGACTGATCCTGGGAAAGATTTGGGAGGTCTCAAGTCCAAGCTCCTGCCCCCAGTAACAGACTGGGCTCACGGGGCCTTGCCCTTTCCCAGGGATGGGAATCCCTCATCCTGCCTCACTCCAGGACAAGAGATTTTTTCCCTGTGTCCCATCCTTTTTCCTCCAGCACAGTTCTGGCTGTCCCCTCCAGCTCCCTCCCTCCTGGTGGGACAACTCCAGTCCACAACACACCAAACCCCACATCCCACTGTCACTATGGGCTTTATCCCACCCTGCTGGTGCCAGGAACATTAATCCTGGCCTCAGGGGCTGAGCTGCAGCTCCTCATCCCTCACTCCCACCCTGGAAATCCAGGTTAGTGATCAGTGTTACAACAGCTACTGGGCTTGAGGAAATAAATTAAAAGTTGAGGGAAGCAATAAAGGCCTGGGAACAACCAGGCTGTGCTGACACATCCCATCTCACCCTCTGGAATAGGGTACAAGTTGTTTTGTTGCCTTCTTCTCTTCCTCCCTCTTCTTTTTGTCTCCAAATAGAGGCACTCCAGCTGCCCCCAGTCTGCCTGCACTGGTCTTTCAGCCTCCCACCAAAGGATGGAGCCAGAAAGGACCTGAGCATCTCTGAGCCTTTTGGCTGGTGCAAAACTGGTCTGGATATCAATGTTTTGATCTGAGAAGTTTGTATTTTGTGTTAGAGAGGGAGGGTGAGAAGAGAGGACACTGTAGAACAAAACCAAGGGAAGAATAGGTGGGGAAAGATGTCAGTGCTGGGTGACATCCCTGGAGGGGTTTAAATCACTTATCAATAGATGGCCAGCCAGGGATAGTGCAAGGAGCTTTTTTAGTTCCAAAAAGCTGCACTGGAGCCACAGTGACCTGTGATTGCCCTGTAAAACCCAACCTGCACTGAGGTCTAAAGCTCCCTGTATTCCCGGGAGGTAGGAAAGCACTGCCCCCATTTCACAGCTGCTGGGGTAGATTTTTGGGGTACAGGGGGGCAGCTGAGGGGGCACAGGGAGTGTGCTGGGGCCCAGGGCAGTCCCTTCCTTGCCCCAGGGCAGGGTAAGGGGAGCTGAGGGCACTGCCCTCTCTGTCAGAGGATGGATGAAATGCTTGCTTTGGCAGCTGGAGGCAGCTCTCCCAAGCCAAGCCACGAGGAGAAATGACAGATTCAAGCCCTTGGCAGCGTTTTCATGTTCTTATCATTAAGAAGTTTGCTGATGCATTTGGCTGCATGGCCATTTTCTTTAGCATGAGTGTCTTCAGCATAACGTAGTGGAAGTTGTGGGTAAATCCAGCTAACTCTAACCAGAGGGAGCATCTCCTTAGGGTTTTGTATCTCCTCAAGCTCAGCATCCTATCCTGTGTTCAGATCCAGGAGGAGGCTGACAGGAGGCTGGGGTGCCGTGGGGAAGCACAGTGGGACCCAAATCCACAGCCTGCCTCTGGGACCTGGGTACTCCCAAGGCTCCAGTTTCAGCTCAGGCTGCCCAGAGAATGCTCTCGTGTGGCTGACCATGAAGGAGGGCTAATTGGAGGGCTAATTGCTGCTGTGGGCACTGGCCCCATCTCAGTCCCCATGTGCCCACACTGGGAATGAGTTCTGGGCTGGGAATCAAAGCTGCTCCCCAGAGAGCCCTGGGACACCTCAAAAGCTGACAGAGACTGATCTTGGGGATCAGCAAGACCTCCTTCCACCCTTCCCCAGAGCAAAATCTGCTGCTAAAGCTCATGAATCCTTCCTTTACCTCCCCACTTCCACTCAACCCAGACATCTAAAGGAGTCCTGAAGTGCTGGTCCCAGTACCAATCAATGAGCTGCTACTGCAGAGCTTTGGGTATTCCTGTCCAAGCTGTGGCTCCCTGAGCTGCTTCTGCAGCTGCTGAGGCAACAAATCCAGGCTGTTCCTGCAGGATCTACAGTGGAGTTCCCATTGCAGGGCCACGCCTGGGAGCTGCTGGAAGCATATTCCTGCCATCCCAAGTGAGGGGGATCGTGGGTGGCACTCAACAGGGTGGGTGAAAAGGGGCCAGGACCAACTTCTGCTGCATCAGAACTCGGAGGAAGGGGCTGGGGGATGGGAGCAGGACATCAAGAGAAGGCAAAAGGAAGAGGCTTCTTCATGGCCATGGCTCTGACAAGAAGCTGTGACAGCAGAGCAGGGCCCCAGCTGACAACATCAACACGCCCACCGAGGGGAACATGGAGCTTTCCTCCTGCTTAAATGCTCTCGTGACTTCCTGCTCCCAAACCTCAGGCCCTTCCTTCCAAATTAACTCCCAACAGAACGTTTTCACCATCCCACCCCCACTTACCTCCTGCTTCCAAAGAGGTGGAAACCATACATTGAGCACATTACGAGAACAGCAATAAATTGGATTTAATTTGCAATTAAAAGTCCCGTACCTTGCTTTGTGGGTTCTGTTCCCTTGAGGGCTGCCCATGGTGACAGTGGCGTTTGAGAACGCTGTCTCTGCAGAGGTGTTGGTGGCTTTGCCATTGCTCAGCTCCATGTAGGTGCTGTTGAGGGAGTAGGTGACGAGGCCATCGCTGTCCTCGTAGTCCACGTAGAGGCTGTCCATGGGTGACCCCACCGAGTTGATTGGGTCCCCCTGGGCGAAGATGCTGTTCATGGTCACGTTGAGCAGCAGCTCCTTGGAGTCTGAGGTCTTGCCCAGCAGCTTGTCCGTGATGGCATTCTCCAGAAGGAACTCCCTGGAGCTGAGCCTGGGCTCGTCATGGTCTGTCTGGTAAGTAGACCTGGTTACGTTTGAATCTAGATTGGAGCCAACAGGGGGGAAACCACAGTGACAACCACAAAATGCATCGAGGCTGGGAGGGAAAAGCAGCCCAGAGCAGCGGGGATGGAGCCTGAGCAGCCACACAGGGGGGGGAGAGAGGCAGGGTTGGGTTGTGGGGAAGGGGAATTTCATGGGGTGCAGCTTTAGGGGGGGCTTATCCCGCTATGGTGTGGCCAGAGGGGAGCTCAGCACCCGCCAGCACTGCCCAAAGCAATAGCAGAGGTGAAAGGAAGGTGCCCTCCTGGCCCCACAGCCCATGCAGCCATGCTGGGAAGGCACTCCAGGCACTTTGGGGGTGGGATGCCCAAGGGACCCCAATGGGAAGGAGTTGCTGGGGGCTTTGGAGGGGTGGGAGGTGACAGGGGATGTCATGACGGGGAGTTTTGTGCACCCAGGGCTCCCTCCTGTCCTTGGCATGAGGCAAAGCACAGCAGGGCACCAGCAGGGAGATCTCACCCAGTGTCCACCCCCCACACGCCCCCACCAGAAACCAGAATCTGAAGGGCAAAGAGGATTTGTAAGCAGAGATATTTTAAAGAACTTTCCGAGGTTTCCAAAACACAAACCAGCAGAACCACCAGAGGTAAAAACAGAGCATTTCTCAACAAGAGCTCTGAGAAGCAGAACAGTGAGGCCCAAGTCTCCTCCTTACCTTGGGGTTGTTTGCCCTTCAGTTTTGGCTCACAGTCAATTGTTTCTGCTCTTTCATAGACCTCATTGGTTTCCTGACCTTTGCTCAAGTTTAAATCTTCCTCTGTGTCCTGCCTTCCAAACACCTGGTTCTCCAAGTCTATCCTTTCCCTGGAGATTTTCCCAAAATAGGTTGCATTGTGCTGGATAAAGCCCAAGGGCACATCTCCATCGAACTCACGGCTCTCCTCGCTCTCCGACTCAGAGAAGGTGTAGTAGATGGGCTGCAGATTTTTTGAGTGTGGCTTCCTCAGGAGAGTGTATTCAAATGTGATGGACGGGTTCTTGCCATTTTGATTCCAGACCTAGCAAAGAAATCAGGTTATTAGCGGGTGCAGGGAATCTGTGGCACACAAAGCATGGGATTTATCTTGAACCTGAGAGTTGGGGAGCATCACTTTTGCTACTCCCAGTCTGTTTTCCTTCATAGTGCCAACTTCTTCCTGCTGGAGCCCAGCATCATTTCCCAAGGGTTTTTTGGCAGTGCTGTTGTGGGGATTAACCCCAGCTCAGGAGCCACAGGTCACGTTTCCTCCTTGGCCACTGAGTGACCAGAGGCTTGAGGCAGCCACTTCACAAGATCATCACTTGCAAAGCCACTTTTTGTGGAGCACACCCTCTCCTGCAGCTACTACACCCCACAGGGGCTGAGGACTCCCAGCTGAGACAACCTCACAGTGGCCAATGCTTTGTAAGCACCCAAGCAACCATCTCTTCCCCTTCCAGAGGAGCCTGGGGCTGCATGGAAGATGTCAGGAGTCGGGCTCTGGCTGGCTGCCCAGAAGAAAATTAAGGGACTTTTCTCCAAATACCTGGTTTTACATGGTTTGCTTTCGAGAAAGAATTGGGGTTTAAGGCTTATGCACTTGTCTAAGCTCTCTGGCCCAGTTTCTTATTTTTGCTCTTTCTGCCAGGTAACTTGGATAAAAATGCCAAGGAGCAGAAGAGAAATCCCCTTGCAGTGCCTGAGGCATCTTCTCGCTGCAAAGAGGAGTAACCAAGCCCACATTCACCACTCACAGCCCTGCCTCAGCCCAAGAGCATTGACACAAGTAAAATAGGACTGGGTAAGGAATTGAGCAGAGTCACTTCTCCCACTCCCCTCCTCTTGTGAAACCACCACAGGACTCTGCTCCCAGGCTCACCCCTTCCTCAATCCAAGTTGAATTTTCTCTTCCCCATCATGAGAACGTGAGAAGTCAAGGCTCACCATTATGTTCAGCCCTTGATTTGTGGGTCCCTGGGCAACAATGTACTCGATCCCAGTCTCGTACACATCCATGGGCCGGCGGTACTTGAACACCGTGCCTGCAATGTTGAAGTTCTTTGGGCTGTCCACTTTGTAGTTCCCATTGAAGAAATAGTACCCAGCTTCATCAGCCACAGCTTCAAAGGAGAGAGAACAGTCACATAAGAATAGTTTCTTCAAAGGAAAGTTGCTGTCACATGCAAGGGCAAAGCTCTGGATGCTGCCCCTGGTTCACTCAGGGGGTAAAATCAGTGCCACAGCAATAAAACGAGAGATTTTCCTACATGGCAAAGCATTGGCCACCTGTTTGCAACACACACCATGTGAGGATGGGAGCTCAGAGTTCTGGGCCATGTGTCCCTCCTCACTGCAAACCCCTGGGGTATGTGGCTCACACTCGCCCCTGGCTGCTGTCACCCCCTTGGCACCAGCCCAGCAGGAACATTGGACAGTGTCAGTTCTGCAGAGAGCACTGGCAGGTGGCCAAGGGCAGGAGCTGATGCCCCCTGAGCCAGTAGTGGCCCAAGACAGGTCACCCTGAGCTAGCCCATGGTAACCACATGAAGCCTTTTTCATCCATAGAATCATCCTGGAATGGTTTGCATTGGAAGGGACCTTGGAGCTCATCTCATCCTGCCATGGGCTGGGACACTTGCCACTGGACCAAGCTGCTCAAAATCCCATCCAGCCTGGCCTTGAGCACTTGCAAGGATGGGACAGCCACCTTCCATAGGCCACAAGGCTCTGAGGCAGCAAATGTGCTTCTCTTTGGCAAGTCTGGATTTTTCCACACTGCTCCTGAGCAGCTCTGTCACCTCCCCTGGGACATGGGTGTGTGGTCACCAATATTTCAGCAAGGCCACATGAAGGTCCCATCCCCTTGGTGCTGTTGTCATTGCACACTCCCCAGGCAGGACAACGTTAAGGGGATCATGAGAGAAGTGAAGTCACTTGGCCATCTGTGATCCAGCACCAGGGCATCTGTCACACCCCACTGAAATCCCTGTAATATTTACCACCAGTTTCTGCTTTAAAGCAATCGAAATGCTGACAAACACAGCCCAGGTGCTCAGACTGCAGAGAGGAACAACACCCTGGCTTGGACAACACAGCTGGATTTACATTGCCCACGGATTTAACTCATGTCTGCAACAAACAGACTCGCTGATCCTTGTGGGTCCCTTCCAACTCAGGATATTCTGTGATTCTGTGACAAAACTACATCCAGCTCCACATTGGAAAAAGCATTAGCCAGCATAGGCATGCATGCTAGGGAAGTACCAAGAGGTTGTACACACCCAGAACATCTGCAGACTTTTTCCGTTCCACTATCTGGATATCCCTGGCTCCGGCGGGAATGTGCGTTACCAGGGAATAGCCTACGGGAAACTACGGATTAATGAAAGGATCTTTGTAACCAGTGATCTGAACAAAACCCTCCTCAGGCAGAGCTGCAATCTATCAAACCCGCTGGCCTGGACCCACGTTTTTAATGAGCTATGGATTAAAAAGCCCCAACCCTGCAAACGGGAGTTTATCGGTAATAGAAAAGAAAAATGTGTCAATCCTGTGTCCTGGTTTATGGAGGAAAAACGCACCCAAGGGGGGAAAGGATTCAATTCTTACATGCAAAAATATCATGTTTATCTAAATTGGTGTAAGGAAATACATCTGCAGATGGTTTTATTAGCTAGAGAAGCTATTGTATTGTTCAGTATTGATCTCTGAATTAATCAGCACTCCCAAAACCCCAGCAGGAGATGGGAGCGGATTTCTCCTCTGACTCCTCTTTGCTTAACACCAGACAAGAGATGGGACAGGACAAGTCCTCCCACAGCACCGAAGTTCCTGCAGTTTGCTCCATCTCAGAGCATTAATCATAATTCCTGAATTAGATTGTTATATTTAGGACATGTAGGTTCGGCTGCTTTACATCACACTGACTCTTGAAATCCTGGTCTTTCAAGATACTGTTGCTTCCTGTTATTACAAATCGTTTATTTCTAGTCTTACTGGGTCATGAGTGTCTTGTTTTTGGCTAAATGACTAAAAAAGACTAAAATAGATACCAGCTCTTGCATAACCCTTTCACACCACTCATCATCAGAGACCTCTGGTTTCTGACAAGCACCACGCAAATTTCCTGTTTGGGTTTGTTGTTTTGGTTTTTTTTTTAAAGAAGGTTTTCTCTGCCCAGAATCACAAGTGGCATCAACACACATAGAACACGTGGGAAAAACTGAAGCTGGGCAATTGATAAGACCTGAAAGCAATTCACAAAAAAAAAAAAAAAAAAAAAAAAAAAAAGAGTCCATTTTAAACCCAGCCCTCTCAGCTGAAGCCCTCAGTCCCCAAAGCCTTACCAAGATGAGAATTTCCTTTCCGGTAACTGCCGGTTACGTGGGTGCAGCTGCTCCCATCTCCTTGGCAAACTCCACATTTATCCAAGGTGTGGGTGGAAAAGAGAATGCCATCACAGCCAATGGGCTAAAAAATGCACAGGCAGAGCACTGAGGGTCAGGCAAACGTCGCACCCATTGTGATTCTCTGAATGCTACTAACAATATTTTTGCTATAATGTTTAACAACCTCACATTTTCCAGACACGCAAACCCCTCGGAAATCCGTGTATTTGCAGGATGTTCCATCCCTGGCCTGAACCATTAACTGTCTCTGACCATCCACAGTGGTGCAATGAAGGTCACAGGGCTTGCTAGAAATGTGAACATAGTCATCTAAGGGGAAAGGATATAAAGAGAGATTCAAACACAGCAGAAACACCACAACTTCCGTCCTACCCAAGCCAGTGAATCTCTGCCAAGCTAAATAACAGCAGCACAACAGCAGAGCAGTGAGTTCAGAAGCTGCCATCCCTCGTGTTTCAGGATAGACAGGAGATGGCACTTGGACAGAGTGACAGCCTTTGCACAGGCTGGCAGGAAGAGATGCCCCAGGGATGCCAGGGGCATCACCAGCACCAGCCTGGGGCAGGCACTGAGGCAGCAGCACTGCTTTGTGCAGGGACTCATGTACATTACACAAAAACATGCATGTTCACTTAGCAGCACTCGATACAGGAGTTAAAATTACAGATATATTGTTGGAAATACACATGTAAGACTACGTTCAAAACCATAGCAACCCAGGGCATTTTATAATCTGCAGCTTTTCCTTAAACATTCACCCAAGATGGACTTAATTCACCCTTTGCTTTCTGTAGACAACAACTGGCTGTCAGCACAATAATACCACATTATAAAATGTCCATAGGAAGCAGATGACAAACTCATATTTGCATCAGAACCCCGATGCCAAGTGTTTGTCTCCACCAGCTCCTGAGCAGAGACCCACTGGCCTGCATACCCAAGTAAGGCAGCATCAGTGTCAAAATATTCTGCTGCAAACCCCCCCAGGAGCCACAGGAAGGCTTGCTTAAACACAAAAATTCCTGCAACACCTCTGGTGAGTCAACTTGAACAGCAGATATTTAGGGAAATTGTCACCTTCAAGAGGCAAAAGCCACCAAGGAGAAAAAGCTCATGGACCAAGTTCTTCCTTGCTGACCCTGCAAAGGCTGGAGAGCCAGGGGCTTGGTACACAGGGAAATTGATTTGATGAAGATAATTGTTCTTGGGTATGTACAGAGAGCCCTAAAGCAAAGCTTTATTAGATCCCATCTCTATTTTTAGGCACCCAAATGCGAATCTGCAGAACTGAGCTCAGGAGCCTCCTCAGGAGAAGGGTCCTGGCTTCCCAGTAGCTCTAAAGCTCTTCCATGGCTTGTGCTTAATGCTTGATTTTGATGGGAGTTCAGTGCCTAAAAGTTCAATAAAATCTCAGTTTCTGAGTCCCAAGAGGTTTCTGCAGTTCTTGCTCACCCCAGATGACCAAAGTGACCAGCTGCATCTTGGTGACATTTGACAGAGCACGCAGAGGGCGTGGGAGAGACCAAATATGCCTGAAAACAGCACAGCCAGCAATGGCCATGGCTCAAAGGACACTTGTCCGGCTGAGCCTGACTGTCCCTGCCAGCACAGCCCATCTCCCCTGCTCTCACATCCTCCTGCAGCCTCTGGTCCCTGAGAGCTGTGACCAACACAGGCTACAGACATGAATTCATGTTGTTATTTAATTTTCAAGCTACCCTGCAGCTGCCAAACAAGCCTTTGAACTCGGGAGACAGCTGATTGTGCCTCTGAGAAACCACTTTAAAACAGCAGAGGAGGAGCCTTCCTGCGGGCTGTAGCATCATAACTATCAAAATATTTGGCTGAGCATTATGAAACACACAAAGAATGTCTTGTTACCAGGATATAAAGGTTTCCATTGATACGTTCTGCCATTATACACATGGGAGTTAAATGATGAGCACTGCTCCTCTCGAAAGCTCCTTCCGTTCACAGGGCACTCCTAGAATGGGATACATTAACATCCTGACGGAAACAAAGTGCAGGAAAGGTTTCTGGCACATCACCACCAGCTGCAAGGAGTGTTTCCATCACCTTCCCCAGCCAGGGCCACATCCTCCTCCTCCTCCTCGTCTTCCTCCCCCCACTGCAGGAACCCCCTGGGAATTGTTGCCAGAGCCACTCTTTGGTTTTTATGGCAAAATGCCCAAAGCCCAGACACTGGTGATGGGCACCAAAGAAGGGAACCCCCAGCTGCTTGCAGGGGCAACAGGGTCACAGCTACAGGACAAATGGTGTCCCCTCTCCCAAAGGGACCCAAAAATGCCATACATGACTTTCCACACTGACTGTTCCCAACGAGACAAAGGATATCCTTACTTGGACTTTGCAGAGCTGGTATCTTTTGGATGTTCCAGTGCAAGTTTTATTAGCCAGCCCACTCACTGACTTCCTTCTGAATAAAGAAATGGTGGTTAGACAGGGGGCAGAAATAATTTTCCCTTGTTTAAATGTATTTATTCTCTGCCTCTGTAAGGTCAGTGCCCATGCAGCAGAGGCACACAGATCTGTCAGTCTCCCTGGAGCTGGTAGCAAAGGTCTCTGTGGCTTTGTCACCTGCATCATCAACTATTCCAGGAGGTATCATGGGATGAGGGCCTGGGGACAAGGTTTACAAAGTGGCTTTTGGCAAGCACACTGCCCAGAGAGGGCAGAGCCAGGCACAAAGCAGATGGCATCGGGGGTCCCCAAGCAGCTCTGCACCAGGGGGTCCTCACTCTCATGCCCCAGAGCCTCAAGAACAGGCTCAGTCTGTGTCTGCTGCCCCTCTGCACCAATCCCTGCTGGAGAAACTGCACAGGAAGCACAGGAATCAGCTGCTGCTCCTGGCAGGGATGCCCAAAGCTCAGGAAATCAGCTCCTGCTCAAGCAGGGTTTGCCAGACACATCTCCCTCAGTGCTTCTCTCTGAGGGGTGACCTTTTGGGTCAGCCATCTGCAGACCCTGTCCCCAGCCCCTGGGTGCTCTACCTCTGCCTCAGGCAGTGCCTCTCCTGGGATTTGACACCTCCCCCACAGGTCCTGGTGCACGCTGTCCACTTGGTCCACTCTCCCCACCAGTAAGCAGTGACATCTGACCCCTCCTCCAGGCTGTTGGACGTCTGTGTCAGGTCCTGCTGGGAGCACGGGGGAGGGAAGAGAAGCAGGAGTCACATCCAAACCTCAGAGCCTGGGTGGGGACACTGAGGGCACCCCTCCCCTCCCAGCCTGCCCCACTCGACCCAAGCATTGCCTTCTCCAGCTGAGGTCAAGCCTGAGGTTTCCATCCCTGCATTCTTGCAATTGTGTTTTCATTACAAAATTGGAATGAAGTGGCAATATTTGGGATTCCTCAGGAAAGGAAATTCTCATTGTTTCGCTCAGTTGGCAAAACCGAGCTCCCAAACAACCCTAAACTCTCCGAGACTCTTGGTGCTCTCTGACTCTTGCTCCACAGAGAATTCAGGGAGCTGGAGAGCCAGCTACAGCTGAAAGCTCCACTGGAAGCTTCAACAAATCCTTGCAAAACCCCTCTGCAGCAGGAGAGCAGGCCAGTGGGTGCCAGGGGCTGCCAGCAGGGTGGAGGAGCCTGTGTGCTCTCTTTGCCAGCACAGGTTTGTCACTTCAGGAGGGTCCCTGACACCCCCACCTCTCACCCCCTGTTGTGACCATGCATCAGAAGGCAAAGAAACTGCACATATTGCATGCAAAGTAAATGAAAACTCCAGCCGCTGCAGGGAGCAAGGAGTGATGCTCATCCAAGAGCGGAGCATGGCCCTTCAGAGTCCTTGAATTGCTCTGTGAATGCTCTTAGCCATGGACAGTACAACTTAGGTTAAGCCCAGAGTAAAGAGTGAAGGCAAGTCAAAAGTCCTCACTATTTTTGGAGACCTGGTGCATGCACAGAGTATCTCTGCAAGCCCAGGGGGTTCCCATCTCAAACACCAGAGCATTTCAAAGCCCAGAGACCTCCCAAAAACCGTGATACCTTTACCTGAGCTATGACAAAGACAGCGTTGCCCACAAGAAGAAGGGCCAGGGTGCCTTTGAGCTGCGACTGAGCACTGATGGAGATGCTGCTCCACCTCCACTTGGATATCTTCATCCTAGAAAGCAACCAAACACAGCACTGAGCACAACTCCCCCCCAGCCCCATGGCCAGCAGCAGGGGCTGCTTTGCCTGGATCCACAGCTCTGCTTCAGCATCCCCACTCAGCTTGGTGACACCAGTGACTGCAGGGACGTGAGCCTGAAGTTTTAATTAATTAGTAGAAGCATTAGCATGGTACAGGTTCACTTTCCAGCTCGGTTTTTATCTGTCAAACCACAACTTCGCACTGGTTTCCAGTGGCTGCACCTGACACTGCTCCAAGCCTGCCTTGGAAGAGAGCCTGGCTCACACCGAAGCAAGCATTGCACAGTGAGTAGCCAGAAGTGTTCCTGGATCTATAAAAGCAGTGCATTTAAATATCCCCATTTACAGGGCTGCTCCTGGAAGAATGAGATGAAAGGCTTCAAAACCAAAAAAACTGCAATTAACAGCCATTATTCCTCCTTTTTTTCCATTTATTCCACTCCAATTCCTCTCAGTTCCCAGGGAAGATGCCTGTTCTTACAGAAAAGACACGACCCACAATTAAAGAGCAGAAATGAAGTATCCCAAGTGTCAGCCTTTCATCTCCTTCTCCATCTGCCTCATGAAAGAGAATAACCCAGAATGGCTTTTTCTTAAATAAAACCCAGCTCAAAACCACAATACGTTTTATTGTGAACCTCCCTGCAAGAGCCAGAAAGGAGCAGGTTTCAGGAAATCATGCTTCCAGGCAATCAAAGCAGCCCATGTCTGTAAGGAGAAAGAAAGAAAAAATATCCTCCCCTAAGCTAATTTCCCTTGAAAAGCAGCTAGACAGTATCTTTGGGAAGCAGGGGGGTGGGAGAGGTGCTGCTCCTGGGGAGAGAGGGCAGGACTGCAGACCTGCAATATAAAGAGCTCCTTTCCTACTCATTTTTGTTTGGTTGAGGGTTTTTTTTTTTTCTCCTTGCAAAGGTTTTTGTAGCGGTTTTGAAATCGCAGAATTGCCGGCAACACCAGCCCAGCTTTGCTGTCTGGCTTAGAAAAATTACCGGAGGGTTTCCAGGTCCCTAAATCCGCTCTGCAATCGCCCTGGGGGAGAGGTCCAGCATGCTAAAGAGACTTTCCAAGAGGCAGATCCATTGATTAATGGGAGCCCAGAGCGCTTGGCCGGGGATCCCGTGGACAGGTGGCTGAGCCTTGCCTTACACTTGGTTCTCATTAAGGCTCCCAGACACTCCTGACTCGAAGCCAATACCAGAGCGCGCTCGGAGTTTATCCTACAGGCGCTCGGGGCTGCGTGCTTAAATGAAGGGAAAATTAAGAAAGGCGGGAGGGATGTGGCTGAACAGCATCGCGGAGCCGGTACCGCGACAGCCCCGCACGGGGGATGCGGGGTCGGGATGCGGAGCGGGGATGCGGGGACGGAGATGCGGGGCTCCATCTCCGCGGAACGGGCAACGGGGAAGGGTCCGGCCAGGCGCGACACCGGCGGGGCCGGGATGGGACGGACGGGACAGGACGGGCCGTACCTGGCAGCGGAGGAGCCGGGCAGGACGATGCTCCGGAGCCGGGCGGGAGCGGCGGCGGCGGCGCGGAGCGGAGCAGCGGCGGCCCCAGACGCTCCCTCCCTCCCTCCTTCTCCCTCTCCGACTTCAAAGGGCAGCCAAAAGCGCCGGGGCTTCCAGCGAGGAGGAGCCGCCGCAGTGGCTCCCCCCAGCCCGCGCCGGCCGCTCTTATAGCGGAGACGGGGGGGAGGCAGGGGGGAGAGCGGGCGGAATTCACACCTCTCGGCCCGGGATGCCCCCACCCCGGTTAACCCCTCGCCTCCCCCGGCGCCGGCCCGCGGCCGCCAGCCGGTTTCCTGAGGCGAGACCGGGGGGGCACAGGCGGGGGGAGCCCGCACCGCACGCATGCGTTCCCGCTGGTCCAAGCAGCGCAGGATCCCCCCGGGAACCCCCGGGAGGATGCTGCGCTTTCCTCCTTCCCCGGGGACCCTCCGGAGGATGCTCGGCTTCCCCTCCACCGAGAGGATGCTGAGCTTCCCCCCTTCCCCGGGCACTCCACCGGGAGGATGCTCCGCTTTCCCCCCTTCCCCGGGCACTCCACCGGGAGGATGCTCCGCTTTCCCCCCCTCCCCGGGCACTCCACCGGGAGGATGCTCCGCTTTCCCCGTACCCCCGGCACTCCCCGGAGGATGCTGTGCTCCCTTCCCCGGGCGGCAGAACGGTACCTGCTGCCCTTATCCCTCTGCTCACCCCATCATCCCAGATCACCAAAAAACTGCCGGTACCTCCACGGGCATTGTGCAGCCACATCCTGCCTCTGCGATGGCCAGGGGGATGGCTGGATACGGTCTGCCAGGATTTTAATTTCACTTGCTGCTGAAAAATGAGACAAATCCTCAAGGTCCTGTGCTTTTGATGCCTTTGGTAAAGCTCAGTGCCAGTCTTACTGCTTGAAACAGTTTTCTGCAATTCTGCAGAAAATGGGGTCAGAAAATTTGTTTGAGGCACGTCAAGAGCCATTTTGGATGGGGACAAAACCCCCTGGCTCAGCGACAGCCATGCACAGGTTGAGTCTGATCTGTGTTTGTGTGCCTGGGAGAAAAGCCTGTGGGGTAACAACGGCACAGCTTCTGTGTGTGCAACCTATATTTGATATATGATACATCTGTCTGAGGTCTGTACGCGTCAAATGTGGCGACACTCATTCCTGTACATTCCTCAGCACATCCCAGCAGCTCTGAGCAGCCCACCTGAACAATTCCTGCATCCCACCAGACATCCTTCAGCTCCTTCCCTCCCTGCACAGGGCAAAACCAGTGCTCCCAGCAGGGCACTGCACTCAAGGCCATCACTGCAGCTTGTCCCACTGGAGTTTGATGGCAACGTTCAGCCCTGTCACCATTTGCCACAGGCCAGGAGCACCCATCTGCAGGGCCCTGAGGTGATTGTCCCCCCACCGTGGGGCACAGCTTCCCACACAACTCCTGCAGAAATCACAGCGTTGTTAATTTGGACCCAGTCCTCCCAGGGATGTCTGTGTGACAGAGAATCCGTCCCAAAAAATTTACATGGGAAATGAAGTCTCCTTTTCTGTTTGGCTAAATGTCTGCCAGCCTGTTCTAATTTACCCAGCCAGGTTGATTTGCAACTTTCAATTTTCCATCGGTTGGCTGTGACCAGGACATTGGGAAAATTTAGCACTTGAGTTCACCCAACTCCTGCATTTCAAAATATCCCAGCCCGAGACATGCAGGAGAAAACCCTTTCCGTTTTGGAACAACCAGGAGGGAAAAGTCTGAACACGAGAGGTTTTAAAAGCATCGAATTATTTCACATTGAAAATGCCAGAGCAGCCTGGGTCCCTGTGAACCCCAGCATCCCCCAGCCCTGGGGTGGGGCAGGAGGTGGCACCCCAGGAGATGCCATCCCTAGGTGACCTCGCAGCCCGTCCTGCTGCAGGGATGTCCTAGGCTGGAGGACGAATGCCAGAGGGTGGGAATGCTGATCCTGAGGCAAGGACTGGGGGAGCCGGCAGCAGGCGAGACACATTCAGTCTGTGCTTCACCAAAAGTTCATCAAAGCCAAAGGATTTTTTTTTTAATATACTTTTTTTTTTTTCTTTTTTTTTATGAAACAGTTGAGATGACTCAGCGGTTTCTGACGCAATCCCCGTTTCATCGGAAAATTCCTAACCAGCTCCTAGTGGCAACTGATTGCTCCCATAAATCACAGTGTTATCCCTGGCCGCGGCAGCGCAGCTTACGCAGCCCCGGCCCGGCCCCGTGAAATCAGCAGGAGCGATGCCATCGCCTCGACGGGAGCAGAACCAACCCCGAGAACAAACTGCAGCAGAGAGCAGATCCAAAACACGAGTTTCACTTCGGCCAAACGCCGCAGCTTCAACTCCTGCCACCCCAAAATCCCCAGGGACAGCACTGTCCCCAAAGCCCCGGGGCCGCGGGTGCTGCTGCCGCAGGTACAGCATTAATCACGGCTGGCCAGGCTCAGACAACAGCGGGTTTTATCTCCCAGGTTTTGGCAGGAGCGTTAGAAATGATTTGCAGATGTTATTTACTGCTTTGGGGCTCGCAGTAAATTGAGACAAGATGCACCTGCATGGACAGCGAGAGGCTTTCCCACCCGGGACGGTCGCTGAGGACTCGTGTTGGACTTTCCCAGGGAAATTCAGGATTTGGATGAGAGTCCCTTATCCAGCTCCGCTCCCTGCATCCTGCGCTAGGGCGAGGCAGCGCAGCAATCCGTGTGCTGGGCATTCACTGGCCCCGACAGCCACCCCGAGGGACACAGAGCAGCCCTGCCCCAGGCAGCTGCCAGGCTTTTCCATCCCAAACCGGTGCCGTGCAGAACACAGAGTGCAAAAAAAAAAAAAAACCAAAAAAAAAACCAGCGACAGACACTTCTCCAGTCGGGGGAGCGTTGCCGGCGACTGGCTGCTGGTTTGGCCAGAGAAGCGCCTGGGGAGGAAAGGAGTTTCCTTGGCTGAAAGGAGTTCAACAAAGCGCTGGGCTGGGCACTGGTGCTGCTGGCAGGAGCCAGGGATGCTCAGCTGAGTGGAGAAACTCGGGGTTCTGCAGGATCAGGACCGAGGCAGGGCTGGGGGATCCCTTTGCTGGCACAGCTCCTCCGTGGCAGAGGGACCTCCCTCCTTGGCCTGGAGCAGACAGTGACAGGATCCAGCTCTGATCCAGGCAGGACACACTGACCTCCTCCCTGTGCTTCCCAGGGCAGGACACTTTCCCATCCTGATCCAAGCACTGGCCTTTGGACCTGCTGGAGCTGACAGCCAGCATCCCTGAGCCCCAAGCACACCTTTGGAACAATCCCTCCATGAGCTCTGTGCCACGGGACCTGCTCTTGGTAAGCCAGAGCCACGGATATGGAGCTCCAGCACCACTTTCCCAGCCAAATCAGCCCTTTCCTGGCTCAGCCCTTGCATTGGCACAGCAGATGGAATGGCTCTGCTGTAGCCAGGCCCCCCAGAATTCCTGCCCAGGTCCAGGAGCATGGTCAGGAGTCTGTTGGCCCAGGACCCCTCAGCAGCTCCATCTTCCCTCAGGGATGACACAACTGATTGGTTTTCTACCTTTTTAATCCTGACTGCTGAAGTGATGCATTTGTTTGACACTTCTGCATTTATTTCCAGTCCAGACTGGTGTGGCATGGGCCGATTAAAGCTGTCCACAGAGTGTGTGAGGTCCCTGCACGACCAGAACTTTGCCAAGGGGATCAAAGACCCCCAAAAAGCCCCTGGCAGCCAAGAGCTGCAGCTGTGGCCCACCACTGGGTAAAAGAAGCAAGAGGAGACCAAAAGAAGTGTTCTTTAGAGGCAGAAGTGTTCTTCAGAGCTGGTCCCTTGCAGAGTGACCTGCGGCGCAGTGTTGGGCAAGGCAGCTCATCCCTGCGTGTCCCCACGCTCTGGGGACAGGGCTGATTTATGGCACGTTGGCCTGAGGGTTTCATCCGAAGAGATTTGCAAAATCTTGAGTCAAACTGAACCAGCCAAGGCCACCGAGCTGCTCTCACCACCAGATTCCTGTGAAAAATATCTCGGGGCAATCTGAAAGCCACGAGCGACCGCAGTGACCCCAGGTATGGTCGTGGCTGTAGAGTTTCAATGGTTTCAAGAACCTCTTTTTTCTGTGCAGACTTCAACTTTACCTGTCCCCAAAGGTTACAAGACATTCCTGCAAGAACCTGGAGGAGCTTCCAGGCGAGTCAGGCTCGGTTTGAATTTTTAGCTATTCAAAGATTGAAGAAAAAAAAAGTACAAAGGCTTTTCTTTGAATGGAATGAGTCTGACATGGAAGTTGAGCAGTATTGTGCTGAGGGCCATCAGCTATGCAG
Organism: Acridotheres tristis; assembly: GCA_037013685.1. Taxonomy (NCBI): domain Eukaryota; kingdom Metazoa; phylum Chordata; class Aves; order Passeriformes; family Sturnidae; genus Acridotheres; species Acridotheres tristis. The sequence goes on along the minus strand of CM072904.1, from coordinate 7,455,838 downwards.
GCCTGCCAACCACAGGCATTCAAAATCCGTGAGTCAGACTCCCCAAAAACCCTAAGACTGGTTTCATTCTCTTTTTGGATTTTGAGCCTTGAAGCATCACAGCTTCAAGCGTTTCTCTGCAGAAAATGACATTTTTTTGACCAACGGGGTGAGAGCTGAGACCCTCAACGTCGTTACTGGGCTCCAGAAGTTATGACTGTAAAAAAAACCCCATTAAACACCACGAAATGAGCAATAAACCCCTGCACTGCCTCCATGAATTTGACAGTGGGGGGCCACTCCAGGACACCCCAAAGGTAGGAGTGATGGAAAACTGATGACAGAAAATCAGATGTCCTTATCATTAATGGTGACATGCTTGTCATGGGCCATGACAGGGCTGAGAGGAAAGGGAAGAGTGAAAAACCCTAAGGAAAACAGCAGCAGGAATACCTGTGAGCAATATGCATAATAGGTTTATTCAACAGGGAGACAGGAAGGGGGATTTTTATTTTTTTTTTTAAGGGTAAGTATTCAGCTAAACCGCCTCAAATGGGGCCAGGCCTTAGGGAGAATGGATATTTTAAGTGGCAATTTATTCCAGTAATAAAATGAGAAGGATGCAGGTGCTTTGGCAGGGCTGGGCCTGGGTGATCAGAGCTGGGGTTGCAGCAGTGGCCAAGCGAGGGCTCCAGCACAGCTGGTGGCTCTGCTTTTATGGGGCTCCTTTCCCTGGTGCCAGGGCCCGTGTCTGGGTTCCAGCTGGCCAGAAAGCGTTGCCCACATCAGGATCTCACCTCCAGCCCTGGTCAGAGGCAGCAGTGGGTGGGGAGAGGTGTTTTATCCAGGCGCTGCTGCCATCCCTTCTCCAGCTAGGCAGGAAAGGGCTCGTGCCCGTGGGCTGCTCCACTCCTGCACCAGCTGCTTCCACACCAGGAGGATTCTTGACCAAAAGTAGACAGGAAATCTTCACAAACTGGCTGGTGCCATGCTGGTCAGATTGCTCAGGGCTCCTCAGGGCTCTGCCACATCCACTGCTGAGACCATCCAGCTTCTCACCATCAAAGTGCACCAACTGAAGGCTTGTGGGGATGAAAAATTACACTCTCGGGTAATGGGAGTGGTAAAAAACACTTTGTAGCATCACAGTCCTTCAAACTGCGAGCCCAGGTAGAAGTGCAGCTTCACTGTTTGGTTTTGGGTCATTATCACCAGTATTTCCAGCCTGGCAGTGACTGGGGACACTCAGCAGAGCAGGTTTCAATTCTGACCCAGTCTACACCACAGGCAGATGAAAGATCATCCCATAGTTACCCCAAGGAGAAAATACTCTCAATGCTCTCTCAGCTGGCACAGCCCCCTCATCCCCTGTTCCAACATACACTGCTCTCAAACCATCACCCTCATATTAAAAATAAAACAAAACTCTCTGTGTCTCTTTCCTTCACTGCAACGTCTGAGCTGAAAGGGTAGAAGTGCTTGCAGAAAACCATGGTTAATGTTACCCTGGAAGGATCCAGGACAGCATACCAGAACCTGGGTTTGGCATCTGGGAGCCACTTTTCAGCCATATATATCACCGTTCCTGCGTGCACGCCGATCCACACCAAATTAGCCCTGTGGAATGCAGATTTTAAAATTCCCTTTCCAGCAGCACTTAAACGCAGGAGCTAAAATTTGCTCTTTCTCCATTTCCTACCTGTTTAGGAAAGAAGGAACAAAGTCCTGGCCCTTTGTTTTTTGGGTTCCTTCCCGGGAAGGTTTGCCCAACCCACGTCTGCACCGTGGTGTTTGCAGCCTGAACAAAGACCTTTTAAGCAGCAGCAGCTCCTGCCAGGAGCTCACCACCTGCCTGCCCCTCTCCTCCCCATTTATTTTGGGGGCTCTTTTTCAATAATAGCTGAAACACGTGTGCAACCCTGTGGGAGTTTTTTTTTCCCCCCATGCCTACAGTGCTGGCTGCAACCCAACCGCCAGCCCAGGGTGTGCAGCTGGGAGAGAGAGAGAAAAAAAAAATTAGAATAAAACCCCAACAACCTGTGGAATGTTTTCTTGCTCCTGAGAGCTCCAGCACTTCCCTGCTTGGGGAGTGCCTGCCATGGCTGGCACTTGCTGCATCCAGCAGCCAACGGGGTTTCCTTTCCAGTGGGAGCCAGCTGGAATTTGGGCAAAAGCTGGGGGTGAGGGGGATGTGTTTAACAACTGCCTGATGGTGCTTTTCACCTGATGCCTTTCGCCTCGTGCACAACCACCACCCTTGCACGTCCTTGCTGCACACAAGTGTCCTCACGAGAGGTGTGGGGGCTGCTTTGCACCCAGACATGGAGGTTTGCCCTCAGCAGCAGGTTTTGAGCTGTGCTTTCACCTCTCTGACACCCATTTCATGGCCACAAAAGCAGGGCAGGTGATGTTTCCACAGACGGGAATCCAGAGTGGTTTGTGCAACCTCTTAACCCCAAAACTGCTCAAAACCCTCCTGAGGACAAGCCCTGCTGTGCCTCACAGCACTGTCCTCAGTCCAAGCAGATCATGAACACAGAATAATGGATTCATCTGAGGATATGGCCCAAAAAAGGAGTAGGGTACTTTGGGATGTGCTGGAGCTCTGCTTTCAGCTCAGGGCTGGACACCTGGGGAGCATCAGGGTATTTATGTGCTGGCTTGGAGGGATTCATTTTCACAGTAAATAGGGACACCAGAGTTTTTCAATATTTATTGGTCAAGATTCAGTTTTGCAGAGTTTTGTGGTAAGTTTATAGCCTGCCCAGGCAGGAGGGCTGCTGGAGATGTGGGCAGCATCCCACGGAGGGATGCTGCCTGCAGCCAGCCAGGAAATGTGGATGGTTCCTGCAGTATCAGCTAAAAACGGGAGCCCTACCCAGCTCGTCTGAGCCGTGCCCTGGGCACAGAGGCAGTGCTGTAATGCTCTGTGCCATTCCCTGCACACACAGCCCCTCACTCCCCCTCCAGAAGAGCCCTTTCCAACCTACTGGAGTGGTTTAAAGAGGATTTTTTTTTTTGTTTTTTTTTAATCCGTGCGTGCCTGCCTTTCCTCCAGACCCCCTCCCGGGGGAGAGGCGAGCCCGTCCTATCAGCCCTAGAAATGGTGGCTCCTATCAGAGCTCCCACCCTCCTCCCCAAAGCCGCAGCCACAAAGGCGCTTGCTCAAGCGTAGCATTCCTGCTCCCTGTGTCCCGGGAACAGCTGTGCCGAAAGGATGCCGAGAATCCCTGCGAGGCTCCAAGGAAAAGATATTAACGCAGGGGGGGAGCAGCAGCAATATAATAAAAAGTCATAATAAAAGAGAGAACCACTGAGTGGATTAGCAGCCCAAACGCCGCTTGGCTTTTGGTTTCCTTTCCTCCAGCTTTTCTGCGCCGCACGACAATCCGCTCAAATTCCTCCAGCCCGGAGACGCTCGGCTCCTGAATTTCAGACAGAACTCCTGGAGGTGGCCAGGCTGCAAAGGCTGAGGGCATGGCTGGGAAATTGAAGTGCTCTGAACTCCACGGAGGGCACGTAGGCACTGGCAGCAGGCATCGGGTGCTGGGTCTGTACCCACTCCACTGTGCCCCCGCGGGGAAATAAAGGCAGGTTTGGAGCTTGGTGTGTGTTTCTGAAGTGCACAAAGGTCATAAGATACATCCCACTGTTTAATAAAACCCTAGTACCTGCCACATACATACCAGTTCTTCCTTCGTGGGAATGCAGAGCAGAGAATAATAAAATAATGCAAGGGATCCACAGGGATCATCGAGTTCAGCTCCTGACCCTGCACAGGAAAGTCCCAGGTTCTTCCCTGGCTGACAGAGAGGATAGATCAGTGCCTGCCCCTGCACTTTGTGAGGAAAGAAGATGGATTTTCCCTGCTGGACTGCTCCAGCAGCACTGGGCCAGGCTCAGCATGAGGGCAGAGAGATGCAGGGATGGGGGAGCGAGCAAACCCGGAATCCTCACCCACCATGTGCCCAAACCCAACACCCAACACAAGGCGTGCGAGGACAACATTCCCTTTTACTCCTTTGGAAACACCCAGGAGGATTTTGGGGGCACAGAGCATCTGCTGCCCGGAGCCACCGGCTGTGTCAAGAATTCGGGACGGCCGGGAGCGAAGGCGGCGGCTGCGGCAGCTGTTCCCTGCCCGCAGCCCTCCTGCCACGCAGGGCATTTAAATTTTAAAACCCCTCTCCCCACGGCTGCTTTCTCCACCATTCCTGCCCAGCTCACAGAGATCCAGCTCCCGGGAGCTGCTGGCCCACGAGGCACCCATGGGTTCGCTGGTGGCCAAGCTCCTCCTGCCCACCCTCAGCTCCTTGGTCTTCCTCCCCACCATCAGCATCGCGGCCAAGCGGCGTTTCCACATGGAAGCCATGGTTTATTTCTTCACCATGTTCTTCGTGGCGGTAAGAAGTTCCCAGTTTCCCCTCTCCCTGCATGTTTTATCCTCCCAAATGCCTCCCGTACCACTGAGAAGTTGATTCACCCAAGAGCAGCCAGCACAACCCCTAAAATCTCCCTTTCCAGTTATTTCCCACCGTGTGTGGTGCTGAACAGCTGATTCTCCAGTTTAGGATGTCCTACAGTGTGGCCTTACAGAGATTTAGTGGTGTTTTATGACCGAGATTAGGGAGAAGGTCTGGGTGCAAAGAGCCTTGACTGATTTGCAATGCTTGGGAGCTGGCTTTTCTCTTTGTTTTACAGCTGCTAAGTGGCCATGCTGAATTTGGGCTTTAAATTGCCTCCAGAATCTCTTGCTCTGCCTCTGTCATTTTAGCCAAAAGCACATAGTAGTCAAATTGCTGATTTTGCAATTGCCAGCTGGGGATGGGAGCAATGCTGGAGTTGAGGGACTTTCTGCAATGGGAAAGGAAAGACTAAAACATGCTGCTGAGCTATTAAGAAAAATAATTATTAACCCTTTGTGGGTTGAAATGTGTGTTTTACCAGGCTCTGATTCCCTGGCCTTCCTTTGTGTGGAAATAACGAGTGAAGAAATGTCTGTGCATATATAAAATATTCCTATTCCTGCTCCCAGCAGGGTGTTGCCCTGAGCTTTGTATCCCTGCTAAGTGACCCCAAAAGCACCCAAAGCAGCATTTCCACTGAAAAAAAATCTCCTGTTTGACTACATTTCAATGATCTGCTAAAGAATATGAAGGAAAGAGCTCAGCAACCCAGCTGATGTTGCATTTCCCACTAATCTCCATCCATGTCAAGGCATTTCATGAGGGTTGGCACATTCCTTGTACAGAGAAACTGAGGCAGGGAGTAGATAAAGAATCTTCCCAGTGTGAAAAGCTCTTCCAAAGGGCTCAGAATCAGGTTGGTCTCCTGTTAAGGATCCACAGATCATCCTTGACCATTTGAGCTGATTAAAGCACAATGCAGGGGGAGAAATTCTGCCAGTTCTATAAAAACTACAGGACCAGTTAATATGAAAACATCCCTGAGCCCCCTGCCTCAGCTCCCCAGGGAAGCCAGACATCTACAATTTCATTTTGCACTGGGTCTGTGTCTGCTCCACCTCCCCGAGAAGTCAGTAGGAAAATTGGCACGTGTTTCAATAAAAGGTGGAACAGGTCCTCTCCGAAGAGACTGAAGAAGCAAAATATCCCTGAGTGGGGAAGGAAAAGAAGGGAAAGGAGGAGAGGCAGCTGCCAGCGTGGTGGGGAGGGGGTTGGAAGGGCAGCAGCTGCTGCTGTTGCATTTTTTGTAGCATCCCACTCCTCCTCCTGCAGAAGAGCTGAGCAGAGCAGTGAAAGCACATGGCTGTGGCAAACAAGTGCCAGGAACACGCTCTGCCTTCCACCCTTTCTTCCCCCCGGCTCCAGACTCCCCGAGCCCAATCTCAAGCAGCGAAAAGAATTACAGCCGTGGTGCAATCTTTTCTAGAAGCTGCAGCCAGCCAGAGGGCTCGCAGCAATTCCCATTATAAATTATATCAGCATCCCCACCGGGCCGTGGCAGCGAGCAGCGTTCCAAGGGCGCCCGGCCAAGAGGAGCAGGGACTTCTTCAGGAACAGAAGAGCTCACTGGTGCTGCCACTGCAAAACCTGCAGGGCTGAGGGCTGGCAGGAAAAGGACAGAGCCAGGCAAACACTGGGAGCATTCCTCCGATTGCACTGGAAAAATGTCTCTTGGCTTGGTCTGCGTTTATGTTGCATGACAATGGGGTTTTTTTTGCAAATAATCAATGGGTTAATGGGCAGGAACTGGTGGTTTTTAAGGGAATGCTCTAATGAGTGAATTCCCCAGTGTTCAGAGTCTGGCCATATAAACCTTCTTTAGCCTGGACAGTGACCTGGCATCCATACACATTTCATCAGGACACTCATTCTGAATTGTTTTACAAGAATCTTTCGCAATTAAAACCACAACTCTCCTTCTGCTGGAGAGGCCGTCCCCAGCACCCAGCTCAAAGCAGCTTGGTCATCAGATTGCAAATTCTGGCCAAGAGGCAAATTAAAGCCTGTCTTAGTTTGTACTAAGAGAAAAGAATGCTGATTCTTGGGCAATTTGCAACTGGGAACGATGACATTATCGCTCAAATATATTCATTACTGCATATCAGTGATCCTGGTGTAGCTGACACTGTTCTGGCCTGGCTGGCCATTCTCTCAGCAGCTACATTATTTCAAACCAGTTGGTAAGAGCCTTTACCTTACTGGTATATGGGTAAGAAACTGGTTTTTTAATAATTTTGTTTTCTTTTTGAATAGTTTTACCACGTTTGTGACGGCCCCGGGTTATCAGTGCTGTGCTTTATGCGCTACGACATCCTGGAGTACTTCAGCATCTATGGAACAGCCTTGTCCATCTGGGTGTCTCTGATGGGTAAGAACTGCCCTGTCGTGGCTCCTGAAAGCTCCAGCACTGGCAGGAAGGGCTGGGTTTGTCAGGATGGGACAGTAGGTGGGGACAGTCCCCAGAAATGCTGCTCGCTCTGAGCTCCACCCGAGCTGCCACTGAAATTATCCTTTGTGCAATTCAATCTGTGCTATGGATTAATCCAGTTTTGTATCATCAACACCTTGGAAAGTCATTGTAATTGGTGGGGTCCAGACATGGAACTGTCCTGAGTGGTGGCTGGGGACGTTTTGCTCCTGGAGATGAAGAGCTGTGGCACCTGCTGGTGGTGTTGGTCAGGTGTTCCTCTGCCTGCACCAGCTCTCACTCATGTCCTGTGCTTCAAATGACAGCAACACACTGGCAGCCTTGTGCTGCAGGTCATGGCAGGACAAGACTATGAGAGGACTAAGTCTGAAACCTCATATAATTTCCTATTTCTCCTCATTTTCCCCATACTGTGCCCATCAGCTTGTCTTGCCTCATTTAGGGGCATTAAGAAATGCAGAATCTTCCTCTTCCCTCGGTAGCATGAGAATCAAAGTGGTTTAGTCAAAACAAATATAACTTCCTGGTTTATCAAAAGCCTGGTCTGGGCTGATGGGAATATTAGATCTGCTTAGAAAAAGCAGAAGTTTATTTCACTTCCTTTTTATTATAAATCCCACCCCTTGCCCTGTTACTCAGTTTTCCTTTTCCCACATTTGCTTCACTCTCTTTTTCCTCATTTTGTTCCTTATTTGCCACCAAAACAAAATAGAATAGAAACGGGAAAATATACGAGGAAGACAAAAAGTTCAAACCTATCATTTTTCCATTTTGTCACCATGATTGTTGGAAGGATGTGAGTATTGATGGCAGGATAAGATGTTCCAACAGCAAAGGTTTTACTTGAAAATTTGGACCATTTCCAACCAGTGCCCACTCCTGACAGAGTTCCTATTTCTCCCCACAACGAGCTGGTGTCAGCACTCCAATGTCCAGCCCCAAAATCCCACAGGATTTTCCTCTCTGCCCCTCAGGACTCCTGGGATGGTGCAGGATTCCCAGCAGGGATGGGGCTCCTGCAGCCTCAGAGCCCAGCACAAGCAGGGGTAACACCCTCAGCTGGGCAGATTCATCCCGGGGGATGCAGGAGCACCCCCTTTCCAGGGCATGCAAGAGGATAAATTCTCCATGCAGGGAAAAATGTGTGGGGAAAATATTACCCTTGAAAATAGCTCTGTCCCAGCAAAATGTGAGTCCCAAGGGTGGCTCCCCCACTGCTCAGGGCACTTCAGTGCTCAGCTAGAAAAGACAACCAGGAAAATCATTTCCAAAGGGCATTTTCAGTGGACAACAGCAGTGTCATGGTAGGTCAGAGCTGATCCAGACACTTTGGCTCCTTGCAGCAAAATTCAACTTGATTGCTTCATTACTGTGTTCAAAAACCTCGCAAAAAAACACAAATCCTGCACTACGAGGTTTAAAATATTGACCCGCTGGGAAACAACAGAGATTAACATGCGGACATTATCCCTTAGCCAAACTCCCAATAAAAGCACGATCCAAGGACATGGAAGGTGTGGTGACTGAAGCCCAGGGAAGCCTCTCACTGTGGCTTGTAAAGCCCGAGCGCACATGTGCGGACGCAGACCCTCGGGCAAACTTCCCGGAATGCAAATCCAGGACAGCCATAACACAGCTGTGCAAGCTGGAAAAGCATGGAGCCCACTGGGATCCATAACTTTTATCAGTTATTACCCCATTCTGTGCTAAACAAAAGCCTCTAATAATTTACTCACACTGGTGACTTCCAGCTTGCAAACCCCGGGCAGGTGCTGGTGCAGCCGGGATCCCATGGCACCAGTGGGGGAGTCCCACTGCTCTGGGGTGATGGAACCTGTGCCAGAGTGAGCTGGCAAGTTTGGGAAGGCTGGAGATGCAGGATGAACACAAGAGCTGATTGTGGGCTTGCAGGGCATGAGGGTCTTTGCAATCGCCTCTGAATTCTGGGTCAAGGAAAAGGAAAATCATAGAGTGGTTTAAAGTGGGAAGGGATTTTAAAGAGCATTTTGCTCCACCCTCTGGCATGGGCAGGGGCACAATCCACTATCCCAGGTTGCTCCAAGCCCTGTCCAACTTGCCTGGAACACTTCCAGGGATGGGCCAGCCACAGCTCCTCTGAGTAAGGAATCCCCTTAAACTTCCCCATGCAGCACTGAAATAAAACCCCAACAATCAGCTCCTGGACCCACCACTCAGACACCTCAGGATGGTTTGCTTTGCCCCCTGTGCCTCAGTTTCCCTAGCAGTGTGACATGAGAAATGTGACATGGATGCAACCCCAGGGCAAACGGGAGAGACCCCAGGAAAGATTTAGGGGAGCAGCTGACAAAGGGGCGCTGTGAGCTGATGCTCCCTGTGCTCGGTCCCTCAGCCCTGGCAGAGTTTGATGAGCCCAAGAGATCGACCTTCATCATGTTTGGAGTCCTCACCATCGCTGTGAGGATCTACCACGACCGCTGGGGCTACGGTGTCTACTCGGGGCCCATCGGGACGGCCGTGCTGGTGATCACGGTCAAATGGGTACGTGGGGCAGGGCACTGGGATGGGCTTTGTGGGGTGCTCCTGGTAGGGAAAAGGGCTGAATCCTGCGCGGAGGAGTCCAAGCTGTGCCAGTGATTTCCTCCTCAAGGTCCAGCTCTCAGTCTCACAGTGATTTCTCTAATCCGAGCAGAAGGCAGGCAGCAGCCTTCGTGATAAATGCCAGATTCGATCGGTCTGAGCAATCTACCACATCTCCTGTCCCTGCAATTCTAATCAGGAGGAACCTATTTATGGAGTTTTTATAGCTACTCAGAGGCAGAGAGATCTGGTAAACTGCCCCAGATCCAGGGAAGATGTGGATAAAACACGGTGATAAAGCAGGGAGGAATCTGTCTGCAGTCTGCCTGAATCCAGCTGGGACAGTGGGACACAATGCTGCAGTCTGTGTCCCACTCACAGCATGTGCTGTGGGCCCAGCTGGGAGCGAGGTGGGGAAGCCACTGCAGGAGTGGGCAAGGAGTGATGGGATAAAAATTGCAAAATGATGATGCCAAACATCATGGAAATACTGTGGTGCAAATCCCAATTATAAACTGTCACCAAGCCAGCAGCTAAAAGCAAGTGGCCACCATGGGGAGGGGATGAGCAAGGAGGAGACCAAGGCACGGGAGCACTCTGCATCCTCCAGTCTGCAGATGCTGGGCTGGGATCTGCTCTCCCACAGACTGGGTGTGTGAGGGCACATACTCCCTGAGCTGGCTTTGGGGCTGAATATAACAAACCCGGTATTATAATGAGGAATGAGGCTGGAGCAGCCAGCTAAATCCAGGTGAATACACTTGGTGTGCTCTCTCTTTGCTCCCAGCTGCAGAAGATGAAGGAGAAGAAAGGGCTCTATCCTGACAAGAGTGTCTACACCCAGCAGATCGGTCCTGGCTTCTGTTTCGGGGCGCTGGCGCTGATGCTGAGGTTCTTCTTTGAGGTACCTGTGTGCTCACCCACCCTCCCTGACTCTACAAGGGGCATCACCAAGAGAGGGACATCCCCACTCACACCAGGGCTGCGTCCAGCCTTGCACAGAACCCAGCTCAGGGTTGGCATGCTGGGGTTGGCAGCAGGGACAAGGGTCCCTCTGTGCTTGTCCCCATCCCAGCCCCTGGTCCGTTCAGGACAGGTGTGACAGCAAGTGGCACACAGGGTGATGCTCTGTCTCTTTTTCCCTCTTCAGCAAGTGACAAGGACATGGGATATGCTTTCCTCAGGCACACATGATCCTCAGAATGGCTTTGTCAAGTGCAAGCAGGGTTTTGTGGAAACTGGGCACAGGTGACTTAAGGACACCTCACAGCGACGCGGCAGGGACTGGATCCGACCCAGGCATGGCCGGATCCAGAGCTGGCTCACGCCAAAAAAAAGACTCTCAGTGACTCCCAGGGGCACCTGATCCTGTGTTTATATCCTTCTGCTCCTGCTGCTGGCCAGTCCCCCTGTCCTGCTCCGAAGGGTCCGTGTGTTCTGCCGGGCAGGCGATAACCCCCCGACACAGCTGCCTGCGCTCAGCCCCGCTGTTACGGCTGCTCTGTGCTTTGGGAGCTGCGAGATACAACCTCACAGGCATCCCCAAGGATTATTTTTCAAAGCATTTAGTAATTGCAAATTCTAGCAGAACATAAAAATGTCACTTAGCAGAAGCCGCCTCCCCGCGCGCCCCGGCCTCGCTGCCGCGTCCTTTGCGGGGTAATGAAACACTTCATTCAAGAATTGGGAAATGTGCAAATTAGAACGTGTTAAATCCACTTTGCTTTAGGTTTGGGTTGGTTTTTGTTTTTTTTTTTTACACTGGAAATCCTTTCTTCTCTGACAGCAAAGGGAGGCAGAAGGTTCAGGAATCTTTTTTTATCCCCTTCCTTTTGGCTACTTGTAGAAATTTAATGTCGCGCACCTCACGCTGCTGCTCACCGCGCTCTCCCTGCCTGCAGGAGTGGGATTACACCTACGTGCACAGCTTCTACCACTGTGCCTTGGCCATGGCCCTCGTGCTGCTGCTGCCCAAGGAGAACAAGAAGGCTGGGAGTGCCGGGACCCCCGCCAGGCTGGACTGCTCCACGCTCTGCTGCTGCGTCTGAGCCCCCCGGGCACGCCTGTTCCTGCTCCCGGCTGATGGAGGGCTGCAGCCAAAAGGAAAATGCCTGCTGGGTTTTCCTCTGGCATATCAGCATCTTTTCCTACCAGCTCCGTGCCCGCTCTGGGATGTTCTCCCCTGGGAAGTTTCCTGAGTAATCTGGTCTAGTGGAAGGTGTCCCTGCCCATGGCAGGGGGATTGAAATAATATGGGCTTTAAGGTCCCTCCAAACCATCCTGTGATTCACCTTTCCACTATCAGCCCTAGCAAAACTTGCACTTCCAGTTTGGTTCATATTCATATTCTCCCTGGAGGAGCACTCAGCTGGGCTGTGAGCTGTCCCCTGTCCCAGGAGACCCCTGCACTCCCAGGCCATGTCACCTTCTCCTGGACTATTCCATGCACTGACCTGGCAGGACCCAAGTTGTCCCCTTCGTGCAGGTTTGCCCAGCCTGAGCACACAAAGCTTCGTTTGCAACACTCAGTTAACAGAACCTGTATTTTTTGTGAGATATTAACTATTTTATTTATGCATTCTCCTGATGTAAATAATATATACTAACAAAGACTTTGCCAGTGTGCAATGCCAGCATTTCTTCAGCAGGGTGGGAAACTTTCCAGCTTCACTCAGCTCAGAAGAGGGCAGATGCCAGTTCCAAAGCAGAGCTCTGGGCACAGCCACCACAGCTCCTCAAACCTGGAGGGACCTGCAACACTGGGCACTTTGTCCTTGCAGACCTGCAGGCACAGGCAGCAGGTGCCTCACTGGTATGGAAAGTACATGGAAAATGAGAGGCAGAGAAAAGAAGCTCCTGGAGGGAGGGGGGAGGGCTGTAAGCCTATAACATCTCCTCTAACAGACTATTTACTATAGCAGAAGTGTATGATTTATTTAGACTGTCTGGGAAAAAGGCCAAGACTATATGTCATGGACAATTAGAGCAGTATTGATATACAGAGATGTCCACAGAAAGCCCACATTAAGCCTGGGTTCCTCTGGAAGAGAAATCCACCCCAGTCATTCATCAGAGCAACTTCCTGCGACGGGGCAACAACCAAAACTGAATGAGCTTCCAAAAAAAATATAAATGAATTATGAACCCCCAAGCATCCAAGAGTCACTGGCAAGCGGTGGCACAGCTGATGCAGCTGCACGCAGAGGCAGAGCTAGCAAAGAGCTTTCAAAGGGTTCCCCAGCACCTAAACCAACACAGCTCCATTCCTTCCCTGCACCCAGCCCCTGGGATGTTTACAAGATGCTCTCAGGGTTTGCATGCAAGGCTTTCCTCGTTGCTTGCACGCTACTGGAGCTCTTTGCCGTGTGAGGACGGCTCAGAGTGGCCCCAAAAAACAGGCCCAAGTGCTCTGATTTGGAGTGAAAGGAGTAGCTCAGCACTGCCTGCAAGAGATGCCTCTGAGGGTGCACAGCAGCTTCCTGAGAGGTCACTCCCATGGGCATCCCACGGCCACACTGGCTCTTCCTGAGTGTTTGTCACCCCAAATGCAAATACTCAACAATGACCCTCCCCAGGATCCTGACCAGCAGTGCCAGCAGCCTCCCCCACTTGCTGTAGCCACTGATCAGAGGCTCCTTGACCCCAACAGCTCATGTGGGGACTGTTTGGTCCCTCCAGGGCTGCAGCAAGCCCTGGGGACACGGGCACCGTGGGCATGGTGAGAGCCTTGAGAGACTCCAGTGCTGGGAGGAGGGCACTGGGTGGCCACGACACCCAACTGGGGCTGAGCATGAGGGACCAAAGGTTGGTAAATCCCACACAAACAAGGAGGGCACGTCACCTGAGGAGTAGATAAAACCTCCTGCTCCCACCTGCCAGGTATTCAGCTGCAAAAAAAAAACAAAAAAACCAACAAAATTGTCTTGCACACAACAAAATCTGGAGCAAGGTTTGCTTTATCCACTCCTCTCCTTGCTTATGCCCCAGGGTGATGCTCCAGCTCTGCCAATCCATCCCTTTGCACCCCAGTGCAGGGCCAGCACCCAGCCTTGGGACTGGCACACACCTGGGCACACCCACAGGGTCCCTGCCCTGGCATCAGCCCCGAGCCGATGGCAGCACCTGGCACCCCAACACGGAGGAAGGTGCAGGGCTGGATCCACTACCCCAGGCAGGATATCCCCTGCAACACCAATGCAGGGAAATATTATAAACATCTACAGCAACGTAGACAAAACAGTCTCTTGTAACCTTTTAGCGCTGCCGAGAGCTTTGCCTGTAAGAGCTCTTGAGCCCCTGCCAAAAATTCTGGCTGTTTTCATAAGAGTAGGTGTTTTCGTCTAAGGTGCAGTCTGAGTGCTGTGACCTTTGTCATGTCTGCTACTGAAATTTCCTGCTTCTCTGTTATTCTCTTCTTTGGTAAGACGATATGAAACCCAAAACTTTTATTGCCCCTTTTAAAGTGTCTTTATAGCTCCCCGTCTACTTCATATACTGTCTTACTCTGCAATGCTGGGATATTACTTATGGGATGCGGGCTTGATGCTGCAAAAGGCATTTGGGTTTCACGAAGCCCAAACCGCCTGGGCTTTTTTAACATCAGCCAGAGGGGGGGAAGAAAAAAAAAGACAGAAAAAAGGAAAAAAAGGAATGAGAGGGGAGGGACTGGGCTTTCCGCTCCGGAGGCATCGGCATCTGCTACCAGTGCAGTCTCCCCTGACTCTGCCAGGCCTCCCCGGGCACAAAACCCAAAATCTGCTTTGTGTCTGGGTCAGCATGGGGTGCCCACGGACCCTGTGGGAATGGCATCTCTTCCCTTGCCTCCATCCCCTGCCAGCTGTGCCCCAGAGCTGGCAGCTCTGATGTGGCCGGAGAGCACAGCTGGTGCCAAACCTGGTGCCAAACCACATCTGCCCCAGAGCTGGCACTGGGGGAGGCCAGCCCTGCTTGGGGGGCTCCCAGGCACCCCATTTCCCAGCCCAGTTCTGCTATCAGGACAGACACGTGAAGGATGTGTCCCTAGGGAAGGATCGTGGGTGCCAAGGCTCCGTGCTCCCAATCCCACCCCTGTGGCTGTGGAGCATCTCCTCCCTGTCCTCCCTGGTGACAAAAACCCCTTGGGATCTCATCTGCACATTCCCCAGCTCCCCACTGCACCGGGAGCAGGGATCTGCTGTGCCAGAGGGGACAGGGCTGGTGGCACTGTCCCCTCCAGGGGGACATTCCCCCACGCTTGCCTGTGGCAGGGCTGGTGGAGAAGGGAATCAGGACCTACTCCTGCTGAAGGGAAGGCTTCCAGAGATGTCTAGTCAGGCTCAGTGCCAGCTAATCCTCCAGGCAAACTTTATCCAGATCCTTTTGGCTGCAGAAAGTGAAAAACCAGCCAGACCCAAACATAAAAGCCTGGTTTCTGCTGCCAGCTGCATGGGGCACTCCAGAAAAGGCCTTATCACCATGTGATTTTGAGAGACAGCTTCAGTTTTTTTTCCACACCCTGCTCTTCCCTCCTCACCCTCCCACTGTCTTTCTTCCATGCATGTTCAAGTGTTGAAACCAGCCAGGTTAATGCAGATGGTGTGGCCAAGGTTTTCCTTGTGCCCACTTAGAAGCCATCAGGCCACAATGACACTGTGAGTGGTGTTGCTCCATCCCGAGGCACCAGGAGTTCATTGGGAGCAGCCTCCTCCCTGGAATCGCCACAGCAACCAAAGATTCTTCTGGAAATTCAAGAGTGGTGGTAGGGGCAGGAGCTCTGTGGGGAGTCCAAGGGAGAACTCCTGCCCTGGGGTTCTCCATCACCCTCCAGCTCTGCCTGTGCCCTGTGAGAGGGATAAATCAGGTCTGCAGGGGCAAAAGGAAGACACCAGCCATGTCCTGCATAGCTTTGGGGCTCCATAACCCCAGCACATGGTGCAAATGCACTGTGAGAACCCAGCCTTGTCCATCAGCCTGGGAAAAAAGAGAGATGGAGCAACTGAAGCACCTATTTGGGACCACTTGGTATCTCTGAGCCTTGCTCCAGCCGTCCCATCCCCAGTGAACATCCTTTTGGGTGTGAAAGGAAGGTCTCCTGCTCTTCTGAATAGTCAGAAGGCACAAAGGAACAGCAGGATAGAGTTAGGGCAGAGGCATCCACAGCAATCAGTAAAGTGGTACCTCCTGCGAGCCTGCCAATCTGCCTAACCCAGCATTTATGGGAGAAAAACACATTAATGCATCAGGATTCTGCTTAAAATGCCACACAATGCTCCAGCACATTTCTCGTCCCTCCTCTTTCCTCTCAGCAAGATTCCCAACTGAACTTCCCAGCCCAGTTGGTGAAGGCAGGGCAGCCCCATCCCAGTGCCACTGGCAGCACTGGGGTATTTTTGGGACACTGCAGACTGAGCCACTTGGCTCCAGGGTATTTTGGGGCACAGAGGAGCTCAACTGCAGCCCTTCAACCAGTCTGGGGTCCTGCAGGGAGCCCCTCACACCCTCCCAGGTGTCCTCTCCACCCAGCACCACAGAGGGACATGGACTCAACCCGAGTGACCAAAGTCTGGTGTGGGGCAGGGCAGATGTGGCACAGCCAGACCCTCTCTGCCTTTCCAGGGATGCTTTCCCAGCTGCAAAACCCCACTCCAGACCCAGGTTTGGTGTCTCCAGACCCAGGTTTGGTGTCTCCAGACCCAGGTTTAGTGTCTCTAAACCCAGGTTTGATGTCTCTAAACCCAGGTTTGATGTCTCTAAACCCAGGTTTGGTGTCTCTAAACCCAGGTTTGATGTCTCTAAACCCAGGTTTGATGTCTCTAAACACAGATTTAGTGTCTCCAGGCCCACGTTTGGTGTCTCCAGCCTCCCCACTCCTCGGATAGAGCGGTCCCAGGGAGCAGCAGTCCAAGGTTTTTGGTTTAGGCCAATCTCCCAGAAATTCTGTCATCATGCAGTGCATCACGCACACTCCCGGATCCGCATTACACAGAGGATGGCTCGGCTCCAGCTCCTCTTAAAGTCAGTGGAAAAACCCTCCCTCGCTACGATGGGAGCTGGCCCGGGCTCTGCACCATCTGACAGAGATACCATGAAGTTGTTTTAAGCTGGGAATATCTCGTGGCCCCAAAGTTCCTCCTGGAAAGGGACAGGGCAGGGGGTCTGCAGGGGCGGGTGCTGCTGAGGAAAGCTCCCGACCTTGCAAGCGCCTTTCAATGAGCATTTAATGAGCCATCGTTATCTGATCCACGCGCTCCAAATGCAAGCACAGCGCTCGGGTTTCCAAGTGCACACATCACCTGATGCTCATAAAACGAGCTGATGTGTCTGGGAAGCCCCAGACCTAAAGAAACATCATTTAAATGGGGGGGGGGAAGTCAATCATGCTTTAAAAAATACTCGTGTGGGCAGACAGGGATGGTGGCTGCTCTCCCTCCCGCTTTCCTCTGGTTTTCCAGCAAAGCAAATGTTCACTGATAAAATTCACAATCTCCTTATAAAGGCAGGATCGTTTTGCCTGTAAAAGGGAAGGTTTGGGGGAAGTTTTACACACGTCTCTACTCTCTTTATGTCTTTATTTGCATTTTCATTTCCACAGTAGTGGAGCTAATCTGAATGGAGCAGGAGCGAGGGTCCAGGTTATAACCAAAGTATCAGGTAGCACCTTCACATCTGGAAGGGATTTTGACACAACTTCTCCCAGACTGTTACAGACAGTTTAAAAGCAAAATCTGATAAATAGCAAATGTTTAACAAGTCAATAGGAAGCTGCATTTGCAAGAACATGTGGCTCTAGCCGGCCTAGCCCCGCCGCACTGCCAGGGCCCTTCAAACGCATCCGCACACATCCCAGCAGCAAAGGGATGCCGGGCTCTGCCCCGGCCCAGGCTCACTTACAGGGGAAGGATTAAACACAGATGTGTCTTTGTATGGCCAGACATGCCCAGCTTCAAAGCCTGAGAGGGTCCCGAGCCTCCCTGCTTTGGTGGTGAGGGACTGGCTTCTCCTCCCCTGCCTAAACCGAGCCCTATTCATTTTCTGTGAGCTGTGTTTGTGGTGGGAAGAGGACAAAGGGAGCTGAAGAGACCAGGAAAGCACCACAGAATGTTGTCACAAAGCTCCTGATGTGCTGGGCACTGCTGTTCCTGTCACAGGAGGTTTTGGGGCCACACTGACCCATGAGGTCACCGCACTGATGGTCACAAGCACACAAGGTCTCACTCCCGTTTTGCACAGCCAGAGATGGATTCCATCCATTTATACCAATTTGCACCTTTAAAACTCCTTTTCCAGCTTTGGGAGCCACAGTCCCCTCAGGACAGAGGTCACTGGCCACACAGGCAATGCTCTCCTGAGGAAAAGTGCCACAGGAGGCAAAACATCCTGACACAAAATCTTCCGCAGTGTTGCAACCCTGCCTGGTTTGGGGAGACTTCATTCCCAAAATGTGGGAAGAGGCATTAAAAGGGAGAGAATTATGCAAGGAGTGGGGAGCAGAGGGGGAGACAGAGGAATAAGAAGTGACCAGGAAAACCACCAGAAACCCTCCAGGATGCCTGCCTGTATTTAAAGATAATGTGTCCAGCCCTCTTGCCAAGTCCCACTCATTTGGAGCCGAGCTCATGTTTTGGATTAATTTTAAGGCAGTTCCTAAAGCATCTCACTTGCACAAGGAAGAATTTTTGCCTCCTTGGCCAAGGTGACCTTTTAAAAAACCTCACTCGCTATTTTTCAACCTCTCACTCATTTAAAATTGTCATCACCCGGGTGCTGTGGGCCACTCGGTGCAGGCAGTTTGTGTTCTGGCATCCACCAGCCCCACAGAGCATCCTGAGTGGGGTTGGGGGTGAGGATGGAGAGCCAGGGGAGGATTTCTCTGCAAATCAGAGCCTTTCCTTCATGTGTGAGCATCACTTGACCAAGCACTAAGAGCAGAAATAGCCCCTCCTGCACACCCACATCTCCCCAGGCACCCACCAGGGTGCTGCTTGAAAGTTTTCCCTTGAAACTCTTCCAGGTATTGAGCTTTTTGAACTAAAATTTCGTGGGGACATGGGAACGTCCTCTCCAAACTGGTACCTTTTGTCTGAGGAATGAAATTACAGATATTGCCCCCAAACAGTGACTGTCCTGTTGCAAGTGGATTTTCTGCCCTGAGCCCCTCCAGAAGGAGCCACCTCGAGATGTGCCCCAGCTGCTCAGTCTCTACTGGGAGGGTTCATCCCTAAGGTGTCATTCCCATCTCCCAGCCACAACACAGAGACAGTTTTGGAGCAGAAACATGAGAACAGCCATTCCCCAAACCTCCACCCAGCCCACCTTCTCACCCAGGCATCTGCAGCATCCTAATCATCCCGGAATCCAAAGCACGTCCACGCAGGGATTTCAGATGCTTCCCATTTAGCTCCAGCATTTGCAAAATGCTCAGCCACTGACTCACGGAGAGCCAGGACAGCCACGGCCCTCACTGCACCATGGCAGGACAGTACACCACCCCAGAGGGGGTTTTGGCCAAAAAAAAAAAAAGAGATTTTTGGAAACCAAGCGGCCCTAGGTACCACACAGCTCTCCCAGCACACCCAGGGTGAGAGAGCAGGGTGTGGGGCATGGAAGCTGCTGCTTTTTGCTGGTGATCCCGGATGCCACACTGGGGTTTTGAGGGAGTGATGGGAGCAGTGGAGGGGAAAAGCAGAGTCTGTGAGGGATTGGGAAGGGGGAGCTGCAGGCACAGCTCAGTGTGGGAGGGCAGAAGGTGCAGGAAGGGAATCCAGAGGCTGCAGGATGTCAGGAGCCACCCAGCTGCTGCTTGGGCTTTTGGGAATAAAACAGGTAGGGTCAGACACTTTCACCCCCTCACACCTTGAGCCCTAAAGATCAAGTGACAATAGCAGTGATCATAAATTGTCCCTTCGGCTGGAAAAACATAATCACAAGATCTCGCTGTTCCCTGTGTCCAAAGGCACCAAAAGCAGCATGAGGACATCCTTCCCACAGCACCTCTGCTACATGAGCATCCCTCAGGCCCTGGGGGAGCCCAGACACACAGAGGCAGCCACAAAAATGAGACAGATATTTGGGGTTTCAGTTAAGCACGACCAGCAAGAAAAGTCGAGCTTGGGTTTGACTGGATTTGGGAGATGAAATTTTAGGGCAGCTCCACTGTTTTATTTAAAGCAGTTCAACCATAACCTCATCCCACGAGGGAAATGCAGAAATTCAAGGTGCTTCTTGTGCAATAGATGCTGCTCCCTGCTCAGGCAGGTCTGGGATAGTGCTCAGAGTTTTACTACATCCCTGTCCAGGCTAAAGGAGAGACCACACACAAAACGTTTTCAGGATGCCAGCAGCTGTGCACAAAGCATTTGGTTTACATTAATTATGTCTGGACAAAAAAAATAAAAGGGGGAGAGAAGGAGAGCAAGCGAGTGGGGAAGACAGGAGGGATGCAGGGAGGCTTCTGCATCGTGCTGATAAAATCTGCTCTGATCCCACTTGGAGGTCACAGCACACGCTGGGTGTCTTAACACCTCCTGCCACCCAGAGCAGCCCTGCACCGCCCCTGTGAACACCTCGGGGGATGCAGAGCACAAATAGAGCCCTTGACACTCCCAAAGACTTCATGGGACCCTGTCCCCTGAGCTTTGCTCCCCGTTCTGCTTCGCTCTTTGTCCTTCTCTGAGCAGAAATGTTCCCAAGAAAGAACAAGGAAGGTAAAGCAAATGTTGCCAGGGTGGGAAGCAGCACATGAGAGGGGAAGAGGTGGATGGTAAGAGGAGTCATTAAAAACAGGAAAATCCCCTTTGTTCCACAGCTGAGCAGAAACGCCGGCAGAGGCTGAACAAAGCCCATCCCCATCCTGTCTCCAGGGAGTGCTGTGAGCAGCGGGGACTCTGCAGGGTCAGGAACTGTCACCCCCCCCAGGGATGGACACCCTGTCCCAGCACAGACCTGCGGGCCCCCTGTCCCCCCCGCCAGGGGCAGAGGAGCCTGGTGAGGTGCAGGCTGAGCCTGCTTTGCCCTGGGCTCGTGCAGCCAGCAAAAAGGCTGGACTGATCAGATCCCCACAAAGTAAAATCCACCATGCAAAGTCCAGTGCTGCTCACTGGGGGAGAGGGAAGGTGCTGTTCTCACCTTGGGCTGCACCAGCATCACCCCAATGGCCCAGCCCCAGGCTCAGCAGCCACAGAGGGACAGCCAGACCCCAGGTCCCAACAGAGGACACCTGCCTGCAGGGACTGGGCTGAGAGACCACAAGAAGCTGCCTGTGGCCTCCAGCAGCTGCACCCCTGCCATGCCCTGCACATCTTCCTGCCACACATCCCCATCCCACGCAGCCTCCCAGGGCTCTGTGTGCCCACCAGCACTCCAGCAATCCCTGAGCAAGGAGCTTGCTGTGACAGGAGCTGCACAAATCCCAAATCCATTCCCATCCCCCAGGAGCCAGCAGCCGCCCAGCCAGGTCCCGCTGCAAAACAAGTGATGTCAGGTGGCAGCACTGCCAGGCACAGCAGCAGGAAGAGCTGTGCTGCCATCCCAGAGGACAGCAGTGGTCAAACCCCTCCCTGGCAGCAGCTGCCCCTTCCCAAAACCCGCTGCTCTCCGGGGCAGCCTCGCTGCTTGATGAATTTTGGCGTTGCAGCAGCAGCGTCTCAGGGGGCCCAGCCTGCGCACGCCAGAGCTGGACTGACCCATGTCAGAGGTGATTAATTTATCAGGCTTTTGGCACCCACCGCTCCCCGCCAGAAAAACAATATCCCAAATTCCAGGCCCTCCCGCCCAGCAGATGTGTCTGTGGCCAGGGCAGCCGTTCCAGCCCAGCTCGCAGGAGCTGCTGCAAGGATGCAGCACCCGAGGCTCCCGTGGTGAATTCTCACAGGGATCCACGGGAGAGCCTCCTCCAGGACCAGAACCTGGCTTGTACTAGGTTGTCACCCCGCTGGGTCCAGCCTCTCCCCCTGTCTGTGCTGCCAGGCCACTGAGGAGGAGCAGGAAGGGTGCTCAGTGATGATGGGGATGTCACCTCAGCCAGCCCTCCAGCCCAGGATGAGCAGCACCATCGTGTCACAGCACTCTGCAGCCCTTGGAGCATGTCTGCGTTTGAACCAAGCAAGCACTGATTCAAGCCTAATTAAATCAGCATTAATCTGTTATCATCAGGAAAACACGCCGGACCTTGAAGGGACAGATTAACAAAGTTGTTGTCGTTAGTGGAGAGGGTCAGAGGACTGGGATGGGGCACAGCATTGCTGGGGGTGCTTATTGAGCCCTGAACTCTCCATCCCTGCCTCTATCAGTGTTTAAAGCAGGAAATCAAGAGGGCAGTGATATCATTCAGATGCTGCAGAGCACTTGGATGGTGGGCAGCCAAGAAATGAGAGATTTTTCATCCTCTCCCCCCACTCCACTGCCTCCCCCGAGGAGGGATGAGAGCCCCTTTGGAGCACAGGAGCAGCCAGTCCCTCTGCCTCTCAGCACTGGCCATGGGGAGACCTGCTCCTGACCCAGCTCTGAGCTCACCCTGACGTCAGGGCGAGGGGTAGAGAGGGGGGGACACGGGCAAATGGCCAATTATTTATCCCCAGAAGGTCACCGAGCACCTTGGAGGGAGCTGGAGCTGGATCCCCACGGCCCGGAGGGGGCCAGCGCCTCCTCGAAGGACACTTTTCACAATTCATCTCATTTGCTCGCTGTGGCATTTTCATCACGGTAGTTCGACTTATGCAATTACATAAAAAACATCTAATGAAATCTCGGTGACACAAAACATGAACGTTTATATTGGCCTCCCCGTGCCGCGGAGTTGATTTTGGCCGGGCTGTCCAGACAGACATTCTGCATTCTTCAGAGATTAAGCACTGAAAACGCTCCGGAGAAACGCAGCTGCCCGCTCCCCCTGCAGCCGCGCCGCTAATTCCAACCACATGCTGGCCGGCCGGGAAAAGGGAACGAGTCCCTTCCAAACACACGGGCACCCCCGGGACCCTGCCCGGCACCCCCAGTGCATCCCGACATGGGTGTCCCTAAATAAACAGCGAGGAGAGGCTGAGAGCTTGGCGGAGAGCGGGTATAAATAAGTGGGATTGTCACGGGTAATTCGGAGTCGGGAGCCCGACCACACCTCGATGGGTTATCAACCAGCCCCCAGAAGAAATCGGTGAGCCCCAGAGGCTCCGGGCAATGGAAGCCTCATCCTGGTTTGGTTGCCACCTCCCCATTTTAAAAATTCTTCTGTCTCACATTAATATTAAGCTGATATTTAAAATAAAGGAAAAAGAAAGCGAGGGTGAGGCGTGGAGGGCAGGGAGTTTGTCCTCAGCTGTGCACAGGAAGCTGGGCAAGGGGTGCCAGCCTTTGGGGTGGGGACAAGGGGAGCACATACCCCATCCTGGCATTGCCACATCACCCCTCAGGTGTGAGGGAGCCCTGAGCTGCTCCCGAGCCACAAACAGGTGCCACTGGGTGATGCTGCTTGTGGATGGCCACAGCACTGACGAGCAGAGTCACCTTGCTGTCGCCAGCCACCACAAATGGCTCTCACCACGGCCATTCCTGTGTTTTAGGGTTCAGAGCAGTGATTCCACTGCAAATCCCCATCTCTGTGCCTGTTGTACCCTGAGGAATGCAGCTCATCCGTGGGCCTGTCACAGCAGGTGACACCACCAGAGCAAAAGCCACTGCAGCACCGTTTGCAGAGCTCCAAACCCTGCACAAGCCCTCCCTGGTGTCCCAGGACAAAGCAGGGCAGATCCCAGCCCACGCCACCAGCAATTTCTCCAAATATTGGTGGTCTCAGGGACAGGGACCAGCACTGGCTCACTCAGATGTGGCCACCAGGCTCCTGCCCCACCCCACTGACCACAGCTGGAGCTTTTGGAAAGCCCCACACTGTCCCTTTTGTGACAACAGAGTGTCTGAAGCACAAAACCCACCAGCCCCAGTCCCTCGACCAGTACCCTCATCTGAAGGGCAGAAAATTTTGACATTCTACAAACCATGGGCAAAACAAGATGAAACTGCAGCTAGCCCTGGTCCTGCTGGGAGGTGGGAGGGACACAGCAGTGACAAGGGGGGGGTCAGTGAGCAGCATCCCCTCCCTTGGGCTGCAGCCAGGGCTCACACGGGATATCTGCAAAGGCTCTGGCTTTATCGCCCTGCACGGAAGGATGAGGAAAGGCTGGAGGGGGAAACAAGGAGAGGAAAAATAGCCCCTTATTCCACTTTCATCAAGGAAGCATCCAGCCGTCCAAAAAATTTAATGTCATATTTTAGCAAGAAAAACAGCTGTTGTGGTACTTTAAGGCCCAGCATATTTTGGCCAGAGCTGCATGTTGTGGATATTGGCTGAGTCAAGGTTAGCTGTTAAAAGGCAGAAATTCTAGACCCATATGAAGAAACATCGCGTTCCTCTATATTCAGATAATATTTACTTCCAAGCCTGTTTTGTTTTGTTTTCTTCTCCCTCCTGGAGCGAGGCCTGGCCCTGGGGCTGTGGCTGCCCTTGGCATCGCTGCTCCCTGGGCAGGACAGAGCAGTTTGGGGTGATGGGAACAATGGGAAAAGCAAGAGAGGCGCTGCCTGGCACCTCATCCTTGAGCTTCACCCTCTGATTTTCAGCCCTGACAGGCTCTGTTTGAGCCTTGCCCAGTGCACAGGGACAGAGAGAGAGGGACAGGAGCTGGGATGGAAGTGGTGGGTCTATCCCAGCAGCACAGGCACTGACAGGGGTCAGTGATGTCCCCATGGTGCCACAGCAAGGATGGGGACACTGAAGATGCCACTGGTCCTATGGCACAGCAGCCACAGGCCTTTCACCACTCAGTTTGAGTCAAACTTTCATTCCTCCCTAGGGGGAAAGATGCCACCAAATCCATGGCAGGAAAAGGGGGAGCAAGATCCTATACCATCAGTCCCCCACTCACCAGGAGGGGCAGCTCTAACTGCCAATATTAACCCTATAAAAATTTAGTGTAATTTTAACACAGTGTTTTGCAGCTCTATGTTTTTGTATCTCTGTTCTGTCAGAGCAAATCTATTTCTGAGTTGTCACCCATTTAAACACCTATCTCCAGTGCTGGCCCCCAAAGTGGGGGACAGGTCTGGCCCACCCAAAGGTCTTTGTGAAGCAGTTCCTTCCAGCTCCCACCTGTGCTGTGAGAGCAAATAGAGCTCCTGTGGTGAGCAAGGTGGGGCAGGGGTGAATTTCTACTGGAAATTAAACCCAAAAACCCAAAAAGAGGCCGTGGAGCCCCCCAGTCCCATGCGAGCACTGTGCCACCCAGGCTGGAAGTGACTCATCTTCTCATAAAGCTGGTTTGCTAAGGAAGAAAGAAAAGCCTTTGCCACGAAACAATTCCTCTGTGCCTGCCAAGCTCAGCAGGAGCAATCCACGCTGTCTCTGCTTCCCTGGAGCACCCCACTGTGGTGCCACCTTCAGAGCTGGACCCTCATGTCTCTGCAGCACCAGGGCTTTCCCCTCCACTTCCCACACCGTGCCACACCAAACCCTCACCAAAGAGCCACCAAACACGGCCCCACATGGATCACTAAAGCCAGACACTCAGAGAGGAAAGGCTGCGGGTGAAAAAAAAGGGGGGGGAAAAAAAATTAAAAAAAAAAAAAAATCCAAGGTGGAACCGCAATGTTTATAAAATGGGTCACTGAATTATACATAAAAATATTTTCCTTGTGGATGCAATTACTTCCTGGACTTGTTATTCCACAGATGCTTAAGTTCGCCTCAAGCAGCTCCAATAAATGCTTTACAGTCTGCAAGATCAACAGTAGCAGCGCTGGAGCGGATTGAGCAGCGCTGGTTCAAATTTGTCAGAAAACCACACAGTGTTTTCATGCGCACGTTTTAGAAACCCAAACAAAACCATTCCCAACCGTCGTGCTCCCTTTCCTTACGCTTTTTAATGGCTTTCACATGAGCTCCTCCAGACGTGGGCACAGCCCCAGGGGCTCCAAACGCCCAAAAGCTGCAGGGAGCTCCCAGGAGGGGACAGGGACCGAGCAAGGGGTGACATCTCCCATCCCTGCTCCTGGATTTTCGCATCCCGTCCTCCTGCAAGGTCTGGCTCACCCCTTAGGGACCCGAGGGGCACAGGGATGTGCAAGGGGCTTAGGAGGCTTTCCCAAGGGAAATGAATTTTGGGGTCAGCCCTACCTGCAGCAGTAGCTGAGGGCAGGTGACTGAGAGTTCAGGGGCTGCAGGGGACACGGGGCCTGTGGGGTTTAAAAGTGCAGGGACAACATCCCAACTGCAGCAAAGCTGGTGGGAAGGGAAAGGAGCTCCGTGGCATGGGCACATGGATCTGAGTTAACTCCCACGGCAAGGACAGATTTTTTGGGTTTTTTTCTCCTCTATGCAGTCACAAAATTGAGAGATATCAATGTCATGAAGGTGCCTGAGGATTTTTCTAATGTATGTAGGGCTCATCCTAAAGGCCCCTGAATAAAATCCTGGTGCACCATGAGCTTCCAAAATCTCCAATCCACTTTAGTTTAATTAAAGATATTTAGTGTCACTTTCAGTGATATTGAAGGGGAAAGCAATTGAAGGCTGGGGTGTTTGGGACAACCCAGGATCACAGAACAAGGCATTGTTGTGCCATTAAAATAATGTAATATTTGCCCAGAAATACTCAAGAGTCACTGCAGGACTAACAGGTGGCTGTAACAAGATTATCCCATTCACAGATCAGCAACGGGGCAGAAATGTGCTTTCAGGTCTCTGCTTTCACTCCAAATTTCATCCACAAGATTTTCTGACAGCAGGATAAACAGGTTAAAAGGTGCCTATAAAAATGGGCTTATCAGAAGCTCTTGATTCTTCTGCTTTGAGGTTGCAGCTGCCTTCCACTGGCCCTTGTATGGGAATCCCAGCTCATCTTGGCCTTTTTATGGGATACTGCAGCAGAGGGAGGGAGAAGGCACCATCAGGTCTGCCCAAAGTCTAGAATTAGCCACAAAATAATAATTTTTAAAAATTACCATTCCTGCCCTGGATCCCAGCCAGGGGATGGAGCAATTCAGGATACGGGGATGCAGTCACTAGCAAATGAGTGCAGGGTCCCAGTGCAAAACTGCAGGGAAATGGCTGGGAAAAGCAGAGGCCCTGCACCTTGCTCCTGGGGATGGTCCTGACAGGCTTGTAAATGCCAAAAGCATTTTTCTTCCCAAGGAAAAGCAACACACAAAAGGTGCCCCACAGTATATGGGATTTCACCCCACCCAGCTCCAGGTCCCTAAGCCAGCAGTGCCCGGGTTAGAGGACTCAAGGTGTGACTGGGGGTGATGGGCAGGACAGAGCAGGGACAGGAGACCCCTGAGGGCAGCACAACATCCCACAGAGCATCCCACAGAGCATCCCACAGAATATCCCACAGACCATCCCACAGAGCATCCCACAGAGCATCCCACAGAATATCCCACAGAGCATCCCACAGAGTATCCCACAGAGCATCCCACAGAGCATCCCACAGAGCATCTCACAGAGCATCCCACAGACCATCCCACAGAGTATCCCACAGAATATCCCAAAGAGCATCCCACAGAGCATCCCACAGAATATCCCACAGAGCATCCCACAGACCATCCCACAGAGTATCACACAGAGCATCTCACAGAATATCCCACAGACCATCCCACAGAGTATCCCACAGAGCATCTCACAGAGCATCCCACAGACCATCCCACAGAGTATCCCACAGAATATCCCAAAGAGCATCCCACAGAGCATCCCACAGAGTATCCCACAGAGCATCCCACAGAATATCCCATAGAATATCCCACAGACCATCCCACAGACCATCCCACAGAGCATCCCACAGAATATCCCACAGAGCATCCCATAGAATATCCCACAGAGCATCCCACAGACCATCCCACAGAGCATCCCAGAGAATACCCCACAGAGCATCCCTGGTACCCTGTGCCAGCCCCAACAGCAGACATGCAGCAGCTCTGGTGTCCCCAGCTCCCGTGTCCCCTGGGCTCTGTACCCCCACAGCCCCCTGTGGGATCTCCCTGGCTGCTGGCACACTCCAACCCCTCTGTCCCACAGCCTGGCACCCTCCACCCTCCCCAAGCCTCCTGATTTTGCCATTTGGAGCCGGGGCCGTGCTCCAATGTGTTCCTCATTAGGAGGGGCAGACAGCCCAGCTCGGGAGTCTGAGCCCTAATCTCCTTTCCAGTTGGGATCCGTCAGCAGATGTACAACAAGTGCTGGGATATTTTAGCGGGCATGTGTGGGACAGAGCCACCGGGGTTTTTTTTTTCCAGCCAAGGGGGATGGATAAATGCCGTGGCTCGAGGCTGTGACGGGCAGCAGGTCCAGGGAAAGCAGCTCTGCTGTGGTTTATTTTACCAAGGGCTTTGTTGGAAGAAGTGGTGATGAAGTTAACAGCCTGCAAGCCATAATTGGCTCACATTAAAGCAAGGAAATGATATGATATGTTTTGTTTTCCTCTTTTTCTATTTTTTTTTTTTTTCTTTTAAAGTCATATTAAACAGGCAAAACCCACACAGAGCCAAGGAAGGAGCAGGCAGCAGCTCTCAGGAATTTAGGGGGGAGATTTTTTGTCCCAAGTGTAAAGAAATCCAGTCCTTGCCATCAAATAAAAAGTAACTTCAATTCCAAAATACCCAACAGAAGTGGGCAAGGGAAGTGGGATCCAAAAAATCCAGGTTATGGCATCACAACAGGCACTTCTCCAAAGCCTGGCCCAGCAGCTCCAATGGGACACAGTAAAAAAATAAATGTACTTAAAATTCTTCTTCAAATAATTTTATTTATCCTGCCACCTGCCAGCAAACACAGGGTGTCAAAAACCTTGCTGGTGCCTCTGGATGAGCAGGATATTTCTTGCACTTGTTCTTCAAATTCAATTTTTAGCCCCTGTGGCTGCATCCTGGATGTGGGCTGAGCCTGGCAGTGGCAGAATCATCGTCCCAAGGTCACAGGTCACCATCAGCCTCTCAAGCCTGCCCCAGAGACATCCCTGCAGGGATTCCCATGGATGTGCAGCCCTGTGCTCACCAAGTTTTCACCCAGCACCCAAACCCCATCCTGGCTCACACCAGGGCACCGAGAGCCATCAAGGCCCATCCCAGCTGGAAACAGCCACATCCCAGCGCTGGATTTTGTGGAAAATCCAAAAGCATCCCTGGGGACACCCAGCCCTGTGTTTGTCACTGCACAGGTGACCCCAACCACAGCGTCCAGGCAAGGCAGGACAGATCCAAGGGGTGCAAGGACTTCCAGGGATCCCTTCCTTTCTCAGGAGCCACCACAGCCCTGGGGACACTCAGGATCCAGAAGAGTGTCCTGCCCTGACACTGCTCACACCCAAAGCTGCCACCGAAGTCACAGTGAGTGACAAAGTCACCACATGGCATAGGAAGGGCTGGAATCCCACAACCTTTCCCCACGTGCCCTTTTTATCCACTGTCCCAGTTTCACTTGTACCCACAGCCACTGGAATTTGGTCACGAGACTTCATGTGACCTCAAAAAAAAGTCCCACAGGCAGGTTAAAATATCCCACTTTTGGTACATCCCCCACCCTGTGAAGGGCACACAGACATCTTCCAGCTCATCCCAGCTCCTGGATAAACCAGGTTGGAAGTGGGACACCAAAACCCCTCACTCCAAGCATGGGCAGATGAACAACACTTCCACCTGCATGGCAACAAGGAAAACCCCCAAATTCAACCATTTCCTGACTTATAAACAACAGAAAACCCCAAATAACCTCAATGGGAAATTCAAACTTTGTTTGCAAATGTCATTTCCAAATGGCACATGAGAAATCACACTCGGACCCAGCCCTGCTGACAGGCAAATATTTATCCTCACAAAATTTCCACATAAACCCATCACTTTTGTCAGTAGGTCTGGACACTGTGAGAAGAGTGGGAAGGCAGGAATTGGGAAGCCAGGAGGCACAGGGAGCACCAGCCCTGCCCAGCAGGTCAGAACCACAGTGAGCCCCTCTCAAATCCCTGCCAGCCTCATTCCGTGGCAAGATGCAGCTTTTTCCAAGGCATTCACAGCAAAGATTTAATATGATTTCAAAACTAGTTGCACCTTTTTTCCAATACATGCAGCTCATGCCAGCCTCTCTTCCCAAAACCTGCAGCACTCCATCATTCAGCTCCGTGTTGGAGCGGGGAGGATCCTGTCCCACACACATTTCTCAGTCTATCAGGCAGAGTTATTCCTCTGCTCTGTGCTTGGATACTTACAAAGCCATTACCATCCCTCGCATGCACATCCATCATCAGGTCTTCAAACTCCAGAAAGCCCCAAAAAACTATTTTCCACTCACCATGCAGCCTGCCAGGCTCTGTTCTTCTACTCTGCGTTCCTTCATCCATCGAAAGGCGTTTCAGCAAGTCCGGAGTCCAACAAAACAAACAGATGGCAGCCGGAAAGGTGGTGGTTTTCTCCTCTGTGGGGGGAGTGGGGTGAAGGATTCAGCCTGGGAAGAGCTGAGCTCTGTCTGCCCGCTTGGAAAAGCTAACCTGGGCTCCAGGTGCTGATGCCCACGGGGAGCTGGGGGTGCAGGCGTTATTTTCCAAAGCCGTGGGGCTTTTGGAAAGCTGTGGGAGGAGCAGCTGGAGCTGCTTCCTGAGCTGGGAGTCCACCAGTTCCACCACCCAGGGGTGTATCCAACACCAGGCCAGACCCCACCAAGCACCCACCTTCACCCCATGTGTCCCCAGCAGCCACCAGCCACCTCCTGCACGGCTCTGCAAACCCAGCACACGCTGATTTGCAAGGAGAAACTTCATCACTGTACCTCTGCAGCACCCTGAGGGCTCTTCAACAGCTCCCCAAAATCACCCACTCAGCAGCACCATGCTGCAAAACCCCAGCTCTGCTCCAGCCTCAGGATGTGGGGGATGCAGAGAGAACCATCCCTGCCCCAGCCCAGGGCAAACCAGCCCCAGGGCTGCCCCGACCCAGCACAGACACCGGGCGTTCTTCCATCCTCACCCAGCACTCACCAGCTCAGACTCACAGCAAGATTTATGAAAGGATGTGGCCAGATGAGCGATAGAGATGGATAGCCCCGAGGAGTGACTGATTTCTCCCTTACAAGAGGGATAGAAATTAATTTATGAATTGGGTTAGTTGAGTTGCCAAG
Source organism: Acridotheres tristis (assembly GCA_037013685.1). NCBI lineage: Eukaryota > Metazoa > Chordata > Aves > Passeriformes > Sturnidae > Acridotheres > Acridotheres tristis. Next base: position 7,425,282 of record CM072904.1, on the reverse strand, counting down.
TGGCTTTGATGCTGGTTATTTTTTTGCATATGTTCGTGATCTATCTCCCAGCTGTCGGGGGGGAGGAAGGTCCTGGGGAGCTGGAGCAATGCATCACTCAGCCGAGGCAGCCAACAGCTCTCAACAAAACCAGATCACCCTTTAATCAGCCAGGGCTTGCTCTGCTTTCCCAAAATGGGCACCTCAGCCCTCCCCAGTTCACCCTGGGGCTGTTATTTGCTGCAGACAGGCAGGACCCCCTTCCATGTGACAATGGCCAAGCACAGCCCACCAGAGACAGCCACTGAGTCTGCTTGCACCTTACCCACCCCTCGTCTGTTTGGGAAGGACCCACAGCAGGTCAGGGAGAACTGGAGCAAGGTGGTGGATCCTTTATTCTGCACCAAAAAAGCACTTTTATTATTAAAAAAAAAAACAAAGGGAAGAGCAAGGATGTGCTGCAAGGACCTGTTCCACCACACCCAAGGGACCCCCTTCCCTCAGGGACAGATTTGCCCAGGGGCTCAGCCCCGAGCCAAGAGCAGCACAGACAGCAGCTCCCCCTGAGCTTCCCTTACAGGTGCTTGGAGAGTTTTCAAGACACAAAGCAATTTCCTGCTTGAAGCAGTTGACAAATCTGTACAGAAACTGGAGAACCCTCTGTGTTTCAGGGATGGATGCTGCAAAATCATGTAGTGGAAGGCAGCCCAAATTCATGGAGCAAAGTGCAAGTAAGGGAGGAAACTCGTGGTGTTTAGTCCCGGGCACAGGGACCAGCTCCAGGTCTGTTGTGACCTCCCTTCTCAGACAAAACAAAGCTGGAAATTTTTTGGGTGAGCTGTCCTGCCCACCCCTCTGTCCCCCCAATCCATGACCTTTCTTCCTACGGGGAAATCAGAGCCCCGAGTGCCTGAGTCAGCTGTAAATCCCCTGCAGGATCAGACGTAAAGGCAGCTCTTGCTGGTTGCAGAAGTGGAACCAGTTTGCACGGAGGGAAGACACAGCAGCTCCTGAGGTGTCACTGCAGCTCCCACGCAGGCTCGGAGGTGCAGAAACCATCCACGTGTTCCAAAAAAGCACCAGGGGCCAAGGGGAATGATGGAAACAAGAGGAGCACTGCAGTAGTTTGGGGAAATAGAGATTTTGCTAATTAAATGCAAGTGGTTTTGGGTTCAGAGCTAGCAAAGCTCGAACTAAGCCCTTTCCTACAGCACGAGTTTGGACCTGCAGATGGCCCAGCACAACGCTGCCCACAGAGCCCTGAGGGGTTGAGGGGACCAGGGTGAGGGGTCAAATGCAGCCATGGGCAGCCTGGGGCCCACCCATTGTGGCAGAGATGCCGCCCTCCCCTTTTCCATCCTCATCACTGCCCTTCATCCCCATCCCCTGCTCCTTGTGCCCACTCCATGTTGACCTCCCTCTGCTTTCCTCTCCTTCCTCTTGCCCACCTCTGCTCCACACTGAAAGCCCATTCCCAGGGTGGCTCTGGAGGTTCCCACAGGTGGAATTTTCCCTTGTAAATAGAAGCAGCACTGGGCCAGTCTGACTTGTACCAGTTCCTCAACGGGACAGACGTGGCCTTAGCAAAGGGACGTTCGTGCTGGTGAACACAGCCCTGTGAGGACCATCCCTGCAAGTGTCACTGCAGTGGGAGGGTTTGGTGTCCCAGGGTGGAGACTGCAGGACACCTCTGCCACCATCACTGTCACCCCCTGGATCTCCTCCTGCTGCTTTTCCGGGCCCCCCCCAGTTTCCTGCTGAGGGGCAGCCGGGTGTAAACTCACGAGGCACAGATTTCTCTGATTAAGTAACGCCAGGCAAAGCCTCTCCCCTTTCGCTTTCAGCTGCCTCTTCCCCTTCCCCCGGGCAGCCCCAGCATCCGCCCCGAGCGCAGCAGCCCCGGCACGGCCATGGAGCGCGGGGACCGCGAGCCCCTGGTGAGGAAAGCGAGCTCCTCGTACCGCACCTTCCCCGACAGCACTGCCAGGAGGCTCGACAAGGAGTACCTGAGGTGAGGACCAGCCTGGGGCAGCAGGGTGGGCAGAGGTTGGGCTGTGCCCCCCCATCCCCAGGGCAGTGGGGCAAAGAGCTGTTCCATATTCCTGCCGTTCCTGAGTTATTTTGAGACAGGATCTCATGGTGCCCAGGGTGGCTGGATGAGCCCATTTGGAAGGGTGATGGGTTTGTGTGGCTCCTATGGGGGCATGAGGTCCTGCTGGGGGGCACGGGGGCTTTGAAAGAACCTTTCCCTTGCTCTGCTGGGATGACCCGGCTGCCGCCGGGTCCGTGGTGCCACCCAGCTCCAGCTTCTGCATTTCTTGCTTTGCTGAACCCCCTGAAAACTGCCTGGCACAGAGGGAAGCATCAGTGGAGCAGGAGCTCGGAGAAGCCCCACCAGTCTGGGGCTATGCAGGGGCATTCCCTGGAAGAATCTCTCAGTGGCTGTCACCAGAGCCTCGGCAAAGGCTGGGGGAAGCAGGGTTTAAATTTCTGCTGGCACCCAGCTCATCCGTGTCTCTCCGTGCCTCCCTCAGGAGCCTCCACAACAAGCGGCTCTACCTGGCTGTGTTCGCCGCTGTCCTGGGCAACTTCAGCTTCGGCTTCGCCCTGGTTTATCCCTCCCCCGTCATCCCTGTCCTGGAGGCTCATCCCAGCCCTGCGCTGAGGCTGGACCAGCATACTGCGCCCTGGTTCGGGGTAAGGAGCTGGGGGACAGGATGGGGCAGAGCCAGGGGATGCCCGGAGGGATGCCCGGGGGGATGCCCGGGGGGATGCCAGGCTCACACAGAGCCCTGGTTCAGGGTAAGGAGATGGGAGGACAGGATGGGGCAGGGTCGGGAGATGCCCAGGGGGATGCCCGGGGGGATGCCCCGCTCACACAGCCCCTCTGCATGCCCCGCAGTCGGTGTTCACGCTGGGAGCGGCGGCGGGCGGGCTCAGCACGATGCTGCTCAACGACTGCCTGGGCCGCAAGCTGAGCATCATGTTCTCGGCTCTGCCCTCGGCGCTGGGGTACGCGCTGCTGGCCGGAGCCCAGGGCCTCTGGATGCTGCTGCTGGGCCGGGTGCTGACGGGCTATGCCGGAGGAGTGACCTCCGCCTCCATCCCGGTAACGTGCCAGGGGAATGCAGGGCAGGAGGTGCTGGGAGTGGGCTGGGCGTTGCAGGGCAGGAGGTGCTGTGGTGCCCTGGGTGAGCTGGGGGATGATGCTGGGGCATTTCGGTGGCATCAGCAGAGCCCCAGGGCTGTGTCTGGGCGAGTGGGGATGGGGAGGATGTACCCGCTCAGCAGCCCTGGCATTGCCAGCCGAGTTGAGCCCGTTGGTGCCGGACTTCCTCGCCTGCAGGAAAGACAAGGCAGGTCCTCAGCTCCTGCTCCTCCCAGCAGTTATTTCCTCCCAAACACCACCCTCGTGTTTCACACAGAGGGCAAGGAAGGAGTTGAGTAACACCAGAGCAGCACTTGCCAGTAACCACTGGAACACTTCTCCCAGACTGGGGGAGGAGGACAGTGGTGGTGCCGGCCAGGCTGTCCTCTCCCGGGCCAGATGGACCCTCGGGTCCCCACCCCGAGGGGGCAATTCCCCAGCAATCCGGGTTTCCTCTGGTCACAGGGTGTGACAGAGGTGACAGAGGGCAGGAGCAGCGGGTGACAAGGGCGTGTTGCAGCTCTGTCAAGTGTGTGTTGTCCCTGTCCAGGTTTACATCTCGGAGATCTCCCACCCGGGGGTCAGGGGGATGCTGGGTGCCTGTCCCCAGATCATGGCAGTCCTGGGCTCCCTCGTCCTGTATGCACTGGGCAAGTATCTCTGTGGTGTGCAGGGCAAGACTGTGGGGAGGGGGAGTTTAAAATAAACAACCTTCTCAGCAAGGTGAGGGCTCGTTCCCCTCGTGCCCAGCACCACAGCTGTGCTGAGGAGGCTGGACAGGGTCATTCTTGCCCCTTGCCCTGGTGAGTGTGCTCTGAGGGATGAATCCATAGCCCACATGGACCTGTGGCTATTGCTGTGCCTGCAAATCCAGGTCCTGATGAGATTTTGCCAGGGCTGAAGGGCAGCACACAGTGATACCTGTGTGCATCACCTCCCAGCACATAATCTGGTTTCTGCAGGATCTTGCTGGATACTCTCAGATTTGCAGGAATTTCCCCATATCATACTACTGGGAATGCTGCTGTAATGCTGAGGAGAGAATGCATTTGAAATCTTTTTTATTATTGCTACTATTTTTCCTGCTGGGTTTATTAAATGAAATCATCGGGGTGCCCAGGTGGAGGCAAGGCCAGGACACCCATTCCTGAGTGTTTTCTCCCTAACTGTGCTGCTCTGGCAGGGCTGGTCCTGGACTGGCGCTGGCTGGCCGTGGCCGGGGAGGTGCCGGTGCTTGCCATGATCCTCCTGCTCTGCTTCATGCCCAACTCGCCCCGGTTCCTGCTCTCCCAGGGCAAGGAGGAAGAGGCCCTGGGCTCCCTGTGCTGGCTGCGGGGTGAGGACACAGATTATGCCCGGGAGTACGAGCAGATCAAGGACAGTGTGAGGAAGCAGGTGAGGAAGCTCAGCATGGGGAGATGTAACATGAAAACTGCAAAATCCATCCCCTGGGTTACTCCTGAGCCACCCTCTGGATGCCAGGTGGTTCCCAGAGGTGTTCTCACTTTGTGTTCCTGCCTTTGTCCCCTCCAGAGCCGTCGGGTTTCCTGTGCTGAGCTCAAGGATCCCTTCCTTTACAAGCCCATCCTGATTGCAGGGGGAATGAGGTTCCTGCAGCAGCTCTCGGGGGTCACCTGCATCCTCGTGTACCTGCAGCCAATATTCAAGAAAACAGCTGTCATCCTGGTGAGCCCTGTGGTTCAGCTCCTGCCAGGGCTGCCTGGGTCTTCAGTGAGGGTTTCCAATTGCTCCCAGTTCCCTACAGACATAAAACCCTGTTTTTTAAAAGGAGCTGCCCTGTAAAAGGCTGCGGGAGGATGGGGAGCAGGACTGGCCCCTCTGTCTCCCTGCTCCTCCTCTGAGCTCCAGGCTCACCATCTCCAGTCTCCTACGGGGACAACAGCCTTGGCCAAGTCATCAGCAGCTGTAGGAACCTGCCCCTTCCCCCAGCTCAGCTTCCCCATGGGTTTTTTTGCAGAAACCAGAGTATGATGCAGCTCTGGTTGGCCTGGTACGTCTGTCTGCGGTGGCCATCGCTGCTGTGTCGATGGACAAAGCTGGGAGGAAGATCCTCCTTTTTGTATCAGGTATGGCTCTCTCCACTTCCCCCACTCTCTTCCCAAAGGAAGCTCTTACTGAAGCATTTCCAGGAGCTCTGCAAGTGTGCAGGAGTGGAAACTTCAGCCCTACAGTGCTCAAGAAGGGAGGCAGGAATGTCTCTTCCCCTTGGTGGTGGTTCAGCTCCTCAGCAGGGGCATTCCCAGGAGCCTGGCATGGAGAGGATCACTCACCCATCACTCTCACGGTGCTGCTGCCTCTCTCCACAGCTGCTGTCATGTTGGCCTCCAACCTGACCATGGGGCTCTACATCCACTTCGTGCCAGCTTCTCAAAACGGCACCGTGGCCAACATGACCCTGGTGAGCTCTGCCGACCTCCCTGCTGGGCCAACAAACTACATCACCCTCATCCCCCTCCTGGCAACCATGTTCTTCATCATGGGTAGGTGCAGAGAGCACAGGACTGGCCACCAGCTGGGGGAGGATGCTTCTCATCCAAGGCAGGGTGATGTGGAGCAAGGAGATTGGGTTTGGAGCTGGGAGGAAGGCAGATGTCCCTGGAAAAGCAAGAAAAGTGGCATCTGCAGTCACTTTGAGGAGTGACATGAATGGGAGGGACAATGATTGCAGGGCAGGATTGCTCAGGGCTCTTCTGCACTGCTCAGTGACCTCCAAAGCCTGACCCCCTTCCCCTCCTGCCCTGCAGGTTATGCCATGGGCTGGGGCCCCATCACTTGGCTGCTGATGTCGGAGATCCTCCCTCTCAAAGCCCGTGGGGTAGCCTCGGGGCTCTGTGTGGTGGTGAGCTGGCTGACAGCCTTCACCCTGACCCAGTTCTTCCTCCCAGTCGTGGTGGGTACTGCCCAGGGGTGTCCAGCAGCCCCTCCTCAGCTCCTCTCTGCACCAGCTCACTCCTGCTTTCTGCCCCCCTTTCCAGAACGCCTACGGCCTCGAGGTGCCCTTCCTGTTCTTCGCTGTCATCAGTGCTGGGAACATCTTATTCACAGGCTGCTGTGTCCCTGAAACCAAAGGCAGGTCCCTGGAGCATATCGAAGCCTTTTTCAGGACTGGCCGGAGGTCGTTCCTGAGGTAGGAGCTGCCCTTGCCCAGGCTGGAGGGCAAAGCAAACGTGTGCTGCTGCAAGTGGAGGCCGGAGCTCCCCGTGGGAGAGGAAGGGGCAGCAATGATCGTCTTGCTCTGGCTGTAGAAGTTGCCAGCTGGAACTTTACCTTTTCCTGTCACCCAACACTACCTGTTGCTCTCTGCACAACCTGTCAGTCCTTGGGATGTCAAACCCAAGGGTCAGGCTGGAGATAAAGGTGTCCTGGAAGAATAATGGTGTGGCTGTGGACAGGAGACCATGGTTGTCCTTTGCTCAGCAGCCTGAGAGTCTGAAGGCTTGGCTGGAGCTGAGTTGACAGCTGGAGCCGTTCTGGCAAAATCTCATCATGTAACTGCAAGAATAAAACAGTTTTGCCTCCAAGTGCAAGACATTGCCTTGATTTGCAGAGAAGGGAGGGATGGGAGAGGCAGAGCAGGACTGTGACAGGGCACCAAGGCAGCCTGCAGCTCCCCAGAGGAGTCTCAGGCATTCAAGAACTGTGAAAGAGGCAGAGCCAGATCTTTTGTATAAAAAGCTGCCACGTTTTATTGCTCTAAAAACACACATTACACTAGAAGCCTAATGAACAAGACCAAATACAGTTCACAAAGAAAACCCAGGACAAAAGAATGGGAACAGACAAACATTCAGCTGTAGTGCAAGTGATTCCCTGTGGGAAAGACACAGTGAGTACTGACAACACTTTGTGCTGGGGTGGGGTTTGACCCACCCACAAAGAGGGGGGTGGATGTGCCTCCACCTCCATCACTTTGAGATTTCAACTGCATAGTTAGTAGCGAATCAGTCCTACCCCTTTCCTGTGTGTCCTGCAAGATTAGGAACTTTTTATCATTATTTTTTAGAGCTAACCCGAGGTAAAAGGGCTGCAGGAGGTGCTTATGGCTGTGAGGAACAAATGGCCTTGCTCAGTCCAATCTGACTCCTCCCAAAAGGGCAGAAGCACAAAAGCTGAGCTGGGACATGATGTGCCCAAGCATTTGTCCAGGCTCCTGAAATGCCCTTGGCACCCTGAGGGTTATTCCTGGGATATTCAGCCTGCTGTCCCAAGGAAGCAGGGGGTAAAACAGCATGTTTGAGCCAGCCCTCCAGATGTGCCAGCTGCCATTTTTGATCTCCTGCAGCAGGAGATGAGAAATCACCTAAGAGAAGATGTGCTTTATCACAGCATTAATTCAAAACAGCCTAGGACAGAGGGAGAGTGGTGGGCCAAAATAAAAAACACAGAAAACATTCAGTATTAAACCTACCCTTTGCTGCTGAGACCCTTTTCCAGAAAGATGTTCAGCCCTGGCTGGAACACAACTTTTTCTAAGCATGGCCTGACTACAAGAGGTCTCAAGGGCCTCTGGTTTCCACTGACCTTCTGAAGATCAGGATTTCTGGCAGCCCTGTGCTCGAGCATTCTCTTTCTCACATGGCTATGGACCAGGTCTTGATATCTTCACTTCAGTGAAACCCTTCCCTGAAGACAGTGGATGTTTTTTCCTGAGGAAAAAAAATGACAGAGATGAACTGAGCTTCCCAGGGCTCAGCCTAAGGAGGAAATGCCCCACTAGGAAATGAAGTTGGAATCTTCAGCTCCTGAGAGAACCTCACTGGAGCAGCGTTTTCTGGGTGACCTCCTTTCTTCAGCTCAGCAAGTCTGAGGGCTTTTGGAGTCTGAGAAATCACAGTGGCTCTTTCCAGAGGTAGAATGGTGTTTTTATTCACTGCACACACACAGAATCAATGGGTGTTACAAAAGCAGCTCCTGCCCAGAGCAGCGAGCTCTGCTCTGCCCCAGGGGACAGGGAGCTGCCATGCAGGGGTGGCAGAGGCAGGAAAGAGTGGCACAGTGCATTACTGCTGCCCTGGTGACTGTGTGTGACAGGCCACTGCTCCCCAGGGCACTCTCAGTGCCAACACCTCGCTGTCCTCAGCGCATCACCCACCCCTGAGCCCTCCCATCATCTCCTGTCCAAGGTCTGGAGAGCAGAACCTGCTCCACAGAGCCCCTGTGGATCAGCCATCCAGCCTGGATGCACTCAGCAGGGGTTGGGTTGAGCCTCTGAAAGCTCCAGAGCAGGGTTTGAACTTCATTTGTCCTTGCACAGCTCCAAGCACCCCGAGGGTGCCTCTAAACACAACTAACAACCACCATGCACTGGCATTTAACTACAGTGATGCTACTACTCTAAAACTCCTTCCTATCTCCACCAAACAGGCTCACACGGAGGTGAGACCATCCACTGACTGTCACACAGCTCTTACACGCCATGGCTGCTGTCCCCAAGCCTGCCTGCAATGATGGCAGTGTCTGGCTTGGCTCCAACTGCACCAGACAGCCAAAATTCCCAGGGGTTCCCACTCCAGACAGGTCCCTGTAGGAGTAACCACCCTTGGAGCACGGATCTGAGACACCTCCGGGTGTGACAGGCACAGACACTTCCAGCACTGTGGCCAAAGGCTCAGCTCTGTCAGGGCAGTCCCTAATGCCCGTTTTCAGCTCGGGGCTGAGCTTTGCCACCCACTCGTGGGGGCAGATTGTTGCAGATTTTTCCTTTGCCTCAGCCCCGGGGTCAGAGCCTGCTGCCACAAAACACAGTGACAGCACTGCTGGGACTTCTGCCTCGGTGCCAGGGGAGCAGAGTGGACCCTGCCCGTGCCAAGGAGCCCTGCAGGTGACCTGGAGCAGCCCCCATGGCAGGAGCAGTGACACATGAGGCCAGCGAGGGTCCCACCAGTTCTGTGCTTCCTCTGAGCACCCTGGAAGCCTCAGCCCTTGAGCTCTGCTTTGCCTTTCCCCTCCTGACACTAAAGCTACTGCAGAACTACTCACAGAGCAAAGCTGCCACTACCAGAGACATTGACATGCATCAGTCTGCAACATTCCTCTACTAAACACTACAGAACCCCCCACACCCCCCCGAAATCAGAGCACATGCCCATTGCTGAGGCAGGACCCTGCCCTTGCACCACCCAGAGGTTATTCCCACTGGAAAATCCCACATTCCTCCTGCAGCATCCATCCCTGCAGCCCATGCATTGCATTCAGCACCAGGGATCAGCCAAGGGCTGGGGGCTCCAAACCAGCACAGCTTTTATGGGAAAAAGCTGCTTTTATGGAAAAAAAATTCAGGCTGGTAATGCCTGCTCTGCATCCCAGACAAGGGGTGTTGGAGCAATCCCAGCTCAAAGGCAGGGGGGAAAGGGGCTTTGCACAAAAAGGATGCCCACATCCAGCTGGAAACCCTGGCTGCTGGGAATCCTCACAGCTCCTGAGCTCCAGGGAAGAAGCAGCAGCTCACAGGGGCTGGCAGCTGAGGAAGGGCAGGGTGTAAGGAGAGTTTTCAGCATGGACAGACCCCTCTGACAGACAGCACTCAGCCTCCAGCTGCGTTCCTCAGAGCACAGCACAACCCCTCTGTACCCAAGGATTCAAACAGGGACACAGAGTGCTGGTGGCTGTCCCAGCCCAGCAGTTACAGCCCAGTTTTCCTCCCTTCTCTCTCCCAGAACAGAGGGAAAACACAGTTTGTCAAGCCTGTGGCCCAGAGCAAGACAAAGGGGTCAAAGGACAACACACTTTTTTTGAAGAGTCTGAGAAACCCTCTGAAGGCTGAAATTGGATTTTGCAGCAGCCAGGGCTGTCCCTGGGTTCAGAGACCCCTGGTGAAATGAGGCAGCCCTGTGAAGAACAGGAAACAGAGCACTCCTTTCTCCTATATCCAGAGAAAATAAGTCCCATCAAAATACTTAAATAACTAGAAATAAATTATTCCCCTTTTTCCAAATCAAGACAAAAAGTAACCATATAAAAATCAAATAAATTAAAATCCCCCGAACAAATTGTGATGAGAAGAAGGGGATCTGGACTTAGTGAGCAGTTTTGTACTGCATGGTACAAAGCAAACAGAAAATACAATGTGAAAACCACAGAAAGAGCCTGGAATAGCAAATTAAAACATCCCAGCTGTCCACACTGAAATGGAGCAGCCTCCTCTCTGTTTGCACAGGGAGGATGTGCCACCTTCCCATATAAAAGCAGCTCAGGATTGATGCAAAAAATCTCCAAAAGACAAAGGCTGTACCAGGCAAGCACAGAGCAGGGCCCTCCACAGAGGGATGCAGGGAGGTACCAGCACAGTCCCAGGCTCACGAGGCAGGAATGTTCTTGCACATCAGTGACCCTCACACCAGCAAAAAGTCCCACTTGGCTCAAGAAACAACATCCTTTTCAGCTGAGGTCCAGCAAATATTGTTTCCCTTCTGCCCAGTAAAAAGGTGAAGCTTAAGAAAAGTGCCCTTATTAAGACAAAGTAATTAATTCCTGTAATTCAAGTAAATCACAGTAACTGCCTGCAGCTGCATCCAGAGGAAGCAGGGACTGTGCTCTGAAGGTTCCAGGATCTGCCCAGCAGCTCTGGCAGCTCCCCTGCAGAGATGGATTTTATCTTTAGGTGGGTTTTTGCTGGAAGTCCTTTCCTGTGCAGCAGTGCCTCCAGTGCCTGGGCCCATAATTAAAATAGTGGAAGAAGACCAAGCTTAAGCACCAGAGGGTTTGTAAAGCCTGGTTTAGGTGCTGTACCTGGGAAGAGCCATCCCAGGGAGTGCTCCTAAACCTGCACAGGCAGGTCCTCTGTCCCTCCTCACCCATCCAGAAGGCAGACCCCAAAAGGGCACTAAAAAAAAACCAAAAAAAACCAAAAAAAAAAAAAAGGCTGAGAAAGCAGCACTCAGAGAGCCAGCACCTCTGCAACAAAAAGAAAAAAAAAATTAACAAATGGGGCACTGTGAAATATTGGGATGAGGGTCGAGGAGAAGCAACGTGCTGAGGTCTGGCTGCTGGTGTGAGGAGAGGACACAGCCTGCCCCAGCCCCTGAGGTTTCCAGCTGCTGCAGCATCCAGGGAAATCGTGGTGTGTAGGGCACAGAGGGAAGGGCAGAGCAGATTTCCACATTTTCACCATCTCAGCGTCCAGGAGATGCTACCCCTGATGGGTCCTTCAGAGAGCCTGTCCCTCCAGGCTCCCCGTGAGCTTCTCTTCATCCATCTGCTTCTGCTGCTGGTGGATCCGGGCGTAGGAAATGGCATCTCCCCTGTGGAGAGAAGGGACAGCACACTGGGGATGGCACAGACTGTCCCTGCTGGGCCTGGCTCTTGTGCCAAGGCATTCCAGGAGTCACACACACCACACCTGCTGGCTCTCTCCAACCTCCAACGCTGCTCTCTGCCCCACCCAACAAAAAGAAGAGAAGAGAGAAGAAAGAAGAGAGAAGAAAGGAGAAGTGAGAAGAGAGAAGAAAGAAGAGAGAAGTGAGAAGAGAGAAGAAAGAAGAGAGAAGAGAGAAGAAAGAAGAGAGAAGAGAGAAGTGAGAAGAGAGAAGAAAGAAGAGAGAAGAGAGAAGAGAGAAGTGAGAAGAGAGAAGAGAGAAGTGAGAAGAGAGAAGAGAGAAGAAAGAAGAGAGAAGAAAGAAGAGAGAAGTAAGAAGAGAGAAGTGAGAAGAGAGAAGAGAGAAGAAAGAAGAGAGAAGAGAGAAGTGAGAAGAGAGAAGAGAGAAGTGAGAAGAGAGAAGAGAGAAGAAAGAAGAGAGAAGAGAGAAGTGAGAAGAGAGAAGAGAGAAGTGAGAAGAAAGAAGAGAGAAGAAAGAAGAAAGAAGAGAGAAGAAAGAAGAGAGAAGAGAGAAGAAAGAAGAAAGAAGAGAGAAGAAAGAAGAGAGAAGAAAGAAGAAACAAGAAAGGGACCCTCAGGACAACTTGGTCTGAACTCCCAAAACTCAGAGCTTCAGCAACCCCCGGGACCTTCCCTCGCAGGGCTCTGAGAGGAGGGAGATTTTCTCTGGCTGCATTTACACCTCAGCACGGTTTGTGCGAGAGGAAAGCAGAGCCTTGGGGACGCCTTGGGACAAGGGCTGGAGCTCCATCTCCCCTTTCCCTGCCCTCCACAAGCAGCTGGATGTCCCTTACTTCTTCCCGAGGGCTGACAGACCGTAGAGCACGCCGGTGGCGAAGGCGATGGCGTTGCCGAAGAGCGTGGTCAGGGTCAGGCTGAGCATCACAGGGAACACGGCCATCCTGCAAGAGAGGGACAGCCCTCAGGGCCTGAACCCGCTCCCCAGGGGCTGCAGGGATGTTCTTTGCCCAGGATGTGGCCCCAGGGAGCCCCCAGGAGCATCCTCACCCGCAGTAGAACGCTGCTTTCTGCCACGCCCGCAGCCGGTCGGCCCTGGCGGACACGGCGTTGGCGAACTCGATGAACTGGCAGCAGAAAGGAGCCTCGCACAGGAACAGGATGAAGGCGTTGAGCCTCCAGAGAGAGCAGACCAGAGTTAATCCTGCCTCTGAATCGCCCAGGGTGGGGGTCAGCAGTGCCCCCCCGGTCCCACAGACTGCACACACTCCATGCTCCATGCAGGCGATGGGATTGGACCTCGCTCTGCTCCCCCCACTTCTTGATTATAGAAGTGAAATTATCACTTCTTGATAATTTCCAGATTTCCAAGCCCTGCTGCCCCAAACTTATTTTGGACAAGGGTATCTCAGTACATACCTAAAAATGCATAAAGAAATAATACAAATAGAATAAAATTAACATCTCAACCTGCCTGATGGAGCAAGATGTGGCAATTCCCAGAGCCTGATGGATGTTTCACTCCCACCCACTGCCCAAGCAGGGCAGCTCTGCCCCCCTCAGTGGGGTCTGGTTAACATTACCTCCCTCCCAGCAGGAAAAGGAAAAGAAACCCTGCTCACATCATCCACACGCCGGCAGCGATGTTCAGGGGGTTGATGGTGACACAGTTCCAGAGACCAGCAAAGGCACAGGCTGCAAAGAAAGAGACTCTCAGTGACCACCATGACCAACCCTGTGATGCCTTTAGTTTTAAGTTTTCCTGTTCTCCTTGGATGTGCTTTTCTGATGTGCTGGGGTGATGAAGACAAACCAGTCCTGTTCCAGTTAAGAACTCAAGGACAGTTTCCCCAAACTTCAGGCCCTGAGCACAAACTACGTGGAAAGGTGGAGGGTGGGTTCATGCAAATGAACCAGAACCTATAAAAGTGTAAGATTTTGTGACCAAACCCTCCTTTCCTTCCATCTTGGAGCCATCCAGGCAGGGGCCACCACTGTGGCACTGACATTGCTGGGCTGTGGCTTTTGTAGGCCTCACAATAAATACCCATTTTATTCTCCTTAACTCTGTGTGCAGCCTCTGCTCCAGCTCCTCAAGGCATCACCTGAATGCCCTTGGCCAGCACCTGTGGGCACTGCATGGTGGGTGGAAAGGTCTGGTGGCCCAAAAGGAGCCTGGAATGCAGGAAGAGCCCTCCCCTGGTGTCCTTTTGCTCTGAGTGCTGTTCCAACATTGATTTCCCTCGTGCAGAACAACATTTGCTTCTACAGGACCTGCAGCTGCATTTTATGTGCCAAGGAATTGCCACTGCTTTGTCCCAAGGTAGACAAGCAGTGCCAGCAGGTTCCACCTCTGAGCAGCACAGGGCGAGTTCAGCAAAAACATGACTTGCACACAGGCAAATAATAAATACAGCAGAGGTGAACCCAGCCCCTGCCACTCACTGCTGGGTCTGTGCAGCTCCACCAGAGATGGGCAGAAAAAAAAAGAGCCAAGTTTGGGTCTCCATTAATACAGAAGGAAGTGAATAAAGCCCAAAATAACCCCAGTGCTCTGTAACTCAGGGAGAGGAACCAGGCAGCAGCGACTGAGCTGAGCTGCATCCACCTCCTTGCTGCCTCATTAAATTTGCAGAGTGTTCCTGGCACCTGATACTGCCCTTCCCTCTGCCAGTGCCAGAGCTGGCACCAGGAACTCGAGCCCAGGTGGGAGGGCAGGAGACACACACTCAGTAAATAACTTCACACTGCAGAACTCCAGCTCAAATTAGTTCTAGAGCCTCTAAAGGCTGTCTTGGGGATGATGGAGAGCAGCAGAGTCCCTCTCTGAGGATGGGACCAGCCCTGGATTGAGGATTTTGGGTGTCTGCTAAGGGGATGCTCGAGCAGCTCTGACCTTCAAAAGCCTGGCACATGCTTGCAAGGTTTCTTTTAAGCAGTCACTGCTGAATCCTCAAAGTTCCTTTAAAAATAGTTATCCTTGTTTACCAGGCTGGGAAGCAGAATTGCAGGCAGTGACAGGACAGATTGAAGGTCATCCCATGAGCAAACGACCTCCTGGTCTTAGGAAACACCAAAAACCTTTATTTTTTAACACTTCCTAAAACTAATTCCACAGGACCCAAAGTCTTCTGGAGAGCCCTGCAAGAACAAGATCAGCTAGCAGAGGGGATGTGCCAGAGGATGTGCTAATATCCGTGCTCCAAGGACACTTCTGATCCTCCCATCCCACAGGGACTGTGTCAGGGTCCCCACCCTGCAGGGGAAACTGAGGCACCGGGCTGGGATGATCACACATGCAAACAGCTGAAGAGGAGCAATGGCAAACAGGACTGCTGGGAGCTGTGGGCAGCACGGAGAGCAGGGCACAGGACAGGGGGCTCCAATGCCCTGTGACCACCAAACCCTTGGATGCTGATGGAAGAGGAGCTCAGGGGAAGCACCCCAGGCTTGTGGCACTCGTTGTCCCCCAGGAAAGGACATTCCTGACAATAATGCTGAGTGACTCTCTGGCACTTTATAATTAGCAGAGCAGCAAAACCTCTCAGCTATCCCCAAAAACACAGCCAGGGTTGGGGCAGGACCCTGCCTTGCTGAGCAGTGTAGCAGAGCACAGAGGTCTGGGCAGCTCCCAGCAGGTCTCCACCACACCACAAACCAAGGGAAGCAAAATGTTCTTTTCCAAGCAAGTTTTTTTTTTCCCTAATCAAACCAACCAGGGGTTGTTTTGCCAGGTATCTGGTTTGGTTTTGTCCCCAAACACTCCAAAACGACCCTGCAGCAGTCCTGGCTCAGCAACCACCCCGGATGCCAGAGGACTAATGACCCAGGAAGCAGAGCTGAGCAAGCCCCACGTCAGCAGGAGCAGCAGGAAAGGAGTCAAAGGTTTGGGATCACAGGAGCACTGCCCCCAGAGCTGCTGCCAACAGCCACAGAGGCACAGAACAACTCGGTGACCTTGGGTCTCCTTTGCAGAGCTGCACATCCCAGAGCAGCCTGGTACACCATTGTCCCACCTTGTCCTGCCTCAGGAGCTGGTCCCACCCCTGCCAAGCCAGAGATTTCTTTTTAAAATATTTTCTTTTAAACAGAGGTCTCACAACAGGGTTAAAACGCAGATAATGCTCAGTGGCACGTAAGCTATGGGAGACAGACAGTTCTGCCATTTGTTTAACTGCTGTCCCATCTCGAATCCCTGAGGAAGCACAAATAACTGGGAGCTAAAATGAGGGGGGGAAGGACACCCTTCCCTACAAAGGCTCTATTCATTTCCAGCAGCTGGTCACTGTCCTCAACACAAGCCTATTTTTGCTCCTAGAGCGTTGTACAAAAGCCACAGACTCTCCTCGTCCCATTACAAACAGGAACACAAGGGAGAGAAGGGACTTGGCCAAGGTCACCAAGCCAGCGTGTGCAGGAGCCAGAAACGGATCCTGAACCTTGTCTGTCTGGTTCTTGCTCCAGCCCTTGGATTTTTCTGGCTGAAGCAAGCTGTGGCTGCAGGTGTTTGCATGTGGCAGATGTTGTCTGCTGGTCTCACCTCCACTAATGAAGTTTCTCTTCCTTTCTGAGGGAATTTTTCCTTCTGTTAGAAATAACCCAGCCCTGCAGCAGCATTACAATCCAGTTGCTCACAATCCTTATAAATTAGTTCTGTTCTTTCACAGCGAGCTCTGAGAACAGCAGCAAACTCCAGCCTTGCTGGTTTATTCACCACCTTTTCTCCAAACCATCCACCTTCAACAAGGTGATGCTGAACAAGGAGCATTTTGAAGAGGAATGTTGGTAGCACTGGGCACTGGTTGTTTTTTCCACAATCCCCCTTTTCCCTTCATAAGGAGAGTTTGTGCCTCATTCTTTGCCTGATAAAGAGACAGTCAGGGCTCCAGAGCCAGCTGTCACTCCCCAAATCTTTGGCAAACCCTGTTAAGAACCTGGCTCTTCTTCCAAAAGCTTCTCCCAGACTCACCCAAAGACATAAAACTCTCATCTTTCCTGTAAAAACAAGCCACGAGGTCGCAGAGCCGTGAACAAAAGGTTGGGAAAATAATCCAAGTATAATTCAGCTGCTTTGAAACACGAAGACAGAGAGGGGAAAAGAAGAAATTTGCACTTTCAAGCCACTCAGGAGCTGCTGTAGAACGAGGCTGGCAGTGGCACCAGCATGACCCACCAGCTCTTCACCCTCCATCCACATCACCCTGAGCTCTGCATGGGATAAAACTGCAGGAAAAGTGCTGAGGCTCCAGCTACAGCCACAGCCCGTGGGAAAGATGCTGCTCCTCTGAGCCCCCACCTGGGACCTGCTCCACAGACATTTCCCAGCTGGTTCTCCTGGCTGCTGGCCGGGCCAGGAGTGCAGGGGCCTCTGGCAGGGCACGGTGAGGCTGGGGGGGTTCAGCCCTGTGTGAGAGCAGTCCCACCAAATCCTGTCACACCTCCAGAATTTCTGCACCTAGCACATGGAACGGTGAGAGCAGCACATGTTTTACCAGCCTGGCCAAAAAAGGGACGTCAGGAGCCTGCCCAGTGATGCCACAGGGTGCAAATGTCAGCTCCAAAAACATCGTGGGGGTCGTGCAGCCCAGTGCCAAGGCAAAAGGCAGGCTTGGGAAGGGGCAGGGAGAGAAGGTGATCAGACACAAAGCTCCAGCTGATGGAATAAATCAGGACTGACTGCACTGGCTGAGAAACCCTCTTGTTTAACTTGAAGTCGTGGACCTGAAGCAGAAGAAATTCTCCATCCTGTGCTCTGCAGGAGATCAGACTAAGTGGTCATAACAGTCCCTCCTGCTTTTAAGAGCTATTAATCTCTCCACAGAATGTAGCAAAACAGCACTCCAGGACAGGCTGATTTCTGGCAAAGTTGCTGAGACTCTTTCCCTGGGAAAATTTTTTTCAGCAGCAGGTAATTCTGAGCTCAGCCAACTCACTCTGCGTCTGCAGCTCCGTTCTGTGTCCTACCAAACCCCTTAAAAACACACAGCACAAACCAAAACCATTCTTCACCTTCAGTAAAAGCCAGGGACAGGCCTTCTGCAATCAGCAACAGGAGCAATGGGAAATATACTCTGCCAGTCAGGATGGGGGGGAAAAACAAGTTATAAGCACCCAAAAGTCAAATAGCATAAACCAAACCCTGTGGCCACTCTTCCAGGCCTGACCTGAGCCCTCCTGAGCCTGGTGCTCATAGAAAAATCATCTAATTGACCTGCCCACAGCCCTCCTGCAGCACCAGGGGCTCAGCTGCCAGGGAGTGCCATATCCAAGGAGAAACTGGGGCATTCACAGATTGCCCCGTGATGTCCCTGCTGCTGGGTGCCAAAGTTCAGCAGGCTCGGCGAGCACAGAGCACACAGAGCCGAACCCGGGCACAGCCACCGCTCTCCCTTCTGCCCCAAACACAGGGCTGGCACCAACCCATCACCCCAAAAAAAACCCTTTGATGGCACAGCCTCCCCCCTGCACCCACAAAGGTGTCAGGACCCCGGGACGAGCTGTGTCACTCAGGAAGGGGATGCAGAGGGGAGGGGATACTCACACACGCCCCCGATGACCCCGGCAATCCTGCAGAGCCACCTGTACCACCAGGTCATGCCCTCGTCGGTGCCCGCCGCCTCGGGGGCTGCTGCCTCTGCTGGGAGCTGCTCATCCTGAGAGCTCATCTCCCTCCAGCTGCCGGGGGATGCTCAGAGCCCTGCCGCCCACCTGAGCCCCCCAGGTGTCACCCCCCGCTGCAGCCAGCCCAGGGCACAGCCCCTAGAGCCAGGCGTGGGCTGGTGTCGCCATGCAGGGCTGTGCCCCCCAAGGGCTGACAATGGAGGGAAGCCTGGCTGCAGAGCGATGCCAGCGGGCCTGGAGCTGCTCCACTGCTGCATCGAGCTGCATTGTGGGTCCCCCCCGGCAGCAGGCAGGGCTTTGCCTTTGATGTCACTCGCATTAAAAGGCTGTGGGCAGAGCTCTGCTGGTTGTGTTCATCAGCACCGGCACAGCCGCACATCCCACAGCAGGCACGGCAGCTCTGCATGCCCTGGGAGCCACTGGGTGTTGTTATCCAGGGTTTGCTTTTCCACAAAGGGACACAGGAATCCTCACACTGACGGGAATCGAACGCTGTTGCAAAATTCTGCTCTCCAGATAAGAGGGTTTGCACTCCCCTGATCTGGCTGGAATCAGGTTTTCGCCCTGGAAATGGGAGCAGAAGTGGCATTTTGCAAGTAGATGCCCCAGCTGGCAACCTGGTGGTGTCCAAATGGGACAGGGGAACACCCTGAACTCTCCTAAATGATGCAGGCAGCAGCTGCATTTTGTGCAGATGAACGTGGAACACAACCAGAGCCCAGCTCTGCACAGTCGATCTGGAACAATAAATAGCAGTGAGACTTGGGATCCAGAGCAGAGTGGGAAGACAGAGCCCATCTGCTAAAAGGTTACAAGAAAGGGATTAAGGAAAGGATGTCTTTTCATTACCATCTCCTGTCAGACAGGAAATGAAGGCCCAGGGCCTGCATCACCCACGCACTGCAGAGGGATAGCTGATGTATCCAGCTCCTCGAGGATCTCACTTCAGGAATCTATTTTCTGGCTCTTCCAGGAACGGGACGTAAATCTGGAGGCTGGCAAGCAAAAAACTCCAGGTTTAACCAGCAAAAAAACAGCTATTAATTAAGAAGAGCATTTGTGGTTGTAGAAGAATGTCAGAGAATCCAACTGAGAGAAAGCAGGAGCGGGGTTAAAACTGCCCAGGCAGAACCATTTATTGCATCCAGCGTGAAGAGCAAGTGCAGATGTGTCCAGCCAGGCTCCAGGTGCAGAAAAGACCCTTTAAGCAGTATATTGTGATTTTGAGGAGGATGACAGATTTGGACCAAAGCACAGCCCAATGTTCAAGATACTAAAAAAAAGAAATAACCTGAAAAATACATTTAAATGAAAGTTGTGCGAATATTTGCCACTGCTCTAAAATCCCTCTTCCTACCACAGCTTGTCCATGTAGCCTCCACCACAGTTCTTGTCAAATAAAGATACAGATTGATAGCACAGCTACTGTTCTTATCTGAGTAAGTCAGATCTGGCATCAAACCTGGCATTAAGAGACAGAATTCTTTTATTTTCTCACAGAAAAGAAGTGGTGGTAACACTGTCAGATATCCAATAGTGGAACCACAGAAAGGGTGGCTGGGGAGGGACCTCAGGATGTCATTTAGTCCTCCCACATAAAGCCAGCTGTCACCAGGGCTTGCCCAGTGCCTCAGCTTCTGGAAACATTCAAGCTTTGAGTGACCTGTCCTAGGGTGGCACAGCCCACCCCACCCATCTCCTTGTGCTGGCAGTTTATCCTCATACACATCTTTGCCTTCTTTATTCCATTCCAGAACTTCACTGTGCCTCCGTTTTGAGGGGCATTTACAGTGCAAGAGAGGGAATTTAATGGCTAAAACATTAGTGGAACACCAAGGAATCAAATCACTCTCCTAAAGGGTCCCACCACATTACAGAGGCAGGACCTTGGCACTCCAGTGCCCAAGTCACCCCCTGCAGACATGTAAACTGCATTAATGGCAACCAAATCAGACAGAAAATCCATGAGGAAGATTTGCTAAATATTTGAGGGTTACATGTCTTTTGTATAATCTTTATCAAGACTGAGATCCCAAAGGAGTCAGCAGACTTTGTTCTTACTCAACAGATGAGGAAGCAATTGCAAGATTAAATGTGTGCTGTGAGCTGGCAGCAGTGACTAACTGGGCTTTTTCTCAGGACAGTGCTTTTATTTGGGTTCAATAGCATGATATTCAGCCCAGAAATGGGTTTTGTGGTCCTTAACATTTTCATGGAATTCAATTTCAGCTTGGCTTCCTGTTGACTGCCAGAGGAATGGCTGCTGCCCATGGAACACCACTGTCTTCATGGTGCTGACATCTCGGACCTGCAGGAAGAAAAACCAAACCATTTTATCTCAGCAGGCTACACATGAAATAAGTACCTAAAAAACACTGGAGACTTGCAGATTGGTCACTCAGGGAAAAGCTGTGCTACAAAGGTTAGAAGAAATACAGCAGACATCAGAAATTCCCATTGCCATCTACATTTACACAAGAGAGATCAGAGTCACTGATTTGTGACTGAACTGTGCATCTGGGTGGAAATCTCTAATGGAGATGGGGCTTGTTCTCATCCAAATCATTCCAATCACCCCCCTGGGGGTGCTGCCTCCTCACCAGGATGTAGTTGAAGTGTGTCTGGTTGCCCTCAGGGCCCAGGTCAGTGCTGAGGGCACGGATGGAGATGCGCTGCCGTGGTGCCACCGTGATGAAAGTCCGGCACACGACCTCCTGCCTCTCCTCAGGCAACTGCACAGGATTCACTATTTCACCCTGGGGGCCAAACAGCTGCTGGTCACAGTCTGACAGGGCAAAGGGAGAAGACAAAATGGCTTAGAGAAGTATCCAGCACCTCTAAGAAAGAAAACATTTCAATTAAACACAGGCACAACAGTTTCTTTAAGGATTTTCATCTGGGAACCTCGAAGCATCTGCAGACACCTGTGGAGGGGGCTTTAAAATAAAAGAGTCCACAAGTAATACTGATTCCAACACTCCTCAAGAAGGGGATTGTTAGCTGCTAAAATTGAAGCAAGGTTTCCATAGACTTCCATAGGCAAGCACCATGCATGGAACTCTGTGGGTCTTAATCTAAAGCAAGAGCAAAGCTTTCAGTACAGTACCTTGGTAATATTTTTTGGCTGCAGTTCTGCTGCTGTACTGCAGAATGACCCCGTTTCCTGGCAGCACAACACGCTGTTTCACAATCAGTGTGTTGGTTCTGGAATTTATCAGTGACAGAGGGAGCTTCCTGCAGCCTGTCCGCCACATCATTCGCCCAGAAAACAGCAGGACCTCACCTGGAACGGATGAGCACAGGGCCTAGAAACATTTTTCTTTTAAGCAAAAGCCACAGTCTCTCTTACACAGGTCTGGAATCAAGTAATTTCTGCATCTTGTTTCTATCTTATCAAAATCCGTCATGAGAACAGGCCAGTTAACTAATCTAAGTGCTGATTCCAGCTAGAGGGTACATGAGTTTTATAACAGGCCAAAACAAGCAGCTTCTTTAACCCCATAAATTCCTTTCACCTTATATCTACCAACAAAACAGGTAAGAAACCACTGTGTGAGGGGAGGACAGGCAGCATCTTCATTTTGTTCCATCTGGCAACAACTTGGTGGAACAGAAAAACTCAGTCAAATGGTTTCAGAGATGATTACAGAGGCTCCCAGAGCTTTCCAAGGCACCAGAAAAGGTGCAGCTCGAGATGCAGCTTTGCCAAAGGGCCAGGCTGGATCGCAGAGCTCCAGGCAGTACCTGCAGTGCAGTTGAGGGAGCTCTCCAGGATGGTGACCGAGATCTCCTCCCTCAGGGGACGCCCGATGGCCACCGTGCAGTCCCTGCTTTCCACGCCTGTCATGTTGATGATGCCAGTGGCATTGAGAAAGAGGTTTCCACAGACACCTGGACAGCAGAGACAGGTGAGAAACACCCAGAAGGAAGTACAGGAAAATAATTCCCTTTGTGGCACAATGAACAGGTAAGGTCACACATTCTGGGTAAAGCACAGGAAGAGTCATAGAATCCCAGAACCACAGAACATCCTGAGTTGGAAGGGACCCACAAAGGTCATGGAGCCCAGCTCCTGGCCCTGCACAGGACTACCCCAGGAATCACACCATGTGCCCGAGAGTGTTGTCTAAACACTCCCTGAAGTTTTGAGCTGCTGTCCCACAGGCTCCCAAGTCAGAAGAGTTTTGGGAAGCACAGGGAAGCAAGTCATGGTTCCCAGCTCAGGTAACATGGACATGCTGGACATGCAGGTTTTCCCTCCCAGCCTGATGTACTCCCTCCCATGCTCCTGTCCCTGTCTGGCAGCAGGATCAGCACAGTCCAGCTGCCCACAGGAAGCTCCTTTTGGCCGTGTCCTCCTCACCTCCACTGGGCTTTGGGAGCTCTGGGGGCCCAGCGGCCAGAGGGACATCCAGCTCCTTGTGTCTGTGCTGTGTGGCAGCTGCAGCTGTTGGCAGGTGTGTGGCTGCTGTCACTGGCTGCAGCTCTGCCCCAGGGGACTCGGTCCCCTCCTGCTCAGGACAGGGTCCTGCAGAGCAGCCACGCACCACGACAGCCTTGGGGAAGCGCCGGCAGAAAAGGGGGTTCACGGGCTTGTGGGTCAGAGAGCTGAGGCAGAAATCCTGCCTGGTCTGAATGCCATTCCCACAGGATGTTGAACACTGCAGAAGAAAAAACCCACAGGGTTTTATCCCTGCATTCCAGCTGGTTTGGTGAAATAAATGCTAAGTTGATAAGTTCATGCATGATCTGAGGGGGGGGTTCACTGATGCTCTTCTACCACTTTCCCTGTCAGTGCTCTTGTTCCATCAGCTATGAGATGCCCCACCTTCCAGGGGACCTTCCAAACTATATATTTAAATTGCAGAACCACTTCCTAAAAAAAAAAAAAAATCCGAAAATATCTGCATTCCAGGAGAAAACACGCCAAAACCATTTCTAAGCTGCAGCCAAAACTTTAGCTGAGGAAGGTGGGAAGCAAACCTACGGCTGCTCAACACAGGGCAGTGGAAGGGATGGAAAACATCCCTGGAAACAGTTCAGCATTTCTGTAGGAAGCCAGCAGACAAGGCAGAAGCTGTTATTTCTCCCCTGCAGCGTCCAGGGAAGGGAAGAGCTGGGAAACTGCTGCATCTGGAGGGGGGCAGGTACCTCTGACCACTCGCTGAAGCTCCACTCGTAAGAGCACGTCCGGATGACACAGGGGACACTGGTGAGGGGCTTCTCTGCCACAGGGCACAAATGTTCCTCCTGCAAGACCTCCTGGCCATGGAGGATCTGCACACAGGTGACCAGCTGCACTGCTAAGCCCAGCCCACAGCTGGAGGAGCAGGGCCCAGCTGGGGTTACCTTCCACCTGACAGGGCAGAGAGAATAAAAAGTGAGCTAGTGATGAATCCTCAGCCTGTCTCTCACTGCAGCTCCCTCACCCTTCCTCCTTCTTCATCCTCTGCCTCACATGGTCTATGGTACTTGGAATGCAGCCTGGAGCAGGTTTGGAGTTGGATACAGGGGACATTCCCATTTTGCAGAAGCCCACAGATTTCAAATCCACACTGAATGTTTCTCTGTGTCTATCACCACCCTCCCCAGGGTGACACATAGAAATAATCTTATCTCCCTCCAAAACACAAACACCACTGAACTCTCAGATCAGGATCAAACCCAGAGGCTCTGGGAGTGGCATCCTGTAAGAAAAGTTCTATTAGCTTTCAGAGCAAATAGGGCAGGGCAAGCTCACCACAAATCCTAAGGAAAGTGCAATGCATTTCCTTCAGTTTTCAGAAGAGCTGTTCCAGATTGTGAGAGTATTTCATTCTTGCTACTTTCCTTGATGCTCTATGGAAATTCTACAGCTGGCAAATATGTCACCACCTTTTGCAGCTATGGATTTGTTCCTGCTTCCCCAGAATAATAAGGGATCAAGAGGCTTTCAGTTCTTCTCTGGACTCAGACTCTGAGGACTACACTTAATTCTGTCTGAGATGTACCAGCCCAGGAAAGACTCTGAGTTTGCTGAGTATGGAACAGTGCTACAGATTTTGCAGCTGGCTGTGCTTCCAAAGAAGGGGAGAGTAGCCTGACCCTTTTTTTACCATGTCCCTGCAGACAAAGAGAAAAAGGAAAGACCCCTCACTGTCTCATTGTCTCCTGGTAACTGCTTTACCTTGGTGGGCAGGGGTTGAGATCACAGACTTCCACTCTGCTCTCTGGCTTTGGCACTGGCTGACAGTTTTCCTCCTGAGTTTCTTCTTTGGTGTCAAAAGCCACACAAACATAGTGCAGCCGAGTCTTACCTAGGAAGAGAAACAATCTGACTGCGTGGTTTGGATGTAAGGGTTGAAAGCAGGTCACAAGTGTCATATCTGTGTGTACAAAACAAGCAAACTCTGCCCAAGCCATGGCACTCTGACTGCACTCATCCCTCCAGCTCTGAAGCACAGCAGCAGCCAGACCACCCTCTAAATTATTCTGCCTGAGTGTGTTCCAAAAATAATGTGATCACAGCAGCCCTTAGAACTGTAGAGGGGGAAAGACCAGGTGGGCCCTGAGGTTCCCAGGCTCTGAACTCACACCTGCAGCCAAGCAACATTTCCCTGCAGCACAGAAAGGCCTCACCTCTACCACAGGAGACAGAACACTCCCCAGCTACAGGGCTCCACACATACACAGTCTGATTTTCCAGCTGGACATGCCCAAGTGACTCCAGAGGCTGAAGTGAGTGTGCATCTTCCTCCTCAGAACAGAGAAAAAACAGCTGCCCTAAACAAACCACCACGATGAACTGAGGAATCCAGCAGCATAATTAAAGAGGAATGGAGCAGTCTAAAGCATCAGGATGAACTTTTAACTGGGCAGAGCAGTGGTGTAAACCACTCTCCAGGCTCCAGGAGTGAGCTGGTGGTTCTTAACTGTTGGATAAAAGTGCAAAGCTCCCAGTGAGGTTCCTGAAAAGCCAAGCCAGCAAACTCACTTTGTCCCAGCCCAAAGGGCAGACATTGACCACACATGGCACAAGGGAGAGGGGTTTTTCTTCTGCTGGGCACAAGCTGTCATCCACCACAGTCTCCAGGCCATCACGGAACTGCACACAGGTCAGGTTCTGCTGGGCAACTCCAGTCCCACACACAGCAGAGCATTCATCTCTCTGAGACATCTTCCACCTAAATGGAGGCAACTGCATCAGCCCATTTCCCACCTGGATCAGGGAGGTTTAACTCAGGCCACTGGTTACAGAAAGGGGTCATGCAGAGTATTCAGCTTCTCTGTTTCAAAAGCCTTGTCTGGATGTGACTGAGAGGACAATTTAAGTCCCTTCACTGACAGCTTCCAAGGACTAAAAGCACCTAAGCTAAGGGGCTATAGTTCAATCACTTTTTATTGAACACTAAAATGTCTCTGAGGGCAATGTCTGGGCAGGCTTGGCCCTTGGTCCTCCTTCCCAAATAATCAACACAACCAAGCCTCTTTGTTGGCACCACCTTGGAAAGGATGTGAGAGACATCTTCTTCTCAAAGAATCTTCATTTAGCAGATTACTGTAAAACACTGAAGGACTATTTCCCATTCCTTCAGCTGACATCTCAATTACCTCACAGGACCAGGAAAGACAGAACATGGTTTGGGATCTGTTACCCCATTATAATTAGGAGGAAACTGCTTCATACTTCTCTCTTTTTTTTGAGAAAAGCACAGCACAAACACAGAGCCTGGGTTAAGTGGCAGAGCAAAGCAGGAACTGAGCTGAGCTCCCAGGAACACCAACCTGTAGAGGCAAGGCTCCATGGCACAGGGCTTGTGCTCTGGGAGGGGCTGTGGCAGCTCCAGACACCTCTGATCCTCTGTTACTTCATGCTTGGTCTGATCAAAGCACACATGAGCCACTGGCTGCACCCCTGGGACACAAAAGGAAAAGGAACTGAAGTTAGAACCAAAGTGAAGAGCTCCCCTCTGTCATGGAAGGAAGATGCAGTGATTTTGCTTTACTCAATCAAAAATGGGGTGTGTGGGAATTCAGACTTCCTGTAAACACACAAACCCGTTCTCAGTGCCATAACCTCCCTCAGGAGTTTTAAAGTGATTTTCCAAGGTGAGCACCTCAGCAGAGAAGTTTGATTGATAACCCACTGCCAAAATGGAAAGGTTGCTCTAAAGTGGCTGTTTGAAAGAACAAGGATATCAATCATAATTTGGAATAAATTACTCCTAATGAGCTGACTGATGAGGGAGAGCAAATAAGCTCTAAGAGGGAGCTGGTTTAAAATGCCATTGTGCAGAAGTGACCAGATAATATCAGCACACAGCCCTCGTGCTCAAACAGCACCAACCTCTTCAAAGGCATCATCAACAGCCAAAACCAGAGACACTGGGAGAGAAACTGGAGACTTCCAGTGCCTGCAGCAGGCAAGGAATGAAATATTCATAAGTTACAGCTATAAAGAAGATTTTTAACAATAATGAACAAGCAAAGGAGATGAAAAGTCCAACTCAAAGAAATTACAAGCAAAGATGAAAGGAGTGTCCTTTCAGTGAATGGGCTACAAGGAGAGCCAGGCATTCCTGAATCTCAGGCAGCATGACCCTGAGCACCAAATGTCCAGAATCCATCAGCAGCCTTATCTTTGCTCTACCCTCCTTGTTTTCAAATAATGACTATTGCTAAGGAGGGCCTGTGCACCACTTTCATCTCTCAAGGTGCAATTTCAGCCCAGATTCCCAACTTTCTGTTATTTTAAGTCCTCAGTTTCTCATTCTTTTTTCTGTTTGTGGCTGCATTAGCTGGAGGCTCTGGAGCATTTTGAGCTCTTTACTTCAGGGTTTCAACAATCAGTTCACCGGGGGGATTTGCTGGAGAAAAGCTCTCCAGGCATAACTAGTTGTGTAGATTGATTTCCATAAATATTCATTAATGCATTTTCTAAATCCTTGTCACAGAAGTCTTGAGAGGCCTGACAGTGTCATCTGAATTATCTGGTAAACAAGATGTCAGGCCATCTATCAGAATGAACTGTTACAATCTGCATTATGATTCCTTTAGGGAGACAGAAAGGATTAGCCATGGCACAGGAATAGAATTCTAAGAAGGAAGTTTCATAATTAGCTCTGAGGCTTTAGTTAGACACCAGATACCCCTTTGGTCTCAGACTTGTGATGTTTAGCCAACTTCAAATTACAGTCTTCAGTAACTTTGAAAAATTTGAGAGAATTATTTAGTCTTAAAACCAAGAGTTCAGTTAAAACCTATTTAAAAATCCTCTCCGTGATCAAACATTTCCAGTATCATTTTGATGATTCAGCTCATTTGCTGATTTGTTAATTTAATTCAAAAGCTCCACCACTTTAGTTCAGTCGAACACTAACAACTGCAGCAATCATTTCAGGCAATCTGCTTTGAAATTCAGTTCAGACCAAAGCAGAAGTGTCCATAAAAAGTAAAGACTGAGTCCTGCTGCCTCACCTTCCCCACAGGTCACTGAACACGGGCCCTGCTGAGGAATCCACAGATAGGTCAGGTTCTCCCTGGGGACAAAGTAGCTGAAGGTGATGTCTGGGTTGGTGGCATTGCCATATTCTTTTGTGTACCTCCTGTAGACCTGGGGAAGGAAAAACTGTGGTCAATGCACAATAAAATTTGGATTTATTTCTTAGGATGGATGAAGGAGAAGCCAGTGTCTCTTCTTTCCATCCAGTCCTGAGCCTCACTGCAATGCCTCAGCCCCAGGCAGATGCAGAGCACCCACCCTGGGAATTCTGGCACTCAAAAATTTAACTCAGTGTGGTTTCCCCCACACAGTCACCCCCAGACCTGCAGGAAGCCTGAGGGCAGCCAACCCCCAGCCATTCCCAAGAAAAGCAATACTACCACCAACTCCCCTAGCCTTGGACACAAAGTCACCTGAATGCACCACACCTGGATTCTGCAGCAAAGTCACCCAAACCAGGCCACCTCTGACTGGCCCCCTTCCAACTCTGCTGCTTTAATTCACCTGTATTTCAATTTCTTCCTGTGTTGGCCCATCCACGTGGATTTCCTCCAAGCTTGGCAGGTTCTCCTGGGTGAGGAACACTCGGTATTTGATTTGGTTGTCCTCCAGAACTGATGGGTAGGTGACATTCAGTGAGATTTTTCCTTTTCCAGCCACCACGTACTCTCCTTTAACCTTCACAGCTGGAGAAGGCAGAGGAGCAGTGAGGTTAAGAGACATGATGTGGTCACCAGGATCTCCTGGTGCTGGAAGCTGCTGGCTGCCCCCTTGGTAGGAGCCAGTTTGATCCAAGTTTGGCACCCCATGGAGCATGGCTCCTACAGCTTCCCACTGGAGAGCATCCCACAAGCAAAATTCATCACCAAAAAAACATTTCTTTGTTTGCACAAGCTCCTTTCAGCCCTGCCTGCATCCCCTCCTCTCCTTTTCATTCCACTCACCCAGGTGTGTGAAGAGAGGCCTCCTGTTGGTGACATGGACCGAGGTGGTGTTGTAGGGCAGGGACAGAAATGTCACATACTCTGGAAGGGTGGGAAGGAGAAAGATGTGAAATGTTCATCACATTTCCATCACTGAAACTCCGTGGGAAAGGATGGGGATTGCAGCTCAACTCCTAAATTCACCCTGACCCTGCTCCTTGCCTTGAACACAGTGATGGTGACACAGCAAACACAACTGAGCTGCATTCTGTGTCCTGTTCTCCCATTTCTTTGGTTTTTAGGTTCTCTGCTAACATTTCTACATGAGCCTGCAAGAGCCAGACCAGTTCCCAAACTTAGCACCTCGGGAAGCATGGACAACACTCTCAAGGACACGGTGGGATTGGTGGGCTGTCCTGTGCAGGGCCAAGAGTTGGACTAAATGATCCTTTTGGATCCCTTCCTATCTGGGATATTTATGATTCTGTGATCTGGTATCAGCCCCCAGCTCCCAACAATTTACAGGATTGCCCAAACAGTTACATTTCTGATCCACACCCAGAGAATTATGATAATAAAAGGCATTCTGCCTACCTCCCTCAGCACTGACCACCCAAAATCCATCTCCATACCCTCCATAAAATAAAATCAAGCAGAAGCAGAAGGGAGAAGTCATATACAGAAGATGTGGAACACTGACTGCACACAAAGAGCACCACAATGCAGAGCCTGAGGGGGAGGACTACACACCTTGAGCTTTCCCTTCTGTGTAGGATCCACTCACTCTGGTGCAAGTGGAGTTATCACCCCCACAGACCTTGCAGGGATCCATGGCCTTCCTGGAGCCCATCTGGCCGTCACACCCAAATGCCTGAGCAGAGGGGAGAGTCTGTCAGCCTGGCCTGTTCTGAGAAAACAAGCCAGCAAAAGCAACATTGCCTGAGTTCCTGACACTGCCCTTTCCATCTGGAATTTGGATTTAGGAAAACAACAAAGGAAAAGATGTGTTTGTACCTAGACCTGCCACTGGACAGCAGCGTGCAAAGCCAGGGACTGGGAGGTCTTAGCTGAGAGCATAACTCTCAGAAACTGTGACATTTTCTTTCCCATAATAAGCAGCCCAAAAAGTCTCTCCTGTGACCTAAAGCCAAAGCTCTGTGCTCTCTTCTACGAACTCTTTCTGGAGGGAGGAAGGAAGGGAGGAAAAAGCAGAAGCCCAAGAGAACACTAAACATGAATGGCAGGTTCTAAAGGAATCTTTAGCTCCCCAGACTCCAAAGCCAAACCTAGCTCACATCACTTCAGTCCCATGGAACTCAGAGGAGAGATTCTATCCCCATTCCCACGAACAAGACTAATTTACACAAAGCTACAGGAGGATCTCAGCAGGCTTAACAGCAAAACATGTGCAACTGCTGAATTTATGCTGGAGCCACTGATCCCAGGCTTTGGAAGCTGCCATAACATGCATATTTATCACTGCTGCCAATGAAACAGCCAAAATCAGAACAGGTTGTGCCTACACCCTCTGCTGTTCATGGGAGGAAAGCACTTCACAAAACATGGTGAGCACGAGGATAATGAGAAAAACATAAAATTGACAAGGAGTATTCTGGGAATGTAAAGAAACAACAGAAAACATCCACCCGGGTCAGCAGTGAGCAGCTCCTAAAATGCAGACAGCGCGGGGGAGTTGTATCCAAGGTCATCAGGAAAGAATGCCTTCCTCAGGTCCAATCCAGAACTAAACTCCAGAAGTTATACTTCAGTTTTGATCAGCAATGCTCCCAAAATCAATTTGTAAACTTGTGATTCCCCAGGTTTTGCTCCTTATCTTGCCACTGACTCAGTGATTCAAGTCATGGAACTTCCCTCCAAGACAGTCAGCATTTTATGGGGCTAATTACGGCAGGCAAGCTGAGCAGCTAATGATGTCTCCTCCACCAACACATAAACCAATTGCTCCTTGGATTAGGGATGAATAGCCCTGTGTGTTTACTGCATAATTAGCAGAATGTCTTATCTAGAGGGCACTGAATGCACAGACAGAACAGTAGATTTTTGAACTGCATCCAACATACCAAGAACAAAACTCTCTTCTGAGAAAACCTCGCTCTGTTGTTTGGGACACTGTGTTTTTTTTTCCTAGCACGATTTCCCCTGACTCCTTTGGTGCAGATCACCTGCCAGGGCTCACCTGGACTCCCCAGTCACTTACTCTGCATGTCCCCATCACACACAGATGGAGATCCCCGTGGTGCCCTGTGTCATCCTGCTCACACCTGGTTCCATCCAGGAAATTGTCCCCACGGCTCACCATGAACTCCTTGCCCACAGCCCTGCACATGTGCTTGCAGAGCAGGTCCCCTGGAGCAGACAGGCACAAGGAAGGGGTTACTCTTGCAGGAAAGCACATGGCTGCACACCAAGCAATGGGAAAAAAACCAGAGAGGTTGTGGACTCCCATCCCTGAAGTGTCCAAGTCCAGGCTGGATGGAGCTTGGAGGAGCCTGGGATAGTGAAAGGGTGCCATGCCATGGTGGGATGAGTTTTAAGGTCACTTCCAACCCAAACCATTCTGGGATTCTGTGATCTCTCAGAAAGCACCCAGGTTTCATGTGAATACTAAAACACTCAGTGAAATAGCCATTTTATTCCTTAGTACAGACAGGTCCATGAGCAGTCCCTGCACAAACTGAGGTTTCAGACACTCCCTACCTTTGGCAAAGCCAACAGCTGAGGTCCAGGTATAAAAGGATGGTGTTTCTACATCAGGGTACAGTGGCTTTAAATCTGTTGCTGCACATTGTTCAGCCATGAAGTCCTGCTGGGTCATCAGACAGGCCTGGATCCCAGAGAGATAATTGTGTAAGGAAAAGAAGTGACTGAGCACTGACATTTAACCCTCTAGCTAAAGGCAAAATGCAGGGGCTGGTGAGTAAAACACCCAAACAACTGCAAAGAAAGAAAACCACTTTAAAGGGAGGTTGCAGGATATGCAGAGAATTGTGCTTGGAAGCTGATATCTTTGCAATTTATACAAAATACATAAATAAGGAAAACAGGAACAATACAAGAAAGTCCCTCCGAAGAAAATTATCATTGTGAGTCACTATTTTCTCAGCATCTGTCCTCCTATGGGGGCATAGAGAAAATGCCTCATTACATGTGAACAATGCTATTAAATAATCCTGCTGCCTTCTGTGGCACAAATACCTCTCCTGCTGTCAGACAGATGGAGGCTATGCACCAGATCTGTACCAGAGCAGTCAGCTGTGGGAAGGACAGCCCAAAACCACCCAGCCCTCAAAGGGTTCAACAGCAAGACAGATGATGCTGAGCTCCATTACCTGTGTATTGCACATCTCTGCTTCTATGCTGGCACCGTGGCACTCCTGCCCCCCAAAAGCAGGCCTGGAAATGACAGAAATCCTCAACAGAGGCAGGTTCGTCCCAGGCAAAGAGGAAGACTCAGCCCTGAGGCCCTGAGCACGGGCAGGTCCCCACATCTCACCTGGGGTTGTTACAGAAGCGCTGCCTCAGCACCACCCCCCCACCACAGCTGCGGGAGCAGGGGGACAGGGGGCTCCAGGCAGACCAGTGCCCGTGGACCACAGCCTTGGGGTTCAGTTCCTCCAGAGAGCTGCACTGACCCTTGGAGCACCACTAGGACCAAGAACAAACAGAACTGGCAGCAGTGAACACAGCAGAGCTGGGACCTAAAAGGTTGGCACAAGTCCCCATCGTTGGCAGGCCAGTAACAGAAGGTGAACGAGGCACCTTCTCACAAGAGGCTGAAGAGTTCCCTTCCTAATTAGGGTCCACATGAGGCTGGGGTCAAAGCAAAGAGCAGGCAGGTCGTTTCAAGTAGAAGGAGAGCTCAGATATCAGGCTAGAGAACTGCAAAGCAGCTCCAGAGATAAAGACAAAGTGGAAAGACCAAGACCAAGATATAACAGTACCCGTTTAGGACTGGTTTTAGCTCCCTGGCCAAGGGGCAATGAGTGCCAGGTACATTCCAGACACTGACAAAGCTTTGCTGTCTCCACACCCACTCCTGGTGGGAGCCTCCTTACCTTGTTGATCCCACACTCAGTTCCATCCAGGAGGGGAACCAGAAGCCGAGTACAGCTGGATTTGTCTGCTGGTTGTACGTGGCATGAGAGAACTTTACAGATGTCCTGGTGGGACAAGAAAATCAAGGAGTTCAGGGAGTCAGGCTCAACAACTCAGCAGTCCCAAAAGTCTAAATAGTGCATGTCCCAGGTTGTCTCAGACACCCAACAAGGCAAGTTCCTTCATTTTCCCTGCTATTGGGCAAGTCAGAAGATCTTCATTGTGGTGATCACCAGCTGTAATGCTGGAAGATGATCAACTGAAGCAATTAAAGTTTCACCCACCTTAGTGTTTCCTCATTAACAAAACATGTCCAGATGGCAGCTATTAAACACGCTGTGCTTCCCAGACAAAGGGATTTCAGCCATGGCAGGGAAGCTGGAGGAATCCAGTGAACAAGAATTCCCCAAGGCAGGACCCTGAGTGGGTGCACCCAGCACTGCCAGCTGTGCACAACAGCACTCAACTGTGCAAACCTTACAGATTTTATGTGGGGGAAGGAGGTGATGGAGAGAAGGGAAACATTTTGAAAGCTTTGCCAAGAAATCTGTGGCAGAAAAACACCTTCGATTCCTTCAGAATAAAAACTCTGCCAGCCCCTTCTCCCGAATTTTGGCTCCTGAACATTTCCCTGCTGCCTTTAGCAAGACAGACAAAGTTTCTACCTACAACATTGCTGTCAGCGAAGGTGCAGGCTGTGGCCACGCTGCCAAAGGCAATTTTACACTGCTCATCTGCTCCATAGTACAAGCCA
The DNA here is from genome assembly GCA_037013685.1 of Acridotheres tristis. Classification (NCBI taxonomy): domain Eukaryota; kingdom Metazoa; phylum Chordata; class Aves; order Passeriformes; family Sturnidae; genus Acridotheres; species Acridotheres tristis. The sequence goes on along the minus strand of CM072904.1, from coordinate 7,391,967 downwards.
GGCTTCCACCCCGGGATGCTGCCGTCCATGTCCGGCAGGTCATTCAAGCAGCTTGTTTGGCCTGTACTGATAGAAACATGAGGAATAACACTTTCCCAGCTGTGGGTAGTGAGGACAAGGACATGTTTGCAAACTTGTGCTGAGTTGCACTCTGGGAGTTGGCTGCTGCTTTCCCAGACAACACATGCTCGCTGTGGGCTGGGATGGATTCAGTTGCAGCAGCTGCCTGGAGCTGCTCACAGTTCCCTGCGGCTGGAGTTCTATCCCATTCCTGTCCTGCACCAGCCAGCACAGCCTGCAGTGCCTGTCTGAGCCTGGATGCTCTGATGTTGTAAATAAAATGTGCAGGCTGAGCCAGTGTCTGAGAAATCCAACCCAGCCCAGGCACATCAGGCACCAACCAAAGCCACTTCCAGCCACGTGAAGCAAAAACTGGATTTAACCTCAGCAACAAGTGCTTAGAAATAAACAAACCCCAAGCTTTTCACCATTCCTCACTTTTCAGTAAAATTTTTTATTATTTTGAGTTTTTCTCTCCTAAGCTCCCAGCACAGGGAACTGAAGAACTCAACCATTCCCTTACCTGACAAGGGCCAGGAACTGCTCCCGACTGCACGGAGACCAGGTGAGGTCGATGCTGTTGTGGTTTCCTGCTGAGCCCATGATGTAACCACTGCTGCTGCACAGATTCCCCTCTCCATCGTGGGCAATGCCAAGGCTGTAACAGAAGCAGCACAGAGCCTCGAGGAGAAGAAACCCAGAGGCTGGATTTCCTCAGAGCCTCCCTTCTCTAAGCAAGGACTGAGCTCCCTCTGCAGCCCTTCCTTCTTGGTTGTCACAAACGGTTTCTCTCCTCTTTGCAGCTTCTAATTGCCACAGGACACACAGGAATTCAAGAAATGCAAGGAACTCTTTCCAAAACAATCCACGATGATGACCAAAAGGTTTAGAATAGTCCATGAGAAATTCCCTTTTACTCAAGAGGTCTTTTTGCTTCTTTCCTTAAACTGGAGGATGTTTTTACCTGAATAAAACTTACTGGGCTGCACTGGCAGTTTCCTACTGACCTGTGCCCAATCTCATGGGCTATGGTGACTCCAAGGTCAAAGCCAGTGTCCTGGGTAATGACACAGCTCCAGAAGGAGGAGCAGACTCCCCCTAACTGAGTCACTCCACGAAGCTCCTTGTTCCCATCAGGCAGCTCCAGGTCAAACCTAAAGTAAGGGAGACATAGAGAGGAAAGAGCAAAGAAACCCCACAGCTAAAAATGTCAGGTCTAGACATTCAGCTGAATTTATGTGAGTTTTCCTGGTCTGGCTTTGCCAGCTATCTAACATTCCTTTTGCCACAAGTGCCCACAGCTCAAATTTTATGATGATTCCACATTAAAAAATCCAAGACAGGAGAACTGAATAAACTGAAAAAAATGTCATAATCCTATTTCCCAGTCCCTCCCAGGGCAGGGAGCTCAGCACCTGGTGATGTAGAGGACAATGTCAGCATGCTGGGGGTCAGAGTCGTTCTGGGGGTTCACCTTCTTGCTCCACTCACAGACACTGATGAGGGAGGAGGTGATGTTGGTTGTGATGTTCACCTCTGCCTGGAGGGAAGGCACACGTTGGTACATTCCAAACAGCTCTGGGCCTGGACAACACTCAAACACAGCCCTCTCCTTACCTCTGGCTCTCTCAAAACCAGCATTTGCATGAGGTGAACTCTGAAATGAGCCCCCAGTGAGGCATCTCTGAGCAGCTCTGCTCCCTGAGAAGAGACAGAAAGGACTGAATAAAGAAGAGGCCCTGGGGACTCCCACTCCCTGTTCCCAAAAACTGGGCTGCACTCATTAGAAAGGTAACTACAACACTAACATATGCACTACAAATGTGAATAAATCTGCCAAGAGATGAGAAGTGGCTGGATTTGTCAGATCCTCTGAAGCAGAGAGAAGAATCTGCATGAAAAGTTTCATAGGGCAGAGTGAATGCTAAAGACTTTTCTGCATTAGCATTAGGAAAAAATTTATTAATAACAGCAAAAAGAGACATGAAAATTCTGCAACAGAAATAAAACAGTGAAATGTAAAATATAACATTTATTCAGTAGATTTAGCTCAATCCCACTGAAAGCAACAGGGTGAACTCTTTCCCTGAGCTGCAACATTAATAATTAAGAGCTACATTTTCTATGTGGGTTTTAAATCCTCTAAGATCTTCTTTCACTCATGCAGCTCCTCGTACAAGGGAATTTGGGAATTGCATGCCCAGGGAAGCACAGAGGAATGCCCTGCACATGTACCAGGGACAGGTAACCCCAACCACCCCGAGGTCCTGCCTGGGACCACTCTGGGCCAGGATCCCAAACTCAGAGCCACTCACAATGTTCAGGTTGGCCAGGATGTATCTCTCTGTGTCTTCTTTGTGGTACAAGTAAACATCTGGCCCTGCCACCACCATCAGCTCCAGATGTTTGACAGCTGTCTCAGCCCTCTTGTGCAGGCGAGGAGGAGCCCACCCTGCTGGACAGCACAAAGGGACAGCAGGAGGGTCAAATGCACCACAAAAAGTCCTACAGATCCACTCCCTCTCCCCAAAGGCTGCAATAACTCAGCTGCAAGTCCACTTGTCCAGGGGCTTGCTCAGCTTTCCCACTTCTGCTGGTGTCTTTCAGCACCTTTAGCAACACACCTGTGCTACCAAAACAACAACCCCCCACATCAAACACACTGGTGTTACTGAGGCGAGAAGCGTTTTCAAGTCTACTCCTGTATTTGTACACACAAATGTTTCCTCTGAGCTCATGGAAGCAATGCCCCAGGAGACAGCTTCTCCTGCAGGGCTGCCTTTCCATGGCTGTTACCTCTGGCTGCCTTTGCCTCTCTTGCAGCACTTTTGAAGAGGATGTGGGGGCTGGAGAAGCCGAGGTCCTTCAGCAGAGCCACATCTTTGCTCCTGACGGGCCTGATGTGAATCTTCTCCTCACCCACAGTGACGACTCCTTGCTGAAGCAGACAAAATTCCACCTCTGAGTTATTCCAAAGATATTTGCTATCCATGGAGAGATTTATTAATCTATTTAAAAAGATTTATTCAGAGGATGGTTCACACACTTGTGGACGAAGCTGCCAACCCCCAAAGGCTGTTCCAGCTCATACTCACCAGCTGCCCTTCACAATAAGTGACTCTGCTCCTGGCCCCAGGAGGCTGCAGGGGTTTTCCACCTGCAAAGCAGTTCCCTGGGGATCTCTTCAGTAAAATAAAGGAAGAGTTCACCACCTGGCTGCTCACAAAGGAGGAGGAAAGGAGGGCGTGGTCCTCTAGGAATTCAAAGGCATAGAGCTGGCCCCAGGCCTGGATGGAGCAGTGCTGGACCCGACAGAGCCTCAGCCCAAAATGTTCTTCTTTACAAGGGCAAGTTGGCTCAGCCACAACAAACTCAGGTACTGAAAGGAATGAAACAAGACCAGAACAAGGGGAGCTGTTATGAGAAATGACGATACACAAAAACCTAAGGTCAATTTCCCCGGGAGAAATACCCTACAAATGACAACTGTGGCTTCTTGGGGTCATGGTGTCAACAGCCAGAGAATTTCTGTGCTTTTGTGTATTTCAAAGTGAGGATAATGTGACTGGGAACACACAACAGAAACTGGCACCGAATTTACTGGAGCTGTTCCTCTCTCAATAAGGAGAACAGTTCATCTAAAAAAGGCTGAGACAGTTTTGTTCCTGCAGTTTTTAACAATTACTGAGTGGGAATTACCACAACGCAGACAAAGACACTGGGATGAGCACTAAGTGAACTCACAAGAAGACAACACCCTTCCTTTAGGGATTTGAGACTTCAAAACATATCTTTATTCTGAACTATTATAAATCCAAACCCAGAGTTCAAATCTCTTGGTGCATTTATTAAAAAAATAATAATTAACAAGTATTTAAAGTTACTCTTAGTCTAAAGCTTTTGTCAGAAGATCTGTTAATCTTGTAGAAATATAGAGAACAAGGAGTGCAGCAGAAACGTGCAAAGAGATTGAACACATCTCCTTCAGCAGAGTTTAAACTCTGACACATCTCTTCATCCAGTCTCACACTGGAACCCAGACTGTCTCGCTTGCACTGGGACTCAGAAACACCAAATGCTGCTCAGATCAGGGGTTGTTAATCAGTGTTCTTAGCACTGTCAAGCACACAGGATGAGAAATCAGCTGTCAGATGTGTTCTAACCCGGGGAAGGACCGAGCCCTGCATACCATCAGCCACTGAGCTGCTTCCAAAGTAAGACAAAACATCTTCCGCATCCAAAGCGCCGAGGAATTTCTGCAAGAAGAAGAAGAGCTTTGCATTTTTTTCACGAAAAACAAATGGACACAAGACTATCCCTTCCCTGGACCTAACCTGGAAGGAACGCCAGCAAACAGCTCAGCAAGTCCCAGTGCCAAGTCCTCGTGGCTTTACTCCGCGCTAAGCACGGGCTGCGCAAGAGGAAACAGCTTTATCTTCGTGATTACGGACGGAGTTTGGCTTAGAACCGTGTCGTCTCTTCTTCTTGTTCTTTTGGTGTTTTTAATATTTTTTTTTTTTTTTTAAGTTTTTCTGAGAACCAGCGCAGCGTTCCTGGAAGGGCCGCTCTGGAGGTCAGACTCACCTCAGGGAGCCAGCACAGCCCCAGCGGGAGCACGGCGAGCGCCCGCAGCGCCAAGCTGACGGTCATGCCGGAGGAACCGCGCTCTCCCAGCCCAGCACAAAGAGTTTTCGGCCCAGGCATCACGTGGAGCGGAAGGGAAGAGGGAAAAAAAAAAAAAAAAAAAAAAAAAAAAAAGCAGGCTTTGAGCAAACAGGCTTTGAGCAAACACGCTCGGAGCGGGGGCGCGGGGGGCCGCGGCGGCAGCTGGAGTGCGGCCGTCCTTGCGCAATGTCCGTGGCTTCTCCAGAACGTGCGCCAGCCCCGGCGGGCCAAGGGGCGGCTCGGGGGCCATGTGGCCCTGGGGACACACCCGTGTGTTGGAGGGGTCACACCGCCATCCCCCAGCCCCGGAACCCGGGAACTGTCCTCCCCCCTCCCCGGCCCGGAACCCAAGTGCGGGCCGGCGTTCCCCGCCGGGGCGGTGCGGCGCTGTGCCGGTCCCCCTGCGGCAGCGCTGGGCTGGGACTCGCTGTGCCCTGATCCCCATCCCGGTCCTGATCCCGGGCCCACCCCGCTGACTCCCGCATGGCCAAGCAGAGTCCTGCGGAGCCGCAGGCGGCGAGGCCGAGCGGCGCGGCCCGCGGGAAGAGCAAGAAGAGGAGGAAGAAGAGGAAGGTCCTCGGGGAAGCCGCGGCCGCATCCAAAGGCCCCGGGATGGCGGCTGTGGGTCCCCCCCGCAACCCCCAGGAGTTCTCCTCCAACTGGAAGGCGCTGCAGGAGGTGAGGGGGAGCGGGGGATGCGGTGGGAGGCAGCCCCGGGGACATGGGACAGGGAGGCAGCGGGGCCGTGCTGGCAGTGCCTGGATGCAGCTCCACGCTGGAGTTAACTCGCAGCGAGGGCAGGGACACCTTCCACTGCCCCAGCTGCTCCAAGCCCCGGCCAGCCTGGCCTTGGACACTGCCAGGGATCCAAGGGCAGCCACAGCTTCTCTGGGCAGCCTGTGCCAGGTTCTCAGCATCCTTACAGAGAAGAATTTCTCCCGATATCCCATGTAACGCTGCTCTCTGGCAGCTTGAAGTCATTCCCTTTGTCCTGAGTTCAGGCTCTTGTGAACAGTCCCTCTCGCCCTTTCTTGAAGGCTCCTTTTAGGTGCTGGAAGGACACAGGTCACTCTAAAGCCTTCTGTTTTCCAGGCTCCTTTCCATCTTTTTTTTTATTTTAGCTGCTGAAACAAAAGGCAAATAACTCCAACAAGCCCATCTCTACGGGTCAAACAGACACCAAAAAGAAGCTGCCACTCAAAGCAGCCAAAAGCCCAGAAGTCCCAGCAGTCAATGGGAACGGGAATGTGGTAAAGGCCAAATCCACAACTAAAATGGACAATGGTTCAGCTAAAGCCACTTCTTCTTTGGCTAAGCCAATATCCAAAAGAGTTACAGCAAATAAGAACTTAAATGGCACCAAAAGCAATGGGAAAAGCTGCAAAGAAAAAAAGAAAAATGGCATTGTTGTGAAGGACAAGGATGAGCTGAAACATAAGAGGATGAAAACTGAGGAACATGTGGAGCAGCAGCCCAAAGAGTGAGTATTTCAGGCAGCAGCCCTGGATGTGAATATTTATTTTGGGAGGAGCACAGAACTCAAAACAGCTTTACTTTTCCAGACTAAATTCTGAAATTCACATATTTTGCCCCTGCTCCTCAGACACAACAAGAAATCTGCAGAGGTGCCAGTCATAGTTAGTTTTCACAAGGTTTAGCTCTTGATTTAAAAAGTAAACATACATTTTGTACAACAGCCACCAGATTGTTTTGAGACTGTTAAATGTAATTAAATCTGTTCTTCCCAGGGCTGACATCTGGTTTGATGACGTTGATCCAAAAGATATTGAAGCAGCAATAGGGCCTGAAGCAGCAAAAATTGCCAGAAGGAACATGGGACTTGAAACAGAGCAATCCCAGTCTTTGGAGCAGGTGCTGGTTAAGGAAAAGGCTTTTGATGGGTGAGTGACATTCCAGGGGGAAGGATGGCATCAGAGGTGTCAGACTGGCTTCTGATAACTGATCTGCATGGTGAGCTGCCATCTCCCTGCTTCTGCTGCCAGGCTTTGCCCTCTTCAAATCAACATGTGAACCTTGTCAGCTCCAGCTGGGCCCTGCAGAGCTGTCCCCAAGCTGTCCCTTTGCCTTCCAGGCTGACTCGAGCTGTGGCCATGGACTGTGAGATGGTGGGGGTGGGCCCCAAGGGCGAGGACAGCATCGTGGCTCGGGTGTCCATCGTCAACCAGTTTGGGAAGTGTGTTTATGACAAGTATGTCAAGCCCACAGAGAAGGTGACAGACTACAGGACAGCTGTCAGTGGCATACGGCCTCAGAATATAAATACAGGTACCAGGGGTTTCCCCCAAAAGGTTTTTGAAAGAGGGAGAATTCGATGGATTGTCTTTGGCTGAGCTTGGATCAGTTTTTGAGACCTAATTTGGGAAAACAAAGTGCTGAGATTTAAGTTCAACTTATTGCTAAGAAAATTTGTGGGAAGAAGTGCTTTTATACAGTGATCACTAACACCCTTAAAGGAATTAAATGGTTGAATAGGGTATAAAAAAATAATTTCCTTTTCATGCTGTGCTCTGTATGGAATTCTCTATGTTCCAGCAAGCCAGGATTCAGTGTACTTTACAATAACTACAGTCCTAAGGATACAGTTACTTCCCAGAAAAAGATGCCCTGTTTGCTCATGGAAGGTGTTTCCTTGTGTGGCATTTTTAGGTGAAGACTTTAAAACTGTTCAGAAGGAGGTGGCTGAGATCTTGAAGGGCAGGATTTTAGTTGGCCACGCCTTACGGAATGATCTACAGGTACATTGAAAATTCAGTTTCTAATAAATCTTTCTGGATCAAGGGAACACACCTGAACTCCTGGAAACTGGTCCTGAATCCAGCCCCTGTCTGTATGAGCTGGGTCTTGTCCTTTCATGGATTTGAAGTGTCTCTTACAGTGGGTGGGAGGAAACAACAGGCAGCTGCACATTCAGCTCTGTAAAGTTTCATGCATAACACATTTTAGACTGAAAATGTGATTTCTTCTAGGTCCTACTTCTTGATCATCCTCACAAGAAGATCAGGGACACACAGAGATACAAACCTTTCAAAGAGAGAGTCAAAGTAAGAGACTGCTGGAAAGGTGCTCAATTTACAGACTCCAGAGCTGCTGACTCACTCCTGTGCTTGCTTTTACCTGACCCTGCTCCTTCTTTCCTACCTATGCACACACAAATCTCAGAATTCATTAATTATTCCTGATATTTCACCAGCAGAGGCTAAGATGTACTGTTCTTTGAGGAGCATATTGTTTTTATATAGACACCCATCTCTGTTATTTCAAGTCCTGTGAGTCAGCATGGTTTGTGATTTTTTTCTGTCCCTAGAGTTCCAGTCCTTCCCTGAAGCTGCTCTGTGAGAGGCTGCTCAACATTCAGGTGCAGACAGCAGAGCACTGCTCGGTAGGTGCCTCCTCAGAACATCCAGTCCAAAATGCAAAATTTCATCTCAGTGAAACTCAGCAAGCTCTGCCTGGACAGCACCAAGAGATTGTCATTCTAAGCTTGCTCACTGTTTCCTCATTTCATAAGCTGCTTTTGCACAAATCAAGTCTGAATTCTTTTAAAAACTGTGAATTATTTTAAAACTCCCAGGGGAAAAGGTAATGATCAAGATCTGTTTATCCTAAAAGCAGCATTCTACACTGCTGCACTGTGGCAGGAGGGATAAACAGTGGGAGATCCTTTAATTTCAGTGGGCTAAAATTCAGCAGGATGGAAAAGAGGAATAAACTGGGGAAGCCAAACTGGGAGGGGAACTCATAGATACTGTATCAAAAGAATTTTGTCATTATGACTTTCCAAGTAACAGTCAAAAATGCAGAGCCTTGGGGTGGGCCCTGACTCTAAATACACCATTTATCCCTTTCACTAGGCACAGAGCCTAAACGTAAAAAGAGATCATGAAATGTTAATTAGAAGGACATATTAAAATGATGGAAGATTTAGCTGCTTATCTCACATCCTTGTCTGGTCTGTTCTCTTTCAGATCCAGGATGCACAAGCAGCTATGAGACTTTACACCTTGGAGAAAAAGAAATGGGAGGCTGCTATTAGGAACAAAGCTAACAACAACAAAAAAAGTAAAACTTAAAAACGCTGGGTACAATCTTCCAAGTGCAGCATTTGCTGGTTTGATGTCACATTCCAAATTTAGAGAGAAGTCAGAACTGACTGCAGCTACTTCATAAAATCAGTTCAAAGACAATGCTACAATAACGTGGAAGTACAGGAATGCTGCTGCCAGCTGTGGATGCTCCCTGTGCCTGATGCCTGCTACTGTGTTCAAACAACCTTTGTAGCAAATGCCTGCAGTTGGGAAGAACTTCATCAGATAAATTTCTTCAACAGAAATAGACACTGAATAAGGTCAAAAAATTTAAGTTAAAAAAATGAAAATAAGTTTAAAAAATTAAATTATGATAGATGGAGGAAGAAATTGTCATTGCTTTGTCGAAACTCTGAGGATTTCTTTATTTCAAGTATGTTGAGGTTCACAAAGTGAAGTCTACTACAAGGTGAATTCTTAATTATTGCTGTTAGTTCCACAGTTGTGGTACCTAAACCAGCAATAAATACCTGTTTATATATTCTCAATAGCCCAATATTTTTTCTGGTGAGAAGAATCTTCTAATGGAGGATCCAGGCTTTTGTATCCAGCAGTGGCCAAGTCTTGTTCTTAGACAAAGCATTTTTCCTTCCTCAGTTTCAAAAGTGTTGCATCCACCAGGGTGTGAATCTCCTAGAGGGAAATGTGAGAATTGTCACACAGAAGATGACCTTGTTGCTCCACTTATTTTTGTATTCATTTATTAATAAAAACAATGTGTCTAACATAGCTCTTTGAAGTGGCTGCTGTTGTTACAACAGGAGAGGGAGCTTTCTCCCCCTTCTGTGATTATTTTTTTCTGTGCTACCTTGTGGCTGCAGTGTTCATTGAGGGGTGCAGGCAATGCCTGCAGGAGAACCTGGAGAACAGATTGTAACTGTCTTTGAAAACAATTCTGTAAATACATAACTAAAATCAGCAAAATTAATACTAACCAGTTTTATTGGCTTGATGAACAAACCTAATTATTGGTTTCTTGCCAGCAAGCAATTGCAAAAGAAATATTAGTGTAACACATTAAATAGCTCTGATAACTTTGCTGGTTTTTCCTTTTTTTTCCAGTGTGGCTACTTGGTGAAAGTAATCAGAAAGTTTTTGTTGTTTTTTATTTGTTAACGATGCCACTTCCAAACCAAAAATAAATTGGATGTAATGTACTTACAGCCTTATTCCTGTAAACTTTAGTCTGGTTTAGCATGATGACTGAAGTAAATTAATGTAATGTTGCAAGAGACCAGAGCATACTTTTTTTAAAAATTTCAGCATTAACAGCAACAAGAAAAACAACTTTCAACCACTGGTTAGAACTATCCTTACAAATTCACTCTTCACTCCACATGCAGCTAATTCTCTAAATTCCTGCACTATCCCTCACCAGAAATAATATACCAACATACTTTATTATCACAGAGACTTCTCCATACCGTGCTAAATGGAAACTGGAGTTTTATTTCAGACAGCAGCTTTTCCATTTTCTGAGACCTCATATCCAGCATAACCTCATCTGCAGTGCCAATGAACAGGAAAATTTATGGTTATAGCACAACTGCCAGTGGAGCAGGAGCTAAAGAAGCACAGGAGAGAACAGAGCTACACAAAGAGTAGGCAAGATAAAATCAAATTAAAATGGTATTTGTTTGGAACAAGTGGAGTGAATTCTCAGGAGGATGAATTGAACTTTCTCAGATACAAAGTCAGTCTTTCCTGAGAGCTGCTGTTGAGGTTTGACTGATTTTGGGGTTGGGAGAGAGAAGGAGACTCCAGTGGCAGCAGCAGCCATCTCACCATACTGAACCATCTCGTTCACCAGCAGGCACAGAGCTTCTGCCACCCCTGGCTGGTCGAAGTGAAGGTGAAACTCCTCTCTGATCAGCTCTACTCCACTGCCTTTTGAGTCCAGCAGAATTGCCAGAGCTGCAGTTTCTGCAAGGAAGACAAACATTGGAGCTGCAGGGTCTGCTTCCCATCCCCTCAGCAGCTGGCACATGTCACGTTTTCAGGAATTTGTGCCCATTATTTTCAGTCTTCCTAAAAACTATTCTGAAGCATATTTGGGAACGAGTAGAAGACCAAATATGCACCTGGTACTGTTATGCAGGGCAGAAGTGCTTTAATGATTGTTTTCATGTTGATTTAGCTGATTGGTAATTAATGAAAGCAGAACTGCTGAATGTTACCTGAGAGCCTCACAAGGCTGGCTAATGCCAGGCAGCCATTCTTCACCAGCACTGCTCTTTTTGGGTTCATCCTGAGTGCATCCAGCAAAAATGCTACTGTGGGCTCATAGTCACTGTCAGTTAAGCAACCTTTAAAGAAATAAACAAAACACACAGAAAAGCCCAAAATTTCAATATCCTCCAGGCCAAAGGAATAAAGAATCTTGAATATTCAACTTATACTTCTGATAGGGAATAGAAATGAGATTGCTGAGGGTGTTTTGCTTCTCCTAGTGGAACAATAGCACAGGGGCAGGCAGTAGGTAAATGTGCCAATATTCTTGTATGAGGAAGAAATAAGACAGAGTAATACTGCAAGGATGGGTTCCTTAGTGCAAATGATAATGAAAGATTATTTCTTTAACATGAAATACTGTTCCAAGTCAACGAAGCAAATTAGCTGCCCACCAGTGGAGTCCCCATCAGCAGTATCTGGTGATTTAACTGCTGCAGCTCATCAAAAATGGCCTCATTAGGGAGTCACAGAGCAAGTGCAGGGAAGAATGGCCAAGAGAGGATGCAAGTTCCCAACTCTGCTGCCATCTGCAGAGCCTCCTCCAGCCAAGCAGCCTGGACTGCAGGATCACCACTGACACACAGACATCCCAGCCTTTTCCATGCCCAGGGCACAGGGAGACTGGGAACACACACCTTGGAGAGCCAGTGCCCACAGAGCTGAGCAGGCACACTCTGCAACGACTCCATTCTGGAGGTGGCTCTGAAGCACTGCAGAGGTGACAGGGACAGCACTTTCCAGCACTGCTTGGTCTGCATTATTCTCTGAATTACCTTAACAGAAAGGAAATGCACCAGGCAGAGTTATTTAATGAAGTAATGATATCATTGTATGTCAAATCATACCAGTAAAGCTTTAATGGGAGTTGGCATTGGAATAATGCAACATTGTTTTAGTCTGGAGGGCAGCAGAGGGAAGGAATAAAAAATGTACAGAACCAAAGCAAGTGCTACAGAACTAATAAATAATTCTGTTTATTGGAGAAAGCTGAACTTCTGCAGGAACTAGTGTTCTTTGTCATTTAAATTATGCATAGGGATCACAGCAAGAAACCTCCAGAAATAACCACAGTTTTGACAGAATCCGGGCTGCAGGATGGAGATTCAGCTGTCCCATAAATCCAACGGGTAATTTGCTGCACAGAGGGAATAAAACACACCAAGTGCAACTGGGCACAGTCTGTGCTTCCAGCCTTCCATGATGATCAGAACACCACACATCTCTACAAGAACACATCACAGAAACAAATCAGTAAATATAAAATCAGGTCACATCTTGGCCTGAACGGCTCCAATTTGACACCTTATCACATAAAGGGTTGCTCAAAAACTCTGCATTCATTTTTATTTTTATCTAATTTAACACAAAGTGACTGTAGCAGTGCTGTGGAAACAACTCTTCAGAATCACAAAATCTGATTGGTTTGGGTTGGGAGGAATCTTAAAGATCATCTCATTCCAATTCCCTGGAATAAGAATGGGAGAAAATCCAATCCCAGCGACAGGAATGTCTGAACTCAATTAGGCTCAATACCTGCTGCCCTTCAGTCACATGAGTGCAGGCACAATACTCTCAGTGTTCCACTTACCACTCACAGCCAAGCTCCAGAGAACAGCACAGCAAGAGAAGCAGATCTTGTCATTATGAAGAAAACGTCTTAAAATTGACAGAAGGTCTGGAATGATTCCAACTTTCCTTAGGTTCTCCGCAGCCACTTCTGAAAACCACAGAAATTCTATAGAATTTGGTATTTTTGTCCCACTCACTGGCCTCGAAACAGGCAGCACTAACCGTGTTTAAACTGAGATAACAGACCGGTAATTTGAGCCCATCAGCTGGACAAAAGGAAGCAAGGGAACAAACCGAATTCTTTAACAAAATGCACTTTATACAGCTGATCCTTTCAAATGGATGCCTGGCCATCCTTTTTCCTCCCAGACTTGGAATTCACAGAGCAGGAAAGGAACTGAGAGGGTGTAAATTACAAGTTTTCACCTGTTTCCATTTTAGCGATTCAAGCTAAGCTTCAGAATTAGGAAACACTGGATAAAAATAGTTTGGTCTTAGACATGACTCTTTGTAACAAATTTGTTGAAGATTTCCCCCTTGCTGCTAAATCCTACCGCAACCATTTCTGAAAAGAGTCTTTGATGACTGTTGAACTGACATTGAAAACAACTAAAAATGCTATAAATATTTAGCAGTTACAAGTTCAGAAGAAAAGAAAACAAAGTAGAGAAGTTAGGGAGAATGGTTTCAATTCATCATGGCACAGCCTAAATAGAATTCAGGTTTTATGCCCTCGTTTTCTCAAGCACTACTATTTGCAGAGTTTGTACTTGTTTCCAAACCAAAAGGAAATACAGAATTATAGCTATAAGAGTGGTCCTGTAAATCTCTGAAGCTACAGCATTGTATCTTAAACTTTCAGGGGTGTTATCAATATCTAGCCAATCTTACCAATATTGCCACTATTAAATTATTAATTACCCACAGACATCCACACCTCTCAGTGAAGTCACAAGTTCTGCATTGTATCTTGGATTTGTTCCAAAAAAGTAAAAATAAATTAACAACATTCCTCAAAGAATGAGCAAGGTGACCCACCACTGGCTGAAACCATCATCAATAATGTGCAGATCATTGAAAGGAACTCTTCATTTTCAGAATGTTTTCTCACTGTGTGTAACAGGCAGCTGGCCACACTCTCATCCAGGGCCATCATCACCCCCTGTTCCAGAGCTGTCACCACAAACATTGGAATAGAACATTTCAGTGGTTTTGAATGAAATCTGAACCCCCCCTGCCCTGCAATCAGCATAGTAAAACATTCAATTCACAGCATTTCTTCATATCAAATAAGCAAAAGTTACTTTAAACTTTCATTGTCTGAAACTCAATTCTTAGTATTTTTAAGCTCATATCACCAGGAGGTTTTGGGGTAAACTGGCATGAAAGTGACAGCAAGGACCACAGTAAAGACCCAAAACCACCTTCCTGGTTTAAAATTTAAACAGTAAAACAATAAGAGTCTTATTTATGCCCTCTAGCAACACTCTGCATAAGATGAAAACAAACTTGGTTGGACAAGATCAGCACCTATACTGAAAATTAACTCTTAATACAGAATTCCTGTATGCCAGTCCAGAAGGAGGGCAATGAGAATTCAGAAAGCTGCTTAACTTCCTTTAGTTCTTTGAATTCATCCCCTAAAATTGTTAACAGAGCAGATAATGGGTTCAGTAATCTTTACAAGACCCAGCAGAAGGAGGAAATTTTAAAATTTTACCTTGACTAAGAATTTCAAGCAATAAAGTGCAGCCTTTTACTTGTAAATCCAGAGAATCTATGTGAGTCTTCATGGCAAGAGTGATCACTTCTGTGCATGTCAGCAGATAGGGGAATGCTGTGGGGGAAAGGAATTTTTTTGAGAAAAGGTTCTTGAATCAAAGAGAACAAACCAGAGTGAATTGTTTTAATCTGTGTGGGAAATGGCTCCTATCAATTGAAGCTGAGAATAACCCCGAGTTTTAACATCATAGGCCAATGCCAGCATTAAAATGCTGTCAAAGGACAGGGCATTTTATAACTGGTTTAACACAGTGCTTTGAATTATTAACCTTCATCTGAAAGCTTCTTTTGAAAAATGTGCAGTTTCTGGGAGAAATTGCACAACTTTACCAGACACACAGGAATTAGCCATGTGTAGCTTCCTTTTGCTCTGCCAGCCTTGCAGCCCCAGGAATTACCCCCAGGTCATCCCAGGACTTGTGGACATTACCTTCCTCAATTTTTTATCTTCCTCAGTTTGTTGCCAATTCAAATTTCAAATATATTTTTTTCTCCAGTGCCCATTTTTCTTATCCAGTAGAGCCCCTCTGCTGGTTAACAAAAGCATGGACAGAACAAGTAGAAACAAAATCCCATCAGCTACTGGAGAAATAGGAAGAGAGCAATTTCATTCTCATTTATGGACATTAGAAATGCTTTCTTCTTCCTATTGTCTCAAAATGTAAGGAAGGAGGAGAATAAATAAATCAATTGATCAAATAATGCCTTACCACTTCCATCCTTTACAAAACTGGCAAGGTGCTGAATGCCTTTAGCCTGGACTTCTTCAATATCCCAGGAAGCCTGCATGAATTCTGAGAAACCAAGGAAATTCTTCCAACCATTCCACACAAACACTTACACAAAGCACTCAAATTGCCTCTGTTTTGTGCAACATGTGAATTCAAATGAATGAAAATAATGAAATTTGGGATTGTTGAAGAGAAAAACTTTTCCCCCTAACTCATTAAACATTTCAATATTACAGTGTGTTATGACTTACAAGGTATTTGACATTATATATACTTTTTTGGGGACCTGTTGGAATATTAAATCAGAGCAGGGATAGGAGCTTTAAATGCATTATTCCAACAGACCTTTCAGATTAAAATAACATCTTCCTTACTTAGAAGGAAAATAGTGGAGCAGATCCTTTGTGGCATAAATTAGCAAACATGTTACAATGCAAACAAAATAAGTGAAGCTCCCAAATTTTCTGAGGAATGACCTCTGACCCTGTTTAACTTTTGCAGTAGGAATGGCTGAGAATCTTAGGAATTTAGAGAAAAATCTGCATATTGAACCTTGCTCCAAAGAGTATCCCATTCTATTTCAGGTAAAATGAATGTGCAAGAATTTACTTCCATGTAGAATACATCCTGACTGGAAGGGTCTATTTCCTGTGAAAATCACCTTTCTATTAATCTCATTCTCCTTATTACCTAGAACACTTTCAACTCCTCCCAGAAAGAGCAAATCTGTTATTGTGGGAGACAGAGACTTCTTCAGTTTTATTAAGGTGTCACCAGCAAAAGTCAGGCATTTCCCAATAAATGGAAGAGTGACCAGATCCCTAGAATTTTGAGAGATAAAAGTAGCACCAGTGAGTTAGAACTGGTAAGAAAAGAAAAAAATCTACAAGCATTGTTCCATTTTGATATTAAAAAAATCCAATCTTACTTCTAGACTAGATTATTTTTGACAGGACTTAAACAATTTACTTCAGAACAGCTCAAGAAAGAGCTCATATTGCACAAGCCATGTTAAATATCAAGTTCAGGCTCATAAAATTGTGTATAACATGAATTTATAATATAACTGCAAAAAGGGACTCCTGTGCATCTCAGTGTCCACTCTGAATGAACATCAAGTCTTTAACTCAGTTTGTGGAGGCAGGAGGATAAGCAGTGTTAACTCAACCCTTTCCAACAGCAGTTAACATTCCCAATTTGTTGAGGTAGGAGAGTTTTAGGATCAAATTAATCAAGGGAAGGCAGCCAGAACTCACCTTGCTGTGGGTCTCCTGCTGGGCTCAATCTGTAGCATCATCAATAAAATTGGAAAGAAAGGCAAATAGCTGCTTTCTCCATCCTGCATCAGGGTCAGGACTCCCACAAGGCAGCTGCTGTCCCCTCTGACGTCCTGCAGTAAGGAATTTATCTCTTCTGCCTGGGAAGAGCACAGTGTCAGAGAGCTCTCACACACTCACAGATATTCTGATGAGCCCAGGACCCTTTAAATCCCTAATAAATCACCCTTACACACATTCAGAACAAAGCAGCTCAGCATATCAAGGAGGACACAGCCCAGAGACCAGATGTCAGATTTCTCAGTGAAAGAAAATCCAAATGTTTCTGGAGCCATCCAAGCCTTGCTTTCTGCAGAAACAAGAATTATATGGTCACATTGTTGACATTGGGCTTCCAAAAATTACAAACCACACTGTAACTAATGAACATTTTTCTAAGATGTTCCTGAGGACAAAGCTAAAAAGGATTACAACTGTATTGATTGCAGAAATTTACACACATCTACATTTTTCACTTGTGAACACAACTAATGCTGCTGACAGCTGCCTATGAAAATCCTATTTAGAAGACAAACAGTTTAATGCAGAGAAAGGAGAGGGAAGATAACTTTCCCCTCTTTCCTAATTTTTCCCTGAGGACTAAAAATATCCACCACAACTGAAATCTTTTGAAAATACAGTAGGAAAGTAAAAAATAGCAAAACAAACATCTACCTTCTTCCACTCTTATTTTCCATTTCAGCTCATCTTTCATAAGTGTTTCAGTACTGAAGTCACTCAGCATGAAGGATGCTTCACCAGTCACAAGGATGTTTGATGGCTTGAGATTTCTGCATCACAAATATTTTCTGTCAGCCTGTGAAATTAGAGTCTAATGCCATATAATTACAAATTCCAAGCTTGTTTAGCCCTCAGAAGGGTTGGGTTGGTTTTTGTAAGGCAAATTGGTTTGGACATTCTTTGGTTTTGTTTTGTTGGTTTTTTTTTTAATATACAGGTGATAATCAACCAAAAGACAATTATTTTCCTCTCTAAATGCTTTAAAATTTGTGCTTGGGACACAAATTGATCTGAGCACGGAATGCAAGAGTTGTCTCATTCAGATACACAAGCTTTGTCCACCATAGCCTCTAAAATGAGACCATTTACATAGATGGACAATTTTTTAAATATTCAAAAAACCCACCAAGAGATAATACCTCAGTCAAATGAGTATTCCAGACAAAACTCAGGAAGAAGGCAACTTTGGAAGTTAAAAAAAAAAAAAAAAACTAATCTAAAGTCTGGAATTTCTACCCCCTGCTTCTCCTTTTGGAAGAGGAAAATTCCCTGCCTGTCAGCACTGTGCTGAACCAACACTGCAAAGAACAAGGGCCTGTCAGACAAAGAGAATGAGATTTCTGCTCACCTGTGCCAAATATTTTGTTTGTGTATGTAAAACAAAGCATCCACCATCTGTCCCAGGAACTTCTGAACCACCTGTGGAGGGAAACAGACATGAAAGTATAACACAAACAGAAGAACTTTCAAATATCTTTCAGAAGTGAGTTTCCAAAACCACCCTCCTGTGCTTTGAAGGTTTTAGAGAGGATTTTCAGAAAGAAGGAATACCATAAAAGCAACAAGTCTCTCAGTTCAAAACAGGTGCCTCTTCTGTAGTTTTTACCGTGTTTGTTATCTTTTCTGACTTCTGCCTCTTTTCCTTGATTAGAGCTGAAAGATCTCCTTGGCCTGAGTGCTGCATAACCAGGCAGAGGAACAGAGATGAGACCTGCAATAAAACATTGTACCAAAATTGCTGAATTGTTTGCTGTTAAGAAAGGCAAAACCAAACTGGTGGGTGTGATGTTCACAGTACAAAAGGGTTCTGAAATGATTATTCTCTCACAGAAGAGACAATATTTAATTTCTTTCATTAAAAATACAGCATGCTCATTGTTTTAGCAAATAAACCACCACTATCAAGCATCTTATCTGAAGCTGTATAGGATGATTCAAATCAATTATACATCCATAAAATCATCAAAGATTCTGTCCAAGCACAGAAGAAAATCTGCAAATAAATAAGTCAGGGCTTTCAGCTTCTTAGGGTCCCCTATAGAAGGGTTTTCATGCAGGCATGATAATCAGATCTGCACATTAATTCCCATCAGAATCTGGGAGTCTGCCATGTGATGGACTCCAATCCATACATATTCACAGCTTTGTAGTGTGTGTATTCAGGAGCCAAAAAAGAAAATCAGGCTTGTTTCAAATCAAAAACCCTTTTTTAGCTTCTCACCCAATGACCCCGAATTTAAACCTGTGAATATGCTCATGTGCTCACACATCCAGTTTAACCAATCCTGTTCCTTTCTCACCTCCTTATTCCAAGTCACAAACAATTCCTTGTAAGTACAGATGTTAGAATGGTGGAGTTTTAGCAAATCCATTGCCTGCACAGAATAAAAAAGATAAAATATAGAGAGCTTTCTATAGCTACACAGTCCTTCCCTTTAACAGGGCCTTAAATGACACTCAAAGCCAGTTCCTCACTTGTTCATGTCACATTTCTGATCAAACTCTTCCAAAGTGCCAGCTCTGTTAAATATTTCCATACACCAATGTGGAAAGAAGGAAAATATTTCACCCATACTCTACTCACTGCTGCAATGGCCTTGTGAGATTCAGAGATATAAACTGATCCACAGGGAGATGATGTGTGAACCACCTCCTTCTTCAGTTCCTCTCAGCCAAACCTGAAAACATTTCTTAGAATATAAGTCAGGATGACATTTCAAGTGCAGCCATTATTTCCTGTAACCTCCATGCAAGCTTGAAGCTCAGCAAATATAATGGCACAGGAGATTTTTATCTCCTTGAAGGTGGTTTCCGTGTAGGGCTCTAACAAATCCTACTCAGCAAATTTGCTGATTATGTGGAAGATAAAAAGAATTCAGGTTACTCTCCTCTAGTTGTGTTTGTGGCTGTGCAGGCACAACAGAAAAACTAAAAGAAGCCATGCTCCCAGATGGCTAAACTGTATTTATTTAATAGATGTATTTCAACAGAAAAATTGGTTCAAGTTTTACTGGTAATGCCATATTTAGTACAGAAAGAGGTCACCCCTCTGACCAGGATACAACATCTGCACAGAGATTTATTTTCCTTTTCCAACTCCAGATGCTGTGCATACTGGGCACTGGGAGACTCATTCATCATGTGCTATTCCACATATTTTACTGAAACCATTTTTGGTATTTTAAGAGTATTTCTGATGTTTCTTACTCACAGCATGACAAAAAGTTTGCACCAAAAGAAAAGAGTACAACAAAAGGAGAAAAATCATTCACTTTAAAAAAGTCCAACTCTGAGAAACGAGCATATGATAAAATATGTTATCTAAACATCAAGTTATTAATAATAAACTACAAACAGACCTAGGTTCTCCTCTAGCTTAAAACCAAAAGGATCAGTTTTGTTCTTTAGCTTCACAAAACAAATTAAAATTCTGAGGAAGAACTATCCTCTGAGATGAGCTGTCTATTTGAATTTACATATACAAAAATAACAACAATTAATACAAAACCCTGGCCTGAGCCCAAGCAGAGGGCAGAGATCACACCCCACAAATAGCCCTACCTGATTTTCTTATTATTTACTCAGCTAATCCTTGTAGATAAAAGACTTGGGTCTATCAAGACTTTGGTCTTTGCAAGTGAAGCAGTAAAGAAAAGACTGTGCCAATACCTCCTTCAAGGCCACACTTGCTTGGTGTTGGTCAATGCATTCAACCTGCATCAAACAAAAGACAGGGATGAGACTGTAACAGAAACACCAGGGAGCTTTGAGCCACAGCACTCCTATCAAGGTGAGTGGACTGCAAATGACATAAATTTTCAATGATAGGTCAAATGTCTAATGTTTGGGGCGGTTCTGGTGTCAGGAGATGGGTAAAACAGAGCTGAAAACAGGTGTGTGACAGAGTGTTTCTGCACTGAGCTGAGGTGAGAGAACATGGAGGGGACCTCACTAGGGTGCTCCCTTTCCCCACTTTGAGCTTCAACATTCCAGTAAACTCATCTGAATCTCCCATTTTCCCAAAAAGCAGCACAGTAATGAGCAAGCCCACTCTGACCCAGCAGCTGAGCTGCCCAGCACGGGTCTCTTGCTACTATCGTGATACCCCTGGAGATAACAAACATGCCAAGCTCTTGTTTTCATAGCAACCACCTGCTCACCTGCTTTATTGCATATTTCTTCTGGGCACCCCGGTCTGTTTCCAGCTGAGCTGTCAGCATTGTGCCCAATGCCCCGGGCTGGAGCTGCTCCAGCACCTGCAGGGCACAGGACACACCCAGAGCACCTGCTCAGCTAGGGCACAACAACTGAGGCAAAAAAACCCTTTCAATTTGCTTTTCCATAGAAACCTTCCACACAGGGGACACCTTGCAGCTCCCCATGGCAGAATTAGGGACAGCCTCACCTTCACCCCAACTCCCGAGAGGAGCTCAGGCCTTCCCTTCCCTCCTCTTCAGGACATTCCCCTGCTGAAAACACCCCCAGGCTCATCCACACCCCGTCCAGGACCACATAACCCTCCCAGAGCCGCTCAATCCCCATCTCCTACGGCCGTGTGCTGCTCCCAGGCATACCCACACCATTCCCAGGGCCATGAACCCCACACAGACCCCTCCAGCACCACTCAAAACACTCAGAGCCACTTACACCATGTCCCCAAGGGAAGCCACAGACCCTGCCCTGGTCACAGACCCCTCTTCAGGGCCATAAACCTCCATAAACCCCTCCAGCATCACTTAACCCACTGAGAGCGACTTACACCATGTCCCCAAGGGAAGCCACAGACCGTGCCCTGGTCACAGACCCCTCCTCAGGGCCATGAACCCCACACAGACCCCTCCAGCACCACCTACACCCCCACAACGCTGCAGCCGCCCGCTTATTGCCGGGTAGAGCTTGAGCCTGGGGGCAGCACCTCATATTTTTCCATGGCGGGGACACAGCCCGGGACTGCAGGGCCGCAGCCCTGAGGGTGTGAGACGCCCCCCCCCCACACAAGAGTGTGGCGGGGGGGGGGGGCGCGGCCCCTTTAAGTGCGCCGGGGGCGTGTCCGGGGCGTGTCCCGGCGGGGAGGCCCCGCCCCCCGCGCGCCGGCGCGGCGGCGCCTTCAAGGCCCGGCCCGTCCGACGTGGCAGCGCCTGCACCGAGCGCGGCCCGGCCCCGCCACCGCCCCGCCCGCCCCGAGCCAGCCCGGGCCCCGCCATGGGCCACAACGACATTATGAACACCGCCGAGGACTTCGTCGATCAGGTGGGTGCCTGCCCGCCTTTCCCCCCTCCGTGCCCGCCCGGCGGCCTTTTGTGCGCCGGGGCCACGCTGAGGGGCCCGGCTGAGGCAGGCCGGGATGGCGGCGGGGTCGCTGCCGCCTCGGGGCCGCGCTGTGGTGGGGCGGTGGGTTTATGGAATTATAGAGTCGTGGAGTGCTTTGGGCTGGAAGAGATCCTAAAGATCGTCTCGTTCAACCTCTGCCATGGATAGGGACACCTTCCACTGTCCCAGGTTGCTTCAAGCTCTGTCCAGCCTGGCCTTGGACACTTCAAGGGATGGGGCAGCCACAGCTTCTCTGGGCACTCTGTGCCAAGGCCTCATCGCCCTCACAGGGAGGAATTTCTTCCTAATATCCAACCTAAGTTTCTCCTCTTTCGATTTGTAGCCATTCTACTTTGCTTTCTCACTACGTGCTTCTGGAAGTAGTCTGTTCTCATCTTGCTGTAAGTTTCCTCCGAGGGGATCCCGGGCCCGGCTCCCACCGCCGCAGGCCCAGCGGCCTCCCCTGCCCTGGAGTGAGCGCCCGAGCCTCTCGTACAGCGAGTTCTCCTTGGGGACAGGGCTTCTCTCAGGAGGGGTGAAGTGGAAGGAGAGCAGGAGCCGTCCCGCTGGTCAAGAGGGCACAGAGGGCTGTGGGGAACCAGCGTGAGCTGGCAGGGAGATCCAACCTGGCAGGGTTAGATGGGATATTAGGGAGAAATTTCGCCCTATACGGGTGGGCAGTGTCTGCCACAGGCTGCCCAGAGGAGCTGTGGCTGCCCCTGGATCCCTGGCAGAGTTCAAGGCCAGGTTGGACAGGGCTTGGAGCAACCTGGGATAGTAGCAAGTGTCTGTGCTCATGGCAGGGGTTTGGAACAAGATGAGTGTTAGGGTCTTTCCAACCCAAACCATTCTGTGGTTTCATGAAACCCTGACCCATGTCTGGAAGCCCAAACTGGAAAATGTTGGTCAGCACCGTGGTGCTGTGCTCAGGATTGGGGCAAAAGGAAAGCAAACGAGCTGATGTTGTCTTGTAAACCTTCTTACGTTTATTTCAGTGGAGGCCCGAGTGATTTCTCTGTTAAATAGAAGTTTGTGATCTCTTACAATGTCTGACAACAGGATTATTTTGAGTGTAAGTAGTTGCTCTGCTGGGGATGGTGCTGCAAAGATCTTCACAGTCATGGTGATTCATCTAATCGACAATAAGAGACAGCAAGTAATCACATTCAGCAAATTGGCTGGAAAATCTGATTCTGCCTGGTTCTACAACCGCTGTGATTTAGCGTGAGTTGTGTGGTGCCCAATAACACGTCACAGCTCTGAGGGGGCCGTGCTGCCTCTGTCTTTCACTGATTTCACTGGGAAAACCTGTTCTGCACTTCCTCCCCACCCCCAGATGGAAGAAGGAAGACTTGATTTAAAGAGAGCTTCTTGTAATGTGTGGAATACTCAGTTTAAGGAATATCTAGATAATTTTGGTCATTCTCTGTTTACCTTGTCCTCCTGCTCCTTTTAGAGGAGAAGGTAAACCATCACTGCAGTGTTCACATTACTTGCCAAAATTTGCAATGCTTGTCCTGACCTTTTTATAACACCTCTCTATTTATTCATGTGAGGTTATTTCTAGATGTCCTTAACACCCCTTTTTTCACTCTGCTGAAAGCTCTTTTGTCCACCTTAAATGTAGTTTGCCTCCTCCTGAAGTCAGTTTTAAATGGCACAAATTTACTTGTGCTTGGTCACATCCTGTTTAAAGATGAGCCTTGCCTTTAGCTGCAGAGTTTGGTGTTTTGCTACTCTTACCATTAGATTGCATAAGAATTTTTATGGTGTTCTGAGTTATAACTCCTGTGATAATTCTGCCTGGGTAGCTCAGTCAGTGCTGCCTGTGCTGCTAAAACTCGGTGTCACACCAATGTAGGAGTGACTTGCTAAACACTAACCTTTGGTATATATTGTGAACTTAACATTTGGCATTACAGGAGCTCTTAGTTCATCTTGGATTTAAAAAAGTACTTGGAATGTTTGGACTGAAATTGTGTTGAAACTCCCCTTGTAGAGGCTGGACAATGGCTGTTCTGGGAGCTGAGTGCATTCTCAGTGGTATTCTTGCTTTTTCCATTCTCTGTACTAGTGCTCAACACATAATGAGTCTTAATTTCTGTAGCATAAAACCCCTGTGGGAGAATGTTAGAGCTAATTCCATGGCTTATCAGAAAATCCTGAATGTCTCCTACAAAATCAAGAATAGTCTGCTCCTTAAATTCAAACAGCAAAGCTTAGCTTTTCTCAGATACTGTACTTTCCCTTTGAATTAGCAAATTATGCCCTAGATGCCAAGATACTCAGCAGTAAGAAGTGGCTCTTAATCCAGAGGTGAACTGGTGCACTGTCTTACAGGCAGCTAAGCTTGCCAGACAGCCAGTTGTCAGAGAAAGGGCTTGTCCTACTTCTCCCAAGGCTGCTTTCCCCTTTTCTCTCTCACCAGCTCTTCTGTCATTGAACTGGGGAGCTGAACTGGCAGGAGAAAAAATTGAGGATTTTTTTTTTTTACTTGGTTCCGTTATCTCCGTGTTTAGGTGGAGTGAGGAGCAATACTGAGGGTGAGATTGCTGGTAATAGGCTGCTGTGAGCTGTAAGGAATTGCAGTGGAGGGGACACTGTAACACCAGCCCAGTGTTATTAATTCAATAATTTACCTACTAGGAAATTAAACCCATTTTTAGTGATTTTTGTTAAAATATTACTTGGCATCCCCTTCAGTGCAGCCACTAAGTACTGAAAATAGATGTGTCTGGTGCCTGGACAGAGCGTTTAGGATTGTCTCTCCTTTGTAATCCCTTCCTAAGAGGGAGCATATCTCAGACAACTTTCCTGGTGTCTGTAGTAATCTTTAGGAATAAATCCTTAGGAATGTTGGTACTTGGAATTTCTGCTGTTCAAAAAAAAAAAAGATTCCTGGACAAAACTGTGAGGAGACTACTGAGTCATTGCACAGCAAGGGAAAGCCAGACTGGGAGAGTTTATTTAATTTTCCAAGATAAGTGCTGATGTATCTTGACCAGATAATTGTCATGTAGAATCACAGACTGGTTTGGGTTGGAAGGGACCTTAAAGCCCATCTTGTTCCAGCCCCTGCCATGAGCAGGGACCTTCCACTGTCTCAGGCTGCTCCAAGCCCTGTCCAGTCTGGCCTTGGACTTCCAGGGATCCAGGGGCAGCCACAGCTTCTCTGGGCACCCTGTGCCAGGGCCTCCCACCCTCCCAGAGAGGAATTTCTCCCTATTTTCTAGCTTACATTTTTCCTCTTTCAGTTTGAATCCATTATTTCTTGTCCTCAATATCCTATTTTGCAGAAAACGGAAAGGAGAAGAAAACATTTCATTGTTAGTCCGAACTTCGTCATTTAGATTAAAAAAAACCTGTATTTGGAAATATTCTCTAGAACTTTGTCATGGCACTGCACTGATTGTTTATCATGATAAGCCAAATAGCCTGTTCTGGTTAAGCTGGGGAAAAATTTTCCCAAGAAGAATGATAGTAAAATGCAATAAATTACTAAAAGTATAATTTTAAAAGTTTCATTAATAAATAGCCCTTTGGAAAAGGGAATTGGTATAAAGCACACTTCAGAAAGGAAAAGCATTGAGAAATCTTTCTGCAATTAAAAACCTGATTAATGTTGCTCTAGTGGGTCAGAGCCCTCTTCCTGCCTTTGGAAATAAATGGGAAAGCCTGTTCCCAGTTTTTACAGTAGTTTGTAGGCACTGGGTTGATGAATGTGATGGGTTTTTCTGTCCCTGTGATTTTGAGGTGGGATCTCCTTGAGTGAATGTATCCAAGCTGGTGAAAGAAAGTGATTTTTCTCTGTGCTATTGGATTGAGCATCTTCTTCCAGGAAAGAACACTGGTGTCCCAGGCTGCTGAAGGAATTTGTTCTCCCAGAGCAAAGCAATCCCTTAAAAATATTCAAGATATTTGGGATATGCCTTGTCAGAAGCTCTAGACTAATAGTGCTGTGCAGCTCAGGAGGGTTTCTGTATAGATGAGCAGTGTGCTGTTCCTCACCATAATCAGAACTTTCCTGATCCAGGAATACACAGGAAAAGGCTTTGTGCTTGGACAGAACATACCTGCAAAAATTCCCAGCTCATGTCCATTTATTGGACTTAAAATACCTGTAATTGTACCATGGTATATGCACTTTATCAAAATAGAGTGGACTTTCAGCAAATTTGAAACTCTTGGAGGTGGGGTCAAAGTGAATCACTTTATTGCCTCTCTTTTGGTCAGGCCTTAATGGGTTTGAAAATTTCAGTCGTCCTTTAGAAAAATGGGGGTTTGAGCAGAGCTTTGGTTAAGGGATCCCTGGATCTTCTTGTACATCTTTGGTTGTTAAACTTAAAGGAGCATTTAAATCCATCTTTGCCTTTCTAATCCCATTAGAGGGGGATGTGGCAACACAAAGCCCCTCTGGCATATGTCAGTGACTTGGCTGCCAACACAGAACCAGCTGTTCTTCTTTAAAATAGTTTTATTTAGCATTTTCTTGTCTTTTTTCTCATAATGCTTCGCCTCTTCCAAGGAGACAGGATATGTGGAGAGCAGTTTGATGCAAAGCCCAGAGCAGAAGAAGCCCTGCAGTTATTTGATGTCGTGAGTTTCAGGCTTCCACCTCCATCAGTGCCAGCAGTTTGCGTTTGGATGTGTTGTGCTCAGTGCAGGGTGTGTTTCAGGTCCCATTTCTTAGCTGCAGGTATTGAACTGCAGCCACCAATTTTCCAATGTGTGTCACTTTATCTGTGTGAATCTTAAAGGAAGTGGGCTCAGAGTGCAGCTTTTGATCCACACAGTGCTGGTGCTGTGCAGAGCCAAACCCAGGATGACTTGTGCTGCTCCTTGGGTCCCACTGCTGAAGCTCTCATGTTTCTTGTAATTTATTCCATCTTTAGTTAAATTACTTGAGTGATTTACACCCAGATTCTCTTAATTGTGAAATCACTTGATGCCTGTTATGTTCTCTTCCTTTCTCTCTGGATCTCCTGTTCATTTGGCTTGGATTTTTTTCCCACAGGCTGTTTCTGAAGTTTATTTGAGCTTGCTGTGTACAGGGGGTTCAGTTTGAGTGCAGCTCCAGGAGCTGTGGGTGCCCAGGGATGATGTGAGTGCCATGAGGTTGCTTAGCACTGGAGCTGCAGCCTCTGACTTGTCTGGAGCCCATTGGCTGCATACATTCGTGTTTAATGGCCTGTGTTAAATTCCCTCTGTATGCCAAGAGAACAGGTAAATGTTAAATGTCTTCCTGGATCCTTCACCTGTGCTGTTCATGGCTCCAGGGAAGGGGAAAATGAGATCAGCTCCTACTTCAAAACAGCAAAGATGAGGCCTGGAGGAAGATGTTCTCTATTATTTGTTGCTTTTTTCAGCCTTTCCACAGCACTGTTTTTATCCTTTCCTTACAGATTCCCAGCACTTGTCTTCTTTCATTTCTTTTTAGACCAAAGTTGCTTGTTCTGTATCTTACAAACGACTTTTGGTTTGTAAGAACTTATTCTTAGTATTCCTCAGCAAGTTTCCTCGACCTCACAGTGAAACTCAGGAGAGAGGAAAGCTGTAAACCAAGATGTGTGTGTCATTCAGTGAGTGACAAAGATCAGAAATTCTCTTCTGACTCATTCATCCAACTGTTGACATGGCTTAAAAAAGCCTGAAGTGGCAGCCTGGAGGCAGAGTACAGCTGCACTTAAAATGCACTTGATTAAGGTGAATTTTGACCCTTAGACTCTGGATACAGGCAGTGCAACAGTGCAGTTTGTTCCAATATTAACTATTTAATTGACTATTAAGGATGTTTGCTGATTTTTTTTCTTGTGATAATCTATAGTTGCAAAGTGAGCTAGGCTTGTCATTTACATGGCCTTTAGTATTGACTGATTGCTGCTGGCAGGAATAAACTGTCAGAAATGGCTTTTGTCTCCTTCCTGGTGGAAGTCTCAATTAAGTAATAACCAGTGCTGCCTAGAAAGTGGGTTGACAATTAAACACTTGTCCTAACCCAGAGGCAGTAAGCTTTCCTGTGCACCCCACAGCCCTATAGAACACAACCCTTTAGACTCTGGCAATTTCATATTTGCACCTTTAATTATTGTAATTGCAGAGCAAACTGATCCAGGAGCTTGCAAGAAGAAGGGGGCCCAGATACATCTTCCATTCCCTAAAACTGAAGCTCAGCATCTATTGCATGATGACATCATTTCCTTTTAACCACTGCACTGAACTGTGGCTGTAAACGTCTGTTTCCTTCCTCCAGAGGATGCTCCTTTTAATGGAAGTAAAAACCTGCCTAGAAGATAGAGGGTGCAGTTCCATGCAGTGGTTATGTGGAGTACATGTGCTTTGTTTGCACTGAGCTGTTGGGGGGAACAAGCTTGGCAAAAAAAAATCAAGTAATGTTTTTAAATTTGTATAGAACCTGTATCTTCTATCAGCCTGGCTCCCTGAATCCGGGTTGTTCCAGGGTGGTGAGTGCCTGAGCACATGGGTGGGAGCAGAATTGCCCTTTCAGCTCGGGGCTATCTGATAGTTGAGCTGTAACATGAAACCCTGAGATAGAGAAACTAAAACCAAGGTCAGCCTTCATTAGCGAGAACTCCATCAAAGCACAGTTCCTGTTACACAGAAAAGTGCTGCTGGATTCTGCTTTTTTCCAAATCCTAGTCCAGTGGAGAATGACAACAGGTTTCCCCTGCTGCTCCCAGTGGGTGAAGAAGCATTCATTAAATCCAAGTCCCAGTTTCTCTCTAGATGTTGGTGACCCTGAGTGCATGAGAACTGCTGACCTCAGTGTGCAGAGAGCAGTGTTGTCCCTGCAGTGTCCCTTTCCTGCCTCCCCTGCTAACGCCCTGTGTGCCTGTGCAGTTCCTGAGGGTGACAAAGCAGTACCTGCCCCACGTGGCCCGGCTGTGCCTCATCAGCACCTTCCTGGAGGATGGCATCCGCATGTGGTTCCAGTGGAGTGAACAGAGGGACTACATCGACGGCACGTGGAACTGTGGCTACTTCCTGGCCTCCATCTTTGTGTTCCTAAACCTCTTCGGGCAGCTGAGTAAGTGGCTCTGGGGCTGTTCAGGTGCAGGCAGAGCACTCCAGCGTGGCTGCAGCCCTGTGAATCATGGCAGTGTGGGATGCCTCACTGATTTCCTCATAGTCCTTGACAGCTCAGAACTGATGGCTGAATGAACAGAACTCTGAATTGACCTGCTTTAGCCTTTCCTGGAAGCAGCTGTAGAGAGTTTCTCATGACACACTGCCTCTGAGTCAGAGATGCCAAGAATCCATCAGGACAATCTGGTTTCAGTTCTGTACATGCATCCATAAATACAAACCACACCCAGAGTCCTCTAAATTAAATACTCCTCTTAAATGGGGCAGTGTTGAGACTTTCTCAGTCTCCTGTTTTTATGGGCATTCATCTCCAAGGCACATTCTTACCTGGAGAGGGTACATTTAAGCCTGAGTGAGGTGCTTATGTCAGAAACTTTTCCAAAATCCAGGAATCAAAATAATCCCAGAAGGAGTGCACTGCTGTGTGTGTGCTGGGTGGACTCAGGCTGTCAGAAATGGAGAGAGGAAAAATCCTGTTCTGTTTATATTATGTCCCTGATTTACTGTTCCCTGATTGCCAGTTTCTTATCTTGTGTCTGGATTTATATTTTTTGCCCTCTCTTTTTTGTGTAGAGGGTCACCTTAATTTAATGCAGTTGCCAGTCCTCCTGATAAAGTGAGAAAGGCTGTCGGTGCTTTTTGATGGAAGACTTGAGAAAGGTTTTAGGTTTTATCCTTCCAAGGAGAAGGAGTACAGCATGATGGCCCTAACAGTTATCTCAAGAAAGAAAAATGAAAATCCAAGTTAGCTTTCCTGCAGGAGCTTTTCCAAGTGTAACTGTGTTCAATTTCCCCAACTCAGGTGGCTGTATCC
This sequence comes from Acridotheres tristis, assembly GCA_037013685.1. Classification (NCBI taxonomy): domain Eukaryota; kingdom Metazoa; phylum Chordata; class Aves; order Passeriformes; family Sturnidae; genus Acridotheres; species Acridotheres tristis. The sequence continues at coordinate 7,362,257 of CM072904.1, read as the reverse complement.
TGGTGCTGAGTAGGAACTTTGTGCAATATGCCTGCTTTGGACTGTTTGGAATTATAGCATTACAGGTAGGAGGCTTAAATCTTCATCCCTTCTAAACTGTACCTTTCAAATCTCTCTTAGTCTCAGTATTTCCAATATATTTAAATATAACTTGCAACCCTGGAATTTTTCTTCACCCTGGCTTACTGCCAGTCCTTGATGGCATTGAACTATTTTGCTTCTGTTCTCCTGATGTGCCCAATAGATGGAATTGCAATTAGTCAGCTTGGAGACATTCATTCAATACTTGACCTTGACCTATTTAGCAGAAGTAACTGGCAATTTACCTGGATGTCAGTTAATGAGCCAAATGTGGAACTTGCAGTTGCTTTGGCCTTCAGCTGTGTTCCCATCACAAAGGATTCTAGCTAGTAGCATCCTTCCCCTACAAAAACAGGGAATTTTGGGGAGCCTAAAGCACAAATCAAATTCTGGCTTCCCTTCCTTCACAGGCTCACTGGACCACACTGATACAATTACCTCATTTCCCTCATTATATCGTATTTATAATCAATTTCTGCTGTGGCTCATACAGACTTGAGATTGTAACAGAAATTCAGAACTCCAGCGTCATTTATATGATGTTTTAACCTGTTTTATTCTTTGCCTAGACTATTGCATACAGCATTCTATGGGACCTGAAGTTCTTGATGAGGTATGCCTGCTTCTGGAAGTTTTTATGGAAACAGAATGAAAAGTGACACTTGGTGGCAGAAGAAATTACGTTTGTACATAGTATTTACTAGAAAGATTTTACAAGTTACATTAAAGAAGAACTCATAGCTGTTGAAAAATCAGGAGAGTCTATGTTCAACTGCAGACAGCAGGCTCAGGAAGGGAAAGACTAATCCTAACCCACTAAGATCCAAATGCTTCTGCTGTTAACCTGGCTGAGAGCTCAACCAACTGTCTACACTTGATCAGAGTTGCCTTTATTTTCTAAGTGGCTAAAATAGCAACTCTGCTTCTGCATGGCTGAAGCCATTTTCTGAGAAAACTACAGCTTGCAGTCACTGCAATGATTTCTGGGATTTTAAACCTCTTCATACCTTCCCTAAGGAGAAGGTGATAAACATGAGCTTTCCTGTCAGGCCCTGAGTGATGGCTGGCTGTTGCCTTTCCACCCCTCTGAGGGAAGGGCAGCACAAGAGCTGCACTCTGGGCTTACTACAGCCCTGTCAATGTGTAACTTTTCAGCAGTGCTGCTGCTCTGTTTTCTCAAAGCAACCTCTGAACTACTTTGGCATATATGGCTAAACCTCAGGTACAGAATAACTTGAACACAACTAAATTTGTGTTGTAACAGCCACTGAAGCAACTGTGCCTGAGTGGTGGGTGCTGGACTTCCCTGGCAGGCTGTGTTCCCACAGATCCTCGGTGTGCTCAGTGCTGCTGGGGCTGGGAAGTCTAACGCAGACCAACACATCCCACGGTGCAGAGCAAATCACTCCTCACTGTCACGTAGATCCTTACTGAAATTGTCAGATAAGACTTTACAGATATAGATCAGTGCAAGCTGTACTAAACCGCTTTTTTTGTTTTTCCTTTTTCCTCGTTTCTGTAGGAATCTTGCCCTCGGGGGAGGCTTGCTGCTGCTTCTGGCCGAGTCCCGCTCGGAAGGGAAGAGCATGTTTGCTGGTGTCCCCACCATGAGGGAGAGCTCCCCAAAGCAGTACATGCAGCTGGGGGGGCGTGTGCTGCTCGTCCTCATGTTCATGACACTGCTACACTTTGATATGAACTTCTTTTCTGTAAGTATCCCAGCATTAAAGTATGAGTTGAGCAGTTAGAATGTAGCACCAGTGCCCAGGTAGGCTCTAGGATCTGCTCAGTGCTTATTGAAATCTCTAAGTGAAATTAATACTTTAGAAAAAGTTATTAGATTATATATGCCATGACAACTGAACTCATCCAAGCTCTGCTCTGATGTTGATGTATTTAAGAACTGTGTAAGTAAGTGGCTTTTTTCCTTCCAGATTCTGCAGAACATTGTGGGCACAGCCCTGATTATCTTGGTGGCAATTGGCTTCAAGACTAAGCTGGCTGCCTTGACTCTGGTCATCTGGTTGTTTGGCATCAACATCTACTTCAATGCCTTCTGGACCATCCCAGCCTACAAGCCCATGCACGATTTCCTTAAATACGATTTCTTCCAGACCATGTCTGTCATTGGAGGGCTCCTCCTCGTGGTTGCACTGGGTCCTGGTGGTGTTTCCATGGATGAGAAGAAAAAAGAATGGTAACAGGAATAGCAACACTTCTTGGGACAGTACTGATTCTCTATGGATTCAACAAAAACTGCCAGCATTTTACACGTACATGCCCCCTTCCTATAAAAGGCACAGATGTTTTGAATTTGATTTACTGTGGCACCAGTAATACAATAGATAAAATCCTATTTCTTCAAGGAATGTTGCCTAGGCTTATTCTAACTTCCTAGATTTGGAACTAACCCAAGGAACCTGCATTTTGCTGATGCTTCAGTGAATTGCAGTAGAACAGTTGCTGTCTGGAATGTCAGCAATGTCTTAAAATTTGCAGAAAGGTGAGCAGATACAGCTGGATCATTCAGCGTGGTGTTGGGTTATAGCTATAACTAAAAAAGTGGATCCCCTTTCTTGCCCTTATCAAAACTGTCCTGTGCATAAAGAGTTCCATTGCTGGTTATAGCATTGCTTATCAAGGTGGAAAGCAGCATCAAAGAAAACACAGAAAATCACTATTATTTTTGCTGCTCAGAGGCCTGTAATTCCCTTTTGTTTAATAGGGAAGGGTCTTTCCTGCTCCTGAACAGAAGGCAAAAAGAAAACCCTATAAGTAGCGGTACCCCTTTCTGGGTAAGAAAAGGGAGGATTTTCTAACATGTCCCAGTTCTGCCCTTGAGAGGAACAAGGGGAAATCCTGTATTGTTAATCATGAATCCTGTATTGCTAATCAGATTTAAAGGAAGTGGGGGAGATAATCCTGAAGAGACAGAACGCTAGATTCTGTGAAAATTCTGTGCCAAAAGAATTCTTTATTCTACATTCTTTCCCCAAAAGTTGTCCCTCCTGAATTTCCCAAGAAGGAGCCAAGTTGTGCTGCAGGTTCCATAATAAAAGCTCCTTTCTGCTATTAACCAGCTGCCATCTATATATGCCCCAAATTCATATTTGAATTGCAGGTTAATGGTGAAAATGTCTTGAGAATTACAGAAACTCCCCTTTTCTGTGCACTCAGTACTTGCCAGATGAGAGCAGTCAATCTCCTAATCTGTAGTCTTTGCTTCTTAGATTCACTTCTGTCAGTCTCTTGGCTGTCCAAGTCCCAGCTGGCTGAAGAGCTGGGCTGCTGAGCTCTCCAGGACAGCCCCTCCTCTGCCACCTCAGCCCCCCCGAGCTGTGCAGGGTGGAAATGTGGAAGTGGCCCCTGTTCCCAACTCTGCAAACGGTTATAGTTGAGGAATGTGAGTGCAAAGCCTGGGCAGTGCAGAATCAGCCAGGGATGGACCTTCCCTGGGAGGTACTCAGGAGGGTGAGGAGAGCAAGGCCCTGTTTGGCTTCTCAGTGCCACGACCTCTGTGCCATGACCATGCTTAGTGCTGCTCAGGGGAGGAGTTTTGTCCTCTCTTAGTCAACTAGGTGTGAGCCTGTTTCACTAGATTGTGGAGGAATTCGAGACAGCATGAACCCTGCCGGCTTCCTACCATTACACTGATTCCTTGCTCTGGTGCCTCCCCTGAGGAAGATGCTCAGCTCTTGGTTCAAGGAGGAATTCAGCTGAACATCTCCAGTGGGAGCTGTTCCCCAGGGTCTCCTGACAAGGACACTCACCTGAACAGTTCAGTTTAACAGTTGCTTTTTAAGAGAGAAAACTAGGCTGAAAGAACTAATGAAAAATAGAGGAGCACTGTTGAAAATTAAACCAGAGATTTCATCATCTTAAGGGGATAATAGCCTCTGTAAGGGCAAGATGTGCTGCTGCTGGAGGAAGCCAGTTGCTATCCCAGAATAGTTAGGGTTGGAAGGGACCTCTGGAGATCATCTAGTCCAACCCCCATGTCCAGATCGATGGGAGGGGAATTCAGCATTAAGGTCAGGTCACTGATGGCTTTCTTTTCAAGGAAGTTTTCCAAGAGAAGTCTTCACCTCAAATGTTCAGTGTGCCTGACTCTTCGTGGTCCTTTCAGACACAGATCTGCAGCACAGGAGGCTTTCACTGTTTCACTGCAGGTCTTACAACGGTTCTAGACTGGTCAAAGCAGCCACTGATACCTGAACTGCTGTTGATGTTCATAGTATTTATAAATGATACAAACTACTCCTGCAAGTAGCCCCTTGTCTTTCTCAACTTCCTTGTGTCCTGTCTAACTAAGGAGCTGGATGACAGACTAGTCTGACATACTGACCAGTTTCCTCTGTGAAAAATCAAGTCCCCTTTCCAACAAAAGACCCTAGAAAAGGAACTGTTGCAGTCCCCTGCAGCAGGAATACTTCAGTGTTCCAGGGGCACAGTTAGGTGGAGGGCATTATCAGATACTTCTAGGCAGCACAACGTGCAGACTTATTAACTGTGAGTCCTGATGCAGAAGATTCTGGTTTCCTACATACACTGCTGTACTTGTGCATCTCCCAGACATACAGTGACCTCTCCCCGTGGCTGAGAAGCTCTCACAAGCAGGATGTCAGCTACCAATTGGCTCTGCAAAGTGTTCTGGAATTCATTCTGAATCTATTTTTGCTTTCTATGTGGAAAAAAAAAAGTATAAATTCTCATTTTATGCTGTATTTTGTACCTTAGTTGTGTTTGAAAATGTTTTGATTTTTGAAAACAATCAAAATAAAACAATGGCATCTTTGTATCCATTTGGCGTGTGTGGCTGGTGCTGCTCCACCGCTGAGCTGCTGTGCTTTCCTGCCTAACAGAACCCAGCTTTCTGTAAAAAACTGAGCTGTGTGGACTTGACTGCAGCAGACATCCTACCCTTGGTGTGAGGCTGGCTTGAAGCTCTTGGAATGCAACTTAATTCCACCCCGTTATTCCCTTCCACACCTGTAGCAGTTAACTGGAACGGGCAGACATTTCATGCTGTGCTCCCACTGGAATTGTTACACAACAAGCTTCAGTCCAGGTATTTATCATAGAATTTATTTCCCATTGATTGCTTTCTTGAAGTTTTTGGGTTTTCGATGATGGCTCTTGAATTTCTTCTTTAAAGGGCCTGTCTGTTTCTGTAGAGGAAAAAAAATTTAATCAGCTTATTTCCAACATCCAGATCAAGCCTTGCCTGAGACAGCTTAAACAGAAACAGAGTGTGATCTCCTTCAACAACCAGAATGAGCCCAAGTCTGCTCACGGAGCCAGGATCCTGCAGCTCAGCAGCCCTTTCTGATGGTTTCATTAGGTACAAACTGACAGGCTCCCTGCAGCAATGAATCCAAACTTCATCCAGCCCTAACTTTCTAGTTTGATATGTTTATAAAGTAAAAGCAGTGCCTCAAAAGTGGTAGGAAAATGGTCTAGAGGGGCTTTGAGACTGCAAAACAGTTTAATTTTTTTTTTTAAATGTATTTGGAGAACAATTATGAACCCACACAGGACATAGATCAGCTTTCCTTCTACAGTGGTGTGGGGCAGAATCCCACCCAAGATGAGCTGTTTGTATGGGCAGGAACAGCCCTCACTACCCCAGCCAGGATAAATATTGCCTAGCAGGAATTCGCACCTCGGGATGCAAGTCACTGTCTGGCACACAGGGAAAAATCTATTCTGAACAGCTTTGCACCTTCTGCTGGTTCCCAGACAGGAATAGCTGGAACACCTACAGGCTGGGAGCTCAGCTCCACACCCCCTGCTGCTGCAGGCAGTGAATGACTCCCACCTTTCCTCTCTTGCCAGCTGCTCTGCTGCCATCCCTCCTTTCCCTGTGCTCTCCATTCTGCTTGGCCCCGTCGTCCTCGCTGTCTGTCACGAAGTCATCGCTGCCATTTGTGCTCTGTGGAGCTGATGTTTTTTTTTCTGGGAAGAGTGCAGCTAAAAAAGATTTAGCTCAAAATCAGTTCTCTGTGCACACAGGCTCTGCCTCCCCTCACTTTTGCTTCCAGGCACCAGGCATGTGTGTGTCACTACTGAAATACTTGGGAAATAAACATGCTCGTGTTTTATTGGAAATGTGCCTTGGTGCTCTTTCTATTCCCATTCTGGGAATGTCAGCACAGGTGGTGCCATGTGTTACACCCCAGCTCCTGCAGCAAGATGGATTTGCACCTCCAGATCTGAGTCAGCAGAACGACCTGACCACCTTCTGTCAAGGACTTGCTGAGAAACAAGGGGAAATTTCTAAAACAGCAAATCCCAGTGGATCTTGTACCCCTTCCCTCACACCTTGCATGATCCAACTCGTTATTACTTAGCATTAACTATTTCGTATTTGGTGGTGGTAAGCTTTTCCAAAACCCAAGGACTTGCAACTGGATGAAGCCAGATGCCTCTGGCACATCAGCATGACACAGCAGTGTAAAGAAGCCAGGAGACAATTAACTAACCAACTCCCTTGAGGACATGGGTGACACCAAGGTTCTCACTCACGTGGGTACAAGTCACTCATGCTGTCATCTGTCTCCTCTCCATCCTCCTCGCTGGACTTTGGCTCCCAGAACTCCTCTTTCCTGTGAGGTTGCCTGCTCCCGTTCGTTTGGTCATGAGAGTGCTGTGCCCGCTGCTTCTTCTGTCTCAGGCAGGCAGGGACGTACTCCACTCCTTCCCTCTGGCATTCCTCATCTAAGAGTGAGGGCCAGGCAGCAATGATCAGCTGCCCAGCCCCTGAGTCCTCTCATTCCCAGCTCAAGCTTGTTAGAAATGCAACTTGAAAATCCAGCACGCTCCAAATATACATCCACATAATCCACAGCAATACTATGGACCAGGGAAGATGTTAACATAGATCGTGCTGGACACATGAATCACACTCCCTGGGGGAAGTTTTAGAGCTGATCCTCTTAAGGAAGGATGTTCCAAGGTATTTGCTAAAATCCAATTGCTCCCTACAACTGAGACCTTCCTTCCTAGCTGAGCAGGACACATAGTAAACCACTGCTGTCAATTTAAACAAAGCTGTCCCACCCACTTCAGAGGGAAACACTGAAATCTCAACAGATCTGGAAAGAAATGCTGCCTGGTACAGCTTCAGAAAAGCTACTTACACATTTTCAGGGCCTTCTGGTAGCGCTTCCCTTGGACATGACGCAGGACATGCTCTGGAAGCTTGTTGATGTGTCTGAGGGTGAGCTTGCAGAACAGCTGGTGTCTGACAGGGTCAGAAACAGAGTTAAAGTGTGCTATGACTTCAGGAGTTTTCACTTACAAGCACTACAAGTTGCCCAAAGTTGATAAATACTTCATAAAGCCTTTCCCAGTCTCCCCAAATCCATAAAGACCTAAGAACTTTGTAAAGCCCAACCACTTTATGTCTGAGATTGAACAAAGTGTGAAACACAACACACAGGAGGGAGAACACGTACAAATTCTTTGTGCTGGGCACTATGTGGGGCTCAAAAGTGCCATAGTCGAACTCTCTGGCTGCCTTTATGAGCCGCTGGTACTTCTTGCCGCTGGTGTAAGCCTGCAGCTCCGACAGGCGACAGGGCAGCTCATGTCCTGTCAGCCTGCACCTCACCTGAAAAAAACATTAATGGTCTGGAAAAGCAGGGGTTTACGCCACTGAATCTCAGAATCAGTTCGGTCGGAAAGAACCTCGAAGAACATCGAGTCCAACCGATGACCGATCCCCACCTTGTGAACCGCACCACGGTTCCGGTCGTTCTGCAGGCAGGGGGAATCCACCACCTCCCTGGGCAGCCCCTTCTGATCTCTAATCACCCTTCCCGTATCATCCCAGGGCTGGGGAGGGCAGGACAGAGCAGCGCTCTGCTCCCCGGCCTTCCAGCGCCGGGCAAACCCCTCGGGCCAGGATCTCGCTGGGGCCGAGCCCGCCGGGTCCCACGCGGTGCCGGCCCCACCACTGAACCCGCAGAGAGGCGGCCCCATCCCCTCAGCACCCTCAGGGCATCCCCCCGCCCTCACAGCCCTCACACGGCCGCACCTTGCCCGGCCCCGCGGGGCTGAGCAGCGGGTGCTCCCTCAGGAAGAGCCGCTCCGCCTCGGGCACCTCCGGCACGGCCTCGCCGCCGCCCGGGCCCGGCGCCGCCATCGCGAGGGGCCGGGCCCGGCAGCGTTTCCCGTTCCGGGCCGCGGGGCGGGACAGCGGGGCCGGGCCGGGGCTGCCCGGGGCTGCTATGGCCGCGCTGCTGCTGCTGCGAGTGGGGCCCAGGCTGCTGAGGGAGCGGCGGGGCCGGGGGAGGATCGGGGCAGCGGAGCCGGGACCGGTAAGGCGCTGATCCTGTCCTTCGATCCTGTGCCCTGATCATGTCCATTTCTCTTGTTTCCTGATCCTGTCCCATTATCCTGTACCCTGATTAGTCCCTTTCTCTCGTTTCCGGATCATGTCCAGTCATCCTGTCCCCTCATCGTGTCCATTGATCCAGTTCCTTGATCCAGTTCCATCATCCTGTCCCTTGATCCAGTTCCCTCATCCTGTCCCCTCATCCTGTCCCTTGATCCAGTCCCTGATCCAGTCCCCTCATCCTGACCCAGTCCCTCGATCCTATCTCTTCATCCTGTTCCCTCATCTCCTCCCGTCATCCCGTCCCTCTGTCCTGTCCCCTCATGCTGTCCCCTCTAGGCCCTTGTTTCTGTCAGGAACAGATTAAGCTGGTGTGTACTCGCTGATAGCATGGGTGGAAGTTCATTGCTGTGCTATGGGCATCTCCATAACGGAAATTTTATGTTATTTCATTTAAATTATAGCCTAACCCATAGTGTTTCACAGGCAGTTGCTCATGTGAGACTTAAATCAATGGATAAAAGATATTTCATGCAATCATCAAGTTCACTGATATCACCTAAATACAAGTTTTATAAAGCAGCAACATTACAAAGTATCTTTCTTATTCTGTGTAGGCATCACAGTGCTTGATCAGAACATTTGTTGGATATCCCCTAACTAAAGGAGGTTCTGGTCTGGTTCAAAAGACTAAAGGTAAGAAAATATTTGTCTGGTCTCCTGCCCTGTTTCACCCTAGTACCAAGATGTAATATTTCCTGCAGGAATTTGGCATCTCTTCTCTGAATCCAGTTCCTCGCTCTGATTTTCTGTAGGTGTTTGTTTGAGGTTCTGCAGACCGCGAAATTCTAGAGCAGCTGCTGACACATCTGGAGAGGATACCTTGCTGAAATGGGGCCTTCTCCTCATCCCTGTGACCACGTTCTGTCTCGGCACATGGCAGGTACAAATAAATAATTCATTTTTTCAAAAAATGAGCACTTGAGGACTGTCAAGTTTTTCCATCTGTTTGATCTAGTTCAGACAACAGGCAGATTAATGATTTGCTGTTATTTTACATTTCTGTTTTCCAAGTGTCCCCTTGTAAGTCTATAAAGGAAGTCCTTTTTTTCTACACTTTTTAGTATAAATATTTCCTCAGATTAAATTCAGTAGCCTTTATTTTCATATCTACAATTACCTAGGCTAGGTCTGATGAGGAAATTTTTATGACCAAGATTTTAAGGCTTGCTGGTGTTGTTACATTGCTCTGTTCTACCCTAAGGAGTTACTTTTGTGTTTGTTTACTTCCAGGTTCAGCGGCGCAAATGGAAATTAGATTTGATTGCACAGCTGGCATCAAGAACCACAGCAGATCCCATCCCTCTGACATTAGAGTATGGAAACAGGGATGGTTTGTTGTCTACAGAGCACTGACTGGGAATATTAGATATGGACTGTGCACTAATGAGCTTGTGCTGAACTGACCTGCATGAAAATGAAGGGATGCAATGGCAATTGGGATGTGCCAGCAAATTAGAAAGAGATCCTGATACTTTATTTCTTTAAAAGGATAAGTCAGTTCTTTTCTATGGGATACCCTAAATGCATGGGGAAGGATGAATCTCTGTTCAGGAGGATGTGGGATGTAATTCGTAGCATTTTTAATCCTGATGGGGAAAGTGGACTTGGGTGTCTGTGGTGTCCCAAAGGAATTGTTAACTGCAACAGGGAGTCTTGGAGCAACAGCAGGCCCTGCCCCACATGTGGAGCAATTGTGTCAGATGTGAGAGAGATTTTTAAGGTCACTTGGTCACCTGGTACAACTCTCAGAAGGGCTCAGTTGTTGGAGTTCATGGTCTGGGATGGGAAAGAAACACTTCCCATGGCTGGATACACATGCACTGAGTCCTGTATCACACCTGCTCTGTGATATCTTTACATGGGAAAGAACTTCTCCCTGGATGCTCCTGATCATCTCTATTTGATTCTCTGGGACATTGAAATATATTAAATTGAAATATATTAAACCATATTCCATGAGCTGTTTGTCTTCTGCCTCTGTTTGCCAACAGGCTCCATCCAGAGTGAACCATTAGGGAAAAGGAGAATCCCGCAATAAAATCTCCCGACTGAACTTGCCTAGCACAGCCATGATTTTGTTTTGCTCTTGTTCCATGCAGCCCCATGGAGCTGAAGGAGCTGGAGTACAGACCTGTGACAGTCCGAGGGCGTTTTGACCACTCCAAGGAGCTGTACATGCTGCCCCGCTCCCTGCTGGACCCCGAGCGGGAGGCCCGGGAAGCCGGGAGGATCACATCCCACCCGGAGAACGGAGCCAACGTCGTCACCCCCTTCTACTGCACAGAGCTCGGGTGAGTTCAGGAGAGTCCTGCTCCATGGGAGCACTCATTCTCCTTGGAAAAGCCAAATCCTGGTGGTTGGGTTTGTATCAATCACTCTCTGCCTTAAAAGGCCTCAGTTGGAAATTGTATTTAAATTTCCTTTATAATGTGCACTCAGGTGATAGCAAAAGTGGCAGCAAACACATGGGTTGGTTCTTTCTTTGATATTTAGTTCTAGGCAGCAGCAGGAATAAATTCCCTTTCACTCCTGAGCAGTACTTCTTTATGTAACTCTAGGGTCACGATTTTAGTCAACCGAGGATTTGTGCCCAGGAATAAATTGAAACCAGAGACCAGGCTGAAGGGACAGGTAAGGGGGATTCAGGGAATTGGGGATGTTACTTTTTGCCTTGGTTACCCAGAGGCACCACTCACTAATCCAGAAAGGCAGGAGCTACATTCAGCATAATGGAAGGTGATTTAATTAGTCATTGCTCTTTTCAAAGACAACAAACCTTTGTTTCCCACCTTTTTATTAAGTAAATAATGTTTTTTACAAACAAGGAGCTGTTTCCCCTGCTGTGTTACATCACTGCCCTACTGCAGGGAACAACCACTTCATTTATGCTCAGACCCTTCAAGTGCCACATTTTTCTGACAGAACTTGATGTGTCAGAACATGAAATCAATCTTGAAACATTTTTTTCTTTCTTCACTTCTCCTCAGATTGAAGATGAGATTGATCTCACAGGGGTGGTGAGGTTAACAGAAAAAAGGAAACCCTTTGTGCCTGAAAATAACATTGAAAAAAACCGCTGGCACTACCGGGACCTGGAGGCCATGGCCAGGGTGACTGGTGCTGAGCCCATCTTCATCGATGCAGATTTCAGTAAGTCACAGAGGAACCCAGCCCCACTTCCAGTTTACATCACTCTCCCTCCCTTTCCCCTCAGTTCTCTTCCTGTGCTCTGCCAGCCCACTGTTTGGAAGGTGACAGGGAGCCTGCCAGAGAGCTGGAAAAGGACTTTCGTCAGGAGCATCAAGGATAGGACAAAGGGGAGTGGCTTCAAACTGCTGGAGGGCAGGGTTAGATGGGATATCGGGTGGGAATTTTTCCCTGTGAGGGTGAGCAGGCCCTGGTTCAGGGTGCCCAGAGAAGTTGTGCCTGCCCCTGGATCCCTGGAAGAGTTCCAGGCCAGGTTGGATGGGGCTTGGAGCAGTCTGGTCTAGAGGAAAGTGTCCCTGTGGTGGCTAACAGCTGGCCTGGAGGATCATTAGGATTATAGTATTTTTCTGATTCTATCCCCAGGGCAGGGGGTAGAATGAGATAAGCTTTAAGGTCCCTCCCAACTCAAACCCTTCTGGAATTCTGTGAACTTGGGAACACCACTGCCTGAGGGAGAACTGGGTACCACCAGAATAATCACCTTCTTCCCCTCTTACACACAGCACAGCTCCACACTGTGCAGACTCAGGATTTAACGTAGCTGTGTTGTCCCCACAGAAAGCACAGTCCCAGGGGGGCCCATCGGGGGCCAGACCAGGGTGAGCCTGCGGAACGAGCACATGCAGTACATTGTCACCTGGTAAGCGACCCGCCCCGGGCTGCTCTGGAATGCCTGCATGAGATCCTGAGCTCCAAAAGCCCAGATTTAACCTAAAGAGCTTGTGCCAGGTGGTTTAACTTGGTTATTGCAGCTCTCTTAGGTACCAACGTGATTTTCTCACAGGTACAGCTTGTGTGCTGCAACTTCCTTCTTGTGGTACAAGAAATTTATACAGAAGCTACCTCTGTGAGGGGAAGGAAGAAACCTCTTTGTGCTACAGTCAAGAGCAGACTTTTATGGATGACAAGAGCCTGAGCAGTCCTGAATAACTGAAGCACCTGGAATTCCAGAGCAGTTTCAGCAAACATGTTATCAAGCTGCAAATAGACTTTAAGCAGTCCCTGCAATCTGAGCTCCCACCAGTCTGATCTGGCTGCAGCTTGGGAGCACTCGACTTTAGTAGTAATCACAATACATTTTTCTATTCTGGTTTGGTTGTAAGCTACATTTTAGCATCTCCACTTTTTTCCCCTAGCACAAATCCAGAGGATTTTGTCAATGAGCCTATTTGCAGCATGTAGTCCTTCCTGAAGTCAGGAATGGCTCACAGCAGTTGCAGCAGAATAAATAAAGGCCTACAGGTCTTTGCCTTGTGACTTGCATCATGCATCTTTACATGGAACAGCAGCAAACCTGATCACAGGTTACTGTGGACACTCACGTCTGGCTAGGGAGGGCAGCCTGTGGCTTTGCAAGAGAATGAGGGCTGGCAAAAACAAGCAGCTACCACAGCTGGAGCCTTGGTAGCCTCCACAGTGCCACCACACTAAGTCAACACTCAGGAAAGAACAGAACCACAGGAAAGTCTTGATTCTTCCCCACTCACTCTGCCCTTACTGCAAAAGGCACTGCAGATGTGGAAGGTTGTAACACTGTGTGTAACCCAGGCTTAAGTAAGGAGAAGTTGAGAGCCATTTCCAATTTAGATTTGCAAAACCAAACCAGGCTTAAAGCCAGAACTAGCCCAGCCCAGTCAACTTCAAGATCCCAGTACATGTGCAGCTGAGCTGCTGGGCTGCGTGTTCAAGAGAGAGGAGTTATTACACAGGACTAGTAATTAAGGAAAGTTTCTCCAAGTTAAATAACAACCAGCTCTGTGCAGCTGTTTTTGCTCAGCACTATTCTGTCACTGGATGGAAGGCACAGAAGTACAGCAATGCCACTGTGCTACTCCCTGCCTAGAACACTGCCATGAAGAGAGACCAGTGAAACAGCTGGGATTTATTATGTACAGAAAACACGGTGCAATGCAGTACATCTTCAGCCCAGCTTTGTAGCCAGTTCTTTAGCCTTTGCTTTTTCCAGCTTTGCAATGCGAGCCACTGATTTTGGTCCCAGGACATTCCCGCCCCAGTGACGACGGATCTGCAAGGAAGGGAGAACAGGTTAAGAGATCTCATTCCAACTCTTACTGTGTCACTCAATTCTGCTCCAGGGGAAGAGCTCCCTCAACTAGAAAGATCTAAACATTTCAAGCACTACAATACATTCTGGGGCAGCAAAGAGAAAAGCTTAAAATCTTTTGAAGTGAGGGATGTTGGATTCAGCTATCCTGTAACTCCTGAATTTGGGATATGGAGTTTAGGTAGCAGGAGCTGTTGCCCTCTCTACAATCCTTGCCCTAGGGTTGCTGTTTACGTCTAACCTGGTGACAGCTTTCACATTTTACCCCATCCTCAGGTAAAGAATCTGGGTACACTGTAAGAAAGCCCAGGTATAACACACCCAAGTATAAACTGATGTCTCTACATCCCATTTCTCCCTTCTGGGAATGTTAAGTGTAAAAAGCCAAGGCCAGTAGCACAGAAAATCTTACCTCATCATATCTGTCATTGTAGTTGGTTTTAACAGCCTCCACCAGCTTTGCAAGGGCTCCCTTATCCTCCCTGTTGATGATAGTTTTAGTTCCTTTAGAGCCTGGATTTAACATTTTCCATAAATACTTTGCCATAGAATTTGAGAGCTTCTAGTGGCAACCCAATTTTTCAGGTTAAGCAAAACGCATCACTTGCAAAGGGTTAACACTCAGAATCTGCACTGCTCATATTTTAGAGTAACCACCCTTTTGGTCAAGTAAAACAATCTGCACCTTCAGGATTTGATAGAGACATTTTTACCGACACTACAGAGGTGGTATTTTAATTTTACTACTTCAGAGACACCCAAGTTTGCTACCCACCTGCCCTAGAGCCTGTGCTTAGGGCAGTTTGCTTTCTCTACAAGACCACCAAGTGAGCTGCACAACACTTACGGGTTAACCTGGGTGAAGGCCACGGAGGTGCAGGTCTTCCTGTGGACCAGCCTGCCCAGCCTGGCTTTGCCCTTGATGATGCAGTAGGGAACCCCCATCTTCCTGCACAGGGCAGGCAGGAAAACCACCAGCTGAAAGGAAAGGGAGTGCTGAGTAACTGAGGGAGAGCATCCCTTTGTGCTGGGTGTCAGCCTGGCCTGGGGCAATTGCTCAGTGTTAAAAAGCTCGTTTTGCTCTTCACTGCTGGTTCAGGTGAAGAAATTCAAAACATCATTGCAAGGGCCCAGCCTCACTGTCCAACCAGAACAAATACAAACACACACAATCATCCCAGTTCTGGCAAATGTGTATTTTTTTTGTGCATTCTCTTTAATGCAATTTGTCCTAAAATCCATTTTTACCTTAAAAGTACTTTGGACCCCACCCAAAGTTACACAGGTAGCCTGTAACTTGCTCACCTCAATGGGGTCTACATCATGGGCAATAACGACAAGCTGAGCTTTCTTGTTCTCCACCAGAGTTGTGACAGTATTAATACCTGAAAAACAAGTTCTAGGTAAGTTTTTATTCCTCTCAGTCTAATTTTTGGAGCTTTCTTGCAAGCCCACTCTGATTCCATAGCACAGCACCACTATGGAAGTTACAAAAACATTTCACATCAGTGGCACAAAGACATTTCGTGGACAATTTGCTAGAGCTCAGGGTTAAAAAGCTCGTCTATTTTGCTCTTCACTTTGAGCTCAGGTGAAGAAATTCATAACATCATTGCCATAGCTTGTCCAAGGCTGCATACTTGAAGAACCAACTCTTCCATCAGTTTTCTAACAAAGTGCCACAGTCCCATATTCCCTCAGCTCAGGTACAAAGTTACCTGCTCGAAGGACTGGTGGCCGCTTGGTTGGAGCATCTCCCTTTCCTGCAGCTTTCTGCTCAGCACGAGCCAGTAGCCTCTGCTTCTTCTCCTGCTTATTTTCAGGCCTGTATTTGTGTGCCAGCTTTAGAAGCTGTGTGGCTGGAAGAGAACATCTACTAATTAGTTGCATGACCTGAAAGTAGAAGCATTCTTTTTTAAAAATACTGCGGTGCATCAGCGATCTTGGTGGTTGTCATCACGGGTTTTTTTCACAGCAAAAAATGATCATCATCTGCACAGTCCAAGAGCACCCTGAGAGCCCCTATTTGCATGCACCTCTGATTGCACTGAGAGCACCTTGAATGTCTGGATGAGGAAATGCCTGTGGACTCCCATAGGAATTATGGTTAGAGGTTCACTGGATCTTTTAAAGCAAGGAGCATCTATGAGGAGGAAATTATTCTACACAGGTCTAAGTTTTTTGCATAGACTCATTCACAGAAGACTCCTAAATGCTTTCTTCCTTCAGTGCCAGCCTGTTGGTTTTCCCCCAACCTGCACTATCACAGATGTCTCGAGCAAACTTTACATCACCATGGGCAGTTCTACATCCAGCTAGAAGAATGGAATCACAGTTAAGATTTAATGCAGGGGTTGGGTCAGTAAATAGAGTTTTGGTATTTTCTAAATCCCCTTTCTCGGTACACAGCAGTGATCCAAGATTTAAGGCAGCAAATTAATTTCGACATCACCCTGGTGGCTACTGAAGCCTCCCTACAACACTTCAACAGACACACCCTTACCTTTGTTAAGGCTTATTTTGGTTTCTTTCCCCTTTTCTGAGGCACATCCCATTTACAACCCAAGCCAAGAGAACCTTGTGGGGCTCATCCTCACCTGTCTGGCGGTCCAGAGCCTGGGTGAACTGGTTGATGGCAGGAGGCACCTTCAGGCGTTTGTAGAGGATGGACCTCTGGCGCTGCAGCCGAATGTAGCGTGGCCATTTCACAAACCGGGTGAGGTCACGCTTGGGCTGGATATCCTGTCCTAAAAAAACACAGCCTTTAGCTCAGGGCTGCCCCAAACCCAGAGCAGCAGCATGGGAACTGCACAGGAGCATCAGTGATCTTGGTGGTAATGTGTCAGCACGACCACTCAGATAGCAAATATTCTTTCACATCATCTGCGCCTTGTACAACAACAGCACTGCACAAAATCTGGAGTGATTCTTAATGGTTGTAACTTAGACATCTGTTCACTGAACAAGAAAAAAAATATGGGAGCAACTATCCCGAATATCCACTTACTCACCAATGCCAAAGTTCTTGGGCCTCTTCTCAAAGAGGGGATTGACAACCTTCTTGGCCTCCTGCTTCTTCACTACAGCAGGGGCCGGTGCCACCTTCTTGCCCTTGGCCTTCTTTCCTTTCGGCTGCAAGCAAGAAACACATTCTGAGTTCTTTTGCCTCCAAAACTCACATGCTTGGAAAAAAGTTACCAGCCCACCCTGGAAATGCATTCGTTTTCCCACGCATTTCACCAGCCTAGCGGCCTCCCATGCTCGCCCTGCTCTCCCAGAGAAAGATAATCCTTCGCTTTACATTTATAAGGTTTATAAGGCATCCCGAGAGGGAAAAGGATTAAAGCGAGCGTGATGATCGCTTCATCCCAGACCAGCCGAAATATCCCGCTCCTGATCACCGGGACCCGACCTACCCCGGGAATGCCCCGCGGCCCGGCCGTGCTGCCCGAGCTGGCGGCAGCCGCAGGTTCCCGGCCCGGGAGGGCAGGCCCATACGCGGCCTTCCCCCATCACGGCAAATCGAGCACGAAACACCGCTCCACCGCCTCCCCCAGCAGCCGAGCACCCTCGCCGTGCTGCCACGGCCCATCGGCAGCAGCGGATGACGGCGGGCGACCCCGGATGACGGCGGATGGCCCCGGCCTCCCCCGCGCATCCGCCATCACTCACCATCTTGGGCGGTGGAAGAGAAAGGCGGAGCGGTGCATGCCGGGAGATATCTACGGCGCGCGAGATCTCGCGAGATCTCGGGAGGGAGGGGCGGGGCCGGGGCCGTGAGCGGAGGCGCGGCCATGGCGCAGCCCCGGGTGCTGCCCCAGAGCAAGGAGACCCTGCTGCAGTCCTACAACAAACGCCTCAAGGACGATGTCAAATCCATCATGGACAACTTCACCGAGATCATCAAGACGGCCAAGGTGGGCCTGAGCGCGAGAGAACTCTGCTAAGCGGAGAAGGGCGGGGGCACGCGAGGAAGAAGGGGGTGTGAGGGGAGAGCAAAGCCCGTGAGCGGAGAGGGGAGGACCTTTCGTTAAAGGCTTTAAAGGGACCTTAAAGATCCTCTCGTTTCACCCCCTGCCATGGTCAGGGACACCTTTCACCAGATCAGGTTGCTCCAAGCCCTGGCCTTGAACACTATATGCATTGAACTGTAATTCACATACAGATATAAATTTCACATATATAATGTGTGATCTCATTTCATATATATAGGAAATTCACACGCATATTCACATACATACCAAATGCACACACGTATCCACATATATATTCCCATATATTTTACCTTATAACATAGTAATTGTCTACTTGAATTTTAAATATGTAGAGGTGGGTTTGTGTGCTTTTTTCTTCAGATCGAGGATGAAACTCAAGTCTCTCGAGCAACGCAGGGTGAGCAAGATAACTACGAGATGCATGTCAGAGCTGCAAATATTGTGAGTAGCACTGTATTGTGGGCAGCACATCCTGCAGGGGCTCTTGGGTTCATTGTTGGATCTTTATATCACTCCCAAGGACTGCTTACAGGAGAGTAACTTCATGTTTGGGGTGGCTGGGTCAGAATTCTGTCACAATCCTCGTGTGTTGTGGGAGTTTTTGAGCTGAAGGAGCAGCTTGGGAGATGTTGGAGCAAAGCCGTGTTCTGATGTGTGATTTCTCTCGCTGCTGCAAGGTCCGAGCTGGTGAGTCGCTGATGAAACTTGTGTCTGACCTGAAGCAGTTCTTGATCCTCAATGATTTCCCCTCTGTGAACGAGGCCATCAACCAGCGTAACCAGCAGCTGAGGAGCCTGCAGGAGGAGTGTGACAAGAAGCTGATTGCACTGCGGGATGAGATCTCCATTGACCTGTACGAGCTAGAAGAAGAATATTACTCTTCCAGGTACAAATAGGGCAGTGGACTCTGCCTTACAACTCCAGGCCTTTTTTGGGGTAGTTAGTCCAGACCATCAAATAGCCCTTAGAGTACTGGTGTTGAGAATGTTCCCAAAATTTTTCGATCCTATTTTTAATTAGGTCAAACTCTTTTTCTGCAACTAAAGCAACTGCCTTTTCCTTGTGGATACCCTACAGGGTATAAATGTCCTGGAAAAGGAGGTGTTCACAGCATCCCGGGTTTGATAGGTAATTTCCTTAGGCTTCTGTTGTAATTATTAGAAAAGCAGATGAATTTCCTTGGGGGAAATCCCTCTGAAGGAGCCTCTGGCTCTCTCCCTACAGAGACCAGCTTGCTGAGCTGGGTCCTGATGTCAGCTCACCTTCGTGGTGACTCCTTTCACAAGTGACCTGGTCACACTTTGTGCCTTTTCCTTCACAGTCCACTGCCCCCAGCTGCCTCCACTCCTGCTGGGGGTCAACATTTACAAGGAGCAAAAAGACTTGCTCCGTTTCATTGAATTATGTAGTATTGTGATAGGATTTTCTAAGGAATGACTTATTACTGATTTGTTTGTGGGATTTTTAATATTTTTAAAAGCCTCTTATTTAGCGAACAGACTTTAGAGAATTCAGACACTTTATTTTTTTTGTCATGCACTCCAGCACTTCTAGTTAATGATGCAGTAAATGAAAGCAGAAGAAAACAAATGTAAACCTGGTTATTTTGGTTGCACTTTCCAAGCTAAGTGAAGTCAGTGCAATAATTCTAGGACTTTTAAACAAACGTTTAACTATAAAATATCTTACTTAAAATTTTACTGGCCAGGTTTTGTATGTTTGCCTTTTCCTTTTTTTCTAAGAATGCTGAATGCCTATAAACCCAGCTAAGTCAACTAACTTGCTCAATATCTTTGAAAGTAAGGCCATTGTTTATGAGTAATATATGTATTTTAAGAGTAAAAAGATAATAATATGACACAGCTTAGAGGTAAAAGTTTAGAGTTGTTTTTCCAACTTTATTCAGTTTTTTGAGGAGGTTGTGATGATCACAAACCCAAGCACCTGTGCAGGTCCAAGACATAGCAGTGAACTTACCCAAAGGGATGTGGTGTGGGATGAGAGTGCCCCACATGTGCCAGGTGTGCTTCCCTCACCCTGTCCCCAGCCTGCCACCACTGTGTGCTGCTCACTCTCACTTTTGGACTGAGGGGTTCTGGCCATGCTGGCATGGTCTGTTCACCTGCCTGGCCCCAGGTGCCACATAAAGCAACCCTTGCTGACAGAACTAACATGGGAGCACAAATGCTGGTGTACATCAGATGGATTTGCCTTCCTGCTCTTTCTTATGGGTCATGAGGTGAGGAAACCTGGCAACTCTGCAGAGCTGTGATCTGACACTTTGTTATCGTGTAGCACTTGATCATTAGCTTTTAGCCCTTCCTCCCTTCCTGTGCTTTTTCCTGTCTTTTTCTGCACCAAAGAAATGTGTGTGTGTAAATACAGAAACAGTGTTTTATTCAAAGTCCTTTTTATAATTAGAATACGACAATATTTTTAAAGAAATCTTACTGTCTAATGTGGGGGAAAAGGTTTCTGTTATGTCACAGCCATGTTTCAGTGGCTGTCCAACAACATCCTGTTTGCCCCCAAAGGGGAGTTCCCTGCTGTCCTGGGAATGCCTCTTCAGTTGGAGGGCCAGGTGTTTGCCAGGCTTTTTATGTGCACATGGGGCTTTTGATGAGACCCAGAAGCAGGTCCTTGAAACTAAACTCAAGAAGATTGTCCTGAAGGAACTTTTGCTTTCCTGCCCTGTGATCAGTAGTTCTCTAGAGCTGTCCCTCTGCACTCAGGCTGGCTGGGTGCCTCAGGGGAGTAGTGAAGTCCCTTCCATGCCCTGAGCAGCCCTCCCAGGGCAGAGCAGCAGGCTGGCCAGTGCTCCTGGGCTGTGCAGAGCTACTCACTGACTCTGAGTTTTGAGGAGTGTTAGCTGAGAGGTGCAGCTTAGACTCTGGAACTGTTCTAACTGGGGCAGCAGGAGAAGCATTCATCCTTCTGATACAGTTAAAATGTGGTTAGCAACTCTCCTGCCATGATGTGTGGATGCTGTGGTCAGGTTCTCCTGGGAAATCGTGGCCTGAGGTCTGTGACAGAACAGGAGTTGTAGTTCTGGTTCAGTCCTGATGGTCTTTGTTAAATGAACCCAGCTCTACTGTGTTGGGGGCTGATCTTCCAAGGCATTTTACAGAAGCCCCAGATACAAAACCTGTGTCCACTGCCTTTTCACCTCTACTGCAAAGCCAGCTGGGTGATGCTGCCAGAAAAGAGCTCAGCTTGCACCTAGTGCTTTGTGTGCTTGTTCCCCAAAGTGGTAACTGCAAGTCCAGCTTGCCTTCTCTCATCCTAACCCCCAGACCTGCATTTGTGTTCCATTGCTCCCTCCTCTGAGATCACAGGAGCTGTCTTGAGTGTGGGGTTAAATCTCACATGTTTCATGTTTGTGCAATATGAACTGTCTCATATTTCTATACTTAAAATATTTCCCTAAGCATCAGTCCATACATTACAAATGTAAATAAAGCTGCAACAACAAAATCACTTGACCCATTGGGTTTGTTTTTCTCTGAATGCAAGCTGCTTTCTGCTCCAGCACTCACTTTGTCTTGGGTGTCTCTTGTGTGTGCAGCTCCTTCTTCTCTCTGGGATTTGTGTTGGTCTTGTTCCAGTTCCTTCCATGTTTCTTTTTAGTTCTGGCCCTTCCACGTTATGTTTTCCTCAGAGTATGGGCAAGAATTAGCCAGTTGTTTAAAAATCTTATTTTCCCACACTGCTGGTTGATCCAGTGTTGGAATCCATCCAGCTGCTTTTAGAGGCACTGTTAGCTCAGGCTCCTTGGGAAAAGGCAGGAGCTGTCAGTACTTTATAATCAAACTGGGAAGCTTCAGTGGAAAACCCAAACCTGTGGAGCACTTTTTTGAAAGGGCAGGGGTGCAAATAGAGTTCTTCTTTATTGTGACACGGACAGGCCCCAAAACAATTGTGCCAGGTTTAGGTTTGTTTTTTTTTTTTTTTTTGCTGATGTAAAATTTAGAGCAGGATTTCTATTTTTTCCTCACATAGGTTGCAGTCTAATTCCAAGGTCCATGTCTCACTCCTCAGTAGCAGAACCCACATATTTGGGGGTGGCAGGACTTCAGCTCAGATCTTTTCAGTGACTTGGGAGTGTCTGGATTAGAATTGAAGCTCTGTTTCGTTTTGTAGCCAGTTCTGTCTCTGAAATTGCCCCAATCCTTACCAGGCCCAAGAAGTTTTAGGACCAGCCCTTAGTGGGGGGGTATCTTAGAGAAGGCCAATGTCACACGACTTAGGATGATTTCATGAACACAAACCTTACATCCAGCATTTTTTTTGCCATTTTCTTAATGCTTTGCTTCTGTCTTGCTCCCTCCACCCTTTCCATCCCTCCCTTCCTCTGTCACCACACCTGCTCTCTCCTCACTGGGGTTGTTTGTTCTGGAAAGCTACAGTCTGTGTGACAGCAATGATCTCCCACTGTGCGAAGCCTACTGGAGACAAGACTTTGCCACGCTGTCCCCCGAGAGCCTGTCGATGCCTCTGGCAGCCGCCGCAGCAGAGCAGAGCGTTGTCACCTCGCAGAGTTCCACCCCGTCGCACCCGCACGTGAACGGGCACGGGGCGGGCCCCGCCGAGCATTCCTGAAGAGGATCCGGATCCGCTTGGTGCCGGGGTGGCCCTGCCACGGCACCCCCCGAGTCTTCCTCCTGCTGTGCTGAGCAAGCGGCTCCTGCTGTCGGGAGGAGGCCCTGGAGCTGTGCTGGCAGCGTTCTGCTCCCTGCATGGCTGCAGTGCTTCCTCCACGCCAGGACCTTGCCAGGAGTGTTCCTGTCCCTTAAGAGATAGAGATACGTAGGCACAAAGTGAATCTCGTTATAACAAATTAGAGTCAGGTTTGCTTTAACGTGATAGTTACGTGTAGAGTTCATTAGAAGTCCGGTTTGTTTCCATGTGAGTGTTGGGAGTTGAATTTCTTTGGGATAAACTTGAGCCAAATGGGGGGGGCAGTGAGTGCGTTGGGGCTTTTACTCTGCTTCCCAAGGTTATTGACATTCTGGCTGCTTTCAAGCTCTCTCAGGATGGCATCTGACAACCTCTGGTCTTCTGTAAGGAGTCTTACATTATTTTTACACAACAGTCTTCACTGTCAAAATGCTTTAAAAACGTGAATTCTTGATTTGGAAGGAGGATCCCTCATGGAAGAGCAGTGAAAAAAAGAACAGGCAGACAGGGATCAGACTGAGGGATCAATGATGCCACTTGCTCAAAGCCACAAAAAGAAGCAGAATCATGCTTTAATCAGTTGATTCCTTCCTCAGTGTTTACACTGTTAATATAGTTAATATAGTCTGAGCTAACACTGTTTATGTTGGCTTTTAGTTTTGTCTAATGAAAAAATCTTGAGAGCGGTGGGGGATACTCGGTTACTCTCAGTTTCCTTCCAAAGAAACACACTTGGTGCTTGATCTGCAGCTGTTCAGCAGCTCGGCACATCCTCTGTCCTTTCCTTTTGTGGTGGCTCTGTCTTGGCTTGAGCTGTGCAGCTGAAAGGGAGATGCCACTGAACTGAGCAGTGTCACCACAGCCACAGAGCCACCAGTGCATTCCAACAACTGTGCTGAGCTTCCCCAGCCTTCTGCTGTAATGTCTCATTTCTTAGGATGTGAATTTTGCTATTATTTTTTTGTTTCTTTTTCTTCCATTCCGTTTATTTTTGTAATTAGGTGACTTAATAAAACTGACTGTTTTGTATAATTTTTAAGGCGTGTGTTTTCAGCCACGAGGCTTTGTGAAAGTGTCACAATATGAGGGGATGAGCAGGCTGTGAAGCAAACCCTGTTTCCGTACAGGGGCTGCAGAAACCATCACGAAACTCGCCCGTGCTCGGGATATTTCACCGCGGTGCAGGGAGAAGCTCGGTTTTGTCCTCCAACAAAGGGAGGTTTGGCAAAGAAAGCTTTGCGAGCTGCGGCGGGGGCGAACCGAGCCGAGCCTGCGGGGCTCCGGGGAGGTGTCAGGAAGGAGCGGGGGTCGCAGCCCCCCAGGAGAGCCCCGAGCAGCCCCGGCGTGGCCCCGAGCGATGCTGCCCGTGCCGGGCTCGCAGCAGCCCCGGCGGGGGCGGCTCCAGCTCCGTCACTTCCCGGCCGGCGCGTTTCATCCATCACTTCCTGCGGGGCCATCCACGAGGAGCGAGCCGCTGTCCCCGCACTGTCCCGGGCACGGGACTGCGCCCCTGGGACCGGCAATGGCCAGCCTGGCCGCCCAGGACTCCTACCTGCAGGGCTTGGCCAGGAGAGCCGGCGTGCAGCACGCCCCGGAGTCGCGGAAGAGGAAATTCGGTATTGGAAATGTAACGCTTCGGTTCTGTCCTCTCCGGACGGTCTGTGGGAGGCTGGGGGCGACAGCCGTGCCCCCACGGGGTGCTTGGCCCGGGATCGTGCCGGTTTCTAACAATAAAAACAATCTGCTGAAACACGGAGATCCTGAACACGTTGTACACATTGTCCTGGGAGCTCTGGAAATCTCCATTCGCTGTGGTGATGGATGTGGAGAGCTGGGATTTCACGGAAGTGTGCGAGGACGTTTGGTCTATTTATAGAAATCCTAAAACGTATAATTTTTTAACATTGCGATGTACCATAGCAATGCTGGAACTTTAGTGGTCAGTAATAACTGAATGTTATGAGTGGGAATGTAGCATTGGCCTCTTATGTATAATTTGTTTTTGCCTTCTAGTGTCTAAGCCAGGCCAGCCTGAGGATGCTGGCAGACAAGTCAAGAAACAGAAGAAAAAGAAGCCCAGGAAGCAAACTGAGAAGAAGAATGCTCCTTCAGCCAAACAAGTAGTTTCTAACACCAGTAAAGCCACTCCAGGACAGAAAGCAGCCCCTCAAGCCAGCAAATCATCTCCACAGGGTGATACACAGAGCAGAAAGGAAAGTTTGGCTACAGGTAAAAATTCCAGTTTTGCCGTGGTCTGATTAAAGTGACCTGGGCTGAGCTGGCTGCATTTCACTTGCTTCACACAAAGCTGGTTTGGAAAGCCTGAATTGAGAACATCTTTGCTTATTTCATGTGCCCTAGAAGCTTTTGCTTATGGACGGGAATTTGTGCCGTCACCACTGGGTGGCTCTCTGGAAACGGTGTTTAACTGAGCTGCAGAGGTTTTGTGCATGTGAGTAACTTCAGGAATTACACGTGGATGCAATCCCTGTCCTGCCAGCTCGGCTTTCCTTTATGACAGTGAAAAGCCAGAGAAAAGATGTCCTGAGCCTCTCTGTTCCACAGGCTTGGTACTTGTCTTTGGCTTGCCAGGCAGCCCCAGGGCATGCCAGGCCACTGCTGGCAGTGTTGAATGATAAAAGGGGAAATTCTAAAGAAACCAATGAAATAGAAAGCTGGGTTTGTTTGGATTTTCCGTTCCATTCACAGCATCTAAAGAGTTCCCAGAGTTTTTCCCATAGCCAGAGGAAGTGCTACTGTTTAACTGGTCCTGCTTTTGAAGTATTTTTATTTTCTCCCTTTCATTTTCAGGAAGTAAAAGTGAACTGAGTTCCCCTTCTGTTTCTGCAATCAGTCTGTTGCGTCAGAGACTCCATGAGAAGATCAAAAAGGCTTCTGGACAGGTATGAGGACTCTGAATGTGTATCCACATGTGTGTTCATGCACTGGAAATTCTCCCCAGCCTCCCAGGGCATGTGGGGACAGGATCTCACAGGCTCAGGGTTTGAGGTGATTCCATCTCGTAAGGAATTGGCTGTGTGTGTTCTGTGGGAAAACCTGTGAGAAAAGATGGGGTCAGCTTCAAGGAGAACATGCCTTTAGTGATTTTTAGGAAAAAGTAGAATAGTGGGAGCCTGAAAGGGAACAGCTAAAGGCTATTGGGGGAAAGCAAAGGGTTTGAAATGTTGTTACTGTGTTTGGTGTCTCAAACAGCTGAGTCACAGCTTCACATCACAGGTGGTGCTTCTTAGGAGGAGTTTGAAATCAGGAACCTGGGGACAGCCCACTTTTACTTCTGCTTTAACCCTTTGAGGCTTCTCATTCATGTCCATCCTTCTCCTTAGGATAATGGCAAAGAGTTAACCCCTGCAGCCCTGGAGAAGAGACAGCGAAGGAAGTATGAGAGAGAGAGAAAGAAACGCCGGCGAAAGGAGCTGAAGATGAAGGCAAAAATGGAGAAGAAAGAAACTGAGGAGGTACCAGCAGAGCCAGAAAACAAAAAGGAGGAGAAGAAAGCTGAGATTGTCTTCAACAGGGTTGAAGTTCATGAAGAGAATGAGTTGAACAAGATCCAGAAGAAGAAAGAGAAGAGGAAAGCGGTGAAAGGCAATATCACTCCTCTGACAGGCAAGAACTACAAGCAGCTGCTGAGCAGGCTGGAGACCAGGAAGAACAAACTGGAGGAGCTCAAGGAGAAGGACGAGAAGAAAGCTCAGGAGCTGGAGACCAAGATAAAATGGACAAATGCTCTGTACAAGGCGGAAGGGGTGAAGATCCGTGACGATGAGGAGCGTCTGAAGGAAGCGCTGAAGCGCAAGGAGAAGCGGAAAGCCCAGCGCAAGAGGCAGTGGGAGCAACGGACTGTGAGGGTGGTGGAAAAGATGCAGCAGAGGCAGGACAAACGCCAGAAGAACATCCAGAAGAAAAAGAAGGAGAGGATAGAGAAGAAGAAAGCCAGGGCCCGAAAGAAGGGCCGAGTTCTGCCTGAGGACTTGAAAAAAGCTGGGTTAAAGTGAGAGCGAGGCAGCTCTCCTGGCTTTGGGATTCCAGGGTGAGGCTGTGGGGTTGTGTCCCAGGCTGTGGGGCAGGCACTGCCACAGCTTCCCAGCCTCATCATACTAAAAAAACAGTTGTATGTTTGTTAATAAAATTTTCTAAAGAAACACCTTCTGGCTGATTTTTAATAGGAATTATTGTTTTTCTAAAGGGGAAAATGTCAGTTGCTGTCACTTCCTCTGATGGGCAGCACAATGTCTTCTTTGCATCCACTGGGAATGGGGAAGAGGAAAAAAGGCAAAAAGTTCAAACATAGGATTCATCTCAACACAAAGATACTGCAGGTATTGTAAAACCTTTACTTAACACGAACTTGGATGATACGTTTGGAAAGGAGAGTGTATCTGGATACATTTGTCCTCCCCACCACAAGAAAACTGGAAATAATTTTCAGTTTTAGGCAGTGCTGTTCATTTATAAGTTATGTTTTATCAGGATTAGGTCAATATAGACAAACACATGTGCATGGATTTATTGTGGAGCTAACTGATCTTTTTGGGTCATCCATAGGACACACTGACTGATCTTGATGGTAGAAGGATTGGCTTCACTGGATTGGCAATAATAAAAAATTAGGCAAAAAAAAAAAAAAATTTGGAAACCACAGGTGCCTGAAAGGGTTTCTCTGTGCAGTTCATCAGTGCAAAATTGTATTTGGTCATTACCAATTTTATCTTTTATTGTTTATACAGAAATACAAATATAAACTTGAGCATTTGTTTGCCCAGCTCAGGAGGAAAAGTACAGCTTGGCTGCTGGCAATTCAGCCTGGGGAAGATTGGTGGGAATAAAACATCCAGAAAATGAGGCAACTCTGCCCCTGAGATCAGTCAAACCTTGCTGATGTCCTCCTCATCTTGGTTGGTGTGAACTGATAATTGGTACTGAGCTCAAAGATGTTATAAATTGACTCCAGATGAATTCTGGATTCTCTCGATCTGGCACTTTGGAAGAATCTCTTTTTTGCCCTGTCAGTAAGGCTGATGAATGTGCAGTGAGGGAAATGCAGGCTGTGCTGTGCTTCCCTGCTGGATCCCTGCCACAGCCCAGGTCTCTCCGTGGTGCAGCTGGAACCTGAGACTGTGCAGAGCCCGAGCAGGGGATTTGTGCTGAGTTCCTGCTCCAGCCTCAGGTGTGACCACACATCTGTGTCACAGAGCCAAAGGCAGCCTGTTCCACACTGGAGTCCAGCAAGGAAACCTCTCCTCAGGCACAGATGGAGCTCTCCCCATGGATATCTTCCCTTTCTTCACCTTCTCAACGACCCTGCACTCACAGCTTGCCACTTCAGTTGTAGAAATGTGAAATGCTCGTTGGGAAATCTGAAATAGTTGCTCTGCAAAGAATATTTTCCGTGCAACCGTCTACAAGTGAGGTATTTATCAGCTGTCCAGAATGCTTTCCAAGCAGGGCTTGAAGATAAAGTAGTGCTTTGTTCTGGGAGGTCAAGCAAGTTCATTTGGGAGTAACAGAGCTACTTTCAGCCATATCCCTTTTAAAAAACTCTCGGAACAAATTCGAGGAACCTGAGTAATTATTAAAAATGCTTTAGCTGTGATTTCTATTCGGTTGGAGATTCTTTCATCAGCTGCAACCACATCTATTTCATTTTTCTTTGTATTAATGGTAAACTGTAAATCAGTTGAGGTAAATCTCAGTGAGATGATTTTAGATGCAAAATCTAAAATTTAGATGTTTAAATCTCAGCTGGCTCCAGTGCTCTGGCAGGTTTGTACCACAGAAACTGAAAATAAGGGGTGAATGCCTCAGCTGTGCTCCTAGTGATGTAATATTTCAAAATATGTGTATTTCTCTTCCTGAGGGATTAGATGTTTACTCTATAAAAGACACATGGAAGTTCTCTGTGCCCATTACAACAGCTGAAACTGCACTAAAATAACCAAACACACACATCTTTTTAAATTCTGTGTTAATTTTACTGTCCAGTTTGAGGTTAATTATTAGACCCCTTTCTTCTCTCTGTTCTTGATCCTCTGTCCTTCCCCATCACCCAAATTCTGTGCAATCAGCCTCATTATGCCATGGAGATAAGAACATGAGTCAGATGCAGGAAATGGGAATGCCAGGAGAATCTGCAAAGTGGGGCTGTTTGTGTGTTCCTTTGTGCTTTGGGTGGAAATGTTGAGAGGATATTTATGCAATTGGAAAGTGGCATCAAGCTGGGAGGGGCTGCAAGCCTCAGGGAAAACAAGATTCAGTCAGAGCTTGATGTTTTAGAAAAACAAATAGCCTGAAAATCGAGTTTGTTTTCATGGAGTCGAGTAGAAGGTTTTAGATGCCTCAGACCTGGCTGGGAGAGGTTCCACAGAAAACACATGGATTGCATTTGGCCACAGGCTGAATGTTATCCCAGTGCTGTGTCCTTGCAAAGCAGGCAAATGTCCTGTGGGAGTGTATGAGCTGTGACAGCTTTTCAGTTTTGGGGAGCAATCCAGCTTTTCTCCAGACTGCTGAGGGCTCAGCAGGAGAATTCGGGTTGCTTTGACACCAATTTCGTGAGAATGGGCTGATTAGAGAGAGTCCAGTCAGAACTGACAGAAACAATCCCAGATCTTGAAGTTAGAAAATTACAAAGAAAGATTGAAGGAGGTCACAGAAGAGAAGAGGGAAGGGAACATCAGAGCCTTCAGGTGTGGAAAGGGAGACTGCCCAGAGCTGAACTGCAGCAAGTGAGGTCCTGGCTGGAAATTTGGAAGCCTGCTGATGAGAAGGGCTTTCCTACCTGCTCTGTGTGCAGCCAGCTCTCAAAGAATGGCTGGAAAACAACTGTTTGAACCCCCCTCTGCACATTTGTCTGCTTTGCATGTGCTGGAAGCATCAAGCACAAGGTAAGAAACGTGGCACTGACAAATCCTGGTGTCAGCATAGCAGCTCTCATGACACAACTAGCACAAGAATGAGATAAAACTGCTCAAAACACAGAATAGCTGCTGGAGGAGGAAGGCTGCTTGTACTTCTTCCTGTGGTTGTGGATCTGCAGCATTTTTAGGCAAGAATCCAGAACTGCTCAGCATGAATCCATGAAAGCTTTAAGTGATGGAAGGCCTTAAGACATATATTTATATAGATGCACACACATACATATATATATGTATATATGTATATATGTATATATGTATATATGTAGTTAGTCATTATTTTTAAGTAGGATTTTGTGATGCTTCCTGGTGAAAGCTAATTAGATTGTCTCCAAGGAAAGTGAGAGAGAAGCACCAGAGGATTTCTGTGTGATACAGTAAAGAAAATTGAAAACCTTTTTGCTGCTTGTCTTTTTCCAGCCAAAGAAATTAAAGCAGAAAAATCGCTGCTGCCTGTTCAGATGCATTGGCACTGTCCTGTGCCTTACCAAGGGCAAGTAATGAGCTCTGGGGTTACTTCAGCAGCCTCCAAGAAGCATCATGTACCTGCTCCTCCCATTAATATAAATGCTGCCATCTTCATAAATAGTTGATAAACAGTCTCTTTGTCTTTTTTTTTTCTTCTTTTCTTTTTTTTTTTTTTTTTTTTTCCCCTACACGCTCCAATCACATTCTAAAAAGTAGAAAGCTCTAACTGGAAATATATCCAGTCCCACCAGCCAGGCTGGAAGAGCACTTGGTGTGGAGGGTTGGGTCCTGAGACAGCAGCAGTGAAATGAAAACACACGAGCCTGATCCACAGCTGCAGTCCTCACTGAAGGTAACAATGAAAGGAATAACAATTAACGTGCTTGTAACCCCCATGCATTTTGTGTTCATCACAGGGACCAATCAAAGTTCCCACTGTGGGCACCTTTGCTTCCCTGTGAGCAGAAAAAAAGATTGATTTGAGCTTTTAAGGTAAGACTGCTGGGCTCGGGAAAGGTGATTTTCATGGCTGTTGTTGAGAAAATAATTTCTTTGTCTTAATCTTTACCCAACATGCATTAGGATTGTGAAATCTTTCTTTGCTGCTCTCACACCTCAGTTTACCTTTCCTACAGTTTTGCAGGGATTGCCTCTGCATTGGGAAAGGTGGAGGTTATCAGCTCAGGTGATAACTGTGTTAACTCTCGGATAAGAATGGGGTGGGTGGTTTGGTTCAATTGCAAAGGGTGGGTGCTTGAGATGAAAAATGGAATCTACAGAAAGTGGAATCAAACCAGAAAGGCTCCCCAAGCACTAGAGCTGGGGTTAAAGCTCCCTGAAATGGAGAACTTGCTCTGACGTTTTGTAGTTGCTGCTTCAGTGCCCTGGCTCTTCCTGTCTGACTCCTTCCGTGTTTTTTGCTGCAGGAAGTCTGAAACTACTGAGAAGATTCGTCCTCCTCTGAGGAAATAATCGATTTATCCCAGAGTGAGGCACTTACAGCCCTCTTCCCTTCGTGTTTGTTCTTTGCAGAGTGAAAGCTGCTGGAATTCAGAAGTCTCCCTTCCTTCTCCTCTAGAAGATGATTTCCAGAAAATTGCTGCTGATATCTCTTTTCTGCCTGGGTGCCGTGGCTGCTGTGGCTATCTGGTAAGAATTTGGTCATACCTAAATCATCCTGTGCACATTCTGTGATAAAACTCACAGAACACAAAAATAAAAGTTGTGCATTTTATGG
The DNA here is from genome assembly GCA_037013685.1 of Acridotheres tristis. NCBI lineage: Eukaryota > Metazoa > Chordata > Aves > Passeriformes > Sturnidae > Acridotheres > Acridotheres tristis. The sequence continues at coordinate 7,331,191 of CM072904.1, read as the reverse complement.
AAAGTCTCTGAGCTGTAAGAAAGAACAGTTTAATATCACAATATTACACATTATTTGTGTAAAGATAAAAGAGCACTGGTAGAGGGAGAAAGCCCTAAGGGAAGGAGAAAAAAAGAGTAATTGAGTCCAAATCAGGCTGCTAACACCTCACAAACAAATGTTTAAGTATAGAATATTCCAGTTACATTTCAGCTCAGAGTGATTATTTGTCTCTTCAAACAGTCCAAACTCACTCCAGTGTCACCAGGGAAGCTTTGTAACTATCAGTCATTTATTTGTAACTATCAGTCATTTATTTGTAACTATCAGTCATTTGTAACTATCAGTCATTTCAATGTAAAATATCAGTCATTTCAAACACTGAGAATTTTGTAACTGAATATTCTGATGACTGAGTACGGCTTTTTTATTCTCTATTCCTCAAACATTGTGGGAAAGGAATCTGAGATAAGGCATTTCTGTTAAGTGTTAAAATATTGATTGTTAAATTATTATGAATTATCGCATATTTATGATGTTGCAATTTGCTGTACTTTCACTTTGTGGGTAGCTGCATTTTGCCTCAGCAGCAGGACATTGTGTTAAAATGTGAACACAGCAGATCCTACACTAATTAATAAAGTAGACATGGAGTTAGCCAGAGTTACCTCCCAAAATCTTTGCCAGGTCTTATGAGGATCTTGGAAAATTCTAGGAAGGTTTCCTTCAACATTTCCTGTGTTCAAACATTTCTTTGCTCTCACAGGGCTAGGGCTGGGAGTGGAAAAGTGCATTACCTGCCCTACTACCTTCCCTGCCCAGAAATCTTGTGAGTATTTTGTTTTGTGTCTAATGAGTAACACAGGTCATTGTTACGGCCCTGCCCTTCACTGACAACACAAACATTGATTAACAAGTTCTTGTTCTTTATGTATGAAGCTGTAATTAGTCACTCTCTTAAAACAAAAAGCTCCCAGTGCTGCTGGGGCCTGCCTGCCCTGCAGGACAGCTCTGGCTCTGCTCGGGTTTGTTCGTTGTGGGTCACAGAGCCCAGGACTGAAAGGTTAATTCCGCTTCCCTATCAGGGTGTAATCACACACCTGCACATGCACAGCTCTGCCTGAAGTGTCCTCTCACTGGGCAGGGTCACCTAAAGCAGAGAGGTGACATGAACAGGCACAGGAGGAGCTCTGGCACAGTCAGGAATGACCCCCCAGTTCCATCAGGCTCCTGTTCTTCCCTCTGTGATCTGTGCTCTGTGCTCTCCCCCCATTCCATGTCTGTGCCTGGCAGCTCTGGGCCTGAGCAAATGAAGGGGAGCTGCTCCTGAGCTTCCTTGCACGCTGCAAACCGATGGAGCTGACCTAGCCTGGGTGCCAAGAGCTCTCCCAGAGCTGCACAGGAGAGAATTTTCACTGTGCAGGGGCCAGGGACAGGGCCACAGTGACCTCCTCACTGCCACACTGCACCACAGCTGGGACATGACAAGCCATGGCTTTTCCCATGACCTACTGTTCTTGTCAAAACAAAACCAAACCATGCAAATAGAAAAAAAAATGTTTCATGGAAGTATTTCTGATTATTCCAGCCCATCCCAAACTATTGTGTCTGGTCAGGTGCTTATTTCTCTGAATGCTGTTGGAAATGTGATAATTTCAGGTAGTTCAGCCCTCCAAGTGACCAGGAACAGTTTTGCAGGGTATGGAGCACATATATGACCATTGCTGACAGTCCCTCATGGATTTTGACCCCTAAACCCTGATTTTCCCCACAGACTGGGATTGCTGCCAGCATCTCTCTGTCCTTGTTGTGTTGTGTGTTCTGTCCCAAATCTGTCCCTTGCCTGACAGCCCTGGAGGTGTGTGCAGGTGATGCCTAACCCTGGGCCAGGCACAGCAGTGTCACAGCAGCTGGAGCTGGACCTGGACAGCTGTCAGTGCAGCAGCAGGTCCTGAAACCAAACTTGGTTGATATTTTAAGAAAAGTATAACAATCCCTTTCTTTTCCCACCCCATCATGCAGCTCCATGAAACTCCAATATACAGAAGAGAAGCTAATCCAGCTTTTCCCCCAGTAAGTATTGGCTTTCTATCTCCTGACCTTTAAACTGCTGTTCCTCTCTTCCAGGCATATTCATGTATTATTCAATGGATATTTTCTTCCTTTTTACAGATTATTTTATCAGCAGCCAAGAGTGCTGGTGCCAAAGTAAGTTTCTTTGTTTGAACTTTGTTTCTGCTGAGTTTGGTTTGGGCACTTTGCAGCACTCACAGTTCCAGAGTCCTGGGGCACACTGAGCAGGACTTTGTTCCATGAGAATCCAAGCACAGGGGTGTGTCAGCAGCTGCCTGTGCTGCTCTAAGTTTGGGTTTGGTCACTCTACACTTATTAATACACTTACTGTTAATTCCCAATTATTACATTAGCACGCATGGAACAAGAGTTCCACGGCCAGGAGCTCGTTTTGAGGTGAGAGATCTGTAATATCTGTAAGTGGGAAGTACCTTCTGGAGCTGTGCTGCAGCTGGAACCAGCTGTGGGAGAGCTTTGAACTCATTTCAGGGCAAAATAAAGCAGGTGCTCTGTGTGACCTTCAGCAGTGATTTCAGCACAGACAAATCTCAGAGACACAGCCAAAGCAGGGAGTGTGAGGGAAGATTTGGGCCAGCAGAACTAAGAAGTGGCTTGGACAAACTCTCTGTGCAGCTCAGGTTGTTACAGCCTCCTTTGGCCCTGCTCCTGTGTCCTGACTTTTATCTGGAGCAATTCACCTTCAACAACCAAATTCCTGTGCATGTTAACACACCCTGTTGGTACACACACACACACATATATATATATATATATGATTTCCCCCACATATTCAGGATGTGCTCAGCCTGAATGTTTCTTCCATACTGGAATAAATTTCTGTGCTAAGTCAGCTGGGCTGAACGAGGGGAGCACCTTGAAGCTTTTCATGCTCTGTGTCTTCTGGAGGGAGTTTACTGGCACTGAGAGCATGACCATGACTCATTGGGAAACCCAGGGCAGCCCTTTAAAATGAAATTTAAAAAGCTTAGAGAAGTGAACATGCATGATTGCTTCCCTCTCCAAAAAAAGGGATAATCAACCCAGAAACAGAACAGATAATTTAGCACATTTCCCCCAACCCAAATTCTTCTTCCTGTATAATTTAATCTTTCAATCACATGCATTGCTGTAGGAAGGAGTCAAACTGTTTTATTCTTGCATCCTCTCAGATTGAAAGTATTAGATCTGGGTTGGAGGATCTGATTGGATCTGCTCCCCAGAGCTCCCCCAGTTTGATTCTGGTGCTGTTTTGCCTTGGAACTGTGTCAGGTGGGAGCCTGGCAGCCCCCAAGTGTGGCCACGTGCTGTGTGTGACAAATTTCATTAGCAGAGGGCTCCAGCTCCAGGTCTGGAGCAAATGTGAGCAGGCTGGGGTGAATTCCACCATAAATGACATCTCCTTTTAAAATCAAAAAGGTAAGAATGAAACACTGAAAACAAAGCAGCAAATTGAAACAGCATTGCAGAGCTGTAATAGGGCAGAATCAGACTCTGCTGCATTTATATTCAGTATTTCCACTTCCCTCACAGAAGATTAAGGATTTTTTTCTAACTTTGTTACACATTTGAATGCTGGCTCACATACAGAATTTTAAATTATATCTGAATGTGTTGGAGCTATATATAAATACTGGGAAAATAAGCTGTCATGCTGCAAGCTGTGTTTTAATAACACAGCAATGGGGTATATTTTTATAGTAATTTTCATATTACTTGTGTTTTAATCTGTATTTAGCAATCTGCATCAGGCTGATAGCAAATAGGCACAGCTTCCCATTCTGAGAGTTCAGTGGTCATTAAACTCTCCTCTGCAGTCTTCAAATGAGATTTTAGCAGATCTTCAGGTTTTTGCTGATGTCTTGAAGTGCTTAATTTCAGCCCAGGAATGGAAATGTCCATGCTCTGTAACCTCAAGTACGAGTTCAGGGAGAAAATATCTGAGGCTAATACCCTCCATGGCGAATTAATTCTGATTCACACACTCTTCTAGCTGCCTTTTTCGTGCTTCTTCCCCATTTACTGACCTGGAAACCAATAGGAACAGTTACATTTCATTAACATTTCTGTTTTTTTCCCCCCCTCAGGCGCCAGGATGTGCTGACAGTCACACCATGGCTGGCCCCCATCGTCTGGGAAGGCACCTTTGACCCTGAGATCCTGGACAGTGCCTACAGACCCCTGAACCTCACCATAGGGGTGACAGCCTTTGCTATTGGCAAGTAAGGGAAGCACTCGGTGACCACAGTTCTTGGGGTCTTCCTCTGTGGAAAGATTATTTTGGTTTTCCTTTTCCTGAAATTTGTCCCAGTTTATAGGGGGGGTTTGTGCCCATATAGTGTGTCTGTAATTACACATAACCATGGGATGACAACACTGGAGATACCTGAGGTGTGGGCAGTGTTTTTTAAGAATTAGCAGGTGGCTTGGGAATTAGAGCTGGTCAAAATGGGGATAATCCTCTTATTCCTCATCCTCCACTCCACCCGTTTCATGTGCAGTGTGTGGATTCTTGCAGTGATGATCAGTGAACTCTCCTCACTCCTTGTCTTGCATTCACCAACGTGTCCTTCATAATCCACCATGCATCCCTTTGGAGTCCCAGCACGGTTTGGCTTGGAAGGGACCTTAAAATTCATCTCTTTCCACCCCCTGCCATGGGCAGGGACACTTTCCACTAGACCAGGTTGCATCATCCTGGCCTTGGACACTTCCAGGGAGGGGGCAGCCACAGCTTCTCTGTGCCAGAGCCTCCCCACCCTCACAGGGAAGAATTCCTTCCTAATATCTGATCTAACCCTGCCCTCCTTCAGCTGAAGGCCATTCCCATTTTGCCCTATCCCTGCATGCCCTTACAGATGTCCCTTTTGTCCCCGCTGTGTCCGGGCAGGTACACGCGGTTCGTGCGTCGCTTCCTGGAGTCGGCAGAGCAGCACTTCATGCGTGGCTACCAGGTGAACTATTACATCTTCACAGACAGCCCTGAGAGTGTTCCCCCAGTGCAGCTGCAGCCGGGGCGCAGCCTGGCCACCGTGCCCATGGCCAAATTCTCCAGCTGGCAGGAGATCTCCATGCGCAGGATGGAGGCCATCAGCCGCCACGTGGCCCAGGTGAGCGGCAGGGAGGTGCAGTACCTCTTCTGCCTGGACATTGACATGGTGTTCCACAACCCCTGGGGCCCCGAGACCCTGGGGGACATGGTGGCAGCCATCCACCCTGGCTACTTCACAGTGCCACGGGAGCAGTTCCCTTATGAGAGGAGGAGCTCCTCGGCAGCCTTCATCCCCGAGGGAGAAGGGGATTTCTACTACGGAGGCGCCGTGTTTGGAGGTTTGGTCAACAAAGTCTATGAGTTCACCAAGAGCTGCCACATGACCATCCTGGCTGACAAAGCCAACAGGATCATGGCAGCCTGGCAGGAGGAGAGTCACCTCAACAGGCACTTCCTGACACACAAACCCTCCAAGCTGCTTTCTCCAGAGTATATATGGGATGACAGGAAGCCAAAGCCGCCCGAAATCCGCCTCATACGTTTTTCCACAGTGGATAAGGACTACAAAGAGGTCCGAAATTGATCATCTGATCCCTGCAGAGAGATCCTCCACGCAACCAAACCCACCAAAATCAGTTCCTGTAGAATGTGCCCCTCCATGAATTTTTTTTCCTGGTGGGAGCAAACTGGGAAGGGAATGTGTGGATAGTTCCTCTGGAGAACAGAGTCTAAATGCATTTCAGAAGCAGCAAAGTGCAGGTGAGACTGAAAAGGATTCTGGATTCCCACTCTTTGTAAATATATCCTGCACACAAAAAACATCCAAAAGGCCAGTCATCCAATACATGGCTGTAGTTGCCTTTGCCTGAGTGTTTTCCAGAGACCTGGTGGAAACTTTTAAAGATCAAAATGGTATTTGACATTCCTGTGGAGAAGACCTTGAGTTTTGGTAAAGACCTTTTCATTAAAAAAAAAAAAAAAAAGAATATTGCTGGGCAATAAATTTTCCTGTATTGTGATTTAAACTAACATCTTTTGTCAGAATCAGGAGGAAACTTGCACTGAGAGCACATTATCCCTATCCCTGTGTGCAGCAGGGTTTCTTGGACCTTTTCAGCAGAGAGCTGGTGCCAGGCATTGCCAGTAAGAGCCCTGGTCTGACAGGACAAACAGTGTGAACTCAGCTAGCAGTTATCTCCCAAATTCCAGTCTGTGCTTTGGAGACCCAAGTTTAGACAGAACTGGCAAAGCTCAGGGCAGACTGAACTTCTTCAGGTTTATTTCAATCACAGATGTGCTCTGAACCTTTTCCCTGGGTCACATGTCTCTGTGGATCATGTAATCTTTTCCAACACAGAAAATCTGGTTTTGAGATGTTCATGTTCCTCTCCATTGCTTCAGCCCTTTCCAATTTTTCTAAGCTCTGTGAAATAAATTGGCGAGAAGCTGCTGGAGCTGACAGCACGAGCTGATGCCTTTCCAGCAAACAGGATGATTTCATTCCGAAATGAAATGCTCTGGTGAAGCTGGGAGTTCAGCACAGAGCTGGAAACGGGCTGGGGTTAACATTTTCTCCCCTTGGTTCTGCTGAGGAGCTGAAGCAGGCGTTTGGAGCAGCCAGGGCTGTGGCTGGCAGCTGAGGTCACAGCTCAGGGGTGCCTGTGCCACCTCCCTTGTCACAGCAGGGCTGCCATGAACATCAGCTCCCCGTGCCACCCAAGGGCTGAACACGTCAGTCCCTGTTCTCTCAGAGGGAGCAGGAGAGAGGCCACGGGAGCTGGGGAGATGAGGAGCAGGGTGAAAGGGTGAACGGGCTGTTTCTAAGGGAACAGTTTAGGAAAAAACAAGAAAAGGAAAAAGAAAAGGGGGAAAAAAGCTCGTTTGGCAGAGAGAGGGAAAATAGGGAAGAGGTGGCTGACTGTTCCTGCTTCTCCTCACATGAGAAAATTGCTGTATGGCAGCAAATCAAGTATTCAAAGCTTTAGGGCCCCACCACTGATTGCAGATGACTTAACGAGCCATTTCAGTCCTGTGAGCAGGCTGGAAATGGCACTTGCCACTGTCATTGCAGGCATTTCATCTTCCAGAAGATTAATTAGAAAAGCTTTCACGCACCCATAGTATAGATAAGGTACCTGAAATACCTCCAGCCCCAAAGCCCCAGTGGCAGCTGGGTTGACTGATTTGTGCTTAATCCAGCAAAGGGTCTTTATTACATTTTCTCTAGACTGTTCCTAGTGATGTGGTGCAGGAGGAAGATGCCCCTTTACATAACTAAACCAGAACTGAAACCCCTGCCATGAATGTTGAATAACCAGGCACTTAATTTAAGCCAAAATAGCGAGGAAAAATACTTATCCAAATATTTCCAGAAAGATACATTTCCAACCAGCCCAGGATTAATACTGTCTGATTCTTATTTGTTAAAAGAGTTAGTGCCTCAAGGCCATGCTGAAACTGGGTTCTCATTATGCTAATTATACATACATGCATATGGATTCTTTACCAGCCAGAAGGAGCTGTCCAGTCTGCTCTGCACAGGACAAGCCAGATAATTTTATCTCCTGGTGTCAGTATGTGGCTGGGCTGGGCTAGACCTCTTAGAAAAGTATTCAGATTCCAAGAAAAAATGTGAAGTTCCATAGCAGCCAAAAATCCATAGATCAGCTGTGCCAATGGCCAATTCCCCTTATGCCTTAATTCTGCTGGAAATTGCTCTGGGTTTGCAGCCATAGGGCTTCATTCTGCAACATTAATTATTGAAGTCCTGTGCAGATAGATACTCATAAATCCTCTGTGAGTGGAAGTTCTGCAGCACAGATGATGGGTGACAGAGGGTGGTCTGTGTTTCTGAGGTACCTGTTTTGAAAATATTGTGAAGGGCTTGGTCTGAGCTCTGCATCCGAGCTGCCTTTTGGCTGAATCCTCCGCCCTCTGATTGACACCATAATGGCCTGCTTTGTGCTGTGCCAAACGTGTTTATTTTCCTGGCAGGCCTGCAGCTTCTCCCCAGGGGAATGGCTTGTGTTGTGTGACACAGTTCTGCTCCACGGGGCTGTGGTTTGAAGCAGTACCTACAAACTCCCGGTGCCTCCAGGGAGCAGGAGAATGACTGCAGAAAAAAAAACCCCACAGCGCTGTGTGGGAGATGCTCCCTGAATCAGCTCGTGCCCTCCTCTAATTAATGAGTGGCTGGACTCTGCTGTCATCTCCTGCTGATTAATCCCCTTCCCCCAGCAGCAGCAGCAGCAGCAGAAAGCTTTCCTTCTCCCGGTGTGGATTGTGCAGCCTGAGGCTTGTGTGCACTGTGGGAGCTTCACCAGGACCTGCCTTCTGGTGTGCATTCCCCACCCACACCCAGTGCACAGTGGGGAAACCGAGGCACACGGTGGGAAGGCAGAGCAGTGTCACTCTTGCCTTCCTGCAGTCGCCACGGGGGACAATGTTGTCTTACGTGTTCTTGTGCCAAAGGAATTTGGACTTAGAAATGCAGGGAAGGGCATTAAAACTGAATCACCATATGTAAATAAACGCCACTGCCTGGGGATGTGATTGTGCTCTCAAGGTATTTCCCACTCAGGCCCTTAACCCAGCCTCAGATCAGCAGCTTGTTGCCTTCCCAAGGGCCCTTTTTTCCTTCCATCCCTTTCTACTCGGCTGGAACAGACTCATCATTCATTGTCCCTCTAATTTAAGCACCCATCTGACAGGCTGTTTCTTTCCTTCTCCCTGCTGCTGTCTTGCCCAGTGCATCCACCCCCAGAGGGCAAATTTCTCTGTGTGGTTTGAAACAGAAATTTCCAGCACTGAATATGATTTGAAGCGGGCCAGACTGTGAACCTCTCATTCTCCCCGCTGGTAGAACAAGACTCATTGCCACTTAGCCAGATTAGGATTCTTTTCCACTCCTGTTCGGATTTCCCAAAACCCTCCCATAGGTGATGTTCCCTGACAGTTTTGACCAGAAATGTCATTTTGTGCCACACAGCACCAGTTACAAAAGGAGTGGCTTAGTCAAACTTTTCTGTGGGTGAGATCTGTGGCTTTGGGGCACGGAAATGAAATCATCTTTGTGCAGAGGGGGATGAGGAGGGATAGGAACATCAGTTACACATTCCCTGCACAAAACCAGCTTGTGGAAAAGCCATATGCATCTGGCTGGCGTCATGCAGCTGGAGCAGCATGGTGATGGAAAGGAGCTGGAAGGCTGGGAGCTCCCTGCCAGAGCTGCTGGGTTCACTCCCCCGCCCTTTGTCTCACCTGTTCAGCTTTTTGAGGGAGGGATCGTCTCTGCCTCTTGTTCTGTGTTTGCCCGTCTGGGTCACTCAGTGGGGATTTGCTCTAATCCCAAAGGGCAGCTCCAAGCACCAAGGTTATTATTTTCTCACTTGAATCCCACCTGCTCTGCTTCACATCCTGCCCCAGCAAGTCCCTGTGGGACCCCAGGGGTGACACACACAGAGCAACAGCTGCTCTCCAGGTGGAGTGACAGTGACAGGGAGAGGCTGTTCTGGGGACAGCAGGAACTGGAGAAGGAGTTACAGGAGTGGGTTGGGTTGTATCTTACTCACGGTAAATCCCCAACCCTGGAGTTGTGCTCCACACAATCTAATGATTTAGGGAAGCATCACTAGATAAACACATCTGAAGAGTGACATTTGAATGTCTGCCTGCCCACCAGACTCCCTCCTTTCTCCACGAGTGTTGCTGTACTGACGTGACTTTTCCTCTGCTATATTTAGGTTAAACATAGATCCACCAAATGTCGCTGTTTCGTGTAAAACTAGTGTAAAGCCTTAGGAGTAGAAAGGCAGTTTTAACCACAAATCTCTACTGCTTGTATGCCCACCTCATCTCCCTGCTCCCCTGCTGAACCTTTTGCCAATTTAAAGCGAGCCAGATGAGTACAAATTACATTTAAAACGTGCTTCATTCTGGTGTGGTTTTTAGTGAGTTTTGCCAGCAGCAAATTACATAGTTCTAGACCTTTTGAAGTACGTGTTTTTCTCACTGTTGAGCACTGACACCGTTACTATAATTAGAATGATGTTTGCTCTGTAGCAGCATCTAGTGCCAGAGCCAGAGCCCTGGCAGCACCTTTTCCTTTCCTGGCCGCACTCCCCACCCGGAGCTGCTGGTTCAGCTGGCCCGGGGCCACCGAGGAGCGGGACAGTCAGGTGCGATGGGCTGTGCCTTGTCGCTCATTCCCTCTGTGACCCTGGAGAAGCGGGGATGGCTGCTGGGGCCGGCGCGGGGTGTTGGTGCCCAGGACCAGCCCTGCAGCGGCTGGGAGCACTCGGCCATGGATTGACGCAGCCTTCTCCCGGCTCCTTCATCTCCTGCCATCGCTGTTAATGGCTCATGTCATCGTCCTCATGATGACAAACGATGGGGACCGCAGCCGCTCTGTTTCCAGGGCAACCCCGCTGGCTCCCCAGCTCCCGCTCCAGCACACACCGTGCGCCCGCAGCTCCAGCACCGCTGCCCGGGGGTCCCCCCGTGCCCCGTTTCGGTGCCGGGCTGAGCCGAGATCAACGGCCGGGGGTCCGTGTGGTGCCCTGGCTCCCTGCCCCGGCCTCTCCTCCTGGAGGGGGACAGCCGGGGGGCCCCGGGGGTCTCTTTCAGCCCCAGGCTCTTCTCCTGTTTGTACCCGCACGCAGCGCCGCGCCGACCCCTGCTCCGCACCCACACCTCCCGCTCCCCGCCGGGGTCTGCACGGGTCCCCTTCATCCACAGCTCCCACTACCAGGGGAAAACACCCTGAAAGCGAAAGAATGCTCCGCGTACCGCTGGAGCGATGCCCGTGCGTGCAGGTGGCACCAGAGAGGTGCCCACGGCTGCCCCCGCTGCAGACGCGCTCCCACCCTCCCGGTAGCGGTGCCGGGGGCCGGGCAGAGCCGGGAGCGGTGCCGGGGGCCGGGCAGAGCCGGGAGCCGCCCCCTCCCTCCCGGGAGCGGTGCCCGCCCCGGTCCCGCCCCGCGCTCGGCTCTGGCGGCCGCGCTGGGCGCTCCGCGCTGGCGGCTCGGCGGGGGCGGCGGGGGCCCATGGCCGGCGCGGAGCATCGCCCCCGGCCCCCGGGCAGCGCCCAGGGGCCGTGAGTGCGGCCCCGGCACCCGCAGCGGGGCCAGAGGCTCTCGGCGCGGCGCTGGGGCTATGAGCGGGGCACGATGATGATCGACACCCAGGTGAGTGCGCGGGGCACCCGCCGTGTTTGTCCCCTCGTATTGCCCCGGCCCCGTGCGCTGCTGCCGGGCTCGCTCCCATCCAGAACTCTCGTTAGACGGGGCTCGGGGCGGCTCACGCGTGTCCGTGGCGGTGACCGATGGGTGCGCGGTGCCGGGGGGCTCTGCCGGGGTTTCCCGGGGGTCTGGAGCTCTGTACCTGCAGGTGTCCGTCCTTTACTGCCTGTTGGAGCTGGGGGTCACTGTACGTGCCCGCAGCCCGGGCTCCTGGTCTGCAGCGGAGGCTTTAGCGGAGGAAAAGCAGCAGCTTTGCCGAGAGAGTAGGGGAAGTCTGTTTTTCAATGTTTTTTCTTTATTTCTTTCGCTTTCCGTTTGTATAATGGTTCATGCGGCTGGGAGAAGAGGAGCTGAAGGGTTGGGAAGGAAAGGGACGCGGTTTGGGACGGGGTGTGAGGGCGCTGCGATGCTGCAGCAGCCGCCGTGCTGCGATGCTGTTGGCAGGCTGGCGCTGCTGCGTGCTGTGCCAAGCCAGGGCCGGCTCCCCTGGCACCGCTCAGGCCGAGTGGCATCCGAAGGTCCCTTGTCTCTGCCCGGTGTGTTTATGAGGCCAAAGAAGCTAAACCGAGCCGAGGTGGGCTAAAGCTCAACACTCCCAAAGCCGCTGGTGCTTTTGGGGTAGGGGAGGATAAAGCAAAGGGATGAAATTTGAGGATGAAACCAGAACATGACTGCGTTTGGTCCTGATGCTCCTCTGACTTTTTACTTTCTCTACTGATGTTCCCCTCCCGATCCCATCCCTGGGAAGGGAGGGCTGTGCTGCTGCCCTTGTGGAGGTGCTGGGAAGGTGAGTGGGCAGCAATGGCTCCTTGGAGACCAGGAATGAATAAAGGGAAGGGCTGATGCTGTGCTGGAGAAGTGGGCTGGGATCCATTTTTGGACTGGAAAATGTGCATTCCAGAGCTGCCTCCTGCACCCTGTGGGTCTGTTTGGTCTGGGCCTCGTTCACCTTGGTCCGATCCAATAAACAAAAGCTGAATTAGCTCTCTTGAGGTCACAAGTGTGAGGCAGGCCCTAGTGCCACACCAGTGTGTGCTGGATGGTGGCATGTCCCTTTGGGAAAGGGGATTGGCAACCAAAATACTGGAGTTTGGGTCCTGACCCTGCCTAGGGTCAAGAACAAGAGTTTTCTGTCATTGTGGAGTAGGAAGATTGATCTTGCTGGGAGATCCAGAAAATTAAAGGTGCAAGGTTGTCTAGAAAAAGATGTCCAGAGATCAGCCTCCCAGGCTGGGGAATGCATGTGACATCCTATGGAATGTCTTCCATTAAGGTCTCAGCTTTAGTCTTCCTGTCACTTTTTTATGCTTACCCCATTTTATATACTTATTTATAGGTATATTTTATGTGGGTAAACTGAGGCATGTAGAGATATTTGTTCCAAGCCCAGGATCCTGCGTGGGTGGAGAGCAGAGGTTTAAAGTCCTGGTTCCGCCTGCTGAAGAGGATGAGCCACTCTCCCTTTTAAGGGGTGCAATTCATTGAGGTCCCATTGTTTGTGGCTACCAGTGAAGAGGAATTTCCAGCTGCAGCCGCACCCTGCCAGTTCTGAGGGCTGTACAGCTACACTTTTCATGCCTTGTAAATGTTCTTCTCCCTGGTTGCTAAGGGAAAGACCCACACAAACAACTGGTAAAACTGAGTGTTGCAAAGTAAATAAGCTGAGCAAACAAGGAGGGTTTTTTTTTTTCATCTCTAAGTGCTGCAGGTGTGTTGTTCCAGGTGTTCTGACATGTGAAAGCAAAAGTTCCTGTGCAAGGGTGAATTTCAGCCTTTAAAATGGAAACCACCTCTTGAGCTGGGTCAGAAGGTGGCTTCCATCGTGAGCCAAGCTCCCAGAGCTGCAGACTCTTCCCCTCTCTCCCTCTCTGGCCGTTTGGGCAGGAGAAGGGAGCAGATGGTGGATGAGCAGTCTTGGGCTGGCTGGGGGCAGGAGCAGAGAGCACCAGTGCACGGCTGGAGCTGCGTTTGGTTTTGTCTTTCCTTTCATCTGCTCCCAGCGTCTGAAGTGGCTCCAGCGGCTCGGAGTTAACTCTTGGTGTTGCTCTGCAGGGGCAGGGGGGGCGAGTTGGCAACAAGTGACAGTGAGCGAGGGTCCAGCTGGCAGCAGGGGCTGGGAGGCAGCAGGTGGAGAGATGCAAAGTCCCTCCTCGGCATGGCTCAGCCACTCCATCTGGAGCTCCCACTCACGCCTGAGTCTGTGTGCCTGGGCTGATCAGACATGAGCAGAGGATGCAGCGACTGCTGCAGGCTCCAGAATAAATCTCTGGGACGTTGTAATGATGGATCTGACATCCCCTAGCTCAGTGCAGTGTGTTATCTCTGAGCCAGTTTGCTCAGAGATGACTCTTCAAGTGAAGAAATGAGGGGCTTTTCAGGACTTTGTTTATTCTGGGCATCTTTGGGGTTGTGTTTTTCATCTTCTCATAGTGTTTTCACTCTGTCATTCCCTAAATGGTGCCTGACTGCTGGACCTGATCAGGGCAATCAGGGCTTCTGATCTCAGGTGGTGCTCTCCAAAGCAATCTGCACTATCCATCAAGATGGATTTTGCTTCTGATACCTTTCCCATTGCTATGGCAACCCCTCTGACGAGGATGCCAGCGTGCTTTCCAGGCAGTGTGTGCAGGGAAACTGCTTCACCTGCCACCAAGCTGCCACCACTCGTGGGGCAGGGCTGGTTAAGTGGCAACTGCACATGGGTGCTGAGCCTGGAGGGGCAGAGGAGCTGCTGTCAGCTCCCTCAAGCTGACTCTGGTGTCCCCACCACCTGGAGTTTCCCTGGGATAGGGGGGTGGTACAGCACAGGTGGGGGGAGTGCACGGTGTCTAGTGCCAGGATCTGGGATTTCTCTCCAAAGGAGATGCTCAGGATGGTGTGAAGGAGCTTGCCAAGTCTTGGTGAGTGTTAGGGGCTGCTTCCCTCTCCCCCCCCTCCCCTTGCCTGTGGAGAGGATGGAAGATGGGTCTCAGCTCCAGGGTGTTGATAGAGAAGGAAGGCTTTTGCCAAGTGAGCCTGTTCCCTCCTCCATGTCCTTCACACTCTGCAGTCACTAGATGGGCTCCAGGACATTCTCTGTTCTGCTCTGCCTCTCATCCTGCTGTCCTGTGCTTTCTGTGCAAACCAGAGGCCATCCAGCTGTGTCGGGACAGCTGTGGGGCTGCCTTCCCACTGCAGTGATGCTGCCGGCTCGGTGCTGCCTGGGGATGTGTTGTTCCCCGTGGGACTGCCAGGCTGTGTGACCCTGTGTGGCCCGGCCAGGGCTGCCCCGAGCCCGGCAGGGCTGTGCAGCAGATGGCACTGTTGTTTTCCCTATGAGTTATTGCCGTGGGCTCGCTTCCTCAGCGCTGGGAAGGGTCAGCGGTGATGGGAGTGGGCACAGGGCCAGCGTCCGGCTCCCTGGGAAAGCCCAGCACGCCAAACCGGGCTCTGTGTGACAAGCAGAGCTCGGTGTTGGGGCATTGCTCACCCAGGAGGAACCGTGCTTGTGTTGAGTGACATGAGCCAGCTCCATCCTCGGAGATCTCAGCTCCAACCCCGAAGCCGCCGGGGGGAGACCTCAGCAAGGGCGCGTCAATCACCGCGTCCTTCCTATAAAAAGAAATCCCTGATCCCCCGCTCCCTTTTGTGCTTGTCCCCACTGCCACCAGCCAAGCCGTCCCCCAGCTGTCCCCCAGCACTCGGTAAACAGCAGGGAGCTGTGACAGCGCGACCTTTCCATCCCCGAGAGGGGCCCGTGCCGCGGTCCCGGTGCCGCCGCTGTCACCCCGGCAGCGTTTTCCACGTGTCCGGGCTGGGCTGTCACAGCCCTGGCGCCCAGGGGTGGCTGTGACAGCTGCTGGCAGCTGTTTGGGTGCTCCCCAAACCAAACCCGTCCCTCCCTCCCCGGCGCCAGCTGCCGCGGGATGCTCCAGATGTTGACAGGTTTTCCTGATGGGATCGCCGCAGTCCAGCCCGCGTGACCTGCGGTGGGGCTCGCCCATCTGTTTTGCTTGAGGATTTGTGTTTTTGAGTGGTTGGATTTCCTGGGGACCTTTTGGCTCCCAAGGCCCCGCGGGTGCGCCTGGGGCGGAGTGCGCGGTGTCTCCGCGGATATTCGCTGTCTGCGCTGATATTCCCCCGCTCTGCACGCCTTGGCCGCGGGTCAAAGACAAGGTTTGTAGACATCAGCTGGCGTCAGAGGCGGCTCGGTGCTGGCGTGCTGCTGGATCACAGAGTTTCCGCTCCCTCGAGGCCCTGCAGTGCAGCGGGAGTTCATCCTCTGCGAGGATTTACAGCCCCCTCGGTGCTCCCGGGTTTGCTGTGGCCCTGAGGGCTCCTGTCTCCTGTGCTTGGAGCTGCCGAACCTCACATGCTCCCTGGAATAAATGTAGCTGTAATTCAGTGTACTTCACCCCCCTGCCTGGAGAGAGGTTCCAAAGATGGGAGAAAGGGGGAGCACGGTGAAGGGGCTGGGGAGAAGGAAGGGGTGCAGTGCTGTCCTGGTGGGTCAGAGAAGGTGGAGAAAGCCCTTGCTTGGTCTGTCCTGGCCTGAGTGGCATCTGGAGAAAATCAGAAGCTTTAGATGTGGTGGCCAAGCTCTGGGATGTCAGAACATGTGGGATGTCAAGGCATCCCAGATCAGGCCCCACACTTTCCTGTAGGGTCTAGGAGAGAAAGGGAGGAGCAGAGGATGGTGAGGGGTGTTGCAGACATTGCTGTGGGTTGTTAGAAGG
The DNA here is from genome assembly GCA_037013685.1 of Acridotheres tristis. NCBI lineage: Eukaryota > Metazoa > Chordata > Aves > Passeriformes > Sturnidae > Acridotheres > Acridotheres tristis. The sequence continues at coordinate 7,315,196 of CM072904.1, read as the reverse complement.
GATCACTGGAGAAGCACTCCAGCCATCCTGGAGGGGATGTGCAGGTTGCTGGCACAGCCTGGGGGTGATGCTGTGCCCAAGATTCAGGATGTGAGCCTGCTCTCCTGTGGGCTGATAACACCCTGAGAGCCAAGTCTGGCTCATGGGTTTCTCGGGACATCCGCTGTCCCTTTTTATCTTTCCCCTTCCATGCAGTCCCACTATGTTTCCCACTCCCCTGCCATAAACACCCTGCCTGTGCTGGCAGGAAGCAAACCCTGCAAAGCACTGGAGGAGCCTGGCCAGCTCCGTGTGAACCCTCAGCACGGAATGGAGAGGTCAAGGTCATCCCTCAGCACAGCCAGGAGGTCCCTTTGAAATCCCCAGCAGCCCTTTTGGCCCCATCCCACAGCGGATTTCCCACCGAGTGTTTCCTGCCTGTCCCTCTCAGCAGTGTCCCACATAAACACAGCTCTTCACCTCCCCGGGGGTGTGAATCACAACCACGGGCAGCCAGGGTGGCGTGGCAAAGTCCAGGGCAGGCAGGAACACCCTGGGCATGGGTTCTGAATGGCAGGGAACAGGAACAGAGCCAGTCCTGAATAACAGGGAACAGGAACACAGCCATAGTCCTGAATAACTGGGAACCTTGGCTGTTCTCAGCACCTCTCCAAGGAGGTTGGGTGGCCCCTGGGGCAGAGCCATTGGTGGAATCTGCTGGCAGGGAATGGAGGAGGCTTCCCCGTGCTGGTGATTGTGGTCGAGGTGTGCAAAAATGTTTGCTGTGCTGGCCCAGAAAGGTTCTGCTGCCCCAGCTGTGGGGTGTCTGTGTGTGCACACTGGGAGGGGGCAGCTGAGGGATGGGGTTGAGCTCTGCCTGGAGGAGCAGGGCTGGCTGTCCTTTGTTTTTCATCATCATTATTATTATTACTATATAATAATGAAGCTGTTCTTATCTCAGCCTATGAGATTTTTACCCTGGGAGAAGTCTCACATTTTCTGCCCCATGACCAGCAGGCCAAAGGGAGCACGAATTTTCCCCTCGTACAAACGAGGGTTTGTGGGTATTTAAGTGCCCTGTTTTTCTTGGCAGAGGTTGGAAGTCCCAGCAGGCTTCAAACCCTCCTGTTCAGCATTTCCATGGTGACAGGAAGGCTCTTCTGGTGGCTGTGCCATCCTCGGTGCCACCAAAATGATGAGGCTGGTGCAAGCACTGTGCCGTGGGGGGCGGTTTGGAAGGCAGAGCCGTGTCCAGTGTTGGGTTGGATGCTCTCCTTCCCCAGTTCTCATGGATTTTTCTCCACTGGGATAAGCCCAAAAGGAGGAAGGGGTTGTTTAGGAGACCATGCCCAGCCTCCTGTGCTGCCCCTGCGTGTGTGGCACTGCTGGTGGTGCTGTGGCATCATGTCCCCTGACAGAGAGCCCGCCCTGCGCCTCTGCAGCCATAACCCATCAGGGAAAACAGAGCCCCGGCACTTTGCAATGCAGTGTGAACACCTAAAGGCAGAGGAAGGCTGATAAATGCTCCCACAGCCAGGGGAAGGCGCGATTCTGCTGCTGGAAAGGTTTGTGTCCCTCCTGCCGCAGCGCAGACGCCGCTCCTCAGGCTGCGGATATCCCCGCCTGCCGATCGCAGGGATCCCGCGGGGAATTGAGCTGGATGAGGCATCAGCCGGGCATCCATCCCTGTGCTGCAGCCCCTGGTGTGGCTCTTGGAGGGAGGACCCGGGCATGCTCCGGTCCCTGTCCCTGCGTGCGGCTCAGCAGCGATTCCCTGGAGCTCAGCGGAGCCTGGGGGCTTCTCCCGCTCGCACGGAAATGCAGCATGGCTCTGGGTGTCTGGGACTGGCTGGGAAATTGGGGTTTTACATCCCCTGCGTGCTCGATTTGGGGCTTTTCCCCCCTACTCCGGCTGTCGATGCTAAATGGGGGGGAGGGCTGCACTCTTGAAACCTTTTACAAATACGATGAAATGTATCCTTTCTCCTTAGAAAGCAACAAGGAGATTCCCATTCTCCCACGGAATGTTTATATATTTTGGCCCAAACTATGTATCTTTTGCTGTCAAACACCCATAAGTAGGACCAGGTGCAGTGATATTTGTCAGTATTTCAGGGGCCAGCTCCTGTGAATTTGCCTGTGTGGGCAAAATCTCCTGGCTCAGTGACCTGCAGCCAGAGCCTGTGTTTCATGGTGGCATCCAAATTTTCCCTGTGCTGGCCACCACTGACCCTTCGCTGGCCACTGTGGGTGTCATAGCTTTTGGGGGCATTTGCCCAGCATTTATTGAGGCTGGGTGCTGCACGGAGTGGCTTTGACTGCTTATACAAGTCCCCTTTGCACTCTTCCCAGTGCTGCTTGAAAGGGTGTTTAGTTAATAGGATTATAAAGCTTTCCTGTCGTCAGGCAACGGAAATCAATGGTGGGCCTCTGGGAATGAGCCTCATCCGATTTACAGCACAGCCACTGCACGGGTGTGTGGCCAGGACTGCAGTGCTGCTGAAGGGGGGACGTGCTGCCCCCTCCGTGCTGCTCCCCACGCTGGTGGGGCCTCCTGGAAAAAAAGGGAAAAACGGATGTAAAGCTATTGGAAAGCGTCCAAAGAAAATGGTAAAGGGTCTAGTGGGGCCACGTGAGGAGTGGCTGAGGTCACTTGGATTTTTGGCTGGAGAAAAGGAGATGGGAGGAGACATTGAGGTCTGCACTTTCCTCATGAGGGACAGTGCAGGGGCAGCTCTGGTCTCTGTTCTCTGGTGACCAGTGACAGCACCCCAGGGAATGGCTGGAGCTGTGTCAGGATGGTTTAGGTTGGACATCAGGGAAAGGTTCTTCCCCCAGAGGGTGGTGGGCACTGCCCAGGCTCCCCAGGGAATGGGCACGGCCCCAGAGCTCCAACACTCTCAGAGATGCACAGGTGGGATTGTTGAGGTGTCCTGGGCAGGACCAGGAGTATAATTTGATGATTCTTGTGGGTCCCTTGCAGTTTGGGATAGTCTGTGATTCTCTGAAATGCAGAGGCTGCTCTCAATCCACTCGTGCCAGCCGTGTGTCTCACCAGCAAGGATCCCAGCTGGAGCAGGGCCTGGGGTCCCCCAGGCAGTCAGGACACTGCTGCAGCCCCGTGGTGCTGCCTGTCCATCCCAAAATGCTGGATCTTCCCCAGCTCCTCTGTCTGCTGCTGGGCTGGTGCACAGAACCCAGGAATTTCCCCTTTCTCCTGTCAAAAAGGATGGATTGGCCTGAGAGCAGGTGTTGCCCTGCATTGCCTGGGGGGCTTTGCCCTCCTCTCTGCTGTCAGCAAACATCTGGAGGCAGCAGGTTGGGCTCATGAATGTGTGTAATGCAAAGGGAGCTCACAGCTGCTGTCCCCAGCTTGCAGCAGGCTCCCAGCCCCTTCCTGGTGGGCTGCACGTCTGCACTGCACAGGAGCCAGGCCTGGAAGAGCCCAGGTCTGGCCACAGCCCCCTGGAGGTCAGGGAAGGGTCTCTGTGCTCTCTGGACTGTCTCCAGCAGAGCTGACAGCCCCGGGGTCTGCTCAGTCCCACCCTGCCTTGTCCCTGCTCTCCTGCAGGAGATTCCAGGCTGGAATGCCTCTCCCTGTCTGAGCCAGGGCTGTGCTCCCCTTGCAGCCAAGAAAGCCACTGGAACCCTTTGCTGTCAGAGTGGGAGGGTGGGGAGCAGCTGAAAGGGAGCCCTGAGGAAGACTTCCAGAAAAACCAACCTGCTTCAGGAATCTGCAAAAAGTGTTCTCCATCCCCTCGGGTGTAAGAGAGGGGACTGCACATGGTGGAGACTTCTTTAATCCTTGGAGGCTGCAAAACAGGTGTGAAGGGGGAGGACTGGGAGAGCCTTTGGCTCAGGGTGTAGGGCTGGAAACCTGCAGGCTGCCAAAGCTGTCTCTTATCTCTGGAGCCCGGGGTTTGCTGTCTGCCAGGGAGCAGCGGTGTGGATCTGCAGATAACCTCCTGGCCATGGTAATGTGGGTTAAAGCACGCCTGAGGAGCTGGGGCTGTGTTAAACGGCACCATGAGAGCTGGGGCTGGGGAGACTGGAACCTCCTCCTTTGGGTTTATTTAAGCTCCAGCTAAGCCCTGGAAAATGTGCTGAAGGGAACAGCCCTGCCCAGCGCTGGGGGCTCGGCCAAGTGGGTGAATTAGTGATGCCCCATCTCTGGTGAACGCTGCAGACTGTGCTGGGCTGGGCACCAGCTCTGATTGCCTGCAGACATGTGCCCAGAGAGATGCCCTGGCCTTGCTGCCAGCCTGCTCCTGCCACAGACGGCTGCTGCTCTGACCTGCTGGCAGAGGGAATAAATCCCTGCGGAAAAATCACGGTTGGGGATTGTCATGGCTCGCTAATACCCTCAGCTCTCTGTTGCTCCTGGCATCTTCCTCTTCTCCAGCAAAGGTATTTGCAGTGGGAAGCACCTGGTCCTGCTGCTGGGCTGGCGTGGGCACAGCTGAGCCTTGCTGTGAGCTGTGCTGTGCCCACCTGGTCCCTGCTAGGTCAGCGTGCCAAGCTGGCCCTAGAGGGGACAGGATGTGCTGACATTTGGGAGCTTTTTGTTGTGCCCAGCCTGCCTGTGCTGCAGACTCCCCTGCCAGGCAGGCGTTTGGGGAAACTACGAGGCTTTTCTGTAGGTTTGGGATGGGCACGTGGCAGTTTGTGGCATCGTCCTGCAGTGCCAGGTCCGAAGCCTGATGTGTGTGCCCAGCCTGGGAATTCGGGCAGCCGTGCAGGAGTGCAGACAGCGCAGCAATCCAGGCACCAAACAGGTGTGGGCTCTGTGCCAGGGATTTCCCGGCAGCAGAGCCACGCCCGGGTCTCCCCCGTGGGGTGGGGACACCCTGGAGGTGTCACTGAAATCTGCTGAGAAACCATTTTGGGGTGAACCAAGAAGGATCTGTGGGGTCCTGTCCTCCTCTTTTCCTCCCACAGTGGGGTGGAACGGGGGGCAGGAGGGAGCGGGGATCTGCCCAGGGACACGGAGTCCTTCCCTACCCCGTGTATGGGCGCTCCTGGAATGGCCGTGTGGTGATGGAAGGGCAGGAATCCCCTCCTAGAGCAGCTCTGCCCAGCCGGGGGCTGCTGCAGGGGTGTTCCCATCCTCCGCACCAAGGGAGGTTGTGGAAACTCCGTGAGCTGTTGCCATGACAGCCCCGAGCTCGGCTCCCTCCCCGTGCCGAACCCAGCTCGGTATTCCCATCTCCCCCGGGACCGGTCCCGGCCGGGGCCGAGCCTGCAGCACCGCGGGCAGCAGATCCTTTTCCCCCTGCCGGTGCAGGGAAGCGGTCTGGGAAGCAGAAAGGAGGCGTGTGGGTACCCGATATTCCCTTTGCTAGCTGGGAGCCGTGGTCCCGGTCCCCTGTGCATCCTCTCCAGCCCCAGGAGCACGGCAGGTCCCCGTTGCTGCGGTGACAATCTCCATGGAGACCGGTCCGGCACGGCTGCATCCCGGGGACCGCGGCAGGGATGTGTCCCCTCCCCACGGGGACACGTGGGGATGTGTCCCCTCCCCACGGGGCCACACTGGCTCCCGGGGTGCACTCTCAGCCCCCAAGGGGAGCGTGAAAATGGAAAATCCCTCAAGTGGTAAATGTGTGGAGGGATCCCAAGGAAACTAATTGGTTTTCCCCCACCCTTCCTTTAATGCTTGGCTTTCACTCCACACTGGCAATTGCTGCTCTGCACCTATTAAAAGGCCGTCTCATGCTTTGCAAGGGTTTGATTGTGAATTAATTTTGCATACGTATCTATTCTGGGGAGCATGGGAATTTATTCAGGATGCTGAATGCCAGACGGGCTTTCCAGAGGCGTGAGGTGCAGCTCAGGCTGTGCCTGCTCTCAGGAGTGACTTTGAGGAAATGACAGTGGCTTCTCCAAATAAATGGCTAAAAACAAGGGTGCAGATTCAAATCAATAGGATTTATTCCCACAACCAGTTTGGAACAAGCTAGGCTGTGGGTGCTTCTGTATATTCCATTTGAAATCCCTCTTAGGTGTCAAGGTGATTTTGATTTTCACTGGGAAATAGGTATCCTACCTGCTCATGGTCTCCTGGAAATCCCACCAGGCTCCATCTCCACATCTGCCTCTCTAAGTCTACCCACAGGCTTTCTGTAAATACCACATTTCTCCAGAGAAATGCTGTTCAGTTGGGATTTCTGTGGTTTTGAAACCAGGTTTCCTCTTTCTATTACTAAGAAGTGTCAAAGGGGAAGAGCTGTTGGGATTTTCCATTTGTCATTTGCTTGTCATGCTGCTTTCTTTCCCCTTTCTATCAGCCTCACACAGTGAAAATAAACCTGCAGGTTTTGTGTCATTTCTCTCAATTACTGCATTCTGGTGCAGGATGCTGTGATGTTTGGGCATGGAGTTGCAATTTCCTTTGAAAAACAAACACGCCATTGTTATTCCTGGCGAATTTCTTTCATTATGTGGAGGTCTTTGATGCTTGACATCAGGCATTGGAGTCAGTCTTCCTTAGGTGGGCCTTTGTGAGTCACTGGGTGTCAGGAATGCCCAACATCATGAGAGAGGTTGATCACTGGTTTTTGGAGCATCCTGAATGTTCACACCATTGCAACAATGCTGGGTGCTAAGATCCTCCTGTGCCTGAGTTTGTCCCTGAAATCTGCATTTACTTGTGCAGAGGTTCAGCTATGGGCTGCTCAAAATGATGTTTTTGCAAGGTGGCAGAGGCTGTTTGTTTAAGGAATGGATGCACTTCCCAGTGCAGGAACTGGTCTCTCCCTGGGCAGCAGCAGAGCAGTTGGGATGCACCCAGCATAGGAATTGCAATGAATTTGCCCTGCAGTTGCTCTGTTCCTGCCAAGACTCTTACTGGAAAACAGTATTTTCCCAGTAATGGTTGCTAAGCACTGAGGTCTCATGATGGGCTTTATCTGCTCAGCTGGAGCTGCGACAATAAAGCTCCAGTGAGAAATAAAACGGGGAAACATCGGAGCCTGTGCTGGGGCTTCCCTGTCCTCCAGAGGCAACACCAGCAGGAGATTTCTCCTTCACCCTGGCAGGGCTGGCCCACGCTGCTGTGGGGCTCCAGCAGCACCTGTGCTGCTGTGCCAGTGGGCATGGCTCCTCTGTTTTCCATGCACAGGGGTGCTTCTGGTGCTCGGCTGCTGTTGCCAGCAGATCTGGGATCGTAGCACGGTTTCCACTCACGTCAGCCAGACTGGAGGAGCAGGAGGATGAAGCTGTCGTTTAAAAAATCTGCGTAGGATCATCCTGTCTGGGCTGGTTTGATGGTGGGGGATTGTTTGCTTTGTGTTTCTGCTGCAAATCTCCCAGTGGGAAAGGGTTCAAAGCCACTCTGCCATTTCTGCCGAGGGACTTCTACGTTCCCCCGTGACTGGGGCAGGTAGCTGGGGACACTGGTGGGTGGACATGCATAAGCTGGTCCCAGCAGAGGAGAAGAAGGTTCCACACCATCCCTGGGGCTGTGTCAATGCCCACAACTTCTGGCTGGTTACCTTTGACTGAAGCATTCCATGCACAGCAGCTCCCATGTCCCATCAATCCACCATGTCCTGTCCCTGTTGGTTTGAGATGATTCTCTGGAGCATCTCTTCTTTTGTCCAACCTCAGCTGCTGCTGCTTTGCCTGCTGTCCCTCCTGGGACTCTGCACTTGGAATTTTACTTTCCTTTGCAGCCTGCCTGTGTGGTTTGTGACTTTTCCAGAAGGATTGTCCCTTTTGGCATCCTTATGGCTGCTGGGTGGGAGATCACTGGACTCTGGGGATCAGCAGAGCAGACTGAGCCCCTGCCAGAGGTGTGTGACAACCTCTGGGTCTGTCCAGGGAAGACCCAAAAACCAAGGAACCATCAGGTGATGGGACTCCTACACCTCCACACCACCTCTGCAGAGATTTCTGTTCCCATGGTACAGATTAGCTGCTGAACAGGATGATGAGTTCCTGGGAATGGTAGCTCTTGGAGACTGGCACTTGAGTGTGAAATCTGCGTCCTTCTCAGGATGTTTGGAAGCTGCAATCTCAGCTCACCAAGCCCAGCTTGTTACTGGAAAGTTGTTGTTGGAAAGCTGAGCTCTGCTGACCAATTGTTGCAGGCAGGTGAGTAACCTGAGCTGGGGCTGCAGCACAGGTTTGAATCACCTTTCCTGGAACCAGAGCTGTGGGCAGGGTTTGGTGCTGCTGAAATGTGGGACAGTCCTCAAAGGGAATGCACTTTGCATCGAGTCACCAAGGAATCATGAAGGAGCAAGACACAAACTGCCTGTGCTAGGGAGTTTCCAGGTCTGTGGCACTGCCTCCCTGCCATGAAAAGAGTTGCCAAAATTCTGTCAGTCAGCAGCTGGGGCATGGCCCTGGAAATTTTGCCTTGGCCGTGTGCTTCAGCTGTGATCTCCCCTCTCCTTCCCTGCAAATCCATTCCTGGGGCTGCTGCAGTGCTGCCTTCTTGTCCTCACTGCTGTTAATCTCGGCCATATGGTGGATGAAAAATCTGCCTAATTTCCAGTTAAAACTTAATTTATGGTGGTTTTATCCCTATTTGGTCTTGTTCCAGGCTTGCCCATTAGCTCGCTTGTAAGGGCTGGTTTTCTCATCCTTGCATTTCCCCCAGGAATGATGGACCAGACCTGGCTCCAGCCCCACACTCTGCCCCAGCCCAGCTGTGACTGCGAGTGGCACAGAGGGTCGGTGTGTGTGTGAGACCCCTCTAACCCCGGCTCTTGGCTCTGCCTCCTGCGCGGATGAGTCAGCCCGGCGCTGGCTTGGCGCTGAGCGGGACTCGCCAAGCCCGGCTTACCTAAGGCTGCAGGAATGCCTGGCTCAGCGGGGCTCCTCGGCTCTGCTCCACACCCGGGCGTGCTGCGAGCCGCCTTTGTGGCCTCGGGCAGCGGCTGCGTTTGGGAAAGCCGGGAAAAGGCTGCACAACCCCAGACTTTTGCCCTGTAAGAGACTCCTCAAAGTGGGACCGACAAAGCCACCCAAAAGCGCCTGGCTGGAGTAGGGTCTGTTCATCCTATTTGTGTCATCCCTGCTCCTGGAATAGGGTCTATTCCTATTTGTGTCATCCCTGCTCCTGGAGAAGGGTCTGTTCCTATTTGTGTCATCCCTGCTGGGCCCAACAAGAAGGGCAGCTGTAAGGACATAAACTCCTGTTTGTTTGAGGACAGTGGGGATTTTCACTGGCATTTCACCCTGTTGGGTACATAGCTGGTCCCAGCGTCTCTCCTGGTTGGGTGTGAATGGATGAACCCACCAAACTGCTTCTCTCCTGCTGCCCTCGCTGAAAGACACCCTGGGTGTCACCCCTGTCACTGAGCCTGGGCTCTGCAGCAGTTGAGGGTGAGGTGATGGCTCATGGGCTTGGCCCCAGCTTCACTCTTGTTTGTGAGAGCAATAATATCCGTGTGATCTGTGTCTGCAGGTGATAACACGAGTTGCTCCATGTTGAGACTCCCACCCCACTGCTGCTGTTGGTGAAAATTCTATAGGAAGGTGTTTTTCATAGCAAACCACCCGATTTTGTGCCGTGCTTCCTTTAGCGAAGGTCCAGTTTGGATTCACGGGTTCTCTGGTGGGAAAGGCAGCTGGGAATGCTCACCTGGGCAAAACTTCCCATGCACAATTATCCTACAAAGGAAGTGATCACCATCACTGAGGGTCTCTCAGTGCCATGCTGCATTCTCGGTGCCATAAGGTTCCCGAGCACTCTGTGGATATGAATTATTTAAGCCTCACTGTGGTCCTTGGCGTACAGGAAGGCGTTGAGCTGAAACTGCCTCTGACAATGGAAAACAGGGATGGGAGAAGAGATGGGAAGAAAGGGGGAGGCTCCAGCTCTGACCATTCGTGCTCCCTCCGTTTCACACCCTCTCATCCTTCCAGCTCTGCCTGTTTGTCTGTCACAACAGCCGGGGGGAAATGCTGTAAGTGCTGCAGACGCGGTTTGATCCTAATCACAAACCAACAGCAGGCAGGACCTGTTGTGCTCCTCCAAGAACAATGCGCGGGCTCGGCGAGTGCCACGCATGTCGATGAGGCTGGGGAGCTCCCGGCGGGGCCGAGCAGCAGCCGGAGCCAGCGCCGAGGTGATCCCGAGAGAAAGGAGAAGCTGGGGGCAGGCGGGGAGCCGGGGCAGGCTGGCCCAGGGCTGCTCGCCCAGCCTGGGGAGCGGCGCTGGCTGCACACACGCACGCACACAGCGCGCCGCTCACACGCGCGCACGCTCAGCCTCCCGGTGCGGCTCCTCCGGCTCTTGGATTCGCGAGGGAGGAAAGAAGACCTCGTAGGAGCGGCAGGAGCAGCAGCTGTTGGCAAGATGTGCTGACAAAATTGGACGGGGAGAGAGATCTCCGATCGGTTTCGCCGCCTGGGCTGGACCTGCTCCTTGGAGAGGAGCGGCGGAGGAGAGAGAGAGAGGAGGATGAGCAGCCCCTCCATCCCCGGGAAGATGGAGGCAAAACCTTTGTTCAACGTGCAGAAGGCTCTGGTGCAGCCTGTGCAGATGTGCATGTTGGATATCCCCCTGAGCGTGCAGGATGACGATGTGAGTAGAAGGAGCTGCCAGCCCGGGGCCGGCTCGGGGACACGCTGGGTGTGCGAGGGGCAGAGAGGTGCCGTGACCCCACCCCGGCACCATCCGGGGGTGGTGAACTTCTGGCAAAGTTGACGATGCCAAGAGCTGGCACCGCCTCCAGATGTGACCGTTTCCTCTCTGAAGTGTTGTTATCTTGAGGCAGACTGTGGCGCTTGCCAAATCCAGGGCACCAAAACGAAAGGAGGGGTTTGGGAGGGAGGGGAAGCCTTTCTGTGTGGAATAAGAGCCGTGTTGTGGCTCGATGCAAAAGGAGGTGTTTGCTGTGCGTGTCCTGGCTCTGCTGCCCTGGTGGGTGTGAAAACCTGGGAGGCAGCTCTGCCTTCACACACCTTGGTGGCTGCCCTGCCTGGTGTCACCATCCGTGGGCTTCGGTCCTGCCCTCTCTCTGCTGCAGCTGCAGGGTTGGGTTCACGATGCAAAAATTGGTGTCGATTGCAGCATTGAGGCAGAGCTTTCCCAATGTGGGTCAGGGGATTCCTGCTGAGGCCTCCTCTTGCCGCCCTAACTCTGCCCCTCACAGAAATGCACCCCAAATCTGACTGTGCATAGAGGACCCTGGGATAAAGCTACTGGAGATCATGAAATCAGGGACAATGCTTTTTAGGGCTGGTGGGTGGTGGGTGGTCAGTGTCCCACCATTCATATTCCCCCCTTCCATAATTCAAACACCTGTGTAAGGGTTTTGGGTGTGATCCAGGTGCTGTTAAAATTTGAGGCAAAACTTGCTTTGATTTTTTGGAGCAGGGAAAGCCCATCTCTTGCTATATGTGCTCAGGGCGTGTAGTGTCACTGCAGGCGCCTTAAATCTGGATTTTCTCCATGGCCACCAACTGGCCTGTCACAATCACTGTTACCTTCTCTTCAGCACTGTCTGTGTGTTTAAAGAGGTGAAACGAGAGCACAAAAACGAGCCCAGCTCCCCGGGAGGAGGGAGCACTTTCCTGCAGGGCAGTGTGTTGGATCCCGGCAGGGTGAAGAGCCCCAGCCCAGCATCCCGAGTGTCCCTGCAGGGACTGGGGACTGGCAGGGAGTCTCCTATATTTAGAAACACCCCGGGGGGTTTTGCCAGGTTCGACAGTGTTGCTGCACTAATGAGGATAATGAGGATATACCTGTGACGGCCACTGCAGAGCTGCTGGGGTGTGCCAGGGATGGGCAGCGAGCCCCAAAGGAAAGCGCAGGTGCCTCCTGCAGCATTCCTGGGAAGGAGGGAGGGAGGTGGCTGGAGCGGGGGATAAAGGGGGTGAAGCAGTGCCTGGCTGCTTTATTCTCCTTCAGCTTGATTCCTAAGCAGCAGATTTCTCCAGGCTTACAGCAGGAGATCTCCGTTCCTGCTCAGCAGTGCAATCTGCTGCTGGACTTCCCTGCAGCTCCTGGTGCAGCGAGGGGGATCCTCAGGGTTTGCCCGACACAGGTGGAGGCTTCCCTGCCTTCCTCCCTGTGTTGGGCATTGGCTGGGAGGGGGCACAGGGAATGCCCTGGCCTGGGTCACTCAGGGACCTCTTGCTTATCATATTCCTGGTTTTTAGCAGAAAAGAGAAATAATTTTTAAGGAGGCTGTGCAATATGTTAGTACGGGGGGGGGTGTGTATTATTTATTTGGTTGGTTTTTTAACAATTCCTACGAGCCCTCTGGAGGCTGCTGGGTGACAGCCAGTCCTGGTAGTGTCACGGTGAGTCTCTGTTGGTAACTGGCACATCAGGGTATCCCCAGATCTCAGGTCATGGCCAGGGCATTAGTGCAGGGCAGAAGAGGTCAGGGCTTCCCTGTGCCAGGGGGTCATACTGGGACTTTGTCTCCAGCATTCCCCTTTTCACATTTCCCAGCCGTGCTCACGTCCCCCAGCTCTGGGCTCACTGGTGCTTTCACCCCCTGCCCTCTCCTGCACTGGGCAGAGTGGGATGAAACCCCCATGGCTGAGCTGTGTCTGGCAGCACTCATGAGCAGGAGGTGGATCAGGGACTGCTCTGCCTTTCCATGCCCGTGTACCCCCGCTCTGAGGCTCAATTTCCATTCCTGGAAAGCGGGGACACAGCAGGTCCCGTCTGCTGCAGAACACAGACTGGGAAATGCCAGCAGGGAAATCCTGAGTGGCGTTTTTGTCTGTGGGGTGATGGAGAAACTCCTGTTTGAGAGCTGAAGCATTCCCCAGCCAGGCAGGGTTTGGTGTCTCACACCCACCTGCAGGTCCCTGCTCATCTCCTGCCGTCGCTTCCCCGGTCTGCGTGGGCAGCAGGGAGGGAGCAGTGCTGGCATTCCCCCCTCTATTTCAGGACTTTAATTTCTATTTCAGGCTCATTAATTTCCTTTCTTCTTGAAGATGGTACAGGCAGGTTGGGAAATGTTCAGGGGCTGCATTACCTGGGGCTCTTGTGCAGGGTCCTGTCCATCAGTGTCCGTCACATCTGAGCCAGCCCTGTGGGAAAGCCTGGCTGGAAAAATGGGATTTCCTCCTGCTGCAGATGCATTCACTGAACACACAACTGACCTGTTCCAGGCTGGATTCCCAGGGAGAAAAGCTTTGACTACAAAAAGGAGGAAGGCAGGCTGGGGACACCTCACAAAAACGTGAACCTCTGGTTCAAATCTCTTCTCTCAGGGCAGCAACTCTGTTGGGCCAGCATCTCATATTCCTGTTTTTCAGGGAAACCACTCTGCCCTAGCACTGGACTGGATGTCCTTTGGGGAACATTTCACCAGCTGGCAGTGGAGCACTGGAGGTGCTCATGCCCACGTTCAGTGGGTGGCCAGCTGGAAGGGGAACATCCCCCCAGGTTACCCTCGATGTGATGGTGTGTATCAGGCAGAGCAGGCTCTCGTTTCTGCCTCCCTTGATCGCTTTCAGTGGGGTTGTCAATCCCCCCTTTCATAATTCAGCCACAGCAATTGCAAAATTGCCCGGGCTGCCTCTTTTGCGATGATGGGGAGGGATTTCCAAAGCTTTGCCAGTAAAAGAGCAACAGTTTTTATGTCTGGGAGGTGGGGAAATCAATGAGCACGCTGTTGCAAGTGATATAACGGCTTTTTGTGGCATCTCAGGCAGTTCCCTGACATGATGGAGCTTTATGGCTCGCTGTTTGTCAGGTTAATTGGCGACATCCCCTGCCCGGCAGTGCGAGCCCAGGGGCTGGGAGGAGCAGCGAGCCCTTGTCCCTGGGCGGTGGGATGCTGCTGCCCGCTCCCAGAGCATCCCTCCTGCCTGCCGGGTCGGTCCAGCCATGCCTGGGCATCCCATCCATGCCATCACAGCCTTGTGTCGTGATGGGAGGCGCTGGGGAAACCCCCCTTGCTGCAGTGTCCGGCAGCTCAGGGAGGAGCAGCACAGCCGGGGGCTGTCCCAGCACTGCTCTCTCAGGGCTGGACACCGAGTGAAGCCCTGCAGAGTGAGGAGAAATCAGGGGAAAATCTCATTGTCCCGCTTAGGCACTTGCATCCTCCACAGCCTGTCCTGGCGGTCTCCCCATCTTTGCCTTCTTCCTTTCTCCTCTGTGATGTCCTAATAAGTGCAGTCGGTCTGACTTCAAAGCGGTTAGCAAATATTTTCCACTCTAGTGAGCTAATTAGTTAAATTACATTTCACATGCTAATTTATTCCTCTAATATTATTTTTTTTCCCTTAGCATACTGAAATACAGGAGAAGATAAAAGCTTGGTTTGACCTTAGAGCCAGGCTCAGAGGAGCTGGAGATGGGAACAAATGATTAGTTCCCAGGTTTGATGTAGCACAGGCTTATTCCCTGCCTCATTTGAGACCTCCGTCGGTGGAGTTTTAAGAGTTTTAGGTGCCTGCAACCCGGGCATCCTGGCTGAAACGTTGTCATCTGGCACACAGAAGGAAAACTTTCAGACCAGCAGTAATGAGCTACTAATTTCCGACTTCATTGTTCCTGTCCGCAGCACCGGTATCACCTTGGAGCGCTGCATAAATCGCCAATTAATCCTTGTGGGAATGGGTGGGAATGGTGTTACTTCCCCCATCGGGGCTGGAAAGGTTTAAATGGGAGTCAGGCAGGGACAGGGAGCTGATGCCGGTGTCAATCCCAAGCTGAAGCTGTCGGGGCTGGAAAGGTTTAACTGCGAGTCAAGCAGGGACAGGGAATTGCTGCTGGTGTCAATCCCAGGTTGAAGCCGGGGGGAAGCGATAGCTGCCAACAACCCCGTGGTGAATCAAAGTCTGCCTGTCTGTAGCAAAGTCCTCTCTTTTCCACTGCATGCATATGGTAGATGTTATCGAGAGGGAGGAGCTGAAAATGAGCTCTAGGACCATTTCCTGACCACAGTTACAGTCAAAAACAACAAATCCCTCCATCCCTGCTCTTGGCCAAACTCTCCTTTTCCCTCAGGCAAATCACAGCTTGGTTCCTTAGAGATAATGAGAAACTATGGAAAAAGACTCCCAGGTTTAATTCTCATCTGTAAGGGCAGAGATTTAGGAGCACTCTGTAAAGTCTTGGGATTTCTGGGAATAGCCCTGGCAAGGCTGAGGGCTGAGCCCATCCCACACCATTTGTGCTCTGAATCCATGCAGTGCTGGGGGGTGTCCCTGCAGTCCCCAGGGCTGTGTAACCCCTCTGCTCATCTGTGCCTTGTCCCTGCACTGTTTCCAGCCCTGGATGAGGCTTTAGAGAGGTAAGAGATGGTGTGATGGCTGAGCCCTTACACTGGTTTACAAGGGATGGGGAAAAGGGTCCCCAGTTGATGCTGTTTGGGTCACTGGCGCTAAAACATCCAGAGTTCTCACCTGTGTCTGTGTTCCCACGCTGAATAAACATGTGAAATACAGCCCTGGGAGTGCCAGGCCAGTAATACCAGGGTTACTACAAATGAGCAGGTAGCAGGATGGTGTTGATGCAGACAAGAGTTGCTGAAGCAGAATGAGAGCACAGACCTCTGGAGCCTCAGCCAGCATCTGACACAGCTCCCTGGGGTACAGCCTGTCTTGGGGCTCCTGCTGGCCAAGACCTTGTCATTATTGCCTGAGCCCTGTCACCTCTGGGACATGCTGTTTGCAGGTTTAGAGATGCCTGGTGCTCACCAGGTGTCTGTGCCTCGCCCATGTGTGGCCATAGCAGTGGGTCTGTGGTGGTCACCTCACATGTGCCACAGCTCCATGTGCTCACTGCAGGGAGCCTGACCAACCCTCCCTGCTGCCTTGTAGAGTTACTGGTACAGATAAAGCTGTGCTCATTCTCTATGTATTGCGAGGCAGAATAAGCCAATATTTCCAGTAATTGTTCAGTCCGTCTATTTTCAGTGTATTTTTCCAAGTGGCTTGGCTGGGTCTGTGCTTGTGAGAAAACGAGGTAAAATACCCTGTGTCACATCCTCAGCTGGTGCATGTCAAGGTCAGCCCTCTGATTTTGGTGGCATTACAACCTGTCCCTAGCTAGGAACATGATGTTCAAGGTGACCCCCTGGAGTGTTTCTCTGCTTCTTTGCTCTTCCTCCCCATCCTTCAGCATCAACTTCTCTGTCTGAAGCTTGAGGGCAACATGAGAATTTGCTCCTGATGCAGCTTTTACTCCCTAGATGTGGTTCTCCCGGAGGTGCAGGCTCTGCCTCTTGCACTTTCCCTCTCTCCAGTGAAATGGGATCTCTCCCCTGCACTTTCAGCTTTCTCTCACTCTCAGCTCTCAATTTCCATCCCGAGGATCCCGTGGGATCTGCAGAGCCTTTCTGTGCTCTGGGCACAGCCGAGGCAGCAGCACAGCCAGGTCCTGGTGCCCATGTGCTGCTGGCAGGAGCTGGCTCCATCCCTGCCCCGGGGCTGGGCACCCTGACTCGGGGAGATCAGCCACGGAGCAGCTGCCTCCTGAGAGGTTGATTCAATCAGGGCCCCTCAGTGCAATTTGCTGCAATCTGTCACCGTGTGTGGGGCTCAGGGCAGATGCAGCTGTTGCAGGAGTGTGCCCTGAGCGCTGCCAGCTCTGCCCACGGCTGCTCAAACAAGGCAAATCCAGTTTGCTGCCTGGTTTGGCACAGCACAGGCTGTCAGAGGCAGGCTGCTCACTGTCTGCTTTGGGTCTTTGCCAGAGCACCAGGACTATTTGCCCCTGGCTCTGCTGCCCTCCCAAAGCGGGGGTGGTGAGCTGGGGGTGTGGGTGATGCCTGCTAGTGCTTCCATCCCCTCCCATTCCAGCTCCTGCAGCCAGGCTGGGGCAGGGACAAGGCTGCCATCACTACAGCTGTTGATTTGGAGCTGCAAACTCTGGGGAAATGGAGAGTTTGCCCCATTCACAACCCTTAACATAACAGCAGAGCATGGGTGTAACCCCGGGCATCTCCCATCCAGGGACTCCATCCGAGGTGACCCTATTTAATTACCCCGTGTTTCAAGGAGCCCTGGGGCTGAGACAGCTGAGAGTGGCAACGCTGAGTGTGCCTGACACGCCTGGCCTCGGATGTGGCTGCCACCACAGTGGCAGTGGCACTGCTCCTTAGTGACATGAGCTGTGCTCTTGTGGCCCGTGGTGTTGCTAAAACCTCCTCCTGTGACACACAGAGGCTGCTCCTCGGGCAGCACCGATGAGCCCTGGGGCTCTGGCTCTGTTCCAGAGCCAGCACATGGCTCTGGAGGATCCCCTGCCCCTCGCTGGTGTCCCTGAGCAGGAGAGAGCAGCTTGCTTTTGTTAAGCATTGCCAAGCACAGGTAGGCACCGCTGCTGTATCCAGACAGGGCTGGATTCAGCCCTGGGAGCTTCAAACACTGCTAAGAAACGCCCCTGCCAGGAGCCCTGTCCTGTGCCAGCTCGATTTGGCCACTGCTGGCTGTGAAATGCTGTTGAGATGCAAAGAGCATCTTTGGTTTCAGTGCAATTGCTGGTGAGGTGGCAAAACACTGCAGGGAGGGGGGACAGCCAGACCAGCTCGGTGTTGGCCCTTTTCTGAACCTGGAGTGCTTTGTGCCATCAACTCTGCTGGAAGGATTGGCTCCACTGCCCCAGGAGTTGGTTGTCCCCAGATCCTCCTGCCTGCCCCATCATATAACAATGGTGTAACAGGACAGGCAGGGCTGGTGGTTCGGCTGGGGCAGAACTTGTGATATTTGGTATTTTTAACTCCCGGCTCCTGGAGTCATGTGCGTGGCATCACTCGTGGTGTCTGGAGAGGGCAGCACATGGTGCATCCCAGTGCTGTGGTCCAGAGCTCGGGCTTTGGGGCTCCTCCTCCATGCAGATGCTGGTGGAGGCCTGACTTTAGGAACCTCAAAGGTTATTTGCATCCGAAATCTGATTTGTTGATTTTCTTGTGTCATCTCTGTGCAGGCATCTCCTCAGCCCTGTGTCCTCACTCCTCTCCTGGCTTCCCTGGGCTTGTGCCAGGGTTGTCCCTGGCTGTGCTGGGGCTGCAGCAGCTTTTGGCAGCAGGACCTTGGGTTTTTGCTTCCTCTTGACAGCCCAGGAGTGGGAAATACCCAATCCCAACCTGCTGACAGCTGCCTTTGTAATTCAGGTGCTGTGAGCTCCCAGAGGACAGCTGTGAGCATCAGGCCCTTCACCTGGAGGTATTGAGGAGCTGTTTGGGAGGACAAGGCTGGTTTGAGTGTGACAATCTTGGCGGTGTCTGGCTCTGTGTTGGTGACAGGGAAATTCAGTGCTGACCCAAGACCAGGGGGCTTCCTCTCCTGCCTGCCAGGAAAGCAGCACCCCAAAATCTCCCTTTATAACCCCTTTCTGCTCATCCTTCTCTCTTTAGGCTCCCGTGTGCGCTGCCCTGAGTCAGGGGATTTTCTTTCATCACAATGCTCTCCCCAGCACTTCTCCTTCCCATGCTGGGAACTGAGTGCGAGTTAGAAACTGCAACCGAGGAAGGAGGAAGGAGGGGCAATGTGGTTTGTGGCGCCAGAGCCTGGGCTGGCCGAGCAGAGCAGCTGGGAGGCACTTCTGGGGGCTCTGGGGAGAAGAGCTGAGGGCAGGGGAAGCAGGATGGAGGAGCTATTCCAGCCCTGTGGGGTCTGGCAGTGTCGTGGTCGTGGGTTGGGGAGACCCTGGCCAGGGGGATCCTGCCTGGACAGCCCTGGAGCTGTCTGGAGGCAGGAAATAGAGACTAATCCCTCCCCACCCTGCTGTGTGCAGAGCAAGAGGGAATCAAAAGCAGCTGAAAATCCCGGATTTCCCTTTCTGTTTGGCAGACAGGGATGCGGGAAGCACAAAGGAGGAGACGGACAAGTTAAGTGGGTGCAGCTCCACCTTTTCCTCTTCACCCACAGCCCCTGGGGTGAATTGACTTTGGGGTCAATCAAAGACTTGTTTGCTGCTGGCAGGCCACAGAATGGCTCCAGAGCCCATCTGAGACCTGTGACACACTCCCATTCCCAGGGGCCCTCGAGTGCCAGCTGTGCCCGGGCACACCTGCCCTGGGACGGAGCTTTGTGAAAGGTGACTCTCAGCCAGGGCTGGGGCAAGGAGGGGGGAAAGGGAAGCTCCCCAGGGGTTTGGCTGTTGTGAGAGATGACTCAGTGCATGCCCTGGCTGGGTGGCACCCGTCTGTGCCACCGTGTTACGTGCCCACGTGTCATGGAAACCCTGACACTGCTCCGCGTGGCACGAGTGGCATTGGGCAATGAACCATTGATGTGGGTCTAATCTTCACTGCCGAAGGGAAAAAAGTCACCCTGCAATGGTGCTGGCAGCTCAGGAAGGGATGGATGAGGCCATGCACTCTGTGCCAGGGTGGGCAGTGATGGGAGAAGCTCCTCAGGGCCCCTCTGCTGCACAAAGTCTGGGTGAGACCCTCGGGGAGCAGCTCGTTCCCCTCGCTGTCTGCCCCCTGACCCTCCTGCAGGAGCTCAGGTCGTGTTTCCTCGCTGTTTCCCCTGCAGTTAAGGGAGCCAGAAAGAGCTTAAAATCGAATTTCCTACCCAAATCAGGCTAATGCTGTCCCTCTGCCTGTGCCCTCTCTCCCCACATGACTTCTGAACCCGCTGACCTGTCTTGCACAGATCTGGCTGAGGGCTCGCAGATAATTAAGTCTATGCAGAGATGATGAAATGAGAGGGTTGAGAGGAGGAAAAGAATCTTGTAAATGCCCCAAAACATCTGTAGCATGAGTTCATGTATTATTAGACACCAGCAAATCCACGTGGGAGACGCCTCTTACAAACACTTAGCCACAAAAACATTTTCATTCTCGGTTCGTACATTTTTAGGCACCAAAAACAGTCTCGAGACACAAAACCATAGGAAGCAACACAAGTAGTTTCAGTGCTCTTGGGATAACCTTTTATTTTAATAAAACCTGAAATTCTTTTGGCACTCAACATGATTCCCAGAGCCAAGGCTTGAAGGAAAAACAACATAAATCATGGAAAGTAAAAAGTTGGGAGGGTCAGCAGCGCTGTGGCCAGACTCAGCCATGGTGTGACTTGGTGGCACTTGATGAGTTTGTTGATATTTCTGCCACTGTAACTGAGGGACAGACCTGGCCCTCATCCCCTGGCATACAGTATTGTTTGGGAGAGCACTGCTCCTCCATGCCAAAACCCCCCTGACAAAAAGAGACATGGAGAGAGGCCCTGGAATAACTTCCCCCACTAAAACAATGCGGAGCGGAAACCTTTCAAAGTGGTAATCACCAAAGGGAAAATAATTTTTTTTAAACATCCTTTGTCTGAGCGCCTAACAATACCTGGGAATACTGAAAGACTTTTCCCATTCTTAATTGACTTTTCAGCCATGTCACTGTTTGTTTCATCTCTGCAATAGGCGGCTCAGGGCTGGGCAGTGAAACTTTCCCTTTCCAGCTCTTGCCAGCCCCTTTTCCTGGCTCTCACGTGGCCAACACCAGTAAGTGTGTGCTCAGGCTGTTAGAGCAGAATGTTTTCATGTCCACTCATTGCGTCCCTGCCCAGCCCGCGGTGAGTTTGGCCCAGATGAGTTGGCAGGGGCCGTGCAGTGTCAGCACCGGGGCTGCTGGTCCAGCTGCAGGACGTCTCTCCTGCTGCTGCTCCTCCTGCAGCTCCTCTCCCTCATCCCTGGGGCTCTTCTGGGCCCTCTGGCTCCTCTCTTGGCTGCTCACTTTCAATCACATCAGCTCTTCACTCTGCTGGAGCCTGGCTCCAAGGTTTCACTCCTCACTTCAGATCAAGTCAGCTTTCCTGCAGCTTCCCGACACGTCTGGGTTTTGATTTATTCTTTCCCTGACGTTTGTGCGGTCAAAGGAGATACAGGACCATTGTTGGAACATCCTTTTCACATCCCTTCTTGAGGGTTTTTGTTCCTGTTTAACTGGGTTTCTTATTTTCAGTAATCTTAGTTATTTATTGGTGTTATTAACGTTGTGTGTGTGGAACACTTTGCTGTTGCTTTGTTTATTCCCATGATCTAGCATTTAAATCTGTTCCACTTTATTCCTACACTGGGATAACTTTGTGCAAATCTGTTTTATTTCCCTACCTGTATCCCTTCAGATCAACTCAGGACCTTGCAACCTGTTTGGCTCCATTTTTAAGCTGGCCTTTGGATATAATTTAATCTTGAGAAGGTTTCAACTCCATGTGCTTCTTCCCTGTGCCTGTGCTGTGGCATCACTTTTCTCTTGGACTTCTCAGCAGCTCTGTGGCATCATTCCCTCCCCTACGTGTGTCCAGGCATGTCCTTCCAGCAGCAGGGCAGTGAATGGTGCTGTTCAGGTTCAGGGAGCTGAGTCTGAGCATGCTGGGGTGGTGACACAGACACCAGCCTGCATCCCTGTCCCCAGGGAGAACGAGCAGTGTGGGGTCAGAGCACGTCCCCAGGTGCTCAGTGATGCCCTGCACGTGCTGTCACCTGGGCAGAGGGCAGGGGGAGCCTCTCCTGGCCTTCCCTAGCCCAGGAGAACCAGTGGGAATAAAGCTGGAATAAAGCTGCTCTGCTGGCTGGAGCATGGGATGCACAAATTCCCCACCTGTGTGTCTGGCACAGGTGAGGTGGGTGTACCTGTCCCTGCAGCTGCACAGCCCAGCAGGGAGGGCACAGGTGAGAGCAGGGCTGGGGCTTGGGCTGGGATAGGAGCTGAGGAGGAGGAAGAGCTGCTCTGCCAAGCAAAGTTTCTCTGTTATCCACTGGGATTTCTCCATGGATCGGTTTCCAGAGCCTCTCGTTTCTGGGATTCTCCTTTTACACGATTCAGCTGAATGTGTCATTCTGGCTGGTTGTTGTGGGTGGAAAATTGTACTGCCTGCCCTTGGATGTGTTTTTGAAAGGTGAGCAGAGCCAGAGTTTTGCTCTGTTCTGTATCCACCCAGGTGGTGGATGTGTGTTTTCAATATGAAATGAAATCTCACTATTTCATTTAATTTTTCTGGCAGATGAGAAGGAACAGCTTGATTTCAGAAATGAGTTTCCCTTATCTTCAGGGGCTACACCTATTCCCACCTTTCCCTGCACATTTTTGTGGCTCCATAACCTTTCCCCTCTTTTCCACCAGTGCTTTTCCTTTCCCTGGCTGTTCTGCAGACAAGCCAAACAGCAAGGATGGAAATTACTATAACGGAGCACCTGGGAGGCTTGAACTCGCCACACACTGATTGCTAAGCAACAGGGAGAAATGTTTTTCCTGTTTTTCTTTTGCTTGCAAGCACCTTAGGTGGTATTTGTTAAAAGAGCTGACTGAAACACTCTGGCAGAAAGGTGATAGGGAGATAAAAGCTGCCTTTAAAGACAAACAGCTCAAGAAATAATAGTCCTTAGCAGAGGGGCTCTGGTGTGTCTGCAGCGTGTCAGGCTGCAGCAGCTTAATGCCTGCTGAACTCTGCACTCCAGGGAGTGCCTGGCTGGCCTGGGGAGCCACGTGGAAAAAGGGAAAACGCTGCCACCAGGAGCTGCAGCTTCCTCCCAGTGTGGGGACGGTCCCTAACAAAACTCGCTGGGTGTCTTGTGATCCTCCTGAAACAGCTGCATCAGCTTGGGTCCCTGCATCCCCCTGCCAGCAGTGCCCTGCAAAGCACTCTGAGGTCTCTTGGTGCTTTTCACACCTTGGGCCCTGCTGTCTTTTTGGGCACGTTTTGATATTCACAGTTGGATCTTGTCACTTAATTTTTCTGAGTATTGTCTTCTCTGCTGCGAAGTGCATGCCTGAAGTGTGCTGTGGTCACTTCTTTCTGAGAAAGTGGCTTGATCTCCCTCCCCACCTCACATGTTGGCCTTGTTCTGATGAGCTTTTAGAGGTCAAAAAGTTTGGAAAATAGAGGTTTGTATTGTTGCTTGCTGCCCTAATGGAAGCTC
Organism: Acridotheres tristis; assembly: GCA_037013685.1. Taxonomy (NCBI): domain Eukaryota; kingdom Metazoa; phylum Chordata; class Aves; order Passeriformes; family Sturnidae; genus Acridotheres; species Acridotheres tristis. The sequence continues at coordinate 7,292,428 of CM072904.1, read as the reverse complement.
CTCAAATACTTGATAAATTTCCTGGAGAAGAGAAGGTTCTGTGGCAATCTTAGCACCCCAGTGCATAAAGTGGCTTCAGGAGAGCTGGAGTCTGGAGTGACAGGACAAAGGGCAATGGCTTCAAAATGAAGGGGAATGGATTTAGATTAGATATGCAGAATAAATGTTCTCTGTGAGGGTGGGCAGGCCCTGGTACAGGGTTCCCAGAGAAGCTGTGGCTGCCCCTGCATCCCTGAAAGTGTCCAAGGCCAGGTTGGACAGGGCTTGGGGCATCCTGGGACAGTGGAAGGTGTCCCTGCCCATGGCACGAGATGATCTTTAGGGTCCCTTTCAACCCAAACCTGGTGGAATCTAAAAAAACCCAAGCCCCCCCAAAAAAATCAGTGACTCTGCTACGGCCACGGGGGTGGTGTGAGGAGTAGGATAAAGGAGAAATATTCCTGCAAGCTCTTGAGTCTCCAAGGCTTGTGGAATAATTGCTGAGCTTCAGGAGCCGGCAGCCTCGGCAGGAGATGCCGTAGCCCAGCTGTGCACAGGGGCTGCAGGAAATGAAACACAGAATAGCTGGATGGAGACTTTGAGATCCTGATTGCCCGGGGATTTGCTGTGCTTCCTCTGCTAGGAACTGCCAGTAATTAGGGGCTTGCCTGGTTGTGTTAATGCTTGGTGTGGAGGAGAGCTGTGCTCCCGAATTAACCCGGCTCCGGATCGGTGGCTGCCCATGGGGGGCCGAGGGGAGCAGGGGGTGCTGCAGCTGGGGAAGGACTGTCCCTGGCAGAAGGGACACAAAGGGCAGGAGAGCCCGAGCCAGCCTTCCTCCCTGCCAGCACAAAGAGTTCACAGTGCCTAATCTGTCAAAAAAGGCCCCGGGAAACACCCAAAACCTGGAGGCAGAATGATCCAACTGCCCTGGATCTGAAATACTCAGCAGAGAATCTCCTAAAATCCATACCTGCTGTAAGCTGTGGCAAGTGGTGGGTGGCCCTCATCTCAAATCTGGTTAAATCAGGGCACTGATCACGCTGGGAGTGATAACTGGGTCTGCGAGTGTCTGAGATCTGTTGGTCCCCAAATTTGGGGGGCACACAATCTCACATCTCTGTACTGATTGTATGAATGGAGCAGTGACATCATTTTCCCTTCTTGCACAAGCTTTGCTCCTCATCATGAAGTGGAAGAGATAGTACTGGTTGTTTACTGTTGGACTATTATTATTATTATTATTATTATTATTATTATTTATTATAAAATAACCTTCCAGCTGAGCCTGGGTGGTGAAAACGAAACTCTTTTCTCATTAAAATTGGAATGCCCAAAAAGTTTTGATCTAGCACATAGTGCCTAACCTTCAGTTAGCAATTCTTGTAACTAGGTAGCACTTTTCCTCCAAATTGCCTTGAAAACAGCAAGAAAAAGGGCTTCCCCAGCTGCACAATAGAAGGAAGTGCTAAGGGCTCCATGTCAGAGCCTGACACGGACGCGCCTTGTGAGCTGGTGCCAGAGCTTGGGACAGAGGCCAGATCATGTTGCAGCTCCCACATAAAGCAGCCCAGTTCCCCTCAGAGGCTGCTGGTTTGGGTCCTGGGTCTCTGCTGGTCCAGCAGTGAAAGCTGGAGGTGTGTGATGCTCCAGGGGGGCTCAGCTGGGGATGGTGAGGGTGATCCCTGCCTTCTCTGCTCAGGGCTGAGATCAGCTCTTTGCAGCTCCTGGCATCTGTCCTGCTGTGGTTTCACTGAGGCTCAAAGAGAATACGGGTTTGTCAGGGTGGTGGCAGTGCCCCGGGGGTGGTGGCAGGAACACTGGGGTGTTTGCAGGCAGCTGATGCCTGGCAGGAGCTACTCCTGTGGAGGTGTTTGTGAGCCATGCTTTGGGGTAGGCAGCTTGATGGAAAAAAAACCCCACAGCAACACTGAGCACAGGAACTGGGTCACTGTGAGTTCTGCCCTGTAGGAAATATGCTGGAAAGCCCCAGTCAGCAGCAGAGCAGGGACATGAAAGCAAAGGAGGGCTGGAGGATATAGCTGAGGGAATGCTCAGACACCATGTGCTGGGGAGAGACAACTCAGGGTCCAGGCTGAGCCCAGTTATTAACTGAGGTCTGAATCTGCACGTCCTGCAGGTCCTGACTATAACAGATTGACCCAAATTGATTCCAAACCAGAAAACTTGCTTAATGTTTCCAAAAGCTTCTCTGTGTTACCCTCTCCACGTTATTGACCATGCAGGAAAGGCTGGAGGCTGCGGCAGAGGAGCAGAGCTGCTCTGGTGTTGGTTTGTATTTATCCAGCCAAGAGCTGATTTCAGAGTGGTGGAAAGATAAAAATTGATGGATTTCCCACAGCACCCAATTCCTGGGCGTCGATGGGACATTTAGAGATTACATCAAAAAGCTCAGCGTGTTGTGGAAAGTTTCTTGCTGAGTTTCCCAAGTGCAAATTGACAGTATATTTTTTTAATGAGTCACTCAAGCATCGATCGTTTTCTTAAATCCCTGAAGTCACGTGCATGTCAATTAATCACATTTTGCAACCATTTTTAGACCTTCAAGGGTGCTGGAGGGAAACCTGAGGGTGTGATCCTGTCTGCTCCCTTTCAGCTGTGTGCTTAGAGGCAAATAAGAAGCCCTGAAAAGTTATTTGTTTTTAATCTCATGATTTTCAAGAGTCTTGCCCCTGACGGCTGAGTGTTTGGGGTGAGCTACACAGAGCAAACATCCTGAACTTGGGCTCCTGACCCCGCTTTGAGTGTTTTGCTTTTCAGACCCAGAAGGTTCCCAAGAGAGGAGAAAGGAAACTGACTGGCTATTTTTAAACCCTTGCAGTTGCCTTCCTGCCTTATATTATTTATTATCCATTATCAGAAGTGTTTTTCCCCTGAAGCCATCTTTAGTGGTCAACCGAGGGATGGTGAAAATTGCCCATCAAACAGAGCTGCATCTTTCTGCAGAGGTCAGACGAAGCTGGAGGCTCTGGGAGGGCTCTGCCAGCTGAAAATGAGTGGTGCTGTTGTTTGTTGCGTGCACTCGAGCAGTGCCAAGCGATTCCAGGGGTGGGCTGCGATTACTCTGCCCTAAGACTCAAACATGAAGCAAAGCAGAGTCTCCCTCCCAAATATTTCACAGCCCGGAGAGGCAGCACTGATTTCTGCTGGAAAACAGAGTCCCTGCCTCTGATTTTAGCATGTCCTGAGCAAAGTGGTGCACAGCACTGAGTTTCACAGCACATCTTGCAGTGCCACGTGGTTCCTGCATGACGTGTCAGTGGGGCTGGGACACCTCTGCAGGGAGCAGCATCACATCCTTCTGCAGTGGAGAGAGCTCCAGGGACCCACCTGGCACCGCAGGGTGACCTGGGCAGGGATCAGGGCTGGATCCCTGTGCCTGGGCAGGCTTAAAGTGTGTATTGCCCCCAAAGACGTGGGGCTGCCATGGGCAGTGCAAGGCTCTGCTGCTGGGCTGGGTCCCCTTTCCCAGAGTGTCCAGGAAGTCCCCTTTGACCTCTCTGGCTCCAGATAAAGCAGGACAATAGCCCACGTTGTCCTGCCTCATCCTTCTGCCTGGTAAACTTTCCAGTTTGAAGCCTATCACAGGCTGGCAGCTTTGTTAATCCCTTCCTGCCTGGGCAGGAGCTGCTGGTGCCCTGGGCAGAGCTGGACATGTGAGCCTTGGCTCCATGTCCTCACTGCAAATAAAGCTGGAAGGCCCGGGGAGGCTGATGTTATTTCAGCTGCAGAGGGAGCTGAGACATCAAAGTCCAGGTTTTGGTGGTGTCAGCAGCAACTGCCCCGAGCCTGTGATGCAGTTTCTCAGCAGTGTGTGAGGAGGGAAGGGGAAGAGCAGGGGAGGGCTGGAGCGCGCTGCGCTCAGCACAGGGGGCTGATGAATGACAAACAGGTTTGCCCGTTTCTCTCTGCCTCCGAAAACAAAATTGTGTTGCAGGGGTTCTCTAAAGTGGGATCTGCAGCCCTGCTGTCCCCCAGGCTCGTTTTGCTTTCCCAGCGTCCCTGCTGAGCTGAGAGCAGGTGTCCTGGTCCCTGATCCCCCCTTTGCCTGTGCATGGGGGGGCTGGCACTGAGCCACGGCGGGTCGCATCACTTCATCTCGCAGGGGACACTGCCTGCTTGCCCCCGCAGGGCTGTCACCGTGCCACACCACAGAGCCCAGCTGTGGCCAGCGAGGGGCTGGGCAGTGCCCTGAGCGCTGCCGTGGGGGCTGAGCTCATGGGCTGAGATAATACTGGGCTGAAAACACGTGCTGATGACATTCACGCGCTCGCAGTTATCAATTTTTCTCTGGCTAGTGGCGTGTGAATCCCAGGTGCTTCACTGGTGACACAAAGATCCTCTCCCGGATCCGTTGTCACCTGTGTGACTTTGCTCCCTCCCATCAGCGATAACACCCCGGTTACACCCAGCTGGGGCTCCGGCCGCCCCCGCCCGCCCCATTCATCCCGCAGCCGCCCCCCGAGCATCCTCCTCCTGTCCGCCGCCCCTTTTTGTGGCCTCGGGGCTTTTCACGCCTCCCGTGTCCCCGTCCCCCCCTCCCCGAGGGGGCCGAGCCGCGCCGGGCCTGCCCCCGGGGGCGGGCGGAGGCTGCGGGAGGAAATCCAGTGCCTGGTTTACAGCCGAGCCGGCTCCGTCCCGGCCCCGCCGTGACATCAGGCCGCTCTTTCAGCGCGGGGGCGGCTGCGGGCTCCCGGCGCCTGCCCCGCTCCCTTCCCGCAGCGCTCCCCCCTGAGCACAGCATCGCCCCCACGTCCCCGCTGCGGCTCCCCGGGCAGCCGGGGGGGCTGGCGGGGCCGGCGGCGGGTTGCGGGGCCGGGGATGCGGCTGCCCCGCCGATGGTGAGCCGCCGCCGGACCCCGCCGCACCATGTCCCCGCCGGCCCCGAGAGGATGTTCGAGGGCTGCCGGCGGGCGAGGAGCCTCTGGGGCGGTGTCAGGCTGGAGGTGGCCGGCGAGAGCAGCCCCGTGGTGCTGCACAGCTTCACGCAGCTCGACCCCGACCTGCCGCCGCTGGAGGTGAGTGCGGGGCGGGGGATGCCGAGCGGGGTTTTTTTTGGGGGTGCTAAGCTGCGCGCCCCTCGCTGCTTTGGCTTGCAGCGTAGAGAGGGCTGGCCCGGAGTTGTGGCGCCCACGGAGTGTTTCTCGGAATTCTGTTACGTAGAATCACGGAGTGGTTTGGGTCCGAAGGGACTATAAAAATTATCTTTCCCCATTCCCTGCCATGGGTAGGGACGCTTTCCACTATCCCAGGTTGCTCCAAGCCCTGTCCAACCTGGTCTGGATCGCTTCCAAGGATGGGGCAGCCGCAGCTTCTCTGGGCACTCTGTGCCGGTGCCTCACCACCCTCACAGAGAAGAATTTCTTCCTAGTATCTAATCTACATCTACCCTCCTTCAGCTTAAAGCCAGTCCCCCTTGTCCTATCACTCCATGCTCTTGCAAAAGCCTCTCCAGCCTTCTTGTAGGCTCCTTTAGGTACTTTAGGTGTTTCATTTTATTGAATAAATGGGTGACCCTGGTTGGCTTTTTTTTTGCCGTGAGTCCCTGTGCCCCTGAGGACTGGCAGGCAGCTGCCAGGCTCTGTAGGGAGAAACCAGATGCTCTCCCTCCAGGAACCCAGGGAAAGGGCAGATTGTTAAAACTTCGGGCTTTTAGTATTTCATTTGAGACTTTGGCTGCAGGAGGCAAGAGTCTGCTCAGATCTGAGCTGCTTGTAAACGCTCCAGGCTTGTCCAAACCACAAAAGTGTCCTCTGGGAAGGTTACGGGCATTGGGAAGGCTTTCCTGGAGGATGCAAAAATATTTGTGCTTGTTTGGAATGGAGCTCGGGTGGTTCAAAGCCAGGCTGGTCCCAGCGAGGCCCGAGTGCTTTGTTGGTGGAAGTTGCATGTGGAGGCACCCGAAATAATCTGAGTCAGAGCTGAGCCTTTTATCTTAGTAATGGATGATCGTCATCGGTGTGCTGGGAGTGTCGGCGATTGGGAGCAAACGGTGTGCCAGGAGAAGCACAGCGGGAGGAAGATTTTGCTGTTCAGAAGTCGCAGCCCTGGCGGTGCAGGGGTTAATACCAGCCAGGGTCAGCAAGTCTGGCTTTGCTGGGATTTAGAGCCAGCTGCAGATGTGCTGCTCTGGATACTTCCCGCTGGAATGGGGGCGGTGGAGGGGGGGAATCGCCACTAAAGCCTCTTTAGTTGCTGTGCAGATATCCGCTGAGGGCAGCCAGTGTTTTGGGGAGGGCAATGGCTCCTTCACCCAGTGCCAAACAACCAGCCCCACAACCTGTGATGGAAAGCCTTGTTCAGCCACGGCCAGGAAGGGATGAGCTCAGGCTCCGGCTGTTCCGCTTCACCCCTGGCCTGGTGGCAGCGGCTCATCAGCTCTGCGGAGAGTTCATGAAAGCTCCATCCAGCTTGTTTTCCCCCTCTCCCCTCCCTGCTCGTCTCTCCTGGGGGTGGGCGTACTGACATGCTTTGGAGCACATCATCTGGTTCGTGTTATGCCTGGCAGGAAGTCCAGGCTCGCCGGCCCGCGCCGCTCCGGGAGGCGGAGGGGCCGCGATTTTGGCAGGGACAGCCAGAGCAGGGGGAGGAGAAGAGGGAAAAGAGGGGATGATGCAGCGTGCTGCTCCTCTCATCCCGGGGAGAGCCTGCCCGGCGCTATGTACCCCGGCTGGAGGAGCTCAGGAGAGGCTTTGGAGCATGTCGGACGATGGGGCTGAAGGAGGCTTTGCATGGCCCCCACCGAGCAAACCCCTGCTCACCTGAGCGTGGCACAGCTGGCACAGCTGGCAGGCAGCCAGACCTCCTCCCCAGCTGTCTGTGCCCACATCTCTGCCCTGGGCTGTGTGTGGGTTTGTGCTGGGGAGTGGTCAGAGCTCAGCCCCAGCACCCGCTCGCTCGAGCTTTCCTCCCCATCCTGAACAGAGAAATTACTTCTTTTTTTATTTATTTACAAGTGATGGTGAGAAAAGGGGCATCCCACAGGGGTGCACGGTGACCCATGGCCTCCTGAGCAGCTTTGGGATGCACAGGGTGTTCACTGCATGACTGGGGAAAGGAAAAAATGTGTCACTGTTGTGACAACTGTGGTGGCCTGGGTTGCAATCCTCAGGCAGAGTTGTAGATGCACACTGAGAGGAGAAGGCAGATTATTTGAATAAGAACCCTCAGGGACCAGCAGTGTTTTGCTGAGCACCAGTGGCAGTCCCCAGGACACGGTGGGACCTTTGTCACCTCTGCCAAAGGGAGCTGTGCTGAGTTTTGGCAGAGCTGTGGCAGCTCGTGGGTGGATAGTCTGGTCCCACAGGGAATAGAGGATCCCTAGAAAGCTGCTGGGCAGGCTGCAGGGAATGTGGCTCAGTCTGGTCCTCGCTGAGCCCCTGGGGATGGCAGCAGGGAAGACTTTGCCTGTATCCCACAGCAACGGTATCGATCACCAGGCGTCACTCTGAGCCCTCCTGAGTGAGCCGAGTGTTCTCACCGTGATTTTAACCACAGGGGATGGAAAATTTAAACTGACTGTCTCAAGTGGGGGATTGACAGAGCAGCTTTGCAGACCTTCTGCTTTGACCTTTTCAGTTCCAGTCCATTCCATATTCAGCAGTGAGTGTCAGTCCTTCCAGTCCAACAGGAGCCACAGAGTGAATTTGGTGGCCCTCCTGGTCCTGCTGGCCAGAAACGGCCTAAAACACCACTGCAGATGGCACAGACTGAAACTTTCATGAAGCTGATATTGCTGAACCTCCAATGAGGCTGGGCTGACTCTTCTAAAAAAAGCCCACGTCCTTGTAATTCTGGCTGTGTTTGTTTTCTGAACAATTAGGAGATTTTCAGTTTCCAAATGAATCCTTGAAAACTTGAATTGCTCAGCCCAGATGCCTTGTAGGTCAGTGCTTGTTCTTTACAGCTGAGAGGGAGAGGCAAAGATATCTCTTAAAAGCCATTTTCTTTTCACTCCCTATGGTGCCTTTGGAATAAGATCCTTTTCTCTCAGCCCGTTCTCCTCCCCCAGGCACAACCTGATATGTCCCTTGCAATTTGCCAGATGAACATCATCTGTTGGTATTTCTTGGATGGGGACCTACCTTCTGGCTCCCTTCCAGAGAGGTTTGGAGCCTGTGGTGAGGCCTGGAGCAGGCTGGGATGCTGATTGTTGGTGGCTGATGCAGGGTGGGAATAACAGAGGTGGGAGGGATTTTATTATTATTATTTGATATGGTTAAAGAAAAGTTGGAGAGAAGCTTCCAAATGTGTTTGTGTAATAATTGTTTTACTCAGAGGCTGCTGTGCCATGTTTCCATAAGGATGGAGATCCCCATACTGGGGTCTCCTTGAGGTTTTAGTGGATTTAGTACCAGACTGGCAGCCCTGGAAACTGAAATCTGTGGTTGTTCACAGGCTGAATGGGAAAACCACCCCCCAGGCCGCCCCTGTGCTTCAGCATCACTCAGCTTCAGCCCCTTGTCCCAGATCACACTATTGCTCCACTGCAGCCTCTTTTTTTCTGGATTTCAGAGTGGCATCACTAGGCAGGGACAAGTAAACGCAGTCTTGGAGTATTTCCCCACTTCCCTGTGCCTGGAATTGGGGTGTGATGAGCAAAAGGAGCATCAGGTCAGCTGTGCCTGCAGGGATGGGTCTTATTTAGCTGGCACCCACCACTTTTTGGGATTTGGGGGGCTGGCTGTGGCCACTCCACACTTAGGACCAGACCATGACCTGTTTTTGGGGCTCCCTGAGCTGTTCTGGCCAGCAGCTCCTCCATCTCCCTTCCCAGCTGTCTAACCAGCCAGTGTGTCCCCCAGAGGGAGTGTAATTGAAGGAGGAAAGAGCTTATTTAGGTCACTCCCGACTACATTTAAGGGCTGTGTATGCCCTGCTCACACTTTCTCTAACGCCCTTATCTCCAGAGCTGCCTAATGACTGGCTTTCAAATGGTCATGCTCCTTTTATTTAAATATATCCTTGCAGCAGGGCTGTCTCAGTTCTCAAATATTTCTTCATCTCCCACGGACTCAGCAAGAGGGGGGAAAAAAATGTGGTTGCTAAGGAGCAGGATTTGGATACAAAGCTGGCTGAGCTGCTGGCGGGGGGCCCCGGGGGGCTCCAGCACAGCTCATGGCGAGGCAGGGTTTGTGCATTGCTTCGGTGGGATGGCACCTGCGGGGTCTGGGCGAGGAGGTTCGGGGTTTGAAACATTCCTTTGGCCTTGGGGAGAAAGAGTTGAGTTGTGGGATGGCTCCTTTGCCAGGTTAACGTGTTCATCTCGTGCTGTTTGTGTGGGTTAGATCCCACAGCAGCATCCGTGGCTGGTCCCAAATGTGTGTTTGTTGTTCCAGGGGTCTGTGGGACCTTTGTTGTGCAGAGAGAAGCGTCTGAGGGCTGAAAGGTGATGCTGGCAGTGGGGTTTGAAGCATCACGCTGAAACTGTGCTGGGGACACCAACAGGGGGGAAGGACTGGGATATTTGGATACTCCAGGTATCAGTTGTCTCATTGCCCAGGTGGGGACTCACCTGCCATTACAGCAGTCCCAGTAACGATGAATTTGGACTTTGCTCCTGAGTCATTAGGGAAAGGGAGCTCTGAGCTCGGGCACGGAGCACTAATCCCAGTAATCCCAGTAATCCCAGCGCTCCTCAGGCTGGCGGGTTGGCTGCCTGAAGGGAGTCACGGGGAGGGGGTGGGAGCAAGGGCAGAGCTGCAAGGGCTGCTCTGGACACTCGGGTTAGCACAGGGGGTTTCAGAAGGGGCCTTTTGCTCCCTTAAACCCTGGGAACAGCCCTGGGAACGGCCCTGCCAGAGGTGCCAGGAAAGTCCTTTCCCAATTCCCAGCATGTGGCAGCGTGGGCTGTGCTGAGTGTAAAGTGGTGACTCTGCAGCACCTCCAACCTCTGTCCCTCTCACCTGGCTTTGGTTTGTTTTTGTGATGTTATGCAAATCACCTCTCTGGTTTTTGGTTACATTCCCGGGGCTGTGCTGGCGCGGGTTCTTGTAGGGCAGCACTTTTACATTAGATAACGCCGAGTTCCCTCTAGGTGAGGGTCAGGAGTTATGTGACAGCTGAATGTCAGTGGAGATGAAGCACACACAGAGGCTCCTGGCGTGGCCCGCTTGCCTCGGCTGGCTCCACAGCAGTTTGTTTTCATTACACCGCTGGTATTTGGATGAGCTCTGCTGTCAGAAACATGCTGGGACGGGAAAGGGCGGCTTCCCTCCGCACGTGGGGCCGGTGGGAGCAGCTGCCTGGGGAGCCCCGGGCTCGGCAGAGGCAGGATGGGGATGGCTCCGGCTGCCAGGCACCAGCCGAGTCCTCGGAGCCGATGGGAGGGCGAAAAAGAAGTTGGTCTAACTTGCGAACAGAGCAGATTGGAGAGGAAACTCATCGGAGGCAGCTTCATCTGGAATGCTGAGGCATTATTTTTAGAGCGGCTTTGCTTTCTGCTAACCACACTGCAGCAGCTGAACTCAGGGCTTGTGTGGAAACCTGCTTTGCAAAGGGTGAGCTACCCGTCCTGCTAGAACTTCTTTTCATGTGATGGAGCAAAACCACACAGCCTTTCCCCTCTCTTTGCAGCGGTTGGGTCTCCATGGAGACTCTAAAGCTGAGAGCCTGCCCCAGGCTCCTGCTCCAGCCAGTGTGTGTTTGTGAAATTATGTGTTTGCTTTGAGTTCACCTCTAGGAGTTGGAACTGACTTCAGGAAACCAGGGTTTAGCCAAGCTAGGCAAAGCAAAGCACCTTGCCTGGGACTGGCAGGGGCAAAGCTCAGCTGTGGGAGGGAAGTCAGGATGGATGCTGAAGCACCACCTTCATGTGGTTGGGGGGTTCAGGACCTCACCTTCCAGTTTAGGCTGTAACCCTGAGGATTTTGGTCAGATACCTGTCTACAAGGCTCAGTTGGTGGCCTGCTGCTGGTAGGGTCTGGCTCTGTGCACTGCAGCAGCAGCAGAGCTGGGGGATGTGAGCTGGTGTCACCCCCAACCCTCCCGTGCTGTGACCCCAACAATCACTGCAGGCTGTCCAGGGCAAGGCCAACACTCAGGTTGGTTTATCATCTTAAAGCAGCCCAGCTTTCCTGCAGATGCTGCTATTTGCTTGTTTTTTTGTTCTATTTTGAATGGCTAGCTGGTGCCAGCTGCCGTTGTGCTGATCAGAGCCCCGTGCTGAGCAGTGCGTTGGCGGTGCCCGTTGCTGGTGACACTCGCTGGCATTACTGGATTTCTAGACAATGTGGTTTACTCGATTCAGTCCCGGTTGCAACAGTGAGAACTGGCATGAAGACAGGACAGGCCTGGCTGGTTCTTCCCTGGCAGTGCTGGGGTGACTCAGAGTGGAGCTATGCATCACCCCAGTGTCATAACAAACACTTATTCCCTGAGGTGCTTCTTGGGGGGGTTTTCCACAAACTCCATCTCTCCCAGTCCTCATTCCCATGGATTTTGGTGTGTTCCTCAGCTCTGGGAGCCTCTACTTGAGGCTTAACCTGTCTTAATGCAGGGAACATCAAAGGAAAGGAGTTAGGGAAGGAAGGTGGGCACCTCTGCCTTCTTGACTTTGATGCTGCCCTAGTCACTGTGCACTTCAGCTTTTTGGGTATCCCAGGGTGTGTCCCCCAAAATAATTTTATTAAACGGGAGGGTGAGCTGCAGGAGTGCTCACCTGTGACTGTTAATCCCAGGGGATGAATGGATGAATGGGGCAGGGTGGCAGGAACAGATGGGTCGGGTGAGAACGTGCCTGTACCAGCTCCCCAAGGTGCCGTGGCCAGGAGGAACAGGCACCTGGGTGATGTTTGAGCTGCTCCGACGTGATCCATGGCCAAACCTGCACCTGCACTGCAGGGCTGAGGGTCTGGGGGGGAGAATTCATCCTCCCTGCCTGGGCACCCGCATTCCTTGTGGATCAAATCTGGCGCACCCAGCGCTCAGGACAGCACCCGGCACCAAACCTCACTGCTGAGGCTCCCGGTGCGTGTGTTCAGGCACTTGACAACAGCGGGATTTTTATCCTTTTCCAGTTGTTTCCTCCCCAAAGGTGCCAGTTAATCGTAAAATCTCATTTGCCTCAGTGTGGAAATCACCCGGAGCTGGCAGAGCATCCCGACTGCACCCGCCAGGTGTCGGCTTGTTGACACCTGCTCGTGTAGCACCTCCTGCCTCGTTGACACCTATTTAAGTAATACTCCCAAGGTGAGATTTTGTTGATTACAAAGCAGAAGCGCTCGCTCTTGCCTCTTCCACCTTCCCACGGGCGCCGCGGGGAGGGGAACGAGTAGCGGGATGTTCTGCAAAGGGAGAGAGAATCTCAGCGGAGCTAAGGGGGGATGGCCTGAGAGCCGCAGCTGGGCTGTGCTGGGACACGCTGGGGCTGCGGGTGTCAGGAGGAGGCTGGGACGAGCCCGGCTGAGCCCGGGAAGCACATGGCAGCAGCAAATGGAGGAGCCGAGCGTCATCATCCCGTCCTCATCCCGGCCGGGCTGGGAGCTGGGCGCGGAGGGCACGGCCGCAGAACAAAGCCTCGCATTTATTGCCGCCGTCCTTTCACCGTCAGCCCCTCTCTGCCTCCCTGCGCTGGATTGTTCCTGCATTTTCTCTGCTTCAGCTGTTTACTGGGTCACCCTGGTGCAGGCACGCACACAAAGAGCGAGCCATCGGCGAGCCTGTCCCTGTGCCACCGGCGCTGCGAGCCCCTCCGCGGCCCCAGCAGCACAGTGGTGCCATTGATCCGGCTGGCAGAGCGTGCCCGGGGCCAGGCTGGGTTGGGGGCATCCTCCTCTGCACGGGCTGTGGCCATGGCGTTGTAAAAGAGGGGGCCCCAAAAGGTCTGGGCTTGTCAGCTTTGCCCATGTTCGGTCACAGCAGGTTTGGTGGAGGGAATGGCAGCTGATGTAAGGCAGAGTAAACACATGGGTGGACACGTTTATTTCACTAGGGCTTATTTCGGTTCAGCTTATCTAAGCTAAGGATGTGTCTCAGCTAAATTGAAATTAACCTTGTTCAAATGGAAGTGGAGGGGAAAGGTGCAGTTTGTGTCAGCCAGTGTGGCCAGGCAAGGCTGTGGCTTTTGGACAGCCCCCAGCCTGGCCAGCCCAATATGTGCACCTTCAAAATTCCAGGGAGATGTGACTTTGCTGTCTTTTCTCCTCTGCAAGCTGCAGCAGGCGAGTTACTGCACAGACTTTAACATTTACAGCTTAACCAGGCTGTTTGGGAATACTGTGTGGTGAAACTCACTGGGAATGTCAGTGTGGGGCCAGTGGGATGGTTCAGAGTGGCATGGGGGGCCTGAAAGCCTCCTGGGGCTGGGCTGGTGTTTTACACCTGGCAATTGTGATCTTTGCTTTGCCCTTCCTGCATATCCCACCTTGCTCGTTCAGGTGAGCACTTCATTCATGCAGGCATGGATGTGCCAGGACAAGGGGCAGGTTTGGCAAAAGGAGCTGATTTTATTGCAGCTGATACTTCTTAAGACAAATTTTTTTGCTGTCTGGGCTGGCACATGGGCTGAGAGCTGGAGAGTATTCAAGGTTTTTTGTCTCTGGGAATGTAAAGACTTGAGTGAAGATGAAGTCACTTGCAGGTGCTGATCCATTCAAAGGACAAGCATTGCCCTGGATCTGCCACAAGGAACAAGCCTGTGTGTCCTGGTGAGCATGTGTGAAGCCAGGATTGACATTTTAGGTGTGACAATTCCAATCGGTTTCAAGGAACGTCAGCTCTGAGTGCCAGCCTCATCTCCATCCCTTTCCAATACACCTGGCAGCTCTTGCTGCTGCAGAAATAACACATTTGGTGCACCAGGGCCCTGCTTCTGAGGTGGAATCGATAGAGTAGCATTAGGTCAGGTAGGCTGGAACCCTTCAGGACACGTCTCATGTTTTAATTCACATTTGAACAAGGCACTGGGGAACCGTCATGTTGCATGTGACTTCCAGGTGCTACTGTACACCCAGAAAAAATCAATCCATTTTTGAACTTGTTTCAGTTATATGGTTTTTTTTACAGATTTTTCTGTTCCACCTCAGTAAAACACAAACCTTTTCTTCTGAGCCAAAATGACTTGGGATGAGACGCTCGATCTTTATTTAACCTTGCAGAGCAGTACCTATATTAATTTTTTATGCACCGTTTTTCACCAGCCGTGTCGTTCTGGTTTCACTTCCAGTAATGCCCCGGGGGGTGTGGGCGAGTCGGTGGCAGAGCAGTTGCTGTGTGAGCCAGAGCTGAGTCTCTCTGCTCCGAGCCTGCCCCTGTGGATGCTGCAGGGCCATCACGAGCACAGGGCTGTGGAGCAACAGCCAGATCTGCTGTGTCGGCGGGATCTTTTTTTTTTCCATCGACTTAGAGAGGAAGCAAAACCTGCTGCACTCAGTTTTCTTCGAATAGCCTGCGAGGGGAGCCCATCCCAGCACGTCCCCTGGGAGGGGACACGAAGGTGTCCTGCTCTGGTGGTGTTTCCATATGGGGTGCAAATGGTTGGGGGTCATCTCTACTCCTGGGTGTAGGAAACACAGAGTTTGCAGTTCATCAGTTTGCAGGGTTTGTGGCTGGACTTTGCTTCTCCCTGGGGAGTGCCCCTGTCAGGCTGATCCCCCAGCACCTGCATTCCCCCACCTCAGGGGTCTGATCCTGCCCCTTGAGGGCTGAGGATGGAGTGGACATGCAGAGCCTTTGATTTCCAAACCACAAAAAGAGTGAAAAAGTCTCTCCATGTGAGAAGGCTTTTAGTTTTCTCTAAAAGCAAAGCAGGAGCAAATGGGGAGGAATCCTGTGTATCTGCTCTGTCTCGTTCCTGGACCCAAGTGCTGAGCTCCTAATCCTCACTCCAGCCACTGACTCACTGCGTGTGAGTCACAAGATGCCTCTGTAGCCGAAGTGCCAGCTTCCCTTCTCCCTGAGCTGCCAGGGTGGAGAAGGCTGCCTTTGGATACTCTCTGCAGCCCCTCTGGGTCACAGACACAGCATCAGAGCAGCTGTTCCTCTCAGGACCCACAGAGCCCAGGGGAGGAGGTGTAAGATCCCCACAAGAGGCAGATATGGGGTGATGTGCCCTCTCTCTCTCTCTGCCCCATGCTGGTGCTGGCTGATGCACTGGCTCCCCTGGGGCACAGCTTTCCATGCCTGGAGCAGAGTGTCAGGAGGACCCAGCTGTGGAGCCCAGCAACTGATGGGGAGAGAACAGGCCCTCAGCTGTTGCCACTGGCCTGGTGTCCTGGCCAAACCACCCCTTTTTCACGGTGGGTTTAAGTTTAGCTTCTGGCCCTTTTTCTGTTCTTTTCCTGTTTCCCCTTTTGTTGCTGTGTTTTAATGGGCTGTTGGAATCAGTCCTGGTTTTTGAGGCAGCTCGGAGCAGGCAGGAAGGAAGGAAGGCAGAGAGTGTTGAAAACCCGAAGGAATTGTGTCTTTCTGCTGAACATCTCTGCATGGGGAGCAGGGGCTGGGTACAGCCGAGCTGTGGCAGGGGACTGAGCTCCATCAGCAGCAGCAGGAGCACTCAGGGAGAAAGGAGACAGCGGGAGAACAGCTTGCCCAGGTGGAGAAAACCACTCCAGTGCCACCATGGCCGTGGCTGGGATGATGTTTTGGAGCAGAAGTGCTGCCCTCAGCGGGGCTGCTGCTGTTCCAAAGGACATGCTGTGAGTCACCAGCGTGGGCACCTTTCCTTCCCCTGCAACAGGGGATGTTTATCAGCTTCCTCACCACTCTGGGTAGTCCTTGTAGCCTTCCTGAGCACAGCCAGGGGAAGGAAACTGTGAGTGCCAGAAGTGGAAGATCCCTCGAGGCAGAGCTGTGGGGGAACAGCCACTGCAGGGTTTTTTGCTTGGAGGTCCCCATGGGGAAGAGTGTTGTGCTGTGTGTGCTTATTTTGGACGTGTAGGACAGAGGGTTCTTCTGCTTTTGCGGTCTTTATCTTCGCTTCACAGAACTGAGCTTGTTTTCCTTTCACTACCCGGGGGTGACTTTTTTCCTATTTCCTTTTACATAATGTCGTACACTCGGGTTTGCATAAGAGGTCCCAAAGTCGCTGCTGTTCCTTTCAGGGGTTCAGGGTTTGCTCCTGAGGGTGAAATGAAAGTTAAAGTGGGGTTGGTGTCACCACGGGGAACACGGGCAGCGCTGGAGCCGGTTCCTTTCGTTTCTGGAAAGGCCCGTTTCCCTTTGCTGGTGGGAAGGGATTATTCTGAGAAGAGGTTGGGGTTTATAAAGGCCAAACTCCCACTTGCTGTTTCTGGCTTTTCCACTTTTCATTGAGTTCTTTCGAGCTCGTGCAAGTGTGGAGCTTCGATGGGAAACCCTTGGTGACATCTCCAAGGCTCAGCTCTGCCTTTTCTTGTCTCGTTAGCCAGTGGGACTGTTAATTCCCAGCAGGCACACGTTCCTGGCTTCCCATGGGCAGGGTAAGTGTCTGCTCCTCTCCTGTGGCTGGTAGCAGCAGCCTCTTTGAAATCACGGTGCAGAGATACTCTCGGTGCTGCTCTGTACCTGTCTGTAGAACAGTATTTTGTGTAACTCGACTGAAAAGGGAGCAGAGTAACACGAATATCTCAATTGTTAAACCAGCTGTGTCCAGAGAGCATCAGCAAAAGCACTTTAAGCAGTTGTGCCTCCTCCACGTGTGCTGAAATTAATACCTTTTTCCACTAACAGTTCATTATTTTTGTGCCTTTGGAGGCCAGTGCTAACCCGGGGCACTCGGGACCAGAGCTCTTAAGACCTGGTAATTGTTGGGTAATTGTGTGTGTGTAAGTGTGGGGATGCTGCCATGCTCACATTTAATCCTGCACTTTGCTTCTGTCTTACTAAAACCACCTCTGTGACTGAGCTCAAGCACTTTCCAAAATGCAGAGCCCGAGCCAATGTTTTGCTTTGCTGTTTGGCTTTTGCATTTTCCGCTCCTTTCATCTGTCGAGAAGATCCGAAGGCAGAGTCCCTGCTGCTGCTGCTGCTGCTCTCTGCCTGGCTCTCGGGTCCCTCACACCCTTCCTCCAGGCTCACGAACCTTGGCTGCATCTGAGAGCTCCTTATTAATCCTCTGTGTGGAGAGGTGGGGTTTGACACCACGCCGAGTACGAGAACATTCACCAGAGCAGAAGAGTTTATTGCACGGAGCAGGAATTCCTCCCTGGTGTAGTCACAAAAGCTTTGAACCATCAGTGGGAGCTCCAGGGCTGCAATTGGAAGAGGCAGTCCCCAGGCCCAGGGCAGCCATCTGGTGCAGACCTCCCGTTTCATATTTCAGGGAATGAACTCCTGCAGAGTTCACTCATGGCTGCTTCTGCAAAAGCCTCTGCTCTGCACAACTGGGGAGAGTTGAACATGTGGCTTTTCCTTGTGCCCCTCCAGTCAGAGGCCTTTTTCCTAATGTTTGGAAAGGACCAGGAGTGCACACTGAGCTGGAGAAATCAAACCTTCATTTTTCTGTGTCTTCCCTTTTCTTGGTGCCCATCTTGAAATGTGTTAGATCTCGCTTTCTGGGCTGCCAGGTCCCACCTGTATGAGTTTGGTGGAAGGTGCAGATGCCATAGCTATCAAATGTTGTTGCAGATGTTTAAAGCACAGCCTGGGCCTGTTGGATTCATCCCTTGTGCCAACAGAAGGGGCTGTTCACCTGTGTCTCACCCTCGGGATGAGGTGGAGGAAGATTTGTGTGCTGGCTGAGCCTGATTCATGTTGCCTTCTTGTGAGGGGCAGAAAATTCCAGCAGATATGCAGGGCAGGCATTGGGGAGCAGTGACTATTGCAATATTTACCAGCACTCATCTCTGCAGAGACCATTTTGAAGGCATTCAGCTTTGGCTGGCTTGCTGGAAATCCTGGTGTGAGTGCAGGATTCTGGGTGGATGGCACAAACATAAGCCACAAGTCAAGGTTTTGAGTCTCTCCCTGCCCTGCTCCCACCTCATCTCCTCCCCTGTAAAGGCAGGAACGTGTTCTTGGTGCAGGTGTTGGAATGATTCTCCTCTGGCTCTGTCCTGCCACTGCTTTTTTGCTCGGCTGATTTTTAACCAACGTGTGCAGAATGTACAATCAGCATCTCGGAGGAGCAGCCGTAGGAAAGAGGAAGCTCACACGGAATATAAATAACCAAATTTTAGAATGTCCCAGTGTAGCAGCTCTCCTGGCTCTTGGCAGGAGCCTGCAGAGCGCTGGGAAGCCACGGCCTTCGTGTGTGGTTTGCAAAGGGGGAACTTTGGGGGATATCACACAAGTCAGCAGGGCAAAAAATGAATGAATCTGACAGTCTTGGATATGGGAAGGAAATGAAATTTGCTTTTCTGCACATCAGAATGGTGTGTATCCCCTGCACGTGACATGAAATGCAGAGTGAAAACCCTGTACGGTTGTGGCAATACTTTCCACTGGAGTTGCACAGCAGCTGCCAATGATTCATGGGTTGATCCTGAGGTGGTTTTTCCCTCCCATATGATTTAATTTATGAATTTAATTGCATGTCAGCAAGCATCTGACTTTTCTTGATATTTTTGTCTGGGGTTTACAACTAACCAGACAAATCTCTTTGCTGAGTTAGACTGTACAGGGCTCTGGTCCTGCTGGACCCAGAGCTTTCCTCTCAGCTCAAATGGGAGGTACACAGGGGTAGGGCTGATGTGCAGGTTGGGTGATGGAAGCTGGGAAAGAACCCAGGACAAATTGGGAAGCATTTCCATGGCTTTTTTGGAAACAGCATCTAAAGGTGGAAGAAACACAACTTGGCCAACTTGGTGGACACAAAGCTTTAGATGTGCAGGCAGCCCTCTCCCAAGGTTGTTCCAGTCCCCAGGGCAGTGTACTTGAACATAAATTTGTGCCATAATTTTTCCCAGAGCACTGAACAAGAAGGGGACAGACACAGGTGCCAGGAAGGACGTTTGGTGTCTGCTGCCTCATGCAGGTGCTCTCAGGGTTGGTCTGGAAGCCAGTGAACCCTGGGAAAGGCTCCTGATGTTCACAGCAGAGCCTCACAACTCCTTGAACTTCAGCAAACCAAACCTCTCCATAGTCTGGCATGAAGTGAGAAAAGCAGGTTCAGCAGAAAGTGAAAAAGTCAGCAACCCTGCCCAGGGGGATTCTCTGCCCTCATTCATTACAGCCATGAATGAGAGGCTTTCTCAAGCTTGCCCTTAGTCTCTGAGCTGACTGTGCTTCCCTGCCTTGATTCCTAGTGAGCTTGAGCAGGGTGTGATAGCAGAGCAGTGCCCACTGCTGTGGTGATGCTCATAAAAGAGGGTGGTTAAAGAGTGTTTGGGTGCAGTGGGATCCGCCAGCTCAGGGTCCTGTGCTCGTGTTCTGCTCCTGTCTCCTGAGGGGTGCAGCCTCTTCTGAGCCTGGGGCCCTGGCTGTGGCTGTCCCCATGGTCACAGGGGGCAGTTTGGGGAGGATTTTTTGCAGGGAGCAGCATCACTTCTGGGCCTCCATCCTAAGTGCTGTCATGGCAGTTTCTTCCTCGGTGAACGCTGTGTTGTTGTCAATGCTCTTTGAGGGGCAGTTGCAGGGAAAGCTGTGGGCTGGCTCTGGCAGGAGAGGTTTGTCCCCACAGCCCTGTGTCCCAGTGATGGTCACCTCCCCCTCTAACCAGCTTTGGGCATTTTCTCCTTCTGCTGAGCTGTGGGTTTTGGTGTGTGCTCGTCCATGTCCTGCCATTTGGTGAGGGGGATGGAGGGCGGGGGAGATCCCTGCAGTGTTTGAAAGGATCTGGATAAATCTTCTTAAGGGAGGCACTGACTCAGCAGAGCGTGGTTAAGGAGGAGGAGGGAATCAAATTGTCCTTGAGGGGCTGGAGCTGCTGCTGAGTCCGTGCTGGGGGAGGTGTGTGCCTGGGGACCTGCCCTGAGAAGCTTCACCCCTTTCCTCACCAAATTTTTGGTGCTCTCCATCCTCCAGAGCAGAAATGGGAGCCTCATGGCTGGGTGCCTGTCACCCAGAGGTGCCTGAACTCCATGCCCAGACTGGTCCTGGCTGTGCCTGATACCACCCTGGTGCAGATCTCTGGGATTTCCCCCCAGCTTTGAGCTGGATTTCTGCCTCGTGCTGTGGCCAGAGCTGGTGGGTGGCTTGGTTTGGCAATGATTATTTATTAGGGAAGTGCACTGAGGTGCTTGGTTCCTGCAGAACCAAGAACCTCATCACTGAGACTGTGCTCAGACCAGGAGCCAGTGTCACCTCCTGGAAAGGTAGAGGTGTGGGGAGGGGAGGAGTGAGGCTGGGCACTGGACTGTGCTGTCACTGTCCCTTTCCCTGCCTTGTGAGGGGTCCCTGGCACAGCCTGGCTTTGCTGAAGGGCTGAGACATGGAGCCAGGGGACATGGGACACACCAAGAGCAGCTTCCCAAAGTCCTGGCTCCGCTGTGGCATGTCTCAGCTGGCCAGACACACTGGTGTCACCCGGTTTGCATTTCTGAGCAGGTGAGGGAGACTCACTGCCAGCCAGCTGCTGCCTTTGGCTTGCTGGGATCCCTTGTAGGAGCCACAAAAGCTTCTGTGCCACGCTTTGCTCTCCTTATCTCAGGGTGTATCTTGTCTTTCCATGCAGAGCTCCACACAGGAGATTGGAGAAGAGCTGGAGGATGGTGTGATCTACAGCATATCCCTCCGGAAAGTGCAGCTCCATCACACGGCCAACAAAGGGCAGCGCTGGCTGGGGGTAAGCTGGGGGCTCCTCCTGCCACAGGGCAGGATTCAGATGTTTCCCTGCCATGGGAATCGTGTATTGATTTGGGAGCAGGGAGTGGGAGCACCTGTTGCTCTCTGCTGCACGGGAAGGGGCACAGGTGAAACAATTTGCAGCCCCATTTTGAAAAACGGGGCAACTCCAATTTGTATCTGGATTTTGGCAGCTCTGAGGTCTTTCCTGGGGTTTCCCAAGTGCTCAGGTCTTCTCAGCTCCAGGGCTGCTGGTGTTTGCTGTCTGAGGAGACTCAGCTTTCCTTTCCTAGTTAGGAGAGCCTCAGGCACTGTGGGGATCCCAGCCTAGACCTGAACTTGTGGAGCTGCTGGGAACACTTTGCACTTGATGGTGTCTGTCTTCAGCCAGCCCATTGACTTGTGCTCCTGTCCTGGCAGTTTGAGAATGAGTCAGCCTTAAACCTCTACGAGACGTGTAAGGTGCGGACGATAAAAGCCGGGACCTTGGAGAAGCTGGTGGAGTACCTGGTGTCAGCCTTCAAGGGCAATGATTCCACCTATGTCACCATCTTCCTGTGCACTTACCGGGCCTTTGCCACCACCAAGCAAGTGCTGGACCTGCTGCTCAACAGGTGAGGCTGCCCTGAGCCCCAAAACACAGCTGGGGGTGGCCAGGAAAGCCTCAGCATCTTCTGCTGCAATGCTTTGGAGGTTTGGTGGCTTCTCCCAGCTCTGTCAATATGAAGGTTTGGGGACAGGGTAGAGAGGACACAACTTCCTGGAAAACTGGAGTTTGTCCATTGAGGTGCCCAGTCCTGGCTGCTTCTCTCTTCCTGTAATGGGGAGGTTGTGGGAGAGGGAGGGGGGAGCAGGACAGTGTGTAGCAGGTTCATCCTGACCCCTTGGCAGAGCTGGGGGTGATGTGGAGGGAGAAGAGGCTGCTCTGAGTGCAAGGTACTCACTGCCTCCCCTCTGCCCCACTAGGTATGGCAAACTCCACGTGCAGGCGAATGGGGACCACGCCAGGCACGCTGTGGACGAGAGGATGGAGCTGAAGAAGTAAGTGTGCCTGTGCTCTGGTGGCAGCTCTTTGGGAGGGGTGTGCTGTCCTAGCGCTGCTCCTGGGCTCGTGGGGGTGCACACAGGTTGCTCCTGGCGCCTGATTCTCTTTGCCTGTGTTCTCCCCCTTCCTGCAGCACCATCTCCTCCATCCTGGGGGCGTGGCTGGACCAGTACTCAGAGGATTTCCGCAAGCCCCCCGACTTCTCCTGCCTCAAGCAGCTCATCTCCTACGTGCGCCACAACATCCCCGGCTCCGACCTGGAGCGCCGAGCCCGCATCCTGCTGGCCCAGTTCCAGCAGCAAGAGCAGAGCGAGGCCGAGGCAGAAGGTGGGGTCCTCCCCTGCTTAGTAGGGGTCATTTGGGGCTGCAGGTGGAGGGAATGCTGCTGCTTGGCATCGAGGGTCTCCAAAACTTGAGCCACGTGGCTGAACACCCATAAACTCTTACATGAAGGTACACTGGGCAGCCAATCCAAATGCAGCAGGAGTGGGATTTCTAAGTGGATTAGTTAATCTGCCTTTAATCCTCTGTAGACACTTGCACTCAGGTTTAAAATGACTATCCTTTTATCTGAGCCTTGTTTGGAGGTGCAAAGCCAGATGGGAATTAAGAGCCTGGGAGGTGGAGTGTGGGTGTCTGCAGGGCGCTGGTGTGGGTTGGTATGGGCACTGCAGTGCTCAGCCTCACCCTTGTCTCCTGCAGCTGTGGACCATGGCAGCTGCACCTTCCAGCTGGTGGAAGAGAACGGGGTCGGGGATGGGAAGCCAGATTTCCTCTCCTTCTCCCCAGAGATGGTGGCAGAACAGTTCACACTGATGGATGCTGTGAGTAGTCACCCACCAGCTGGGTCAGTGGTGCTCTGGGCACAGGCCTGGCTCTTCCCATCCCATTCATTTTTCCTTCTGGGCAGTTCTTTTCCCAGAGACCACAAAGAAGCCTTTCTTCATCCATTTTTTATCTTCCAGGAGCTGTTCAAGAAAGTGGTGCCTTACCACTGCCTGGGCTGCATCTGGTCCCAGAGGGACAAGAAGGGCAAAGAGCACCTGGCCCCCACCATCCGTGCCACGGTCTCCCAGTTCAACAGTGTGGCCAACTGTGTCATTGCCACTTGTCTGGGGGACAGGTCCCTGAAGCCACAGCAGAGGGCCAAGGTGGTGGAGCGGTGGATTGAAGTGGCTCGGGTAGGACAGCTCACCTCCCACCTCCACCCAAGGGATGAGCTTTTGCCATGCTGGAATACCAGCACCTCCTCCAGATTTTTTTAACCCAAATCCTGTTATGTCCTTGTCTGCCCTCAGGAGTGTCGCATCCTGAAGAATTTCTCCTCCCTCCGAGCCATCCTCTCGGCCCTGCAGTGCAACGCTGTGCACCGGCTGAAGAAGACCTGGGACGAGGTCCTGAGGTAAGGAGCTCCTCCAGGGCTGGTTCCAAGGGGAAGAATATGCTGTGGCACTTGAATGTGTGAATGGGATCACCTCAGCTCCAGCATTGCCTCCTGGAGTGTGCCCAAAACCCAGAGACCAGTGCAAGGTGTCAGGGAAATAAAAGTATCGTCACCTCACCCTTCTGTGTGAAACACCCTGGAATAGCTCCCAAACAGCAAGGCCCAGCTGGAGCTGAGCATAACTGGGCTCATCTGTGTGAGCAGAAGAGATGCCAAGGAGGAAACCCCACCGTGGCAGCATTGCTGACTTTTCCCCTTGTTTCCCCCTGTGCAGGGAGAGTTTCCGCACATTCCATGAGCTCTCAGAGATCTTCTCGGATGAGAACAACCACTCACTGAGCCGGGAGCTCCTCATCAAGGTAGGGGGAAGGGGGACATGCACTGCCCTGTTCCTGGCAGGCAGCTCAGGTTTCCACAGTGTTCCAGCCTCAGGGATAGAGCCCTGGCAGAGCTTCTGGAGTCACAGGCATGGGTGCAGGCAGGGTGTGCCTGCTGAGTCAGGGACGCAGGCAGGAGTTTCAGACCAAGGCTGGGATTTCTGTTTGTGTGCCCAAAATTTATTACCTGGAGCTGGCAAAGCAATTCAGGGAACAGATAAGCACTAGGATGGGATCCAGAACACCAGGTGACAGCTTCTCCCCAGAGGCAACTGCATGTTAACAGTCCAGTGCAAAGTCCTCTTGATTCCAGGTAGGGTGGTGGAGTTGATGCAAGGCTGCAGCAAAAATGTCTTTATTCCATGTGGAGCTTCTCCACAGATCCCAGCCTAGCTCTGGTTTAGGGACTGAGAGAAAACAAAATGCAAAAGAGAACAAAGCTCCCATTAGGGAGGCATTTATACAGAAATGAGAGCAGCAGTTCCTACTCACTAAGGCTCTTCTCACTGTGAGCCATGAAAAAACTTTTATTTCCTCCTCTTTCCTACAATGATAGTTAGACAAATGAAAATGGGTGTGCATTTTAGCTAATAGGCATTAGTGCCATTTCCCATCTGTGCTGATCCCACCTCTCACCACCATCCAGGAGGGCACGTCCAAATTTGCCACGTTGGAGATCAACCCAAAGAGGGCTCAGAAGCGGCAGCAGCAGCAACGAGAGATGGTGAGTGTGGCAGGGCTGTCCCTGTGTCCTGTCCCCAGCAGCTGCCCAGGCTGGTTCCAGCTCTGCTGACCCCACTGTCCCTTCTGTCCCCACAGGGTGTGATGCAGGGCACCATTCCCTACCTTGGCACCTTCCTCACGGACCTGGTGATGCTGGACACGGCCATGAAGGATTTCTTGGATGTATGTACCTCTTCCCAGTCCTCCTCCCCTTCCTCCCAGAGCCTGGGCTGATAAAAGGAAGCTTGGTCCCCCGTGTGTCCTGTATCCCACACTGCACATCCTGTATCCCACACCACATCCCATATCCAACACTGCCCATCCACCTCTGTCCCAAGGAAATAGGCTGTTTTTCCTCAGCAGGTTTATTCACACTGCAGTGGCAGCAAGATAGAGATAGACAGGAGTGGGAGCAATATTCTTGTGCCTGCTCCATACTGACCTTCATCTCTTTCTTTTCCAGGGTGGGCTGATCAACTTTGAGAAGAGAAGGAAGGTGAGAGCTTTGCCCTGGCAGCTGCACAGCAGGCTGTGCCAGTCACTTTGGGCTTGATCCCTCTCCTTTTTTCACTTTGTGTTCTTCAGTTTTGGGGGAGGGGATTCTGGTCTCATGGCTTCCATTTGCTGCAGGAGTTCGAAGTCATCGCACAGATCAAGCTGCTGCAGTCCGCCTGCAACAACTACAGCTTCACACAGGAGGACCAGTTTGTGGAGTGGTTCCACAGCCTGGAGCGGCTCAGCGAGGCCGAGAGGTGAGTGAGAGGGGTCTGGGGCTGTGCTGGCTCCTCGGGAGGTCCCACCACTCCTTTGCTCTGACAGCAGCAGCTGTCCTGTGCTCCCCTCTCTGCTCTGCCTCCCTCACACTTGGTGGCAGCACAGGGAGCTCAAACCTTCCTCTCTCCCTTCCCAGCTATGGGCTGTCGTGTGAGATTGAGCCGCTGTCAGAGTCAGCCAGCAACACGTTGAAGGCCAAGAAAAACACCGGCATCATCAAGAGATGGAGCGAGTGAGTCCCTGGTGGGAGGTGGGGCCAGCGTGGGGCATCTCTGGCTGGACACTGCAGGGGACCAGGCAGGCATGGCCACTCTCCTGCCGGCCAGCTGCACCCTCACCCTGCTCCCTTCTCACTGCCCCGCCTCTCTCCTGGCAGCCGGCAGCCACCGAGCACTGAGCCCTGTGCCAGCGGCAGCTCCCACTCGAAATCCTTCGACCAGCTCAAGTGTGGGCAGTACCTGTGCAGTGGGGACGCCACCGACTCGGTGAGCGTCACCTCCGCCGGCTCCAGCAGCTCCGACGTGGAGGAGATCAACATCAGCTTCATCCCCGAGTCCCCCGACTGCCAGGAGAAGAAGGTACGTGGCAGCTCGCAGGGTCCAGGGGTCCCATCCTGTGGGGACTGTCCCACCTCTGCCCTGGCGCTGGGGCGAGCAGGCGGGGGGGGCCAGGGCTGCTCGGGAGGCCCCTGCCCTTGGCTGCTCCGGCAGCACGGCAAGGCTCTCGTGCCTCTGGTGGCTGTAGTTGTGTCGGTCCCCCGTTGTCACAGGTCAGTGAGATCCCTCTGGCCTCCCTCCCCCAGCGCTGGTACGCCCCGTCTGTGGCCGATGGAGAAGCTAAACCCACTGTGTCCTCCGCATCCCCTCTCCTCCCTGCCCTCCAGTTCTGGGAATCCACCTCCCTCTCTTCCCTGGACACGTCAGGCATCGGCTCAGGCTCCAGCAGTGCCTCCTCCTCCTCCGTCTCCTCCACGCCGGTGACGGCCTCCCGCACACACAAGCGCTCGGTCTCCGGCATCTCCAGCTACTCCTCACTCTCGCTGCCCCTCTACAACCAGCAGGTCGACGACTGTTGCATCATCCGAGTCAGCCTGGCTGTGGACAACGGCAATATGTACAAGAGCATCCTGGTTAGTAACATCCCCCGGGAAACACCAGCTTGGATATGGGCATGGCACATTTTGGGAGGAGTGAGAGGCTTTAGGAGTGTTCTGAGCTCACAGCACTCTGTGCTCACAGGTGACGAGCCAGGACAAGACCCCCGTGGTTATTCGCAAGGCCATGGCCAAACACAACCTGGATGGGGACCGGCCTGAAGACTATGAGCTTGTCCAGATCATCTCGGAGGAGAGAGGTGTGTGTGTGTGTGTGTGTGTGGGCTTTCCTGGGGCTGTGCAGCCCCGCAGCTTGGGCGGCACTGGGCTTGAGCTGGGATGAGAGGTGACAGCAAGAGGGGTCCCAGCGCCTGGGAACAAACCTCAGCCACACTCTGGTCCCCTTTCGAGGAAGGGGTACCTGACTGACCCTCATCCTTGTTCACTTCCAGAGCTGAAGATCCCTGACAACGCCAATGTCTTCTACGCCATGAACTCCGCTGCCAACTACGACTTTGTGCTCAAGAAGCGGGGCTTCTCCAAGGGGGTGAAGATCAAGCACGGCTCCAGCTCCACCCTGCCCAGGATGAAGCAGAAAGGCCTGAAGATCGCCAAGGGCATCTTCTAGCCTCAGCCCCACTGCCACCCATCACCGACGGGGCCTTGGGGGCAGCTGCTCCGGGCTTGGCTGTGGCGGGCCCTTGTGCCACCCTGCACGGGAGAGGAGTGACCCCCACCCACGGGCACTGGCCGTGCGCCTCCCTTCCACACCCAGAGCTGAGAGCTGGGCGACTGGTGTCAGCCTCTGCCTCTCTCTGCACAAGCCCCCGTTCCAATCAGGTCTTTTTTTTTTCTACACAGGAAGGCAGCAGTGGGGGGGATTTGCCTATGTTTTGTTTTTTGTTTTTTTAACCTTCCACGGTGCGACACTTGTCCAGCCCGGCCAGCCCAGAGCTGGAGCCCGCCTCTGCCGTAGGTGCCTTGTGTCTGAGCGAGCCAGGGAGCGGTGACTCGCAGAGGGGCTGTGTGACAGAGCAGAGCAGGAGCCACCATCACCCTGGAAGGGGCTGCCAAGCCTCCTTCCCAGCTTTCCCGGCGTTACCTCCACGTCTGTCCTCCCTGGGATCACTGGCGTTGCCAGCACCGCACAGCTCTGCCTGTCCTTCCCTTGGGAGAAGCCACGGATCCCCTGGGCTGGGAGGTGAGCTGGAAGGACACAGCCCTGCACCAGTGCTGAGCCCCGTGGAGGAGGCTGTGGCCATGCCATGATGGAGTGGGTGCCTCGTGCTCTCCCCAGCTGGAACCTTCGTGGTCTCGCTCCTCTCCTGATCCAGCGCATCCTCCAGCGGGACTGGGCAGGCCCACGTTCAAACTTGCACCAAAGATCAAATGCCAGTGTCTCTTCTGCCGAGGGAGAGTTTTGGGCCGTGCCCCCAGTGCTGCCAGCTTGAGGAAGAGGAGAGCAAAGTTCTGTGTGAAACTGTGTAAATAAAGACTTTGGGTCTGTGTGGGCATGCGAGGGACTGGAAAGCTCAGGGTGCTCCAGGTGCCCCAGCTGCCACTGCCTGACCCACAGAAAGTGCCACTCACCTTGGGCTTTAACCAGACTTTTTCAAACACTGACCATGGGAGAAGCAGCAATGAGACTTTTTTTTGTATAAAACAAAAAAGTTTACTGATTTTTTTTTTTTTCAGTATTTATTGGTTGTAAATAGAAGAGACAAACTTGTACATTTTACTAATCCAGCCTCCCCCTGCCCTGCAGCCCAGTCCCTGTCCTGTGCTCCCCTGGTATTTAAGGCTGCTGGGAGAGATGCTGGTAGCAGCAGCAGCATTGCTCTGCTGTGCTCACGGGGTGCAGACTCTGCCAGCCTCCCCCTCCCAAATTCTCTACCACTAATTGCTCGAGCAGGGGCAACAATGCTTGTTTTAATCATTGTAGGAAACACTAACCAAAGGGGGACCTTTTGTTGCTCCTGCCTCCATCTCTTTTTTTAAGCGCTTCATTCCAGCAGATCTTTTCTGTTTCCCATCTGTCTGAGTTCCCAGGTGGTCGTGGTGCCTTCCCTGGCTCCAGGACAGGGACCACACTCCAGGGGCTGGGGCTGGTGGCAGGGGCTGGGCTTGGTGGGGAAGAGGCTGCTTGGGTGTGAGCGTGGCTGGCATGGAGCTCCTCCAGCCCCGCTGCCCACGATGCACATGATGGGAGCTCCTGGCTCCCTGACGCAGGGGCAGCCTCCTGCCTCCCCCCTGCCCCAAAGCCCCTTCCCCTGGGCACCAGCACCCCTGCGAGGGTGTTGGGTGTTCCCTCTGCTCCGTGCCTGCCCACCCTGGGACTGACTGGCTGTACCGTATGTATTTTGTACCACTTCAATGAAGGACCACACTGCCCGGTGTGACTTGTACACAGCAATGTAATTAGTCTTTGCAATAAAATACTGATGCTCAAATGCCTCTGCCCCAAGGCAGGGCTTGTCCTGTCCTCCTTCCCCAAAATGCCAGCACCTTCCTGGAGAAAGGGGGACGGACCTGACTGTGGGAGAGTTCATACTTTGTTCACTCTGGTGGGTTGAACTTTGTTTTGAAAAAAAGCCTTTTAGGGTGAGGGACCAGGCTCAATTTTGAAATGAACCTCATCCATTTGAGCCTGTGAATTGAAACTTGCATTTTCCACTTATAATTTGTTGTGTTTAACTTTTGTTACAAGTAACGCCTTTAAAAGCAACTGTAACAGCCCATAGGGCTTCTTCCGTGGAGGAGAAGAGGAGGTCTTACTCTTTCTAAAAAGAAAGCTTGGCTTTCAGATGTGCTCAGAACACACTGGGGAATGCACAAGATCCAGAAAACACCAGTAGCTCTTTAATATTTGGGACTTTCTTTTGGTGGGAACAATGCAGCTGGCAGCGGCCAACTTCTGTGCACCTGAAGCTCTGCCCTTCTGCCAGCTGCCTTCATTCCTTGTTAACTGCTAGCTGGGCAAGTCCAAACAGACCTGAGAAGTGCATCAAGTAATAAGACAACACACACTACATCCCAGGAAGGGAATTATTCACTGACAGAAAGTGTATTTTCCCGCTGGTTTTATTTTCAAGAGGACCAGCAAAGCTCAGTGCTGAAGGCATGGCACAGTATTTTCATTCCCTCTGGACAAGCAGAAGGGCAGAACCTGCTTTAGAGACTCCAGGAGCACTGGACTCCTTCTCCTAGCATCTCCTTAGGCACCTTTTCTATTTTCCACATGGCCACCATCCTGGAGAGAGTGCACTCCCACACATGGGATTTGGGAATGCAGCTTCTCCCCTATTCTGGTGTGTTACCAGCTGGTTTGGATTCTGGGCTTGCTCTTGGGAGGTTGCTGAGCTTGCTGGAGGGTTTCTCAGCCAGCAATTCTGAAAATGCAGGCAGTGGCTCCCAAACATCCAGAATGCTGCCCACCAGCAGTTAGTGCAGAGAGAACATCATCAGCTCAGTACAAGCTCTGCTTTCCCAGATCCTGATGCCAAACCCTTGGCTCTCAAGGAGCAAGAGCAGAGACAGTTCTGTCCACAGCAGCCACACTGCTCACTGAGTTCACACATAGTCCAGAATTTCTGTCTCCATTTCATTTTCACTCCCATCAGAAGGCTTGAAGTCTTCTTCCTCCTCCTCTTCATCATCCTCATCCTCTCCAGACTCGTATGCCAGCTGTTCTTTGCCATCTTCACTGCTTGTTGTATTTGAGAAAAGAGCTTAAATTGGAGAGAAAGAAAGACACTGTGATGCCTCTCTCAGTGCAACCTGGGGGCATTTGCAGTTGAGTTCACAGAACATGTGAGAGGAAGGCAGCAGCCTCAGGGGCACAGCTAATATTGCACATCTTAATAGAATCTGATCAAGCCCAGAGCAATCTGTCTCCACACTCCAGGAAGGAGAGCAAAACAGCAGCAGAGCTGCAGTGCTGTGCCTCCTCTCCTGCCTCATTCTGACCCAATTCACTGGGATATTATTGCTTTGGCCCAGCATCACGAAGAAATAATTTCCTCACTTCTTGGTCAATCAATGATATAAAAAGTAAAAAGTAAAATGTCCCCAACAGATAAATCAGTCAGAATTAAGATCTTGATTATCACTGTGCAAAACACATTTAAAAGCTGAAGGGCTGATAATGGGGAAATTAACTAGAAAACCTTAAGTCCCAGCCATCCCTAATGCCAACATTCCCAGTGCAGGCCAGCAGCTTCAGCTCCCACACTGGAATGAGCAACATCCCAAAGAACACACAGAGGATGCAGTAACACTTCTGCCTCAGTGCCAACTACAACATCCTCGTGTCCAAAACATTCTTACCAGGTCTGGTGGATCTGATGATCTGCTTTATCATCAGGGACATGCTGTCCCTCAGGTCATCACTGGTCTTGGCAAGGCACCACCCGTCCCTCTCCGTGCATTCCGACTCCGTGCCGTCATTCCGATGGATGATCTTCTGCAGGCTAAAGAGCAGCAAAAGGGAAAGAAATGTTTCAAATGAGCCACACTGGTTTACTTCCATTTCACTTCACTGAGCTGCAATAGCACAGTTGGTTATCCAGGTAATTGTCAGATGGGAAAAGGAAGGTCATGTGTGAAAAGACTGTTCTGTTTTTATTGAGCAACTAAATCCCTCTGATGTTCCTGCTCAGGGGGAGAGGGGTGAATGGACAGGGTATAAACAACTGAAATCTGTCTCTAAGACTCAGCTGCAGTACCTTTCCACATTTAAGTCACAGAGCTGGTAGAACATCTGTCGGTAGGGGGGTAAGGCTCCTTCTCGGAAAATGTAGACGGATTCCTAAGAGGAGGAAAGAAGGAAAGGATTCATGTGCATTTTATGGTGTAACATGACAACTCTGGCATAAGTCAAAGTACTTCCAATGGACTGATTCAAGAACAAGCTATTTCCAAGAGAAACAAGTTTTATGGCATAGATCTGTAATGGCAGAAGATAAAGCTGAATGAGGAATGCCCCAAAATGTCCCTGCAGCCACAGTCACATCAGCACTGCTGTGCAGAGAATACATTTCACCTCTCCAACCTGCAGCTCTGTCTGCAGCCTGTCACTGCCTAGCAGTGCACCACGGGCTTCATTCTAGCAAAAGAAAAGAGTAAGACCAATTTATTTCTTCCAGCCTGTTGGATTTTGCAGCACAACCTGATAAAGACATGGTGATTTTTTTGTACTTCACTGCCCATGAAGTTCCAATTTTATCAATTGAAGCAAAATGCTCCTCACATCTAAGAGCAGAGTGGAAAGCACCAATCCCACCTTGCAGCATGTAACAAAATACTCAGGTGATATTCCATAGTGCCATATCCAACTAGGAGCTTCCCAGGCAAACCTGAGCACATCAACTCACTCACAGCTGATCCCTTGATAACTGATAAACCAGGAAACATCCCTATCTCACTGAGATATTTCAAGATTTTGGTATAAAAAGTCATGCTTACCTTCAGCTTATACCTGCTGGAGGGGGACTTTTTTGCCCCAGATGTGCCAGCTGAACCCAGCCCCTGTTTCAGGTCGTGGACACTGACTGTGTGACTTCCTGAAAGGAAAACAGAGTCCTAATTAGGAACATCTTTCATATTGGACTGTCACTTCTCTCTGTTGATTCAACAAAACCAGACCAACCGGCAACAGAACATGTGTTTTGTTCATTCTTCAGAGATGTTACTGGACAGTCCCAGGAAAGGTGCTGACTTGGGCAGCTTTTTCCAGAGCCCATTTGTTCATAATTTTAACCTTTTCTACTCTCCTTTGACAGAGAAAAGGGAACTCCCCCATTCTCTGCACATCAGTGAATTCTGAATTCCCAGTGTGGCTTGCAGAACTCCTGCCTGCTAACAGATACTGTGGCTCAGCCAGACTCCCACAACATTTCCCAGCAGGAGATTTTTCTCTGACTTAACAGCAGCAATCTTATAACCAGAAAACAAGCTCCCTCCAGTTTTGGGTCAGCTAGAACACAGGAAGACCCTTCACCATCTGTGACTAGGATGGGGCAAACAGAGAAGCAGAAGAGCCAGGCAGCCTTTCTGGGCCAGCATACCTTGTTTCTTCACAGTGATGGGCAGGCTGTAGTTGTACGTGCTGCGTTTTGCTTTCACAGGCATGTCAGTAGCAGCATAACCTAGAGGTGAAAACCAAAATCCAGTCATGAACTGAGGGCAAGCACTCTGCAGAATATCCCCAGCTCAGGAACACAAGGGCTGCACTGGTGTGGGAAGGGCAGGATATGCTGGCTTTAGCAGTGGGGGGAGAAGAGATCAACAAAAACCCTTTAATTTGGAAATGTGATCCTATGTCAATGAATGGATGCCAGCTCTGTCATGGACTTACAGACAGCATCAGAAACTCCTTTTCCTCAACTTGTCCTTTGCAAAATCAGAGCAGGGAACCCCACATCCAAGGTCTGAGACCCAGCATTCTGCAGGAAATGCTGAGGTCCTTGAGGAAAAGCTGCTATGTGAGCACCAGGAGTCCTGCTTGGTGCCTTCCCCTGAGTGAGGAGGAGGATGCTCTGCTACACCCACACTTGGGCTTGGAACTCATGGAGGAGGAAAGTCAGAATTTCGAATGTGTCAAATGAGGAAAGACCAATTGCAAACTATGAAAGAAAGTATTACAGGAGTTTTAGAAAGAACTACAGTAAGCAAGGAGCTCAAAAGGTGACATGTTCATCAGAGCAGAAATATGGCAAAAGAGTTTGAAAAACATATAAAAAGAAAAATACTACCAGGATTAACCAGAAAGCAGAAAGAGCAGCTCTGTGGGTTGGGCCCTTTTACCATATTTCATTCCACAGCGAATTCGGAAGTCCAGCACTTGATAAATCTTTGCTTCAGGCTGTTTTCTGGGGTCATACCCAAACCTGACCCACAAGCTTCTCCAAGGACCTGTTAACTGCACAAACACACCAGGGAAGATGGTTACAAAAAAGCACCACAGTATTGCACTTTCCTTCAGCACAGAAGTCCTTGGAAAGTTCTAACATTTTCCCTCATTGCCCAAAGATATTTATTTTACCAGCTCTTTGCTCACTTGCCATGCCAATATTTATATACTGAAACTTGGCAATCAAAGCATCAAAGCACAAATATTTGTGTGCTTTTACAAACCAACCTTGTAAGGTCAGAGCCAAGGAGAACAGTCACTCGGAGTGTCTGCCTGACCTGCAGAGGTGATTGGAACCTATGGAGCAAACAGCCACTGAATCCTCCTTGGCTTCAACTTTGGTTCTAAAGCATTTCCTTCCCTCTGTCTCTTTACATTCAATTAAGCTCAGGTACTTAATTTAAGGACCTCAGAAGATGGTAAAGGACCAGGAAGAGACAGGTGATGCTCCCTTGCTCACAGATGTACCACTCACCATGTAATAGGCCAAATATGGCAGCAGCACCTTCAGCTTGTCTGGATGGACACTGATATTGGCTTTCACTGCATTGCGAGACCACACAGGACGTGTTTCAAAGAGCTGAAATAACACAGAGACAAGCACAGAACAGGGGGATGGCCTTAGCAAAGGCAGAGCAGCTTTCCAAGTGGACTCAGGTCTGTATCAGGGCCTTTGGCCCTCAATATGAGCTATTGGATGGTGATGTGAGAACTCGTGGCACCAAAAGGGGCTTAATGTGAATCGGCCACAGATTCAAAGCTTGACTTGCAGGACTGACATGAACGCAGCAGTGTCAGCAGCATCTACTCACACTTGTAGCAGTCACAGTCACCAAGAATTTCTGGGAAAAAACGTAGTTTTACTCCCCAGCTTGCTGCAGGACAGTGCTCAGATCAGGAGTAAGGCACACACCTTTCTCAGCTCTTCCTCCACCTTTTTATCCACAGGATTGGTGCACACTTTCTTCCAGTTCTGTACAGCAGCATCCAGTGGTTTAGTTGGGATTTCTTCATCATCAAAGTTGACAAAGATGGCATTGTGTGGGCGCCGGGCCCTGCTGAGGCCAATCAGGTTCTCACCAGACACCTGGGGATTGTTGTATCCCTCCCTAAGGAACAGGGAAAGACAAAAGGGACTCAGCCAGGTGAGCAATGGGCTGGTTTAACTTTGGCCCAACATCCCTTGATCACACACTGGTACCATAAAAGACTCTCATGGCACCAGTGAGGAAAGAAAATTTAAATTTAAATAAACCCCAAAGCTTTAAAACTACACCTATTTGCACACTGACAGAGGAGCTCTGCTCTGTATTCTGTGTCAGAATACCCTCCAGGCACTTGGGACTGTTCTGTTTGAAATGTTTTGGAAAGGCTGAATCCTCTGCATTTGCTCTCCTCGAGCTACTGCAGCTACTCAGTGGGTCAGGGGCAAAGCAAGAGGGAACTGCAGGTAGCAACTCAATCTGGAAATTTCTTTTTCTTTGAAAAGTGCCAGTGAAGGCCAACAATGAGAAAATGAAAGATGTTTCTTGTGGGAGATCTCCCAGGTTGTTCTTCTGGCAAAGCCAATTGTGGCCAGGAGGACACAGGAACACATGGCATCAATCCTTGGAAACCCTGCCCTTGGCTCCAGCCCTCTGGAAGCAGGCAGGAGCTGTGTCCTGCATCCCATACTGTGTGAGGAGAGCTGGGAGAGGCATCATCTTCACCTCATCTCCAGCTTCTCTCACCTGGCAAATCCTCGAGTGGCATTTTGCTGAGGTTGCCACTGCCAGGCAGTTTCTGGCTGTTTTTTCCTCTGTTGTGCCAAATCAAAACAGCACAAGGCAGCAAATTAAAAGGGTGAAACACATGAAAGATGTATCATGAGAAAAGACACTGACCTGTGCTGTATATCTGGGCGATAAAAATAGTCCACAGGAGTGTCCAGACGTGAGAAAATGGGTGGTGGGATGTAAAGAGGTAAGTCCTTATTGAAAAATTCTTCCTTCTCTGGTTTGAGCATCAGGACTTTGTCATACATGGAGGTCTGCTTGCCATCAGGGCCAGAGTGCATTGCCAGGTACTGGAAGTCAGACATTCCTGTAAGAAACAAAAGTTAAAACACTCTGAAGTTTGTTGTGAATTCAACAGTATTTCTCACACTCAACTTTCAGGAGCAGGAGTCTGACAAGTTTATGCAAAGGTTTATCCAGCAAGGAGGCTGTAACAACAGCACACTTGATTTTCCTTCCAGCAGGGGGAAACATCCTTTTCCTATCAAACACACTCATCTCTAAGCCACATGCACACAATCCCAAGGGTTACCTTGAAATTTGTAAACAGTGGTGACAATCCCAAGAATCTCCATTTCAAACTGGACTTCTGGCTGGATTTGTTCCTCGGTGTCCAACTGCTGCTTCTTCTTGCTCCTCCTCCTGACCCTGAGCAGCATGGTGGAGGTGGGGAAGCGGTTGGCACACACGGGGTGGCAATAGGGGTCCTTGGGGCGGAAATACAGCTCCAGCCTTTTGGCAGGGTCGGCGTAGATCTGTCAGCAAGGGGGGCACAGCCCTTGTCAGCATCCCACCCACACAGCCCTGCGCTCCTGTGCCAGCCCCCAGCTCCACAGGCATCCCCTCACACAGCCCCAGAGGGATCATTCCTGCCCCACCAACACCTGCAGCACATCACAGGCATGTGCAGCCACTCCATCCTGGGTATCAGGAAGAAGTAAATTAAAAATATAGCATCCTGGATATGAGGAAATTCTTCCCTGTGAGGGTGGGGAGGCCCTGGCACAGAGAAGCTGTGGCTGCCTCATCCCTGGAAATGTCCAAGGACGGTTTGGAGCAAGCTGCTCTAGTGGAAGGTGTCCCTGCCCATAGCAAGAGGGTCCCTTTCAACCCAAACCATTCTATGACTCCATGATTTTACCGCACACCGCCTGAATCCCTGCTCGGGGACAGCAGGGAAGCGGCATCAACCCCAAACCACACACGGGCCCTGCGTGGGGACGTGCTGGGCTGGAACGACTCACACAGAGGGTCCCACGTGTGGGCTCGCCCCGGCCCTGGCCCCCATCCCCTTGCCCAGTACCAGGGCGAGCCTCGCCGCCCCTTCTCCGGACCCACTCACCCGCGACACCCCCTGCTCTCCTCCCAGCGTGCGCAGCATGGCCCCGACATCGCGGACGAGCCCCGGGTACTCCACGCACACCAAGCGCGGAGTGCGGGGCAGCTCCAGCACGGCCGAGCCCCGCAGGCCCCGCTGCCGCGCCGCCGCCATGGGTGCCGCGCCGCTCCGTCCCGGCGCCGCCCCGCGCGCCGAGGCACGAAGGTTCCGCCTCACGACGGTTCCGGGGGGGCAGCGGCGGCGCGGCCTGAGGGCCTGGTCCTGTCCTGCTCGGACCTGGGGCTCCTCAGCCCGGCTTGACCCCATAAACAGATGCAGAATCACCTCCCCCGTGTGTTGTTTTGTCCCTGTCATGCTTGGACCATGAAGGAAAACAACCCTGAGCTGAGCCAATGGTCGCATGCACCTGTATGTTTCTCTGATCGTGCAATGCACCTGGTGTAATTCTCATGAAAACAAGCTTTTGCTTCTTCAGAATTTCAGCCTTCATCTCAGCAATGTTTAATGCCACAAAAGGTGGCAGATGAATGCTATAAAGGTGAGAGTGAGAATATAATTTGCCTCAACAAGGGCAGCT
Organism: Acridotheres tristis; assembly: GCA_037013685.1. Lineage (NCBI taxonomy): Eukaryota > Metazoa > Chordata > Aves > Passeriformes > Sturnidae > Acridotheres > Acridotheres tristis. The sequence continues at coordinate 7,255,731 of CM072904.1, read as the reverse complement.
TGGCCAGGCCTGACTGTCACAGCCAAGGGAACACACACTGCCCACAGATGTTCCATCCTGCCTGACCTTGACATTAGCAAGAAAACTCTGTCACAGCAAACACAGAGAGAAACAGAGTCACTCAGTTACATGCAAGCTTTTAATGATCTCTAAAAGATTGCTTTTTCTTCGCTTCAGAACAGTAACTCTGCCTGGGAAATGTTGGCAACCTGTGGCAGCTGCAGATAGACTGAATTCCAGAAGGTCACAAACCGGGATCTCAGGTCCTGCTTCACAGAGCTCTTGCTCATCTTGTTGTTGATATCCAGGTAGTATTTGCCCTCGCTGGTGTAGGCTGGCCAGGAAACGGGCACTTCTGAATTGCCTTTGTTGGGATCACTGGGAAAAAAGGAGGCACAGAAGCTCAGTTTTGAAGCTTTTGGCAGGAACCCTGTCTGCTCAAGTGAGGCTTTAAGTGAGAGGAAAAAGAGAATCTGACAGTGGGACAAGCAATAGGAATTCTTCCTGCCAGGAGTGAGTTGATGACCTGTGGTCTCCTCCCTCAATCCCCACTGGCATCATCCCAGCTAGACATAGGGACTTAACTTCTGTGTGAACCTTAGGACTCAGGAATAAGCGAGACATGGAACACCCTAATTTTGGGAATGATCCTGAAAATGGACAAAACCAGCAGCCTGAAGGGCTGCATCAAGCCCCAAGGTAGAATGGAAATCACTCACCCAGTGCTGGCAAAATTGGTCCAGTAAGCAATCATGGCCTTTGAGACAGTCCTGTGCTTGGTCTTGTAGCCCAAGGGGGTGGCAAAGGGCTTCCCAAACACGTACTGCAGATCATCAGCGTGGTCTGCCCCGACCCAGCTGGGGTACACGGGCATGCGGGACGGCTGGGAGAACACGTAGCTGTAGGTCTTGCCACTCCTGGGAAATAAAAGAGCCTGGCTGAGCAGCTGTGAGGGGACAGCAGAGCCCTCTTAACCCACTCCTCAGCCCCCAAGATTGGCTTTGGGCTCCTGCCAGGGCCGAGCTGCTCACTTGGCATTCTGCACGTGCAGGTCCAGTGCCTTCTGTGTGGGGATCAGGAAGATGTAGTCAGTCATCAGCTCCACCACTGTCTTCTTCACCACCTCCTGCGTGGGTTTGTCACCCCAGCTCTGTGTGTAGATGTTGTAGGTGGCGTTGGCTCCAGCCTCACCCCTGTCCACGGTGAGGCCTTTGACCAATTTGTACACCTCGTCCCTGGAAGGACAAGTGATATTAATTAATTACTGACCAGCAGCTCCACGTAGGGCAGGGCTCTTGCCTGCTCCTTTCTCTTGAAGCCTCTGGACTCGGCAACAAAAGGCCTGGGCACCCAGGCTCACAGTGACATCCTGTTTGGATGCCTTGTCCACTCAAGTCTAACTCTGTGTGGTTTGGGAGCTGCACTAAGAGCAGATGTCTCCTGTTGAGGTTCTGAGGGCACGTGTGACTCACGCAGTGACTTTCACCAGCGGGCGGTTGATGGCCGGTAAATCCACACCGGCAAAGAAGTGCCCGTCCATGTCATTGACCCCGGCCACGTAGTCGATGTCAGCAGCGTTGGCAAAGAGGTTCTCTGGCGTGTCTGGGAGGAAATCCCCATCGACCACAGGAGACAGGGCGAGGGTGTGCACCAGGGGCACTGCAGGAGACAAGAGTGGAGTCTGTTAGGTGGTGAGGAAACACCACCTAACACCAGAGATGTGGTCTGGTACATCCAATGACTCAAAGAACTCGAGAAAGAACAGGCTGTGGTGAATGACAGCTTGAGCAGTGACTTGAGCAGTGGGCATGAGGTCACCCAGACGCAGGGTATACCTCATGGCTATGGTTGAAGGAGATCTGCCAGGCAAACACCACCTGGTAACATCCACTAAACCTCTCCTCCTGCAAATCCCTTCCCAAAAGTCCAGCCAAAGGTAGGAAAGAGCTGAACTGCTCATCTAACCTGGCCATGCTGTCTGAGTGTCAGGACAGCCAGCCCCAGAGTGTGCAGTTACACAGCAGTATTATGGCCACTCTATTCTGACCAAGGCTAAATACTGTGGTTTGTGACCAGGAGAATCTTCTTGGGGAAGGAATCCCCACAAGCACAAATGCAGCAGCGTTCCTATACTCCACCCAGCGACACAAACAGAAATAGCAGGGATGTGATCTGTTTGTTTACAAGCTGTTTTCAGGGATTGCTCTTGCTGCTTTCACAGAACAGGAACCCAAAACAGTTGCTCTGTGACCAAGGCATAGCCACTGGTAATCCCTCTGCCACTGCTACCATTGTATGCTGGGCAGTATTCACCTGGTGCAATGAGAATCTGCCTACAGAAAGGTGACTGCAAGAGCTTCCATTAACATCCCTTTTCTGAAGGGCACAAGCATTATTTCAATAGTCCTGGAAATTGCTCCAGAGTCCTGCCAAGAGCCTGGGGAGCCCAGAGTGGCTGATGGACAACAGCATGGGCAGGGGGACTTACTGGGCAGGTTGATAAGCTGCAGGTGGTAGGCCAGGGTCAAGGTTTTGGGATCAGAGCTGCGCAGGCAGTCGGCCAAGATGGTGGTGTTGTCAGTGGAGCAGCCCAGCTTTTCTCCAAGCTGCAGGAGAAGAGAGAGAGAAACATCCAGGCATGAGCTCCCAAAGCCAGCAGTTGTTCCTATAGAGGCAGAGCTGTGGAGTGGTTTCAATCTCAAAGCAGCGAATTTCCACAGCTCTGTTGGGCACAGCTCCTGTCCAATCCCTTCAAGGGAATTGCTTTTTTGTATTTTATACTTGTCCAGGCACGACTTGCACATTACCTTTTTGGCCCAGAGGAGCGGGTCCTTCTGGATGGCCCAGCTGCAGAGGCCGACACCGCTCTGGCTGATGGCTCTCTTGAACAGGCCCTTGTTCTTTGGGGACAGTGTCTGGGAGGAAAACAGAAACAAGAGAATTTGGGTACAAACTCCTGAAGACACCATGGCATGCCCCACTGATCACCTCCCAGCTTGTGCACCCAGCCTGGGGAAGCTGCCACCTGTTGTGGTGTTTAACAGTCTCAGGAGTTTAAAAAAAAAGTAACGATGTTGAGAAGAGGAGCAGAGGAGGGGAACATGGAAAGTAAAGGCTGTTTCTTCACAGGACACATGGCTGCAGTGATGGGGCTGATGAAGCTGCAGAAGGAGGAGCAGCTACAAAGCACTGAGGCTGAGCATGGCTGTCCTGGCCAGGGCAGCACGTTATTGAGGCAGCACGTGGGGAGGAAAGCAGGTGAGTGCCAAGGGGCTCCTCTCTCTGGCTGACACAGAAGGGGGCTCTGATCACAACCAACAAGGATCGTTCACCTGCAGGGAGACACTGGTGGCACCGGCCGATTCCCCAAAGATGGTGATGTTGTCTGGGTCACCGCCAAAAGCTTTGATGTTCCTCTTCACCCAGGCAATGGCCATGTGCTGGTCCTTGAGCCCGTAGTTCCCTGAGGGACAGAGATCAGCCACCAGTGAGCAGGGGCACGGCAAAGCTGTCGAACTGGGCAGCCTGGACAGGACGCCCGAGGGGGATCAGCCCTGGTACCTGGCATGTTTTCATCGCCGGTGCTCAGGAAGCCCAGCGGCCCCAGGCGGTAATTGACGGTCACCACGATGACGTTGCCCCGCACGGCGATCTCCTCCCCATCATACAGGTAGTTGTCCAGGAAATTGGCTCCCTGGCTGCCTCCGACCAGGAAAGCGCCGCCGTAAATATAAACCATCACAGGCAGCTTGGTAGAGACTGGCAGGAGAGGAACACGAGCAGAGTGAACCCGCTCTGAGCTGGAAGCTGCTGCCCCTCCATGCCCTCAGCCCCTCCCTGAGCATTGCTCCCCCCTGCCCTGTGCAGGAGCTGACTTGATGCTCTGCTGAAGAGGCTGACCCTCCCAACAGAGTGAAGGTGAGGGAAGGTGTTGTCTGACACAGTTCCCCACTTTTTCCCCTGAAAATCACTGCTCAGCACCTGCCCACTACAGACCACAACTACTGAGACAGAATCCAGCACAATCTGTGCACACAAGGCGGGTGGGAATGTCCTGCCCAGGTTTCTGTCCAGCACATACTCTGCTTCCTCCCTTGAGGGATCCAGATGTTCAGGTAGAGACAGTCCTCACTCCCACGGACATCAGTCTGTGTCAGCTTCATCTGCAGGCAGCGTGGTTTGAATTCTTTTGTTTCCAGTGTTCCTAAGAGGAGAAAGGGAAGACAGCATGTCCTGGTTAAGGGTATCAGCTCCATTCTCTGGTTGCAAGGTGTCTGCTCACCCATCCTTTCCTCTCTGAGTCCAGTACAGTGGCAGCAAAGCCTCACCAGTCTTTGTGACCCATCTGAATATTATGTTGTACCATTTCCCATGTGTATGAGATTAAAGAGAGAGAAGTGAAAATAAAACCCCAAACCGAAGGCATTCAAAAGTTGGATCTTACCATCCCAGCCAGGATGAGGTTCAGGGTCTTGCAGAGTCTTTGTGGGGGCAGCAAAGGGAATCCCTCTGAAGATGTCGACGTAGTTCCCAAGGAGTCCCAGTTTCTTATTCTCACCTTTCACAAATCCTCCCTCGGTGAGCACCACACCCAGCTACAGGTGGTACCATGCAGAAGAGAAAATCCATTGCTCTGTCCTTCATCAGTGTAGTTTCCCACATTGCTAAATATTCACATCCCACCCTCCCTGTCCGTGCCCTTGGTCCCTTGTGGAAGCCCACAGCGACACTGGAGCTGTGGCTGTGCAGGTGCCCTGCAGGTGCCCTTTGGAGCAGACAGGCAGCAGCAATCCCCCCAGAGTCCCAAAGACAAACGGCAGAAGGAGAAAACCTTCAGCCTTAGGGTGCAAACCCAGCCTTTGTACTTACGGTCGCAGCCCAGGCTACCCCGAGGTAGGAGCACAGGGCCAAGCCCAGGATGTGCCAGCGAGCCATGGTGAGTGCTGGGCAGACTGTCCCAGCTGGAGAGCTGTGCTTATATAGCCAGGGGTGCAGGTGTGTGCCAATGCCATGGGCCAGGCTTGGCTTGCAGCTGAAGCAGGGCAGCCTCCACACCTTTGTCCTTCAGTAGCCTAAGGCCAGTCCATGGCTGACGTAGCAGGGCATGGCTGTGAGAGCCCTGCAGGTGCTGCCTGTGTGGGCTGGAGGCCAAACCTAAGTAAATTGCTCAGTCCACGAATATTACAATGAAATTAAACCCAATGGAGTCTTGAGAAGCCTCATCGAACACAGGGGGCTGAAATTATATTAAGCTATGCAGTAGAACATATTATCAGTAATCTATGAGAAGCCTTGCACTCGTAACAGACTCAGGAATGTAAAAGATTCCAAATGACAGCAAGCCCTAAAGCTGATTCCATCCAACAGCAGCCAGATTGCTCATCGAGTTCACACTTAGTCCAGAATTTCAGTCTCCATTTCATTGCCACATCTATCAGAAGCATTGAAGTTTCCTTTCTCCTCCTACGTCTGTGGCTCATGACAGCTGCTCTTTGTCATCTTCACTGCTTGTTGTGTTTGTCAGAGAGAGAAGGGAATGGGCAAACAATACAGTGGTTACAAGCAATAGCTTTTAAATTTTTCTCTAACAGAAAATTCATCTGTCAGTGTGCAATACTTTCCCACATTTCATCACAGAGCTGGTAGAACATCTTTTGATAAGAGAAGGAAAGGATAAGAAAAGAAGGAAAGGATTTGTGTGCATTTTATGGTGAAATGAGAGTCTTCATAGGAGTATGCAAAAATGGAGTTTGTGTTCCAGATTTCTAAAAAGGGACTCAGCCAGTTGAGCAATGGGCTGGTTTAACTTTGGCCCAATCTCCCCTGATCACACACTGGTACCATAAAAGACTCATGGCACCAGTGAGGAAAGAAATTTTAAATTTAAATAAACCCCAAAGCTTCAAAACTACATCCATTTGCACATTGACAGAGGAGCTCTTCCCTGGGTGGCAGAATACCCTCCAGGCACTTGGGACTGTTCTGTTTGAAATGTTTTGGAAAGGCTGAATCCTCTGCATTTGCTCTCCTCGAGCTACTGCAGCTACTCAGTGGGTCAGGGGCAAAGCAAGAGGGAACTGCAAGTAGCAACTCAATCTGGAAATTTCTTTTTCTTTGAAAAGTGCCAGTGAAGGCCAACAATGAGAAAATGAAAGATGTTTCTTGTGGGAGATCTCCCAGGTTGTTCTTCTGGCAAAGCCAATTGTGGCCAGGAGGACACAGGAACACATGGCATCAATCCTTGGAAACCCTGCCCTTGGCTCCTGCTCTCTGGAAGCAGGCAGGAGGATTGTTCTCCTGCAGGGTCTCTCTGACCCTGGCTCACCCCAGGGGTGGGCTCCCCATCCTCCAGCCTCTCTGCATGGAGAACCTTGACACACACACCAGGGTCCCACGCCGTGAACCCCCGTGCTCTCCTCCCACCTTCCACAGCACAGTCTCCATGTCCCACACCAACCCTGGCTTCTCCACATCAGCCAGGCCTGTGGGGCAGCTCCAGCTTGGCTGAGCCCCCCCTGCTCTCCCCACAAGGTACCAGGGCCTGGACAGGCCAGGTCTAGTGTGTGGTGTGTGGATGGGGACATGTGGTGGACAAGGTTTGTGGAAAGTTGTGCTCCTTTTCCTGCCCTACTCAGAGCTGCAGCTCCTCAGCCCAATCCAGCCCAACCTCTGCCTTAAAACCAGTGGGAATCACCACCCCCATGGATTTATTCTGCCCTATCAGTTCCTAAGCAATGTCAGAGCATGATAAAGAACAGGTCAGGATTGGCTTGCATTCACCTGTTGCAACTGTAAATCTCTAGGATCTGGTTGGCAGTAGCAGGAACCTTGATGGTAACACAAGGAAATCCAGAGGACAAGCCAGGATTGGGTTCTCCTGCCTGGGCTCACAGGGGCAATGAGGGAAAGCAACCCCAGGGCCAACATCTGGCTGAGCAGGGAGAGACTGGATCCCAGCTGCCAGCAACTTCCCTGGAACATCGGGGTGTCAAAGCCAGGGGAACACACACTGCCCACACAATGGATGTCCCTTCCTGCCTGACTTTAATGTTGGCAAGACAACCCTGTCATGGCAAACAAAATGAGAACCAGAATCACTCAGTTACATGCAAGCTTTTATTGAATTATCTTCAAAAGTTTCAGAACAGTAACTCCGCCTGGGAGATGTTGGCAACCTGTGGCAGCTGCAGATAGACCGAGTTCCAGAAATTCACATACTCAGACCTCAGGTCCTGCTTCACAGAGCTCTTGCTCATCTTGTTGTTGATATCCAGGTAGTATTTACCCTCGCTGGTGTAGGCTGGCCAGGAAACGGGCACTTCTGAATTGCCTTTGTTGGGATCACTGGGAGAAAAGGAGACACAGAAGCTCAGTTTTATCAGGACAGCTTGGTGATGCAGTGTAACTCTGTGAAAATTCAGAGTGTTTGACACTGGGACAACAGGAATTCTGCCTGCAAGGAGTGAGCTGATGACCTGCAGTCTCCTCATTCCATCCCCACTGGCATCATCTCTGTCTCCACTCAGGGACTTAGGTCCTGCCTGAAGACCAGGATTCAGGAGTAAACCTCATCAAGTGGAAGCAGAGATCATAAGTCATGAAAATGCCTCTGCCTTCCCCAAGTGTTGTATGGATGAGGAGAATCCAGAACAAACTCCAGCACTGTGAGATACAGAGCCCTGCTCACAACACAGAGAATTTCTGGGAATGATCCTGAAAATGGACAAAACCAGCAGCCTGAAGGGCTGCATCAAACCACAGATCACTCACCCAGTGCTGGCAAAATTGGTCCAGTAAGCAATCATGGCCTTTGAGACAGTCCTGTGCTTGGTCTTGTAGCCCAAGGGGGTGGCAAAGGGCTTCCCAAACACGTACTGCAGATCATCAGCGTGGTCTGCCCCGACCCAGCTGGGGTACACGGGCATGCGGGACGGCTGGGAGAACACGTAGCTGTAGGTCTTGCCACTCCTGGGAAATAAAAGAGCCTGGCTGAGCAGCTGTGAGGGGACAGCAGAGCCCTCTTAACCCACTCCTCAGCCCCCAAGATTGGCTTTGGGCTCCTGCCAGGGCCGAGCTGCTCACTTGGCATTCTGCACGTGCAGGTCCAGTGCCTTCTGTGTGGGGATCAGGAAGATGTAGTCAGTCATCAGCTCCACCACTGTCTTCTTCACCACCTCCTGCGTGGGTTTGTCACCCCAGCTCTGTGTGTAGATGTTGTAGGTGGCGTTGGCTCCAGCCTCGCCCCTGTCCACGGTGAGGCCTTTGACCAATTTGTACACCTCGTTCCTGGAAGGACAAGTGATATTAATTAATTACTGACCAGCAGCTCCACGTAGGGCAGGGCTCTTGCCTGCTCCTTTCTCTTGAAGCCTCTGGACTCGGCAACAAAAGGCCTGGGCACCCAGGCTCACAGTGACATCCTGTTTGGATGCCTTGTCCACTCAAGTCTAACTCTGTGTGGTTTGGGAGCTGCACTAAGAGCAGATGTCTCCTGTTGAGGTTCTGAGGGCACGTGTGACTCACGCAGTGACTTTCACCAGCGGGCGGTTGATGGCCGGTAAATCCACACCGGCAAAGAAGTGCCCGTCCATGTCATTGACCCCGGCCACGTAGTCGATGTCAGCAGCGTTGGCAAAGAGGTTCTCTGGCGTGTCTGGGAGGAAATCCCCATCGACCACAGGAGACAGGGCGAGGGTGTGCACCAGGGGCACTGCAGGAGACAAGAGTGGAGTCTGTTAGGTGGTGAGGAAACACAAGAGGTTTGGTCTGGTACATCTCAAGAACAGGCTTAGGCAGGAACTGGTCACCTGGTGCAATGTGAATCTGCCTACAGAAAGGTGACTGCAAGAGCTTCCATTAACATCCCTTTTCTGAAGGGCACAAGCACCACCTCAACACTCCTGGCAGTTGACCCAGTGACCTGGGTTTGGGCACCCCAGGGTGGCTGATGGATCACAGCATGGGCAGGGGGACTTACTGGGTAGGTTGATAAGCTGCAGGTGGTAGGCCAGGGTCAAGGTTTTGGGGTCAGAGCTGCGCAGGCAGTTGGCCAAGAGGGTGGTGTTTTCAGTGGAGCAGCCCACCTTTTCTCCAAGCTGCAGGAGAAGAGAGAGAGAAACATCCAGGCATGAGCTCCCAAAGCCAGCGGTTGATCCTATAGAGGCAGAGCTGTGGAGTGGTTTCAATCTCAAAGCAGTGACTTCCCACAGCTCTGTTGGGCACAGCTCCTGTCCAATCCCTTCAAGAGAATTGCTTTTTTAATTTTATACTTGTCCAGGCACGACTTGCACATTACCTTTTTGGCCCAGAGGAGCGGGTCCTTCTGGATGGCCCAGCTGCAGAGGCCGACACCGCTCTGGCTGATGGCTCTCTTGAACAGGCCCTTGTTCTTTGGGGACAGTGTCTGGGAGGAAAAACAGAAACAAGAGAATTTGGGTACAAACTCCTGAAGACACCATGGCATGCCCCACTGATCACCTCCCAGCTTGTGCACCCAGCCTGGGGAAGCTGCCACCTGTTGTGGTGTTTAACAGTCTCGGGAGTTTAAAAAAAAAGTAACGATGTTGAGAAGAGGAGCAGAGGAGGGGAACATGGAAAGTAAAGGCAGTTTCTTCACAGGACACATGGCTGCAGTGGTGGGGCTGATGAAGCTGCAGAAGGAGGAGCAGCTACAAAGCACTGAGGCTGAGCATGGCTGTCCTGGCCAGGGCAGCACGTTATTGAGGCAGCAGGTGGGGAGGAAAGCAGGTGAGTGCCAAGGGGCTCCTCTCTCTGGCTGACACAGAAGGGGGCTCTGATCACAACCAACAAGGATCGTTCACCTGCAGGGAGACACTGGTGGCACCGGCCGATTCCCCAAAGATGGTGATGTTGTCTGGGTCACCGCCAAAAGCTTTGATGTTCCTCTTCACCCAGGCAATGGCCATGTGCTGGTCCTTGAGCCCGTAGTTCCCTGAGGGACAGAGATCAGCCACCAGTGAGCAGGGGCACGGCAAAGCTGTCGAACTGGGCAGCCTGGACAGGACCCCCGAGGGGGATCAGCCCTGGTACCTGGCATGTTTTCATCGCCGGTGCTCAGGAAGCCCAGCGGCCCCAGGCGGTAATTGACGGTCACCACGATGACGTTGCCCCGCACGGCGATCTCCTCCCCATCATACAGGTAGTTGTCCAGGAAATTGGCTCCCTGGCTGCCTCCGACCAGGAAAGCGCCGCCGTAAATATAAACCATCACAGGCAGCTTGGTAGAGACTGGCAGGAGAGGAACACGAGCAGAGTGAACCCGCTCTGAGCTGGAAGCTGCTGCCCCTCCATGCCCTCAGCCCCTCCCTGAGCATTGCTCCCCCCTGCCCTGTGCAGGAGCTGACTTGATGCTCTGCTGAAGAGGCTGACCCTCCCAACAGAGTGAAGGTGAGGGAAGGTGTTGTCTGACACAGTTCCCCACATTTTCCCCTGAAAATCACTGCTCAGCACCTGCCCACTACAGACCACAACTACTGAGACAGAATCCAGCACAATCTGTGCACACAAGGCGGGTGGGAATGTCCTGCCCAGGTTTCTGCCCAGCACATACTCTGCTTCCTCCCTTGAGGGATCCAGATGTTCAGGTAGAGACAGTCCTCACTCCCACGGACATCAGTCTGTGTCAGCTTCATCTGCAGGCAGCGTGGTTTGAATTCTTTTGTTTCCAGTGTTCCTAAGAGGAGAAAGGGAAGACAGCATGTCCTGGTTAAGGGTATCAGCTCCATTCTCTGGTTGCAAGGTGTCTGCTCACCCATCCTTTCCTCTCTGAGTCCAGTACAGTGGCAGCAAAGCCTCACCAGTCTTTGTGACCCATCTGAATATTATGTTGTACCATTTCCCATGTGTACGAGATTAAAGAGAGAGAAGTGAAAATAAAACCCCAAACCGAAGGCATTCAAAAGTTGGATCTTACCATCCCAGCCAGGATGAGGTTCAGGGTCTTGCAGAGTCTTTGTGGGGGCAGCAAAGGGAATCCCTCTGAAGATGTCGACGTAGTTCCCAAAGAGTCCCAGTTTCTTATTCTCACCTTTCACAAATCCTCCCTCGGTGAGCACCACACCCAGCTACAGGTGGTACCATGCAGAAGAGAAAATCCATTGCTCTGTCCTTCATCAGTGTAGTTTCCCACATTGCTAAATATTCACATCCCACCCTCCCTGTCCGTGCCCTTGGTCCCTTGTGGAAGCCCACAGCGACACTGGAGCTGTGGCTGTGCAGGTGCCCTGCAGGTGCCCTTTGGAGCAGACAGGCAGCAGCAACTCCCTCACAGTCCCAAAGACAAACGGCAGAAGGAGAAAACCTTCAGCCTTAGGGTGCAAACCCAGCCTTTGTACTTACGGTCGCAGCCCAGGCTACCCCGAGGTAGGAGCACAGGGCCAAGCCCAGGATGTGCCAGCGAGCCATGGTGAGTGCTGGGCAGACTGTCCCAGCTGGAGAGCTGTGCTTATATAGCCAGGGGTGCAGGTGTGTGCCAATGCCATGGGCCAGGCTTGGCTTGCAGCTGAAGCAGGGCAGCCTCCACACCTTTGTCCTTCAGTAGCCTAAGGCCAGTCCATGGCTGACGTAGCAGGGCATGGCTGTGAGAGCCCTGCAGGTGCTGCCTGTGTGGGCTGGAGGCCAAACCTCCTCAGGTAACTTTTTCTGTTTTCCACATGGCCACTATCCTGATCAGACTGTGCTTCCCACACTCAGAGAGATTTGGGAATGCATCTTCTCTGTTACTCTTCCTCTCTGGTGTATTACCAGCTCATTTGGATGCTTGTCTCTCTCTTGGGAGCTTGTTGAGCTTCCTAAAGGACTCATTAGGCAGTTATTATGAAAATATATACACCCATTTATCCACAGCATTGGTGCACACTTTCTTCCAAGTTTGGAGAGCAGCATCCAGTGGTTTAGTTGAGATTTCTTAATCACAAAAATGGCATTGTGTGGGTGACACGTCCTGCTGAGGCCAATCAGATTGTCACCCCAATACCAGGAATTGTCGTATCCCTCTCTAGGAAACAGGGAAGGGATCAGGTTTGCATTCTGCCCGTGCTCAAACAGACATGGGGCTGTCACTGGATCATGTGAAAATGAGGTTTGTGCTCCAGAATGCAGAAGAAAATGGACTCAGCCTAGTGGTCAATGGGTTCATTTAGCTTTGGCCTAACCTCTGCATCAAGGGGTAATGCCAGAGGAAAATGCCATGAATTTTTTTTTTTTTTAAATGCAGATGAAGGCCAACAGTGAGAAAATGAAAGATGTTTCTTGTGGGAGATCTCCCACATTGTTATTCTGGCAAAGCCAGTCGGAGCCAGTGGGGACACTGGAACATATGGCATCAATACCTGGCAGAAAGCCAGATTTGCTGCACCCCAGGATGTGTGGGGTGTGCAGGGAGGGACAGTGCTCTTCACCACACCCCCAGATCCCCTTCTCACCAAGTGGACTTTTGCTGGAGTGGCCACTGCCAGGCAGTTTCTCCCTGTGCCTCCTCTGTTGTGCCAGACCTAAAGGGATAAAGCAGAACAAGGCAGCAGCTTCAGCAGGTGAAGGTCTCCAGCCCATGTCCCCTCTGTTCCTGAGCTCTCCCTTTCCCATGGGGATCCAGCATGTGGGACATCTCTGGCACAGCTGAGCCCTGTGTCCCCCACTGCTGTGGGGTCTTTGAGTCAGGGCTGGTGGCACATCCGTGTGTCTGTGTTAAAACTGCTTCCTCCTGCTCATGCCAGTAAAGTGGGAGCTGAGTGTGTTCTTCCTGTGAGACCTCTGGGATGGGGTAGAAACAGAACCAGCCCCGAATACCCAGGAGCCAGCCTCCCCCACAAAACCATAAGCCTGGCTTAGAAGTTGTGATCAATGGTAAAAGAACTGTTTTCGGCCTGTAGGGTGCAGCAGTAGCACATTCTGATGGAAACAAAGAATACCAGTTTGGAAGGGATCTCAAGGATCACCTGATCTCCCTTGGCAAAAGCCCGGTCTAGACAAGAGAGTCCAGCAGATCTGAGAAGTGTCTAATGTTGGGGAATCCACCACTTCCCTGGGGAGGTTATTCCAATGACTGATTGCTCTCACTGTGAAAAATTGTCCTTTAGCATCCAATTGTAATTTCCTCAGGAGTAACTTGCACTCATTACCCCTCATTTTCTCCATATGACTCCTCCTAAAGGGAGTCTCCATCTTCGCTGTAGCCAAGCTTTAAACATTGGAACTTGGTGAAAAGTTCTCCCCTTTACAGGTGGGCTGGGGTTCTAGAGCTCGCCTGAATATTGTCAGACCTGAGGAGAGACTCCCAGAGCTGTGAATGCAGGTGGCAGCACAGCACAGGGAAATGCTTTAAAACAAGACATTCCTGGCACTCTTTACGTAGCTTACACAGCAACAATATCCCGGGTGAGCTCGAGGGGAAAGCCTCTGGGTCGTGCTCTGGTTCCCTCTTTTGTATTTCCTAGGGAAGAGCAGCAGTGTAAGTATGTACCCCAAAACCCTGCTCCCTCTGGGAACAGTTTATCCATCCCATACGTGCCCACAGTTCCTGAGCTCCCCTTCCTTCTGGGCTTGCTTTTTGTGTTGCATTTAATCCAGGGGAAGGTTGAATCTCTCTCACACATACTGGAGGACTCACTGGGCTGAGAGATTCCCCAAATGTGGAATAAGCTCTCCATAAATTCCAAACACTTATTTTCCCTAAGAGTTCATGGCATTCTTGGAAGTCTGGGCTCTGAGTGGAGTGGAATGCCATTAGAGGAACTAATACATCTCCTAGCTGAGGTCTGGCTGGAGTTTCTTTTTTACTCTTTATTCTATAGAGCTGTTACACTGATCCTATATTTCACCTCAAGCAGGAAACAAAATGTTTGTGGAAAAGGACTATGATATAAAAATATGGTGCAGTGGCCAAAGTTGTCAGGAGTTAAAACATTACTTCCAACTGCCCTCTGCTAATAACTTGCATCCTTTTTTCCAGGAACAGTGACATTCAAAGTGCCTGGCAAGGGGCTTCCAGATTATTGGAAGTCTTGGTTACAGAGAGCAGAAACCCCTTCTGAAAATAGCTTTCTTAGGGGAACTCTGTTCCAGTGTAAACCAGAATGGACTGTTCAGTTCTCATCTATACCAGTAAAAATCCCTATCAGCCCTGTGCAATGCCCAGATAGTAGAGGGTAGAATATGCTTCATTTCCTTCCACATTGTATTCTACTCTTAGCAATGTTTCACAGCATTAAGTATCCAAATTACAACACTTTTTTCCACGTTATTATTGCTTCCCTCCAAAGAAACCTTGTCCTTATTGGGCATTTTCATCTTTGGCTCGTGTAACTTCAACTTTTATCTCCCTCCTTCGAGCCGCAGCTTTTCCCCGCTCATCTTTGTAATCTGACATTGTGATTTGTTCATTTATGTGCTTGTTTTTCTCCTCAAAGAAGATTTGCTGAATCATTGGGGAGGAGGCAAGAGCTGTAGAGGCAGCTGGTGGCCAGTGATAAAACCATGGCCACATCCAGCCTGCAGGGTTTGCAGGTGACAGCCCATCAATGGAAGGCTTGAGTCACATTCCTTTCTGAGCTAAGATTGCTGGGCACTTTGGGATTGAGGGAGAAAGGATGAGGAGGTGATACCCCCAAAGGAGAAATTATTGTTCCTGGTGACTACAGAGTTTGTGTTTCTGCAAAATTAATAATGATGCTGTGAGAACTCGAAGGCTGGGGGCTAAATCCTGCTGCCTGTTGTGCCATTTTGAAATCCTTAGGCACTACGAGCTATTCAAATGCAAAGTATTATCAATCTTGCCGTGTTCTCCACCACCATGTTTGTGGCACTGCGTAGCAGGCACAGGGACGTGGTTCTCTGACTTTCCAGCTGTTTCTCTGAATTCCAGGTAACATGAGAAACCTCAGCTGTCTCGTGCACACTCGGTCTGAAACCCAAGGTCTTCTGCCCTGTCAGCCCTGCCTTAAAGAAAATGAGTTTTGTGCAGATCTCGTAAGTATCATTCAGAAATAAAGTCTTGCCAATAGGACATGATACTTGTCCTAAGAGAAGAGTTTCAACTTGGGATGTTCTACTTAGTTTCAATACTTCAAGGAGGTAAGATAAAGTTGGTTAAAAAACAAGACTGCCTAGCCCAGCTCACCTGAGTTCCATTTCTTGTTGTCCTACTCAAATTTGGGCAAATATTTTAAGGTGAAAAATGCAGATTGGCAGATCCCAATGCAGAGACCTTGCTTTGATGCTTTATGGGGTTTTTTTGGGCTTTTTCACGATGCCACTCCAGTGTGTTGCTGTGCACGTGTGGGAATTCTCCCTTGCTCTTATCTGCAGATCTTGAAGCTGCTACAGGCTGGATCTAAATAAGGAGCAGAGGCAGGAATGTCTGACTGACACACTGCTTCACCAAGTCCACACTCTCAGGATGGGGCCCTTTCAGGAACAGGAATGCTCTGTCATCTCCAACTTCCCCTTCCTCAACTGAGACAAGAGATAACTTCTACTTTATAAAGAGAAAAAAACAGTGAACTTGACCACTGCTAAAAATCCCACCAAAGCTCCTAATATAGATGAGCCTGGGATGTAAGATAAAGTCCCATGGCTATAAAGTTATTCAAGAGGAAGGCAGAATCAATGGAGATGGGTTTTTAAACCCCTTGCTCTTCATGAGGAAGCCTTGAACATCAGAACTGTGTTGGCTGGTGCTGAATGTGGCTGTTGGAGCTTGCTGAGGAGCCCTCGTTGCACAGAGGAATTAAATGGCTTAGAGGTTGCTCACGACCTGGAGAACTGTAGATTATGGGCTGGAGCAGAATCAGCTGTGAGAAACTCAGCCTGAGAGTGGTGCAGAAACCACAGGGCTGTGACTCAACTCGTGTAACTTTAGATGCCTACAGATACTGGGCTCCCTTTCTTCAGGGAGAGAAGTAGGTACATACAAGGCAGGACTTCAGCCCTGGTTTAGATATGTGTTTTAAGAGCAGAAAATTGGTTTCCTAGATAGGTTTCTTATCAAAAAAGGGAGCCTTTGAGTCACCAGGTCACAGCAGAGATCTCCTGACCTACTGCTGAAGGTTTCCTGCCTCATATCCCATGGAGAGCTGAGGACAGCACTGCACGCAGGCAGCCAAGGATGAGCACATCCTCCCAGCACAAGGGCAGGGCTTGCATCTCAGTAAAATCCCCAGAAACAGGCAGGACTCAAGACACCAGCCTGAAGCAAAGGTGGTGGGATGCAGGATGAGGGCTATCCACATGGTCTGGGTGAGCAATGACCTGATAACAGCGTGGTCTGGCAGGCTAAAGAAACGTGTTAATGCTGTAGGTGTGACACTGGGTCATCCTGCGTGACCCAGCTCCATCAGGGACACCAAGCAGAGGATGTGCCCTGCAGGAATCTCTCATTCCCCTCCCTGTCATGGCTGAGGTGTTTGCACAGGGAGCTTGCACAGGTCCAGGGGAGCTCATCCAGACACAGGAGGGTGTCCCTGGTATGATCTTCAGCTGTACTGATTGGGTTATTTCTGCCCCAGAAGATGTGAAGGGCTGTTTGCTGGCTCATGCTTTTGCAGCTCAAATGGAACAGCCAGGATTTTCCCCTTCTATTCACTCAGGCGTTTTTACTATTTTTCAGACACAGAGCAATTATCTGTACAGCAAACCTTAGTGACTGATGCAACTGTGCAGTGGTAGATCCCCTTCCCAAACCTCAGGGAAGGCAGCACGGGGGAGAAGCTGCTCTGGGCACTGAACAGGGAGCAGCTCGCTCAGTAAGCACCAGAATTGTTTGTTGTAAATCTGACTCTCACACTGGGCGATGCTCTAAGAAAACCTTCCCCGTGCACTCCCTCAGGGCCCGATGTTCACGTTTGCAGCTCCCAGGCTGCATTTACCCGGGCTATTTGCATGGATGGGGCTCCCTGGGTGGCAGAGGCAAAGGCTGACAGGCCTTTCCTGCCAATCTGTCTGTTGCTCAGATGAAGTGGTTGGAAAGTGCTCACTCTCCAGTTCCCTCTTTGGCTCAGGCACTCTGATAAGGCCTGGGCTGTCCTATCTTGCCCTGGGAGCTGTTCCTCCTCCCTAACAGGCTCCCTTCCCTGGCTGACAGTTAGCAGCCGGCAGTGCTTGATAAACTTATCAGACCAAAGCTGAGCTCAGTGCTCGCTCAGCTCCTCCCCAGCCCCAGATTTCCCCATTCCTGAGGACTTTCTGCCTTGCTGGTTGGTGCTGTGAACACAGATCCCCCTTGGGCCCACAGGTCAAAATCAGCCCAAGGAGCAGATTGAGAAGTGCTCAGATTGAAGCAGCACATTCAAAGTGAGGGCATTGAGTGGGATGTTTACAGCATCCATGCTCAGCTCTGTCTCACTCCCTCCACAAGTCAAAATGCTCTTGTCTGGTATATCCTCCCTGTGTAGCTGCTTGCCCTGTTCCTCTGCTGGTTTTGAGTTTAGTGGGTTTATTGCAGGGTCTGCCTGCCTGGAGGATTGCTGAGCCAGCTCTGGGATGAGGGTGCTTTGCTGGATTCAGTTCCTATCACTGGTTATTGGTGTCGCAGTTGTGCTCGGGTGGTCCAACCCAGATCAAGGCTCCATTGTGTGAGGTGCTGGATGTGGAAGATAAGGAGGAGTAGTCTCATTCCTGACTATCTTACCGTTGAAATAAACAAGTGAAATGAAGGGGAGAGGGGGGATGATTATCCTCCTCTCACAGATGGGGTGAAGAGCTGAGAGCTTCACAGTATGCTGAACAACTTCAGAAATCCAGCACTCAAGTCTAGCCCAAGGTCATGCAGGAAATGTGTGGCAGATCTTAAGTCTCAGTTTAAAGTTGCAGCCTTAAGATCAGTGTGTGTGTCCGTGGTGACTGTTAGTTTTAAGGTGGTGGGCCAGGAATTCTACAGGGATCTGTGTTTTCTTACTTCTCATCCAGCACAGAGATTCACTATCCCTGAATAATTTTTCTGTGGCTGTTCTGGGTTGCCTCCTCTGAGTGGATGTGCTTCCAGGTAAAAAGGGGAAATCTCTGCTTTTTGAGCAGATTAAACATTTAAAAAATAGTTTGTGATGTACTTTAAAAATTATTATTCTGTAGCAGCTTTGCAGGATGAACTCCATATCCTGTCCCATGTTAGGCCCTTAATGGCAAGCAGCAATGTTTTCCCTGTGCAAGGAAATGTGCATGCAGCTACTTCTGGGAGACTGCCCCACACCTTCAAGTTTCCTTTTGTGTGCTGTGCTGACGGCTGGAATTAAACTGCTGCTGTGTCTTCATCACCTGTGACTGAGGAACAACCTGCTGTCAGGACAAAGGACTCTGCCCTTACCCTTTCTTGTGATGTCTAAGGAGGGAATAACTTTAACCAGTAGAACCTGCACCCAAATGGAGTCTAATTCTTCCTCTCAGTTCATTTTAGGGCTTCCCTAACAAAACAAGAAAGCTTCAGGATTTGGTCTTCTCCAGGATTGCATTCTGTGAGGTTATTACAACCTGAAGATAAGCTCCAGCCTAATGCTGTGCTAGCTGGGAACACCCCTCTGCTTCCTGCAGGTGTCCCTTGGCTCTGTCCTCGTTAGGAAGACAGATTCATCCCATGTCCAAACTGAAATCCACCCTTAATCACAGCTCTTCTGAGCTGCTGCTTGCAGTGCCTCAAGGCTGTCTGGAAGACACAGAGGCACCTCTCTCCTCCTGACAGATGCCCGGGGTTAGTGCTTTGCATGTCCCTCATTTGCTAAACAAAACAGCCCAGAGACCAGGTTTTTTTTCCCTAGCAATAAAGGGAAGAAGGTGTGAAGGGGACTGGGGAAGTCCAGGATACAGAGCGAGCTCAAAGAGAGGCAAAAACAATCAGCTCTTTCTTCAGCCACAAAGATTAGTTGAGATTTTGCTTTTTGCTATCTGTTTCCTTGACTGACTGACCAGAATGTTTGTGATGCAAGGGGAGGTGGTGGGAAAGGGGTTGTACCAGAGTGATTAGAACCGAGGAGGATTTGCATGTTTGGAGAGCAAGGCCAGGAGTATTTGGAGTTGGTGACAGCCATGGCCTGGTCCTGATGCGTGCTGAGCATCCTTGGGTACCCATGGTGTAGATTCAGCAGCTCCAAGGATCTGGGCAGCCCTTTGAGAGCCCTGCTCTTTGTAGCAGGTCTGCTCATGGCTGCTGCTATGCTGGGAGGGAAGAAGGGGCAGTGAGGCTCTGCTTTGTTCTTCCTTCGGGCTGCTGGCCTCCATAGGCCTCAAGAAATGCCAGGGCTTGGGCATTAGGTGATCTTAGAGTGGCAACTCATTACTCAAGAGGAAGAAACTGTAGTGTCTTAGTGGAAAACACTGCAAGTTAATTCCCTGTCCTCCTCCTCTCTTTTGTCACCTCCTGTCTCTGGCTGTTCTGTGGCCCCCCTGCACTGCCTGTGTCTCTGACATGCTGCCTGAGCCTGTGGGAGTGGGTCAGCCTGGATCCCCTGCACTGCTCTGGTCACAAACCTGCTTTCCTGAGCTCTGCAGCAGCACAATGCCTGCATCCATCCAAGTGTGCTCCTCCACTCACTGCTCATCCAGCCAAAGCCATCCCTGGATCTCCTGGATGTGCTCCCCAGGCTCTTCACAAACACCAGGCTAAGTGTTAACAGCACCAGTTCTCTCCTGGCACTGCCTCCTGCAGTGTAGCTGCTCTTCAGGAATATCTGGGCTCAGTAACCCACCCTGGAGTCCTGAGGAAATAGCAGACAGGACTGGGGTGATGTGTGCTGTGTTTGGAGGGAGGAGCTGTAGGAGCACACAGGAGAGAAGATCCCAGCTGTCCATTGCAGGTTACAGCTCCTCTGTACCTTGGAAATCAAGGGCAGGAATGAAAATCTAATGGATACAGCAGCTCTTCTTCATGAGCTCAGAAGAACCAGCTGTCTGGTTTGGTTTTATGAGTGGTCACAGGCACTCTTACCAATTGATGTGTGCCAGCACTTGACTCCAAATGGCCAAAATTGGGAAGCTTTACGTGAGTCGCACACCCCTGCTGTCCCCCAGGAAGTCTGTACTCGTGTGCCTGTGTGGTTTGGGCTTGGAAGGTTTTGCTCCTGAGCAGTCCAGGAGCTGACACCCTCTTTGAATATTTCTGTTTGCAGATTAGTGGAGGACCAGGGGAATAACAAACACAGTTTGCATTTTGGGCAGTAATTTTAATAAGCTGAAATGACTTTACCTTGAGCAAGGCTTGTGCACGTGTGGGTGTTCACAGGTGTGTGTGTGGGGCTGGGGAGCAGTTCCATCACAGCTTATGCACCTTCCCCAGAATGGCTCAGGGAAGCACAGCAGGGATTTACTGGGGGCTTTGGCACTGTCTGTTGGACACACATTTGTGTACCTGGTGTGGCCCTCCTGCTCTGCAGAGCTGGCTCTGCTCTGTGGGGCTTTGCACCAATTTGTCCCCAGGATCAAAGTCTCTCTAATGGGAGCATTTCCTGCATGTGAATTTCCATCTTTATTCCCACTCAAACCATAAAGAGCAATCCTAAACTCCTTCCCTTCTCCTTTTTCACCCCATCCCCACTGCCTGTGTCCCCAGAGTCAGGTATGAGCCGTTCTTTAAATGAGAGTTTTGAACATGAAATACATTGTGTTAGCCCAGTTACTGAGAAGGAACAGATTTATCAGATAAATCCCAGCAGGCCTGTACATGTCACTGTCTGGTATAGTGCAATAAAAATATACATTAGAATAAGTATAAATACATATTTACAGTGTACAAGTAAAGCCAGGAGTACAGACTCTGGGTTTGAGCTTCCAGGTACATATTAATGACTTAGATCTTAGGCCCAGCATTAAAGGGGCAAGTACATTTTAGGTATTAGGAGAATAACTTGGGACTTACAGCAGTGGAACTGAGGGCAGTTCTCTCCTGGCAATACATGAATTTTCCACTTGGACCATTTTGTCTCTGCCCATGATGGCAGCCTTCCTTCATAAGCCTTTGGAGTGAAATGGTCACAGCTCGTTCCCAGGGTAATTCCCACTGGTGTCATTGTCCAAGGCTGTGTGTTCAGGGATGCAGTTATGCAGTGAGCCATGTGCTGCTGCAATGCCCCAATTAACTGAAAACACTTGTCTGTGTTATAATAATGTTATAATAATACTCTGTCCTTCCTGTTAAGAACTCAGGGGACTCCACAAACCTGAGTGAATGGCCCCACGTCACCAGGAGGGGTGGAAAAACAAAAGCCCAGTGCAGTGACTTGCCAAAGGTTATAGAAAAAGAATTTGGCAGAGCTTGGAGGGGAACTGGTTCTTTACTTGCTCCAGTGCTTTGCTTCAACCCCTAGACCTGGCAAAAGGAGGAAATACCACTGCTGTCTTTGTGTAATATTTGTGAGGTACTTGCATGCTCTGCCAACTTTTACAGGCTCAGTCACTTCCTCCTTGAGGAGAGGGCCTGGCAAGCAGAACTCTGGCCCTTGATATCGATATCCAGGGTAACTCCTGCCCATGCAGTGACTCAGGATTGCTCAGGACAGCTCTCAGCTGGCATGTCCAGCATGCAGGGAAATATTGTGGGATATACCAGCCCCAATTCCAAGAGCAGCCAGAATCTCCCATGGTACCAAGACATGGGCATTACTAGCCCCTGCCTGGTGCTGTGGTGTGGCTCTTCCTGGAGCCTGCTTGGGATCTCTGCAGTGTGATGTGTCTGAGGAATGTATTTAGAGACCCCTGTTATCTGCTAGGGATAGGAGCTGTTTCTTCAGTATTTTCCTCCCACTCCAAGCTAAAAATACAGCACAGTTAACTTGTCATTTGATCACAGTAAATGCTCTGCTGAAAGAAATTACTTTAAGGTGTCTGCTGGCAGAATTTATGGCCTGGGCAAGTCTCTGCAGAAGGCCTGTCCAGGTTGAACACAGCTGACTGAATGCAATCTATTTGCATGCCTTGGGCTTATCTTCTCAACCATCAGAGCAGAACATGGTTACAGCACCAGCTTGGCACAGATTGTTGCTGCCACCAGCCCAGAAGTCCCCTCCTCCCCACTGGACAGCCTGACAAACTGGATTCTGCTCCTGGTGTAAATCCAGAGTAATAGTGACCTTGGAGGAATTCCTCTGGATTTACACTTGAGCAGGTGATGTCAAATCTGGGCAGGTACCTGTTGCAATCAAAAAGTGAAAGCTCCCACAGGTTTCTTTGGGATGTGCAAGACCCTGTGCTGCCAAACACCAAAGCCAATGCATGACTTGGACAGTCCCCAGGGGAACACAGGACACCACGGGAGCTTTATGAGGTGGATGGAGGTGCTGGGGACAGTCTTCTTCCCTGAAGCATGAAGTGGCAGCTCCAGCAAAGATCTGGAGCCAGCCATCACTTGAGGCTGTGCTGGGTCTCTCGGTGCCTGCGCAGATCCACCTTGCGCTGGAAGCCCTTGGCACAGAGCTCGCAGCTGAAGGGTTTGAAGCCGGTGTGTTTGCGGCTGTGGGTGATCAGGTTGGAGCTCTGGCTGAAGGCTTTGCCACACACCTGGCATTTGTGGGGCTTCTCCCCTGCAGGGCACAGAAAATGGTAAAAAACCCCACTTTAATAGGTGAAGGAAGAGGAAATAGAAATGTGTTTTATCAGAGTCAGACCTGCTTGGGCATCAGGGTGCTGCCAGCCCAGCGCTCCTGGTGATGTGTGTGGATTGTGATCCAGGGTGGGAAGAACCAGGGACAGTCCTCTCCAGCTGAGTGACCCATTCTCTGCATCCAGGGCTGGGTACAACCCCAACACGCACCAGGAGCTGGCCAATAACCACCTCCTTGTCAGGCAGATGTGCTGCAGCCTCCTGCTGTCTCACCCCACGTGGAATAATGACTTTCTAGTGCCTCTGGACACTTATCCCCAGTCTAATACCTCTGTGTCTGGGGACTGTGTACATGAGCGTGATGGGCTCTAACTGTCATTTTGTCACTGGAATATTTTGTTTCTCACCTGTGTGGATGTATGTGTGCTTCTTCATGTCTGACTTCTGGTGGAAGCGCTTCCCGCAGTACTGGCAGGGATAGGGCCGTGTGTCCGAGTGGATCAGGAGGTGAGTGGAGAGGGTGGAGGAACGTTTGAATGTCTTCCCACACATCTTGCACTCAAAGCTTCTTTCCTGTTGGGGAAGGAAAATCATGGGATGTCTGAGGCTGCAAGACATGTGACAGAGCTTGAAGAGTGATGAGAATTGTAGATTTGATAAGCAAATCTCCTTGGCTCGTGGACTGCTAATGCTGGGTGCAGCACAAAGGGAATGCAAGGAGGGTTAATTATGGAAATGGATGACATCTTGTGATCCAAACTCCTGCACCCTTTAGCAAGAGGTGAGGCACAGAAGAGCAGGGTAGCAATGATCCTCCCTTCCCTTCCAAGGAATTCTGAAGGGTAGTCTGAGATTTGTGAGACCAAGAGCTATGACCTGTGGTTTTCAGAGCTCCTGTCCTTGTCACTGCATGCCACAGGAAAGGCATCACATTTGTAACCTAGGAAGTGTCACTTCCTCTACAATAGATGAAGCAAGAGCTGAGGTCCAGAGCTGGTTCTCTGGAAGCATGCCACCCACCTGGGAGTGGATGTTGGTGTGCTGCTCCAGGCTCACAGCGTGCCCAAAGGTTTTGCCACACACTTCACAAGCAAAGGGACGGGTCCCACTGTGAGACCTTCGGACGTGGACCTCCAGCCCATGGGGAGTGGAGAACACCTGCAAAACAAAACTCCAGTGATTTTTCTGACATGAGGTGGCTGCGTCTCCATCTCTGTTTTCAATTCCTTCTCTTTGTTTAATTCTGAACTGTAGCATTCCCAGTGCCTTGCTCTCCTGACTGCAGGCCCCACTCTGAGCCACACACTTTGGTGTGACCAAATGAAGAATGTGTTTCATGCTTCATGTGTGCAGTGAAAATCCCTCCAGGCCCTCCCCATCCCAGAGGTTCTCATCCAACACACACCTTGTTGCACTTCAGGCAGTGGAAGGTCTCCATGTCTGAGGAATAATGCAGGCTGTAATCCAGGGGGGGCTCAGTGCTTGGCAGGAGGTGGCTCCCATACAGACTCACAGGGTGCTCCAGCAGGGCTGACTGCATGCTGGAAGACATCTGCTGGTAGCTGTATGGCATGTGGAAAGCATCCCAGGAAAAGCCAGCCTTGTAGAAAGTTGGGGTGCTCACTGTGTTAGTGCAGTCCTTGATCTGCAGCCCTGGCATGGCCATCTCTGAGTTTGCAAAGGAAAGGGAGAGGTGAGTGTCACACCATTGCCTGAAGTTGGAAGTAAAAAAACTTCCCCATCTTGCCTGACCTCGGGAGTTGCAGTTGGCAACTTCTCCTTGATTCAAATCCTGATTCCCCAGGTAAAGTTCCTGTTGTGACTTTGATTTCAATCTGAGGAAACTTTATTGCAAAGAATGCCGTGGAATTTTTATGGCTAAGGTAATATTAAGAGCCCTGCTAGCCCTCCTTGATGGGATGTTTGAACAAATATCCTGTGGGCACCTGTCTTGACCCACCTAGCACAGAGCTGCATTAAGATGGGGAGGTTCATTCATTGGGAATAGCAGCACTATCCTTCATTCTTTCTGCTGTAGCCCAGAACTGTAAAGGGAAATACAATATGCTCCTGATAAGCTTTGCCTGTGGCAAGTTTGACCATTGATGTCAAAATAGGAGATCTCAAATACTGAAAATCTGGGCCTAGTTTTAGGGGCTCCATAACCAGCTCAGCCCTGACCTCTTTTGCAATTGGGGTTTTGGGTAGCCAACCTTGAGCTGAAGGGCCTGGCAACATCCTGCTCAGGTATTGGACAGGGACACTTTCTTCTTTCAGTTCAGGTGGGTCCTTTTCTTGTTTTGGAATCACACATCCCAGGTCCTGTTTCTTGATGTCCTCTGGTGTCCTGTCTCCTGTGGCTGTAAAGAGCAGTGTCACAGTTATGTCACAGTTCTGTCACTGTTGCTGTTAAAAGAAGAGTCAGTTTAGGTGAGTTTTGTACTCATGTGTGAACCCCTGCTGGGCACAGCAGCCCATGCTCAATTCCCTGAGGAAGTGCTGAGTGATGCAATCAGCATTCAAGGTCTGCCCATTGCTGAGGAAGGGAAATTCCAAGCAGGATGAGATGATAGGATCCTTGATACCTGATACAGTTAGAGAAAATCAACCCCAGAATCATGCTGTAAGAATAATTTCCCTATTTAAAAGCATTTCCATTTGTGTGGGTAACTAACAATCACTAACTTATTAACCTCCCCACCCCTCTCCTGAGAGAGTTGAGTATTGTTAACCTGGATTTATGGACAGCCAAGTAGGGAAGCAGAGAGGGAAGGCAAGTCCTTATGCACCGAGCCTTGTCTCCTCCTGCCCACACTCCCATTTATTTCCCCATGCTTGTCTCAGCCCTTAAAGACACCAACCAACCCTTGCTAAACTTTGCAGTAAGAATCTAAAATGGACAGAGGTCCAACATGTGTCTCCTTTCTGCTGGAGATGGGACAGATCAGCTGAAGGACAGTATTTATCTCTTGTCAAAACCTGCCACTGCACAACAAATGGCCAAAGGATGATGGCAGGAATGGAAATTAAAACGTTACCTCCTTTCTTTTTTATCAAACTTATCTCAGGGCTAGACTCTAATTTGATAGCCAGGGCTAGAACAAAGGGTAAAGTGATCCTAAATTTGAATAAAGAAAATTTGAATGGTGCCTGAAGGAAGAAGATAATTACCCTGGCCCTGCCATTGCTTGGATGGCTGCGGGAGAGCAGGAGCAGAGGGAGAACAGCAGGGATGGGCAGAACTGTGTTGGGTGGTGGTAGCACCAGGAAGAGATGGTAACACCCTGAGGTAGAGAAGATGCAGTCCAGAGGGAATGTGGGCAGTGAACACAGAGGAAACTGGAGATGGGGGTGGAGGTGATGGAGTTGTGAGTTTGTAGAACACTGACAACCCAGTGCAAGCTCTTTTCCCAGCTATTAGTGGCCTGAAGTTGGTCATTTTCCCCAAATGTGACCAACTCCACACAGCATCTTATAGCTCAAATCTCCCCAGCAACCCAGCAGGGAACAAAGGGAGAATCAGTGTGGATTTGGTGTAGAGAAAGGACACACAGTAAGGGATCAGCTTGCCCTTACACTGCCATCCCTGTGTGGAAGCCCTTGGATGTTCTTTAGCTCACTCCTCCTCCTGCCTTAGCTGCCTACTGAATTATTGATTTACCTTGGTGTGTTCCTACAAGCCCAGGGGATGGATTGACTCACCAGTGAAGGCAGAGGTGACTGGACCCCAGGTGAGTACTGGCAGGTCATCTTCCACACAGCGGTGCTGGTGATAGGTGTGAGCCTTTTTGCTCTTCACCAAAAAGGAACGTGGCATCTTCCATTCACTTTCTGGGATGAAACACAGAAAAACACCAGCTAAACCTCTGTGGCTTGGGGAGTAACTTCCCACTTGTTTCATATTAAGTGCACTCTGTAAAAATCACACTTCACAATCTACCCCAGGCTGAGGCAAAGGATTACAGAAAAAGAAACAGGGACAGGCTTAACCCAAGAGCTGTTACAGACCAAAACTGCCTGTGGAAGACACCTTGGAAGCCAGGACCTGTCTCTGATAGTCCTGCTCTGACTACAGGACAGGCATCTCTGATCTCCTCCCTGACAGGACACACAGGGGAAACCACAGATTAGAGATCCCCATTGGAGGAAGTCTGAGTGTTTGTGCTGCACCTGGAAGGACCCAGTCCCAAGCCATGGCCTGGGCTCTACTGTGAAATTATTATATAAACAATAATGATAGAAACTACATCAATAATAGGAGAGAGACAGGGAAATCCCTGCAGAGTGATGTGTGGAGAGTTTCCCTCTTGCTTGAGTAGTTGCAGTTCTGGCTGACAAACAAGAGAGCAGAGGCAGAGCAGGAGGGCTGGGTGAGAAGTCACCTTTTGGACCCAACTCAAATATTACAGACCGTTGAAATGGCGGGTTAGGGACAAACATAAAATGCTGAAATTTAATCATACCAAATTCTCTTGCAATGAATGTGTTATCTTTGCTCCCCAGAACCCAGCCCACCCTGTGCCTGCTCCCTGGGGCTGGTAACTGCTCTGGTGGAGGCAGGGTGGCAACAGGGACAATGTTGTGTGCAGTAATATCAGCTGGTGCCTTATTTGCATGTGTATTTGCATTTTCCCTCGTAATTGTTTAGGATAGAGGCACTAAAAACAAATCTTGCTATATTTCATTTGAAAAGTCAGCATTTAAGTCTTGGCTCACTGTTGACTGGAAACTGTTATTAAGTTTTATTCCTTCCTGAGAGCAGTTCAGTGGAACCTACTTATTTCCTAAAGAAAACCCCCTAAAATCCATAAAGTTTGCTCCTGTTAAGCAGGGATGACATGAAATGTCTGTCCAAGGACAGAGCAGTCCTGGAATCCCAAAGAGACAGGGATGGAAAGGTCTGTTCCCCGGAGTTCAGAAGTGCCTGTACTACCCCTTCATGCTAAATATAATTACAGAGCACAGTGGTGTTGTTTAAAGCTCTGAGGGCCACATTTAGAGTGGTGCCTAAAGCTGTGGGATTCCCACAGTCAGATCTGCTGGGGCAGAGGGATTGCCAGGGTGCCCCCAGCCCAGCTGCCTTTGGATATGCTGCTGTCTTTTTAAATCTGGTCCAGGATTCCCACTGTTCCAGCTATGATTTCAGGGATAACTCTTGCTGGCTGTAACCATTTTTTCTTCTGAAATGACTCACCTGTTTTTCTTCATCTTTTTTCCAAGAAATTTACGTGTAGTTTGAGATGAATAATAGAAAGCTGAGGCCAAGAGCAGGCTGTTAATTTAATTTTAGAAAAAGGACAGAACAGCACTGAGGATGAACCATAAGCAGGCCCTTGAGGGAAGGGGCACTGAAGTACATGGCTGCTTTTTGCTCTCCTGGAACTCTCTAATGAGGTTCATTCAAAGAGCTGTAAAGAGTTTCTGCCCAGTGAAAAGCTGCAGGCACAGAAATAGCTCCAGCTCAGTGCAAGGACACTTCTGTTCTGCAGTGGGTTATAACCCTTCAGCAGCTCTGCTCAGCCCGTGTTCCCCCCATTCCAGCAGCACTGCTGAGCTCCTGGTCAGTCCCAGCTCAGCTACCTGTGCACTGACCCAACCCTGCATTATACACCTGTCCCAAGTTAAAGTGCTGTCTCAAACCCTTTAGACCTGGAATTTCCACTCCTGTCACGGGGATTTTCCCATGTGGTGGGGCAGCACTGTGTCCACAATGGGGGGTATTCACGTCAGACATCAGATTTCTCTGCCTGAATTAACCAGCTCACTTCCCTGGGTTTCCTCCAGGGTGGCAGTAGGGTGAGAGCCTGCATCCAGCTGTGCCTGCTGGAACAGCCACTCTCCCTGTCCTCAGGCTCCACAATCCTGCAGAATCCTGTGGCAGCAGCCTGGCAGCTCAGCCAGGTAAATCAGAGGACTGGACATGGGTGGCTTAAGCAATCCAGCAAAGTTTTATGGCAGTGCCCATACGGTGAGTGCAGCCAGCACTAAGTACAGCCCCTCTTTTCTAGTGAGGTGTCCATGAATAAAAAGAATCTTTCTGGATGTGTTTGCCCCAGCCTGTGTAAAAGTCGAATTTGGTCCAGTATCCTGCCTGCTGATAAGGACCACACTGAGCACAACCATCTTCAATGGACTGAACGTTGCAAAAGGAAGTCACCTTCCCCCACCCCATTTTACAGAAAAGAAAAAGGAACTGGGAGCCCAAAGCAGAGTTAATTAACAACTGCACTGGACTGGCTTTGTGATTCACACAACCAGGCTAGAGGAAAGCTACAAGCAGAGATTGTGGGAGGAAAAAGGACTGGTTTTCCTCGAAACTCCAGATTATCTGTAGCAAGAGATCAGCTGCTCCTAATGGCTCACTGTATTTCCCAGGAAAAGCAGTGCTGTGGACAATGGACCCTGCACCCTGCTGCGTTTTAGAGTTATTGAAGCTTCTGACAGAATTTAGCTTTAGCCTTTTGCTGAAAATTAAAGTTTCTTTTTTGGAGTCTGTTCATTTCAGCCCCTGTGGCAGCAGTGTCTACCTGAAGTGGTAAGTGCACAAGGGAATTTATTGCTTGGGCAGGAGTGCCCATCCAAAATGGAAGTGTTCTGGCATTTTTATTAATTCAATATAGGACATAAAACCAGTAGGTGGCTAGAACTGACATTCTTATTAGCCTGCCATTTCTGCAGCTGTATAATAATGTTATAATGTGCCCTGAGGAAAAGACAGCAGGAGCCAAGGGGGAAAAAAGCAGCTTCACTATTTTGGGTACCTTACCTGAAGCACCTTAGAAGGGTTTCTTTCATCAGCTATAAATTCCCCAGTCAGATCTGAAAGCAGATCCAGCATTTGCACGCTCAAACTCAAATTTCCTTCATCCTCAGTGATGCTTTTGGATGATTTTGCAGAGTATCCCAGGTAAAACTCTAATGGGACACTGACACATTGCAAATGGGCTTGGTCTTTAGTTTAGGGGTAGCTTCTGACTCCAGGATCCTCATTTTACTGGATCCTATGTTCCTCATGAAGCCTTAACTCTCACTTCACTGCACGACAGCTCTCAGTACCCAAACCCACAGGACTGTCCTTGGATGTAATTTAGAGGAAATCCATGCTCTCAGTGAATTAGGTTACAAAGCCTTTGGTGGGGACAGTGTTTGCAGATTCTGCCACGCTGAACCCAATTCGCAGTGAAAGCTCCATTCTAAAGCTGACTTGCATTTTTCTCTAAATTCAAGTAATTCTGTCTTCAGATTTCCAAGGTTAATTGTAGGGACTGAATGCTTTTTCTTGCTACACTCAGTGAAACACTAAATTTAATCTGGCATTACAAGGCTAGTACTCACTTATAGCACATTACACCACATCTTTAGGTAAGTCAATGAGCATACAAAGTTTTAGGCTAAAAAGGGCTTTTTCCTTTCCACTGCTTAATTTACATTATTTATATCTTAATATTGCCCTTTTCCTGTGGTTTTTTTTCCTTCTTT
The DNA here is from genome assembly GCA_037013685.1 of Acridotheres tristis. NCBI lineage: Eukaryota > Metazoa > Chordata > Aves > Passeriformes > Sturnidae > Acridotheres > Acridotheres tristis. The sequence goes on along the minus strand of CM072904.1, from coordinate 7,225,715 downwards.
TTCTTTTTTTCTGGAAAAAGTGAAACTTCCAAAACCACAGAATAGTTTGTCTTTGAAAAGACTACATTTTTGAACAAAAAACGTGCAAAGTAAAGCACCATGTGTCTGCCCAAATAAAATAAAAAAGAGCTTTTTAGGGATTCTTGACTCTTTAAATATAAAGTCAAATTTGAAAGAATTTCAGCTGTTTACAACTAAATTAATAATTTCTTCACTAGTCCACCCTTGCAAAATCAAATGTACTTGGGGCAAGTAATTTAAACATGACTTTTTTATTGGGAAAATGAACAGGGCATTTTTAATTCTTGTGGTAAGACTGGATAAATGGACATTATGGCAGGGGCAGCAATTTATGGTTGGAAATTTTGTCCAAGAAGTTGAACAGAAATGCTGGTACAGCTGCAACACCCAGAAAAAAATATTTACACTGTAATTGCAGCACTTGTTCTCTAGAAAGCTCACATAGCTCCCTGTGATGATGGGAATGCCACTGGCTTGGGGAAACTTTGCCTTAGGTTTCCATGCATGGAATTATACAGTGCAGTCTCCCAAATTCCAGATGTCCTTAATGTACAGATGCAATTTCGATGTGAACTTGCAAATCATTAACGTCTAGAATCAATCTTGTGATATGAGAAGCGTCTATAAATAGCTAGTTCCATATGCTAAAAAAATTGTTAGGTTAATCAGCCTATATTTTAAAAGGGTGGAAAAATAATAAAATATGGATTTGAAGCAAAAATCCTGAAGGGGAGAGGAATTGTCACCTACAAAAACTGGCACAGGTGATGGCAGCAGAGGTGTGCTGCTCTCTGAATGTAAAGGTCTGGCCTTATAAAAGAGCAATTAAAAGGAAAAACACAGTTTGCCCTCTCCTCAATGGCAAAGTCAAAAACTCCTCAGCTCCTGCTGATGGAGCTGGTCAGGACACCTGAGACCATTGTCACATCTCTTATATTTTGTTCTATTATCATTGCCATGTGTGAAAGTGAAGTACATGGCATATAATTTCAAAAGGTTCAATTCAAATGAGTCAGGTGAACTATTACCATAAAGGAATCCTCAGGACAAGTGGCTTAGGCAGTGGAATATGTTACATATTTGCAGACACAAGCAAAGAAGAAGAAGGAGGAAAAAAGCTTAGAAAAACATATCAGAAAAATGAGAAAACCGATGCAATTAAAAGTGTTTAAAAGAATAAATCAATCACCTGTTTGAGGGACTTTGCTTTACTGGATTTGCCTTGAAATCTCCCCAGACAAACGAGCCGTCCTCTTCTCTCAGGACTCCTCTTCCACTTTTTCACTTGGTCGCAGTTGGCTGAAATAGATACTTCTCCTTTTTTCTCTCTGTTTTTTTCTTCCCCCTGTTCCCCTCCCTGATTTTTCAATCAGATTATTTGTGTCAAAATCTGGCGGTGAAGAAACAGCCAATAAGAGGCAGAGCCCAGAAAGTATTTGCTTATCAAAACTTCCCAGGACTTTGACAACTTGAAGAGAATTCACGATGCCCAGCTCAAAGCCCTGGGGGCAGCACCCTTCACTTTTGAGGGCAGCTTTGCCTTCTGCAGGAGTATTCCTCTGTCATATTGACAAAAAGCATGACACAGGAAATAATGTACTGAGCAGGCATTTGTTATTTTGTCTTTTCCTTAAAAAAAAAAAAAAATTAAAAAAAGCCCTTAAGAAACCTGTATTTTTTACACACATTCATCCCCTGCATCATATCTCTCACAAACAGACACACCATCTGTCTCACACACACACACACTCACATACTTGGGGCTCATAAACAAAACCATCGAGCACATATGCACAGAATTATTTTATTCCAGAATGGATCTTTTATCTCTCCAATTTCCAAGGAAAAACGAATAAATACTTGCACGGTATAACAGAAGAAGATGCGTGTTAATCACCCTTCATTTTCCCAGACATATGTGTGTGCAATCCACACATATTTTCGGCATTGCTCTATCTCTATACAGCTGTATACAGGGTATAAATATAGATTTAAGAAAGCTCATTAAGCAAGCTCATTAACAACAGCTTTGCAAAAAGCTCTTCAAGAGCAATAATAAGAATTTGCACTTCTATCGATTGCTTTCAAAAAAGCAATGAGAATGGGTTTGCAAATGTGAAATAATTGAGTGTCAAAGTAATGGCCCAGTGGAAGGAGGGAGGATGGAGCAGGGCAGAGTCCCCAGGTTGTTCTCTAGCACAGGTGGGAACAGCTTTTTCTTTTAGAATCCTTGGGCATCTCTCTTATTTGGAGACAAAAAAAGGAGAGCTGAAATCCCCAAATACTTCAGAATGAAAGAAGGGAAGCAATTCCTTGATTCCACCTATTCTCTAGTTATCCCAATCCTCCCGGCTGTACAGGTGCACAGTGCCATGAGCTGTGTGTGCCCTCAGATGTCCCCTCCTGTGCTCACAGCTCTCTCTGTGCATGGTGGAACTGAGAGAGCAGAGATGCCTTCCAAGGAATTTATCATCCCAGAGGTAAAGAAGTGTCAGCAGCTGTTGTGTCACCAGCAGGAAAATTCCTCTGGAGATGGAGCTTTCCTGCTCCCTGTGAGCTCCCAAATGCATTTCACTGCTTCCTACAGCTGCATGGCTCTGCTGGCTCCCTTTTCCTGCTGCAGCTCAGGGTGGGGAACACCAGGAAGGAAAAACCTTTGTTCTGCCCCGGGCCCAGCGGGAGGCTGGGGCTTCCCTGACAGAGCAGATGTGTCCAGGGACACTCGGGGCTGAGAGCAGAAGGGATTCTGCACCTGGCCATGGCAGAGCTGCTGTCCCCAGTGCTGTGCCAGCACAGGCACGAGTGCCAGCCATGGTGTTGCCCCATGGCACTGGCCAGGCTGTGCAATGGGGTTGATGCAACTCAGAGATAGGAGCGTGGATTTCACCCGCATTGAGAAAGATTCAGATTTTGATCTTAACCAATCTGTCTTTTACTGAGCATAATTAATTCTTGTTGTTTATAGAAGTGAACAATCCCTTTTCCTGTTCCCTCCTCCCCTCCATATTTATCTAGCCAGGTTTTGCATGAAAGAAACGTTCCCAAGGCATTGTGCTTGGAAGCTGATTTGCATCCTCTTAAATACAGGCATTTGAGGGATTACATTTCCCACTACAAAAACAAGCATTGTAACAGAAACCCAAAATGTACACTGCAGCTTCTGGGTTTTGTATGAAGACAGTTACAGGAATTAAACAAAACAGGAAAATGACAAGCTGCTGAAAAGGACTGAGATGTTATTTGATGAAACATTGGAGCTGGCTTCTGCCAGCACCCCTGAGCTCAGACTTCCCACTGATACAAAGTACAAATGGGTGCAGAATGTGGTTCTTAAACTTGAGACAGCCAAAGTAACTCAGCCACACACAAAAAAACCCTTAGAAAATTAGTTGTGTCAAAATCTTTAAGGTCCCATCCAGGCCACTTTAAGATTCTATGTTCAGTAAAACCACCCCAGCCAGCTGATTTCATAGGTGCTGCCAGGAGCACCGGGCAAAAGGAAAGATGGAAAACTGGAAAAGGAAGATGCCTCCATCCCCAGTGTCAGTAACATCTGGACCAGCTCTTCTGTGTCCCCAGGTAGCCACGAGCTCACAAGGCCCAGATGAAGTGCAGACAGACTGATCTCTGAGCTAAAGGCACAGAAACTCTCATGCAGGACCAATGTCACCACACTGCAAAGCCTGGAGGGATATGGGGACACTGCTGTGGTTTCTCCAGCTCTCACCCACTCCTCCTCCCTTTATTTAATTTCAGGGATTCCTGTGGAGCCAAAAGCTGCAGGATGGGAGTGCAGTCAGCTTGCCTTGTTGTGTTCTACTCCTCCCTGGATTTCTGTCTATGGCTTCTCTTCACGTCTCTACTGAAAGCACCATCAAAAGGTGACTTACACAAGCTGAATTATAAACCCAGAGAGCTAGAGGTGCATTTGGGGCTGGAAGAACCTTTGAGCTGACCCCGTGTGGTCATTCTTGTTTTATGTTCTTCCTGTTGATATAATTTTCCCCGTTCTCTTGTATTCAGGCTCAGCAGAGAAGGCAGAGCTACAGAGAGCTTATCTGAACTCCCAGAGGCTTGTCCTGGCCCTGACCCACACAGGCCACAGGGAATGTAGAGAGCCCTGCTTGCACACAAGGACATTTTAATTTTGTGTGCTGCTGTGAGTGTTTACTACGTGTCATATGCTCCAGTGCACCCTAAGTAAACAGATTTTTAAACGTACAGCTCAGTAATAATAAACAGGTTAATTACAACATAACATGTCCCTTTTAGTGCAGTTGTTTCTCCTTTCAAATCCAGCAGCAAACTCCTGCTATAGAATCCATGTTTTCTTTGTCAATTTGACTGTTACAGCAATTAAGTACCAGTAAAATAACACTACTAATTGCTTCCAGCTCTTTTCTGAAGCTCATCTTAATTTCCACTCTTTTCTGTGGCAGATTAAACAAACATGTCCTCTGCACATCAAGAAAAAAAGAATTACCATCACTCTGTCCAGACCATAATAAATATTAATTGCCAAGCACAAGGCAGGAATAGATTAAAATATGCTGGCTCCAAGCAACTCTTATCTCATTATGAGGCAGGATGACCCATTGCAGGTGCAGCAGGAAGGAACTATCTCAGTCCTGCAGGGATCAGAGCTGGGAAACACAAAAACTGCTGCAGAAGTTAAAAATCAACCTATCCACCTCAATTGGGGCTATAATCTGCTTTTCTTCCCTTGGACCTCATTTCCACCTTGCAAATTTGATGCCTGTGATTCCTGCTGGGATCTGGGAACAATCCCTGCAGACTCCAGAGTCACATCAACCCTCGGTGTGTCCCTTGTGGAGCTGCTCCTCCTTGGAGAAGGAAAAAGAGATCCCACCAGCCTGGAGACTGAAATGTTGAGTTTTAAACCTGTTGCACGTGGCACACAAAACCCCAAGGCTGGAGGTCCTTCCCCGTGGTAATTTCCTTTCTCCCCTCCTACCCTGCATTTTCCACAGGGAAAGATTAACCTTTATCTGCAAGGATGGGATGTTTGTGTCCTGTGATTGCTGCATTCTGAAGGGGGGGGGGGGAAGAAAACAAAAATAAAGAATTCTTGTGCTCGCGGTTTAGATTTAAAAGTCCTCAGGGGATCAAAAAATAAGAGAAGGAAACCAGCTTTGCACGCTCATCAATGAAAATCAATGAGATTTGAGGCGCGTGCCCGGGGGTTCTGTCCGGGAGCCACCAGCGCCGTGTCCCGTCAGCACCGCTCCGCACACAGCGTTTCCAAGACGCTTTTTTATTCCCTTTCAACACATCCCCGCACTTTGCACAGCACTCTCAGGGGAAAACAAAAACAAAAAAAAACAAAAACCAAAAAACCCAGCCAGGCTCGACCCCCGCCCGCCGCGTCCCCTGAGGGCCGGGCCTTGTTTACCGCCCGCGCGCGGCCCCGCCCCCCGCATCACGCGACCTCCGCCCGCCGCAGCGCTGACCCCGCCGAGATCCCTCCGCCGCGGGACTCCGCGGGGGCGCGGCGGCCGCAGGCTCGGCCCTCGTTCATCGCCCGCGGTGAGAACGTCCCGTGAGGCGGGAGGGGCGAGCGGGGCGGGGAGGGACCGGGAGAGAAGCCGGGCAGGCAGCGGAGAGCGAGGCGGTGAAGCGGGACTAGGTTGTGCGGCGGAGGGATCCGAGAGGCGAAGCGCTGTGATGGGAGGGGGAGGCAGGGCCAAGATGGCGGCGCCCTGTGGGCCGGAGGAGCCCGGAGTGGTAAACAGCTGAGGGGAGGAGAGGGAGAGGTGAGTGCGCCCGGCCGCCCCTCGCCGCCACCGCCACGGCGACACCGGGGACAGCCGCGGGGACGGAGAGGAGGAGGCGAAGGAGAGAGATGAGCGGGGAAGCAGGGAGAAAGGGCTGGGGGAGGAGGCGGCAGGAGAAAGGGAAGGGGTCGGGGGGATGGGGAAGGCGTGGGGGTGATGTTCCCCCTCCATCCCTTTTCCTGCTCCCCTCCGTCCCCTTTCCTTTCCTCCAGACAAACTTGCTCCCTGGGGAGCCCGGGGGGCTCGGGGCGCTACCTCCCCCCCCGCAGGGTCCCCCTACCAGCCAAAGCGCCCTTTTAATTCTGCGCTTTTTATCGAAAAAGGCTCAGCACCCCCATTGCAGAGGCTGAGTAGCGATTTCCAGGTTTCCCTTGCCTTGGTTACTTCTGAGGAGGTTCCCTTGTCCGGGGTTGGGCATTAAATAAAGCAGTTGTTAAAGTCTGTCCCCTCGGTGAGGAAGGCTTTTCTCATTTCCTTGCTCCTGAGTAGGTAATGTGAAGTCAGGATGTTGTTTACTTCTGCAATAAAACATTTTGCTTCCTGTTATCACAAAGAACTTGGAAGGCTGCAGTTCTGAAGTTTTCACCCTTTGTTTGCTATGGATGCAGCCTCTGTCATTGTTTTATCAGTTTAGGCAGAGCTTCTCTCCTTGCTGTTCAGGGTTGGGGTTTTTTTTTAATGAATCTTTTACAAGGCAATGAGTGAAAGGAAAAACGTGCCTTAAAGGAATGTATGATTCAAAACCCCTGGAAATGACCCAGAAACCGGGATCAGGTTTTGTGTGCAGAACTCTTTCCAGAACTGCTGTTTCCAGAGAACCTTCCAGTGGGTGCTAATACAGGTTTTCATTCTTTGTGTGGTCTGATCCTGCAGTTTCCTGGCATTAACTTCAGGAGATAGTTGTTGGAAATCTGTCAGAATCGAAGTGCTACTGAAGTGATCTCATTAGGTGAAAAAAAATCCTCTTCAATTTACATGTCTGAACAACTAGAAAGTAAATCTTTGAAAACTCTGGAAGTTTTAATAATCAGTGCAACCCTTGGGAATCCATCTATCTGCTGTTGACTTTGCTGAGCAGCAATCAGGTACTCTGCTTATCAGAAACAGCTATGCCACACTGAAGTTTTAAAATAAAATCAGGGGTTTAAAATCCTTTACTCAGTGAAAACCCTTTTTGCTTTGTTTTTGTTTGTTCATTTGTTCTGGTTTTTTAGCAGCCCAGTTCAGCCAGGACTACATTTGTGGGGAATTGCATGGACTTATACCGATGAAAATATAGTCAGAATATCTAATGTGTCATGAGATAAGCTTTAATTAAAATGATTTTATCTCTGGCTATGTTTAATCCTGACACCTTAACTCTTTGTTACCTTCATGATGACTAAAAAAGTCCCATTATTAATGGATTCCCATGTGAAATATACTGGCCAACTGCAGATGTTTTGGTGTTTGGACAAATATTTGTTTTCAGTAACTATTTGTAGTTTAAAATGAATGCTGGCTCTATTTGCAGCTGGACTGCTGAGATGTTGACTTGTCCTGATTCCTGAAATTCTTCCAACTGCCAGGCACCTTCTTGTCAGCCCTGACAGGAGCTGGGGATGTGATTCAGCCTCTGTGCCAATTGAATGGCCTGTAACACATGCATGGTGCACACACAAATATATATTTGGAAAGGATACCTTTTCATTCATTAGGAAGAAATTCTTCCCTGTGAGGGTGATGAGTCCCTGGCACAGGGTGTCCAGAGCAGCTGTGGCTGCTCCTGGATCCCTCAAAGTGTCCAAGCCAGGTTGGATGGGGCTTGGAGCAGCCTGGGATAGTGGAAGGTGTCCCTGCCCGTGGCAGCGAGTGGAACTTGATGGCCTTTAAGGTCCTTTCCAGCCCAAACCATTCTGAGATTCTTCAATAATAAGCAAATGCAACAATCAAAGCACTTTGCAGTGGTGGAAGCAGGGGAGGGCACCAGATTTTGTGGCAAGTTGCAGACAGGTGTGTATTTAAAAAGAATGTTACAGCTTAGTGTCTGGTATTAGATGTTCATGTAGTTTAATAAACATAATGAGGACAAGTAATGATGTTTCCTTTCTTAGCATAAGCGTTTCTTTGAGTAGCACATTAAGACCCAGAGTGAAGTTCTTGCAGTGGTGAATTGCTGTCACTTTCCCGGGCATTATTCATGTTTTGTTTTTACTTTGCAGTTACACATAATTTGCTATTGTTCTGTGTAATGCTGGGTTTAATTCTTGGAGCACTTAAAAAGCCTTGATGAATACACTAGATATGTTGCAGTGGTTTCAAGGTTTACTGAATTGCTGCCTAACTCTGTGAATATTTTAAAAGGTTCCTCTTGGGGGCAAAAAAAAAAAATGCTGCAGAGATTTAGGAGTCTCAGTCCTTGTGTTAGTGCCAAGTTTAGAGCTCTCTGATCACCTGTTTGTAGTTATAAAGATTCCATAGTTGGACTGACTTTCTGTGTGTAGTGTTAATTAAATTGTTCTAGAAAGCCAGGGCTTGTTCTCATTTATTTATTTGCTATTAATATATGCAGCTGTGTGTAGGGAATTGCAATTATTCCCTGATTCCCTTTACTAGCTGGCTGGTTCTCCTGGCTTCTGCCAGAGGGTGAAGTGACAGCCCTTCCATGTTTGGGCTTTTTATGACATGGATTGCTTTTAAACAATTTTCCCTCTGACAGAAATGTGATGAGTAGCAATTAGCAATAGTGTATTAGCACAGCATAGAGTCCAAAGAATCTTAAATATTGCTGAATATGATTTTTCTCTCTTTATTTGGGCTTGCTGGGGGGTTTTTTTGTGATATTTCTGTTCTCATGTCAGTTAAGCACCTGTAACAAAGCACAAGAGAATGTGTATAATATCAAATTATAACTATAAATAATGATTTAGTTTAGTTATGGAATCTTGTATCAGATTTTAATATAACCAGGAAAATATTTACTATTAGAAGCCAGACACTTTCATTCTTTAAAGATGAATAAATAAATCAAATTGATTGTATTGCCAGTTGTAGTGATCAGTTTGAAATGAGGTTTAGAATGTTTAGAGTTATTATTTCTAGGTGGTGAAAAAGGGAATTATCAGCTGCTTGCTTTCCTATGCCGCCAGTGGTTTTTCTCCCTGCTGGAACTTTTCATTCATTGCTTATGTCACTTGTATAACGGCAATGTTCAGTTTAACTGAGGGAAATGTAAGATTGGGCATGGTTAGGAAGCATAAAACGGGCTTCAGTTTTTGTGTGGTGAATGGGAGGGGGTGAGGCTTAATCCTTTCATGACCAACATTTCAAAGATGCGAGTGAAAAGGGCTGCTGTGCTGTCAGTCTGAATTTTTCTTTGAACACAATTGCTGTAAAATCCTTCTGTCCTCGTTCATGGCTTTTGCCAAAGCAATACCTGGGGATGTGACCTGACCTTACCTGCAATAGAAATCAGCTGGAAAAGTGTAAATCTGGAGGTTTTGGTGCTGTGGTGTTGAAATCCCCTTTTCTCTTGGGGCAGAGGGAGCAATAACCATTTACTGGCACACCCTAAATTTAATTGCTGCTTAATGAGGAGAGATAAAATGCTGCTGTTGGTCCCCCTGCCCATCCCCCGGAGTGGGTGCTCCTGGTGTCTGAATTTGGGTGTGTTTGTGGGGTGTCCCCCTCCTCCCCACCCCTGCGAGCAGCATAACTGGCACTACCAGCTGCCTTTTCGTTTGGCTTGGGATAAAAATACACTGAACAGAAGAACATCTTCTCTTGACAGAAATACTTAGAGAAGTCATAATCTTTGGGAATACTCTGCTGTCTCTTTCTCTGTTTAGCCTTTTCCAATTAATATTTCTACAGTCTCTCCCTTTATCTCGAGATTGTAGCTTAAACTGTTTTGTGTTATTAAATCAGCTGCTGAAAGCAAGTGAATTTAGACTTGGTTCTTGGCTTGTTGGCTTCTCCTGTTCCTTCTATAAGATGGCTCCAAAGCTGTATTGGTATTTAAATACTTTTCACTAAGTGTATCTTAAAGAAAGCTCTTGAGTGTAAGAAGTGCTATTGGTGTGATATTTTCCAGTGAGATTAAAATGTTGCATTTTAAAAGGTACTTAAACAGACTTTTTTCTATTCCTTACTAACCAAGTACTTTGAATCTTTTGTATAAAACTAGTTTAAAAAGTTAGTGAAGAGTCAGTGACTCAAATCACATGGAAAATTTATTTGTTTTAATCCTATTAGTTGCAAGAATGGCTGCAGGGATGTGGAAATGCTTCTGATGAGGGAATGATTGCAATTCTGGGGATGGAAGCATTAGGGAGGCTCACCTTGTAACTGTGTATCTGAGCAGAAAGCCCTGCTGGTGATGTGATACTGTAAAGGTGTCAGGGATGTCCTGTTCACTGCACAAGTATCAATTCCAGATACAAAATACCCTGACAGTCCCTGGCCCATCCCGCTGTTTCACAAGGTGTTGGGAGCCCCTTAACCTGGCCTGTGCTTATCTACAAGATTTGAAAATAACATCACAAATTCCTGGTGGGACTGTGATAAATCACATTGACACCAGGAGCTGAACTTCATCTGCAAGAACACAACGTTTTCTGACTAAAAGCCTGTTGCCTGTAAACTACTTATTCAGCTGCCTTTGCTTGAAAAAAAGTGTGACATGATTTAAGAATATTGCTGGAATTTCCTGGCTTCTTCATTTGTATTGGGCACAGATTTGGAGCATCTCAGTCTTACTTAAGAGTTTAAAATGACAAATTACTTTACCTTGAGAAAGCTGTGATTTGGTTTTTTAAAGTTGTGGTCACTTGTGTACAGTGGGGTGACAACATTGACTGGTTTGGTGTAACTTCAGATAAACTTCCACCTCATGAGGTACCTGTGTGTAACATTGCCCCATTTTTAGATATGCTTTGAAATACTTCTGTTAATATTTTGAATACTTTCGGAGTGGAGACTGCTCCACTTTAAAGTGTTGCAGTGCACGATTGACGAGTTTAAATAAACGATGCTGGATTTATTGGCACAAGGTCACTCCAGCCATCTGTTTTAGTCGGGGAGCTTGGGAAATGATCCGTTACCTACGTGTGTGTCGTTATCAGCAGCTGAGCTCGCCTTATCAGCCTCGCCCTTATCTGATGGCAGGCTTTGTGCGTGCCAGCACAATGGCACAAAGTTTGAAATCCTCTTACCTGCTCAGCATTTAAACCGGGCTTTTCCCCATCTGTCTGCAGGGGTATTGTTGAGCCTGACTTCCAGAGCCCATCCATAGTCTCTCCAAAAGTGTGTTTTATGATTTCACCAGGCTGCAGTTTTTCTTCTGGCAATAAAAGAATCAGTGAAACTGCTGTTGGGGTTTTTACTGGTGTGGCAAAGATCTGGTCCAATATAACGGTATCACTCAAGGAAAATAAGGAAAAAATCACTCTTTTCACTGGTATGGGATGGGACTCAAAGAGAAGAGAGTTGGCAAGGTTTTTATGGGGTAAAAAAAGCAGAGACTCTTGTTTCTGCTGCTTTAATTCTCAAAACAGGTTTTGCTTGCAGTTGCTCTGGGGGTGTGGCTATCCATCTCTTTTGTTAACAAGACTTTAAACAACTAATTCATGTCGCTTAGGAAGCTGGTGAAATCATTGCTTAACCATAGCTGAGACTGTGTCCTGATAGAAATTGAGGCCAGCAACGGCTGTTTGAAAGATATGTTCTCAGAAATGAAGGAATAGATTCCTTGGAGTGAGCTGCTTCCCCATACAGTGTTGCAAATGCAGTCATTGAGTCAATTCAATATTATAATGATTACTAGAAATGGAAAAAGCAGTTGATTCCTCAAAATGATGAGGAGAGTGGAAGGCTGCCTTCTTAGGTTGCATGGATGTGTGGCTTTAAACCTTTTGAAAGGATGGTGTCAGTCTCTGAGCATTGTTTGTCTTCTAAACAGCGAGCGCTTTGAGGAAGGAATTGAAGCTTGGGAGTCTGCACAATGTAGGGGGGAAAACAACCAACCAAAAAACCCAAACCAAAATCCTAAACCACAACAAATGCCAGCTCTGATTTTATGAAAAGCATAAATCCGTTCTGCTTTCAGTAAAAAGCAACTTCCCTCACCCCAAGTCTTTGTTCTATTATTATCCAAGTCTTGCTCACACTACCAGCCAGTTTTAAGTCTGCAGGTTTAGCATTTTGCCAGCATTACACTAAAAGGGAAGTAGCATTTAAATCTAAACACTTCAGTGATCAGACTCTGCTGGCTGCTTGTACATGACCTGAAGTTTCATTTGGACTATTCAGTCATGATCATTGAAAACTGAGGGTGATTGGTTTTATGTTCTGCAGTGGTGATTACTGCAATGCTCCAGCCAGTTTGTTGCTACTGAAATGCCAGTTGGGAATGTGGGGCCGTATTATCACCTTTGAATTTGCAATCAGTGCCAGGTTAAGTAAGCTGATGTCTGGTGCCACTAAGAAAAGTGACCTTGGGCAGTTCTGCAACTGCAGAGTGATATGTTGCAAATGACAAAGTTTACTGGTGGACATGTTAACTCCTGCTGTCCAGTGACTTTGTTAAACATAAATATTCAAGAAAGTAATATGTATCTGGGTAATTACAGCATTATCATTTAAAACAGAGCAGTGATCTGTGGTCCTTGGCTAATGCCTAGAAATGTTTTGAATGGAATTTAAAGGCTTAAATTACTGTATGTTTGGAATAGAGAAGAATCCTTTCTGTGTAAGATTTCTACCTGCCATAAATAAAACTTTAGCAGCTTTTGAAAGGTCACAGTACAAAACCACGGTCTTGTGAAAACCATCTAGTTTGAGGTAATTGCACAGCTTAACCTGTGGACAGTTCTGGAAAGGGCAACTGCAGCACCTTTGGGTGTTTTTCAGACTTGAGAGCTGACTGTTCTCATGCAGAGGATGCACAATTCTTCTGTCCTGTGTAAAACACTTAGTGATGTTCTGAACTTACACCTGGTGTGAAAAGGAAGAAATAAATTGTGCCTTTTCTTAACCTCTTTCTGGTTTTTCTTTATTAGTGATCATGAAAGGTGTGTGGCTGACAGCATTGCAGACAGAAGCTCAGCTCATCCACAGAACAGGTGCTGTAAACACAACTGCAGTAGAAAAACAATTTTGTGTGTAAACTTGGTATGTGTCAGTCTTGCCTTCCATGGGGGAAGTGAAAAATGTATTCTAGCTTGGAGTGGGAGGGAAGAAGAAATCCTTACTGATAATATTAGGTGTGATTTAAAGCCAGATTTGTTCTTCCACTGGGAAAGGTTTGGTATAAGATTCTTCTGGATGAAATAAAAATTGATTCATTTTGTGGTAGGTGGGTCAATGTGGCACCTGAATCCCTCTGGTGCTGGAAAGAAGCCATTTTAAAAGCCTGACATGGCTTAGATTTGGTCCCACTTAGCACTGTGCAGCTGACCAGTTGTTACCTGCACACTGTTGCATTCAATACTTGATGCAGTTTTTACACTGCAGAGTTTGTGATCACAAATCCCACGAGTGAAGCCAAGGTGTGCTGTGCTGCTCAGGCTGTGTTTGGTGTGCTCAGGCTGCCCAGGAGCAGCAGCTGCAGCAGCCCTGCTTGAGTTTCCCAACAGCTGCAGCCTGACCATGTTACAGAGTCTTAAAGCTCAAATCTCTCAGGGTGCAGCAATGCAGAGCTCAGGGCAGTGAATTCCTGACCTGGTCACAGGAGTGGAGAGGGATCTGGAGGTGTGTGTTTTCTCCGGATTTTAGTCTTATGCAAAGGACTGGAAAGGTGGTTTGAGGAGGAATTGCTGTAAGAACTCAGGAATGGAGGGATTCCAGGGAGGTTTTTGCATTTAATTCAAAGCTTTAGCTTCAGTTTACTGACCTGGAGAGCAAATTTAAAAAAAAAAATGGTAAGAGAATGCTCTGACAGTCTAGATTCTGAGGTCTTCTGCAAAACAGATTAATGTCTTTGTGAAAAACATGAAAAAAGCCCAGCTCATGACTCATTGGCTTTTTGGAAACTCTTACAGCTTTTATTGCAGGTGTAGAAACCCTAACAATCCTCTCAGTGTTAAATGGGCACTTGTGTGGAAAAGAAATAGGAGAGATGAGAGATTTTATATGGAAGGGGAAAAGGTCACTCATCTGCTGTCTCTTCTTTCCTAGTCTGGTAGAAAAGACACCAATGAAGAACTTCTTGAAGTTTTAACCTCCACATTCATGTCAGTACGTGCATCATGGCACAGCAAGGAAATGTTGGTGAGCTCCTCTCAATGCTGGATTCTCCAATTCTGGGTGTCCTGGAAGATATAACAGCTGCATTCAAAGATAATCTCATTTGTGGTATGTATCCTTTTGTGTAGCTTTGGGAAGGGTTTTGCTTTTACATCAATAAAGGTAGAATCATGTGTGGGTTTTTTTTCCATCAAACACTCTCTTTGCAAATGCAGCTCGAAAGAAACTCTTGATATTTGGGTTTGAAATTGCTTTAAGGATTGAGGCTTCTCTTCAGTCCATTGTGCTTAATGGCATGGCTCCTGGAAGGTCTGTTACATAATTGTTAAAACACTATTACAAAATGACTGGCTTTTCCTGAGGCAGAGCCTCAAGTGTGAGCTGATGAAACTTTCTTTGTCAAGTGTATCTAGAAAAAATTAAGTGTCACCCATATAATGGGAACTAGTGGGATTTTGTTAATTAAAAAAAAAAAAAAACAAACCAATAAAAACCAAAAATACCCTGCTCCCAAACAAAACAACAGAGTCAGACTTTGTGAAAAGTGATTGCTGCTGTTGAGGCATCACTTGTGCTGACAGAGCCTTTTCAGAGCATGAGAGCATTGCCAATGTCCTTGTCCCTGAACTTGCTCTCCTTTATCTGCTGGAGGGAGAGAACATCCAGTCACTCCTGAACACTTTACTGGGTAAAGCACCCTTGTAGCTCAGCTACCTGTAGGGTTTTATGGTTAGACAGGAATTGTTGGTTGTTAAAAACCTGGTTCCTTTCCCTGAGCTGAATGCAATTGCTTGAATGGTTTGGAACCAGGAAATGTAGTTGAGAGGTCTCATTTTCCCAAAGGTCTGCTAAACACCAAGGACTGCTTTATGTTAGAAGTTGTGTAATAGTTGCTTAAAAGTTCTGCAATGTCCTTGTAGCAAGTGCTTCATTTTTAGTGTATTGAGAATGTTTTTGGGTTCTTTCCTTGCTGTCCCCAAACTGACAGACCGTGGGCCTATGCTTGTCAACAACCTGGTGGACTATTACTTGGAAACCAATTCTCAGCAGGCACTGCATATTCTGTCCACCCTGCAAGAGCCTCATGACAAGGTAAAAAAAAAAAATAAAATCTAGTTATGGCAGATTTTAGCCTGGTATTGAAGCAGCCTTTAAATAGCATCTGTTAAAACTCTAGGGGTTCCACTCTGGTGTAGAATTACCTTGCTGTAGAGATGTAGTATCTCAGTAGTAAGAATAGTTTAAGCTTTAAAAAAACTTCAGAGGTCTCTGTTTGTTGAGTTGCTTAAATTGACCCAATTAAGCAAAGAACCTCTGTAAAGGAAAAGGTTTGGAGGATTGTTGTTGTCTCTTTACAGTGCTCTGCTGCAGGGTGTGTTAGCCTAAAACAAGTTTGGTATTTTGAGAGCAAGTCAGGATTTTAAATAGATTGGAAATGGCACTACAAATTGGCTACTGCCCAGACTTTTTAAAATTATTATTTACTTATAAACATTTCAAAGTGCAGTGACTGCTTCTGGCCTGTATAGTTTGCATTTATCTAACAGTAGTCTCAAAGTTATTGCAGGGTTCTATTTTCTCTGGGATCTTGTAAAATTTGTAAAATGCCCATAGTTTCCATATTGACAAACTGCTGAATATAGACTGGTGAAAAATAGAATAGAGCTGTTAAATATAAATACCTTTCTTTTTCTACCACTCTGCAAAATCCTTTATCAGCATCTACTGGACAAAATTAATGATTATATGGGCAAAGCTGCTACTCGTTTACCCACCCTCTCTCTGCTGGGACATGTGATAAGACGACAACCATCTTGGAAACACAAACTTTCTCAAGCACCTCTCCTGCTTTCATTACTTAAATGTCTCAAGGTAAGAACTGGCAGTGCTGTCTATAAAACACCTGATGTAAACTTGCATACAAATGCAAGGCATCTGATTCCTGTTTTGATGGCATTTTGTTAAGCCACAGTGCTATTAATATCAGCTGAATACTCTGTGCTGATGCTGTTATTGCTGACAATCTTGTTTCTAAAAGCCACTGTCACTGTGAGTTAGGAATGTTTATTAAAACTTTTCTGAGCTAAGTTAAAGACAAGAGGGCCCTTGGTGAAGTTGGTGGGTATCTTGAATGTGAACTTAATGAGAAATACAGTAACTTCCCAGTGGTGCAATTTCAATTTGTGTGTCCTCTACTTGCAGTGTAGATGGGCCATGTAATGGGCTATTCCCTGGTGAAATTACCTTGGAATTAGCAGACTTTTCCTTCTTAGCTACTGACATGCACGGATTACAAGGAGGTAGCTGTTCCCCCCATCTGCAGATTGATCAGGTATAATACTGTACAGCACTGTACCAGTGAATAAGGAATGAAAAGTGCTTTGAGACCTAGAATGCATTGTCAGCAATGGAATTTATTATGATGGTGAAGAATCCACATGCCATGAAGTCACATTTAAATGCACTCTTCAAAACAAAATCACCACAAATTTGTAACTGCCAAAGGAGCAGCTCCAGCTGCTGTTACTGGAACCCCTGACATGCCTGACAAGATCTGTTGCCCTTTGCAGTGTGACTGAGGGAGGAGTGAAATGTGTCAGAAAGCTGCTGGGAGTAGGACAGAGATGTGGAAGTGCTGCGGATGTGGACAGAGGGAAGGGATGGACAGGAAATGTGCTCTGATAGGTTCTGTGACTGAGGGAGAGTAGGGGCTGTAGACACACAGAGGAGGATAAATTCACTAAAACTGACTGTCAATCAGCTTGAGTGGCTCCTGGGAGATATCCAGAGAGCTCAGCAGCACCTGCCCACAGCCTGACCTGTGCTCTGTGCACCCTGTGCTGACAAAGCAGAGGAGCTACCAAAGAAAATGTGCATTAAACTGAGGAAGCGAGGAAAGAGTTGGAACATTTTCTGTGTCCTTTCCTAAAATTTGATTCTGTCTTCCTATTTCATCCAGCCAAAGGTTTGTACTGCCACATCCCTTTCTTGTGGCACAAGCCAAGGTGTTCTAGTCATTTGAATTACTAGGTGTTCTAATTTGTTTGAATTATTGCTGGGTGAAATTTCCAGCAGCCAGGTTTAGTAGAAAAACTTTTGACCCCTGTGTTGGTAACTGGCCAACACCCTTGAACACACTGATCAGATCTGCAGTTTCTGAGCCTCTGAATGCTGTGTGTGTTTAGCTGTGGGAAGGAAGGAAGGTGGCACATAAGAAAGATGCTTCACATACCAGTAATTGTTTTTATTCAGCTGTGGAACTGTGGTGATGTTCCCTTTTTAACTTAGCCAAGTGTTTATACAGAAAAGCAGCAGAGTAGGAGCAAGAATCCCAAATCTATTTTTATTTCAAGTTGTTCTGTATGAAAAAACTCAATAATCTTGGATCATTAAGTTCTGGTAGGTTTCAGAAGGACTGTTTCAATAAAGAACTTTTTCCATGGTGATGATTCAATGTTCACTTCATCCTTGGAAAAAAAATTAAGTTCAACACATTTAACTAATGCAGGTTTTTTCCCTTCTTGCAGACTGACACAGATGTAGTAGTACTCACCACAGGTGTCCTAGTGCTAATAACCATGTTGCCAATGATTCCTCAGTCTGGCAAACAATACCTTCATGATTTCTTTGGTATCTTTGGGCGTCTCTCAGCCTGGTGCTTGCAGAATCCAGGTGAGATTTCAACTTTGTTGCATGCAGTTGTGGTTTAGCAGTATCCTTGTGACTGGTGTGCCGTTGGTGAGCACATTCTTTTGTGAGACTCTTAATGGTCTGAGATTATTTAAACACAGAAAATGATGTGTTAAACCCACAAGCTGTTCTGTACTTTGAGAGCATGGGGGAGTTCTTTGCTCAGAATTTAGAAGCCTCTTAGAATCTTCCATGTGGTGCTGCTATTGCATGAAATTTCACTGAACCAAAGTATACTGCCCTGATGACAGTGAAAAGCAGAGATTGATCTTAGTGGAGAGAGAAGGGAAAATGCTAATGTGTGAGGCAGATTTTGGGGAATTTGATATTCCCAGATATAAATGGGGAAGAGAAAGAAGTTTTGAATACATGAGTTTATTTTAATGTGCAACTATCAGTAGTCATGAAGGTTGATAAAACTGGTTTTCTCAGAGCCCTGGCTTTGCTGAATTCGTTGTAAGGGGTCTGATGTCTAACACCAGCAGTATCTGTGAGTGTGGCTCATGGCTGAATGAACAAATGCTGTGTTAAGCACATAGAGCTGCTATTTAGAGAGTCATTCTGCATTGCAAGTAGGGTTGGAACTTCTGAGGTGAATACTAAGATTTGTCTGCTATGATTGCTTTTGGTGGCTACAAGCTTTTAGATTTTACCTTTTGAAGTGAAACAAATCTTAGTTTCCTTTTTTAATCATTCAGTCAGTCTTACTCTGGCTCACTATCTAGAGGAGTTTCAGTTTTAACTTGAATAAAAACAAAGCTGTGCTTTGAGAATGACAGCACAGTGGTTGGAATTAATGGTCCTTATCTTAATTTCTGGGTTTGCTGTGAGCTGATGACTAAGTGTTGCTTGTTTTCTGAGAAGACTTCAGTTTCACTAGGGACAATTTGTACCTCACAGGACTTGTTCCAGTTAACATTTCAAATTTAAAAGTACTTTGCTTGCATTCTTAGAACTCTTGTTCTTTTCTCCAATGTAATGAAAAAGATTCTAACGACTTTTTCCAGGTCATGTGGCAGAGATTTATCTTGTCCATCTTCATGCCAGCGTTTATTCTCTCTTTCATCGTCTTTATGGAATGTATCCTTGCAATTTTGTCTCCTTTCTGCGCTCTCACTACAGTATGAAGGAAAACCTGGAGACCTTTGAAGAAGTAGTCAAGGTAAAATGCTGCTCATGTGTGTATTATCTGAGGCAAGGAATTTATAGCTGTATACTCCAATTTAATACAATTAATTTGCCAATTCAGCTGAGGGCTGTTCAACGAAACAGTATAAAAATGAGCAATTTAACTGAAAGCTCAGTCGGGATCAACTCTTGAAGCTGTGGTGATGTGTATTAACCTTATCTGTTAAATATAACTGTCTGAACTTTTGGGATCAATAGTTTGTCCATCAGCTTTGTGTGGTTTAGTGCAATCCAAAGGTGCTGCACTCACAGCAAGTCCTTCTTCTTCCTGCCAGCCAATGATGGAACACGTGCGAATTCACCCGGAGTTAGTGACTGGATCCAAGGACCATGAACTGGACCCACGAAGGTATTATATGTTCTCTCTGCTATTAGGAAAGGCTCAAATTGAGCAGCTTTCTGTGGGGTTATTTCAGAAGGTTGCAGCAAAATCTTCTCTGTCAGCAACAGTTTGTGTGGGGGTGTTTTGCCACCCAGATTTGTAGGTGCACCAGGTAAACATGTAGACTTTCCTCATCCCAGCTTACAGCTGGATGAATAAGCAAAAACTGTTGTGAAAGGTCATTAACAACAACGTTGGGGTTCTAAATTCATTTTGTGTCTGGGATGGCATTTGTCTTCTACTTTACTTTATCTTATTTTTATGACTTAATGATCAAACATCCTCATAAAGATCTAAAACAGTTTGCCTATAATGAATAGAGTGAAACTGTCAGAGATGCTTCATTGGCTGAAGGTTTGGGTCACATTCCTTGGGTTTCTTGAAGTATTTGATGGGATTTAAGTGTTTAAAATGGCTTCAGTGTGTCTTGTTTTGGTACCTAGATATTGGTTCATTTAACAGATCAGTTCTTTTAACAGGTATGTGTTAACATTATCAGCTGTATTAGTTTTCTTTAGCAATAGGCTCATTTGCCTGCAGCAGCACCACTTGCTGCTTTTCTCTTGTCTCCACAGGCCCAGCCACTGAAGAGGAGAATTTGACTCTTGTTGCTGCACAGTAGTGCTCTTGCCCTGCTTTTCAGAGCCACTAGGAAATCACTCCTAACTGGGAACCCATTGAATGTCACAATGCTCAATTTTGCAGGGGGGAGGGTGGCATCACTCAGGAGCACAATTGGCACAAACCCACCAGTGGAAGTCTTCTGTTCTGGTATCTTGGACAGAGTCCTTTACTTTCCAAAGCAACCCAGCCTTTCATAGACAGCCTTCTGGGCTTTCTCTTCTTTGCAGTGAACTTCCATCCCTGAAATATTGGGCAGATCTAATCTGGCTGCTTAATTTAGTGAGAAGTAGTTTTCAGGATGAAGGAGGTAGTAATAGTAAAACGCATTCCCCAAATTTGGGAGGAAAAACACAGATGTAAAACTGGCATTGTAGACAGTGTTTGCTATAATAATACAGATTCCCCCACTGCTGGCCTGTCTAAATTTTTGACTACCAACATCTGAGTGTAGTTGAGCTGATTTCTACAGCTGCTGAAGCTCAGCATCAACCAAGTCTTCGTATGCTGTTCCTCCTTTCCAGAATGCTCCATGGCAGACCTTTGTGGATCTCTGTGTCAAAGCAGTTTGTCTCCTCTTTGAGACCCATTCTCACAAGTCATCTGGTTGCAATTTCTGTCTGGTGCCTTGTTCCAGTTTGGCTGGGAGCATGCAAAGCTGCCTGGAACAAATGAGCAATCCTTCAAGCCAATTCCTCCTATCTCCAGGAACTCTTGTTTTTAACAATAATTGACTAACTTACTCTTTTGGATCCAAAAACTTCTGCAGGTGGAAAAGACTAGAAACTCATGATGTTGTGATAGAATGTGCCAAAATCTCCCTGGACCCTGCAGAAGCCTCGTATGAAGATGGTTATTACTCTGTGTCTCGGAAACTCTGCACAAGCTTAAAACATCATCAAACTGACCCCAGTGCCAGCTCTTACATTGACACACAGAGCAGCTATGGTAAGACCTGCCTGATGGCTAATCAATACCCAATGGCTGGAAGAGAACTGGCCCTAGAGCAAAGAAATCCATCTCACTAATTATCCCACTTAAAGTCTGATTCTTAGGCACCAGAAAAGAAACCATTAAAACAATATCATTATAATTAAAACAATAAATACATAGATATATTTTCTATGTTCAGACATACAGCATGTTCTCAACATTGTCTCTTCATCCAGTGTCCTTCCTACCCCAAAACAACCAAAAAAAAAGAAAGCTGTAGTATAATGTATTCAATAATTGATTGGGCTGGAAGAAAAGTCTCCAGCTACAGATGTGTATGTTGAATGGATTTGAAATGCTTTGATTAAAAGCCTTTAAGTCCTAGCCAGAAGAATCCTGGGTTTGTATTTGATGTGTTGGATGCTTTGGAATTTTGATTTTCTGTTTTATTTAACTTCCAGGGACTTCTACCCCATATTCCACTCCTCGGTTAACACTATCACAAATGCCAGGGCAGCTACCTCAGATTCTGAGCCCACAGTCCACGAGGCTGTCAACTGAGCCACAGCAGGTAAAGCAGGAGATGAAGCCCAGCAAGTTTTCATTCTTTGCACTTTCATAGTTTCTTGTGCCAGTCTTAAAAAATCCGTGGTTTTGAGCTGTGCTGTGAATTCTTCAGAAGTTGATGTTTGTTTCACATTTAATCTCTGCCTGATTTCCTGTGTGAAAACCTGGATGCAGGTGTTTCACACGTTCCTTTTCTGAGCTCTGCTGTGTTTTACTGTGTGCACAGGTCACCATCTGGAGCCCTTCTGCAGTGTGTGGTATGACCACGCCACCAACATCCCCCGGCGTTGTCCCATCAGAGTCATCCCAGTCTGCATCACAGCCCTACAGCAAAGCTTTTGGCACATCTGGTACGTGCTGCATTTTGGAATTAGGCCTTCCAGGTTGGTTTTACTGGAAATTCTAGCTGTAAATTTTACTAGCAGTTTTTAAATGGGAATGCCACATCATGCCAGTTGATAAGTTCGAGTGATTACTCCTGTGAACTGAGTACCTCACCTAGAGCAGTGCTGATGCAAACTGAGAGGAAATCTGTGAACTCAGTGCCAAAGTGTGAAAGAACTTTTGGGAAACTGCACTTTTGTGTTGATAAACAGTTGAAAGAGATTTAAAAAGTAAATGCTACAAGATGCTGTTTAAATGTACAGTTCTACACATAGAATGTTCAGCTGAAAGGAGGAAGGGGGAGCCTGCTGAGAGATCTTGTGTTCCTTTTCAGCAGGGGGGAAAGGAACACCTTTGGGAACACCAGCCACATCTCCTCCTCCACCCTGCACTTCAGATGACTTTGTGCATGTTTCACTCCCTTCAGCTGCTGCCACACCTCCTAAAAAGGTATTACAAAATTCTTCTGCTGGACTAATCTGTTTTTTTTTTTTTTTTTTAATTGACTTGCCTTAATGCAGTGACCTTAACTGAGAAAGAAAAATCAGAGTAGGTGCTTTATAAAACAATTTTGCATTTCATTGCAAAAACTTCTAAATGTAGACAACTATTGCCACTTCCAGCTGCACAGTTGTCAATGAAATCTAAGGCAATTAATGTGTTCTGGGTTTCTTTTGTTTTCCAGGAGGACAAACCAGATTCTGGGAGGCCTTTACTGTCCCGACAGCAAAATGTCACAAACAGCGATAAATCATTGGGTAAACTCCATTTTCCTCTCCCCAGTTCTACAACCTATAGTAAACAACTCCAGTTTTTATTGACACTTGTTCCAATTCCCAAACACTTTTCTACAGGTTATTTTTTCCCCTGAGTTCTTTGTAGTTCCAGGATCATTCTTAAGCTGTGATTCAACTTAAAACCTTCTTGTGATGCTTCTGATTTCAATTTAACAATTCATGTTCAGAAATAGCTTGAGATTTTTTTCTTTACCTTGCTCTCCTGCATATTTAAAAATACAAATATATACTGAAGGCTGAAAAAGGATATTTAATTTTATAAAAGCTGATTCTTCGAGGATGATTATTAGAAGCAGGAAATTTTGCTTCAGCAAGTTGCCTGTATCATGTCTGGATCAAGCTGTAAAGCTGCACATAAGAGTAGATATGATGCTCCCTCTTAAAGGCCTCTAGAAAAACTTTGTATTCTAACTCCAATTATATTGCTGTACTTTAACCTATTTTAAAGTCCTGTGGAATACTGAAATCAGTAGATTGAGGACCTCAATTTTTAATAGGTAAATGTAGATTCCATTTCCCATTCTCTGTAATCTACCCATGTGACAGCTGTAGAAAGGGATTTTGGAGCTGTATTTGAGATTTCTGTGCTGTGAATCTTTACCATCTTCAAAGTGGAGATGATAGTGAAATTTAAAGCTGGTTTTCCATCGTGTCGTTGTGTAGTATCACTGGAATCTGAATATTCTGAATTTCAGGTTATGAACAGGCTAAGTTTTTCACTGAGTTCCTGATCTGTGACTGAGCTGGTTTCAGTGAGAAACTTTGAATGAGATTTCAGTGTGTGTACAGCAGTGTGTATCCCACAGCTGCTGTCTCTGCTTTGATCAGCAGCCACATATTGACAAGTTTGTATTACATCAGACTGCAAAACTTCCTTTTTTCAGACAGGTGCTGTGTCCTTATGGAGCCAGCTCAGAAGCTAAAGGGGAGGTTAATGCTAATGTGGAAGTAGGGCAGTCACAGTGCACACACCTTATTTTGTTTATTTAATGGGTTAATTTGCAAACAACACATCCTTCCTCACAGAGGTTGTGCGATAGTAAATATTCATTTTACAACATTACATTTTGGAGTCAGGACTGACCTGTGCCTGATCTCTGAACTGTTCTCCATGTGGAATGGAACAGGAGTCAGGTACCTTCCTCCTCTGAGGAAGCATCCGAAGGAGGGACAAGCTTTTATTCTGAAGACCTTGCAGCAGTAAAAGACTTGTGTTTTGTGCTGTTCTAAGGCTGGAGAAAACAGTACTTGTACAACTAACTTTTTGTTTTCTTTTTTTTTTTTCCAGACATACCCAGTAGTAAAAGTTCAGTAACCTTAAGTGATCTTGCAGAGTTTTTAGGTGGGTTGTCATTTGAAGATAGCGCTGAGAAGGACAGAGAAGAAGGTAATGTCTGCCCTCCTTACCTACACCTTAGCTAAGGAAATGTTTGTCCTGTTGAAATACCAGATGCATGATGATGCTCCCCCTCTCCTCAGATGCAATATCGAAAGAGATCTCAGAGATCACGACCGATGCTGAACACATGGTGCCTAGAGGAGGATTTGACTCCCCGTTCTACCGCACAAACGAAAGTGTGTCCGGCTCTCAGAAGAAGACCCACTCAGCAGCCTCCAGTGTTCAGGGACACAGTCAGACCTCTGAGCCTTTAACATCTCTGGACAAGCCTGGGCCTGAGGGTGCACGGGAAACACCCAAACAAACGTTTACTCCTATAGACAAGCCCTGTGGAGGCCCTGGGGAAAGCCCTGCTGGGAACAGGGAAGGAACCTCTGGAGAGCCGAGTATTCTCACTCCCAGCCCTTGTAAAGTACCAGCACAAAGGAGAGTGGTGTTTGGGAGTGGGCAGCCTCCCCTCTATGAGCACCTCTTCGAGGTTGCATTACCAAAGACTGCCTACCTCTTTGTTGGCAAGAAGACTGAGGAGCTGCTAAAGAAAGCCAGGGGAACCCAGGATGAAGACTGTATGTCCTCGACATCTCCCGTGGAAGTGCTGGACAGGCTGATTCAGCAAGGAGCAGATGCACACACTAAGGAGCTGAACAAGTAGGTGACTGAAAATCTTACTTTGCAGACTTTTATTGTTACTCTTTTTTGTGCTGGCTTAATTTTAAGCTGTGCCAGAAAAGCAGCTGCACAGTTCCTCCCTAATCTTTTTATACCAACTGACCTTAATTGTACTTTTACCGGGCTCTTTTGAGGTGAACATTCCATTTTTTTTTTTTACTTAAACTTACCTGTTAATGCTGCATTTTCTTTTTTCAGATTGTCTCTGCCAAGCAAATCTGCTGACTGGACTCACTTTGGAGGTGAGGAAATTTCTCATGTTTTGGCAATCTGTTCCTCTATTATTAGACTTGCTTAAACAATGACCTGCATACTTTTTGCTTGTGGGTTTTTAACTAATGCTGCAGAAGGATGATGCCCTCCACTAAGTCATGGTTTATCTTAGCAGACAGCTGTGTTCCAGAGACATGAGCTGCTTTTTTCCTCTTTGAAAAGTGCAAAATTCAAGACACTTCTGCTTTTGACCATTTCAGCCTTGCTAAGCTTCAGAGTGCTGCTGGTGATCTGACAGATCCTTGCACCTTCTCACTGCTCGTTGAATCTAAAACCGATTGTTTTTCTTGCTTATTTACGTGTCTGTGTCTTAGTTTTGTACTCTGAGGCTTCTGTGGTGATGGCGGCTTGGCTTTTTTTTTCCTTAATCCAAGGAGCAATCCATTTGAGGCATATATCCATTGCTTTGCGAAAAATGTTTATGATTTTGTGTTGGAGATCAAATAAAGCAGAGAGAATGCAACTCAGTAACCTCCCCTGTCTCCCACTGCAGGTTCTCCCCCCTCGGATGAGATTCACACCCTGAGGAACCAACTGCTCCTGCTGCACAACCAGCTGCTGTACGAGCGCTTCAAGAGGCAGCAACACGCGCTGCGCAACCGCCGGCTCCTGCGCAAAGTCATCAAAGCCACGGCTCTGGAGGAGCACAACGCTGCCATGGTGAGCAGGGACAGCTCCACCAGTGACTGGGACACCTGGGGCAGCTGCGAGTGTTAATTGGCCTGCCTGGTGTCTTTTGCTGCCGTTCAATTAACAAAGAAGCCTCGTTTGTCACTTCATTCAAGTCGGTGTTTGTGGAGTGACTTGCTCACTCAGAAATTTGTAGTTGACTGCAGGCAGCTGAGCCCTTCAGGCTTGACCCCTGCCAGCACTTGCCTTTGGATAGTGGTAAAGGCTTCCCTGTTAGTGGAGTGGTTGTTCAATGCCTGGCTAAACACCTTACTGCATGTTTGATAAAGTATTGTCCTTTTGCTCCTCAGATGAGGACTAATAGCAAAACTTTTGAAAACTCAAGTGGTGTTCTCCAGAGGTGTTCACTGTGATAGAATTTAAAGATAGAAGTGCACTGAAGGATGTTTCAGTACAGATTTAGGTGTGTTTCATAATATATTTTCATGTTTTAACTAATTCCATCAACAGTTTCACCTTCTGATAATTTACTGCAAGTGCCAAAAATAGACTTCCAAGTAGGTTTTGGAAGATGAACTGTTTCTTTAGCTGTGAGGCCCAAGTCCCTGTTGAAAACATGAGAGGCAGTGGAAAAATAGACTATTGCTCATTGTGCCTTTGCAAGTGGCTGTGAGTTTTTCAGCTTGTCCACTCTTATGACCATTTCATCTCCTTTTCAGCCTAAACCAAGCCAAGTCCAAACAGCCATGAGAACGTGCTCTGTATAAAATGTTTTGTGTGTGGAAAAGTGTTTTCCTGCATGCTGGTAATGACAGCTTTGCTTGGCTGAGCATAGATGTCCTAAGTGCTAAGCAGATACCTTATCTGATGCCTCATGTGGGATTCTTAACAGAAAGATCAGCTGAAACTGCAGGAAAAGGAGATCCAGGCCTTGAAACTGAGTCTGCAGAAAGAACAGGCAAGGTACCACCAGTTTCAGGAGGAACATGATAATATTGTGGCTCAGCTTCACAGCCAGATCCGACAGCTGCAGCACGACCGGGAGGAATTCTACAACCAGAGCCAGGAATTGCAGGTATGAAGCAGCAACAAATTTGTTGTCTACTTACTGGTTTTAAAAATAACCTTCTTCATAACAAGGCATGAAATACCTGAGAGAAAACTGTACATTTTTATTAGAGATATTGTCCTGATTCAGAATAAGATGATGCATAATTGAAAGTGCTTAACTTAATATCATCCTTTTATAATTCTGTTTTAGCCTGTCTTCAGCTTGGAAATAGGAAAAGGCAGGTTCTTAGCTGGTTTGGAGGGGTCAGTATAATTTGATTTCCAGTGCTGGGGATTTACAGCCTCTCAGCCCTGTGTCCTTTGCTGTCCTTAGTGAAACTTCAGAATCCTGAGTTAATTTTTTTGTCACTTGAACAGACCAAGCTGGAAGACTGCAGGAATATGATAGCAGATCTGAGGTTAGAGTTAAAGAAGGCAAACAACAAGGTGTGTCACACTGAATTGCTGCTTAGCCAAGTTTCTCAAAAGGTAAGAAAAGTCAGTGTTCCCAGGGTCGCTTTGTGTCTTTCTGATTATCTTTTATCTGATAGTTTTCATCCAGGGCTCTTTCTTTCTTGATCTGAAAGAAGCCTGTGCTGAGTTCCATGGAGTTTGATACTAATTGCACAGAAACAACACAGAAAAATGTATTTCGGTGAAGAAACTTTAAACTCAGTGAAAGGGCTTTTAAAGCTTCTTATTTTGGCTTTTTCCACAGCCGGGATTTGCAGATTGAGCATTATGAATTTGTATTAAAGCTCTGCTAAATCTTGACAACTGAGAGATATTGTGTATATCAAGTTGAATGGAAATGAAAAGTTCTTTATGAAAACAATTCCTTTAACATTTAACTACCTATGATGCATTGGATTTTAGCCTTTGTTTCCCTTCTTTATAAAAATACCTTGTGAACACAGTGCCTGTCAGCTGTGACTGTCCTGCTGAACTGCTCATCCCAGTTCAGCAGAAATGGATTCTGTTCCATTTCCCTTCCCAGCTTTCCAACAGTGAATCGGTGCAACAGCAGATGGAGTTCTTGAACAGGCAGCTGCTGGTTCTTGGGGAGGTCAATGAGCTGTACGTGGAGCAGCTGCAGCACAAGCACACAGACACTACAAAGGTACCACTGCAGAGGACTTTTGGGGAGATTTCCTTGAGGTCATCATCCAGTTCCCAGCCCTGAATTCAGAAGGAAAGGCTTTGTAACTTAACAGATTCTTGGTCTGAATTTGATTTTTAGGGATTTGATTTTATATTTGATCTTCTGTTCAGCTGTTGTGTGCCCTGTGGGTTTGAGGAGTACCTTCAGTGCCCCTTCTGAAAGCACAGGAGGAGTTGTTGGGGTACACCCGGGGTCAGTTTTAGCCAGCTGATGGAAATTCTTAGCAATTTCTTTTCCAAAGGCCAAGACTTTACTGTGCTCAAATGTAACTGGCAGCAGATTGTTGGTAAAATAATGCAGGGTAGTGCCAGAATTTGTGGAAAGATCTTAACAAGGATTTTACGGGTTTTCATGAGGTGTTACTTTAAAATGAGCATCTCAGCCTTCCCACTCAATCATTTTCCTATTAAAAGTTACCAGTAACTTCACTAAAACTTCTGTGGTTCATATGGTTTTACTTCCTGACTTCAAAGAAAGCTTTTTCTAATTAGAAGCAAGTAAATTACACAACAATCTAACTGTTCCTGCGTGAGAGCACATAATTAAAGAAGGTGAATAATACACTGAAAAAAGTCTTCTACTGGTATTTAATGAAGGTCGTGTTGGAAAAATGGATTTTAAATAGAGTTTGTCTACTCTAATCCAGTGCAGAACTGGCAAGAGTGCTTTGATGAAAAGAGGTTTTCATAAGGAACATTAATGTGTTAATAAATTCCAGTGATGTGTAGTTATTTTAATAGTGTACATCCTCAGCAGGGCTGGTTTTCTATATCTGTTTTAAGAAATGCTGCTTTTATTCTGGCTTGCTTTAAAATGTGCCTATTTATAACATCAGAAACATGTCTAAACACCAATAAAAATAATACAGGATCAAATTATGCTTTACCATTGTGTTGTTTGCTTCGAGGAGTTTGAAATGTTGCACGCTGCTTTTCGGAAAGAACTGGAGAAAGCAAAGTCTTGTGTTCAGCAGCAAAGCCAGAGGCTCGATGCTTCCCAGAAAAGGATAGCTGAACTGGAATCTCAGCTTGCAAAAAAGGACCACCTCTTCCTGGAGCAAAAGAAATACTTGGAAGATGTTAAAATCCAAGCAAGGTAGGGGCTTCCTGTGTAACATTTTAGCTGTGCTTTGACAGATACACTGTCACAGCTGAGGCAGAATCTGGAGATGTTGGACATTCTGATTTCTCTCTTTGTTCAGGGGTCAACTTCAGGCAGTAGAAAACAGGTACAAGGCCCAGAAAAGAATCACCCAGGCATTTGAGCTGGAGATCTTGGATCTGTTTGGGCGGCTGGAGAAGAGCAGCCTACTGAAAAAACTTGAAGATGATAAAACAGAAGCAGCTGAAGCAGCAGAAGAAAGGTGAGGGTGATGGTGTGAAATCTGCAGGACTCATATGGGATTATTCTCAGTTCTGGATTTGAAAACAGTGGATGTTGCAAAGCTGAGTGTGTGGCACATCTGGTTACCCCCTGTCACTCCTGCTTTGCCCCAGAACTGTGAAAGGAAACCTGTTCCAGTACATACCCAGAGACAGAAAGGGAAAGTAATCAGAGTCATCTACCCTGGCCAGCATTTCCCTCTCCACTGTTTAATTGCTGTGATTTCCTTGACACTGTCCTCTCTCTTCCCCAAGCAGGCTGGATTGTGGTAATGAAGATACAGCAGGACACAGTGAAGAAACAATGGGTAGAAATGGAGAGACCAAACCTCCCAGCACCCGAGGCAGCAGTAGCAGTAAGGGGGGCAGCAGCAGCGAGCTCTCCACCCCAGAAAAACCCCAGAACCAGAGGCTGAGCAGTCGCTGGGACACATCCGTGTTGCTGGAGCCGTCGACCACTGTCCCACTGACTGTAGGTTCACTCCCCAGCTCCAAAAGCTTCCTTGGAATGAAGGCACGAGAGTTATTTCGCAACAAGAGTGAGAGCCAGTGTGATGAGGAGGGGGTCACCGTTAACAGGCTGTCTGATGCCCTAAAGACTGAACTGTGTAAAGATCCAAGCATGGAGTCAAAGGCCCCTCCAAGCCCCGATAACCTCTCGCCTAAGCTCCAGGAAAGCAGTGTTGGACAGCTTCATATCATGGACTACAATGAAACTCATCATGACCACAGTTAAAGAGGAAGATAGTCAATCAGTGTTATTTTCATATTCTTGGCATAGAACAGGAGGCGTGAGTGCAAGTTTAACTAAAAGCTTTTATGTTTCTTTGGTCTGAGCAGTGGCTCATGCAGCGGAGCAGGATCGATGGCCAGGAACGGAAGGAGGCTGCTGAATGAATGCAAAGTGGATTTTTGGGTCTGGAATTGAAAATGCCCAGCCTAACTCTTGCTTCTTTCTCAAATTCAATCCTTAGCAGCGTGTACTAATTTGAAGGGACAACTGTTAGCATTTGCAAGTATTTTTTTCCCTTTCTCCCTGTCCCAAATTGAGTGGCTGCGTTTATGAACTTGAGTGCAATATGAGGCCAAATTAACATTTGTGAGTTTACTCTGAATGCTTTGTATTTCTTTGCAAGCTTCCCATTTAGAGCAATTGGTTGTGCTGCCTGTCCAGGTGACTTCGGTTCCTTTCATCCTGGAATGAAGCAGCACTAGGATTTCCAGTGCATTTTCTATTTTTGCCTGTCCACTGTCCCACATCCCTCAGAGCCCAGCCTTCATTAAGTTGGAGTCTGATTGAATACCCAAATATTTAAAGAACATTGTACCTCTGCAAAACGATTCATTCACCCTAATTCATGATCATTGTTTATATTGTCCTTAACATTTCCTGAGAAGTTACATTTGAACAGACAAAAAGGAACTGAAGCTTGTAATGCAGAAGAGACCCTAGATGCTGAAGACTTGTTAAAACACCAGCTTCAGATCTTCCTGGTGTTTGAAGTGTTTGCCTGACAGACTGTGATTGACCTCACACTAGTTCATATGGGAAAGCAGTTGGGGTGGGAGAGGAGGGAAGAGGAAACTTTACTCAAATAGGGGGAGGATGCAGAACATGGAGGTAGAATTCCAAGCTTATGAAGATCTGCAGAGGAGGATTTGCTTCTCTATTGAGGGAAATGTGCTGCCTCACCCTCCTTCACAGTTCTGCTCTTTGTTCCTGATCTGAGCACAACCACCGTGTTTTGAGTCCAAGAAATTGGCTTCAGTCTTCCTGAGAATACCTTCTCAGGCTTGACTTGGAGAATGTGGTTTCCTTTGAGTGCTCTCCTACTCGGATTGCAGCACATTTTTGAGTTCAGCAGTGTCAGTTTGGCTCTAGGTCTCTCCCCTTCACCCTCATCCTACTTCCTTAGATGACAAGGCTGAGGAGGAATCCTGCTCACACTGAAATCAGAATCCTGGCGTGAAGCCTCTTGGTGTTAATCATGTTTTAAGTCAATTATGAGCCTTCTGTGAAGGAGGATTGTGGGATCAGGGCTTGTCAGTGGTCAGACTCAATCTCCTTCGTGACAGAGCAGGGCCTGCTGTTAGGAAGGCAGTGCTTGTTTTAAATGTCCCACGTTGCTGGGTCCAGGTTACTCAGACGGTTCAGGCTTCACCGTTCCCCTGCATCACACGTGGCCTCTTCTCCTGAATATTCTGTGGGTGGCAGCTGCTGTTTAAGAACCACCTCACATAGAAATCAAGTCCAAGCACACTTGCATTTGTAGTTCAAATCCCTTCTTAGCCCGGCTGGGAACGAGGCTGTCAGAGCAGCTGGTTCCTGACAGGACTCGTCCTCCCATTGCCGCCTCCTCCGTAACTCCAAGGTCTGAATACATTTCTGCCTGTCTTAAATTATTCTCAGTGTCCTTTCAGTTGGTCAGTCCGAACTCTGAGAGTAGAGGTGATCTTCAGTGGTTGTGTCAAAGCTGACTCTGCATGGAGTAGAGAGTAGAGAGTTGGTTGTAAGTGACAGCCTGGTTTTGTCGGCGTCTTTAGGCTTTCTCAGACGTAGTGGTAGCAAACGTGGTAGCGCGTGTTTCAGTGAGATTTGGAGGTTTCCTGCCCCTTTCCCTCTGGATCCCAGGCCTGGGAGTGAACAGTTTGCACACAAAGGGCCTGATGGGCCAGCTCAGCTGGGAATGTTGGAGGAGCTCATTCCCATCCTGCTCTGCCAAGCCCAGATCTGGCGTTCCCAGGGGAGGCAGGTTTTGTGTCAGTCTCAAAAATGCCCTGGCAGCAATGCAAGCTCTTTGATAAGGTGGCTTTTTTTCTTCTTTTAAACAGGATTTTAGCACCGGGATAGTAATGGAAACCACTTTAGGTTTGTTTATGGACCACAAAGATTATGGAGGAACAAATTTTGCAATTTTCTTTCCTAAGTCTAAAAATCATGGATCTGCTGTATGTAGTTAACTTGCAGTTTGTTTGAAGGGGTCCCATCAGTGAAGTGGAAACAGATTTTTTTAACTGACTGCTTTTAGTTAAATCTAAAATTGCTGTCTTTGTCAAGTTAATCTGTTCCCTGCCTCGCTCTTTGTAAGCATGTTAAACAATCCACATTAAATGCCATAAATATGAAATACGGGGAAATGGTACAATCGTAAGCTAAAGAGAACTTAAACCAAAAGGAGGTTTTGCTGTCCTTATTAGAATGTTCTAAAATGTCAAGGCAGTTGCTTGTGTTTAACTGTGAACAAATAAAATGTATTGTTTTGCACTACTCTGTGTTAAATTCCCTGCCAGACCTCTTTGGGACCAAACTCATGGAAGGGAGTTCAGTGTCCAAGCATCTTGTCAGATGGAACAGTCCAGAGCAGATCAGTGCTGCTGCCCCTTTGCACAGGATTCACCTTTAGAAACTCAATGTTTTGCATGGAGCCAAAGCCTTTTTTTTTTTCTTCTGTGACAAAAAAACTCACCAACAATGTGCCAATATAATCCATAAATGAGCTGCAAACAGTTGAGTGCTGCAAATCTGCGGGTGAGCTTCTGCATGGCCCTGCTCCTGCAGGCCAGGACTGCACAGTGATTAGAGAAATTAATAGCTGGAAATGTCAGAGCCTTGTTTGCAAAGCTGGGGCTGCTGTCAGGAGTTGGCTCTGTCTGTGCTTTCCCCTTCCATACAGTGCATACATTTCCTCAGACCATGAGGAATTTTGGGGCCACTTCGTTCTAAGCTGAACCTGGTGAGGTAAGGTTGTTCTCTTGTTTTGCTTTTTTCCCCAGACTGGCACTTTCTCCCTGGTTCTGGTCTTTCATTGCTTTTTATTTATTTGTTGTTTTCATTTTCTTTTCTTGAAATAAATGAATATTTGAACAATTGCTCAAAGCAGTTTAGTAATCCATACACAAGCCTCAACGTTCCAGTTAAGGACTGAGTATAATTTTTAAATATGAGCAACACAGGCAATAGTCTAAGATGTGCAAGTGACACACTGTGAACATGCTTTGGCCAAGTAATGTTTATGGAGAATTTTATATAGAAAATACCATAAACATCATCTTGGAGTTCAGTGACACAGAAAGGTGTTTGGATCCCTGCACTGGGATTAGTTCTACACCATGGGGTAGTAAAATGTAAACAAGGCACAAAGTGAATTTAACTTGCCCTTACACAGAATGGGTTCATAATAAGGCATCCCTTAAGCTTGGCATTGCAAAGCTGCACTTGCCAGTGTAAAAAAATCATTCGATAAAAATTACCCATGGAAGTGTTTTACTGGGGTACAAAAAGAGGAAAAATTAAGTGCCTTCCTTACTGATGCCAAGTAGTACTTTGGGTAGTTCATAACATAGCTGATAATCACACAGGAGATATTAGGGAAGGAAATACTTCAAATTCAGGAAATTAAAATATCTTTGCTGTTGATCCCGATTTGTTGGAACTACTTAGCTGCTGGCACAATGGTGGATTTTAAAAATAGGAAATCACAGGAGTTGTTTCATCCATTCATACTCAGGAGCTCAGCAAAGGAAGCCTGGTTTGCATTCCCATGGGCTTTCCTTTCCAGACAGGACTGTTCCAAATAGCTGACTTATGGACATCATGATTTTGGTGCCTGTGGGCTTTACTTGGCTGAACCTTTTTTTTTCTTGAAGGTTTTTTCACTCTAGTTTTGGGCTGGCTGATCTTTCCTGGCTGCCAGACTCTATTCCTGGTTTCTGTGAAGCTGCCTCTGCTCGCTGTGCTGACTGAAAGCTCAAACTGTGCTGCACCACCAGCAGGGCAATTCAGGACTCCCAGGAAAACCTCTCCTGTCTCGGGGTGTTGATGATGTGAGGAGCTGACACAGGCTGGTGGTGACAGGAACAGCCGATGGCTCTTCTGAAATTACAGCTCTGGGGAGGGGAGCGGCCCCACAGCTGCCCTGGGCTGTATCCCAGGGGTTGGATACCTGTAACCAATGTTGAAAGGGCCCTGTGGATTCAGGACTGGGGGACGGCGGGGTTGTTGGGACTGTTGAAAACTTGCTGGGGAGAGGTTTGGAAATTGCTATAACGCGGCCGCTAGAGGCCCTGCCAAGCCCATCCCTTTGTTCTGCATCAGCTTCCACGGCAGCTCTGGGATGCTGAGATTCCTCTCCCTTCAGTCGTCCACCACCATTCCTGACACTTCATCTTAACTTCTGGGGGTCTGAGCTGTGTCCTGTCCTCTATGTGTGTGAGGCTGGAACCACATACTGAGCATACAGAATGTTTCATCACAGAATGGTTTACCACAGAATTGTTTGGGTTGGAAGGGACCTTTAAAGCTCATCCAGTCCAACCCCCTGCAGTGAGTAGAGACATCTTCAACTCCATCAGGTTCCTCAGTTTGACAAAAGCCTGGTTTGACCCTTAGCTCAATCAAGGGGAGCACAGAGATAAATTCATACTGATGCCAGCATTTTGTTGATATAATCTATTTCCAGTCCATATCTCTAATTCAGCCTTTGAACAAAAAAGCAGCATTTATTTCCTGGACTAACTGACAGATCTGTAGGAAAGTCAGGCTGGTGCCCTGCCTGGTTTCTCAGTGTGTATCTTGAAATTTTATGCTCACTGAGGCTAAAGTAAAACTTTATTGCACTTTTGTGTTTGGCATTTACATCCTGTTTATGTAAATTCTTCAAACAGCTTGATTTGTAGTAGAGGAAAACAATTCTTGCTGTATCTTTTTGTCTTTTGAAGTGTCCATCCACTCTGGAAGAGGAGAACTTGTATGGAAATTAAGTAATTTGTCTGGATGTTTTTGTGAGACTTAACTCTGCAGTCTTCAACAGATTCTGGTCTTGTCATTATCAAACCTCAGACTGCAAGTTTTACGCACTCATTTTTCTGCTTGGGTCTTAAAATTCTGGCTGCATGACACTGAAAGGATAGGGCTAGGCTAGAAATTATTACTGAGATTTGGGAACTGTTTCTTGTGTGCATGAATCTTATTATTAAAATTTGGGAACTTTTTTTGTGAGTATCACCTTGGTCAAGTGCAAAATGACAACTGCACTGGAGTTTTGAGCAGCAGTGGAGGGCTGGCTGTGGTAGCACTGTTCTGACAAACCATTTGTGCTGTGGAAGCTGAAAGTGAGCTACAAACTAGAGGATAATTTTGGTATCCTCACAGCCTGTGTGTTCAAATTTAAACCATAGGACAGGGCCAAGAAGGTTGGAAACAAGATCTGGGAATAGCAGCTCTTGTGTCCCCAACACTTGTCATCGTTCAGTCCTTGCAGCTTGTCCTGAAAAGCTTTCCAAGACAGCAACTGTCACTGGACACTTGTCTGCACCATGAACACAACGGGGCAGCTGCCACAACTTGGACTTGTCAGCCTGAAGCTGCCTCTGCACCAGGGATCTCAAGTGAAGCCAGAGAGGGTGATGGTGACATTCCACTGGCTGTGGCCCCAGTAGTGCCCAGGAGTCACTCTGTGACCCTCTGTTCCCATTTTGAGTTCACCAAGGTTCAGTTCAGTTGGATCAAATCTCCCTAAAAATAGGGCTTTATTCCAGACTGGCTGGGTGCATTGCAGTGCAAGTGGATAGGGGAAAGGAAAAAAGTGCAAAACAATGTAGGGTTGTGTGAGGAATAAAAATGCTCCTGAAAATACTTTCCATTTCATCTGAGCTATTGTTCCTTCCTATGTCCTTCCTCTGTATTTATTCTCCCTTCTCTTTTTAGCTGCTTGTTGTCAAAAACTGGTGATTTTACAGCAAAAGCTTTCTCACAGAAACTAAGCCCAGAAACTGTTCATTCAGGAGCCTCTTCAGCAGGAAGCAAAGAGCAACAGGTAATTTGCCAGTGGGAGGGGAAATATCAGTCACACACAGGGAGGACACTTATTTAGGAAGGGCTGTAGGGTCTGACCATGTGCTGACCTCATGCTCCATATTTTGAGTCCACGGGCCATCATAGGCCTGCCCCTTAGGTGGGATATCTGGCCTAACCTAATGCTAACTTTGCCTTGAAACAGGGAAAGCACAGGTAGTTTAACCTGCAATTTGAACCATCTGAACATGATACTTCCACCACATCCCAAATGAATCACATGGACTGGAAATGGCTTTTATTTGTAGAGGTCTGAGGAGCACAGTGGTGTTTTGTCCACGTTTGGCTATTGTCAGTGCACAAAAACAAATTAATTCTGCTCTCCTTTAACTTTCCGGGTCTGACAGCAAAGAAGTCAAGCAGGTGTGAGAGGTTTCTGTGGTGTGAGGAGCTGCAGGAGGCTGCAGAAGAGCAAAACAGAACAGAACACTGGCCTCTGTAGCCAGTAGCAGGTAATGGAGACCTTCTGAGCATCTGTAAATAAGGATTCTGTGGTCCAGCTAACCAAACTATTTCTATGGGAGTAAGGGAATTTTAGAGATAAGTCTAAATGTCAAAGATGTGTATAATCCTTAATGCCAGGTCTTTGCTACTCTGCATCACATCCTTCAGACAGGCAGATTCTTCACCCTGCTGGCTGTGGCAGGAAGGGGATGTTCTGCAGAAAGAAAGCAGAGAAAATGTAAACTCCTATTTCAAGTAACTTGTCCAAGATTCATGTCGGAGAGATTAGAACCCGATGAGTCCTGAGTGTTCCCTGCTCCCACTGCTCTGCTGGCCCCAGGGAGCAGCTGCAGCTACAGCTCCTTGTGTGGGGATGGGAGGAGCAGAGTGGAAATCTCTGCAAGGGACAGCAAATGTATCTGGCTGCAGAGCAGCTTTTCAGAAAGTGCACTCAGGATGGATCTCTAGTGTTCACTGTATTTAATCAGCCAGGTGGGTAAATGTGGTGAGCAGATGATGCAGGAGCTCTGAGCCTTCCTTTAATAGGGGTGTTTGCCTGGTGGCCTCCAGGGAGCCTTCTGTTGTGGACGTTGATTGGCAGCTAGGTATTTCTGGAAATCTTTTTCCTGCAATTGTACAGCATTTTTGTTACTAATGGAGGTCTGAGATGCCAAGTGCCTGACAGTGGGTGTCTCCTTCTCACATGTGGCAGGTCCATGACTCACAACATACAGCACGTTCCGCTTAGAGTAGGTTATCCACTCCCTCATAGTGTCTATGACGATGGGGATGAGGCTCACTACCCCTCCATAACGATGCTTTGCTTCCTCTAAGCTCAGGTAGTTCACAACACCGTGGGGGTAGCTGTGGGACAGAGGGAAACAATTGGCAGGGGACTCCCAGCAATGCAACCCTGGGAGCCACCCTCAGACACCCCAGGGAAGAGCAGGATTGCACAGGCAGACAGCTCCCAAAACCAGAAAGGTATGGATAGAATTGCACTTGGATATATGAGTCCTGCCAAGAACCACCCTGGCACAGATCTGGAAGTCTTGGAGCAGACATAGAGACACTTGCCCTGCAGAAATGAGCTCTGTGCAGAGGAGCAGCAGGAGGAAGAGGCCAGGTCAGCTTCCTCAGCACTGCACGGACCTCAGGGTGCTCACCTGCCCTGCCATGCACCAGGAAAAGGGTGCACAGACAAAGCAGCACTCTGCTTGTGGATGGACACTGACAGTGTTTTCCCAACAGCTGGAACAGCAACCTGGGCAGCACCTTGTAGCCTCACTAAAGCCAGGAAGGTGCTGTGACACAACTGGTGGAGAAGCCAGGTGGCAATGTGCAGTGCCAGTCCCCCAGCACCAACAGCCAAATGCCACGAGCTGAGCTGAGCTGAGGAGGCACCTACGTGGCTCGAAGGGCAGTGAAGTCGTTGCTGTCATTAAGGAGCACTTTGCACTTCTCCACAAGGCCCTTGGTCACACTGTCCCCAGGATGCACCTTTTCCAGCTTCTGGCAGAGGTTGCGGAGATCGTTGCAGATGGAGATGAACATGTTGAGGATGCGCCTGTCTGTGGAATTGTAACAGTGGTGGTCCTTGTAGCACTGCACCTGCACAGGGGGAAAAGCAGAGGTCAGTGATGCAGTTAAACTGCATGGAACTTGTGCTGCAAAGCTGCTCAACCTCAGTGAGGAGAAGCTGCTTTCTCTTGTGGCTCTCAGGTGTGAGCCCCATGGATATTTCCCTGTCATTCCTCATGGGCAAGGCTGCATTAAGGGATCTGTCCATCAGCACACTGAGCCTGCCTCACCCTCAGAGGTGCACGAGTGCCCCAGCCAAACCCAGCTGAGTCAGTGTGGGGTGTCTCCCTGCTCCCTCTGCCCCTGCCACAGCTGCCTGGGCAGAGCAGGCTGGGAAGTGAGGGCAGCCACCAAACTGGGGATGGTTTGGAGTGATGTGTTTGCATCATGCATCCTCTTTATTTGGAACATGGCTGCAAACTCAACCCATTTAACCCTAACTGCCCTGGCTAACCTGTTAGAGCAATGCTATTCCCTGCTGGCCCTGAGCAGTTGTGTTACTCAGAGTGATGGCATTGCATGAGGAAATGCCAAGTAGGTTCTCCAAAGAAATTACAGGCTCTTCAAAATATAAAACTCTGAGTGGCTGGTTAGCAGCCAGAGCTGGGCACCAACAGCTCCAGTGCTTTCCCCTTCTGTCTCCTGGTGGTCTAAACTATAGTTTTAAGTACACCATGCTGTAAAAATTCCAAGACTATTCACTTACCAGCCCAGAAAACCCCTTGCCCACTTGGGACTTCCAGCCCTCAATCCATCATCCTTCCTATCTAACACAGCCATTATTTTTAATAAGCACGATAGAAAGATACAGCAGTACCAATACCAGGGGGAAGAGCCAGGCATGCTGCTTCCTATGAGCTGAGGATTACAGATTCCATGTGTGGCTGGGGAAGGAGGCTTGGTGTGATTGTTTTCTTGTACCCGGTGTTTCTGGCTGTGCCTCAGCAGTGTTAAAGCAAACAACAAAGTGCTGCTCAGCCATGAGATTCCTTCTGAGATAACAGGAGGCCTTCACACAGCTGCTTCTCTCCCCACTTCTTCATTTATACACAAACGGTACTGGAGAGCTTTTGTCCATAGTCCCTTCAATAAAATGGGAATTTCTTCATTTCTTCATCCCTGAGCTGTTTCCAGGTGCAGGCCAGCCCTGTGCTCTCCCTGTTCTCACGGGCAGGGAGCACTTTGTGCTGAATAATTTTACCTGGACTATAGATGACACAGGTTTGAACAAATCATGAGCTTCCTCCCTCGTGTGTTCCAGTGCTCTGATAAACGTGAACTGCTGCTGCTGGAAGAGTTTGTAGTTCTGCTCGATCTTTCTTAGAGTTTCCACTACCTCATCCATGTTTACTTGTTTCTGGATCTGGGAGTGAAAAGGAGAGAAAGGAAGCTGCTTTTCAGAAATTATGCAATTCTACTTCTCGCCTGAGTTAGAATTCTATGTTAGTGGAAACCTGATGAAAAAAAAAAAGTAGCAAAAGGCAGAAAAAAGAGGAATATGTTGTGTCGAAGGCCTGCAGTCCCAGCGCCCCAAGCAGTAAGTCAAGGAGTTGGTAATGATGCTGCAACAAGAGGCAGAGAAGCCAGAGGGGAGCGCTGACAATCAGATGCCATAAACCCGAGCGGGTGTGTTGTAAAGATAATGCGGCAATGCATCAGCCGCGCGGGCCCGGGGGGAGCCGGGGGCAGCCGGGGCTTCTCTTCCGGCTCTAAAACCCCGGCCCCAGCGGCTCCCACGCCCTCCCGTTAACCCCAGGTCGGCGGCGAACCTGCCCCTCCTCACGGGGCTGACTGGGACCGTGCGGACACATCAGAATCTCCCGGGGCAGCCTCGCCCGCAGCCCCGGCCCTGCCTGACGCCCCAGCCCGGTGACCCCGCGCTGCGGGCGGGCCTGGCCGCCCCGCTCCCGCCCCGGCCAGCCCTGCAGCTCCTACCGGCCGGTGGGCGAGCGGTGGCGGTGTGGCAGCTCCCCAGGTGGAACGGGGCTGTGCCGTGACCGGGCGGACGGCGCTCACTGAGGGTTCTCGGCTCCGCCGTTGCCGCGGCAACCGCGCCGCCGTGGCCGTGGCAACCGTCGCCGCTCGATGACGTCTCCCCGTTCCCCGTTGAAATAAACGAGGCGCTGGCCACGCCCCCGAGTGGAGCGAGGCCGTTTCCCGTCGCGCGGTGATGACGCCTCTTTAGCAACGCGTCCCGTTGCTAGGGGCGGCCATGGCGGAGCTCGCTATGGAGGACCCGGCCCGGCCGTGGCCGCCGCCCGCGGGAGCCTACGCGGAGGAGCGGGGGCTCTTCCAGCTCCTGCAGGTGAACCGGGACCCCCCGTCAGCCCCTCCGCGGCGCGGGGTGACCGGGCGGAGCTGGGGAAAGCGGGGAGCGGCGCCGGTTCAGGCTCCTGTGTAATGTGATGGGCGGGTGTCCGTGTGTGAGAAGTTTGTCCTGTAAACAGAGGTTCTGTGGTCCAGCTAACCAAACTAAATCTATGGGGATGAGGGAATTTTAGAGATAAGTCTAAATGTCAAAGATGTGTATAATCCTTAATGCCAGGTCTTTGCTACTCTGCATCACATCCTTCAGACAGGCAGATTCTTCACCCTGCCGGCTGTGGCAGGAAGGGGATGTTCTGCAGAAAGAAGGCAGAGAAAATGTAAACTCCTATTTCAAGTAACTTGTCCAAGATTCATGTCGGAGAGATTAGAACCCGATGAGTCCTGAGTGTTCCCTGCTCCCACTGCAGTGCTGGCCCCAGGGAGCAGCTGCAGCTACAGCTCCTTGTGTGGGGATGGGAGGAGCAGAGTGGAAATCTCTGCAAGGGACAGCAAATGCATCTGTGGTAGGATGGCTGCAGGGCAGCTTTTCATAAAGTGCACTCAGGATGGATCTCTAGTGTTCATTTCAGTGTGTTTAATCAGCCAGGTTGTTAAAGGTTTTGAGCAGATGGTGCAGGAGCTCTGAGCCATCCTTTAATAGCGGTGTTTGCTTGGTGGCATCCAGGGAGCTTTATTTTTCAAACATGGGTCTTCACACTTGCATTCTCTGTTCGAGCATTTTCTGTCCTGCAATTGTACAGTATTTTTGTTACTAATGGAGGTCTGAGATGCCAAGTGCCTGACAGGTGGGGTTTGGAAAGTGGGTGTCTCCTTCTCGGATGTGACATGTCCATGACTCACGTTAGGCAGCAGGTGCTTGTTAGTGTAGGTTATCCACTCCCTCACAGTGTCTAAAACGATGGGGATGAGGCTCACCACTCCAGCATAACAATCTATTGCTTCCGCCAAGCTCAGGTAGTTCACAACACCGTGGGGGTAGCTGTGGGACAGAGGGAAACAATTGGCAGGGGAGTCCCAGCAATGCAACCCTGGGAGCCACCCTCAGACACCCCAGGGAAGAGCAGGATTGCACAGGCAGACAGCTCCCAAAACCAGAAAGGTATGGATAGAATTGCACTTGGATATACGAGTCCTGCCAAGAACCACCCTGGCACAGATCTGGAAGTCTTGAAGCAGACATAGAGACACGTGCCCTGCAGAAATGAGCTCTGTGCAGAGGAGCAGCAGGAGGAAGAGGCCAGGTCAGCTTCCTGAGCACTGCACGGACCTCAGGGTGCTCACCTGCCCTGCCATGCACCAGGAAAAGGGTGCACAGACAAAGCAGCACTCTGCTTGTGGATGGACACTGACAGTGTTTTCCCAACAGCTGGAACAGCAACCTGGGCAGCACCTTGTAGCCTCACTAAAGCCAGGAAGGTGCTGTGACACAACTGGTGGAGAAGCCAGGTGGCAATGTGCAGTGCCAGTCCCCCAGCACCAACAGCCAAATGCCACGAGCTGAGCTGAGCTGAGGAGGCACCTACGTGGCTCGAAGGGCAGTGAAGTCGTTGCTGTCATTAAGGAGCACTTTGCACTTCTCCAGAAGGTCGTTGGACACTCTGTCCCCAGGATGCACCTTTTCCAGCTTCTGGCAGAGGTTGCGGAGATCGTTGCAGATGGAGATGAACATGTTGAGGACATGCCTGTCTCTGGAATTGTAACAGTGGTGGTCCTTGTAGCACTGCACCTGCACAGGGAGAAAATAGCAATGCTTGTAAATACAGCATAATTTACACATCATCTCTGGGAAAACATGGTGCAGTGTCTCTCACAATCCTCTTCATGGCATTGGGAAAAGCCCTTCTATTTGAAAGGTGGCCCTTGGACAAGACAACCACCTCATTCTGTGTCTGAATGCTGACAGCAGCCTGTCTGTCACTCTACCTTGGCATCTATCTGGGTTTTGTGCCAAAGTTTTTCTGTCTCAAATCGACAATTCTGATTTTATTTTAGATATTTTTTTCCCTCCTCTGTCTCTAGGTGGTCTAAGTTATAGTTTTAAGTACACCATGCTGTAAAATCTCCAAGACTATTGACTTACCAGCCTAGAAAACCCGTTGCCCACTTGGGACTTCCAGCCCTCAATCCATCATCCTCCCTCTCTAACACAGCCATTATTTTTAATAAGCACTATAGAAAGATACAGCAGTACCAATACCAGGGGGAAGAGCCAGGCAGGCTGGTTCCTATGAGCTGAGGATTACAGATTCCATGTGTGGCTGGGGAAGGAGGCTTGGTGTGATTGTTTTCTTGTGCTCTATGTTTTTGGCTGTGCCTCAGCAGTGTTAGACTATTGTGCTGAATAATTTGTACCTGGCTAATGGATGACACAGGTCTGACCACATCATTGGCTTCTACCCGGCTGAGTTTCAGTGCTCTGATAAATGTCAACTGCTGCTGCTGGAAGAGCTTGTAGTTCTGCTCGATCTTTCTTAGAGTTTCCACTACCTCATCCATGTTTACTTGTTTCTGGATCTGGGAGTGAAAAGAAGAGAAAGAAAGCTGCTTTTCCGAAATTATGCAACCTGAGTTGGAATTGGGTCGTTTAGTGGAAAACTTAAAAAAAATAATTAAAAAAAGAAAAGGCAGAAAAAAGAGGAATATGTTGTGTCGAAGGCCTGCAGTCCCAGCGCCCCAAGCAGTAAGTCAAGGAGTTGGTAATGATGCTGCAACGAGAGGCAGAGAAGCCAGAGGGGAGCGCTGACAATCAGATGCCATAAACCCGAGCGGGTGTGTTGTAAAGATAATGCGGCAATGCATCAGCCGCGCGGGCCCGGGGGGGTGAGCCGGGGGCAGCCGGGGCTTCTCTGCGGCTCCTACCGGCCGGTGGGCGGGCGGTGGCGGTGTGGCAGCTCCCCAGGTGGAACGGGGCTGTGCCGTGACCGGGCGGACGGCGCTCACTGAGGGTTCTCGGCTCCGCCGTGGCCGTGGCAACCGTCGCCGCTCGATGACGTCTCCCCGTTCCCCGTTGAAATAAACGAGGCGCTGGCCACGCCCCCGAGTGGAGCGAGGCCGTTTCTCGTCGCGCGGTGATGACGCCTCTTTAGCAACGCGTCCCGTTGCTAGGGGCGGCCATGGCGGAGCTCGCTATGGAGGACCCGGCCCGGCCGTGGCCGCCGCCCGCGGGAGCCTACGCGGAGGAGCGGGGGCTCTTCCAGCTCCTGCAGGTGAACCGGGACCCCCCGCCAGCCCCTCCGCGGCGCGGGGTGACCGGGCGGGACTGGGGAAAGCGGGGAGCGGCGCTGGTTCAGGCTCCTGTGTAATGTGATGGGCTGGTGTCTGTGTGCGCGACGCGGCCGTGCGCTCTCTCAGTTAATTATTTTAATTAGCAGTTTCTGTGGTTCATACCTGTCGTTTGATTTGAGGAAGGAAGTGGCAGCCTGTGGAAGAATGGCGTCGGTGAAAGGCGAGGCAGAACGAGGAGCAGGAGGACGGGGGGACAGTGAGAAATTGAGTGCGGGAAGAAGGCGGTGAAGGTTTTGCCGGGGCTGTCACCTCCTGCTGATCATCCCCCGCTTAAATCCCTTCCCCCGCATTCCTGTCGTGGCTGTTCGGGATGATGCCAAAAATAAAGGGAGAAAAATGCTCTTGTGGCGTGGTTGTGATTTCGGTACATTGCAAGGCTGGTTTCGCTGCTTTAGAGAAAGGGTTTTGTTCTGGAAGTTCGGGGAAAGCCACTGTGTCGTGCATGGGGAGGTTTGTGTGAAGGACTAAATATCCTGGTGCATTTCTGATAGG
Source organism: Acridotheres tristis (assembly GCA_037013685.1). Lineage (NCBI taxonomy): Eukaryota > Metazoa > Chordata > Aves > Passeriformes > Sturnidae > Acridotheres > Acridotheres tristis. The sequence goes on along the minus strand of CM072904.1, from coordinate 7,181,566 downwards.
AGAACTTGCTGGAGAGCCTTCCCCTGTGTGCTGCTCTTAACTCTGTTAAAGTCATTTTCACTCGCTCAGAGCTCACTGAAATGTACACACGTTTGTTTCTTTTTTTATCCCTTTTTTGTGCTATCATTTTTTCCCCTCTGTCTGCTATCGCTAGTGCAGCATCATATTTGTGATTTTTTTGTTTTAAATTAAATATTGTATTTTGCAAGCCACGAGGCATTGAATGCAGCTGCAGGGACTCATATTACATAAAATGTTTGTAGGATTTATCCAGGGTCGTGGTTTAGTGCTTCAGTTGTGTTGGAGCAAAATAACGACAAAAACACAGCTTGACATTGTTGTGCTAAAACATTTACAAAACACACAATGTATAAACTATGTGAGACCCAAAATATAAAACTCTCTCAAAGTGTAGCAGAGGAACTCGTGTGAATTTAAATTGAGTTTAGCAGAATTGGATAAAATTAAAGGTTTGGGCAAGAAACAGTGCCAGTGTCAATCACTGTTAGCCTGAATGTTTTTGATTCATAATAAACCCAGATTTTCATAGGTTTGTTAGTTATAAAGGTGCTGCTAAGTGTAGTGCAAAATCCAGGTTGCTTAGTTTAAATAAATGTTGCTGGAAAGTAATAATTTTTAAATGAACTTCCCAGAAAAATATTAAAAATACAAATTCCATCGTTTATGCTCTGTGCTACCCCGACCTTGATGCATCCGAGCTTGCACGATCACCAGTTTATAAACAAAATCGAGTGTTTTAATTATTCTAATCAAGTGGATGAAGTAGAAAAGGAAAATAGGCCACTCTAATAAAAGACAATTAGTTGGTGAGGATATAAAATTTCATGGGCTAGATGGACTTTATGGAATTTACTTGCACATATTAAAGTGTTATGACTGCTTTTGAGAAATGTCTCTTCCAGCGTGAGCATTTCTGCAGCTTGTCTAAATTGGAGCATTAGTTCTGTTTGATGTTTAGTTCTAATTACAGAACTCGTGGCTGTGTTGAAATGGTTTGCTGTGAAATGTATGGATTTCTCAGAATTATTCTTTTTTCTGCCTGTAAAACCCAAATCCTCCCTGAAACCAGTGCAGGATCCCCACTGCTACAGGTGGGAACTGAAACAAGGGTTTAAAATGAAAATGGGCTCCAAAATAGACATTCAAGGCAAGGCTTTAGGCCTTTCTTTTCTTTTTTTCCCCCCACTTTCTCCCCTCTCCTTTTCATGCAGAATGCAAGGCTGGTACAGGTGTGAAATGTGCCATTTCTGTGGGTTGTGTTTTCCACAGCTCTTGTCCGTTCTGCACTCCTTTGGGCTAGTCAGGAATTTGTGGGAATGTGCTAGAGAAGGGTCATCTTGTCCTGCAGAGACACAAATTCAAGTTAACTCTGGTTTTCAAACTCCTTGTAATGTTTTTATGTCAGTGCTGCCTCAACCATTTTGGACCCCAGGCTGCTCAAGTCAAACCTCTCTGGTGTCTGTATGTATTGTAAATAAGCCGAAACAAATAGGTTGGGGTGTTTTTGCTGGCAGTTTTCTGACCATCTTCAGTTTTTCAGCATCTAAAACAGGTTCTGAAGTCTCAATTTCGTCTGTGAAAGAAAATAAATAAGCGTTTTTAAGCTGTTTAGGATCCTCATTGTAACATTGCTGTAAAAATGCAAGACATCACGACTGCAGAGCTGTGTTAAATTTTCCTCTTACTTTGTCCTATTTATTTCCAGAACATGCTTGAAGAGCTATTAATTCATAAGCCAGATGATCCCATTGAGTTCATGATAAACCACTTAAAGCAAAACAACGATGATGGTAAGTGAAAATGGAGACACCAGAAATAGTTCAATTCCTGATTTGTAAACAGCTGTTGGGAGCTGTGCTGCCGTTGGCAGGTGATGGATCAAACTTTTCAGGCTGAGTCCTGAGGAGGGGGAAACAAAAAGAAAAAAAAAGAGGAGCATTTTGGAATAGTTATAGGCAAGATGCTTTTAATTTCTTTTTTTAGTGAGTAATCTAATAAGAAATGCACTTTAGCAGTTATAACAATGAAACCCTCTAAGGGAATAACAAAGAGTTCTGGTGTATCAATTATTAATGCCTTCTGTGCCCCATCTGATATTTCCTGTTGTCTTTAAGCTCGCTAATTACTCCTTTTGTCAGGTGTAAATTTGGGTTCCTATTCTACCTGGGCTGGCAGATTCTCTGCTTTTTGATTAGTTTGTTACTCACTGCTGTTAATGAGTTCCACAGCTCAGCGGCACCTCAGCTGAAGGAACAGTGAGTGTGTCTGCTCCTCTGTGTAACAAAACCTGGTAAATTGAATGGGAAGTCTGTATTGTGCACAATAAAAGCATGTACCCTCAATCAAATTATTTGATTTACAAACTGTTCACCCTTAGGCAGATTATATTTGGATATGCATAACTGAACTGTAATTTTTGTTCTGCGTGAGCTGTCAGGGAGAGCTGGTGTCATGGAGCTTTGATGTTTCTTTAAAACCAGAGTAAACCATTCTGAAAGTTCTGCTGCAGCATCAATGAAATCATTATCACTGGAGGTGCTGTGAGCTCTTAGTGGTGCTGAGCAGATGGATGTTGATTGAAATGCTGCTAAATATGTTAAAGGGAAAAAAAAAAATCAAATCCTGCAAACTGTGCCCAGCCTTTTCTGGTGCAGGCAGCCTGAATAATCAGTCTGGTTTGTAGACAGACCCATGGAAAATATGTGGAAGAATTTCCTGCAGTTTGATAGAGTGCTGATAAAATTTCTTCACATTGGGCTAACATTTGTCCTGAAGCCCCACAGTATTATTTTAACAGAATTAGGCAGGTTTCCATCTCATGACTTCAGTACTTAGAGGCTAAAGATAGAACTATAGCAGTTGTTTGTTAAAGGGAAAATGCTGTCTGCTTTTGGTCTGGAAAACCCTGTTAAGGAAGGAGAGGAACTCCAATTAAAATTAAAGCCTAAATGTTGGGTTTAGAATAAATTATATGGAGAATAATGTAACAGAAATGTGTAGCAGAGTTGATTTTACTTTTTGATCATGGTGGAAGGTGCTGACTATTTAGAAGAAAAAAAAAACCTGATTAGAGCCATCAGTAAAGCAATGAATTTTCATGATCTTGCCTTGCCTCGACAGTTTTAGCCCTAGAGAAAATTTCAAACAGAGATGTGTGGAAAAGAAGCATTGCATCTATCCCAGGTGTGAAGTTAGAAAACCTTTTAAATTAATAATAGGATCTAAAGTACTTTAAAAAATATAAACAAGTCTAATGGTGATTATAGCTTACAACTGCCTCGAAAATCTTGTAGGTCAAGTGTGTGGCAAAATGTTTGTGCTTAGGGCTCTGTGCTATTGTTCTTTCATGTGTTCCTTCTAAAAACTTTCAAGGGCCACAGAAAGACTGATAATTCTTTCATATTCAAAGATGCAAGTTTTCTATACAGTATCTTGTTTTGTGCTAGTGAAAAAGGCTTTCAGGGTCATTGGCATTTCTGTGAGTTCCTCCTTTACACTCAGACCTCTGAAGGAATGTAAAAAAATTCTGCAAGAATGTTCAGTATGTACCCTGTGCTTCTGCTCTTTGACAAAAGATTTCTCTTACAAATTAAGCAAATTTTCTTGTATTAGTATTAATTATAGAATCTTTTGGACTTAAATGGAACTCTGTGAGTCCAGCTGTTCTTTTGTGTTATTCCAAGATTCATTTTATTGTTGCTAAAATCATCGTTGAATGTTAAAACTTGCTTTGCTTGGACGAGTAAATCCCATGACGTCTCATCAAGACTAAATACAGAATTAAATATGATTTGTTACCCAAAAAAAGGCATTTTCCAGAATTTCCTGACTTCATTGAGCTGCAGTATTAAATAGTGACTCTTTGTTGTTTGGAGGGGTTAAACATTGCACCCAGTGGTGTCCTGGTTGTGCCCCTGTGTCATATGTTTGGGGAGAAGGCTTTAGAGGAGTCCTACAAGTGTGCAAATGAGTAAATCAGTGAATTACACTGCCCCATCTGCTGCCAGCCACTAAGCAGAGAGAAAACCAGATTTAGTACAAAGTGAGCATTTACAGTAGCCCTGGGCAATATTAAAGCATGAGATGGTGTATATAATGGTATGTTTCGTTTTTTATCAAACGTTTGTCCAAGAAAGCTGTGTATTAAAGCTTCAATACCTAAGGGCTTTCTTGTGAATTTTAAATCATGCTCCTAGTTAAACCTCAAAAGGATCTGTGGATGGAAAGGTTTTTTGATTTTCTTTGAAGTGGTTTGAAGAAGTTGATTAGTGTTGGCACCCAAGCACTCTTTTATGACGCTGTTTATAAATAATTCCTAAGTACCAGGCTGGAGTTTCAAGGTGTTAGATTTTAAAAAAACCCTAGGATTTAATCACATTACATTTGAAAGAAATTAGGTGATAAAAACAGCTGATGTATCCTTTTAAAGTATTTTTCTACATTGTGTACTAGTTCTGTTGCACTTGCAAGAACCAATAAGGGGGGAGTTGTTCTTAAACCTTCCAAGTCAGATAACTTTGTAAAGATGAATCTGTAATTTGGGTTTCATGTATGTTTAAAAATTGCACCTGCCCAATAACTGTTAAGTGCATGGAAGGCCTCATGAAAATACATTTCACATCCTTGCCTGTCTGTTACCATCAGACACGATCTCCCTTGGTTATGGAGAGCTGAGGAGGTTTTTGGGTGAGTGGATCCCTCCTCTGCTCTGACCTATGTTACTCCCAGTAAATACTAACCAGTCCCTGCTGCACAGACTCTGATTTGGGGTTTTTTTTTTTCCCCTGTGGTATTGGGGGAATAAACATCAAAGCTGTTAATAAAAAATGGCCGTTCAAGGGATTGAAGCACAAGGTGTATTTATGGAAAAAGTTCCAAATACTTTCCTAAGAGGGAGTCCATTTTCTCTTGTTTATCTTGCCTCTAATTCATTCCCAGAGAAGCTCAGGGCAGTAATGCCTATTGTGTTGTGTGTGTGCATTGGATTAAGAATTCCTCAGAACTGGGATGCATTTTTTGCACCTTGCCCCCTCAGGGAAAGAAGGATGTGCAGCAAGAAACGCAAGAAACAGAAATGAGGAAAATTACTTTAAATGGTGACTAGAAAAATTGAAGGCAGCTGTCAAAAAGTGTAGTGAGGGAGTCCTTAATTTTGCAGTGTCTAAATCTCTGAAACCTGACACAATCTATTTAGGTGAAACTAAAAACTGAATATTTTTTTGTCACAAAATGTGTTAGTTCTGAATCAAGGTTCCAGGAATAAAAGTCAAACTCAGGTAAGAAAAGATTTGCATCTTATGGTTCACCCACTAAACTCTCCATGTGTTTAAATGGATTGAGATATTCATATCTCATATATCTCTCCAAGTGGCATAGTTAGAGTGTTAATCTCATTGACCATGGAGATTAAAGGAGGACCCAGCTGGCACTGATTTTCTGCTCTCCCTTTTTTCCCCAGTGGAGCCCAATCCCAAAATCTCCACTGAGGCAGCTTTCCAGCTGAAATAATTGTTTCATGGTGGCTACATTGGTATTAAGCAATACAAGAGTGGGAAACTGGTTGGGATTTTTGCTGTTCTGCATCTTGACATTTGCATATCCTTCTTCCATAGCTCCAAGAATTTGTGTCCTTGGTCCCCCTGCTTCTGGGAAAACTACAGTTGTGAGTACCTTACCCTCAGTGTTGTAGCACTTCCCTCTTACTTTCTACTGAGCTCAGCATTTTGGAGAATTTTATTCTGGGAAAAGAATTTTGAGATTAATCCAAGTGATAGAGGAACACAAGACAAATTAAAGGGCTTCATTCCTGAGGGATACATCCGGGTATTACACTACAGGTTAAATAGATATTTTCAAGTGAGGTCTGTGAGAACTCAGGTAGTGAAACTGCTGGAATGCAACAGAATTCTGCCTGCCTTGTTTTCCCAGCCTTTTAGCCTGAATTAGCCTGGGGGAAGTGAGGTAATTACACATTTGTGGTGTTCCCTTGCTGTGATTTGCTCCATTTGCATGGTCACTTGTCTCATGTCCACTGGCACTGCTTAAATGCAAAAGTCAAAGTTGCATTTGAACCTCAGAAACGGCAGGTGATGCTGGTGAGGGCATGGTAGGAAGAATGTTTCCTCCTTTAAATTCTGTGTTAAGATACAGGAGATGAAAAAACCATTATTCAAAGCTGGATACTCTTGAACATCTTCATAAGAAACTACTTAAAGTTGCTTATATACTTAAATGTCTGTATATTTAAATGTATGGCTAGGAAAGCTCTGTCTTTCTGCAGCCTTCTGAAAAAAATTGCTTCATTTTCTTTCCAACTTGTATTATTTCAACCTGTATGGTTTTTTTTTTCCTCCCTTCAGGCAATGTGGCTTTGTAAACATTTCAATGCCATACGTGTCTCTCAGGAGACTTTGTTATTCAAGGAAGTATTAATGCAGACAGAGGAAGCAAAGGCATATAAAGAAAGAAACCAGGTGTGTAAGAGAATATAATAACAGTTGTTCTCATGTCACAGAACAGGAATTATGTGGCATTCCCATGATTTCCACTGCTGAGTTGAGCAGATGAGAGTAAAGACTCTTCCCTCTGTGTTGTACATTGGTGTGTCAGGACACAGAACAGGGGCAAAATAATGGAGGTCTTGAAAATATTAACCTTGAAACAAGCAGCAGAACTGGGAAAAATCCAGGAATGCACAATCCAGTTTAAAGAATGGTTGATTTTATTATTAAACACAGTGTCTTCTATCTGGGCATGTTTGATAATCTCGATAAAATAAGCATTAATCTCTGAGGTCTCCTTTGGTACAAAATGCTCCGGAAAATATGTACACAAAGAACTTTTTTTGATCTGACAGTGCTACTTAGTTGTGCATGCTTGATTTCTCTGTAGCATGACACAAATAACTTACTTGGTGCATTAACTCAAAAGGAGGATGACAATCCAGTCAGTTCCTGACAGCCCTGGAAGCTCTCAAGCTGAGGCAGGAGCAGCTGACTCAGATTGTTGAATTTTCCCCAGTTCTGTGTACCTGAGTTTCTCCAGTCAGATTTTTAAATCCATTCATTGTGGGCATCCTAATCGATGTTCAAAGGAGTTGGTCCAAAGAACATTTATTTCCAGGTATCATGACTCCCAGGATTAGTAATGTAATTATTTATTATTAAAAATTATTGAGAGATTGGAAAAATGTGTTGAAAGGTTATCTTGAATACAGAGAAGCATCTGATTCCTTTCTCCAATGTCAAGGCATTCAATGAGAAATAGAATGGAAGAATTCTCGGGTTTTTTTACTTTCTCCAAGAATTCCACTAAGTTTGAGTTTCTATTTTGTCCCTTATCACCCATTTTCATAAAAAATCGAAGGAATTTCCTATCTGTGGGAATTCTACAGCCCTACTAAATCCAATTTAGAATAGGAACTGGCCAATAGATTTGTAATTTACTGAGATGGCAGATGGTGTGATACACAGATTAGGGGTTTTTCCTTAGAAAATTAGGCTAAAATAGGGTAGTGTTTATCAAAATGGAATAAAATATTGGATTAGCAAATGAAGTTTGGAGATGCCTCAAGTAACACACTTCAAGATCTGAGAGGAAAGAGTTCATTGAACTCCCTGAACTCACTGGCAAAAATGTTTGCATTTGGCTGGGGTAGTATAGAATTATTCTTACTGAGAATATGTACTTTGAAATCTTAGTTCTAATTATTAAAGATTGTTTTGATAGGTTCATAAATTTATACTTGAAGGGGGGAGAATTTAAAACAAAAATTCCCTTTGGTTTAATTACTGTAATTATTAACATATTTCAGACTATACAGATGCACTTTCAAGGGTGTCCTTTTGGGCTTATTTGATTTAAAAAGATGGATGGTGTGGAAGATGAAAGTCAAAAATGTCAAGGCTAATCAGGTAGTGAGGAGGGCCCGCAGAGCAGAGGCTGCTGGTGGTTCAGCATTGTGCAGTTTGCCTTTGGGTTTGATTTTTAGACCCTAGGAGGAGGTTTTCACTAAATAATTTCGTTCTTTTATGTGAGTTTGTTTCTTTGAATGTAACTGCTTGGATTAGGAGGGAACTCCTGGGTTGCTCTAGGTTGGGATGTCAGTTCAGGAGAAGAACAAGAGCTGCTTACATGAGTTTGGATATAACCAGGGTGTTAAAAAGTGCTAGTCCTGGCCAAAGCAATTTAATAAATGGAGAAGAGGAAAAGCAGGAGCTAAGGCTGTGGGTTTTGAAGAGTCTGCTGTGAAGATCATAAACACAATTTAATGTTGTTTCTCACATCTAAGGCTACTGTGGCTGCATTAACCCCAGACCCAGAGGTTGGGCAGCTTGAGGTCACTTGGCCAATGTCCCTGGGTCTGGGCAAATGCTGCAAAAAGTTCTGCAAATGTTTGTTCACATATTTTACCTACTCATCTTTAGCCAAGCTTTCATCTCTTTTGTGTTCACACATTAAAGCATTTGGGTTTTCCTGGCACAGGAAGCCATGGAAGGCATATTTAAAATCCATGATTACTCTCTGAAGCTTCATTTTTCAAGTTGGACAAGCAATCATTCACCCACACATACCTGGCCACTTGCTAATGAGCACAGCTCAGGTAGTGAATTTTAAATATTGAGTGTTCAAAGCAAAATGTGATAGTTCTGCATGTAAAAATACTCCAAAAAGAAGTCAAGTATTTTTGAATATTCAGTAAATTGAAGAACCACAAGCTACCAATAAATATTCCATGAACAGAAAAAGAGGCTACATTTTTGGATAAATCATTGCAAATTATTCCCTCATCTCTACTTATTATAATGTTAATAGGAAGCATCTTCAGGTTTTCCTATAGTGAAGTCTAATGATGAGCTATTGCATGTTTCACTTTTCCTGTTAACTGGATAAAATAAGAAGTTGAAACAACTGTGGTAATTGTGGGTTTGTGGGATGGGTGTGCTCTTAATGCTACACTAAATTGCAGTTAAGGTGTTTGCATAATACTTAATAACTGCTCCAGAGTTGTGTCACGTCCCTGTGCTTTTTAAAAAGAAATAAAATAGAAGAGAAAAAAAAAAAAAACCCAAGGTATCCTTAAACTATGCAGGGTCAGCATTCCAATCTATTCCAGGGTAGGCCACACTGAAGGAACAAAAAGAAACTTCCAGTTTTGTGTATCCAAAAAAGACCAGCCTTTCGTGTGTATTTATCTGAACAAACTAAATCTAAACATTCATGATACTCAGGATCCTAAAGTAAATTTCTTCACACTTGTTTGGTATTTTCTCCAAGGTGCCAATTTGGAGAAGCCAGAATTTTTTAGCTGCAGCTGTTTTCAGAGCAAATACATCCAAAATTTCCAAGAAAAGTGGCTACTGAAAAAGCTCCCCTACAAAAAAAAAAAAGTGTGTGAATTTTATGAAAGGGGAATTGAAATATAACTCTGAGTAGACCAGGCATGGAAATTGAAGTATGATATTCCTGAAATAACATGGAATATTTACAATTAGTCACAAGTGGGTACAGTTTTTCAGTAAATATGGAAATAATAATTAAACCAACATGGATAAAAAAGTGCTCTGAACATGACCAAAATCCCACAGCAGTGTTTCCTTTACCTGCACTGTGTTGGGACAGCTCTGTGGGTTAGGTGTGGTTTGCCTGCTATCAAATGTGTGTCACTGCCCATGATTGCAGATTTCTGGGAAGTGCAATCCCATCTCCCAGGCTCACAATATATTTATGTGTATTTATGTGTTTATGAGAGATAGCCTGATTTCCAGTGGAATAATTAGGCATTCTGCAAGCAGCCTATTGGAAATTATTTTGTAGGCCACTGCTCAGTGGGAGGAAAACTGCCCAGGAAATGAGACTGGAATTGAGCCCCAGAGAGCAGAAGGAGCTAAAACACTGAAATACTTAAATGTGTGTCCTTGATTGTTTTTGTGCAACAAGCCCCACTCCAAAGACAGGAGCAAGAATACCAGTGCACGGAGAGAAAGGAGGATAAATTTGGTTTCAATTGGTTTGGCAAGGCTTAGCAGAGCAGCCCTGCAGCCTGTTTTGACATGACACATGAAAGGAGCAGGCAGGTCCTGGCTGTCCCTGCGAGCAGCGTGGTGCCCCTTTGGAAGGTGACAGGCTGTGGCAGCGAGGGGCACCCTGGGGACCTGCAGCCTCTCAACAAACGCTGCCATGTCCTCCCCTCCTTCTCTGCTACCTGCCTGAGCCTTGTCTCCTGCACGGCTGATGTGAGGAGAGGCGCTGAGAGCTGGGGACAAAAGAGAGGAACAAAAGCAAACCCCGCCTGCCTGGGCCACCTGGGCTCTTCTGTGTGTTCTGGAGCATTTTCTCCAGCCTCCTTCAAAGTGGGACCATTTCCAGCACTCCTTGTGAAATTGTTTCATCATCTAATAAAGAAGATTTTATGAAATCTTTCCACGTCATCAGCCACGTTTTTTTCATTGTATGAATTGACATTCAAAGGAGTTGCTCTAAAGAATATTTTTTCCAGGTGCCATGAGTCTCAGGATCAGTTGATCAGAAATGTAATTAATTGTCTTATTAAAAGACAATTGTCTAATTATTAAAAGTTAGTGGTAATTAGATTGGAAAAATATGTAGATTGGAAAAATATGTTGAAAGGTTGTCTTGAATACAGAGGAACATCTGATTCCTGCCCTATCTGCCTCTCCAAGCCTATATAAATACTCCTTTTCAGGTTTATACCCTTCAGACTGGTTAGGAAAAAGACATGAGAACCCACAATATATGGAACTAAAGGTTCAAGCTCACATTGTTAAGTGAGAGATAATTTATTTTAATTGGGAGGTAGAGAATCTGATTGCAGGTTGGGTTTTTTTCTGGTTTGTTTTTTTTTTCACACAGTGAATAAGACAAGGCATTTAGTGAAATGATTAATGGCTGTTGTGAGCTGCATGGACAGAAGTTTAGACTTTAAGTGGCTAACACAGAGTTTAACCAAGTTCAGCATAGAATGAAAGCCTAAATTAACAAGATAGTGAAGCAAATTCATACTAGAAGGGAAGGAGAGTGTTGCTGATTTCTTGTCAGGAAATCAAATACAAGGGAAGAAATATTGAGGGGTGCTAATCTGTATAGGAACTTCATTCTTCTGTCACTTAGCAAATATCTTTATACAAAACATCTCTAGAGATGAACAAAATAGCAGTCACAGAACTAAACAGCACTTTGAAAGTACTGGCAGATGCAGTTTCCATCCCATTTCACGGTCCTGAGTTTAAAAATAAACGAAGTTCAACTATAAAATCTATTTTAAATAAACCTTTTGGATGATGAGAGTTACTTGAAGCTATGAAACCTCCTGAAAATCAGACTCTTTGTGTTGTTTGCTCAGAGTCTGAGGTTGTGTTTGTGTCAGTGAGAGCTGGCAGGTCCCTGGTGCTGAGCCCTGTGTCACATGGAGCAGTCAGGGGTCACATCCCCGTGGTTAAAAGGGTGTTTTGTGGATGTGATGTTCTTCTGGATCCCTTTGCAGCTCTGATGCCCAGTGTGTGTGTCCGTGTGCAGAACTTGGCACTGCTTCCATGTCAGTGTGCAAAACCCTCATGGATATTCATGCTTTGTGCTCAGCTTCCCTTTAACACTGATTTTTGTGCCCTTATTAACTCTTTGTCATTAACTCATGTTAATGACCCGGGACTCGCACGGAATTATTTATTTCTTTATTTCCAAGAAGACATCTCACTTCACCTTTAACCACAACGTGCCTGCATGGTAAAATTCCTTTTGAACTCAATTGTGAATATTCAGCCCTTTTTCTTTTTTTTTTTTTTTTTTTGTTCTTTCTTTAGAAAATTCCCAACGCGCTTTGGGCCAATCTGATCCAGGAACGTCTGTCAAACGTGGACTGCATCAAACAAGTAAGAATTGCTCCTCAGAGGGCTGCTGGATAAGCACTTACACAACTCGTGCCTGGTACTTAGCATTCCAAGTCCTGAGCAGAGCAGGGAATGGGGGCAAATCATCGGGGCTCCCGAGCCCGTTGCTTTCTTGAACATCAGCGGAGGGAGTTTGGAGCTTTATTAACAGGATAAAGGGGAGGATGAGAGTATGCATATGCTAATCTTCCAGCACAGAGATGATCAAAGGCTGAACAAGCAGAGCTTTGTTGATTGCCTGGGGCAACTGGCAGAGATGGAGTGGACAAAACAGATAAACAGAAAATAGATAGAAATCAATATTGTGAAGGTTTTGGCTCTTCGTGAGGAAAGGCGAGGAAAAGAATCTTAATGTTGCTAATTTCAAGTTTTATTTCTTGTTTTGTCTCTTTTTTCTTCCTGTGTGAAGAAACTCTGCACTTGAATATATTGTCTTCTGGGTAATAATTAATATGTTCACTCTTAGCTTACACAAAGAGGCAACTGAATAGGTTTAGTTGTGTTCAAATCTGTGGGATCCCATGTTTCTTGCTCCATGTTTCATCATCTGGGAGACTGAAACAATGATTTTTTTGATGCTTAGAAAGAAAAGGCAAAGGGATTTGCATCCTAAATGATATCAACTTTTCTTCATAAAATACTGCAGATCTTACTCTATAACTGATTTATTAATGTTGAATTTGCAAAGTAGAATTAAACTTTTGTATTGCTATTCACTGTGCTTGAATTATATGAGTCTGTCTGGTTTTCCTTGAAGGTCTTTTTTAGCTGAGCTCTTTTACTTCATTTTAACTCATTATAGTTACTTAGCACTCCAGATTATATATCTGGTAGCACTTAATGTATTTTTTTAATCTGTAATAAATCCAACAGGACCTTCAGTTGGCAGGAGAACCTGTTTTAAACCACACGTGGTATACTGTCTTGTTCATTTTTGTGGTATTTTTAGTTCTTTTGTTACAAGAGCTCTAAAACCTCTCAAAAATGCTCGTTTTTTTCACATAGGTCTCCTTCCCTGATTAAAAGAACATATGTTTCCAACACCTACTTTTTCCCAGTGTTTGTTAAACTGAGTTTTACTGTCAGAGTACAAACAAAATCCATCACTCTCCACAGCCTGCATCCACCTTATTTTCCACCTTTTTTTTCCCTGTGCTTTCTATAATTGTTGGCATGACTTTAGTCCTGCTGTCAATAATGAGGGAAGCATCTCTCAGTGAGTTATTTTAAGGATTAGGTCATGTATGAATAAGGTGACAAGGTGGTTAAAATGCCAACAGCTGCACAGAGTCCTGCCTGCATTTTATGTTCGTGCTGTTATCACCAGCAGCACTGAATCAGTGCTGGGTGTCTTACAGAACCAGGGGGGAAAAACTCTTCATGAAGCTTCCCTGACATTCAGCAAGAATGGAGTGGATGTTCTCAACCTGGCTGAGGTTTCAGCTGGTTTTAGGAAAAACACATGATTTGTTTTTCAAAGGTGTGATGGTTATTAAAAAATCTTTACATTAATAGGCAGACACACTCAAAATGACCACAAATTATTTTCTCCTTTGACAGGAGATCTGTGCATTTTAAGTGTGGTATTTTCTGTGTGTCACTCAGAATTAATGCTGTAGGGTTTTTACACCACTGACCAGATTTATGCCATTTCTTTCAAAACATGAGTCAGCATGTTTTCACTGGAAATGTTCATAGATTAGGAGCAGCATGTTGGACCACAGTACCACCAGCTGTTTGTTTTATTTCTCCTTGTGGTGTCATTGGCTTGGTATTAATTGTACAGCTTTCATCCCACTGACAGTAGGAATACAGGATTTTTTGTGCCGTTGTTTTGACACTCACAGGTTTATAGATGTCACTGGCATTCTCTAAGGAGAACATTTTTATTGATCAACAGCTCTGCTGAGGCCCTGTGTTATGTGTTCTTCTACCACAAACGTAGCCAGGGCTGTGAGGGATCAGGTGGGGAGGTCTTGCAGCACACACAGAAAACTTATTGCAAACATTATGTTGCAGCCTGGCACTTGAGAGGCTGCTACAGAGAATTTTCATCTTGCAGGGTTAGCACAGCTTGGCTGCTGGGGCTGTGGAGGGAATTCATGGAGCTGGAGAAAGCCAGTGGAGGGAGATTGCTCAGGATGGGTTTGAGACAGAGAGCTGAGCCACCTTCCTTAGGAGCTTTAGAACCTAAGCTTAGGCCAGTGATTCACACAATCAGTGGCAGAATGACTTGAGATTGTTGTTTTTTGGGTTTTTTTTTTGTGGCTGTCCAAGCACAGAGAGCAATGGCTTTGTTTGGTTTTACCTTGATTGGTTCTGTTTGGTTTTACCTTGGTAGGTAAAGATAAAGATCATCGTGTTTTCTCTGCGAAATTCCATGCAAAGAAAGTGATGGTTGCAAAGATTTATCCAGGGACAGAATCTGCCCATTCATCACATTTTCTGTTTTCTGTGAAGAATGGAACTTTTAAAAACATCTTTGCACCTTACTCCACTGGCAGAACTAATGTAGGCCATAAGAGGTTCCTTTCTAATGGGAAATTTGGCAAGGTTTGGGCTTTTCCCATCATCCATACTGCTCATGTTGGTGGACTGCAAGAGTTGGGTGGGTATTTCTACTGCACTCCTCAATCTGCCATGCTCTGAAAATCTCCAGGATTTTAGACCTATACTGGCAAAGCTATTACTGATAATATTTTTGTGTGTGTGTGTCATTTTCTGACCCCTTTCGTTATTTGGGAGTGAAAACCATGTAATATTTATTCAAAACCACTGAATAATAATGAGGAAAAACTATTGTGATTACTTGTTTTCCTAAAAAACAGCTGTAATGACCTTTGTGCTTCTAGCTGAGATTTTTTTTTTAATATGCCACATAATTCAGCATTATTTCTTTCTGCTGTCTCTTTTTCTTTGTTCAAAGGCAGTGTTAATTTTGGATTTGGTATTAAAAAAAAATATATGGAGGATGTACAGGTCAAATAACAGGAGGGAACTTGAATACCCAAGTCGTTATAATTGTGGTGGGAAATGTGAAAGTCTGTAGGCTTGGTATCATAGCTGAGAGAACTGCCAGCAAAGTGGGGAGATTTACATTTGGGAATGACCTTGAGCATTTCCTTGTCTCCAGATTGCTGAAGTCTGGAGAGGACAGTGATGGCTTTGAAAGTCCTTCCTTGCTGCTGATTTTTCAGCGTGTCCAAGGAGCAGCTCACCTGGCATGGAGGCAGCAGCACAATCTCTGTTCACAGGGCTCGTGTGGGAAAGGAGGGAGGTTTGGAGGAGAAGGAGCAGTGACCACAGCACGCAGGCACCACGGAATTTCTCTCTTTTAGCCTTTGTCCCACCCTGGGTGTGATAAGGTGCAATCCATGCCTGGGTAGAAGGTTACTGCTATCAAGAACCAAGAATAGATGGCTTCTTAAAGAAACAAATTTACCATGTGAAGTTACTAATTACACTTTAATGACAGTCAGGAGGGCAAAAAAAGACCAGTGTTTGCATAAAGCACGATAGGCATATTTTAAGTCAGGTCTTGCTCTGCTGTGTCTTGCTTCCTCTTGCTCCATTCCCAAGCCACACTCTCTTTTCACTCTTCTTTTTTTTTTTTTTTTCCCACTCTCCCCTTTTTTTTTTTAATTTTTTTTTTTTTTTTTTTTTTTTATCTGTGACATCTGCTTGGAGCTTGTCCCTCCTGTGATACCACACTACTTGCAGCTGTTCAGACCTCCAGCTCCGAGCTGTGCATGGGGTGCCCTGAGCATACGGCCTTTTTGATGTGTGATAAAACAGAACCGAGCCACTGGGGGTATGGAGAGGGAATGCAGCAGAATATCAATAAACCTGTTCTGAACAAAGCTGCAGCTCTGTGCTGGAATAGACATTTCACTGAAGTGTCAAGTAGATGGATAATATATTCTAATTAGGGACTGACTGATACCCTGCAACTCAGAGACCTTTGGAAATCAGCTCCAAAATGCTCCCTGCTTTTGTACTCTGGGTTGATTTTGCATTTTAAATATATTTTCTGCAGGAAGCTATTTGTTGAGTTTTGTTTTCCTAAAGAGCCAAAACTTTTTGCTATAAAATTGCTTATTGCCTGTTTTAAGGACCTATGAAATTAGTATGTAAACCTCTTGAAGTTTGCTGAGGATTGTTAAAACTATGGATTGTGGATTGTTATAGTATTATGTTTACTGCCTGTTGCACATTCTGTGATTTGAGCCATAAGTAGTAGTGACTTCAGGTTTTGTGGGGTGGTTTTGGGGGCTTTTTTTTCATTTGTTTTGTTATAATTTCCAAAAAGGTTTCACTCAGAATGGAGAAAATAAACCAGATTTGTAGTCTGTGTAAATTGGCATCGATTTATTTGCCTCAGAACTCAGATGCCATTTCTCCCTAGAAGATCTGGGCCTATATGTGTATATATATATATATTTTTTATACACAATATATTCCAAACTAGAGCTGAAGTTCCTGGCATAGCACTACAAACATTGTGCAGCTTTGCCTTGTGCAAAGTCCCAAGGGATAAATTGATTTCTCAGCACCTGTGTGACCTTAGCCAGTGGTTCATTCTAATTTGGCAGAGCAAACACTGGGAGTGGCAAAAATGGCTTGCAGTTACTTGAGTCTTGTATTTTCTACATCTGTCAGCAGGATGACATGTTCCTGAAACCAGGCTAATTAAAGAATTTTAAATAGTCTGCTCTATTTTCTTGTGTAATTGGAATAGCCCATTGCCTCCCACAGAAGTCAAGGAGATAGATTTCCCTGAAATACTTGGAGAACCTTTGGACCCCACACTGACAGAGCACCAGATTTATATGGGAGATGATAATGATTGCCAGCTAATGCAATATTAAAATATCTCCTTTATTTCAGCACGAAGATGGCTCCCAGATTTCCTGCGGTATCACCAACTTGTTTGGAGGGGTGGGATAGAACAGCAAGGGCTGGTGTGCTCAGGCAACTAACAGATAAATTAGGGAGAGTTCAGGAGACTCAGGCTCGAGCCTGGGAAGTGGATTAGATTTCAAATACTGCATCAGACAAAAACTGAGTGAGGCTGCAGCTCTCCGCCGGTATTTCACACATCTCTAAATGTTTTTTTAAAGATGCTCAATCCAACACTTAGCTGGCTATAACAAGGACTTAAGGGAGCAAAAGGCTCTTTTTTCTTTTTGCTTTCTTTTGCTCTGTTGCTTCATTAGCTCTGGGAATGCTGGTTCCATTACTGTGAGTTTTCCTGTATAATTTAAGAAAATAATGAAAGCATGCATATTTTCCTCAGTATTCTTGGCATTAAATCTGTCTTTAGATTTGTTTAGCTCCTTTTTTTATATATATATACACAGTGTGGGCTGGTATGCTTTTGAATATTTCAAAACTGTAGAAATTGTTTTGGGTTGTTTTTATTTGAGATAGAAGTTGGTTTGTTAGTATTTTTAAGATTGAAACATGAAAAAAAAAAATAATCATTGCTACAATCCATAAGTTCTGTGTGGCAGTGGAATCAGTGCATGCATTTCACAAAAATATCAGTGCTCCATGTTTGCTTTCTTCTCTCACAAGCATCCATGAGAAATACTGTGCTGTGGAGGGATAAGAATGAGGTAATTTTTGTGTAAATTGCACTGAGATTTAGTATGAATTTTGTTGGTTTTTTTTTCTCTTCCAAGATCAATAACTGTTTCATGTTTTTGTTCAATAGGGATGGATTTTGGAAGGCTTCCCTGAAAATCAGGAACAGGCATGGATACTGCAATCATCTGGCATTTTTCCTAGGCATGTTGGTAAGCAGTACAAACTTTGTGTGTGATTGCATCCAGGAGGAAAGACTAGAAGGGTTTGTCCCAAAAAATCCTCAATAAATTCAATCCCAGTGCTGGAGACAGAGTCACCAGACAGCAGAATATTTCAGTAGGGTTGGAAGCCTGAGGAAACCTGGGAAACTTTAAGCCCTGTCTTTCACACCCTTTCCTCCTTCCACGTCAGAGCTCCGTAATTCCAACAATTTCTACACCAAGTGCAGCTACAAGTAGCTTTGCTCCTGACTTCCATCTCTAAAAATCAGCTTTTATCCTCAGGCTAAGCCAGTTCCTCACGTGCTAAACACAAATTGATGCCTCTGTCGAATTAGGGAGTGTAAATTTCACCAAGTGAAGTGGAAACATGATGATTTTAATCCTGACCTTTCAGAGTGGGGGTGGATTCTGGCTGGTTTAGGGTGGAATGTTTTGCTGGCAAAGGGCTGCTAGAAAAGACCTTGCCATACAGGAGAAGGCACTTGTCCCAAATTATAGTTAAAGGACCCACTTAGAATATAAAAAATTACTGCAATTGTGTGGAATGCAGTGTGAGATGATAAGTGCAGACCGTGCCAGTGCACAGTGAACAGAATTTATCCAACTTGATGAATTGTCACTTTGGATTTGATTTGGATGATATTCAGCTGTTAATGAAGAACTCAGAATCACTGCAGTAGAGTTAGGCAAAAATGTTTAATGTCTAGTACTTGCATGTATTTTTAATATACCTAATAACATCTGAAGTTGAGTTTTGCTCACAATTATATCTGTGCCACCAAGACCTGAATGAGAATCTTAAAGCTCAGTCTGTCTAGTTAATCAAAAAGAAGATTGAGAGGAGATGAGATTTACAGTGTGTGAGTACCTTAATAGGGAGAAAAGTGCCTGAAAAAGCCATTTAATACAGAGAAGAAAGTCATACAAAGAACTTGTTTGAAACCTGTAATCAAATGCTCTGGAAACAGTAATTAAATTACAGTGTTTAACTGCAAGGATGATCAGCCAAAAGCAACCCAGGGAACTGACAGATTCTTCCTCTTTTGATGCTTTCTAATCAAGTTTGAACACTCTTCTGTGAGATTATAAAAAAAAAAATCAGTTTCACTGGTGTCACCACTGAAGTACCTGGCTGAAAAGTAATGGTTTGTGGTGTAGAAGAGAATCAGTCTCAAGTGCTCTGTGGGAACTTCTGTCTGAAGCTCCAGAGACAATTTTTTATTGCTGGTGGTGATGTTTTTTGGATAATGGGGACAGTTAGTGCCCATGGGTACTGGATTCATGGATATTTTATCCCGCTGTATTGTTTAGTAGGTGAAGCAAAATTCTGATTAAAAAATGAAGTAAAATATTTGCAGGGAGAATGCTGGGAAATGAGAACGAGACAAATGTGCTCGAGATAAATCCAGCCACCTTTAATATTAGGATACATCTGAACAGTTACAGGGAATAAAGCAAATAATTAACAAGAACTACACTTTTTAAAATTTTTTCTTCTTTTTTTTTTCCTTTTTGTTGCCTAGTAATGCTCTATGCCCAAGACACTGTGCTGATTGAGAGGAGTGGTGGGAAAAGGCTTGATCCCCTCACACAAGGTGCAGTATGTTTGTTCCTGACCTCCACTGCAGACTGGAGTGTTGCTTGGTCTCAGAAACCTTGCAGTACTACTGATGGGGTTAGAATTTAAATGGGATCCCTTTAAGAACTAGTAGGAATTTACGATTATAAATTTCAGCTGTTTGGAAATGGTATTTGTTGACATTGCATTATATTCAGTTCCAATGAAATGCAGGGAAATAAAAAGCTCAGTATTGAGCCTGCAAACAGTGGACTATGGCAGTACAGAATATTTAAAGGTTAGATCTGTCCATATGAGTTTCTAAGTTTGCTGTGCATCTCTGCTAGGTCCTGCTTTGTTTCTGAGGTGCAGGGATGCTTTTAGGGTAAATAAAATCATTTCCATTAGGTTAAATAAAATAATTTCTATTAAATAAAATAAACTGTCAAATGCACTCAGCTCTGTATTGTCTGTTGACTTTTTTCATCATCCATCACGAGATAAAATCCTGACATTGGTCAATAAACAAAATCAGGCTGGATGTTTTGAGGAGTGGAATTAAGAGGGACATTCTTAGAGACCTGTTAAATCATGCTCTTAGTTCCTAACCATGTTCCCTGTAGAGGTTTTCCACACAACCTTTGACTGGCCAAGTGACCCCCTGGTGCAGGAGAGGTTGGTGAAACCAGAAGATGTCTCTGAGCAGGAGGTGTCCAAGAAGCTGCTGGAATATCACAGAAACTTCCCAGAGATTTTCCACATCTACCAGAAAGTTCTGAAATCCATCAATGCAGACCAGCCCTCCGTGGATGTTCTCTCACAGGGTAAATATGTGCTTTGTGGCAAGTTGAGAAAGTCCTGTTTGAGGGGTAGCTCCTGGCTGTTAGAGGCACTTTGTAGGATTAGGCAGCACAGATGGCTCCCAGCTGAGCTGTGCTCTCTCTAGAACAGCATTTGGGCTGCTCCTGGTAATTATTTTACTGGAGTAAGTGCAGATAACTGGAAATTCTTAGCTCACAGTCCTGCCAAGGAAGAGCTGACTCAGTGGAGCAAATGTCACCATCATTTCTGCCAGTGCCTCTCCTCAAAGGGAGCCCTGTGGCTCAATTGTTCACCTCCCAAAGGAGCAGTACCTTCCAAAGTCTGAGAACAGCAAGGAGGAGCAGTTCAAAGCTGGGAGCATCTCATTGTTTAAAAGCTGTTTGTGCTGGGAGCTTTCCTGTTCACCAATTCTTGTTTGCCTTTGCTTGACTGTAATGCAATCTGACTTTTAATGTTGATCCTTCTAGAAGAGAATAAGGGAACTGCCAGAAAGACCAATTGATGATGTACTTTGTAGCTGTCAGTCTGCAGATGATCTCTTATATCCCAGGAATTTTGCATCTCAAAAAGGTCTTTTTTTTTTAATAACAAGTGCTGCACTTTTAAGATAAACAAGTAGGAAGTTTATATTCTGAATTTACACATTAATTACCTCTAAATTACTTAATTAAATTTAAAAGTTCATATCATCATTCATAAAGAATTCATGCCTTGAATTGTAAATAAAAATGTGAGTGCCTGAATATTAATTATTATTAATTAATAATGTAGTGAGATAAATTGAAAACTGGAATGAAAAAATCCTCTCTAGATCTTTTTTCTGCAGTGCATCAAGCAGCCAGATTTTTTTAAAAGAATAATTAGATGTGGAGACTGTCTAGGGGATCATTACTCCTAATTAACTTGGTTATTTACTGCAAATTAAGCATCATTTGTAAGCAGGGTGCTTTGCCTGTAATGTTTGTGCTTTTCAATACACTGGGTTGTGGAAAATGTTCAGAAGAACTGGAGCACTGCTTGGGTAGCTGTTGCTGGGAGTTTAGGAAGCCATGCAGCAAACATTATTTTCTGGTAGGATTTTCCAGGGTTTTTTGTTTAGATTTTTATTGCCCCAGCTAGAGTTTTTTTTAAAAAAAGAGAGATCTCTCATAAATACGAGCAGTGCTGTGGGTTGTTTCACAGAATTATGACATTTTGTGAACTGGAATGCAGTTGCTGCTGCCTTAGTGTGGGATGGGACACCCAGTTCAGCTGGGCAGTGCAGGATTGCAGCCCTGCAGGAACAATCCCCTGTGGCTGCAGTTTTAGTTTTCTCTATTCTTTAGGGCTGCTGTGTAGAAACTGGAGTCTGCTGGAGGTGCTTCTTTATTAGAAAAGGTTTTCTAATCATACCAAAGCGCCTAAGGGAGGGTTCTCTGAAAAACTGTTGGTACAGAGCAATGTGTTGACAATGGCACTTAAAATCCTGATCCTCAGGATGTTCCCCACCAATCCTTTAGTGCTTTTTAAATACAGCTTGTGTCTCATACAAACAGTCATGTTTAAGCTTGTCCTACTCCTTAGCCTAAAATACTATTTTTTTAACACAAGGACTCTCTAATTTAGAGTCTTTTATTGGAACTGAAGATCTCACAAAAACTGAGAGAGCTGCAGTTTATCTGGGCTCACCTTTAGCTGCATCCTCTGCAGTCCCAGAGGAATCAGAGCCTGTGCAGATGTGTCCTCGCTGCTTTAGCCATGGCCAGCCATGGCAGGGGGGATCAGGGCCAGAAAGTTTAGCCTTGGCATTTGACTGATCCCTGGAAAACTTAACATGGCTTGAGCTGCTCCCTTCTCTGGTATTCTCAGCCATCAAACGGGCACAGCTGTGTCCAAATACAATCCCAGTTTGTGGCATCTTTTGGCTTCTTGGTGATCTCTCAGGTTCTCTTTTGGGATTGTAACAAAGTCCAGGTCTCTATAATGTGGCAGTGCTGATGATGCTTCACATGTCCCGTGGTCTTTCCAAACCTGCAGGTTGACCTGAAGGGCTATTTCCTGTTTAAAAGCAAAATTCAGGTGGGTGATGTCCAGAAAATGAGTGGAATCAGGCAGAGAAGCTCAAATATTCTTTACAAGTTACACAAAAAGGATGGGTAAAAGAATAAAAGATCCAGACTCAGTTCTGTGTTGTCAAGGCTGAGCAGTGTCATGACACACTGTGCTACAAGTCTGTAATATTGTAATTAGGAGCCTTAATCACACACAGCTGGATAAATGTCATTAATTTAACATCCCAAGTTTTTACACTTAAATATTTGTTCAGAAACTGCAGAAAGTATTAAATGTAATTACATCCCTCTATAATTTGCATGGTAAAATTGTAGCTATCAAGCAAAAATTACTTCTGCTAAAAACAACATGTTAAGAGAGCAATTATTAATTGAATCTGCTCTTTAAAATGGTTTGACAGGCACTGATGAAAGAAAGAGGAGTGTAATGATATTGAGATTTCTAAAATGCCTCTCGGAGTAAATTGCTGAAAGGACAGTTTTATCAGTGTCCTGATTTTGGGTGCAGAGTCTGGATGTTTCAGTGATAAAATAAACCATGATCAACATTACTTTTTTTTTTTTTTAAAGAAAAGAGTAGTTAATCAATATTTATTTTTTAAACAAGACATGGGTTAAAACCTGTATTTTTTTGCCTTTCTCTCCTGTTCTAGTTGTTGCCTTTGTCCAAACCCGGCACCGCTCTGCTGCCCCTTTCACACCCCGGATTCTTTTTTTTGGCCCCCCAGGCAGCGGGAAGAGCCTGCAGGCAGAACTAATAGCTCAGAAATATGATGTTGTCAACAGTAAGTTCTCAGGAAATATGCACTTTGCTCAATTCCCCCTTTCTCTCTTTTTGATCATTTATCTTTTGCTAGCTGTCTTTCTTACTTGCTTATAAAATGTCTCACTTTGTCCATTGCTGTGGATGTCAAATTTTTGAGGGAAGTGAAAAGTATTTGAATGAAGAAGTGTAAACCAAGTATAGATGCTGTGACAAACCAGCTCTAAGGATTTTTTTTAGTCATCATTTCATCATTTTTTTATACCTTTTACATCTGTATTTTTCTATTGTTAGACCCCTGTAGTGCTCTGAATTCTTCTGTGGATCAGTGGATCCTGAGTAATGTCTGCAGTTTCATCTGTCTGACCAAAATTGGGGCACTTTTAAAATCGAATTTACTCTGAACTTTAGTGAAGGCTCAGGCTCTGCACACCTCAAGTAATGTGTGAGAAAATGAAGGAATTCGTTGAAAGTGCCTCATCTTTCTTATGTAAAGGAAGTCCAAAAAATTCCGCATGAGACTTGTTCATGGTTGGCATTTAAATGTTAGAAAGTTCTGAATATAAAAGTGCAGCTTGGTGATAACAGCATCAGTGCAATATTTTCCATGTTCTGTAGTGTCTCCTAACAGTGGAGTAGCCATAAATTATTTTAAACAAATGTAGCTGTGAAATTTGCTGATTAGTCACATCATCTTAGTTAAGCAAAAGGCAGGTTTGATAGAATATTTCTGCTGTCTGTTATTGTGCCATTGCTGTATTTTAAAGTATCATGTGAAAAACTAAATATTTGTAGATTTATTCAAAGCTGTATTTTTATTAATGGTGTGATTGGCTTAAAGGAAAAAAAATGCTTGAATGTATTAAAAATGATTTTGTTCTTGTCCTTTTGAATTTTTTTCAACTTTTTTCTAAAACTGCAGGTTTCATAGTGTTCCATCTAGGTCAAAATTTGCATTTTTTTTTTTAAGTAACTACAATAAGAGAGAGAGTTGCAGCTCTTTTTATTAAAAATCATTACCAGTGCTTTTCCCATATGTTGAATTTTATTTTAAGTATTCTATAACCCAAATATTAGAAGAATTAAGTGTTTAATAGCGAACTGGAAGACTATCATTTTTCAGAATAATATTCAGCATACACTTTATTTCTATTAGGCCATTAGGCTTGAAGCACAGGCTCATAAATTTAAATCTATGTTTAAACAGTCTCATGGATTGGATTGAATGTAGGTGTGTTCTTATTAGGTGTCTTAAACTGGGGTCTGTGCACTAAGTTTCTGTTATGTTTTTACACTATTTATTATGAATATGAATTTGCTTCTCCAGGACAAGTGGTGACTGTTCAAATTGTCCCTTAAATGTTGGATTTTATCAGCTTTGTCCCAGGATCACTGCTGGGGGGCTGTGTGGCCTGTGTCGGCCTGGCAGTGTGATTAACAGCAATAAAATGATTAAAGGGCTCCATCTTCTCCCATCAAAGTCACTTCCTGGTGCTGCTATTGATTCCTGGAAGAAAGGAATCAATTTAGGATTATTAATTGAATATTCTCCAGGGGGACCTATGGCTAATATTTACCAAATTAAGAGTCATAACCAGGATTTCTGCTGCTGTGTGTTCTCTCCATGTCTTGGTTCCCTCTCTCTAAACTCCCTCACCTGGGGCAGCCAGCGCTGTCCAAACCCAAACCAGGAATATTTCATGTACAGCTGGCCTGGCTCAAGCCTGAAATCTGCATCTCCTGGTGTTCTGGGTGTTTGAAATCAATGATAATATTGCATTAGCACAGGTTTTTAAATGTAATCCTTACATGATCATTAAATGATCCAGGGAGGCCCTTCCTGAAGTGAGCATTATGCTGCACCTCCAGCAGCGTGGTTCAGATGCTGTTCAGCAGCTGGAACTTGATTCAGTAATTACAAGTTTATAAAAAGTGAAAGCCACTAGCAGTCCCTTGAGTTGTTATTTCAGAAATATATTTGATTAATATCATTCTCTCCATTTTTAATATGTTCTTTGCCAAATATATTCTTTTTTTTTTTTTTTTTCTCATTCCATATCCTCAGTCTCCTTGCTTTTCATTCTACTTGGCCAAAAAAAAAGAAAACAAAACCTTAACAACAAACTCAAAAAACATACAACTTTTATTTTATTCAGTGACCTTATTCCAGTATGCAGCTTCTGGGTTGTTTGGTTTTTTTTTTCTTTTCTTTTCTTTGTTGCCTCCTTTTTAAAATTTAACCTTGTGTCTTTTTTGTTCTTCCTTCCTGTTAGTTTGCTGTGGGCAACTGCTAAAGGAAGCTGTTGCAGACAACACAAAACTTGGAGAACTCGTTAAGCCTTACATTGACAGTGGATGCCCAGGTAGGGCACATTGTTGTCTCATTACCTTGTAGTTACAAATTTGTAGCAAAAACCAAATTGTGAGTGAATTTTTGTTGGCCAGATTCTAATCAGAGTGGCCTGAAAGTCAATTAATTGTATTTATTCCGTGGGATTTGCAGCACTGTGTTACAAAACTTGGATTTCTAAGGGTTTTTATATCCTCAAAACAAATATTCACTGTTCCAGTGAAATTAAGATTTCTTGTGCACATTCTGAAATCTGAATTCCATGTTTTAATCGCTAAATCAAAAGAATAATTCTGATACCAGTTCAAACCTGTTTTTAAAGCACACTATTGTGTCAAACTGCTTTCAAAGCACAATAATACCGTGTTTCATTTTATATTTGAACGGCGGCTTTTAGAATACCAGCATGGTTTACTTGAATATAAATATTTTAAACTTAAAATTTCTTTCTACTTCATTTCTATCAGCATTTTTGGTTTTGGGAGGACTGCCACGACGAGTGTTGAGTACACTTTGCTTTTGGAAGGTTCTGCAGGGATTGCAGATAAATCATAAATACTGTAAACTCCTGGGGGCAGCAGCTTAAACCTGCCTGCCTGTTACAGTTGTCCTGCTGCCTGTGTGTGGTGGGTATCAGAAATCAGAGAAAACCTGTAATTAAAGAGAAGAAATCGTGTTGCAGGAGGGTTGGAAGAATGTTTATTTTGCCAAATTGCAACGGCCTGGAAGAGGAACTTTCAGTGCTGTTTCTGGCAACAGCCCAAATGGTTTCCAGAGGTACAAACACAAGGAGACAATCGTGCTGAAGATGGGGAAATCTCACTTAAGTTTCAGTATTAATGGAATTTTGAGCAAATCCCCCCTGAGCAAAGAGAAATCTTCATTGTCCTTTATTTTTAGCAAAGAAATGTATTTGGTAAGGTGAAAAGCTTGAAAATCTCTCTTGTTTTTTGCACAGTAGCTTAATTCTGGGGCTGAATTAGACAGCTCTGAAACACTAGCCTTTAAAATTAACTGAGGTTCCCTTGATACCAGACCCAGAGATGCAGGACTTTATAAAAGTTTTTATATAAAGTTTTTGGGGGTGCCATCCCTCTGTCAGGCACTTTATCAGGCCACAGGGTGATGGATTTTAACCCTGAACTTCATCTGCAGT
The DNA here is from genome assembly GCA_037013685.1 of Acridotheres tristis. Classification (NCBI taxonomy): domain Eukaryota; kingdom Metazoa; phylum Chordata; class Aves; order Passeriformes; family Sturnidae; genus Acridotheres; species Acridotheres tristis. The sequence continues at coordinate 7,155,129 of CM072904.1, read as the reverse complement.
GAATGGATTGAATTTATTCCCCGTGCAGTCACCCAGCTCAGAGCATTGATGGCAGCATTGAGTGCTGGGAGCAGGAGCTGCTGTGGGAGCCCTGGGGATGGAGAGCAGGGATCTCTGCAGCCTGGAAGAGAGAATCTGGCTCCTCTGGAATGGGCACAGAGATCTGGGAGAGGATTTTCTGTGCCAGAGATAGCCAGGATGGACATTGAAGTCAAAGGGAAGAGATCTCAGAGTGTGTTGTGCCGTGGGTCTGAAGTCTCCAGGTGTGACAATAATTCCTTCCCGTGGAATTTGGTTGACCTGAATGTGGCTGGTTTTGAGTTTAACTCACACAGGGAGATGCTTTTAAGCTCTAGGCCTGTCTTTCATGGTATCCATTAATTTCAGATTCTTATGTGCATGCTGTAATTTCACTGTCTGCTTGTCTCTGTGGAGGGGAGGATTGTAAATACCTCACTCTCTAAATTTCAGTTATGGCTGAGATGGGAGTTTGGATGAGCTGTTTATTCAAAGATAGCTCCTTTAAGAGCTTCCTTTACTAAAATGTTCTTTGTGTGTTTTATAAACTTCATCTTAACCATTAAAGTTCCTTAAAGGAGATGCATTCCCAGTAGAGTAAAATAATTGCACAGATCATAATTTTTAGCCAGTCCTAAAAATATGCACATCCTTAGTCCAAGGGAGCTGCTTTCATTTCAGGAGAAGGAAATTGAAGTTGTAATTCCTTTCTTCCTCCAAATTAGAAATTATTTCAGATTTAGATTAATTTTTTTAATACAGCATGCACAGATAAAGCTGTACAACACTTCTGAATGTTAATAGGGATCATAACTATATTTCTGTGCATTATGCTAAAAATTCTCCCTTAGATTTGCTGGTATGCACATACATATATTTTATTTGGTGGGATACAGCACAAAATTAAAGGCTGAATAAAGATAAATATCATCCAGCAAAACCAGAAATAATAAGTTCTGTCATTTTGCTAATCCTCCTCTCCCAGGGATAACAAAGAATGAATTTACATTAGTAAACACTAACAAGAATTCATTACTGCCCTCACAAGAGGCTTGGAGAAAATGGAATAACACAGGGTACTGAAGAGGAAAGGTGGGCAAAGAATCTTTACATCTTTGCTCTCTTGCTGCAGCCCAGGTGAAAACAGGGGAAAGATTCTCCTGCTATGATTGACTGAGTGAGTTTCCAGAAAATCTCATTTGCAAAGACTCAGTGTAGCCAATAGCAGCCAGTGGTGTAAATGGAAAAGCAATCACAACTTCAATCTTTTCGTTACATTTCTGGTTGTAAAGAGGCTTAGCTGTTCCTGTGGGTGAGGAGTCATGCAAGTGACATTGGCACAGAACAGTGGAACCAAAGGCACACCAGGAAAAATGTTGTTCTCAAATCATTACTTGTCAAAACGAAAGCAGTGCCAGAAAATCTTGAGGACATGCCTCATATATTCTTAAAATGCTCCCCCAGGGGACTGATCTCAGTGTGTTTCCCTTCTTGTGGACACCACTGATTGCATACAATTAGTCATTTAAGATGTGCCAACAGGCCGTGTTGTGGTGCTGTAACAAGGCTCCAAGGCCAGCCTGTTCAAAGCTGACTCATTATTGAGTTATTGAGGCTGCCCACGGTCTGTGCTGCTCCAGTTCTGCTTGGCTAACCCAGATCTCTTCATGGCTTTAGGACTCATCAACATTCCTCGTGCTGTTTTTCCTCTACTGCTGCTTCATGTGTACACCATGCATTTCAGGAACAGCCCAGACAATTCTGTTGTTCCCCCCAAAAGGCAACCCAGTAATCCAATTTTCTGTATTTTCTAGTCTTTGCTGTCTCATAAAGACCTGTTTTTTTGTCAAAATCCTCAATTTTGTATATGGTGATTTATTCTACCTAATGAAGGCAGCATAGATGTTTTTGAGCCCATTAATTTTTTAATTCCCAGGACATTCCAGTCTACAATAGGTGCACACTAGATACTGAAAAATGCATTTTTGGTGATAAATTCAGTAACCTGACAGCTTTCTGCCTGTCATAAACATAGAGTTGTGCTTTGCACAACCACTCTGAAATGCAGAGACTGTTCCTTTAGGATGTTGTAGTTTCACTGAGTACTGGGTAGTTATTATTAACTACACTCTGGGCAGAAAATCACCAACATTGGAGTCTAAGACCAATCTTCTGGTCACCAACTCCAGTTAGATTAACTCTTGGTCAATAATGCTAAATTCAGCACACACCATTTGCTTGGCTGGGAAGAAATGGAGTAAGAAGTGAGTGCAGTGGCCAGAACCCCCCCACAGGCAGCAAGACAAGTCCCATAAATTAATTTATTTGGTTTGATTCCTTCTGAAATATTCTGAGGAAGCAGTTCCAGTGGACAGATGATCAGATGATGCCTGCTCAGAAAGGTCTTTCTTAGACCCCACAGGCCTAAAGGAGACCTTTAATCAGAATTCCTGCTCCAATTCTGTCCAGCCTGCTGGACATGTCTCACTGAAAACATGGGAAAGCATTAATTAAAAGTTCCATCTGCATGATCTTTGTTCATCATCTTAAAGATGTCCGTGAGAATTTGATACCATGGGAGAACAAAAAAAAAAATTGCAGAAAGAATTTTTGATTTCCCCACCTGAATGTCCCTGGTGTTTGCCCCTGAGGTGTTTGCATTGTATGAATGAAAGACAAGCAGAAGCATTTTGGGGGCATCACAAAAATAGGGAAGGTCATCAGTCAGTTGAAATCTGCATATCATTGTGTCCAGTTTTTGTGGTGAATATGCATGGAATGATCACTGCTAATTAATCTATCTGTTTGTGAGGCTGTAATAAATAGAGCCAAGAAAAGTGAGATGACACGAAGGCAGCATGAAGAAAAAAAACAACACTCCCAAACCAGTAAGAGTCACTTTTCAGCTGGGAGAGCTGCTATTAGTTTGGGTAACTGGGTTTTTTCCCACCAAAATGAAGATTCAGGAGGTAAGAGAAGTGATTCATGGAACACAGATAACACTGCACTGTTTGCAGCCTGTTAGAGTTGAACACACACAACCTGTGTTGTTTCTTTCCCTCTTCCTTTTTCTATTTTTTTTTAAGTTGTAGTATCTGAAGCTGTCCCCAATGGCAGTCTGCACGTAGGGGGTAAAATCTGGAATTCCCTAATTTCTCCTGTTTCCTAATGAAAACTATTACTTGTACAAATACAGATTTCCCCTCATTTTAAATTGCAGTGGTTTTAAAGGGGTACTTTTTGGTGTAGCCTCTGAAAGTTGGGGTCCCCTGGTGATTGTGATCACAGTCTCACTGAAAACACTTTGCTCAGTTCGAGGAGGGTTGGTTTGGTTTTGTGTGGTTTTTTTTCTTCTTTTTTTTTTTTTTTGACATCAAATTAATATTCTCATCACTGAGCATGAAACACAGATTTGACAATAGAGCAGCTCCTCTTTGTTAAAAACTCGCCGAGAGTTTCAGAGTTGAAAGGCTGAGTAAATCTTGCTATCTGAGGGGGTAAGCTCGGTGTTATTTCTTGTTTTTAAGAGTGCTGTACTGGCGAGCTGCAAGCTGTCTGAACATTGCACAGACCCTTTGGGAGCTCCATTGGTTTTCAGCAAGCCTTTGCACGCAGTGTGTTTGTACTGGCTGAAGACAGCGCATGGCTCTCTAAATAATTTACAAGTTGATTAATAGACTCACATGGGTATAATTAGAAGAGGGAGAGACAGCAGCTACAGTAACGGGTACAGTGCTTGGGGGAACTAGAGACTTTATTTTTTTTAAAGAAACTTTCTAGGGTGCTGGGCGTTTGAAGATAAGTTGGGAAGAGCTCAGTGCCTCTTCTCTTTTGAAGTGGAAATAGGACAGTTTGAATCCGTCGAGTTTAATTTTTCACAAGCTTTAGGGGCCCTGCAGTGCAACTCCCTTTTTATTATTGAAAAAAACTCTCCATTTTTCTTTCATTTTTCACACACATGCACACACACACACACACACACACGGAGTCCAAACAGGAGCTAATAAACAAATCGATTTTCTACTTTATTTTAAGTTAGTTTTACAGCAATTCTATAGCTCCCCTAAATGTGCACCTTGCTCACAAATAAACTGTGTAAAGTTACAGAGATATTTATGAATACACCACACTTTAATTTATGCATTTTTAAGAAACCTTCACCTCTGTTTGACAATGCTTTTGAAGTAGCTCCGTTTTTCAAGTCAAACTTTTGACTTTTCCTCTGGGATTGCTACAAAGGTTTTTTTATGGAAAATAGGTAGCAGTCTTTTTTCCTACTAGGAGAAAATTGGTGGTCAAGAGAACATAATAAAATTTAGGGTTTTTATTTTCTGTTTTAGGTTGCCATATTTTTATATGAGATGCAAGGTTGTAGAACAGAAAGTTTTAAATGCAGACATATAGGCAGTAGGTTGTAATTTTCTTCCCTGAGTTTTACTTTTACATGTGTTGAATTACTGCTAGATGGTAAATCAGAATTCCCTTTTCCTTTATTTGAAAATCTAGAATGTATTTTTTTTTTTATTCCACAATCCAAACTGGTGTATCTGTCTGGCAGATACTCAGAGCTGAAGTGAGCCTTGCTCACTTCAGATATTTTAATTATTAAATTACTATTAAACTAAATTACTATTAACTATGAAAATATATATTTTAAGGGCCATCCTACTTAGGAGTGAAAACAAAGCAACCAAAAAATCCACCCTAAAAAGCCAAACCTGGAAGCCAGACCAGGCAAAATAAATGTGATTTGATTAAAGACAGGAGTGCAGTTGTTTTCTGGAGCAATTGTGATAATCAGTCAGTTCATGGATATGGTCCTGGCCATAGAAAATGTTTTTTCAATGATATTCACCATTCCTGCTGTTGCTGGAGGATCAATATTCCAATATTTGTGCCACAAACCCTCATGGATTTGAGGGAAGATGTGGCCCTTGGCCATTTGGGGCCTCGTGGTTGTCAGGGGCTTTTAAACAGCAAAGTACAATATAAATGTGAAGTATTAATCTTTTATATCCATATTGATCTTCACTGCTGACAGTCATTCTTTAAAATTTAGGGAAGTGGGAGCTCCTTTCTTTTCCTTGCAGCACTGTCTCTTCACCAAAGGGCTTCTCACTTCAATTCTGTGTGATTTGGAGTTTGGGATGGAGATACCATAGGAGTTTTTATAATAAAATCAGAAGGAAAAGCACATTGCATGTTGTCAGCATCCCCTTTTTTTGGAGTTTAAGATAAAAGTCTGGGTTTGGCTCTGTTTCACAGGGTGTAATACAAACAGAACCAGGCTGCTGTATGAAACAGTCTGTCTTAATGACAAGGAAAACATTAAACAGCTTTTGTGCGTCCTTTTATATTTTTAAATGTCCCTTTCATGTGGCTGGGGGGTGTCAGGAGAAGGAGAGACACAGGACTGGGCAGGATCCATCCCACTCTTGGGGTCTGGCACCAGGCATCCCTGGCAGGGATGAGGAGCCCCTGGAGGAGCACCCTCCCTTCTCATCCCGTGGGATGCAGCATTCGGTATAAAAAGCCAAGATGTTTTTCACCATGTTTATCAGATCAATTTATTCCTATTTTAAAATAGTGTCACTGACAAGAAGGGTTTGTAGGTCAAGTTCTGCACTGTGTTCTTCAGCAGAAATAAGGAGGAAATAGGAACTTGGTTGATAATGGAAATGATGAGTCCAGTGGGTTTGAAGTGTACTTGTTCTCTCTGTCCAACTGCAGCGTCTCTGTGGAAGCCGAAGCAGTAAAAAGAAATACAAATATACATTTTGTTCCTGGTTTTAGAAACTTTCAGAGTAGGCACATCCCTGTGAGATAGTTCAGAGCAGCTTTTGTCTCCCAGGCAGGTAAACTGAGGCAGGAAACCTCGTCCAGGTGGAGCCCTGCCACACCCAGGGGGTGTGGATGGGAACCCAGGTGTGCGGATCCTGACCTTGGAGCCAGCCCTGCATCATCCCGGGGCTTCCTGGGAGCAAATTGGGCAAATCCATGGAAAACAGCACAAAGACCATTCTTAGTGGGGAAAAAAAGCTTTTTTTTTGCATGCGGGATATTCGGTTTGGGCTGAATTTCCTTTGCTGCTACCAAGTAAAGTGGTGTCACTAAATGTGATCAGATGTGGATTCCTGAATCTCTCACTTGATGCCTGTGAGGAAACATTTCTGAAGGTCTTAATTTATCCTGTATCATATGATTTATGATTATATACGACCGATAATTTGGGAATGTACTTGCTTTAGAAATAGTATCATTTCCTATTTTATAGCTAATTCCTATTTCAAATTACCAAAACCCTAAAAACCAAAAATAAAACCGAGGAAAGACTGGTTCTAATACATGCCAACGAGCAAGAATATTTTAAAGGTGGAAATTAAATATTTTATCGCATTATTTGTTTCACTGTATTAAAAGAATTACTCCGGTTCTTACAGAATTCCTTCTCAGCAGTGTAAAACGAGCGAGCGGGGACGGGATTTGTGTAGGAATGGTCCCTTGGATGGATCACTGCCCGCGTTGTGATCGCGGCGGTGCGAGCCCGCGGCGGTGCCGGTGTTTGCTGTCCGTTCTTCAAACCCTGTAAAACCGGAGATGCTTTCAGGGTTTCCGTGCCAGCCCGGCGCTCTCGGGAGGCCTGAGCAGAGTCCGGAGCGGGCGCGTTTTCCCCGAATTCCCAATTCCCGACATTTCGGCCGCGCCGCTGCCGGCGGGGCGGGACCGGCTGCGCTGCCCGGAGTGACCGCGGGGTGGCGACAGAGAACGGCCAACGGCGGCCGGGAGCGCGGGGACACCCGGGACACACCGGGACAGACCCGGGACACACCGGGACACACCGGGACACACCGGGACACACCCGGGACACACCCGGGACACACCGGGACAGACCCGGGACACACCGGGACACACCCGGGACACACCGGGACACACCGGGACACACCCGGGACACACCGGGACAGACCCGGGACACACCCGGGACACACCGGGACACACCGGGACAGACCGGGACACACCGGGACAGACCCGGGACACACCGGGACACACCGGGACACACCCGGGACACACCGGGACAGACCCGGGACACACCGGGACAGACCGGGACACACCGGGACACACCGGGACACACCGGGACAGACCCGGGACACACCGGGACAGACCGGGACACACCGGGACACACCCGGGACACACCGGGACAGACCCGGGACACACCGGGACAGACCGGGACAGACCGGGACACACCGGGACACACCGGGACAGACCCGGGACAGACCCGGGACACACCGGGACACACCGGGACAGACCCGGGACAGACCCGGGACACACCGGGACACACCGGGACAGACCGGGACACACCGGGACAGACCCGGGACAGACCCGGGACACACCGGGACACACCCGGGACAGACCGGGACAGACCCGGGACACACCGGGACAGACCGGGACAGACCCGGGACAGACCAGGACAGACCCGGGACAGACCCAGGACAGACCGGGACAGACACGGGACACACCGGGACACACCGGGACAGACCTTGGACACACCGGGACAGACCTTGGACACACCGGGACACACCGGGACACACCCGGGACACACCGGGACAGACCGGGACACACCCGGGACAGACACGGGACACACCGGGACAGACACGGGACACACCGGGACAGACCTTGGACACACCCGGGACACACCGGGACACACCGGGACACACCCGGGACAGACCGGGACAGACACGGGACACACCGGGACAGCGGGGCTGAGACCCCCGGGACAATGCCGGAGGCCTCCGGAACTGCAGGGCTGGAGCCCCCCGGGTGAACCCCGGGACCCTCCGGGACCCCGCCGGGTGTGGGGGCCGGAGCCCCCCGGAGGGACCGAGCCCCTTCTCCCCTCTGCAGCCCGGCCAAACGCCGCGATTTGCTCCCGGTGCCGCTGCAGCGCGCTCGGCCGCGTGTTTATTATTTACAGTCCGAGTGTTTATTATTTACAGTCCCAGTGTTTATTTTTTACAATCCGGGTGTTTATTATTTACGGTCCGGGTGTTTATTTTTTACAATCCGGGTGTTTATTTACGGTCTGCACTCAGACCTGCCCGTCCTCACCCACCGGCGGCTCGGAGGATTAGCCTAAATTATCGATCGGCCCACGCGATGGTAAATCACTGCTAAATCGTTCTCAAACACATTAAAAACCAATTTATACAATCTCAATCGATACCATCTCTGAGGACCTTAACGTGGGCAAGAAAACAGAGTAGAAAAAGCCAATTACTCATTGTGAATCACCCAGAGTTTCTAGAGCAATAAAATAAGGAAATCTCATGCTTTTCTAAATTTGGGATTTCCTGGACAATTCAGGAAAGTAGCCTTTGGCAGTAGCTTATACTCAGGACAAGATGTTAACTGTCAACTAATGGGATGGAGCCTCAGGCATCTGAATTAGCTGTGAAATTCTTCAGACCTTGCTAAAAAAAAAATCTCTACAAGAAGGATAAAGCATAGATGGACAGTATTGTCAAAAGGACCTTTTAGAGCACAAAGCTGACAGAATTTGTATCTGCAAATGCATTTATGCTGTACTTAGAATCGAGGTTATATAGGTTTGGAGAAGTGAGTTGGTACCATGGAAAAGTCTGTTTTAAAGGGAAATACATGGAGGAGGTATCAATTTAAATATGATAATTGTATAGCTTGGAGCACTGACAGCACTGAAGTTATTGGAGAATAGTGCCCTGTAATCTCTCAAGTGTTTTTCTCTTTCTGAGTCTGTGCCTTTAATGTTCTGTAACTTTTGTGTGGAGCAGATGGTGTGATTTTGTAACTGATTGCCTGATTTTGTAACTGATTGCCTGATTTTGTAACTGATTGCCTGATCCTGGTGTCTGTTAGTCCTGCAGATCCGTGGATTGGGGAAGAGCTAAAAGGCCAAACTCCTGTGGGCTTCGTGAGGATGTACTTCTCATGAGAAGTACCTGATACCTGAGAAAAACTTTGAAGCTCTGAGAAGTAAATTTATTTTTTTAATGTTCTGCTGGAAGGTGCTGACTTACAGCCCTGGAGATTGAAAATCTCTGGGTGTCCACACAGCAGTTCCAGCATGAGCAGCAGCACTGTCAACCTTGTCCCCTGCCTGATCAAACCCCTGAAGTGATTAAATCACTTCTTAGATCCACAGCTGCCCATTCAGGGGCGTAGTCTTGATCATTAACGTGGTGAAACAGGCTGGGAGATAAAGGAGACACGGAGTGTGGGGTTTGTGTAGGCACAGCTAAATTACATTTCCATCTGGAGCTGGCTGTGGTCTCGTTCTGCTGCTGTTCCATGCCTGGGATCTGTGATCCTGGACCACAGCTGTGTCTGATGCTCTCAGGATTCACTGCAGCTTTACTTCTGAGGGGTGAATTGGGCTCCTATGCCTTGATTTCTCTCCCTAATAGAGACGTGCTCTCACCTTGCCTAGTCTGGATATCTCTTTGCAGCACCACATTGTAATTTTTACAAGAAACTTACCTTTGGACTTCTCTAATGATAAAGTAAAATCTCTCTCGAGTCTCATTCCCCCAACTTTCAGAGCTGGAAACTCACACGAGCTTATGTTGAAAAGGAATTGATTATTCAAAGCTCTTGTGCTTCATAATCTCCTTAAAACATGTAGATTGACTGTCTCATCAGGAAAGCTCTATATTTTACTTTGCTATATGCCCATAGGGTTGTGTGCTTAAGGCCAGGAGACCTCTGGCTAGTTCCTCACAGGCTGTGTGCCCCTCCAATTACAGGTTATTAATTTGCCTTACATTCCAGAGACAGTTCCACATGAGTGAAAAGGAATTCTGTGCTGCAGAGTTCTTCATTACCTACTCTGTCTGTACTACAAAATAAGAATAATACTGATTTTTTTTTCTCTCTTTTTTTTTTTTTCTTCCCTTTCCCTCTGGTCTGTGGAAGATGTTTTACAGTTTTAATGCAGCTGTTTTAAGTGTGACTGTTGCTGTTCAAGGGCAGCTGATGTACTTTGTAATGCCACCAAGCAGCCAACAAGCTCTGTTCCCCCATTGTGTTGAAGTGATAGGTATGTTTGCTAATCAAGAGGAGAGCAGAGCTTGCTGTCTGACTTGTTTATGTTTTATTTCACACCATCAGGCTTTAGAGGGAGGCACAGAAAATATGTATGCATCTATATTATTCAGTGATGTATATGTGTACATGGGTGCTGCTGACATCTTGCAGTCACTCCTGGCTGAAGGGAGGGAGGTGTCAGGTGTCCCCAGCACCCCTCAGAACACCCCAAACCTGGCATGTCATTAGAGAAACTATTAATTAATCATCTCTGCATCTCGTTGTTTTTTTCCCCCTCGTGTGGTTGCTTCAGTTTTGTTCCAAAATAGTGACCACAGTGGAGGATTTTGATCCTCAGGGCTCACGGAAAGCCTGTGGGAAGTGCTCAGACCCAGGAGATGCCCCACGTTCCCATCACAACTGCTTTTTAATTTCCTCGTGGGCTGCAGTGTTTCTCCTTCCCATATGAAGGATGGAAGCAATGTGGAAGTGGGGAATCTCCCAGGATCTGCTGGAAGCTCAAAAGCACAGGATATCCATCTTCCTGTGCCATTCCTGGCCCTTCCAGCCTCTGCCCTGTTCATGTGACAGGGATGTCAACTCTGGCAGAATCCTACTGCAGTTTCACTCAGGGGTTTGTAGGTTCTATTCCTTGGAAAACTGTTTTGAGCATTGTGAAATTAAAAAATAAAATCGTGTCACTTGGCATCTCTGTAAATCCATGTCAATGATTGCAGTAGGAGCTGTCATAAAATAACACACGTGAAGAAAGTTTAATGCTGCAGCCAGAAATTCAGGACTATGAGAAAATTCCACTGGTCTTTGTATGGAATGCATTTTTGGGAAAGAGAAGGTGGGTTTGTTTGTTTTTCTTTATTCCTGCTAGCATGTCTTGGGTTTGTATTAATTCTTCTAAGCTGGAGTGTGGGGAGAGATCTGCCCTGGAAAGAGCACTGAAATTCTCCTGGTGTCCCTCCCGTGCCTGCCTGCAGCTCAGGTCTTGGATAGGGAAGAAGCATCTACTTGATAAAATTCCTTCCTGCTGCTGCACTATTGTTACTGTTAATTTTATGAGCCCCATTTTTAATAGAATACCCAGGTTTTGCATTGTCATTTTGCTCTTTGTCAAGTGTGTGGGTTTATTCCATTCCTTTTTTCCCCCTCCTTTCAGCAGATGGAGAATATTACTCTCTTTAACTTGTTCTTTCATAATGTGAAGTGGATATCCTCAATTAATACACTAATCTGTTTCCTAATTAATTCCCTGCGGTTTTCCTCTCCTTTTGCTGGTACACTGACTCCTGAGTGCAGTTCTGTAAACTCAGTAATTTGATTATTTAAAGGAGAAGCCATCAATTTCATGACAGAGGTGCAATTTTAAATTCCAGGAGCAAATGGATTCTATTATTGCAGTTTAAAACCTGCATGTTCCCGGGGTAGAACTGTGCACTGCTAATAATTCACTCTGCTAAAATCCAGGCAGATTGCTGTCAGCTTGTCCTGAAGAGAAGTGCAGTGCTAGAAATCTGACACATACACTCTCCTACAAGCACTTGTTGTTGTATTTTTGTATGCAGATGTGATGGCAGGGTGAGCATCAAAACATCAAGCTGCCATGAAGGGGATTTATGTAGCAATTTCTCTCTTGTTCCCAGTAGAGCACCGGTGTTTCAGGCAGAAAAAGGGAAGGGGCTCTCCTGCTGCTGGGGAATTGGTTTGGCTGCTGCTTTGGGAAGCAGCTCCAGGTGATTTTGCTGTCCTTTCTTTGGGGTTATTTGACACTGAGCCCAAGACATTACAATAGCCATTGGAAAAAGCGATAGTCACTCTCATTGAACTTAATAATTTAATTCTGAACACATCCCCTCCTCTCAAAAAACACAAAAACCCCCCTAAGTGTTTCCTTTATAAAGACTCTAGTGAAAATGTGCAGGATACCTCCTTACCACTAAATAGAATTTTAAAAGCTCCATAGTAGTTGTAATCCCAGCCAGTATCTTGCTGATGTTCTCCCTTGCCCTAAAGAAAAATAATAACAATAGAGGAAAAAGAGCTTTTAGCTCTAAAATTAGGGGTTCATCAATGCTGTAGTTAAGGTTGTTGAAATTAATTTTGAAAATTATTTTCAGTTATAAAATCTTCAAGCCTTTGGGTAAATTGGAGCAGTAGCACACATAGACTGTTGTGGCAGAACCATTATCACCTGCTGAGTTCAATTCAGAATTCTCAGAAATTCCTTTCCTGTCTTAGGATTTCTTTTCCACGACTCAGGTCGTTGTTTTTGCATTTTGATAAGATTGTATCACACACCTCACTGTGACACCAGCCCAGTGTGGCTGGGAGGGAAAAGTACATTGCGAAATGATGTGGGCACCAGTTTTACCAAATCCTTTGCATTGGTCCTACAGTGAATCTGGGGATTCCATGACAATAAATATGCAGAAGCCAACGATGCCCCATGCCAATAAATGGGAATAACTGTTTGGTTTGGTTCTAGAAGGACTTGTGAGCATCTCCCTCCACTGCAGACTCAGCACACAGAATAAATGTCACCTTTTTCCTGCTTTGCAGTGCCAGACAACCTCGTGCTGAAGCTGCTGACAGAACGCCTGAGTGCCCTGGACTGCCTGACCAATGGCTGGGTGCTCTCTGGCTTCCCCAGGGATGTCAAGCAGGGAGAGCAGCTGCAGAAAGCACAGATTAATCCCAACAGGTAAGGGAGAAATCCAGCCATCACAGTACTGTAGATAGGAAAAATCAGTTTGTGGAAGGGGACAGATCTTTGCTGACATCCTTTATGTTACTGCATCTTAATTTTTGCTTCCTTAGTGAGGAAAGGGGTCCTGCTCCTGGAGAGTAGGAAATAGAGCCCTGGCCTGACAAATGCTCCAGATGGCCAAACTGTGGGAGAGAGAAGAGGTTTGTTGTTCTGGTTATTTGTTTGAGTTGCCTCTAAAGCCAAACCATAAGAAATGGATTAAAGTTTGGATTATATGAGAAGATGTATTTTACTTGCAGCAGGAGGGGGTGATCTACATCTTCTTTCTTCAGCATTGACATAATACCATGGAAATATATTGGTATTGCAAGGAGCTCATTATGAGACTTTTGGGTTTTGTGAAATAATTAAAAACAACATGAGAATTACATTTTATTTGAGCTATAATGAATTGTTCAGAAATGTAATATGAGAGACATCAGCATCCAAAGAGAACTGTTACGAGTGCCAAGCAAATAAAATAGAGTTACTTTTCACAGCTGGTCCAAAGATGGTGAGGATTTAAAGTGCTGGTGCACTCATCAAAGCTGAGAAGATTTTCCATTCCCTTCCCAGGCTTTCTTGGTTCTGTCCATCCCACTGGCTGGCACAGTGGCCATTCCAAAGGCAAACACTGGAAATTTGTGATCTTTCTGCTTCCAAGGAAGATGTTCTTATCTAAAAAGTGATGGTAGGAGAGGTGAATTACCCACATCAGTGTTTAATTTGGCAAAGTTACTCTTCCTGTGTGATTGCCCTGGATTCCCTCCTGTACAGGGATAGGAGAAGGATGGAAAAGGTTGAGGTTGAGTTGGAGAGAGAATGGAGGGGAGTGCAGAGGGAGGGAGCTGCCAGTCATCCCTCGAGGTCTGTGGAAAGGGGAAGTGTGTGAAAGCAGCAGTAACTTTATTTATCCAAAGTAAGATGATGTGCATCTTAAACAGGAATCCATTGCATGAAAGAAAATGGAGAAAGAACCTCAAATGTTGTGCTGGACTCAGTTAAACGTGATTTCCCCCAGATTATTCTTCTTGTGCATTTAGAAGGAAGGTGCTGAATCCCTGAGCACCTCTGAGTCCCTGAGATGAGTGTGAATACTCGAGTGTGCCCTGCCTGCTCCTTCCCAGGATTGAGACCTCATCAAGGGAGGAAGAGCAACTCATTATAGAATGGGATGTGTGGAAATTCAGCACTGATCCATTTGCTCAGCCTCCCTTTGCTCTAAAGAGCTCTGCACATTCACATCTGAGTTTAGAATTTGGTCCCTGTTTTATCCAGGGGTTGAAGTGAGGGACAGAAATAGACATGGAGCTCCCTGATTGATCTCAGAGCTGATATTTTCCATGAAGCTGAAGTGGTAGGGATGTGAGGGAGAGAGGGTGATTATAAACAAAAGGACACATTGCAGCACAGGATAGCAGGGCAGTAATTCAGTTTCAGTTGTGATGCGAGTTATAAAACACTATCTGCAGAGGTGGTGTTTCTGACATCAGGAGGAAAACCTGATAGAATTATAGCCTTGAAATCAATCTGGGAATAGGATGCAGAAATCTATAAATCAGACACAGAACAATCTACAAAGTCTCGTTTTTAGGAGGGCTCTGTTGATGAAATTAGATTAAAATAAATTTACATATATATCAAGTTTATTATTAAAATCTAGTCACATCAGTAAACAAAATTATTTGTGAAAGAGAATGTTACTCTGGTTTTTGAACTCAGAGTAGACCTCTTTGGCTGATCAGAACACAGAGTTATTGTCTGCTTGTCAAGTCACAAATCTATTCCTTAGAGCTAATAAATGGTTAGTGTTCAAATACTATGTTTTATCTGACTCCCACCTCATAAAGCTACCACACATAATACTAAATTATCCAGCATTGAGCAGGATCAGTCTCCTGACTCCTCCATCTTATAGAAAGAAAAACAAACCTAGTAATTGATGGTAGAAAAGAAGGAAAATAAAGTTATTTGAAAACAAACAAAATGGGCTATAAAGTTTGTTAAAATGTAATAATAAAAAAAAACCCCTCGTACAGCATCAGCCACCGCATCCAAAGAACTGCTCGGGAACAAAAAGGAAAATAATTCAATTTCCACGGAAAAAGTAGGGGGTTTTCTTTAAATGAGGATTTGCAGTAGAGTGAGGGTTTGCTGCAGACGCTGCCTCCCCGAGAGCCCAGAGCTGCTCCTGCCCCAGTGCACAGGATCCCCCTGGCACTGAGCTGGGGCAGCCTTTGGGGCAGAGAAGGAGCCTCTCAAAGACACCATTAACCCCTCCGTGCCCGACCTGAGTGCGAGCCCACGGTCACAGGGTGGCCTCTGAAGCTCTGAGCCACTGGCACAAAGGTGTGACTTCAGTTCCTCACCCAAATGGGTGGTTTAGCTTTTTTAATTAGTGCTTAAGCAACAAAAAGAAATGTATAGTGTAGCCACGGATGGTTCTACTGAAAACTCGATGTAATATCCACCAAAGTATTGGTTTTTTATCCTTTTTGCTCTCTCTCAGAGTTAAAATAAGGTCATGTTGTGCATCTCTGGTTGTCACCTTCCGTTGGTTCCTGACCATTCCTGTGCTGGGCTCATGCCAATTTAATGCAATCAGAAATTTAAGGATTCCCTGAGCCAGAGGATCCTCTGGAAAACTTCGAATCTAACCCCTTTTCCTTGACTTTATACTCTCTTTTTCAATGCTGTACTTTGGGCCACCAAATCACGTGGAAAGGAGTTTCACATTTTATTGGGTGTCATGTCAAAATACTTCATTATTTTTTTCCAGGTGCATTTTCTTCTCTTGAGAAACAGTTAAGAAATTCCCTGGTCATGTCTCCCAACACTCCTGATTTTCTAAGACCCATGTATTTGCCCTTCAGTCACCTCTTTCCCACGCAAAAGAACCTTGATCCGTTTATCCTTTTTTTTTTTTTTCCTAGAAATAATTTCACTCTTTTGATCATTCTGTTCTCTCCCCTCACTGGACATTCCAGCTTTTTTTTTTTTTTTTTTTTTTTTTTGCTGATATAGGACACGCAGAACTGCATTTGAGGGCAGTACACCACTGTGTACTGGAGGTGGATATAATAAACATTTTTATTTTGATCTGAACTCCATCACTCATAATTGCTGATATTCTATCAGATGTTACTGTGATAGATTTTAGCAGAACATCTTCTGTGTGTAGACTGTGGTAACTAAATATTGTCTCTTTCACTGAAAATACACCAAAAATTTACAAAGTGTCAAAAATCTCAGTTGAGTGAGTTCAAACTCAGCACAGAGTCTAACGAGACTCTTGAGCTCAGGATTCTGTGTTAAAGTTGGACTCTCCTCATCAGTGCCAAAGGCTCTGCTGCTGCCTGTTCTGGGATTGCCCCTTCCCCTGCTCCATTATTTCCTTGGTTTTGTCCTTCTGATCTGAAATCCGTTTTTTTCACTTTTCAGTGTTGGTTAATTACATTACAAATAATACAAGTGAACACACAAAGCTGGGCAGGGGAGGGCTGAGCCAAAGGATTGACCTAACAATACATCCATAATGTATTTCTAATGCCCATTTTTCCAAAATTCAACTTGTTTCTTTCCCGGTAGAGAAAATAAACAGCAACAGCTTCTCCAGTGCAAGTTTCCAGCAGGGTTTTATTTGGTCTTCAAAATGATGTGGCTCTGTTCCCAATTATGTCATCTTTTTACATAATATATTTAAAGCTTCTTTTTTTACCACGCTGCTGAGAACATGTATTCAAACAGTTTAGGATAATGAAGTTCTTAATTTCTAAGGTAGAACCTGCGAATATGTTGAAAAGGGAGAAATCAGAATGGGAAAAAAAAAAGATTTTTTTTTTTTCCTTTTAAACTACTTGGTCTTTACATGGGGCTTTCATATTTCTGCAGCTGATCCCAATGTGGATTAGGGATAATAAACAGCCTATTAATGGAGGCCTGAACTAGGAAATGGAGTTTGAATCAGCAGCAAAATTCAATGGCTGGTGAAGGTTAATAACTCCATTACTATCAGCTCTATTTTTGAGCCGTTTGAAGAGCTGGGTGTTAGCCTTATCTTACTCCTCATTAATTGAGCTAATAGAACCCCAGTGACCCCACCATGCTGCCATTATCTGAGAGTTTACCAGACATGGACTGGAATACTTATCACTGAATATGTATTCCTCAGATTCATTTTTATATCAGAAATATTTTTGTTAAAGATCGGCTGCCTTCAGGTTCCTTTTTGCCTCTTCATTTCTTTACTGCCTTTTGTAACAGTTATTTATTTGGAAATTACATGTAAATGACTTAATTAAAACCCTATCAAGGAACAAGCTAAATCCCAAAATAGTTGCATCAAGGAAACATGATCGTGATTGAATTATTCTGATGTGGAAAAATCTTACAGAGCATTTTAAAAACTTTGACCTAATTTAAATGATGGATATTGTATATTTATAATAGATGTGGTTTTAGTTGATGGCATACAAAAATCTGATGAGTAGCAAAGAAGAAATGTTATAATTATATCTTATTTTCTCCTCATTTTCAGGCAAACAAAAAAATGGAGAAATGATGTGGTAATCAAGAGACTAAATCAGTGCAATAAAATTTGCCTCCAGAGAGACAGAGAAACTATAAGAAAAGTCCAAGTGAACTATGTAGGATTTGGATTAATTTGTAAAATAGTAAAAATAATAGGCAGCACAGTTCTCTGCTTCAATCATTGTGATTTTTTTTCTCAGCTCACTCTCCCAGCCGTTCTGTGGCTGCTGCTTTAGTGACTCTTGTCTTCACTAACACCGATTGCCTTGGGTTTGTTTTCCCTTTGCATTTCAGAGCTCCCCTCTCAGCTGGGCTCTTCCTCCTCCATCACCCAAACAAACAAACAGGCTTTTGGTGAAATCCGAGGGCCAGGGGGGACAAAGGAGCCGGACCTTGCCGAGCTCAGGGATGTGTTCATGGAATAGAAACTTGCTGGGAATTGTGGTTTGGGTGAGGAATCCTGCTCTGTGTCCCCCAGCAGTGACACTGCCCCTCTTTCCTGTGCTGGGTGCTCTGAGGGACCGCAGCAGCCTGGCCAAGGGGCAGAATCACAGCTTCTGTTCCCCAGCCAAAACCCCAGGCTTTACTGGGCAAAATCAGCAAATCTTCCTCTCGCCTCAGCCGTGTCTGCTTCATTCCGTGGGTGGGATGGGTTTAATCCAGTTTCTACTCGTGTAGCCTTTTCCAAGCTGCAGGGCTAACTCAGTGATTGTCTCATCTCTTGATGCAAGTGTTTGGGCACTTATCCTGCTCATTAACAAGATTGTAATTAAGTCATTTACCTTCCTTTCCTGATCTGCCTCCAGTGCAAAGGCACCACTGGGCAGGGAGTAATGGGGAAAATATATCCGGGATATATTTTAATATTTTCAATATTTTATATTTTATAAAATAAATCTCCCATTCCCTCACATGTCCCTCTGGCTGGAGGGCTCCGTTCAGCACTCCCGGGGTTTACATGTAGTGCAAAAACTCACCCTCATTCTTTTGTCCTCACAAACCCAATGGAAGCAGCTCCTTGTTCAGATTTCTGAGCTTTAGCCATTGTTGGGGAATCTTTATTCTCCATTCTCCTCCTCCTGCTCAGACTGTGCTCTCTTTTCCCTCCTAACACTAATCTGAATAGAAGCTCTTGCTCTTAAATAATCCAATAGATAGAAAATTGGATGATTACAATAAAAAGATTATGTCACTTCTGCTGCACATTCTGCCTGACCTATATTGGTCCCATAAGAGCCTTTCTCTCCTGGGGAGAAGCATTAATATGCATCTTGAGCCAGCAATAACAAAACATCAAATACAGTTTTAAAATCTTTCTATGGGCTTTCTGTAGGATGCTGCATTTGCTGTCACAAGCTGATTCTGCTCCAACAAGAATAGGAGGTATATTTGGCTTCAGTTGTGGGAGGCAGGGATTATTTTTAGAAGTTACCTCATCTCATACAAGCTCCTTTTGATGGCTGGAGTTTGTGTGGTGAAATCCTGGATGCAGCAATTAAGGAGTGCTCTGATCTCAGCAAGCTTCCAAAGTCTCCAGGAAGAGAAAGAAGAAAAGCTTCTACTTCTAAGTCAGTACTTTTATTTTTATTGTTATTTTTAAGGACTCAACACAACATGCACAACCCTTTCATTCCTTTTCCTGCTGAAAGGAGGGAGATTTTCCTGCAGTAACTATCTCTCACAAATGATGAAACACTAGGAAAACTGAAGAAACTTTCTATCCCGGTTGCCCTTATGTTGGAACTGTTTCTCTTGGAAGTTTCCACCATCAAGGCTGCCTTTCTGAACCCAGCACCAAACTGGAGAGGGAAAATTCTGAAAAACAGCAGAGTCTGGGCTAATTTTGACGTCTTTGGCACTGGTAGCAAATTTTAGACAAGACAAAGCAAGCCAGTCATGTCTCAGCCCAATGACAACTTCATGATACCAATCTCTACAAATCACCAAAGGTTGTTCAGGGCATTCACCTAAACCACAACTTTGGTTTAAGGAGTGAAGTGAAACAGCCAAGGAAATCAAAATGTTATCATTTACAGAGTAGCCAGGTCTAACCCCGTGCTTTTCCCCTCTGCCCTCTCTCTGCTGAAGATTTTATTCACACGTTTTGGGGTATTGGGAATACTGAGGTCTCCTTTGGGTGTCCCTGGCTGGCTCTGGGCTGGGATGCAGCAGGGCTGGGGGTGCAGGGGGTGCTGTGCCATCGCCTGAGGTGCTCCTGCAGCTCTTCTGGAGCCTCTGTGGCCCAGAGTCCCTCTGAACCAACAGCTGTGTGAGATGGGTGCATGGGAAAAGCTGTGGCTGCAGTCATGCACCATCAGGGCATTTCATGGTGTGCCATGCTGATTGGTCTCACAGGGTAAAATATGATGTGCTTTGTCAATTCTGACTGTTTCCTCATGGTCATTTTCAAAATTTCACCTTAATTAACTCAGTAGTTAACACACAAATAAAATGCATACACATGCAAGGCTGGTTTTGTAGTGTTTTTGTTATGAAGATACTGGTTTTGAGATCTGCCTAGAACCAGAAAAACTTTTGAAAAATGAATGAGGGAGGAAAACTTTAAATATGAAGATATGGCAGCATTTTAATTTGATTAACCAAGGCATTTACTTTGCATCGGTTAGAGGACACATGTAGATAAAACTGAGGAGAGTTTTTTGCTTGTGTGAGAAGTGGAAATGAAGATATTTAGTGGCTGAGGAAGCACGAGAGGAAAGGAGGGCTGGCCAGTGTTGTCCAGCACCTCCCATCATGTCAGTATCTTTCTGATTATTTCAGTAGTGTGGTGGCTGAATTTGCCTGAATATTCTTCTGAATAAATGCAGTGAGACCACCCTTACATCTTGTACAGGTTAAAACTGAGTTTATCAACTCCACAATCACTGGAATTCAGAATTTCTGTGGTAAAAACATGGACAGGGTTGTGCCAGCTGTGCTCTGATTTAGTGATCTTGTTGGATCTGGGACTAATCCCAGAGTAAGGCTTTGCTCAGAGCTCGTGTGGTAAAACTGGCCCACACAGAAAACCCCCAGCAGAACAGGAATTGTGCTGCTTTTGTTTGGATTCTCCAGGCTGAAGACCTGGGAAGACAAGTGCATCAGTCTGTAGCAAATATAATACAGTTTTGGTGATTAAAACTGACAAGTAATATTGCATATTGAATGGAGACTGCTTTGTCATTACCACGAGGATTAGAAAGTGTAATCTTCATTAAAACATCAGTGGATTTACTGCTGTTTGAATTGGAGCAAGATATTTGCTCAGAATTTTCTAGTGAGTAAATTTAGTAAGTGCAGGGCAATTTAAGAGAGGGGAACTGAATCCTGCCATAGCTTATTCTGCAGGAAAGATGTGGGAAGGATCCCTGATGTCTGACAGATGCACTGGATCCAATTCTATGGGCTTGGATCACCTGCAGTCACATAAATGTATTAATCACTATCACTTAAATTGGCCTCCTTTGGCTCAGGTGTAAGAGGTGACCCAGGGCTTTTATGCTTTGCAAGGATCATATTTTCCATCCCGAAATCCATTATGTTTGCAAAATTCCATGTTACAGAATGCTGTCCTTCGAAATAAATTTTATGAAATATTTTTATCAATTCCACGGAGGCTTTTAAACATTACCCTTTCCTAACAGGTCCTGTATCTCTTAGCTCAGTAGGGCACTGCCATGCTTTGATAAAAATAATTCTTGAAAAATTGTGGTCTATCAGTCTTTTGACATGAATGCTGATTAATATCCCACTGATATTCACTGAGTGAACAATCCTGTTCTGTTGAGAGGCTGACCAAAGGTCAAGGTACAGTAGGTTAAAAGAGTAATGGTTTCATTTAACCTTCTAGGAAAAGCTGCTACTTCTGTGAACATCATTTAAGCTGATTTGCAGGACAAGTCTATAGAAAAGGTTCCTCCTCACGTACTTGCAGTGAAATCAAAGGATTCATATTGGCCAGGAGCGTGCCCCAAAGTTAAACAGATACAAAATAAAGAACTAATGTGTTTCCTCGACCCCTTGAGTCCTGTGCACTCTTCAGTTTGACTTTCTCTCTTAAACACTTTGCAGCAAGACACTGAACTGTCAAAGCTAAGTGGTGATGGGTATGGAGAACTTGCCATGTTTTTGTAAAGTTTTCTTTCTCCTTTTAAAAATCCAGTTTTCTCACAGAACTCTGTCTCCAGTTGTACATTTCTAACCTCCATAGATGCACAGGTTTAACTGGCACAAGAACAAATCCTTAGCTTTCATCCCACCAGCCAAAATATAATTTAAATTTGGAAAGTTGTTGCCATTTTGGTTTTTGTTAGACATATTACTGCCAGTCCTTTACACTGAATCCAGGTTTTTATTGACTTTCTGTGAATAAATTGCTGATGTGAATTTTGCTTTGTGATTATTAAAGAATTCAGTGTATTCCAGTTTTGTAATTAGAATCACAGAATCCTGAAGGTTGGAAAAGATCTTTAAAATCATCAAGTCTAATCTTCCACCCAGCACCACTGTGGTGTTCACCACTAAACCACGTCCTCGAGTGCCACATCCACACATTTTTTGAGCACTTCCAGGGATGGTGACTCCACCACTGTTCCAATACCTGATCACCTCTTCCATGAAGAATTTTTTCCTATCTAAACGTCCTTTGGCTCGACTTGAGACCATTTCCTCTGGTTCTTACATCAAGTTGCTCAGAAAAATCTTTTGTGTGATCAAACACAGCCAACCCAGTGGTGGCAGGAGAAATGGTTGGACACAACGACCTGGGAAATGGAGGAATGAATTCAGTTCTTAAGGTCTTCTCTGTGGCTGCACATTTGCATCCCAAACCTGGAAATTTTGATCAGCACAGCTTCCCAACTGCCCTGTGTGCAAAAGTTTGAGAGGAGCTTCCTTGGATTTATTAAGCATCACCTTGTTTCACTGCTAAGGGCAGGAGAGCTCCAGCATCAGGCTGGATATTTGGGTTTAGTTCCTAAGTTTCTCCTGATGGTGTCTTCCTTCACCCCACCCCTACCTGACCCTGCTCTGGATCTCGGCTGTTGTTTTACC
Organism: Acridotheres tristis; assembly: GCA_037013685.1. Classification (NCBI taxonomy): domain Eukaryota; kingdom Metazoa; phylum Chordata; class Aves; order Passeriformes; family Sturnidae; genus Acridotheres; species Acridotheres tristis. Next base: position 7,132,715 of record CM072904.1, on the reverse strand, counting down.
TTGCTGATGTTTTGTCTATATTTGCTTTAACCAGATGCCCCTCTTTGCATGCAGCACTGGGACTCGTCCCCTCTCTCCTATCAACAATAATTAGCCTTGTAAGACTAATGGAAGAAATCGTGTCTAATTACCCTGTTGAAGGCCCAATTATGTTATTAACATTTGTGGGCTATAAGCTAATGATGAGGAGAGCCTCTCATTTGCATAGCATTAAGTTAATTGAGCTGGAAGCTATGGGGTGGATAGCAGTGATGAGAGCAGGATTCTGTTACAGAATGGATAATGATGACCAGAGCAGGACGATTCACCTGACAGGTTTATTAATTAACAGCTATCTGATTACCTCAAAGAAATGGCAAGTGGCAGTGCTTCTGAAGGAAGCTGCAGTATTTTTTTTAATGAAAGGTGCTCTATCACTGTGGCTGTTCTGGGGTGATTTATGGTAATGGCAGTGTAAGCTCTTTCCTGGAAGCCAACACAAAAACCTGTTCTGGTTTCCTCCCTGCCCTTAAAAAACATTCTGCAAAAGGCTGGTATTTGTGAATATTCCTCCTTCTTACAAGGTGCACACAGTCTGTGCTGCTGAGTTGGTGTGGTTGTCTGAACTGTGCATTTGGAAAATTCTTAATTGTTGGGTAACCTGGAAGCTTTGCCCTTGGAAGAACCAGAGGATTTGATTTTGTAAAAGGTGTTTTTCATTATGGTGTTAGGCAGGATTCTGTGTTATATTAGTGAGGAGATAATATAAACATTCAGCTTTTCACATTTTCCTGGTATGAGCAGGCTGCAAGTGGAGGTGAGTGCCCTTTCCTTCAGTTTATTTCTGGGTACAAACAGTTATGCATAGTGGTTGGGCCTTTTAAGGAACAAGAGTCTTCATTTAAAACAGCTCTAAAAAGAAAAAATAATTTTTTCTTTTTTGTTAAATGTCAGATTCTGTCTGATTAATTCCAAACACATTGTAATTCACAACAGATTCAGACACAGTCCTGTTTGAACTAGAGTAGCTTTTGGAGGAAAAATCACTCTGTTAAAAGTTGCCTAATCAATCAATCCAAGAGTGAATAACTTCCTATGCAGTTACTCATTATGAGAATCCCACACCTCAGTTGTGAATGTATCTGAATGTCAAATATAGTTTCCAGTCAGCAGATCTTTTATATTTTCTTCATCTACTCTGAAGAGCCTATTATTAAATCCCGTGAGCTCCAGACCTTACCTAGTGGCTGAAATCCTCAGTTCATCCTCAAAATACCTTTGACCAGACATGTCTGAGGAAAAAAGAGAACACTACAGGTTTTAACCTTTCAGATAATGACTTTTTATCCATTTAAGTGGCCCGATGATTAGCGTGTCAATAGTAATAGACTTGTAACGAGCAGAGACTTCTAGATAAAATGTATTCACTGTTATTTTCATAGAGTTATAAAATACCCTGAGCTGCAAGGGACCCACAAGGATTAGGGAGTCCAACTCCTGACCCTGCACAGACATCCCAAAAATCCCACACGTCCCTTGTCCAAATGCTCCTGGAGCTCTGGGGCTGTGCCCGTTCCCTGGGGAGCCTGGTCAGTGCCCCACCACCCTCCAGGAGCAAAACCTTTTCCTAATTCCCACCTGAACCTCCCCTAGCACAGCTCCAGCCATTCCCAAGAATTTACATGCAAAAAGTTTCCCCGTGTTCTGCACCTGGTGTTTGCTGGGCACCAAGGAACTGAGAACATTGGACTGATGTTGGTAGAGAGGTGAGAATTTCAGGTTAGTTGCTACACAGAGACATTGACAAATCACCACAGGCACTTCTGGTCAACAGGAGAAGAAAAATGAAAAATCAGAGGTGAAGGAAGTAACGTGTGGGAACAGCTCCTGATCTGAGTTGTTCAGTGGTCCTGGCTCAGAGCTGCCAGGAAGAGCAGATTCCAGGGGATTGAGGGTCGATTATTCCGTGAATTCCATGTATATATATATATTCCATTAATCCATGAATTCCATGTATATATATTCCATTAATCCATGAGCTGATGTGGAGCAAGTCAGAAGCATTTGTGTGACATTTCCTCCATCTCCTTCCAGCCTGTGATGGTTCAGAGCCTGTGCTTGAGTAGAAATCACTGGAGGAGGTTGTTCAGGACAAGCAGCACAATGAATAAAAGCCTTTAATGGAATTGAAACCCTCCATCCTCCTCGTCCTCATTAGCTTCCTGTAATCACCAGCCCACACAGTCAGTCTGGATAGAAATATCTTTACCATATAAATTAGATTTTCTGCAAGGTGTTCTGTGGTTCACCACAGTGCCTGGCTGTGTAAAATAGACAAACATAGATCCAATAGAGCAGGAATTATGTATTTAATTCAGAGTTCTGTATAGAGTGCTCATAAAAGCTTGATCATGATAGAGGGGCCAATAAACATTTGGGAACATAAATATTTCTGTAGGAAATGGCTTTGTGAAGCATTTAGTTGTTGAGTAATAAGAACAACAGAGAAAATCAGAATAACAGAAACCTCTAGGTACTGATCTGATGGGTTATATATGTTGCAATGATAATAATGTTGAGGGAGAATTTTTATGGGACCAATAGCAACGAATACATCGAGCCCTGCCAATTTACTAATGAATTCATTTTTCTTGTGCTTGCCCCACTTGCTATCCCTGCTGTTCAAAATTCAGCTTGAAACCTGAAAAGCAGTGGATGGCACCTCGGGGTGCTGAGCTGCTCCTCTGAGTTTGTGTGAGTTGAGTGTTTTGAGTCTTGGGCCGTTTCTGGATCATCCATTATTTGTGTATTTAGGCAGCAGTCCAGCCAGACAACACAGGGACATATATTTTAGGAAAGCACACATCAAAAAGTGTTTTAAATGGCCAAATTGTAGGACAAAACATTCTGGCAACACAGCTGGTGCTGTCAGTCCGTGGGCTAGAAAATAAGAAGAGAATCTGTAGGAAAAATAAAAGCAACCTAGGAATGGCTAATCAGGTTAGAAAGGATGTTTTGGCTGCAAGGATTTTTAGGGCTATAGGAAAAAAAATTGAATAAGATTAAAAAATGTTTGTCCATCTTGTCTGACAGATGTAGGAGAAGATGGAATCGTTTGTTACTTCTGTTTTTCCTCTGAAAACAGCAGCAGCCATGAGCTGGCAGGCACAGTGAAATGCAGTTAGCAAAAGTAATGGGAGTTGAAAGTTTGACCTTTTGTGATGGAAATTTGATATGAAAAAAGGGTCTTTTGATAATTTCTCTATCCAATCAGATATGGGAGATGTCTTGATCCTGTTTCCTTATTTGCATGCTGACTGATCTCATTTGAAAACCCAATCATTCAGAAATATTGGGACGTCAACAGAAATGTTACAAACAAGAAGTTGTTTTATCTGAAAGGTCTGCAGGGTGTCATCTCTTGTTTTTCACTCCAGTGGCCTGATCTCTTCTTCATGATTCCATGTTTTTATTGGCAGGATAAGTTGAACATATTGAAATGCAAATAGCTCTTTCCACATTGAACCGAAATATAGGAGTTTTTTTCCCGTATGATTGATTGTATCCAGGGCACTTCAAAAGACACAAAGAAAATACTTTCTGCAGTGCCTCTGATTCCTTGACATTGCCAACTTCTGACGTTTCCTGTTAGCAATCATTGGCACAGAGTGATTCCTGAGCCTGCTCTCACCTCTGCTTTTCTCCCATGCAATGCCCACAGTGCTGCTCACTGTTCCTGGGACAGTCTGAGCTCACGGTCTCCACAGTTGGTTTTTTTTGTTATTAACCAGCGCTCTTTGTTGCTGTCCCAGGTGCTGAATGTCAGAAATGCAATCTAAAGGATTTTTCCAAACTGCAGATATATTTAATCCTACAATGGGTAGTTCAAAGCCCCCTAAAATCACATGTAATGTGGAGAACTGTCCCCATGATTACCTGGAGAGTCAGATTTCACAGGCGAGGCACTGCCCACTTAGGTGAGTTTAGGATCAACTTTATCTCCCAGACAATTTAACCTTTTTATTTTCTAGAGCAGGCAATCCAATTTCCATTTTACTCAGCCTCCCAGTGGGTTGATGGCAAGTTTTCCCTGCTGTGTGACTGGTGTCATTATCCCTTATTTCAGTGCCTACCTGTTAAACTAAGCCAAAGTTTTGCATCACTTAACCCAGAAACTGGGGACAAACTATCAATATATGGTAGTTCTGAATAAAGAGAATTATTTGAAATAATTTTTGTATGCTTTTTAACATCAGTGTCAAGCTATATGAGAAATCTTTTTTCTTTAGTACCCCAAGTTTTTTTCACCCAGACTGCTCTGAGCCAGCTAATCTGTGTGCTGCCCTGGGAAATGAGATGTGCAGTTCCTTCTTTCTGGGGCCACTTAGGTTTGCTCTGCTTTTTAGAAAAAAAAAGTAACTATTCACTGAATGTAGGTCTCTTGCCTCACTGCTGAACACCTGCACTGGCTTGCAAAGACATCCTGATTTCTGGTGGAGGACTCTCCATAGGGATTGCTTTCCAAACCCAAATCCTGGAGGGAGCAGGTGCAAGGAAAGGGATGAACCAGATTATAAACTTTACATAATAATTTACCTTGGACATTGCTGAGCTGGTCTTTGTACAGCACTTTGGAATGGAAAGCTCCAAATTAGACAGGTCAGGATTTACCACAGAGTCCCTCAGGTGGGTGACAAAACACCTTGCCAGGGACACGTGGAGGTCTGCAGCCTTCATCACTGAGCTAAAGAAATCCAGTATTCACCCAGCTTGTTGTTTACTCAATAGATCCCAGGGTCTAACACAAAATAGTGCCTGTGTGAGGTGCTTATCTGATGGTACCTAATTTCTTCTGCAGTACCTCTGGATTGGGCTGGGGATTTCACTGCTGGAAGAACGAGCCTGTTTTGACTGAGAAATAGCTTGACTGATAGGCCCCTTCAAATCCAGAGAATCTGTTTCATCAAACCCTGTGGCCTGTCAGCTGTGGGGGAGTGCTTTGTGAAACAGCAGGAATGGCAAATTCCCCCATTCCTTGTGCAACAAACTGGAGTTGTTGGGATGAGCAGCTCACACGACTGAGCAGCTCTCTGAATTAGACACCGAGCGTTCTCCCGGATGGGAAATCAACCTCCTTCATCTCTCGTGTGTTTTAGAATATCAAACCACCTAAGTCTAAACACGACGTGCTGTTCTTGATAACCACAGAAATCTAGCTCTCGCTTGCTGGATTTTT